>CM035150.1:49432764-51832764 GCA_020205605.1 Panax ginseng
ATTTTGTAAGAATGCTCGTGCATTCATTTTTTTTTTCTTTTGGTCTGACGCGCAACCTCAATGCTTTCTTCTCCAAGGCTTCGCTCTTCCTCCCTCAGGGAGAGGCTTGCTATTGTTCGTGCCTCTTGTCCAGGAGTCACTCGCCTGGTTGGAAAAGCTTGATTTTTTATACTCTATTACTTGGGGGACGGACTCCCCCCTTCTCCGCTTGCCCGAGCTCGCTTCGTAGCTTACCCAGGTCTCCAATCGCTGCTGCAGCCGAAGAATAGTTAAGTTCGCCAACTGAAACGTCTCCTATTGAGAAATTCCCAGTAGTTGGTTGGATCACAAAAGGGGTTGAAGATGGGACCAAAAATGATAGTAAGGTTCCAGATTGCTTTTTTTCTGTTGTTAATTGGCGTGTTAAAGCTGTCTTCTTTTGCCTCTTTCGCTGTCAAGGTGCCTATAGTACTAGTTCATATTTGGTCAACCGAAGCTCATGTAGAGGCACCTACGACCGGATCCATCATCTTGGTAGGAATTCCTTTAAAATTGGAACCTACGGGTTTTTAAGATTTTCTCTTTGAAAGCCAAGGACTCTCACTTGCATTCCCATATCAAAAGCTCAATTCCCATACATTTTGACAAAGTCCTGAAAAGTCTCTTACTAGCCCAACTAAGAGAAAACAATGAAACCTTGCGAATGAGCAAGTGAGTGTCTGAAGCCTAGCACAACCGTTGGATTCACAGATGAGAGGACAAAAAAAGCAGTCAATGAAAAGGAAAGCCGGACAAGTGATTCACATAAGATCAGTAGTCCAGCATGCCTTTGAGTGCTTTCATGCGGGCTCTCGCTCAACGCTTTCAAATTCAACTCCGATAGAATCATAAGTAGTTTCATTCCCATCCCCAACACATCCACTTTTCTTGTCTTAGGCACCTCTTTCTTACTCATTCTGGTCAAGAGGTCATGCCTTTTCACTTTTGGGTTCCCAATTCAAAGTTGAATTCTTCAACTTCTTCCTGATTTACTGAATAACAGGCTGATGACTCCAAGAGCGTGAAAACCCAACTCATTTCTCGCATTTGATCCTTGACAAGAAGTTCCGTTGACCAAATGGGCTACTTCTCCAGCTCTCTCTTTTTTCTTCGTCCTTGCATATGGGAGATCTGCATTCCATTCACGAGCTGAAAAATGAAGAATTTAAACTAGCCCCATGCCCAGTGTTTCGAAGATGGGACTTTTTGGAATAAGATCCCAGAACGAGTTGAAAGAAGAAAGGTGAAGAAGAGATAGAATAAGAAAAGTAGCCAATCCGATATTCCCTTGTTCATTGGATTCATGCTTTGTTTGCTGCAAACTGTTAATTTATGTCAAGCTAAGATATATCTTTTGTTTTTAAGAGGGTAATTTTCAGTGTTTGGGTGGGAAAGAGTGGGATAAGCATCTTTATTGTTGCTTTGTGCTTGTGCTTCTATACATCTTCATCCTGTGTACACTGGTTTCACCCCTTTTTGGGGATTTACTGAATACTTGTTACCTAATAACTATAATAGTTTGTCTGTGAGGTTGCCTGGCTGTCTCTGTTTTGATGTTTGATGCCTGTGGTAGTTCTTTTGTTGGCTTGCTTAAAATGTCACCTTTCAGTGTGTGTTTGTGTGTCTGTCTCATTCTTTCTCAATATTTTTTCAGTTCCGATTTTTTTTTTTGGAATTTGCTATGTGAATCATTGAAGAATTTCCTTATGTCATTGTCTTTACAGTTAGAAGCAGCTTTTACATACGCTGTATAAACAAATTTAGCATTCTTCTTATTCTAGCCTTTTGTAGTAGGCATTCCAAATCCTCATTTAGAATTCTAAGTTATTGTTGAAGTTATTTCAGGCACTGAACAGGAAGTTCTAGAGTATGGGAAGTAATGGTTGCGAAGAGAGTATGATTTCTGGGAGCAATCTGGCTATATGTTCTGAGGCCACCGTGGAGATAAAGATAAAGACATTGGATTCTCAGACGTACACATTACGAGTGGACAAATGTGTAAAAAACCATTTACTTTTCCAGTCTACTTAAAATCATTATCTATATAATTTACGACCTGAGCCATTGTAATTCTGTATCTAATTAAATCAGTATTTCAGAGATCTTGGAGGTTCCTTAATCATCCAAGTTTTTATTTGCTGTCTTTGAATTTTGGAAAAAATGGCCCTTCTAAATTATCCGGAAAAATCATGTCTATTTGGTACAACACAGAATCACAGGCATCATTCATGAACTTAAGTTGTGGAGGCACTTACTTGAGATTCTATTACTCTACCGTATATACATATATTTTGTTATTTTTGAATTGTGTATTAAAGTTTATATCTGTCACATATAAAATCCTATTTTGCAATATTTATCTTTTCTCTGCAGGTACCAGTACCTGCATTAAAGGAACAGATTGCTACAGTTACTGGTATATTGTCTGAACAGCAACGCCTAATATGTCGAGGAAAGGTACTGAAGGATGATCAGCTCCTGTCAGCTTATCGTATCCTTTATTTATTCTTTTTTCAGGACCTGTAATTAATTGTAGTTGCGATACTGGTAAGAAACGTTTAAATTCGCTATGTATAGCATGTCTCTTTGAAATGAAAATGTCCTTTGTTATTCCTTTTCATTACTCGTATCTTTTCTATTTCATTTTTTTCCCTTTCTGGACCATCATTTCTTCCAAGAAGGAATATAGATAGTACCAGTTTCCTTATTAAATGAAAATTTGAAAGAGTTTGACTTCCAAAAATCAGGTGCACTGGATAAAAAGTGATAATTAATTAGTTTGAATTAATTATATATGTGTGTGTGTGTGTGTGTGTGTGTGTGTGTGTGTATATATGAATATCCCAATAAGGCACTTTTAACATTTCTGTAATACTCCTTGTGAAAAAGACAACTTAAGTCGACAACTCAACGACACCTTCTTATCCCAAACCAGTTGGGATATCCTCAGAATCCTGTATTACAAAAGTAGAAAGGCAAGGAGAAAAATAAAAGATGAAAACGATAAAAAATAAGGGAAAAAATATAGATTGAAATTTTGAAACAATACTTTCTATTTGGTGGCTTTGGTTGACTGGAATGTCACCAGTAAATGGGATAGCAACCTTTCAATCCATCAGCTGCGCCTTCTAGGTACCGCCAAACCTAGTAGGAATTGGTATCGGGTAGGACATGAGGTCCGAAACAACTTGATGAAGTTTGATTTAGTAACGTACACTAGTAATATCAATCATTAAATCTAGTTGCTGCAATTGCAGATAGAGTAAGGTCCAATACCTAGACCCTAAGTTACATGGATTCGAATGGAATGTCTTGGGATGCATTATTTTTTTGTTTATAAATTGACCATGACAACTACTTTGAAAGCAGAAACATAATAGTGATACAAGTTATGTGTTATTAAGCATTCTTTTCATCCTCTTACCTCCACCCTCTCCCCTCTACCCTCTCTCTCTTTCTCCTTCCCTCCTCTCCGCTCTCTGTACTTCTTCTTTAAGTCAGAAAATGGACAGGTATAAGGGTAAGTTGTGGAGTATGATGTTCTAGGCAAGGAACTCAAGTATTGAATGATTTTCTATTGTATTTGGATAATAGAGTTCCTTAATGAATATGACTAATAGATGTGGAAGATGGACACACTTTGCACCTGGTTGTGAGACAACCTATTCCCCCGTCATCGGAGAGCTTCCCTGAACATCCAGGTTTGCAGCCCTTTAAGCCTTTTATAAGCTTCTATTGTAACCTGATTTTTGTTTAATATGATGTATCAATGCTCTTGTTTGAGCTAACTTAGTATGTTCCCTTTTGCTTATACCAACATGCTGTTCTAATATTTGGTAAAATGCCCCTGTGAATTTGTGGATTACCTTTTTTCACTTGAAAATTAAAAGAATTGTGACTTTCTTAAGATAAAATCTTGCTTTGACCATAAAGTTACTCGACAATCCTGGTAACTTGAAAGAAACTCAAACTTGTGACAATCAACTGTGAGGAGGTTTTTGGAGAAAAAAAATCTAGTAGTGAACCTCTCCACTTTGAAGCTTGGAGAAATTATTACTAGCTACCTTTAAAATCCCTTCATCCCCAAAAGAATGGCTTTAATACAATTTTTATGCAAATTAAGAATATTTAACTTAAGGGAAATGCTATTTCCACATGATTCCTCTCACATGAATAGTGAGTGGGTCCCACCTCCATGTGTGAGAGACTTATGTGGAAATATCATTTTAACATTCAGTTTCCTAAACTAAATGAGTGTATGAATTTAGTTGGCTTTAATAAAATACTACTGGATCCATAAAATTTGAACACAACTATTTATGAATCTTCTCTTTGGATATCATAGTTTTGACACGTGTACTATAGCCATTCTTTTGAGATAGTTTTTTAATTTTTTATTTATTTAGAACTTATGCCTTTCTATTGGAGATGGAGGGAGCAGTTTCTATTTCTAACATATGCTTTGTTTTATTTGTTGTAGTATCATCAATACATGTAAGCCTTCCTTGCATTCTAAACTGCTTCAGCTGCTACTCAATCTTTATACTTGTGTTTGAATCTTGTTGTGCTCTATCATGTTAGTTTTCATGTAATCCTTGTGGTGAATCTTTTTCTTGCTTGGATTCCTGTTACTCCATATTGTTTGTTCTGGTCATTTTTACTTTCATTGACCTTGGCATGTGCCTTTTGCTTCTCCTGCATTTTCATGTTGTTCCTTGCGATGAAGATGATATTTAGTATATACCTGATGCAATGTATGGTTCATTCCTGTAATGGTTCTGAGGCATTTTCCTCTAGAATAATCACAAGTTCAAAAATCCTGTGGGGAATTGGTCAGACCATTAACACAGGGAGGCTTAAGGTGACAGTTGTGTTAGGACTAGTACTACCGTGTCTTCTCTTGTTTGTTAGTTTCATGACAATAAAAATTCATGATTGAAATTTGTTGGATATTATATTTAATGTACATAAACTAATTACTCATCTCCATTCTGATTTTTCAACAAACTGCACGGATGATACTTTATGCTATAGTTGGTAAAACATCTGTGTTACTTGTTACTTTGTACACGTTAAACTATCAAAAATTTATAAAAACAAATCAGTAGAGAGCTTTGAAAGTTTATCTTTCAAACTCTAGCATAAAATATTTTTATTAGTGAGTAGAGGATATCTTTAAAATCATTTATGTCCACCATACTATGGGAATCATAAGGGTTTGGAACTTAGAAAACAAGGAGGAAAATGAAGGAAAGAAAAACTAAAATAAATGTACAAAAGGAAAACACCATCTTAATGAAAATAATTGTAATTAGTCATACTAATAATTTTAATAGCAAAGACAATCTTATAATATAGTGTATTTGATGGCTGAAAAAGCTCTGATAAAATTTTGCATTTCATTTGCCTTTTCTTATACCTCAAATTTTCAAGTTCCAAACAGACCATAAAGGTGTTTAGAAATCCGATTAAATCAACCAGGTTGTACTGAAGAATTTTGGTAGGTTCTTTACGGAAAACGATCTGCCACAATTCTTAAAATAAAAACCGAGCAAGTCACGGTCAGTTGGTGGTTTGTATCAAAATAGTTCGTTTATAAGCCGAACTGACAAAACATTGTGTTAGAACACTTTGTTGTCTCGTGGTCCCCACCTTTGTCTATCTTATTTCCCAACAGTAAACTTAATACAATTTGAAGAGAGTTTACTCTCTCTCTCTCTCTCTCTCTCTCTATATATATATATATATATATATATATATATATATATACATCTCACTCTTCATCTCCCTCTCTCTATCACAACCCAACACTGCCCGCTATTATTGGTTGCTGTTGTTACTACCAGAAGGCTACCTCCGCCGTCTATTCCCTTCTCTTGCCTCTTTTTCTTCTACTTTGGCGAAATTCAAAAGAGAATTCAAGTTCAAGTTTGTCTTTTTTATTTCTTATAAATTTTTGGGTATTTTAATGGAGGTTTTCAAAGGAAGAGCAAGATTTAAGCTTAGATCGGACATTTGTTATGTTTAACTCCCTCTGGTTATGATTATAGCAATTAGGGAAACCCTTTTCCTCATGCTTTCTATTCTAGTTGATTCTACAACTTGGAAACATTTGTTTGGAATGGGCTTGGGTTTTAATTGGGTCAACTTGACTTTTGAATGCCTGGAATTGTAGAATTGTGGTCAGGGCCAGAAATTATAGCTGATCCTTTCTAGTTTCATTATTTTTTGTTGGTCTCTAACAGAAATTCATGGGAAACCGAGAGACCAAGGCCAACTGAAATATTAGTTTCCACGGAGTACAATAAAACCGTCCAGTTGGTCAGCGTTGGCAACGACATTAGGAAAACCTGCCATTCCGGTTTTGGCACAAAATTTTCCCCAAAACCAGCCAAAATGGACCATGACCCCCAGATGAGAACTAGAATGTTGTTTTGCAATCATTGGTTGCAAATTAAGAGATTTATTGAAACTGAAAATTTGTTTCTACTAGAACTTAGAAAATGAAATTGAAAAGTGTACTGTTAAATCTTTCTGTGTTTTCTCTCTGTTGGGGGTGAGGTTGGTATTGCAGTGTTCAATCATGAATACTTTGGATGCTTGGAAAGGGTTGAGGGGGACCGAAGAAGATTAGAACTAAATGTGATATGATTCCTCACCATATTTTGTGGGTGCTTTGAGGGAATGTACGAGTAAATATTTCGAGGCTAAGGAGCGCACTATTGTGCAAATCAGATATTTGTTCTTGAGCCACCTTTTCTTTTGGTAGAATGAAGTGTTCTGGAATTGACCATTTCTTTTTGTTGATTTTCTTCTGTCGGATACTCGCAGTTTAGTTTAGGAACATGATGTTGTGATTGTGTCTTGGTGGCACAGGTTTTCTTATTTTTGTGTGTGGCTGTACATGGTTGGCACATCTCGGTGCCCTTTTGAATACCTTTTTAATTGTTAATAATAAAAAGGAGCTGCTTCATTAATATCTTAATTCTGATGCTCAAAACAGCTCTTTTTACATTGTTATGCGATGTCTGTCAAATATTTGTTTTGTTCCTCATATACCACAGTTCTGAATTTTCAGCTGTACTATAACAATTTTCCTTAGTGCAAGTGTATGTATCCCAGACCTATCGATGTACTTTTTTCTTACATATTAGTCCAACTTTTGGATGTTGTCATTTACTTTGCATAACGGATTTGCAGCAACTGATCCATTTTCAAGTACTGACCATGGTCAAGGCAATCAAGTAGGGCCCAACGTTCTAGTTGGAACCTTTAATATATCTGAACAAGGCGATGGAGTTCTTCCGGATCTCGGTCGGGTAAGAGTACACTATATGGAAGTTATACAAGATTTTGTTGGCATGTTTAACTTTAATTACAATTTTTATATTTTCTACAATCTTCCATTTGTAGATTGTATCTGCGGTCCTAGGCTCATTTGGAATCACGGATGTTGGAAGCGGTGAAGGTGTTGATTTGCAAGTAAGTTTCTATTTGCTTTACGTCATCGACCATCTTGTTGATATTGTTTAATTCCTTGCATATGAATAGCTCTTTTGAAAGAAGAATATTCCATATACTTGGAAAAGTATCTTGGTTGTAATGGTGTGTGGTGTCTAGGACTCTTATTCAGTTCTGAGAGAGTAGAAAGTCATGCGATGTGAGAGAGAGAGAGAGAGAGAGAGACCGTACGAACTATGATAATGTTATAGTTTGTAATGCATATTTTCTCCTCTTTTTGTGCTATTTCTTACTCTGTAGACCTCCACTAATTTGTTTTGTTCTTCTAAGTTTTTTTGTGGAGGAATCACCTTTATTCTCTCTTACTCTCCCTCTCAAACATGCAGACATGCATATTTTCATTGGTTTAATATGGTACACTAACCATGGGTAGCTTAGTTTATCGTGAAGTTATATATGACGTTTGTGTATTTTTAAATTGTTCTCTCCAAAAGTATAGGTTAACCTTTGCATGCTATATAGAATGAGATTTCCATGAGTAGTGAGAAGGGCTGTACATTCTGCAGGCAGTCTGAGGGTCTTGCCAGAGGCTCAAATTTGAAATTTGTAGTATATCCGACCCACTCCAAAACATCATGGACGTTAAGGTTTAGGAAATTGGGGGAGGTTTAAAGAAGATGAATCTCCCTTTCAATGCAGAATGAAATGGGGCAATTCATTCATCAACTACAATTTTTGAGGATAGACAGAATTTACTAATATATAACTTTTAGGTGTCAAAATGTACATAATACTAACCACCTTCTCTTGGCAATATCAGTAGCACTGATCTTTTTCACCTCCAATCGCATCTATATATATATATATATTCGTATTATTATCCAGTAACAGAATCATGACTACTAAAACTGTAATATTCCGAATCCTTATAAGACTTGTAATGTAACCTTATATGATTAGTAAATGATGTTTTTGTGATTGAAATTATGTGTTTTGTGAGTGAATGTGTGTGGTTTCCTTCTCTTCTAACGACTGTTTTGAACACATTTAAGTGTTTCAAATAAATCCTGCAAAAGCTAATATTTCAGTTCCCAGAACACTTGAATGAAATAGCCATTCCAGAAAATTGGACACTTCAAGATGCAGTACCTAAAAGGGTACAAGGAGCCAATCAATGTTTGGAAAATGTTACAGAAAATGCTGATGGATCTGTAAACATTAGTTTTGGCAACAACAGCTTTATATGTCTCAATTTAGACGAAACCTTGTCGCAGAAGTACTTCCACTAATCCTCAAAGGAATATCGAAGAAATTTCGAGAAAATCTACTTCTTCCATCCAAGGAGTTATTAACAGAACAAATGATTTGGTCAGTAGACCAACATACATGGTGAAAACTCCGTCAGAAGTTCCAAGGGCTCAAAGTCGAACGACGTCTGATTTTGACTACACTGAGAGTATTTATACTCTAAATAATCAGTGTTTCAGCCCAAATCAAATCTTTGTTGAAGGCCTTGTTTAATTCTGATAAGAACAAAGAAAAAAGAGAATGATTCTTTGATTATTATTCTTTGGAAAATCAGAATTTGATTGGTGAAATTTACTATGATCTCTTAAAGGAATCAGGTAAAATGTAGACTTCTTTGTTTTTCTCAAACATTGGAGTAAAGTAAAAGGAAATGCTTTTCCTTTTTGGGGTAAAGGTAAGGCAGTTTCTACTTCTTCTACTACTTTAAATGTGGTAGAAAACTCATGCAGGCCTTACGGATTGGCTGATGATCAATACGACAACAACGTTGTAACAGCCAGCCAGCCAGCCACCTGCAGTTCCAGTCTTCATTGGAAAGACAGAAGCCTCTCCTTATAAAAAGATTCTTGAAAAAGAGGTTGAAAGAAAGTCGGAAGAAGTCTAGAGTATTTATCAGGTTATGGAGCAGAACAATTTCACAAATTTGTTTCTACAATCCCTGGGATCTCAACTATCAAAAATAGAAAAAGTTGTTTCTTTAAAAGAAAGACCTTTAATTATTGGTGCATCTCCAGCAGAAGCTATAACTACCCCCTCAAAGGAGAAAAAGTCAATAGAAAAAGAAAAGCTAGGATCGGTTCTATTCAAACCTCCACCAGAGTTATCCAAGGAGTTTAAACTTAGATCAACATCCACAGAGATGTTTGAAGAACTTAAAAATCGACCGGAAAAGTTATCTATAAAGCCAAAATCTATAGCAACATCCTCCCAAAATCCTTCGATTTCGGTTATGAAGAATGATGGATTAGATCTGGATAAGATCTTAAATAAAATCCAAGAAGATCCTCAAATAAATACGCTCAAATCAAGGTTAAGCGGGAAAGGTTTACCATCCGGCTTTATTGATGCTCAATTTGAAGATAGAGCATTTTGAAGGAATGCAATTCAATGGGAATATATATTTGTGGAGTGGAATCTTGATGGCCTCACAGACTATCAAATCATAGTTCTACTAAAACAGATGACCATGTTTGCCCAACTTGCAAGAACAAAAAAACCCTTAGAAAAAAGAATTGGAGCTTTACCACAATGAATGAACCTATCTTTGTCTTTAAGCGAAGTATTTTCAACTTTCAGGTTCAAAAGGAGTTACCACAATGAATGAACCTATCTTTGTCGATGATGCACTAAATACCTTGATACTATCATGCACCATTTTGTGGGCAATAATCAACTTATCGTCTCAAGGACTTATGAGCAACTCAGTAATTTAAAGTGCAAATCGCTCTCTGAGTTTAAATTTTATCGAGACACGTTCTTCTCCAAAGTCTTTGTCAGAAACGATTGCAATAGCGATTATTGTAAAGAGAAGTTTATTGAAGGATTACCTATTTTGTTCTCTCAAAGGGTCAAAACAAGGTTAAAAATTAAGAATGATAGAGTAATCCCCTGGGACGAATACACCTATGGAGAATTAGCTTCAAAAATTATTGCTGAAGGAGTTGATCTGTGTAACATACATTAGAGTACATAAACAACTCTCCGAAGAAAGTGCCAGAGGAAAAAGAGCTTGGGAGATTTCTGTCAGCAATACGGGCTTGTTGAAATCCCAAAAGATAAACGTAAGAAAAAGATTCTAAAAGAATCTACTAGCCATAAAGAGGGCAGACGATCTAAAAGGAGTGATCGAAAGAGGTCTAAACATCATATCAGGGAAGAACAACCTAAAAGGCATAAGTTGTCTAAACGAAAGGTGACTAGTTCTTCAAAACCCCCAACTTGATACAAGTGTGGAAGATTGGGCATAAAAGTCCTGATTGCACCACGAAAAAGAAGATTAACCAAATGGTTATTGATGAAGGGCTTAAAAAGCAACTCCTAGTGGTCTTTATAAACTCGGACGAAGAAGAAAGCAATTATGCTAAATCACTATTCATAAAAACGCTAAATCAACTTTGGGAAAGTACACTTTTGGCTATTATGAAAGTATGTAATACTTAAAAGTTTGTAAGTATTGATACTTGCTTTGAAGAGTTGGTCACCAAATTGAGTTTTGCTAGCTCTTGGTTTGTTGTCATGCAATAAAAGAAAAGATGTGGCTTATTAGTTATTTGCTTTAGTGTTGTCAGGCATAAAAAGATGAGATGTGGCTTTTGGGTTGCAATTGTCAAGCTTGGTAGGCCATTGGCCTTGTTGGTCACTTATTAGTGGCTTAGTTTTTGGCCTTGTTGGCCATTTTGATTGGTTGTGGTGTGATGACCATTATACCCTAAGTCTTGATTGCCTATAAATAAGACCCTCATGCCATGTTAATAACATTTATTAAATTCCAAAGCAATTCTAAGAGAGCATAGTTGATGGTGACTCGCAATTAAGAACAAAGAAGAGATTTGTTATATTTATTATGTTTAATATAAAAATAGTTCATGTGATTTATGTATTTTATTTATTAGTGGAGATTTAAGATATTAATTAGTGATTAGAAATTATTAATAAGGGTATTTTAGTCGTTTAGTACTTTTATTGTTTCCCAAAAAATATTAAGGTTTTGAGTCTCTTTAAATAGTGATGGAATCGCCACAAGTCACGGAGACTACACACTATTGATATTAAAGTGAATTATTTTATTCATACCGTAGAGGTATCCCACCGTAGATGTATTTTTTCATCTTAGTGTGAGTTAAATGTTTTTTTTGTCACTGTACTTTAGGTTAATTTACAAATGGATAACTGAACTTTTTTTTCTTATAGTCAACTAACTGTATTCAACTTTTCTAACACTAAGTTAAAAAAACCGTTAATTCCTTTGACTTTAAACGGAAAATGACACCTAAGCAGCTGATTTGTAAAAAAAAACTGATGTGACAGTGATTATGTGGATTTTGAGGAAATTTTTTATGAAGAAAATGATTTTTTTTTTAAAAGTATAATATAAATTTAAAAATTTAGCCAAAAAACAAGAAAATAAATAAAAAATGTATTTAATTATTTTTGTAATTAATATCAAATAAATTTTTATTTATAATTAAGCCATTTATAAAATATAAAAACTTAAAATAAGCTAATTAAAATTAAGGGAATATGAAATACATTTAGGGAAAATGAAAAAAAATTATAATAAAATTAGAAAATTTAGCAAAAAATACATAGTAGAATTAAAAAAAAAAGAGTTAAGTTAATTAGTTATTTTGTAATTAATGGCAAATGTTTTTTATATAATTAATAACAAATATAATTAGGGAGATTATAAAAATTATAAAATTAAAAATATTTTAAAATTAAAAATCTTTTCAAAATAAAATTTTATTTACATAAATGTTTATATATGTTAGGCAAAGAATTATTAATTATTGAAAGCAAATATTAATATATTATACTTAAACAAATTAAACAAAAACCTATCTTCACCTTCAATCTTCTGTTCTGCTACCACCACCACTTCCACCCTTCCCCCACCGCTACCATACCACTACCACCAACACGAGTGATGAATTAAGTAGCGAACCAACTATAAATTGGTCCCTCATTGACATTAAACTCCCGAAAATTGAATTGCCAAATGAAATACTTATCAGTACCACATTTGGGTAAATTTCCTTCCTCATCCGAAAAAGTGAGCCCTAATTGAATCAATTTCAACATGTCTACATTGTCCTTTAATGTCTGGAACAATTCTTGGAAATTCAGTGTCCATGGCAATACAAGGAAATTCATCAACAATGTCACGAATTAAAGCAAACTCTTCCTCGAGATTGTCATTCCACACCTCTTGAATTTGAATCGAATCACTTTTAGGAAGAAACGACATTTTTCCAAAAATAAATACAAATTTGTATTAAAGAGCAGAACGAAACCATACAAATTTCCAAACCGTGACGATACAATTCGGAATTCCCCCGATTTTCACCAGATCTGCAGAAAAAATAGAATAGATAAAGCGATAAACTCGATTCAAAAACCCAAAATCAGAAGAAATTAGCAAAACTAAATGGCCAAAATAATAAAATCTCACATGAAATTAAAAAAGATTTAGGCTTTGAACCATGTATATATTACCGAAATATTTAACCATGATATAGGTTGTAGAGAAGATGTATGGACACAGAGTTAGAGTTTCAACGAAAGTAATATAGGCGGCGAAGAGGAAGAGAGTAATTTAGGGGATATTACGAAAAGGTAATTGATATATGTGTGTTTATATACATAAATATAAATTTTCTGTAAATATTTTTTCCTAACAGATTATAGTAATAATAGTTGGGTCGGGTCGGGTCGGGTTGGGTCGATTATTTATGGGTTTGGATAAGTACTTTATTTTTATGGGTGGATTTAGACATGTAAAAAATTATTAAAAAAATATTCCAACTAGGATTTGGTGTATATGTGCCTTCGCCATGTCATACTATACATTAAAAAACTTAACCCCACTGACGGAAATTTAAATTTTTGTTAGAAAAGTCGAGTACAGTTAGTTGACTGTAAAAAAAAAAGTTCAGTTATCCATTTGTAAGTTACCTAAAGTACAGTGACCAAAAAAGCATTTAACCTATCTTAGTGTTGATACGTGAAGTTGATACACTTGAGAGATCCTAGAGGTTTAAACGTGGAGTTTAAATCCTAGTTTATTGTCAATTAATCCTTCACCCTAAATCTGTCCTGCATCAATAGTAAGATCACATATATTTGAGAGCTAGAAAATCAAGTTTTGCTTATTCAAGATAATCGTAAAGCTTGCAACTTCAAGAGGCCATACGAAAGACGAAATTTAGCATAAACATAGAAGACACTATTAAGAAAGTTTTCTAACTCATTCGATTTATGTACTTAAGCAAAGTGTAACGATATGTTTTAAATTGTTGAATTGTTGAAATTCATTTAATTCTTTCTTTGAATTATGAAGTTCATTATATATTGTGAAATGAATCAAATGATTTGTTGAGAAGAGTTATTTGTCATTTGATTCGGCTTAACTCTAGTATTGAGCTATTCCTTTCGAAATAATTATTGATGAGATATTGAATTGTTATAATTCTTTATTTGAGTTGAGTTTATTGTGTCAAACCAAATTTTTTTGGGACGGAATCTGTAGGTTAGTAACTGAAATGAAAAACCTTTATTCATGGGGGAATTTATGATGTGTTGGGTAACAGACTCTTATATTGTTGAAAACGAAAGTTGTCAGTATAGAAGGTGTTATGCATAACTTATGATATTATTAGGCTGATCCCCTTATAATATCTATAGAGAGTTTTAAGTCTTTATTTCTGATGAATGGAGAGTTCTAAGGTTGTGTTTGATAAAATTGAATATTAAAATCTGAAGAGTTAAGACATCTGAATAATATAAAGTATCTATTTAAAATTGCATTTGAATAAAGAAATGTTGTTTGATAACTAATTTTTTCAAAATGTCTTAATAATAGTATTTTACTATTTTAACCTTATGAATTATTTAAGAAAAACGTGTTAAGTGGAGTAATTAGAAAGACTTGAATAATATTTTAAAACACAAATCAAACCCGCTTCAAATTTTATCGATCCCTTATACTTTTTTATATACATATATATGTATATATATTGATATATTGTTATACATGTGTAGAGAGAAAACTAATTGAAAGTAAACACCAAATCTTCAACACTCGTACCAATTTCATTGTATTTAACAGTGATCTGCCATTATTATCTTCAACACCTCGCAGCGATCATCGTCAATTTACAGATCTGCACCAATTTCAGCCGAGTCTTTATGCTTAGCAATTTAGATTATTTTTTTTAAAAAAAACCTTGTGTAATATATAAGTAGTCTCTCTTTAAAATGCTCAGACCTTTAATTTCTTAAGTCTGGGCATTTGGGTTTGCTGTTGTTTTTTGAGATGTTAAATGAGTTGCTGTGATTTTGTGAAGAAGAATGAAAAATGGGAATGAAGATGTTAACCCAGATCATCGTTGTGATTTGGGTTTTCATATTTTCCCTGTTTTTGATTACCTCTGCTTTCTCGATCTTTATCAATGCGACCAAAGAGGCTGCGACCAAGACTCATCTCCACCACTTCTGATCTGGGTTCTGTTTCTTTGCTTTGTTCTTTAATTTGTGTATTTTATTAGAAGGATACAAGAGAAATTTTGTAATATTGAATAAGTTATTTTTGTCCAAAAAAATTTAAACCCATTCAGATGTGCCTCTGAATGGTTTAGAATTATATTTGTGTCTTACCGATTAAGCGGCAAATTTTTTTTTGCCAAACAAGTTTAGCTTCTAACTGAATCAGAGACGTTTATTAAAAGGCATTCATACGTAATCAAACACAACCTAATTCTTATGACTCACGAATAGTTCTCGGTTTAACAACCCCCAGTTTACTATTATGACAATTGTTGATGTAGGACAGATTTGGGATGAAGAATTAACGGAAAATAAACTAGGATATAAACTCCACGTTTATATCACTAGGATCTCTCAAGTGTTTGAACTCCACGTATCAACACCAAGATGGATAAATACCTCTACGGTATGAAATAATCAATTTCAATATCAACATTCTGTAGTCTAATAATTTGTGAGCATTACATCACTATTTAAAGAGACTCAAACCCTGAATTACTTGGAGACTAATAAATAATAAACGACTAAAATACCCTTATTAATAATTCATAATCACTAATTAATATCCTAAATCCCACTAATAAATAAAATACATGTCGACGCCGAGACTTTCGATTCTCAAGTTGTTTCTTACCCTTTATATCTCACTACGTTGATTAATTTATTTAAAGGGTGAGTTTTAGGAAAGGACCGACATAAATGTCGACGATTTTGAAAAGATTGATTTTATGCGATTGGGACGAATTAGACAGAGCCGCCAATTAGTATGAGTTTAAATGATTGTACCAACTCAATCGGATTTTGAAAGATTTTCGCAATATGGCCCAATATGTGACTCCGTTTAATTGGACTGTAACCCGAGATTCATAGAGTTCGGGGACTTGGTTAAGCGAGGGGAAGGTGTTAGGCACCCCTGACTTCCGTAAAACACGGTTACCGCGACTTTTTCATTCCCTAAGCATGAAGTGTGTGTGTGAAGCACATTATAAAAGGTGCTTAAGTGCTTTATTTTGAAAGTAGTGTTGTGCCTCTTTGGACCTATGTACAAAGGGTTTGATTTATATTAAAGTTCATTTTTCCAGATAAAGCATATGAAAGTGATGTTTTGAAATTCTGGTTTTCAAACCCTTCACCAAATAAGAATCGAGGCTCTTTGATACTTCTAATTTTATTCTAGAAACGGCTTGATTTGATTTTAATCGAGATAGAAGCATCTTCGAAGGCTAAATCAAAACTATTAACTACAAGGGTCGGGCTCCTTGTGGGCATGAAAGCCATCGAAGTAAGCCCGAGCATCACATACATGTTTTTATTATTTTGGGGCCTTAAATCCGTATACCGTTTTAAGGCCCAAGATTTACATGTACAATGTATTGCAAGCTGACTGTACAACTTAAACATGTCATCATGGGAACCGGATCTAAATTCATTGATTGGATTTACAACCCTATGGTTCCTAAGCTCACATAATATCATTTAAAATCTTGCACGATGTATATTTCAGCATAATATATATATATATTTTCTAACTCCGCTAAACAAGTGATTTATCGGTTAAATCCTTGTACGCGGAGAGTAATTAAGCTTCCCGCTTCCTCTAGATATGGATCTAGGATAGCGTGGTAGCAAAAATATTTGCAAAAACTTGAAAATAAACTAGATCTACCTAGATCTATGCCTATCTAGCTCAATGGGTCTAGCTATGAAGCTTTTGCACCGGTTAAATGCTAGATCAAGCTAGATCTAGTCAAAACACTGGAAATGTCAACTATTTACACAAAATGAATTGTAAAAAATTAGATCTATGCACAACCAAGCAATATATATATGAGAAATGATATATATAGATATCGTTATATATATTGGGAAATGATCCATAGAATCGTTAGCTATTTTGTTTTAACTAATGCTCATCCGGTAGTTCAAAATTAGAGTTAATGGTTTGAGATGAGGGCTCAATAGATTAGAGGGAGTAATGGCCAACAATAAATATTAAAATCTCTCTCTTTTTGGTCATAGAGAGGAGTAGCGACCGGTCAAAACGACGACATTTTGGTGGCCGCTACTCCCTCTAGCTGACAACAGAGAGGATTTTAAAAATTGTAATTGTAAGGGAATTTGGCCCAGCCGCTAGAAGGAGTAGCGGCCAAATTCACCTTATCTTCCAATATAGATCTAACATTTTACTCCATTCCCATCCAAATGCTAAACAGCTGCAGAAATATAGCTTCGGAAAGAATCTGATAGTTCTGAAATCACTTGTTTGTGCGATAAATTTTTGGTAAAGTCTTCATCAATGGCTTTCATGACTGCTACAAATATATTTTTATCTAGCTCTTCTGAGTCTTTTGCTAGTTTAGAATGTAGAAATGAATCGGAGTATGTTAATGATGGTTAAAGTAGTAGTACAAAGGTAATGGTTCTTTATGTTGGTCAATTATTTTATAAATTAGAAGCTGGAAATTTTTATAGATCCTATGCCCAAAAAAGTGGATTTGAGATTAGGATTGCTACGAGTCGTAAACATGCTCACAGTAATGATGAATGTGATAACGGTAAGAAAACAAGACAACGAGACACAATTGGTCGAACACTATGCAAAACAAGATAACGGTATGTTGTCCACAGTAAGAAAGAAGATAACTGGCGTATTTCGGTTATTGAGTTGGATCACAATCATCAATTAGTGACACCTACCAAAGTAGATTTGATTGAGACACAGAGAAATATTACATCGGTAGCAAGAAAATTAATTGACACATTAAATCAGGCGGGTATTGGACCAAGTAGGATGATGAATGTTTTGAGCACAATGGGAGGAATGCAAAATGTAGGTTTTAGTGACAAATATGTTCGTAATGTAGTTAGGGATTTAAGGCGTGACTCGGAAGATGAAAATGATGCACAAGCTGCAGTTAATTATCTGATTTCAATTCTAGTAGTGCGAGTAAATTTTTCTTTCGTGTCAAATCAGGTGAAGACAATCGCATGGCTTGTATCTTGTGGGTAGATGCCTGATCAAGATTTATGTATCAACGTTTCGGAGACGTAGTTAAATTTGACACTACGTATAGGACAAATAGGTACAATATGCCATTTGTTTCATTTACCGGGGTCAACCACCATTATCACTCTGTTTTATTTGGATTTGCATTGTTAAGGGATGAGACAGAAGATACTTTCAGTTGGGTCTTAGAGACGTTGCTTGAAGCCATGGATTACAAAGCTCCTGTAACCATCATCACTGACCAAGATAAAGCCATGAGCAATGCTATTGGTAGGGTACTCCCATCCACTCATCATTTATTGTGTTCTTGGCATATTAGCAATAAATTTCCAGAAAAATTACATCATGTTTTTGCGGAACACCCATCGTTCAAAGATGATTTTAAAAACTGTGTGTATAATTCATATTCTATCGGCGAGTTTGAAGAGCGTTGGAAAATACTTAAGAGAAAATATGATTCGTCTCAAAATGAATGGCTCATAAGTTTGTATGATGTGAAGGAGAAATGGATAAGTGCATACACAAAGAGATATTTTGCTGCAGGAATGACAACCACCGGAAGAAGCGAAGGTATGAACCATTTTTTTGATTCTTATGTGAATGCTTTAACAGGCATGAAAGATTTTGTCGTCAAGACTCAGAAGGCTATGAAAAATAATTCAACAGAGAGAGAAAGACTGATTATGTAACAAAGCATTGAAAACGTAGTTTGGTTTTAGGAACATCGTTGGAAGTACATGCTTTTGAATGTTATACAAAAGAGATGTTTAGACGTTTTCAAAAAGAGTTCGTGGATTCTTTTAAGTATAACATCAAAAAAGTTAGTGAGCTGTGCATTATAGATGCAAAGTTCTATGCAGTGTACATGGAAGATGCAATTGAAAATAGTCGGAGATATCGGTAAGTTGTCAATAATTGTCAGGGGGGTCGATAACATGTACTTGTCAAATGTTCTCACATCTTGGTCAGATTTGCGGACACGTCATCGAGATTCTTAAGCTTCAAGAGTATTGCTGCGAATAATATACGATCGCTCCTCGATGGACAAGAGATGCTAATAGGAGTAATGGTGAAGAGGAAATGGTTTCTCCAATGAGTGCAGACTTTGAAAAAAAACCAATCAATGCGGTACAATCATTTGATGACTGATTTTCAAGAGTTAGCTAGTAAAGCTGCTTGCTCAGTTAGAGGCTACAAGGCAATACTACAACAAAATGCAAGGGGAAAAGCCCTTATTGATCAATATGACCCGGATGAGATAGACATACTAGACGATGATAATGACCGCACAGAATTACATGCAGCTCAGGATATGGGATTGCAAGATGATGATGATGATGATGATGATGAATAGTATAAGGTTGATGAGGAAGAACAAGAGTATTTGCCACCAATTGCTTCTCAGACAAAGGGCCGGAAAAGACAATCAAGATTAAAAAGTGCCCTTGAAAGATTTATGGGTAGTAAGTCTCACTGAAAATGTGTAATATGTGGATTTGAAACTAACCATGACAAGCGCAATCATTATAGGGTGTTAGGACTTCCTGGACCTAAAGATAATTAATGTCTCGTTATGTGTTTATTTGGAATTTACAAGTGTTTTTGTTCTTGAGTGATTATGGAGATGTAATTTAATTAGAATGTTGAAATGTTTGTTTTGTAATCAGAATGTTGAATCATTTGTAATTTAATCAGAATGTTGGAATGTTTGTATTTTTCTGTACTCCATGTAAATGTTTGCATGTTACTGCTGAGCGTGTGATGCCAAAGATTTCCTGGATGTTGGCCGTAAGGGTTTGGTGCCAAATGCCTCGTATCTTTGTGGTCATTTTAGAGATGGTATTACTCCCTCTAGCGGCCAACATACATGCATTTGGCACCAGTTGACAAGTAGGATACCAACCCATACCTGTTAAACAACTTAATCACCAACATGCAAACAATATATATAACAAATTAACCAATTAAAACACATGATCAATACCAAAATCACCCAATGAAATACCACCATTAGTTAAAATATCTTTCATCCAATCCATATAAAATATTACATGTTCAAGATTAACCTCTAAATAATTTGGTTTTCGACCATTTTTCTTTTTCTCTCGCAGCCTTACATTTGAACAATTCATAAGCTATTCTATACCTAAAGATCGATACATCATCCATTGACCAGTAGTGTTTTAAGCAATTAGTTTTATGCTTTTAAAATATTCAATTAGCCCTTATAATTTTTAAAATGTCAATATTGCTCACCAGACGCGAGGTAGTCAACTTACTTAAAAAATATGCCGCAATATAAGAATTGAATGTAAAAATATTATTTAATTAATATTGTACGTAATCTAAGAGCGATAAAATTTAATTAGCCTAAAAACCACAACATCACGACATATGTAACAAAATACTAATAAATTATATAAAATAAATTTTTATCTTTAATCATATACTACATAATTTAGAAAAAATTAAGTCATAATAAAACAATGATTGATCATATTGGATATGTTAATAAAATTTAAATCTTTAAATACTCTTAAAGACGCATGGTTACCCATTCGCAATATCAATACAAATGCGGATCAATTGTATCTAATAACATGCTCCGATAATCAGATCTCAATAACAATAAACATTAAAAGTACGTATATATATTGGGGAAACTAATATTATTAAAACATAAAATGTCAAAATGTCACGCGACATCGATGTAATCTTTGTACATTTTGGATAACTTCATGTAAAGCGGTTTGTCATTATATAGCGGGTCGAGAATAGAAACCTTCCATGTTGAGATCCGAAAAGGGTAATGATGATGAAACGATCGAGAAGTACTTGGGATACATATAGGCATGAAGATAAAGTCGCATGATGTGCGGTCCCATTTGAGGTGTCCACTATGAGGTCGATATGAGCCGCGCGAAAAGATCTCCACGTAATTTGGGCTGCAGCAGCCTTCCCCTAGTAGTTGACAAGGCACCTTTTCCCAAGTGCATGAAAAAGGAGGGCATGAAGCCAAATTTTACCCATCTCTGTATTCCCTCGTTCTGATATTTGGCTTCCCGATCCTGCAGAAGGCACATATATGTGTCATCACATGGTCGTATATCGAAATTCCGGGTTGCAAAGAATTCATATCTTGGTGAGTCAACGTGTACCAAAGTTGAGGGTGCGAAATAGGAAATTGAAGATGATTGGGGGGAGTTGGGGAGAAGAAGTTCTCGTTGATCATTCCTATATTTGGCCCACGAAGTCTTTTTGTTATAGACCCTTTAGGTCCATATGCTTCTATTGGAACATCATCGCCAATAATCGAAGAACCACCCTCGTACGTAAGTTGAGTAACTTGGGACATATTACAAGTAGCCTGGGTGGTAGGGATGTATACATCGACCTCAAGCGCAGGGGTGGGCCTCTCTGTCTGTTCACCCCACATATACTCCTCCCCCACCCTTGACATCCGCATCATACAACTCATATAGTTGATCCCAACCCTCTTTCATGTGATTGTATTCGGGAGGAAAGTCTTGCTTGAACTTGAAAATTTTGTCGAGAAGAGATTTTGCGCCTTCAATCTATGCAAAAAATAACATAAAATAAGAAAACAAACAAAATAAATTAGTATTGAAGAATACAGTAGATTACATCAAATAAACAAGTAATATATTATATTAATTGAATAATTTGTAAAACTTTAATTTGCTTTCCATGCTAACCATATGATGTTGAATATATATACAGAACGAGGCTCGTAGGTAGTGTTGGAATCTCCTTCGCGTCAAGGGCGGTGCAAGTGTCGTCGGGTAATTTTTTTGTACCACTTGAAGTATGTATCCATAGGGATAATTTTCCCAACCTCCTGAACTTCTCCCTCGAAACTTTTCATATATAGCTCCCACTCATCAATGTATTTTCTTCTCATTTGTATGTAATCTGGTGGCTCAAATGACTGTTCTATGGGTTGTCTCAAAGCATCATTTCTCTCAGCTGGGGACGGAATGCCTTGGATATACCCATATTGCCTCATTACCCGGTCGGGCATTTGATACTCGACAATATCAAAATGAATCAATGGGACCCGACCGGATCCTGCCAATCTAGCCTCATAGTTATAGTACCTCCAATCATCATCCCATCGCTGGTATGGCCGCCATACTACCTCCCACTGAGGTTGCCTATCAAATTTGCCCGGTAGAAAGATAAATGGTGATGGGGATCATTTCATTTATCACTATATTGATGTTCATGCGAGTACGCCCATGTTGTTGCTCTAGGGACCCAATATAAAGAATTTGGCCTCAGGTTAGGCCTTCCAACCAAAAAGCATTTCGTATGCCCAAATTTGTAACAAGGTCACACAACCATTTACATAATTACTCTCTTTCATAGATGCCGTGTAGAGACCCCGATATAAATATGACAAACATGCGGCACCCCATGCATATGTGGCAATTTTATTTGAATCATAAATAAAATACATGTACCTAGGGTGTACAAGATTTTTTGTCCTCATGGGAAATAAAACCCCCCGCATAGCCAAAGGACATATGCCTTTGTATACATACCAACCACATCTCTACTTGCATTATTCGGACACTTGGAAAATTTTTATGTAACCAAACTAAGGAAATATCACGTCTTTTTTGACATTATTCCATTCCCAAACCCATTCATCCCCAAAGATTTCCTAAAATAAATTAATGGAGCATCAAATGAAGGACAAGTTAAGGGCTTATCCAATCGGCAAACGAAAAATGAAATGGACATCCTCGATGTTATTGTTATTTCACCACATTTCATATGAAATGTATTTGTCTCTCGCCGCCATCTCTCAATTAAAGCGGATATAAGATCGACATTTGTTTTTTGTTACTATCATGGGATAACTAAACCCCTTAAACCCCCACGCCTCTAATAATTTTTTTTGCTGGTAAGTTCCCATTTATCATATATAATTGACTTGACATTAGTGTACCCCTTTCATTCCCATTCCACACATCCTTCGATACATGCTTTTCTTGAGCATAAAGGATACTGCGATCAATGGGTCCAGGCAGCCAATTGTCCATATTTACCTACAAATATCAATAACAATAAACTTTCATTCAATGTCTAAATAAATAATTGACCAAAAATAATACAAAACAACAACGATAATACAAAAATAATGCAAGTGTATTTACATTTTATAACAAAATGACAATTTTTGCGAGAAATAACCAACAACAACAATAAAACATTTAACACAATTTATGCATATATAATACTAAAAAAATATACATACTAATATTTTATATATAGAAAATACCCAATTTATACACATAATTTGTATACATAGACGTATACCTACCACCCAATTTGCATACATACATATAATAATACTAAATTTATCACTTATATACCATGCTTTAATATAGCAATAATTTTTAAGATATTTAGCAAAATACTATCATTCAATGTCTATTTTGTTTCTAAAGATATTTACAAAAGCATATTAGGTTGAAAGACACTTACTTTACCGGTTGAAGTTGAGATTGATGGGCCAAATTCGAAGCTAGCAGCAAACCCTTCTCCTTCTCTTTGTTGTAAATATCGTCTCTCTCAGAAGAAAAGAAGCGCAAACGCAAGCGAGATACAAGACTTAGTTTAGATCTGGGAAACGCTTGACCGCTACTCCCTTTAGCGGTTGGGCCAAATTCCCTTACAGCCCACGATTTTTAAAATCTCTCTAGAGAGTAGCGGCCTTGCGTCGTCGCCAGAGGAGTAGCATGCCAAAGAGAGAGGATTTTAATATTTATTATTTGGCCATTACCTCCTCTGGTAATTTGGGCCTCATCTCGACCATTAACTCTAATTTTGGACGGTTGGATGAGCGTTAGTTGAAACAGTCCTAATAGCTAATGTATTCTATGGATCATTTTCCTATATATATATATATAGCCTTTATATATATATATATATATATATATATATATATATATTAAAGCAGTAAACTAGCACAGATCTGAGAAGATCTTACAATATGACGCGAGATTTGCAAATAAACGGCTGAAAGCTTGCTAGAACTTGATTTCAACCGGTGAAAAGTTGATATAACAGAGTTTATATGTATATAAGTTCACTCTCTAGAACCGAACTCTCTCTCTAGAATGCTTTCTCTCTAGCTTCCTCTCTCCTCCTAAATGAGCTGCAAACTCGTCCATTTATAGATGAAAAAGGGGAGCAGCAGAGGTCTCATTGGAGGCACCACAGCAGTAGACCTCTGACGATTTTTAAAGTGGGTCCCCACTTGCTCGATTTTCGTCTCGTGAAGTCAGGTTTTCATGTTGCATGTTGCGCTCTCAATCCGAGAGGAGTTAGAAGACGTGCCATATCATTCCGAAAAGCTCTTTTCGATAGCTTCACAATGGTATATTATTTACCCAATTCTGAGTTCAGGAAGGTAGAGAAAAAGGGGAAAAACTATCCCTAGGTAGATGCCAACTAGCCATTCGCCTTGTTGTGCGTTGGGAAACTTGTTCCTTTCAATCCGGGAATAGTTGGGAGATCTGCCATACCATTCCGAAAAGCTTTTTTAGAGGACTATGAAATGACATCAGGCTTGACCATTCCTGAATCTGGGAAGATGGGTCGATGACCAGAACATCTTCTTCAAGTATCCTAAGGTAGTCCGTGGAGTTGTCTTGCATAGTTTGCACTTGGGATTGCTGCGGTGGTTCTTTGTGAGCCTATCCTCAGTCGGATGATTGTGTTCTATGTTGTGTTTGGCAAAATGACATTTTTGCCCTCCCGGGGTTGTTTCCGAGGTTGAAGTGGTTGTTGTTGTCCCTCGGGGTTGTCTCCGGGGTATAACCTGTGATGATGTCTCCCCCGAGGTTGTCTCCGGGGTTTGATTTGATGTCTCACGGGTCTGTCTCCGTGGTTTGATGTTGTAATCCTCCGGGGTTGTCACCGAAGTGGAAAAAGACACTTTTGCCCTCCTGTATGGTTAGTAACAAGAAAATGAAATCTCGAGTGCCTACATACATAAATCACATTATA
Organism: Panax ginseng; assembly: GCA_020205605.1. NCBI lineage: Eukaryota > Viridiplantae > Streptophyta > Magnoliopsida > Apiales > Araliaceae > Panax > Panax ginseng. The sequence continues at coordinate 49,457,864 of CM035150.1, forward strand.
ATAAAAATTCTAAATAATAAATATAACTAATCTCTTCTTTGTTTTTGACTTGGAGTCCCCATCATTTGATATCTTTTGTTGAGCTATTCATCCCTTTGAATCAGAGAAGTGTGAGTTCTCTTATGTGTTGTGTTATACTTACTGAGCTATCTTATGCTCATTCTTGCAAATATGTTTCATTTGCAGTTAAGGAAATATTAATAGAATTGTTTGGCAGTAGAACGGGAAAATTAAAGAGTACATAATTGGTCTTCTTTATTTGTAATAGAAAAAGTTGTAATAAATTTGGAGATTTGATTAAAAGAGTTGGGAATTATTATAAAAATGTATAGTGTACTTTACATTTAAGCTAGTAGATGTAGAAGTCATTTAACTATGCTAGATTAACATTATTGACAATGTTTAAAAAGTTTTGTCGAGGAAATGAGTTGTCTAATTGAGCACCGCTTTAATGTAAAAGCCCCTTTCACCGGAACCCATAAGGTTGCTAATATTGAAAGTCTAGGATAGATAAATGGTGAAATGGTGATAAAGTTGAGAAGAAGGGTTTAGTGTTGGATTGGAGTTATGGAATACTCAAGAGGAGAGTAGGGTTGGAGGAGTTGCATATTTAATGCATTAGAATAAGTTGTAATTTTTATGATTTTGAGATGTAAACGAAAATTGTAAAGTTTGCGATTCTAGAATAAAGAGTGATGTCAAGTTTTTAATTAAATGAGTTTTTATCAAGTATAATATTAGTGAATATTAAGGAAAGATGTGCGATTCAGGGATGGAGGTAACAAATTGATGTAATGCCTGTAAATAGACTAGTTAAACCAATAGAATTATTGGTAGATATAATAGCCGAAGTTGTGTTGTCAGCACCAAATCAGGGGCTCAAAGAGACCCGGATTTGGGGGTGTGACAAAAACCATGAAGGTAGTCTCACTCAGGTTATTGTTTGGTTGGGTTTTTGAGTAGACCTAGTGGTGAGGTCTTGGAACAACAATTCAAGCTTGTTAGATGCATTGTTATCTTGCTTAATTAGAGTTTCAGAATGCTACTTGTATATCTGGAAAAATTATTCATATTCTATAAATTCTGGTAGGCTCCTGGTTTAGAAAGACTTTCAAGAACAACTGGTCCTGCTGGGTCGAGAAATTATAGCAGACAGCAACCTAACCAGGCTGCTACAAGGAGTGGTTTTCCATATCCAGCTGCCTTTTCTCTGGACTCTATGCAGCCTCCGGTAAAACCCTGTTCTCATTGCGTTCTTCACTAAGTTTCGTTACTTAGTTTTTGTGAATTGTAATTGTATAATCTGATACAGAATTAAATTATCATCCTCATACTGTAAGAACTTTTATGTCCGAGAATACCATGTAAGCAAATGGAGTTCCTGAAGTTTGTTGTGGGGTGCTAATGGCTTCATATGTTTCTTTGTTGAAGTTGATTAAAACATCTTCACGTTTATGTTGCAGGTAATCCCTGATTCGTTGACAACTTTGTCCCAGTATTTGAGCCATATGAGGCAAGAATTGAGTGCCAATGGTCAGGAATATCCTCTATTGTTGACCTTGTTAATACTATGATTATTTGCAATTTCAAGAATTTAACTGAGTTGTTTAATTTTGGACTTGGTAGCTGGAGATCAGAGCAATCCTTCTCAAGATGCAGTTGGTCAGGATAGTGATGGACAAAATCCAGATGCTGTGTCAGGTTCTGCTGCCAGGCATAGAGGGCTACCAACACCAGCATCCTTGGCAGAAGTTATGCTGTCTACAAGACAATTCCTTAATGAACAAGCTAGAGAATGTTTATTGGTATGGCCTTTTACTCTCAAAAATAGTTTATTCAGATTATTATAATATGCTAAATGCTAATTTGAACAGTGTTCGAAAGAGCTTCTCCAAAATATGAACTATGATTTATTGAGCTTGCAAACAATTTTTTTCTTCTTTTCACATTGCATTTGTTATCCTTACCCACTTGTTAATTGGTTACAATTAATATTGCCGCCATTTGCTAAACATAAAAAGAGAACAACATCATTTGCTACTTTTTAGGACTTAAAGTTTAAATTTGCATCTTGAGACTGATAGTCGCCTCCCTTCATAAAGTTGAAACATAAATTTTTTAATTCCTTTTCACCTTCCCTTCAAGTTTGTGGACAAATAGAAAATAAAACAGAGAATAGAAATTTGGGTTTATCACAAGCATCTTCTTGTACATACTCAAGCACTAGAAGTATAGATTGTTATAAAGCTTGGGGAAAGGGGTTTCTGGCAGAAAAGCTGTTTTTGAGGCTAGATTTCCCTTGCCACATCCACGGAAATATGCCTACCGGTGTGGTTTTGCTTGATGGTAGAGGTCTCTAGTTATCATGACCATAGAAATGTGATGGCACAGTATCATTGAATTTAAAATCTATTCCATATCCCATGTTCATATTTTTAATTGTAAATACCTTATGGAAATGTTATTTTACCCTTCTGCAGCAACTTACAAGGCAAATAGAGGACCATGCAAGTGTGACTGATCCTGTGGCACGGATTAGAATTCAATCCAATGCTATGAGAATAGGAACTCTTTTACAAAATTTGGGTGCTTTGCTGCTTGAGCTTGGTCGTACAACCATGACACTTCGGGTCGGCCAAACACCGGTGTGTTTAGTTCCCCCACCCCTTTTTATGTAGGGCTTCAATGGGATTTGGAATCTATCATGTGTGCATTGGAGTGGTTCTGTTTCTATTTTTGTGTGGTCGGGGAAGGAAGCATATGCAAAAAATTAGATTAGATAACCATAAACAACAATTTTGATTCATTTCTTTGTCAGGCTGATGCTGTTGTTAATGCTGGACCTGCTGTGTTCATATCTACATCTGGTCCGAATCCTATAATGGTTCAGGTATTATTATAAATCAAAGTTCTATGTTTGTTTGCTAAAACATATTTACTGTTTAGGTTTTCCTTTTCTTCTATGTTTCCCATGTCTCCTATCTGAACTGTGGCAGCCACTTCCATTTCAACCTGGAGCAAGATTTGGGGCAATTCCTGAGGGAACTGTACAACCTGGACCTGGGCTATCTAGTGGATCTGTTGGTTCTTCTGGTTTTCTTCCAAGGAACATTGATATCAGAATACGAACAGGTATGGTTGTTTTTCTAGTCTAGAGTTCTTCCTTTTGCTGGTTACAAACCTTGCATTACTTTGAGCCTAACAAGTAACAAGCATTATCATAAAACCACTCATCCAATGCTGACACTGGTCAATGCGGATCCTCCCCATATTCGATGTTGTTTGTATTTCTCTATTATGGGCTCCATCGTTATTTTTTTTGGGGTCATGTTTAAGTCAGGGTTGTAAGGGAAGAAGCATGTTAGACTCTTAGAATCACTTGGATCACTTCAATTATGTAATACTAATGGATGCAATACGTGCTCGAGGGACCTATCTGCATATTTCCCGAGTCGATGTTTGACCTATCTATCTTCACTTTATCTTGGGTTTCTACCAACCAAATATGGTTCCATACTTTTCTGCTTGGCCTCCATGTGCAAAGTTCCTAATTATTTTATGTGTTATTTCCTCTTATTTGTGATACTTGATTCAGTCTTATATTTCATGGTTGTCAATAACTATTAGGTTCAGTAATGCATTCATCTGTTTGCAAATCCAAGGGAGCCTGTTGGACAGCCTATAGGGCAAACCAATCCAGCAGCTCCTGGAAATGAAAATTCTGCTCAGCCAGCCACTGTAGGAGCCGCTGGAAGTTCACCTTCCATTAGAAGGTCTGAAGTGCGGGTAGTACCTCTCAGAACTGTCATAACTGCCGTTCCTGCTTCTGGTGGTAGTGCGCCCTCTAATTCATCTCCTGGTTCTATGGGGTTATTCTATCCGGTTCTTGCAAGAGTTCAGCATGCAAATCCTGGAAATTTAGATAGTACTAGAGGTCATGCCTCTGATGAACGTCCCCCTCATGGTGTTGATATTGCACAACAGTCTGATGCTGCCTCACATGAGCAAAACACTGAAGTCCCCAGAACTGATGGTAACCCTGAAATTACTTTGAATTCCTGGTTTTATTAGTTTCTATAGAATGTGATTAGTGTTTATAAAATATTATTAGTGGGAGAAAAATGTTGGAGATGTGTTGCTACACCTTTTATGGCTGGGCTCCATCACTTTTAAAGTAGTCTTACTCTCAGTACACTGACTAATTTTTATTCTACCAAATTTGTACTCATAACATATAAACAAATACTTCTATTTGTATGATTTAATGTTTTTTTAATTTAAAAAGGTAAGAAAAGAAAGCAATATTAATGTAGAAGAGCACATTATATATTTTTTGATATTAATGGTTTTTTTTCTTCAATATATTCTGCAGAGTTTCTCAGCAGAATGGATCACAACAGACTTGATGAATTGTTCAGAAGTTTTTAGCTAGTGAGCAGATCCACGAAACTAACTTTTATGGAATGGGTAGTACCATGCCCATCAATGGGAACGTGGAAGCAGTTCATGCTGCTAATTCTCAGGAGGCAGCACCAAGAGCTAGTGATGAAGGAACTTTCTTGTCTAATTTGCTACGTGAGATCATGCCCATTATATCTCAAAATGCAACCGGGACAAATAATATGTCAGTAGAGGGAGGGTATGTTATAGAAGATAGAACCACAGAAGTTTCTTCGGAGCAAGTAAGCTTTTTCATAATATTATCAAATCTTAAAGACACTTTATCCCCCCCTCCCCCAAATTGGAGGATCCAAATGTGCACAGCTTGGATCACTGGTTTTAAAACAGATATACACCTGATGGATCAATTGTCTAAATATTATTGTACATATGTGCAGGCTCAAGAGAATTCGGATAGAATTTCCCTCTTGCGTAGGCATAGCGATGATCCCTCTCCGGAGAGCTCAAAAAGGCAAAAGGTATATTCTTCATTTGTTTAATTCAAATTACAACATTTGATTTTTCCTTGCTTATTGACAAATGGAATGCAGTCCTTTTTTATTACAAGCCACGCTGAATTTGCTACATATACATATAAGTTATTCCTCGTATTTAAATTAATTTCATCATCCATCTTTCTCAACTAAGTTTCCTACATATAATTTATTCCTTGTATTTAAATTATTTTTCATCATCTTTCTCAACTAAATTTCCTACATATAATTTATTCCTTGTATTTAAATTAATTTCATCATCCATCTTTCTCAACTAAATTTCCTACGTACTGCAGAGGGAGTGATACATTTCAAAACTCTAGGTATAATGAATCCGAACTCGGACAGATTTTACGAGGCCTTTCAAACAGTATGATTTGATATCTGCAACATGGGTTTGGAATCCTGAAATTTATGTCGGAAACTATATAGCATCAGCTAACATGCAAAGCAGCCGTTAGACAGAGAACCTCAGATCAGTGCATATAAAGTCTTTGTTTGCTCGGACAAGATCCCCAGTACGCTGCATCATATATATTTATTGTTTTACAAATTTTGGTTGTCTTTGGAACTTGTTATCAGTGCTGATTTTGGGACATGGGAACTGGTATACTCTGTCCTGCTAAATTCCGTGCATATGAATCTTAATTGAATTTTCAACTAGAGGAATTATAAAAACAGTTGTTCCAAGTTATGAATTTAAGACTCCCTCCGTTCTTAATTATTTGACGTTTTAGAGATGGACACAAGAATTAAGAAAATAATTGGAAAATATTAAATATAGTACTTAATTGTCTATAATACCTTTAAATTTTTTGTTGGAATAATAAGAGTTTTGTTGGGATAAGGGGAGAAAGAGTTTAAAGTATCAAAAAAATAAGCAGAGTAATGAAGGGTAATTTTGGAAAAATTATCATCAAGTCTTTTAGATTTGAACAAACGACAAATAATTATGGACAAATGAAAAACTCTAAAACGTCAAATAATTATGGACGGAGGGAGTAGTTGATTATACTAAAGGCGTTGCATAGGAATTAACAGTCGGAGAGCGGAATCAACATGCAGCAGATATAATCAGAAGGCAACACAAATATGTCCCAACATATAATCAGCATAACAAGATTAGTTGGCTACGGTCCAGCAAAATCTGCATTAGCAGTTGAAAGATCATAAGAATAGCTCTATCAAGAGAAGAAATCACCAAAGTACCAAGCACAATTGTATCAAAGTACTGAAAACATTAACTAGAGTGCGTAGTGGTCACAATAATAACAAAAACTGCAGAGGAGACTAATTTCATAAATGCTCGAGTTACACAGATTCAGATCGAGTGTCCAATCGGACATGGGTACCTCAAAAAATTGGACACAAGTATTGTTTGATTTTGTCAAATTTTTACATTAAAGGATATGGGTGTCTCAAATTCAACACCAAGTATAGTTTGATTTTGTCAATTTTTTACACCAAAATAAAGTTTTCAACACTTGTACCCTTGTCCAAGTGTTGGAGTGAAGAGTCCATATAACATAGAACAACGTCATGTTAAATCCAAACAAAATCGACAAAATAAATTCATTCAAACTCTCTCTCAAGGTTATTCATTAAAGCTTTGCATCTCATCAAGAAATAAACACCACCTCTCTGAATGAATGTTAAAGCCCAAGCATTACACAAAAACTAGAATTTGCAAAAGCACATTTTGTGTTTTCAAGTACTCATTGTTTAGTCTATAGAGGTTTCAACTCTCCAGCTTTCTAAAAACACATTGGAAAAAATAGGAAGTGGTTAGTAGTTAGTATAAAGTTCATTTTTGAGTAAGTTAGCTAATTGACCAACTTACCCAAAAATGAAGGTAACCAAAGATAACCATTTCAATTTTAAGAGAGGGAACAATTAGTAACGCTCTTCAAGACAAAAATGAACACAGAGTTGAACCAAATTTACATAATGAAAGTATCAAACACAGCATAAACATTAAAATTTAAAACAGTAAATTAAACAGAGAAGTTATTAATCACTTGGACTCCTTAAGAGGCCTTCATGACATCAATTACATTTAACATAGATAAATGCTACCAAATATTGATTTCAAAATTAAAAAATAACAGTTTCGCCATCAATCACACAATGTAGTTCTTAGCCAAGTCCTAAAATTTAGTCACAGAATAACGCAAACTAAGAACATCTAGGTAATTATTGATTAAAAACCTGAATGCTAATAATGAAGTGGATAAGCCAAACACTGAGACTAATATTGTTAAATACTTTTAACACCAGAACTTCATAATAATTTGCAACATAAACAGATTTTAAAATCAAACAAAATATAACAGAGAAAAACTAGGGAGCATCATTCACCATTAAAATTACAGGACCAGTAATCTTCACAAAAACTGAAAGGATGAAAATGTTTGTTGGCTTCAATCATTCTGAATCATTACAGATATCTTCCTTGGTGGAAGTACCAAGTCAACAACAGAAGTATCCTCACCAGTAATCACCACAAGAACATTTGCCATACTTGAAATGATGAAAACGTTTATTGTCTCTAACTATCATTTCCCTCCCGACAATCCTGGACATGATCTTGATGGCATTGTGACAGTCACCACATACGCGGAGGTTCTTGATGATCCTTAGAGGTGTCCTTGCTGGTGTACTGATTAGACCAAATGCAATAGCCAGTCTTTCACTGTGATAGAGTAAAGCCTGTTCCTTTGCCTCCTGATCGATGTCATGAAGAACATATCTGGTGTCTGGCACATAACGCTGCTCTTTATTTGCATCCCTCAACTTTTCTTCATCCTTGTAAAAGGTTGGATTCCTGACCTCACTAAGTCTGTTTCTACCATCTAGCATATTTATTGCAGATTGTTTCTTGGGTGGTGGTGTAGGGATCTTGTTAGTAACAGCTTTCGATGGGTCAAGACCAATCAAAAACTCCTCGGCATGGTCCTCCATATCAATATCTCCATGCATTCGAGCAAAATTCATCAAAGCCTCCCAAATTGCAGCAGTGGGTTCAAATGGCAGATTCTCAATGTACTCCAAAGCCTCAGTGACATGCCCAGACTTTCCAAGAACATCTATAAGCCCCAAGTAATGCTCAATCCCCGGAGTGATTCCATACTCGGTCTTCATTGATTCAAAATGTATAAAACCTTCTTCCACAGCTTCAGCACCGGCACAGGCTGCTAGAACAGCAACAAAAGTTTGTTCATTGGGCTGAAACCCTGAAGTTCTCATCAGTTCATACAACGCTAACCCATCATCCCCAAGACCATTTGCTCCATATGCATGTATCATTAAATGAAAAGTATCCATATTCCTAACCACCATATGATCAAAAACTCTCCGCCCATCTACCATACTCCCACACTTTGAGTACATCTCGATCACCTTATGATTCAATTCGATATCACCCCTAAATGTTGATCTTAAAAAGTAATCATGCACTTTTTTTGCATCCTCAAGTTTCTTAGACTTCCTGCATAATTCAAAAAGTGCACTAAAACACAGAGCATCAGCATGTACCTCCTCATCCAGTAATTCAAGAACTTCCTTGACTTTTCCCTCCTGGCACAACCTAAATAAATCATCAGTCTTGGTGGGTTCTTGATTATTCACAAATTGCCCTTGATTCTGAGTCTGATTATTCAACTGGCTAACATTACCATTCTGAACTTGTGAATTCCATTGGTTTGGGCCAACACGTTGGGGATTACTATGATGCTGGCCTTCCCACCGCCCATTATTCGGACTTACATTCAAAGTTTGCTGACCAGACGTTGTGGATCAAAGGTTAATTCTGACCAAAATTAGCATTTTCACGTTGTGGATGAGTTTTCTGACCCAAACGTTTTTGAGAATAATTCTGACCAAAATTAGGATTTTCATGTTGTGGGTATCCCTGATTTCGATTTCCAAAATTAGGATTTTCACGTTGTGGGTATCCCTGATTTCGATTTCCAAAATTAGGATTTTCACGTTGTGCGTATCTCTGATTTCGATTATCCCACTGAGTAGTGTTTCCAGGAGATGGATATTGTTGAGTCTGATTAGGGTTTTGCGGATAGTTCTGACCCGGGAAATTAGGGCTTCCTCCTCCACCACGTTGAGGATATCCCTGACCTAAATTGGAAGGATTTCCCTGATATTGATTATTCATTTGATTAGACCCAGAGAAGTTCGGATTTTGGTTATTCCACTGATTAGGCGGTGGAATTTGGTTGGCCCACTGATTAGGGTTTCTATAATCGAAATGGGGTTGTGGAGACGGTGGGAATTCCTCGTTTGGAACGGCAGCAGAGGAAGCGGCGGCGGTGGTGGTTAGGGTTCTCAACGGGAGGTGGATAAGATTGGAAATGGAAGATAAGGGCCTTAGGGTTAGCTTTTGGGAGTTTCCATTATTGAAAATGAAAAGAGAAGAGTGATGATCAGAAGAACGTACCTTGACAGAAGAAAAAGAAGATGTAAAAATGGAGGGCCGTGTTCGGCGTATCGCCATTAGAGAGGCCATTTTTGTTGCTCTGCAAGTGGGTCTAAAAACCCTAATTTAAACTGCTAGTGCTACTCGTAGAGTCGTAGTGATAAACCCTCGTTCAGTTTTTTCGTCCTAGGATAGGAGTGTGCGAGTAATATAGGAACGAGGAAGTTTTTTCGTCCTAGGACAGGAGTGTGCGAGTAATATAGGACCGAGGAAAAACGCATAAAATTGAATAACCAAATCGAATTGAATTTTTTTAATTATTAGGTTATTTTTGAAATTCAGTTAAATCCGATTTATTATTGAATTTTTAAATTTGGACCCTAACTCAAAACCCTAGTCCCCAAATCACCCACACATTTGAACTCGCAACCTCATATTTGGAATTTTGGCCATATGACCGCTGGAGTAATACGTATCAACTATTAATATCTTGCAAGGATTAGTATTTATATCAAAACATGATATTTTTCAAGATGCAAGCGTAGATGCTATATTATAAATTAGGCATTAGAAATCCCAAATAATTTTAAACTAGTTGACCATAAATAAAAAGGCTTGGCTTACCCAAAATCAATGAATGTTCTCTTTTTCTTATTAATTTTAAAAAATATATTATATAATTCAATAAACTCCACCACCAACGGGAACAAGAAATATTACTTCTTAACACATACATTCAAATGGAAAAGGTAAGGTTTCGAAAAAAATAGTAATAATAAATTAAAAAGCTAATACTATTATAAGCAAATCAAAATAATAAAAAAATATTATAAAATTTTAAAGTCAAATTTTAAAATATATATTAATTCATACTTTGAAAAAAAGCTTATTTAATTGACTTGACAAGTCAAAACATATCTCTCTACTGTTAATTTATTTACGACCAAAGAATAAGTATACAACCCACATATATAATCACATATTCACGTGAGACAATCCATATTATTATTATTATTATTATTATTATTATTATTATTATTGTTGTTGTTGTTGTTGTTGTTGTTGTTATTGTTATTATTGTGATAACCCGAAAATTTAGAAAATCTTAAATGATTAAATTAAAGGTTAAACTTTAAAACCTAGAGTGAAAATAGATGGTTTATTTAAATTTTTTTTAAAAAATCTATACGTTTTAATAATTGAAAGTGATTATGTACTAATATATGGCAAGCCATATGAAAAATGTTTATTGATTGTAGCAAACCGCATTAAGAGATTTTAATAAGACATTGAATTAAATATCTAGCTTAATATATGAGAATATATTATGGTAAATATTTTTGTGAATTATGTGAGGTATAAAAGCGATTAAATAAATATATATTGTAAATGTGTATATATTTATTTATTATATAAAGAGAATTATAGAGAAAATTATATAACCTAATATTGTATATTAGGTATGGAAATTGAATAACCTAAGGATTATAGAATTGAATAATTTAATATCTAATTTAATAATTTTATTATCTCAACGTATTTTTTTTTACTTAATTAAATGAAACCTAATTTGGTTATATATTTAAATCTGTGTATGTAAGTATTTAAATTTCAAAGTCGACCACTGAACTTTTCTGATATTTGGGTATTGAGGTTATATTAATGGTATGTAGTGAAATGTAGTGAAGGAGAAGAAAAGAATAAATGGGGAAAATCTCATGTTTTGATATAAATATTAATCCTTGTAAGATAATAACAGTTGACATGGTTGCTCCAGCGGTCATATTGTAAGACCCCAACTTTTATGAATAAAGATGAATTTTCTATAAATATCATTTTTGAATATTATGGAGTGAATTTGATATAATGTTATAGTTGTGGGTAATATTTATAAATTTTGTAAAGTACGCAAGTTGTTATATAATATTCGATTGGTCGGGGAATATTCGTTTTAACAGGGAATACTCGTACGACGGCACAATCATTGGTGGACTCCACAACATAATTATTGTCGGATTGAGAAAATAACAAAAATATCTTTTTATAAATAACGTCAGAGTTTATTCTGAATTAACATCGTTGGAATATTCGGTGGTTAAAATACGAGAATACGCATTGTTGCACAAATAATACCTGCGGTATTGCCATGATATTTTTGAATTATTTGATTCTTACGTAAGAAGACACTACTCGATAATTATTACGATAATTCTTTATTCAATATTTTATTTTATTGATTCAATAATTGTTGCGTTGATATTTTATATTATTATTGTTTCAATAATTGTCACTGCACAGTATTTTCCATTATCAAATCAATAATTCATATTATTTGAATAATATTATTAGATAGCATTATTGGCAATATCTAGAAATAAAGTTCTGTCAAGGAGAAGTTTGGTCACCTAATTGCGCGCCAGTAAGGATAAATCCTTATCGGAAAGCCCTCTTTCTGAGGAGCTACTGGTTGTCATTATTGTGATTACGTAATATTATTTGTGAATAATTAATTATTGATTTATATGATAGGGAAATATTTATTTTATGTGGACATAAATGATAGATAGAAAAATATTTATTTTATGTGGTTATAATTGAAGGAATTAATGTTGAGGTATTTTATCAGTATTTTGTCGGATTAGAGGTATTTAAAAATCAAATCAGTGTTCTTAAACTCTATTGCGTGAGTTATAATTTTGATTTGACCGTTGGATCGTTGTGATTTTTGGATATGTTATACATATATAAGTTGAGTATATGTCCACAAATTTTGAACCGTTAAAAATTAACGTATGATTTGTTATGAATTTTAAGAGGTGTTGAAAATTGTCCGTTTGTGGAATTTGGATATTTTTTGTTTGGAATTCGAAAAAATTTTCTTCTGCAAAGTTGTAGAGAATTCGATTTCGTGTGGAATGGACATAAAATTTGTATTTTTCTGATAAAGGGCTAATTTATATGAATTACTGAAGTTTCGAAAATTAAAATGATTTTTATTAAAATTAGGCGGGACCCACTTTTTTTTATAAACATGCGGGCTGCCAAAAATCTTCAGAATTGGCATGCTAGCTTTCAACTAAGGATGCGTGGAAGGAAGGAAGAAATTAATATTATTATTTTATTATTTTAGACTCTTATGGCGTTCTAGCATTTTTCTATAAATAAGGTGCTTAGTTAGAATTGAAAATCATACCAGAATCAGAGAATTCTTCTTCTATAATCTTGAGCGTATTTCTTTAGAGTTATAGAAAGCTTTGAGCTTAGAAAACAGTGAAAGTTTTCTTCAAGAATATCCCCACTATACCAGTTGGAATACTCTTCTTTTCAAGGTAAGGGATGTTATTTTTGTTCAATATTCGCTTGAAATAATATTTTCTTCCATACTCTGTAGTATGTAAGTAATATTATTTCGTTTCAGATTTCAAATTCTATACTCGTTTTGTTAAAGTTTTGGCTTCTAAACTCCATGAAATTAGTAGAATATTCTTGATATTTGCGCTTCATCCAGTATCTTTTCATGGAAATATTATTCTGAACATTCTTGATAAGTTTTAACTTTTTCATGCCGGAGTACTATTTATAGGGTTACTATTCCCGAAGTACTATTCATAGGGTACTATTCACTCGAGTACTATTTACCCGGGATACTATTCATGATAAAAATTGATTCATTTTCGGTCCAAATTATTTTTGATACAATATTATTCTTGAATTTTATTCCACAAAGTAGTATCATGTTGACAATTTGGACGTTATTGATTTCTGGATAAATTTAATTATAAATCTTTAAAAATTTATCCTTGAACTTGTTTTATTGAATTCTTATATCTTTGTCATCATCCTCATGTTTATAATATGTTGAAAGTCATCTGTGGCCTGTAGTGCATAGATGGACTTGATATGATTATAACCATGGATTATTCGGTATAATCATGACCGTAATGTTACAAATGATGTGGTAAAAGTCCTCATTGGCCCGTAGTGCATTGATGGACAGTTGTTGGCATGATTATGAACATTGATGAATACACGAATATCCTTGGCCCGTAGTGCATGGATAATTTGTGGTCGTGATACTAATGAATATCCTTGGCTGTAGTGTAGGGATGATGTGAATTATTTATTAAGTTGAGTCTCAGCGATAAAAGTGATGAAAAACCTTTTAAATCATAGAAGATAGTAGATTTTATGCTCTAATTGACTCTTCTAATGGATTGCTTGTTCATTGCAGATTAAACTTGATGTTTGTTATATTTTATTAGTTTAAACCTTTGTTGAAGGCTAACAATAAATTATTACGCATTATCTTAGTCATAATATTTCTTCTTTGGGCTAGTTGAGCTCACTCTTTTGCTTTCATTGTCCTCTTGAGTGAAATGAGAAGCGTAAGCAAGGGACTAGTCGGGGAGCGAGTGACGGTCGAGATGATAGTATTAGTAGTCCTCACTATTCTATGAAATAGTGTGATAATAAATGTATTGAGGACTTCATTTGAGTTGAATACTGTCTAGAAGACAATATTCGTATTTAAAACTCTCAGTTCATGTTTTGTCGTATTGTACACGACAGTTGTATTATTAAGTTGTATTTGAATTTTGTACCATATATTTGGCGACTCAAGATGGGTGATGTATACCTATTTTGGGGGCGTCACACATATGATCAAAGTTCCAAATAAGAGGTTGCAAGTTCGAATCTGTGCAAAGGCAAATTTTTGGAAAAAATTCAAAAGAAGCCACATCAGCTGCGGACACGTGTCAAATTAAAATATTAAATACCATGTCAGACTTGCCACGTGTACCACGTAAATTTTTGAATAGAAAGTGGCTCAATACCCAAATATCAAAAAAGTTCAGTGGTCGACTTTGTATTTAACCCGACTATAGTAATTTTTTATGGACCAAGCTGTGATGCCCCCAAAATAGGTTTACATCACCCATATTGAGTCACCAAATACATGGTACATAATTCAAATACAAACTTAATTATACAACTGTCGTGTAAAATATGACAAAACATAGCTGAGAGTTTTAACATGAATATTAATGGTATGTAGTGAAGGAGAAGAAAAGAATAAATGGGGAAAATATCATGTTTTGATATAAATATTAATCCTTGTAAGATATTAACAGTTGACATGGTTGCTCCGGCGGTCATATGATCAAAGTTCCAAATAAGAAGTTGCAAGTTCGAATCTGTGCAAAGGCAAATTTTTGGGAAAAATTCAAAAGAAGCCACGTCAGCAGCAAACACGTGTCAAATTACAATATTAAATACCATGTCAGACCTACCACATGTGCCACGTAAATTTTTGAATAGAAAGGGTTCAGTGGTCGACTTTGCATTTAACCCGACCATAGTAATTTTTTATGGCCCAAGCTGTGATGCCCCCAAAATAGGTATACATCACCCATATTGAGTCACCAGATGCATGGTACAGAATTCAAATACAAACTTAATTATACAACTGTCGTGTAAAATACGACAAAACATAGCTGAGAGTTTTAACATGAATATTGTCTTCTAGACAATATCCAAAAGCAAATTTAATCCTCATTACATTTATTATTGTAGACACTCGAAATTTTCTGCACACCTGTCACTAACATTGCAGGAGGGCAGATCCGTCTTTCAGAGATAACCTTGGAAGATAATGTAGTTCAAATACCAGAAATTCCACCGGAGA
This sequence comes from Panax ginseng, assembly GCA_020205605.1. Classification (NCBI taxonomy): domain Eukaryota; kingdom Viridiplantae; phylum Streptophyta; class Magnoliopsida; order Apiales; family Araliaceae; genus Panax; species Panax ginseng. The sequence continues at coordinate 49,472,913 of CM035150.1, forward strand.
GAACAATTCTGTCTCGGAGATAACCTCTAGATGCTCAGTTCCAGTCCCGGAAACAACACCGGGAATAGCAGTGCTAACCTTGGAGATAACCCCAAGGAGTGTAGTTACAGTTCCGGAGATAACCCCGGAAATGCTTGTTTCAAATGCATGCAGTCAGCTTCAACCTCGGGACTCACACCGAGGCACTCAGTACAAGACCCGGAGATAACACTGGGAAGACATGCACACCTCAAAGATAACCCTGAGGACCTTGAAGACTGCGGCAGGTCAATCTCGAGAGATAACCCCAGCGGCGTCGCTTTATCAACCCCAAATCGGAGATAACCCCGGTGAGGGGTAAAATCATCATTTTACCACCTCGATCCTACATCGCGTCGTCTAAACATCTCATACATACATTTCTACACAGCAATGTCCCACAAGAACCAAGGAAGTCCAATCCCGAGTAACTACTGCACAAGACAGCACACCGGATAGAATTTGAAGCTTGAAGACATAAGGCATGGTCCCATCTTCCTGACTTTGTACAACCTCTAATCCCATGTTATTGTGTAGTTCTTGACAAAGGCAGTCCGGAATAGGTCTTATACACCTCAATCGGATGCCAAATTGTAGTTCTAAAAGTTCGAGCGGACATCATATTGTATGCGTGCGTGCTTTTCGAGAATTGGGTGGGACCCACGGGCGGGCATTTTGACAGTACCACAGTACATCTGCGGCTCCCCTCTCTATAAATAGAGGGCTTGGGGTGGCCATTTTAAAAAGAAAAAAAGGCGAGGAAGCCCTGTTCAATTTGATCTGTACACACTATAAACGGAGTGCTTTCTCATTTTAAACACTTGTGAGCTCACATATAGCTACTATTTGTATCGGCGGGAGCCGAGTGTTCATCCACTTAAAGTTATAGAAGTTTTCTTTGGCAGCCCACTGTAAGCCTTATTACACATTTTAAATCATTTCTCTTCATCTTTGTACACAACATTCTTCACGTTGAGAGTCGTGTTGTGTGTGTATGCCCGGACTTCGGTCCATGGTTTTATTTCAATTTGTATATACATATATTTATATATATATGGACTAACATTATCGAGTTATGCCTCGATTGAGCCTAGACTTATGTCTGGAGCGTTTATTTGCTTTTGTATATATATATATACACTTGTATATATGAACTGTGTGTCGAACTCTATTCGATGAGCCTAGACTTATGTCTAGAGTGTTTATTTGCTTTCGTATATATATATATATATATATATATACTTATATATATGAACTGTGTGTCAAACTCTGTTCGATGAGCCTGGATTTTATATCCGGTGCGTTTACTACTTTTATATATATAATTATATATATATGAACTGTGTGTCAACCTACATTCGATGAGCACGAATTTTACATCCTAATGTTTTCGCTATATATATATATATATATATATATATACATTTAAATCACTTTGGAGTTTACTTCGTGGCGGTTGATTGCTTTTACAACTTTATTTACATTTCGATCCCCCATGAAGGTGCTTCATGGTGGTTGATCAAGTCTATATATATATATTCTGACTTATATATATATATATATATATATATATATATATATATATATATATATATATATATATATATATAATCGCTTATTACTTTATACAAATTGCGGCATCATGTGAGCCTAGAAATTATGTGATCATGATTGATCTCTTGAATCTAGATTCGGTTCCCGTGATGGACATTTTCAGCTGTAAGTAGCTTGTAAATTTATTCACAGTGTTTGGATTTTCTCAGATGGTTTTCATGCCCACGAGGAGTTTGACACTGCTTTGTACATTATTTTTCTCGAAGATGCTTTGCATCTCGAAAATAAAAGCAATCAAGCCGAACACATAATAAAATGGAAGTATCAAAAGGTCTCAATTACTATTGATCACAAGGGTTTGAAAAACCTCTTTTATAAAACTTCACTGCCAAACCTTGTTTGTGAGACCCCAAATTTTATGAATAAAGATTTAAATTTCTCAAAATATTTTTTTTTAAATATTATGGTGTGGATTTGATATAATGTTATAGTTGTGGGTAATATTTATAAATTTTGCAAAGTATGCAAGTTGTTATAAAATATTCGTTTGGTCGGGGAATATTCTTTTTGTCGGGGAATATTAAATGCGGCACGGCACAATCATTAGTGGACCCCACAATGCGAAGTATTGTCGTAGTTAGAAAGCAGCGTAATTATCTTTTATAAAAATAACGGCAAAAGTGTTACCGTTAAAAGCTGTTGAACTACCCGGTAGTAAAATTATAGTAATACATGTGGTTGCATAGTAGCACACGGTATTGATTATTGATGCTTACGTAAGAAGTCACTCAGTTATACTCAATTATTGCTACAGTAATTGTTGCATCATATCTCTCATATTATTGATTCAATTATTGTCACAATATCACTTGTATAATATGTTATATTATTAAATCAATAATTGAGACGGTAAAGTTATTCATATTATTATTTGCAATATTGACAATGTCTAGAAGTTCTGTCAAGGAGAGGTTTGGTCACCTATTTGCGCGCCAATAAGGAGAAATCCTTATCGGAAAGCCCCCTATTTCCTGGGAACAACCTGGTTGTTAAATATTGTGAATTATAATATTAATGATGAATAAGTTCGTGTTGATTAAAGATGAAATTGATAGTTCCATTGTGTTGGAATTATTAGTGTTAGTGAAAATCGACATTTATTTCGATAATAATTGATGTCTGGAGGTTATATTGATAAATCGGGTAATTAACCAGATAAATGAGCAATTAATTGCTATTGATTCACATGATTATAACTATTTGTTCAATGTGTGTACTATTGATTCACATTCATTTACTATTAGGGGAGTTGGTGCAAGATTGATAATACTTGCATGACTAAATTAAAAGTGGAGGTATAGATGAAGGTACTATACTGTAATTATTTTTTTCACATGATTAGAACTATTGAGTCACATGATTTACTATTGATTCACATGATTTACTATTAGGGGAGGTGGTGTAAGTTTGATAATACTTGCAGGACTAAATTAAAAATGAAGGAAAAGAGGAAAGTATTATATTGTAATATTTCGAGCCCCAAAACGTGCAATTATCGAAACTATATTTTCCTATAAATAGAAGCTCATTCTTCCTTTATTTCTCACCAATTCACTAAAGCTATAGAGCAATTATTATAGAGAGAAATTATAAAGAGAAAGAATAAGAGAAGTCTGATACCTCACTATTCCAGTATCCAGTCTTCTTTTGAGGTAAGGGATATTATTATTATAGTAAGGGGTATTATTTCTTTCGTATTCATGAAGAGAGCTATTGTTATTCCATCCCTTATTATTATGTTGGAATAACATGTCTATGTGAAGTACCGCATACATGGTGAAATTCTTCTGTTATTCCATTCCTTATTATTCTGTTAGAATAACTTTATCTGTCTTGATCTATCGCATGCACAGTGAATTCTGTTGTTATTCCATTCTTTATTATTACTCGTTGGAATATCACGTATGCATGCGGATTCGCATGACTGGTTCCATTCTTTATTATTCTATTAGAATATCACATGCATGCGGATTAAGCGTGATCTGGTTCCATTATTTATTATTCATTGGAATAACACATGCATGCGGTCTCACCGCATGCATGGTGAATTCTTCGTTATTCCATTCTTTATTATTACATTGGAATAACACATGTCTATGTGGATTACAGCATGCATGGTGAATGATCCTTCGTATTCATTCCTTATTAAATTGTGGAAATGATCATCACGTGGATTACCGCATTTATGGTGAAAATCCATTCTGATTTCAGTATATTTTATTATACTCGTATGAGATATCATTTCTTTTGTACTCATCATGGAATATCATTTTCGTTGGTATTTTTCTTTTACGAGTTACTTATTCACCCTGATTCTTATTCACTCTAGTATTATTCACTCGGTATTATTGGGCACTTTTCTTCTTGGGAGTACTATTCACGAGTTCTTATTCATGGGTTACTATTCACCCAATTACTATTCACTCTAGTATCATTCACTCGAGTATTGGGACACTTTTCGTGTCAAGGTACTATTCACGGGTACTATTCACAATCTTATTCACAGTACTATTCAATTAGAAAAATATATTTCTTTTCTGTCCAAATTATTTTTGGTACATGAATATTATTCTTGAATTTTACTATACAAAGTAGTATTATGTTGACAATTTGGATGTTATTGATTTCTGGATAAATTAAATTATAAATCTTTAAAATTTATCCTTGAAGTTGTTTTATTGAATTATTATGTCATTGTCATCATCCTCATGCTTATATTGTGATGAAAGTCATCTTTGGCTTACGTGGATAGATGGACTTGGTATGATTATGACCAGGGATTATTCAGTATAATCATGATCGTAATGTAACGAATGATGTGGTAAAAGTCCTCATTGGCCTGTAGTTCATTGATGGACAGTTGTTGGTATGATTATGACCAGGGATTATTTGGTATAATCATGACCATTGATGATTTCATGAATATCCTTGGCCGTGGTGCAGGGACGATTCGATTTTATTTATTAAGCTTAGTCTCAGCGATAAAGTTAATGAAAAACTTTTTAAATCATAGAAGATAGTAGATTTTATGCTCTACTTGACTCTTCTAATGGATTGCTTATTCCGCTACAGTTGTTGATCTAAAACTTGTTGTCTATTATATTCTATCAGTTGTTATACTGTTGAAGGCTAAGGATAATTTATTCTGCATTATCTTAGTTATAATATTTCTTACTAGGCTAGTTGAGCTCACCCTTTCTTTCATTGTTCTCTTCATGAAATGAGAATATAGCTGGGACGAGTCGTGGAATGGAGTGATGGTCCAGGATAAATGGCTTTAGTAGTCCTCATTATTCTACGGAATAATGTGATAATAATTGTAATGAGGACTCCATTGAGTGTGGATATTGTCTAGATGACAATATTCTTGTTTAAACTCTCATTTATGTTTTGTCGTATTTTTACACCACTGTTGTATTAAATAAGTTTGTATTTGAATTTATGTACCATGTATCTAGCGACCCAAGATGGGTGATGTATACCTATTTTGGGGGCGTCACATTGTTTAAAACTGAATTTTTACACAAATTCAAACCCTATGTCTATAGGTGCGAATGAGGCCTCTCACTACTTCCAAATAACCGCACATTGACCCCCCCCCCACACACACACACTCATATAACAGTTTCTTGAAAAGTGGCGGTCACCATGGTAACACGGATGTCGGGGGGGTGCCTAACACCTTCCCTCCGCATAAGCAAGTCCCTAGACCCTAATGAATCTCGGTTTCACAGACCCGTTTAGCAGTGTCACATCACTGGGTCAATGTGCAAACCTTTTCTCGGTTGTGTTGGTACAACCATATAAAAACCAACTGGTGACTCTTATAGTCAAATCGTCGACATATAAATGTCAGACCTTTTCATAAATTATTTTTTCAAACAAATCTCACCTAACATGAGAACACCAAAGAACAAGAACAGAAAGGGATAAATAAAAATCCCGACGTCGACAGGTGGCGACTTTGCCAGGGATGCCAGTAAGAGGACTTAAGCCGCTATTACAAGCTTTTCAAAATTGTTATATGCTTGTGTGTGGATGTTGCATTTACATTTGATGAATGTGTACGAATGCATTTTTTTACTGCACTGCAATATATCTATCTGTGATATTAGTGCTTCGTACATGTCATCATTTTTCATAAACGGTGAGACAAGTTGTATGTGAATGTATGTTGTGTGGTTCCTCCATCAGGAGGCTATCCTGTCGGTGTTTGATTACTGGACTCGTAGGAAGACTAATTCTAATGAGGCTCAGGAAATGCACCACCCAAATTCACTCCAGTTGAAAGACCGTATTAACTTCCCGTTGAGTAAATTGCGATGATTTGGGAACCTTCATGCCAAAAAGTCGCGAGAGTAACCTAAGATAGGTCAGCCTCTGATAAACCAAACGCGGAAAAAAGTCTCTTCATGTTTTCTCATTTCAAATTACTCGTAAAGTCAATTACTTGTAATTTCATTCCATAATCATTTCCATGTAATGAGAAATATGAAGAAATATGTGTATATGCACATTTAAATTAACATGCTATCCTATATTACAAACAGCTAACATCCGTGTTGCAGGATAATATTCCTAAAACGGATACATCATATAACATGTAAACATTTAACACATTCCCTAAGACTAAACTATGCAAGTCTTTCGCAGGGAAACAATCAGATATATTACCTGTTCAAAGTCCAAAAAGGCCACGAGCCTACAACCAATCATTTCTTCATCTGACCAGTCTAATCTAGTTTCTCGTGAAGAATTTGACGAATTAAGTAAACAAATTACAGATTTGGTTGTTCTTCTTAAAGAACTACATCAATCTACTCAGGGCTCAAAAATGCCCACACATACAGAATCCTCTGCATAGGGAGGAATCCAGGGTTCGGATAAAACAAATCCGGAACTACAGTTGCTTACAACGAATAACAACCCTGAAAACACCCATCTCAAAGGAGATCTAGACACCGGTGACATCAGGAAGAAGGTCCTTCAAATGGAAGAAACCCTTCGTTCTATCAAAGGAATTGGAGCACACGGGAGTGTCTCATATGCCGACCTTTGTTTCCCTGGTGTTCGTTATCCAGAGAAGTTCAAAAGTCCTGACTTCGAAAAGTACGATGGGTTAGGAGATCCTTACACACATTTAAAAGTATTCATTGGAGAACTTGGATCTTATGCAGAGGACGAGAAGCTCAGAATACAGCTGTTCCAAAAGAGTCTGACTGGAGAAGCCCGTTCGTGGTATACCAGATTAGACAACTTAAATATCCATAGTTGGGAAGAACTAGCTCATGCCTTCCTTACACAATACAACTTCCAGTCTCAGATGGCTCCTGACCGGTACCAAATTACCAAGGTCAAGAAACAGTCCAACGAGTCTTTCAGAGAGTATGCTCAAAGGTGGAGGTGCCTTGCTGCTCAAGTTATTCCTTCTATGACAGAGTCAGAAATGGTCATGACCTTCATAAACATACAAGAAGCTCCTTTCTATGAAAGGGTTTTAGCTGGCATTGGTAAACCATTTTCTAAAATGATCAAACATGGAGAGATGACTGAAATGGGGTTGAAGTCAAGAGAGATTCAAGACCTAGCCGCTCTTAAAGCTGTTGCTGAGCACATCCAGTCCGGAACTTATGGAAACAACCCCCGGAGGGTCCATAAAAAGAAAGAGGAGGATGTTTCCTTGATACTACAAGGTCAAAAAGGTAATCAAAATATGCCTATCCAAAGGAGAAATTACACTCCCTTTCAAGCACAGTCTTCAAACCCTCCATTGCCTAAAGGTGGAGAAGTTAAACGCCCTCGAGTGTTCACACCCTTAGGGGACTCACTCGAGAACATTCTCAATCTTCTAACCACTCAGAAGAAAATTACGCATGTTCTTCCACCAGCCAACCCTAATGGAAGGGTTTCAATGCTACTCAGAAATGTGCTTATCATGCCGGGGCACCTGGACATGATACTCAAGATTTTTGGGTATTGAAACACAAGATCCAAGATTTAATAGACAACGGGGGAGATCATGGTCACCAAACCAGATCAACCTCACGTACAAGATAACCCTCTTCCTCAACACAAAGAGGAAGAAGTCAATATAATTAATTGGAGCAGTGGACAAAGTTCCAATTTTAACGGTGAATCATCCCAGACCACCAAAGATGGTGTTGACAAATGGGATTATGCAAAGTTCCAGTTTATGATGGAACGAAAGATGAAAGCTCTGTGTAAGCAGATTGAGCAATTGGCAGAACTGGTGGTCCATCAGCATCAAGTCACACGCCAATTAGTCAGCGAGGAGCATGCTAGTCTCCTCCCTTTTGTTATGAATAATCCATCATCACCTTCATAAAATGAAACACTAGAGGACAAAGTTGCGAAGAGAGCAAGTGCCAAAGCCCGTTGGGATTTTGCCAATAAAAGGGAATTTACATACCTGGGCCAACCTATGGAGGAGATACTTCATATGCTGATCAATGAAGGAAGGATCACTTCATTCTACCTCCAATTAACCCCATTCAGGACGGTTCAATTCTGATGGAGTATGTCAATATCACTCCCATTCTCGCGGTCACATCACAGAAGAATGCTGGGCACTCCGCCACCTTATTCAGAATCTAATTGACAAACGGTTTTACTTGTTGGCGACGGCAACGATCTTGTCTTATTTGGAGTGAAAATACATGTCCTACTAAATGGAAGGGATTGGTAGCAGTTATATCCGCTGAGGCTGATGGGACTGTCAAACCATTCACAATACAAGCAATTCAAATCAAGGGAGTTGACAATCCTTTGAAAATGGCCGCAACAGAGCCAATTAGCTTACCATTCAGACCAAAATATCCTATTATCAGCTTACAGAAAGTCCCATGGAATTATGATGAAGCTGAAGGATCCACCTCTCATACAACTGCTGCAGTGTTGAAGGAAAATCCGATGTATCTTCCCCAACGGGTGATGAAGCTTGCCATCAAATCAAAGGGGAAAGTTCCCATGGAGAAAATTTAAAAATTCCTCTGCACTATGGGTCATAATGAAGCCAATGTGGTATTAATCTTAAGAGAAGCTCCACATCAAATTTCAATACTGGACTTGGTTTTAACTTCCGAGGATCACAGGAAGATCTTACTGAAGGTTTTGGAAGAAGCCTACTTGCCGAAATCAGTGGATGTGGAAAAATTTCAACATTTGGTTGATCACATTTTCAACAACAATGTGATATCTTTCACTGATGATGACATACCGCCCGAAGGGACAGGTCATTACAAGCCGTTGCACATTGCGGTTTTGTCCTCCGGATACACGCTAGCTGGAGTCTTGATAGATGGAGGTTCGTCTCTGAATATCTGTCCTTACGCTACGTTGGTGAAGATGAACGTCAATCTCAAACGAATCTGAAGCAACCATACGGTTATTAAAGCTTTCAATGGATCCCGCCGAAATTTAGTCGGAGAGATTGAGTTGCCAATTGAGATTGGTCCCCATACATTCTGTGTATCTTTTCACGTGCTCAAGATAGATTCAGGATACAACCTGCTATTGGGAAGACCGTGGATTCATATGGTTGGGGCCGTCCCTTCCACTCTTCATTAGCAACTTAAATACATTATCAATAATAGCCTAGTCACGGTTAACGCTGAACCGGAATGTCCTAAACAGGGTGACATACTACACATCAGCTTCAATTCAGAAGTTGAGCCGGTCAGTTTTCATGCCTTGGAAGTGAGCAACACTCAATACCATTCCATTGGGATGCCATTTCCCGTACGCAAGATTTCTGCCGAAGTAATGACAGTTACTCAAGAAATGATGTCATTGGGTCATCAGCCTGGACAAGGGCTGGGTAAAAATCATCAGGGCATTAAACGCCCGATTCAAGTGTCCAGTCAAACTGGGACAACCGGACTAGGCTATACTTCTAGTTCCAGCCACATGAATCTGTCAGGAATAAACATGTGAATGATATTCCTATTTAATATATGATTTGATTATGACATGTATATGAATGAATATGCAAGTATGCTTGCATGAAGAAAAGCTGTAAAGTCCTTTGATAGATAATAGAAATATATGTACAATGACTTAGAATGAATTGATCAAATATGTTAGGTTAAGCAAAACAACTTTGTAAAGTCCTTAAAAAGAAATGATGTACAAGGACTATAAATATAGAAAGATTAAGTTTGTTAGGTTGATCTTATGATGTAATAGATGAGCATGTCTCGATCGTCGAACTTTTGCACCGTGAAGTCGTAGATGCGCCGGGAGAGTCGAGTTAACTCTGGAGCTATCGAGGCGAATGGGAGTATCTGAGATAGTGAGATCTCGTAGTTCGTAGACTTCGTGGGAAGCGAAGAAGGATCGTGAGTGTGTCGAGAGAAGAGCTTCCTCGGGATCGTAGTGTCTTTGAGGAACTCATATTGAGAATCGTGAGAGCGACTTCTGTCTATAAGATGAACGCGACCATCTGCCGAAGCCAAGTATGAAGCGTAGACTACACTCCGAGTCGTAGAGTCTATCGATGCCAAAGCCAAGACAAGGATCGTAGGCTACACTCACGAGATCGTAGAGTCCATTTGAATGAATGCGAGAGATCGTGGTCGGGCAAGATCGGATGAAGACAACAAGCACAAGGCAGAAATTATAGAGTGTCAAGATCTGATCTCAGGATCATAGTGTCGGCAAAGCCAAAGTTGAATTGTAGAGTGCAGGACTACGACTCCAACAGAAGTGCTCAAAATGCTAAGTCAGAATCGTAGAGTAGATACGATTCTCAATGAATGAGCACTCTCAGAATATCCAAAGATACGAAGCCTCTGGTTGACACTGCAATAATGCATTCCACATTAAGGGAACTAGAGAGCACTCAACGAATGGCATGCAGGCTAACAAAAGATCTAAGCACAAACCCAATCAGCGTTAAGATTGAGGTGTAAGGACATTCGTGATGAAGTCTTCCACAAGGAGATCCAATGAAGACTTCAGCAGCAGACTAAGGAAAAGTCATCTAATGCAGTAGCTGTCAAGAGAACAGAAGACAACGATCTTGGAAGCAACCAAGATCGTAGTGTTTGCCAAACAAAGAAAGGCGATGGAAGGTGAACCTGAGATCTTTGGTCGACCTCACGGAGCAAGACTATAGTGATTAAGTGCGAAGGTCGGTTCATTGATGATAAGTGAGCGGAAGATCACCAGGAGAAAGCATGCTGGACACGCCACAAATCTGAAGTGTCTTGATATTCAAAAGGGACGAGGAGAAGGAATTAGGCCATCAAGATGTCGAGAAGCGATCGAAAGCAAGCGAAGTATTGAAGTACTACACAATACAAGGAAGAGGTGTTCTACATTGAAGATCCAATCAACACTCTTCAGGATCGTAGTATTAACTCTTCTAAGTCAACGAGAAACACTCAACAAGACACTACGATCAGGTCCTTGAAGACATGCATTAGAATCGTAGAGTTCGAATACCTGAAGACTGAAGCATTGGCAATGGTTCAATCTGAAGAGTAATATTCGAACAAGTGCTTATTGAGAGCATCAATGCAAAATGACAACCTCTGATCTAGAAATCAGAAGAGATAAAGTCTTCAACACACGCCCAAGATAAAGTAAAGTGATACATCGGCAGGCGGGTGAAACGATGAACTACGAAAGGTCGTAAAAAGTATGACATGTCACATCAAGCTGTCTACCTCAAGCCACTCGAGATCTGCGAAGACATTTGAATAGCTTCCAACGGCTACTTTCCAACAGAAGAATTGGGAAGATGTATAAATGTAGAAGAGTTTCAAAGATCAAAGGTTGCTGGAGTTGTCTGTTTTGGAGAGAAGGTGGACTGTTCTAAACCATATGATAGTGAGTCCGAAGGCTCACTCTACGATCCACCAAGAACACTCAAAAGTCAGATCAAGAAAGAAGTAGAAGTGTGAGTTCTACTATGTAGAAGTGGGAGTTCTACTACTTGAAGAGTGTTCTGAACTGCCAAGAGAAAAGAGAGCATCATGCCATCTGGATGTCCATCATGGGAAGACTCTAAGTACAATAGAGAAGAGCTTACGGTCATCTTAGCAAGTCCATCATGGGAAGGCATCGAGTAGCAAGAAGGGAGATCACAAAAAGCCATCTTGGTGTCATGCATGAGAAAGCTTTTAAGTACCTTGCAGAAGAGCTTACAGTCATCTTAGAAGCCTCTCATGTGCAGCCATCAAGTACCAAGGAGAATGATCTTCAAGGCAGTTCATCAAGGGGTCATCCGGAGTAGTTGAGCAACCTAAGAAGGTGAGCATCCTGCAACACCTCAACTGCTCTTCAAGGATGATCAAGCCAAGTCGCTAGGGATAGAAGATGTTGAGCATGAAGACATCTTAGCGACTCAAAGACAAACTCCAACAACAACAAACAAACAACTCAACGAAGCTGTGGGCTGAGGGGTCCTTGTCGAGAGGACTAAATGAAGCAGGCCAAGAGGGTCCTTGTTGGAGGGACTAAACAAAGCGAGGCCAAAGGGTCCTTGTCCAAAAGGACTAAATGAAGTTCCAAGCCTCTTTGGGCTTTGAAGAGTTAAATGAGGAACTAGAGGAGTCCCAAAGGCCTGGCGGCCTTGAAGAGTTCTTAGTGAATCAAGTCCCAAGGTCATTGGCCTTGAAGGAATCATAGAGATCTGAGTCTTTGCCCTTCCTTAGTGGAAATCTGCTAGTTGAAAGCGAGAAGAGTGGATTAGAGCTTGAGTCTACGAACCACTTAAAACCCTTGTGTCTTTTACATTATGTCATTTACATTATGTCTATAAGCTGCTATAAGCTCGCTATATAAGTTTTAAGCGCTTACAACTAAACTAACCCTACGAACAATGTATGTATGATTATGAATATATCAATGAAGGGGAATTTTTACTTATTCCGCTGTGCTTGAAAAGATTCTTATGTTTGTCATATACTCTTATATGAACAATACAACATAAACCAGAAAAGTATTTTAAATAAAAAGGATCTATTCAACCCCCCCTTCTAGATCTATTGTGCCCTCTGGGAACTAACAATTGGTATCAAAGCAGGTTCTCATGCTATATTCAAAAGCTAATCGCTTTGAGTCTGATCCAAGGCACCAACATTGTTCTAAACTTAGTTTAGTAGTAAGTAACTTGTTATAAGCAGAAGAGCTCACACATTGGAAATATTGTGTTTAGGTAAAAATGTGTATACACCTGAAGCTGCTCAGATTGGTCCATATCCTTGATTGCTATATCAACAAGACCAATCCTAGCCTGCAATCAATCTTGTAGTCTGAAGACAAGACGAGAGAAAGAGAGCAAGAGACATCAGTGACAAAGAGTAAAGCATTCATCAGTCTGAAAGATGAAGAGGTCACGCGTACTAAGAAATGCTGATCGAGAGGAGAAAGAAAATCTTCTCAAACTTATGAGTGACCAACCAATAACTGGGTGCTATCTTTGTAAACTCAAAAAAAAATGTCAAAGATCTTAATGCTACGATTCTCTTGATCTACATCTTCAAGACCACGACTGATTGATGGAAGGCCAATAAGAGCATTAGCTATCAGGAGCAAAAGTAAAGCCATGCACATCAATACCCAAACTCAGTATATCTTCAATAAATATTTACATTTAAGTAACTAACAAAGAAAAGGTACGATTCCTCACTATTATAAATGTACATCATTATTGCATCTTCTTTTGAACTATAATAGTATTCTGTCAAGGAGTCATAATCTACCTAAAAAGGTGAAGAGAAAAAGTAACATGAGGATGGAAACTCAAATGACTACAAATTTTCTCTCCATCCAAGTTTTAGGTTGAAGATGATCTTGAAGGAAGTCTGAAATGGGTCATAAGAGCATCACAGACCTAATGAATGTTATGTGAAGTAATCTTTGCTGATGGGTTAGTATGTATGTACAAGCCTATGTTCTAAGTGTCTGACAGCACATAGAGCATGATCAGTTCTGCAAGAGGATCTTGCTGATTTGTAGAAACTGATCACCTCAATGAATCAACTGGATACTCCTAAAATCGTGGAGCTGATTCTCACTCTGTGAACACTTAAACATTATGAACATAACCCAGTGAATGATGAAACCATCATAGATAGAGAGTGTGTTATTAAATGTCAAATCACACACACTCACCATCATGTATCTCAAAATATATTATCATAAGATAGTTGCATGTATGGATATATGCATTGATGATAAATATGATGATTATCCAATAAAGAGGAACATGGGTTTAGAAAACTAACCTAAGCGAGGACCCATTTAACTATGGGTACCAAAAATAGAAATATATTTAAACTGCGGTATTTGGAAAAGTCGACCACACTAAGGAATGATGAAGCGAAGACTTGATCGAAGAAGATACAACCAATGAAGGCTAAGGAACATTATTCGAAATGAGTCGATAAAGTTCCTATATGTTCAAGCTCTGTCTTGAAGACCCTACGAGCTAACAGGAATGGAGCTCACATGGTCGCACATGTCTGTATATGAGAGCATGCCATGAAAGCGAGAAGATAAAGAGGATTCTATGTGCCCATATCAAGAAAGACATGCTTTATGGAAAGGATCCTCAAGGGATGCTCACAACAGAAGATCATTGAACTTAAGACAAAAGGAGTTCTTTATGAAGCAGAACTTCTCAAAACAAAGGACTGACAAAGAAGACTACGTTCATAATGTTGTCAAATGATCGTAGATTGATCAATCCTGAAAATACTCATCTCTACGATACAAGGAAAACTAAGCAACGATGATGATTCCAGTCAGAAGGAGAAATGATGGGCAGCCTTCAAATAAACATGAAGAAGGAATCACATCTATCTGAGAAGACAACATCAACAATGGGGGAGCAGTGATCTGTTAAGGAATAACAACACTATTAAACCTGGAAGAGATGTACCAGCTACAGAGTCCCAAAACTTTATGGCTGATGAACCATATGAAGATCCATAGTCAGTAGGAACGTCTCAAAATGTACTACTGATAACCCTTCAGCCACTAATCCATAATCATGAAGTTCCTACGATCAAACACATGATCGTAGTGTAAGAGCAGAAGGACACCACGATTTCAGCAATGCAGATATCCAGAGCTGGTAGAAAGACCTCCCCATCAGAAAAGGTCTAATGAGATGTCATTGAAAATCACTGTCTTAGTATTTCATCTGGAAAGCACCTCAGGGACAAACCTGACCCTTAGCTAACTCTAAGAGGTTGGCCCTTCCTGAGCTACCTTATCCTAGAAGGAATGCTTGATCTAGTTCATCTCAAAAGAACCAAGTCAGTCAACGATCGTAGAGTTGAACTTGACGAGGACTAAACGATTGTAGTACAAACTCAACGATAGTAATGCTGTCTAAACGATCGTAGTGCAACCTCAGCGATAGAAGAAGACAACTCGATGATCGTAGTCCTACCAAAGGGTATTCCAGTTCAAGGAGCATAAAGAATGAGACATCTGCTAAGCCATTCAAGTTGAGGAGATAAGTTCGAATACATCAGTGATTTAGCTATGCTGCATCGAAGTAAGGAGGAAAGACGAAGCCATCCACTGCAGCATCTCTCAGAAATTGATCGTTAAGTAAACAAATGAAATCGTAGAGTCTATAGCTATCTCATCATGTTACTCTACGAATCAAAAGGTCAACGGTCAAATCCACGTCAATTAAACGTCCACTCCTCTAATAACTGAAAAGTTGTGGGGAGTTATAGCTCATTACTGGGCAACGTGCAACCAATGGACAGTTGACACATCACTAAGTATGCAGAGTTAGAAGGAACTGCCATAAAGACAAGTTCAAATCTGCAGACAGTTACCAAAAGATATCGAACCTTTCTCCCTCCCGTTTTCAAAACCCTAGAAAGCTTTTCAAGAGCAAAATCAGTTAACCTCTAGAGCCTTACCAACCAGACAGCCATCTCGCATAAACTTCTCTATATCTAATACCCACATTCTTTAAACTACTCAAAATGGAAAACTGGTAAGTGATTACTGGTATTCAGCTCGGAACAAAATCGTTTGAGAAATCTGAAAAGAAGTTCGGACATTCTCGAGCTTGTAAAGAAGGCTGGATTTTCAGAATGCCTTGAGGCAAATACTCCAGTCTACTGCAACCTGGTTAAAGAATTCTACTCAAACGTCTCTATAAATTCATAAACTCTTACTACCAAGGTTAAAGGTCAGTCTCTTCAGTTAAAATCTTTTGACCTCAATCAATGCCTAGGTTTTCCTAACCAAGGGCTAAAGAACCTTGACAATGTCAACACTGAATTAACAAAGGAAGTTATGGGGTATCAAAGAAACCCTAGTTTCAAGGACATGAAGAAGAAGGAGTTTCCTAAGCAATATGAGTTCCTTGCTGAAATAGTTGGAAAGTGCATACTATGTAAGAACACTGCACATGACACAGTGATCGACCAGCAGTTGAAAATCATGTCAGCAATAGTTTTGAAGAAACAAATTGACTTTGGAGCTATCTTGTTTGATCAGATCTCCAAATGGGTAGAGAAGGCTGAGAAGAAGCCCCTGACCAATGTATTTCATGGAAGGCTGTTGAGTATCATACTGAAGAAAAAGCTAGGGAGAAAGATCAAGGATGATGAGGGAGAAGCCCTAAATGTGCACAAGGTGATGTCTCCACAGTTATTTGAAAGCGGAAGAAGAACCCCAAGGAGAACAAAAGGATGAGATGGGAGCAGCACAAAGAGAGCCTCTACTAAGAAAAGGAAGATAAGCGAGAGACAGAGCTCTGAATCGATGACTCTACAAAGAAATTTGAAATTACACCAGCCAGGAAGAAATCAAAAGTGGTGAAAAGAGCTGGTGATGTGAAGAAAGCCCAGGCCCCACCAAGGAGAGTCTCCTCCTTGAACAAGAATGAAGAAGAAAAGGCCCAAACTGCTGAAACCACAAAAAGAAGAAGCAACAAGTTGCTTCAAGGGCCAATCAACAAGAAAGTTAAGATGGATGACAAACCAGCCTTAGCTTCTCAAATCAATACATCTGCTGAAGAAAGGGACGTGGAGTCAGCAGAAGGGAAAGAAACAGAAGATGTAGTCCAGTCCCCACAGTCAGCATCCAGCAATGAGAATGAAGCAGATGTGATGAAGGAAACTGCAGAAAATGCTGAAGAAGAAAAGTGCTCAAGCCCCATGGTCAATCCTCAGAGCAGTCACTCTGATGAAGAAAAAAAAATTCATGATGATCAAAGTGCATCCCCAAATGCAACTGCCCAAACCAACCCAGAGAATGGGTCAGAAAATGCTATTCAAGAAGAAGAAGAAGAATGCTCTCATGATGGCTCAAAAAGTGATGAGGCCAAGAAAGAAGAGTCTGCTCCTGCCAATGCTGATCTCCGAAGAAGTCTATCTGATGAGAAAGAGGAGTCAGAGACTGAAGAAGAAGAAGAAGAGTCAGTGTCTCCATTAATTGTACCTCCATGAAGAAGGAGAAGCTACAGGCTGCAAGCCCAGTTTGCCTCCAAAAGGAACAACAACCAATCAAATGCCATCATTGAATTGAGTGATGATGAATCTATATCCTCAGGAGAAGATGCTGAAGAAGAAGCCAGCAGTGAAGAAGAAGAATCTAAGGAAAGACTTGCTGAAGAAAGTTCTGATAATGAAACTCAGCAAGAAGGTTTCTCTGTTGAAGATGAGCAAGAAGGATCTGATAATGAAATGCAGCTAGATGAATTCCTATTTGAAAATAATCAAGAAAGTTCAGAGGCTCGAGAGAGAAGAGATTAAAGGAGATTACGGTTACGCACCTCAAGAAGCGAACGAACAAGAAGATTATCCAGTTCCTTCTCCTGAAAGATTTGACTGAAGTATCGTAGAGGAAGTATCAAATGATCGACGGATGCTCCACCAGAAAGATGGTTCTTCAAGGTGGATGCCATGGCTCAAGGCACACTGCTTGAAAAAGATGGAAGCTCCTTCAATTGGTGTTACAAGCGGTTTCAAACATAGAGGCGGTGGCTCGAGAACTTTCCAAAAGTAAAGAAGTTTGCTACTAAACCGATCAAAGACCAAGCCTCACTTCAAGGTCTATCGACAAGCTGAAAATCTCTACATCCCCTACGATCGTAGAGTAGATTCTGAAGGAAGAAGGGTCATGACCAAAGAGCTGATCGTAGAGTCTGTTAACTCTATGGCTGATGATGTCCAAGCCCAATCCAAGAAGCCTTCTTATGATCAAGCACTGCTATCAGACACTCCATCATCCTCCACAAGAAATTGGTATTCCACGATTGTTCAGATTATCCAAACATTTGAAAATCTGTCCAAAGATGACAATCGTAGAGTCTAATCCATTGCCCAAACTGAAGCTGCCAATCAAGAGGATCAAACTGCTTTGGAGCAGGAATTATAAAAAAGTTCTGATGATTTAAGCAAAAAGATCTCTATGCTCACAAAAGAATCACAGAAGCAGATAGAAGCAGGAGATGATTCTTTCAAGCACAAACTTCAAGCCATCTTGGCTGATGTATCTCTCAAACTACAAGAGAGGGATAACATATCAGAAGGCCATCCAAGATTAGAAGGCAGAAGCTCTACAAGTTCAGGAGGCCAATGCAAAGTAGATCGAAGCCCTCTCTGACAAGATTGACGATCTGAAACAGTCCTTCTCTGTGCAACTTGAACTCGAACAGGAAGAGCTAAAGTTTGAAGTTGCAAACTCCTCCTACCTGATGGAGCAGCTTATGTCCAACATGGAGCAGCTCTCTCAAATGATTTATGACAAAAAGGGGGAGAAAAAGAGGCAAAGAAAGAAGAAAAGCAGAGGGTTAAGGGAGAAGAAGTCAAAGAAGAAGGTAGCCGCAGCAGATAAAGAATCATCATCTGAGGGGGAGCCTGAAGATGATGATACCAAAATCATAGAAGCTGAAAGAAAACCAGATCAGAAAGGTGATGAAGGGGAGCCAAGAAAAGATAGAAGATCATCATCTGAGGGGGAGCAAGAGCAAGAAGCAGAATCAGATGAGTAGCTGATCAACAAGCATCCTGGAAACATACATGGAGCCAAGGAGGTACATCTCTAGTCTGTTAGTATGTTACGGATCCGGGATGTAGAATGTCCTGCAATATATAATTGCCATATTAATATAAATGACATTCATGATTAATCATTTAGAAATACAATTTACTCCTTCGTATCTAAGATTCATTCATAACATGCATATGCACTTATTGTTTTTGTCATAATCATATAGGGGGAGATTGTCAAGAATAAACATGTGAATGATATTCCTATTTAATATATGATTTGATTATGATATATATATGAATGAATATGCAAGTATGCTTGCATGAAGAAAAGTTATAAAGTCCTTTGATAGATAATAGAAATATATGTACACGGACTTAGAATGAATTGATCAAATATGTTAGGTTGATCCTACATAAGCAAAACAGCTTTGTAAAGTCCTTAAAAAGAAATGATGTACAAGAACTATAAATATAGAAAGATCAAGCTTGTTAGGTTGATCTTATGATGTAATAGATAGGCTTGTCTGATCGTCGAGCACTGCACCAGAAGTCGTAGTCTGCCAGGAGAGTCAGAGTTAACTCGGGAGCTATCGAGGCAGAATGGGAGTATGCAAGATAGTGAGATCTCGTAGTTCGTAGACTTCCAGGGGAAACGAAGAAGGATCGTAGTGTGTCGAGAAGAGCTTCCTCGGGATCGTAGTGTGCTGAGGAACTCATGTTCAGAATCGTAGAGACAGCCTGTCTATAAGATGAACGACCATCTGCCGAAGCCAAGTATGAAACGTAGACTACACTCAGAGTCGTAGAGTCTATCGATGCCAAAGCCAAGACAAGGATTGTAGGCTACACTCTGAGATCGTAGAGTCCACTGAATGAATGCAGAGATCGTAGTCGGGCAAGATCAGATGAAGACAACAAGCACAAGACAGAAATCGTAGAATGTCAAGATCTGATCTCGGGATCGTAGTGTCAAGTAAAGCCAAAGTCAATCGTAGAGTGCAGGACTACGACTCCAACAGAAGTGCTCAAAATGCTAAGTCAGAATCATAGAGTAGATACGATTCTCAACGAATGAGCACTCTCAGAATATCCAAAGATACGAAGCCTCTGGTTAGCACTGCAATAATGCATTCCACATTAAGGGAACTAGATAGCACTCAACGAATGGCATGCAGGCTAACAGAAGATCTAAGCACAAACCCAATCAGCGTTAAGATTGAGATGTAAGGCCATTCGTGATGAAGTCTTCCACAAGGAGATCCAATGAAGACTTCAGCAGCAGACTAAGGAAAACTCAGCTAATGCAGTAGCTGTCAAGAGAACAGAAGACAACGATCTTGGAAGCAACCAAGATCGTAGTGTTTGCCAAACAAAGAAGGAGGCGATGGAAGGTGAACTGAATCTTTGGTCGACCTCACCGGAGAGCAAGACTAAAGTGATTAAGTGCAGGGTCAGTTCATTGATGATAAGTGAGCGGAAGATCACCAGGAGAAAGCAAGCTAGACACGCCACAAATCTGAAGTGTCTTGATATTCAAAAGGGGACCAGAGCAAGGAATTAGGCCATCAGTATCTGAGAACAGTCGAAGCAAATAGAAGTATTGAAGTACTACATAATACAAGGAAGAGGTGTTCTACATTGAAGATCCAATCAACACTCTTCAGGATCATAGTATTAACTCTTCTAAGTCAACGAAAAACACTTAACAAGACACTACGATCAGGTCCTTGAAGACATGCATTAGAATCGTAGAGTTCGAATACCTGAAGACTGAAGCATTGGCAACGGTTCAATCTGAAGAGTAATATTCGAACAAGTGCTTATTGAGAGCATCAATGCAAAAGGACAACCTCTGATCTAGAAATCGGAAGAGATAAAGTCTTCAACTCGCCCAAGACGATGAAACGATACATCGGCGACAGGCGGGTGAAACGAAGAGACTCTGATGATCGGAAAAAGTATGACATGTCACATCAAGCGAGTCTACCTCAAGCAACTCGAGATCTGCGAAGACATTTGAATAGCTTCAATCGGCTACTTTCCAATGGAAGAATTGGGAAGATGTGATGAATGGGTAGTATACCCATAAATTGGATATATTTAGACTTAAATTATTGCATTCTTAAGTTATTTAGCATCATTTTTATTGTGTTTATATCTTGATGTTTTTAGATTTGGATGGATGGGGCAATTATGGGAAATTGAGCATTTAGTTATGTAGCAATCTGGTAAATTTTAGGAAAGTGGAAATTCAAGCATTTAATGGCAAGAAGTCATTGGTACTGAAATTACTACCTGTTGGCAGGAGCCTTGAGCCTTGAGCCTCGGTGACCTTGATTGGATTTAGCGTTTGACTTACGGTTGGACTTGACTTGGCTATTGGGAGCTAATGTAAAACCTAATTGGATGAGGATTGTGGGAGGCTATAAAAAGAAACTAAGTCTTTGAAATAAAGGGGAGATTTTGATTATTCTAAAAAGGATTCAACGAGTTCTTCCATTGAAGGCTACAAGATTACTTGGAGATTAAGGATTGGCTCTGAGTTTCTTCTTTTTCTCCTTATTTTCAATTTGTAATTCTTTAAGGATGATTTGTCGACAATTAATGGTTTTTATTTAGTGATGAACTAATTCTTTAATTAAGATTTCAATTGAACTTTTTATGACTATAAATTAGTTATTCACTCATTCTAATTATTTATGTTGAAGTGGATTGTTTATCATGTTTTGATTCTATTGATTAATTATTTGGCCGATAATTCTTAGTGTTACTCTAGAAGGAATTGGGAAAGGAATTCTAGGGTTAGAAGCTGGACATGATAACATGTGACTTAGTTATTTTTGCGGTAAATAATTAGGTTTGTGAATTGAATGGAAATATACATTCACCGCATGTAACATATAAGGAATTGGGATTGGAAAGAGTTTATTTCAATTGTTTTGCATAGGAATATAGCAAGATTAATCTGGATTAAATAGAAGTCGATTGATCACTTGGAAAAGGGCTTTTGGCATTTGAGAATTCACATTAACAATTGATGAGACATAATAATTGGGATGATTAGATAATTGATTTATAGTTCATAATTGGGGATATTGAAGTCTTAATATTTACCTATCGAAGTCATTCACTCAAGTATTAGCTTAGTTATTAAGCTTATCTTAGTACAATATCTTTAAGTGTTTAATTTTGAGTTAATAATTGAGGAAAATCATAATTTATCATTGTTTGAATAAAATTGAATTGATATAGTATTAGTAGTTGGGATTTATTAATTAGAATTCCTGTGGGAGCGATACTCGACTTATCACTTTATTACTTGTTATTGGCGTATACTTGCGTGTTTTGTGTGTAACTAGATTTTACTCAACAAGTTTTTTTGGCGTTGAATTCTTTGGGAATTTTATTAAGATTAATTTCATATTAGTTATAATCAATTCGGTTTTAATTTGAGCGCTACTCGATCTTTCTTCTTGGATTGGCGAGGAATTCGTGTATGCACACTAGATCGAAAGCTAGAAAGGAACTTCTTACGTATCTGAGACAACCTTGAGAAGAAGTTCAGAACGGTGCGGTTGAATAGTGAGGTTATACATTTGGAAGAAAAGCGGTGACCGAAATACTCGTGAACATGGCGGAGAAGCGAGCGAAATCACTTAGGGATTACATACGCCAAAAATATCGGATTTCTGATCAAGTATTAAGAGGCCGCAATCAATGCGAGCAGTTTGAGATAAAAGCGGGATCAATTCGGATCTTTCTGAGAATATATGCGGTTTGGGGGTAATTCGATAGATGATCTAATGAACATATCTTGAGTTTCTTGGAAGTTTGCGATACCTTCAAATTTAACAATGTATCGGAAGGCGCTATAAGGTTGAGGATGTTCCGTTTACTTTAAAAGATAAAGCATGAAAATTTGGTTACACTCCTTGCCTCTGGTTCAATCACCACATGGGATGACTTAGCTCAAAAATTTTTAGCTAAGTTCTTCCCACCAAGTAATCGGCAAAACTACGGAACGATATTCATACTTTTCGCCTGACTTGAGTGAGAATCGTTATATGAGGCGTGGGAAAGGTTTAAGGATATGCTCGTAAGTGCCCTCATCATGGAATCCATGATGGATGCAATTAGGGATATTTTGTGATGGTTTGCGCGCATCCACGAGGTCTAGTATTGATCGGTGACGGGAGGAAGCGATCATGTCAAAAATTTTGATGAGGCGTATCAATTGTTAGAAACAATGGCCACCAACAACTATCGATTGGCCCATAGCGAGGACCAACCATCCAAAAGCATCGGGAAAGTATGAAGTGGACTCATTAACTTGACATTATGACACAAGTATTTGCAATAGCTAAGCATATAGAAATATAAGCGTCCCACAAGCCACACAACAAGTAGCGATGGTTTGTGAGTTGTGTCTTTGGGGTCATACTACGGATCAATGTGCCATAAATTCGGAATCGGCCACGGTTAAGTAGGAAATTATAATCGCTCAACTCAAGCCGTATCAGACTCAAAATGCTTATAATCCGGGTTGGAAGAATCATCCGGGGTTCTCATGGAGTAACAATCAATTTGTAGCTCGACCACCTGAACAACAACACACCTCCGGTTCCAAAATCAACCTCAACAACGGAGAGGATATCAAGTTGGGAAGCGACCTTGGAAAAATTCATTAGAGCCTCGACAAAAAGAGCGAGGAACAAGATAAGAAATTGAATCAATTAGATCTTACTTTGCAAAGCCATGGGGCATCGTTAAAGAATCTGGAAAATCAATTGGGGCAAATAGCACATGCATTGAATACGAATCCACTAGGCGCTCCGGTGATGAGAAATAAATCAGGGCGAAATGAGCCTTTGCAAAGCGGTAATCTTCTGAAGTGGGAAGGAGTTGCAAGCGATTAAGGATAAGGAAAAGGGGATAAGCATGACAACCAAAAATAGAAGAAGTTGTGAAAACAGGGAAAGATAAAGAGGAAATAGGAGAGGAAAATGCAGGGGTCATCTACAACAATGCCACCCATACCATATCATGAGAGATTTGAAAATCAAGTTAGATAAGCGGTTTTCAAGATTTTTGGATATTTTAAAAATTGCATATCAACATCCCATTCATAGAAGCTTTAGAACAAATCTTAGAGTTACGCTAAGTTCATGAAGGATGTCTTTATCAAAGAAAAAGAAGCGGGGATTTTGAAGCGATTGGCGCTAGCTTAGAAGAATGTGTAGTATGATTATTGAGAACAAGTTACCTCTAAGTTGAAAGATCCGGTAGCTTTACTATTAAAATGCGACATTGGTAATCGTTTTTGGGGGGAAACCTTTATGTGATTTGGGGCGATATTAATTTGATGCCATTATATCGGTCTCTGCGTCGATTCGGGCTCCAAGCACCAAAAGCAAGCAAATATCGGTTCTTGTTGGCGGGCCGATCGATTACATATCCACGAGTATCGTTGAAGGCGTATTAGTAAGGGTGGATAAATTCATCTTTCGGTGAGACTTCGTTATCTTGGATTGTGAAGCGGAATCTGGAACTTCCCATCATTCTCGGACGACCATTCTTAGCAGGGGGGAAGCGTTAATCGGCGTGCAAAAAGGAGAATTGTGATGAGAGTTGGCGATCAGCGAGGTCACTTTTAATGTGTTTAAAGCAATGTCTTATCCAGAAGGAAAAAGGTGAGTGTTTGCGGGTGGATTTAATGGAGGAGATAGTTAATCACAAGATTTGCGGTAATTACTCGGAGGATCGATAGAATCCATGTTGTTTTAGAAACAGAACAACGATAGTCTTGATCTGACGGACAATAAGCGGTCAAATGGCTAGACACACCATCATTCTCTAGGAAAAGTAATCAACCATTCGACACCCTTGATAGGCCCAAAGCGGAAGGTAAAAAGTGCAAACCCTCGATAGAAGAGCCACCGGTGTTGGAATTAAAGCCCTCCCTCTCATCTTGAATATTCTTATCTAGGGAAAGATTCGACTCTACGGTTATTGTTTTGACAACGTTAAGCGACACCCAAAAAGAAAAATTGCTCTGAGTTAATGCGAGTTCAAAAGCAGCGATTGGGTGGACTATAGCGGACATTGAGGTATTAGCCCATCTTTACGTATGCATAAGATTTTAATGGAAGAGGATCAAAACCAACCATTGAGATGCAAAGAAGGTTAAATCCCATTATGAAAGATGTGGTGAAGAAGGAAATTATAAAATGGTTGGATCTTGGGTATTATTTACCCAATCTCGAGACGGTTCATGGGTAAGTCACATGCAGTGTGTGTGCAAAAAAGGGGCATATTTGTGGTAAAAATGAAGCTCATGAGCTCATCCAGCTAGAAGCTATTATTACATTTGGAAGTATGTATGGATTACATAAGTTGAATAAAGCCACGCATGAGGATCACTTTCCTTGCCGTTCATTGATCGGATGTTGGACGGGTTAGCGGGACATCAATTCTCTATATGCATTAGATGGATATTGCAGGTACAATCAAATTGCCATAGCGCAGGAAGATCAAGAAAAGACCACGTTCACATGTCCATATGATGCGTTTGCATTAAGCGTATGTCCTTTGGTTTTATAATAATCTGTGTGGCAACCTTTCAATGTTGTATGATGGCAATCTTCTCGATATGGTCGAACAGAATTTAGAGGTGTTCATGGATGATTTCTCGTGTTTGGTGATAGTTTTGACTTCGTGTTTGAAGAATCGATCTTGGTGTTAAAAGATGTGTGGAGACTAACTTTGGTGTTAAGCGGGAAAAATGTCATTTTATGGTACAAGAAGGGGTTATTACGGGACATAAGGTTTCGCATCCGGATTGGAGGTGGATAGGCGAAGATTGATCTGATTGAAGCGCCTCCTCCATCATCATAAAAGGCATTGAGACTTCTTGGGACATGCGAGGTTCTATAGGCGCTTTATTAAAGATTTTTCAAAGATTTGAAACCCCTATGCTCACTCTTGGAGAAAGATGTACCGTTTAAGATGGATCGGGGCATGCATCGAGGCATTTGAGGTATTAAAGAAGAAATTGGTCTCTTTTGATCATTGTAGCGCTTGGATTGGTCTTTCTGAATTCGAATTGATGTGCGGCGCCCGGTGATTCTGTGGTGGGAGCCGTATTGGGACAACGTCACGATAAGATTTTCATCTATCTCTACTACTCTAGTAAGACATTGGCGGATGCCAATTTGAACTACACAACAACAATAGAAAAAGAATTACTTGCGGTGGTGTTTGCTTTTGACAAATTGAGCTTATCTCCTCGGCACCAAGGTAATGTGTCTTTGATCATTCGGCTATTAAATATCGATTGAAAAGAAAGATGCTAAACCACGATTAATACTGGTGGAGTCTTGTTGTTACAAAATTTGATCACGGAGATCCGGGACGAGAAAAAGTACGAGAAAACCAAGTGGCGGATCATACATCTCGGTTAGAAAATAAAGAGAGAGCAGAGAAAGAAGACAACTTAGTGATTAATGAAAAATTTCCGGATGAGCAAGCTATTTAGGGTAACTACCATATTGCCTTGGTATCTTGACTATATGTCAACTATGTGGTTGCCAAAGTGTTACCATGGATTTGACCTCACAACAACGAAAGAAGTTTCTCCACGATGTGAAGCAATACTATTGGGATGAACCATTTTACATTTAAAGCATATGCGAGATCAAATGATAAGGCGTTGTGTACCTCATGAAGAAATGGATAGTATATTAGGCCTTTGCCACTCCTCGATTACGGAGGTCATTATTAGGTGATGAGCGAGCAATGAAAGTACTACTGATCGGGATTTTTACGGCCTTCTTTATTCAAAGATGCTTATCTCTTTGTCTTTGAAATCGATCGATCGATGCAGCAGCGTAGGTAATATCTCAAGCTTGATGAAATGCCACTTAACACAATTCTAGAGGTGGAACTATTGGCGTGTGGGGAATCGATTTTATGGGACCATTTCCATCTTCTCTTAATAATCATTACATCTTGTTAGCGATCGATTATGTTTCCAAATGGGTAGAAGCATGGCGTTACCCACGAATGATGCCAACGTTGTCATCCGATTTTTAAAGAAGAACATTTTACGATTTGGGACACGAGGGCTATAATAAGTGATGAGGGAACTCACTTACGTAACAAGCAGTTCACCAAATTGCTTGTAAAGTATGGAGTTAAATCACAAAATTGCATTTGCATATCACCCACAAACCAATGGCAAGCGAGAGGTGTCGAATCGGGAAGTTAAGAGGATCTGGAAAAAGTAGTCAATCAAATCACGAAAAGATTGGGCATTGCGTCTTGGTGACGCTCTATGGGCCTATCGAGCAGCATACAAAAATCCGATCGGCATGTCCCGTCTGAGAATGGTATTTGGAAAGGCGTGTCATCTCCGGTCGAGCTAGAACACGGTGCACCTTTGGGCCATTCGGAAACTAAACTTTGATCTAGAAGCGGCGGTGTGAAAAGGTTCTGCGGTTGAGCGAGATGGATGAATTCCGGTTGATGCCTCTGAAAAGCGCTAAGCTCTCTGAGGAGAAAGTCAAAGCAGCACGATAAAAAATTCTTGATAGAACATTTGAGCCAGGCCACCAAGTACTCTTTATTCAACTCACGCTTGCGTCTGTTTTAAGGAAAATTGAAATCCGGTGGTAAGGCCATTTGTAGTTATATCTGTCCTCCACACGGAAACATTGAGGTTGAGAGCCGAACTCAAGGCGTACATTCAAGGTCGATGGTCAGCGTACGAAACATTATTGGAGTGGACCAATCGAGCGTCAAGCTACGGTCGATACCTCTCAGACCGAGTGGACAATTGAACAACACAGAAAAGTCGGGTGACATTTGTAAAACAAGCGCTTCTTGGGAGGCTGACCCATTAAGTTCTATAATTTTTTTTCGTTATTTATTTGATTTTTTTTTTTTTAGATTTAAAATTTTCTTATTTTTACTTTTATCTTTTAGTAGTGAAGAATAAGATTTTGCTAGACTAATTCTTAAAATTTTTTCCATGTGCAAGCTACTACTACAGACAAAGCCCGGCCCGGCGCCCCATTTCTAAGGATTCAGGCGCCCGGCGCTAGGGCTGGCCCAGCAGGCAAAAGCCAAGCGCCCGTGGCGGCTTCGATTCAATTCTAAGCGCCCGCGCTAGACCATCAATCGTTTTTACGCCATCTGGCGCCGGCGCTCCATGCAAGTAAAACCAGCGCCCGTATTTGAGTCGAGAGTTAAACCTTGATACTTTAAATCTCGTAGTGTCCTTCTAGCCCAACTTCATTACCCATGGCGGGCACATCGAATTCGATCGCGATTATCCTCTCCCATTTCTCTATCGCCTCTCTCCTCTCCATATCACAAGGTCGTTGAACTTTGGATAATATTTCTTCCACACATCTATCACCGCGTCGATTTACTTACGTTCCACATTGGTTATGCGCTTCTTGTGTGCGAATTCTACTCCTCAAATTCTTTAAAGGTAGCAAAGGTATAACTTGATGTGTATTTAAACTATTGCGAATCAAGATTTTCTTCATTCATTATTCTTTTCATCTGGAAAATCAATAGAGCACATAGATAAGCATTCTTTGTTTGGCGTACTCTACACACGAGGTTAGTGCATGCTAAATGCATGGCATGAATAGATAGGGAATTAGTAATGGTTGTAAACAAGTTCTCGATTCTTTGCCTAGGTGTTTGACAAATTATGCGAGTCGATAATCATGTGCAACTTAAATACTTTGCCCGTTTCATACCTCACCCCCACACAGTACTCACAATACCGATATTTTATCACGGTTTTAAGATCTTCTTGCTATGCACACATTTATCAATAGTGAATTCTTTTAAAGCTAAAATATGAGTATGTTTTTATTTTAGAATTCTCTACATGGCGTCAAGCGTCAGTGAGAGGCGAGGGGGGCGCTTCAATTTCACCTCAAAATTTTGTTGAGCGTTTTGTTAGTGTCATGGCTCAAAACGCTTCTGTTAGCATAGCCACCCGCTCACTAGTCCCCGACGTGGTCTCGTCCGATCAAACCAAGGATGGAGAAATAGCGATGATGATTCTTTGAGCAAGCTGGTTCTCCCTCACCAAAACGACTGACCTAGCGGTGATTGCGGTTGTTAAAAATTCTCGCCAACTTGCGAGCATGACCATTATGGGGTATTTGTCGGAGGTAAAAGCCAGTGGAAATGGTGAGGAGGATATAAATGGGTGCTATCAACTACCCTTAGAGGGCCTTCATGATGAATATGCTCGACTAGTGAGTGATGGTGGGACTATGAAAAGATTATTAGGGGATTTGTGTCAGCGGGGACTACATGGTCCATGCATGGCGTGGTGGCGCATGACTTTCCCATTGTCTCACCTCGGTCTATATGGAAGGCATGGTATGCCTTCATTGCGCTAAATTGATGCCCTGCACACATGTGAGTCACGTAACAAAAAAAAAATTTGTCTTTATTATACTCCATCATCTGAGGCCTAAAATTGATGTCGGCCATCTTATTGACAATCTATGCTCGCGCATCTCATGGAGGGACCCTGGGAGGTTACCACATAAAATCAACGATCTGCGTATTATGTGCTAAGTTTGGGGTCAAATGGAAATCGGGGCGAGATGATTCAAACTCCTATGCCGTGTTGGACCACAACTTGATCCGTCGTTATAAAAGTGTGGTCGGTGGAGCTAATCACCCTAGGGGAATGGGTTTCATTATCCCCAAATTACGTCTACCACAAGCCCCACCACCTCGGGCTCCACCTACTTACGGCCCCTCGGCGGTGACTCATCGAGGTGTGGTCCCCCCGGTATCAATCCGGGGAGATAGGAATTTGGTTTTACAACATTGAGTCCCGAAGAATGTGCGCTTATCGGACGTCGAGGCGTGATTTTCAAGTTTTAGTTGACGATTTCTTTTTGAGAATGCGCGACCATCAAACCCATCAAGGCGTTCCACTTAGCCATTTCCCAATGGCTCCAGATTACGCGATATTTCCCCCTTGGGTCAAAGAGATGGCGAGGGCGATGATGCTCCACGGAGGAATAAGTTAAATCGGGAAGTCCTCATTTTATTTTGCCTTATTTTTCGCATGAGGACATTGCTCTAGATTAGTTTGGGGGTGGTTAAGCTTTATTTTTAAAAGTTGTAGTTTGTTATTAGTTTGTGGATTGATTATTAGTAAAGTTGCATTTAGGATTGCATGTTAATTCCAGTTTTTTTGATAGTGCGTATATCTGGGGCCAATGATGAAAGTAGAATTGCATGAACAAGTCTAGTAAGGATTGTTGATTCAGTGATATGATTTTCTTGACATGAATTGGATCTTTATCATTTGACATTGATATTATAGGAAGGCACTTTGAAAAAAGCGACCATGTTGGCTATGATAGTTTAAATGGTTAGATAATAGAGTTCTAAAGGAGGATTGCTAGTGATATGGAAGAACAATTTGAATAACTAGAGGCATAAATTCAGTTTGAATAAACATTTCGAGTTTGGGGAAAACATTTGGAAAATAAAAAAAAAAAAAAAAAAAAATGTTGAGTCTTGTGGTGGGTTGAGGAGAACCACTCCCCATAAACACAAGCGTGAGATGGGGCGTAAAAGCGCACTCACCAACCATCTATAAAAAAATAATAATAAAATAATAATAATAATATCTGGGGTGACTAGTCTTGTTTGGGGCTGTGTTACTTGAGCAGAAATGCGCTTAGAAG
Organism: Panax ginseng; assembly: GCA_020205605.1. Lineage (NCBI taxonomy): Eukaryota > Viridiplantae > Streptophyta > Magnoliopsida > Apiales > Araliaceae > Panax > Panax ginseng. The sequence continues at coordinate 49,503,283 of CM035150.1, forward strand.
GGTATCTTAAAACCTAAGCGCCCTAAGGTCTTATATAGTGCAGGAGTCGTTGGTGAAAGCTCGCTAGGGGTAACCTTTATTAGCCTAATGGGATGAGACATTGCACGATCATTTATATAAAAAAAAAAAAAAAAAAAAAGAAAAGAAAAGCATAAGTATTCCATTTTGACTTTTGAATTGGGTAAGTGTTTGAGTTCGGTTGAAACAAGTATATTTGATGAGTTCTCAAGTTTACCTTTGTATGATGCTTACTAAGAAAGTTATTATCTTTCATATTTTTGTCTTTCATGGGTTAGCATGGTGCATTGGACACTACGCTGATATCGATAATATGATTTAGATCAGTTGATTGTTGGGATATTGTTGATTTGCTTTTGCATGATGAATTAGCATGTTTACGTGATTTTACGAGGCATATGGATCTCGTGAGCTCTTGAATTCTTTGGAATTACGAACATATAAATATAAATAGTTTGCATTTGCATGATGTTTAGTTTTGTTTTGTGATCTTATGTTTTTGTCGCATGAGGACACATGACGATTTAAGTTTGGGGTATTTGATGAATGGGTAGTATACCCATAAATTGGATATATTTAGACTTAAATTATTGCATTCTTAAGTTATTTAGTAGCATTTTTATTGTGTTTATATCTTGTTTTGCTTGATTTGGAAATTTGGAGGGGCAATTATGGGAATTCAAGCATTTAATGGCAATCTGGTAATTTTAGAAGTCGGTCTTAGGTATTTGAAATTACTACTACCTCTGTTGCAAGGTATTGAGCCTCGGTGACCTTATTTGGATTAAGCGTTTGACTTACGGTTGGACTTGACTTGGCTATTGGGAGCTAATGTAAAACCTAATTGGATGAGGATTGTGGGAGGCTATAAAAAGAAACTAAGTCTTTGAAATAAAGGGGGAGATTTTGATTATTCTTAAAAGGATTCAACGAGTTCTTCCATTGAAGGCTACACAAGATTACTTGGAGATTAAGGATTGGCTCTGAGTTTCTTCTTTTCTCTCCTTATTTTCAATTTGTAATTCTTTAAGGATGATTTGTCGACAATTAATGGTTTTTATTTAGTGATGAACTAATTCTTTAATTAAGATTTCAATTGAACTTTTTATGACTATAAATTAGTTATTCACTCATTCTAATTATTTATGTTGAAGTGGATTGTTTATCATGTTTTGATTCTATTGATTAATTATTTGGCGATAATTAATTAGTGTTACTCTAGAAGGAATTGGGAAAGGAATTCTAGGGTTAGAGCTGGACATGATAACATGTGACTTAGTTATTTGCACGGTAAATAATTAGGTTTGTGAATTGAATGGAAATATTGTTCACCGCATGTAACATATAAGGAATTGGGATTGGAAAGAGTTTATTTCAATTGTTTTGCATAGGAATATAGCAAGATTAATCTGGATTAAATAGAAGTCGATTGATCACTTGGAAAAGGGCTTTTGGCATTTGAAATTCACATTAACAATTGAGTAGACATAATAATTGGGATGATTAGATAATTGATTTATAGTTCATAATTGGGGATATTGAAGTCTTAATATTTACCTATCGGAAGTCATTCACTCAGTATTAGCTTAGTTATTAATCTTATCTTAGTTCTCAAAATATCTTTAAGTGTTTAATTTTGAGTTAATAATTTAGAAAATCATAATTTATCATTGTTTGAATAAAATTGAATTGATATAGTATTAGTAGTTGGGATTTATTAATTAGAATTCCTTGTGTAGAGCGATACTCGACTTATCACTTTATTACTTGTTGAACTATAGCGTATACTTGCGTGTAACATACAAACAGATACACCCAGACGATGATTGCGGACATAATGGTCATCATTCGGGAGAAGGAGGATGATGACAGCCCCTCCATCACTGCAGTCCATCAGGACTTTGCCCTCAACAATGGGAGCAACACTCCTTGTATTGGTCGACAAGGCTAAAACGGGCAGGAACTCATTCTGCCCTGTAGATATCATAACTGCTTACTTTTCTGTACAGTATTAGCAGTTGTTTTGTCAGTACATGCTAACACTTTGTATGATTAAACAATTTCATATATATTAAGTGAAAGCATATGTTGTTTCAGGACTTTGAATTTAGATGTGCATGTATTTGCTGATAAGATGCCTCTTCTCCTCAAGGATTGTAACTTTGATGAAAAGTTGAACTCAGACTTGATGGAAATACAAGAGGACATTGAGGTACCTCAAGAGATCAAAGAATGGGTTGAAGACAAACCTAAACCCAACCTTGATCAAACCACTTCCTTCAATCTCGGAACCTTAGAAAGCCCTAGGTTAATCCAGATTGATTCAGACCTCACTCCAAACCAGAGGAATGACATGGTTACACTACTAACCCAATTCCAGGATGTGTTTACATGGTCTCATGAAGACATGGTGGGTTTGTCCACTGACATTGTCCTTCATCGCCTTCCCATTAAGGAGGGATTCAAGCTAGTTAAGCAGAAGCTCAGGCGATTGAAACCTGAGTGGAGTTTAAAGGTGAAAGAAGAAATTGTGAAACAATTTCAAGCTGGTATTATCATGGTGTCCACATATCCAAAATGGATATCTAACATCGTTCCCGTACCTAAACCTGGAGGAAAGGTTCAAGTTTACGTGGATTACCGGGATCTGCATAAAGCTTGCGTTAGTAAAGATAGCTTTCCTGTGCCATTTTGTTAGTTCCCAGTAGGCATAATAGATCTAGAAGGGGGGGGGGGGTGAATAGATCCTTTTTAATTTCAAATACTTTTCTCTTTTATTTTGTATAGCTAATGATTTAGCATATGACAAACATAAAAATCTTTTCAAGCACAACGGAATAAGTAAAAGATCATCTTCATTGATATATTCATATACATACATTTTTCGTAGAGTTAGTTTGGTTGTAAGCAGTTAAAACATACATAACAGTTATAGCAGTTAATGTACATAATGTAAATGACATAAAGTAAAAGACACAAGAAGTTTTAAGTGGTTCAGAGACTCAAGCTCCTAATCACTCTTCTACTTTCAACTAGCAGGATTTCCACTAAGGAAGGGCAGCACCCTGAATCACTAAGATTCCTTCAAGGCCAGCAACCTTGGGACTTTAGTTCACTAAGAACTCTTCAAGGCCAGCAGCCTTGGAACTTCTCTAGTTCCCTAGGAACTCTTCAAGCCCAGCAGGCTTGGAACTTTATTTAGTCCTTCCAGACAAGGACCCCTCAGGCCCTGGCTTGGTGTTGTTGTTGGTGGTGCTGAGCTGCTAAGATGTCTTTAAGCTTTATCATCTTTTGTACTTAGCAACTTGGTGTGGTCCTCCTTGCATTCTGCCTTAAGACTAAACCACATCATCTTTGGTTTAGCTGATCTTCTTCTGTTATGCTCATCTTCATTTAGTGTCAGCTGTGCACCATCACCATTTGCTGAACCCTTCTTAACATGTCAAGCGGACATGGTTCGCACTACTCGCTTGACTTTGGGTTCATGGTGAATCGTAGAGTGGCTCTTAGGATCTGCCTTGTGCTTTTCCTGTGATAACCCCAAAATAGGTCCATTTCATCCAACCCATTCTGAGTCGCCAAATACATGGTACAGAAAACAACTACAACTTTATTACAACAATTGTCGTGCAAAATATAATAACACATATCCATCATTTATATCCGCATAAAATAAATATTTCCTTATCATATAAATCAATAATTAATTATTTACAAATAATATTATGGAATCACAACAATGACAACAAGCGCGGTTCGAGGAAAGAGGGGCTTTCAGATAGGATTTTTCTCTTCTTGGGCCGCAATTAGGTGACCAAACCTCTCCTTGATGAACTTTCTAGACATTGCCAATAATGCTATCTAATAATATTATTCAAATAATATGAATTATTGATCGATAATGGAGATACTATGCAGTGACAATTATTGAAACAATAATAATATAAAATATCAACGTAGCAATTATTGAACCAATAAAATAAAATATTGAACATTAATTACTGTAACAATTATTGAGTAGTGCCTTCTTACGTAAGAATCAATAATTGAAAAAAAATCATGCGCAATACTGGTATGTCTTCGCGTGCAACTCACTGGCGTATTCTTCGTATTTTAACCACCAGGTATTCCAACAGTGTTAATAGTAAGAACTACGCCGTTATTTATAAAAACTCAAATTTGTCGTTTTCTTCATCCGTAGTTTTTTCATTATGGGCCCTAAAATGGTTTGCTTATTTGTCGCATGCGAATATTCCCAAGCGGAAAGAATATTCCATGACCAAACGAATATTCCCCGACAACAATAAGTATTTTATAGCCACTTGCTTATTTTGGAAAAATTTTATATATCACCCTTAACTTTAACTTTTTATCAATTTAACCATTTACTAAAGAGGAAAATTGAATACTTTTATTTCATAAAATTCGGGGTCTTACAATCTCCCCTCCTTATGAAATTTCGTACCCGAAATTTACGTACCTGGTATTTCAAAGAGTTGAGAATACCTTGCTTTCATTTCAGATTCCATCTTCCCTGTCATCATGATTTCTCCATTGCTCATCTCCTGTATTTCAGATATCATTCTAGAATACAGCTTCAAAACAAGGGTTAATTGAATAAATTAACATATCACATAATATCCCGATATTATGACTGACTAACAAATAAGCTAAGGTAGGACACACTAGCGAAGGATTTACTCATCTCTCCCCTCCTAGTTCTATTCCCCGATCTTCGCCAGAGATCATATCCCTAAGCTCTGATACCAAATGTGACAACCCCAAAATAGGTCCATTCCATCCAACCCATTCTGAGTCGCCAAATACATGGTACAGAAAACAACTACAACTTTATTACAACAATTGTCGTGCAAAATACAACAACACATATGCAGTGAGTTTGGATACAAATATATACCAACTGTGACTCTCATCCCAACCTTGGATAGCATGTCACAATGACACCTACATAAAGGTATAGTCAAAAACTGTTTTAGAAATTAGAATCTTTGGGAAGTGCTCAAGGAAACCTTCGTAAATGGGAGGCCATGCTTCGAGGTTATGATAGATATCATATGCCCACGAAATTATCCTTGGTTGACCCAATAGATCCCAAAGAAAAACGAGAAGATTACTATCATATTCTTTCCAATGGTGAGTCTTCTCTTGACATATCATTATCTCCACTGTCTCTAATTGAGAATTATACTTCAAACAAACACCAAGATCATATAGGTAGTGCGCGTAGATATACTCAGTAAGTGGATGTGCACAACCATGTCTTATGATGACACGAGGTTGTATGTCTTTAGACATCTTGTATGATAGTGGCAAAACACCCTTCCAACGTTGGGTTCGCTTCACCCTATTTGATTCACCAAATATAACTACTAAATGATGACCACCGTTCTATTCCCCTGTTACCCCCGCTCGACCCAGCTACACTTTATTACCAGGAAGGAATTGTGAAGCAAAAGGGTGAGCACAACTAGCTCAGTAAAGAATATCATGACTAAAGATAATTAAATTATCAATAGCCTTCATCAATAATAAATCAGAGATTTAGAACATATGGTAAATGATAAAAAATTTCAACCATAGTTGCAGCGGAACGAGCAATCCATTAGAAGAGTCAAATAGACTATAAAGTCTATTATCTTCTCCATATTAAAAATCCACCAACAATGTTTTATCCCTGTAAAATCAATCACCAGTTCCTTTCCACAATTATATGAATAACTCATAATCATAATTGTAATTCTAAATTCCTCTTCGCATCCAGGACGAAGATAATTTTTATTATATGTCTTTACCTGAAACATCAAAGATCATGGTTATACCAAATCACAGTTCTTGTTTATAATCATACTAACAATTTCATCTTTGCACTACGGGCCAAAGATATTCATCAACAGACCATCTTTGCACTACAGGCCAAAGATATTCAACAACAGGTCATCTTTGCACTACGGGCCAAAGATATTCAATAACAGTTCATCTTTGCACTACGGGCCAAAGATATTCAACAACAGTTCATCTTTGCACTACGGGCCAAAGATATTCATATCTCAAAGAAATACATAATCATTTTAGAATTTATATAAACCATAATTATAAACATGTTGATCAATTCACCTTTGCACTTAAGCTAAAAATATTCAATTGTAAATTCAATGGTCATGATTATACTAGTCAACGATTCAACTTTGCACTACTGGCCAAAGAGAACCCATAGTCATGATCATACCAATAATCTACCCATCTTTACACTCAAGTCAAAGAGAAATTCCATCACCAGGGTTATAAAAATGTTATATATGATAATAAAACCAATATGATCAACAACCTATTAATTTCAAGAGTAAGATTCATAAATCAACGATAATTTGGTCAGAAAAAGAAACCAATTTTGTTGTGAATAGTACCCATGAATAGTAACTCGTGAATAGTAACTCGTGAATAGTAACTCATGAATAGTAACTCGTGAATAGTAACTCATGAATAGTAACTCGTGAATAGTAACTCATGAATAGTAACTTGTGAATAGTAACTCATGAATAGTAACTCATGAATAGTACTCCGTATTCGTACATAGTATAGTATACGTAAATAATGTCATATACGTAAATAGTGCCATATGCATGAATAGTGTCGTATGCGTGAATAGTAACCCCGACTCAAAAAGATAGAAATTCCACAATAAAATTCATACCAATATTTCAGTATAATGATATTGAAAGAATAACATCATTATGAAGAATATAACATCCCTTAATATCCCTTACTATCCCTTACCTCAAAAGAGCAGCACTTCTGACATGATATCGGATATGACACTGAAGGAAACTTGCACTGATGAATATCAACTCACCAAGTATCTAAATACTCACAAAATACACTCAATAATCTAGAGAGAAAAATAGAGAAAACTTATGAATTCTGGTGTGATTTTCAATTCTAACTTAGCCCTCTATTTATAGTAAAATGTTAGCACGCCGAAGCATACTTGACCTGCTACCTGATGGCTTTACCTGCTACTATTTCACCCACAAAAAATCAGCCATCTCCCCCAACAACCAAGAGTGGGGCCCACTCAATTCTAGAATTTTCTACCAAAACCTAATTTTCGAATCAGTTACATCTTAAAATTCATAACAAATTATATGCTCATTTTTAACGGTTCAAAATTTGTGGACATATACTCAACTTATATATGTATAACATATCCAAAAATTACAACGATCCAACGGTCGGATTAAATATTATAACTCACACAATAAAGCTGTAAGAACACCGATTTGATCTTTTAATACATCCAATCCGACAAAATACTGATAAAACACCTCAACATTAACTCCTTCATTTATAACCACATAAATAAATCCATCATTTATATCAGCATAAAATAAATATTTCCTTATCATATAAATCAATAATTAATTATTTATATATAATATTACAGAATCAGAACAATGACAACCAAGAAGTTCCCAGGAAAGAGGGGGCTTTCCGATAAGAATTTCTCCTTATTGGCGCGCAATTAGGTGACCAAACCTCTCCTTGACAGAACTTTCTAGATATTGCCAATAATGCTATCTAATAATATTATTCAAATAATATGAATTATTGATCCGATAATGGAATCTTTGGTGATGACAATTATTGAAACAACAATAATATAAAATATCAACGTAGCAATTATTGAACCAATAAATAAAATATTGAACAGTAATTACTGTAACAATTATTGAGTAGTGCCTTCTTATGTAAGAATCAATAATTGAAAAAAATACTATGCAATACCATGTGCTACTATTCAACTACGCGTATTACTATATTTTAACCACTAGGTATTCCAACAGTGTTAACGGTAACAACTACGTCGTTATTTATAAAAACTCAAATTTGTCATTTTCTTCAACCGACTGTTATCCGTTATGGGGCCCACAAATGGCTGCGCCGTCATACGAATATTCCCCGACAGAAAGTATATTCCACGACCAAACGAATATTCCCCGACAACAATAAGTATTTTATAGCCACTTGCTTATTTTGAAAAAATTTCATATATCACCCTTAACTTTAACTTTTTATCAATTTAACCATTTACTAAAGAGGAAAATTGAATACTTTTATTTTATAAAATTCGGGGTCTTACATTTCAACTCTTCTGAATGCTATCTTCTTGTCCTTCTCGGCTCTTAGCTTAGATGCCAATTTAAGTGGCATTCTCATCTTTGTTGAGTGAAGCTTTGGTCTGTTTAAGTCCTTCTTCAAAGATGCTTCAGTTCCACCTTCGTAATCTTACTGTCACTAAGACTTGTTCTATTTAAGCTCAGGTGGAACTCGTATAGAGTCAACGTTAGCATTCTACCAACTCAACGATTTTGGAACATATGTGACGCCCCCAAAACAGGTATACATCACCCATCTTGGGTCGCCAAATACAAGGTACTGAATACAAATACAACTAAATTATACAACTGTCGTGTAAAATACGACAAAACATAGGCTGCGAGTTTTAATACAAATATTGTCATCTAGACAATATCCACACTCAATGGAGTCCTCATTACATTTATTATCACACTATTTCACAGAATAGTGAGGACTACTAATGTGACGACCCCAAAATAGGTCCATTCCATCCAACCCATTCTGAGTCATCAAATACATGGTACAAAAATAAATACAACTTCAGTAATACAATTGTCGTGCAAAATACGACAACACATATACTGTGAGTTTAAATACAACTATTGTCTAATAGACAGTATAAAAACTCAAAAGGGGTCCTCATTACAATTATTGATACACTATTTCACAGAATAGTGAGGACTACTAATGCAACCATCTGGACCGTCAATCCATTCCCCGACTAGTCCCAGCTATATTCTCATTTCCTGAAGAGAACAGTGAAAGAAAGGGTGAGCTCAACTAGCCCAGTAAAGAATATTATGACTAAGATAATATACAACAAATTATCATTAGTCTTCAACAGGGAAAAATCTGATAAAATATAGTAGACAACAAATTTTAGATCAACAACTGCAGCGGAAACAACAATTCATTAGAAGAGTCAAGTAGAGAAAGAATTCTACTATCTTCTAAGATTAAAAGTCCATCATCAATATTTTATCCCTGTAACATCAATCAATATACATCTTGAATCAAATATTCATCTTTGCACTACAGGCCAAAGATATTCATTTGTATCACCAGTTAGTCATGTTCATCTCAACACCTGTTCATCTTTGCACTACGGGCTAAAGATATTCATTAGGTAATCATTCATCTTTGCACTACAGGCCAAAGATATTCATCAGTTAATCATTCATCTGCACTACAGGCCAAAGATATTCAGTAATATCATCATTTACGACTGAGGATGATGAAAAATATCTTCAAAGAAAATGAATCCAGTGAGATAAAAGATCAAATATTAGGGATTCGTATTACAGTTTATCCAAGTTCAATAATACTCCAATATAACCAATTTTGAAGCAAAATTCAAGAATAAAGATCAAAACATGGATACAATTAAAGATAGTAACCATAATAGACATCTTGGACAAAAAGAAGAAAATTTCATTTTTCGGTGAATAGTGCCGTATACGTGAATAGTGCCGTATACGTGAATAGTAACTCCGACCCCAAAAGATAGAAATTCCACAAGAAAAATCATCATGCTTCGTGAATAGTAACTCGTGAATAGTAACTCGTGAATAGTAATTCATGAATAGTAACTCATGAATAGTAACTCATGAATAGTAACCCCGACATGAAAAGTTCCAAATTTGATAAAAAGTTCCAACCAATATTTCAGCATAATGATATTGAAGAAATAATATAACTTACGAAGAAAATAACATCCCTTACCTCAAAAAGATAATACTTACGGGTGGAATCTGGATATAGTCTTTGAAGGAACTTGCATCGTATAGCAACACTCAAAGTATCAAAATACTCACAAGAATAAACTCGATAATATAGAGAGAGAGAGAGAAAACTTATGAATTACGGTATGATTTTCAATTCTAACTAAGCACCCTATTTATAGAAAAATGCTTAAAAGCATATAGAAGACTAACTCTGCTACTACACGATGACTTTACACATTACTATTGCCACCCACCACATTTGAAATTCAATTAAGCATATTTCTCACCAACCAATTTTAGAATTTTCCAAAATGTTTTATCAGTTAAACAATAATCAGAAACTTTAATAATTCATAGAAAATAGCCCGTTTATTAGAAAAATAAGAATTTTATGTCCATTCCACACGAAATCGAATTCTCTACAACTTTGTAGCTTTGAGTTTTTCTAAATTCCAAACAAAAAAATACCCGAAATCCACAAACGGATGATTTTTAAATACTTCCAATCCGACAAAATACTGATAAAACATCTCAGCATTAATTCCTTCATTAATAGCCATATAAATAAATCCATCATTTATATCCAAATAAAATAAATATTTCCTTATCATATGAATCAATAATTAATTATTCATAAATAATATTACAGAATCACATTTATGACAACCAATTTGTTCCCGGAAAGAGGGGCTTTCAGATAAGATTTTTCTCCTTCTTGGCGCGCAATTAGGTGACCAAACCTCTCCTTGATGTGAACTTTCTAGACATTGCAAATAATACTATCTAATAATATTATTCAAATAATATGAATTATTGATCGATAATGGAGATATCATGCGGTGATAATTATTGAACAACAATAATATAAATTATCAATATGACAATTATTAAATCAATAAAATAAAATATGGAGCAAGAACTCACTTGTGATAATTATTGAGTAGTGCCTTCTTACGTAAGGATCAATAATTCAACAATGCATGCAATACTGGTGCTTCTTTCTGCAACCACGCGTATTATTGTATTTTAACCATTTAGGAAATTCCAACAAAGTGTTAAGCGGTAACAACTACGCATTATTATTTATAACAAACCAAACTTTGTCGTTTTCTTCATCAAGCGGTTATCCGTTATGGGGCCCACAAATGGGCTGGCTTGGCCGTCGCATTTAATATTCCCAAGCGGAAAGAATATTCCACGACCAAACGAATATTCCCCGACACAATGAATATTTTATTACCACTTACTTATTTTGAAAAATTTGTACATTTCACCATAACCAAAGTATTATATCAAATTAACACCTTATTATTCACAATAATAAATAGAGGAAATTCGATTTTATTCATTAAAAAGTTGGGATCTTACAACCTCCCCTCCTTATGAAATTTCGTCCTCGAAATTGACGCACGTACCTGGTGTATCGAAAAGGTGAGGATACCCCGCTTTCTTTTTTGATTCCAACTCCCAGATCATTTCTTCAATAGCATGGTTTTTCCACAAAACCTTAACTTGTGGTATAACCTTCGTGCATAGGACATGCTCTTTCCTATCCAAGATCTTGACAGCTACCTCCTCGTACGTTAAATCTTCGGCTATCTCATCTGGTTCTAACGCAATAATGTGGTTTGGGTCGTCCACATATTTACGTAACATCGATACGTGAAAAACGTTATGAACACGCGGCATACTTAGCGTTAAGGTGAGTCTATAGGCCACTGTTCCTACTTGATCGAGGATTTCAAATAAATCGAAGGCTTGAGCTTTCTACTCTTCATCGACTCTTACTTCTAGAATAACGCATTCTTGCACCTTCTTCTTCGTATTCATCGACGGGTCTATAAGCAAGCAACTTTAACTTTATCGTCGGTTCTAATCGTATATTTACTATCTTCACGTAGGGTCGTATATTCGCACTTATAAACGTATACCATCTCCTGCTCAACCCGTCAGCTACCACGTTCATTTTTCTCACGATGGTATTGAATGGTATAATCGTAATCTTCAACAGCTCGAGCCAACGTCTTTGGCGCATGTTACGTTCGTTTTGGGTGAAGAAAATATTTTAGGGTTTAAGAAATGGGTTTTGTACTGGGGTCAATACAAAATTCGATTTCACGCTCTGGGTAGGCTAAGAAGTCCTTTGAGAATATGTCAGGAGATCTATTAACAATAGAAATATCATTTAAAAACTGTGACTCTCATCCAAGACTTGGATAACACATGTAATGAAGGTTTCTCCTAACGGAGTTTCAACCAATAAGTCAAAATATAACTTCTTCGGAGTTAGATTTAAACGTTGAGCGCAAGCAAGAGAGATAAAAGAGTGGGTAGAATCGGTATCTAGTAAGGTATAGACTTTGCAAGAATTTATAATTAACTAACCCGTGCTAACTTCGTTCGGGTTACTCGCTCTTTGAGAAGTCACGAAAAACGCTCTTCCTGAAACCACCGATTTTGTTTTGTCTGTATCCGCCTTTGGTGCCACCGTCCCAGCTGTACTTGAGTTCGCTACAGGACAAAATCGAGCTATGTGATCGTCTTTTCCATAACCAAAACATATCTTGGAAAGCTGTGAACAGTTTGGACTTATATGTCCATCCTCTCCGCATCTGTAGCATCTAACTGGAGGTCGTTCTCCTCCCCTAGAATTTATTCTTTGGTCTTTGGTCTGTATTCTTACGCGTCTTCTGTCATCGTTAAATCTTCTCTTCTTGAAATTTCCACTTGAATCATTTCTTCTATTATCATGGCCATGATTACCACCGAAATGGTTACCATTTCTGGCATGATAATTTCCTCCACGATGTTTATCATTATTCTAATGACCGTTGCCACCGGTACGATTATTATCGTGTTGTTGCTCGTTATCCTTCGGTTGGGTTGGCTCATTATCGCGCTCCAATAACTGAGCCCTATTCACTACATCTGAATATAAAAAAAATTTATGAGATATAAGATATTGCCGAATCTCGGGCTTTAGACCTCTCAGAAACATCCTGGTCATTCGTTCTTCATTTTCGACCGAATGAGGTGCAAACCTGGAAAACTCTGCAAACTTTGCCTCGTACTGGGACACCGTCATGTTGTTTTGTTCCAGTCTAATAAACTCCACCTCTTTCATATAACTTGAATACTTTTCGGGAAAGTACTTGTCATTCTTGATTTCAAACGCTTCCCAAGATATCTTGAGTGCGGCGAGTTGGGTATGCTTCATGAGACTCCCACCAAGTAGATCCGCCTCACCCATGAAACATAAAGGTGGCAAATGGAACCTTCTGTTCCTCCGTGCATCCCAAGACATCGAATATCTTGATAATTTGCTTGACCCACGTTTCCGCCCTGATCGGATCCGGCTCTCCAATAAATTCTGGTGGTCCTAACTCCTTGAACTGCTTGGCGGTGACATGCCGCGAATTGCTATCATTTCCACCCGTATTTTATGCACGAGTCTCCCTCGTCTGGTTTTGCATAAACTGCAAAAAGCTTCTAAACATCCCATCATTCATCATTTGTTCGGTAGCGTTATTTACAGGAGGATTATTTCCTTCCTGTTGCACGTTCCCCTGGGTGGTGATCAAAGGTGTCTCCACGGTCTGATTCACTCCATTATTAACGTTCTCAGCTGCCATTCTTAAAAACTGCCATAAAACAAATGTTAATTAAACAAATTAACATATCACATATTATCCCTATACTCTGACCGACCAAATAAATACCAAATAACTTAGTCAGGTCATACTAGCGAAGGAATACCCCGTCTCTCCCCTCCTAGTTCTTGTCTCACATCTCAGCCAGGGATCATATCCCTAAGCTTTGATACAACTGTGACGACCCCAAAATAGGTCCATTCCATCCAACCCATTCTGAGTAGTCAAATACATGGTACAAAAACAAATACAACTTCAGTAATACAATTGTCGTGCAAAATACGACAACACATATACTGTGAGTTTAAATACAACTATTTTCTAATAGATAGTATAAAAACTCAAAAGGGGTCCTCATTACAATTATTGATACACTATTTCACAGAATAGTGAGGACTACTAATGCAACCATCTGGACCGTAAATCCATTCCCCAACTAGTCCCAGCTATATTCTCATTTCCTGAAGAGAACAGTGAAAGAAAGGGTGAGCTCAACTAGCCCAGTAAAGAATATTATGACTAAGATAATATACAACAAATTATTATTAGTCTTCAACAGGGAAAAATCTGATAAAATATAGTAGACAACAAGTTTTAGATCAACAACTGCAGCGGAAACAACAATTCATTAGAAGAGTCAAGTAGAGAAAGAATTCTACTATCTTCTAAGATTTAAAAGTCCATCATCAATATTTTATCCCTGTAATATCAATCAATATACATCTTGAATCAAATATTCATCTTTGCACTACAGGCCAAAGATATTCATTTGTATCACCAGTTAGTCATGTTCATCTCAACACCTGTTCATCTTTGCACTACGGGCTAAAGATATTCATTAGGTAATCATTCATCTTTGCACTACAGGCCAAAGATATTCATCAGTTAATCATTCATCTTTGCACTACAGGCCAAAGATATTCAGTAATATCATCATTTACGACTGAGGATGATGAAAAATATCTTCAAAGAAAATGAATCCAGTGAGATAAAAGATCAAATATTAGGGATTCGTATTACAGTTTATCCAAGTTCAATAATACTCCAATATAACCAATTTTGAAGCAAAATTCAAGAATAAAGATCAAAACATGGATACAATTAAAGATAGTAACCATAATAGACATCTTGGACAAAAAGAAGAAAATTTCATTTTTAAATTGAATAGTCAGAGATATCGTGAATAGTCTTAGTATCGTGAATAGTAACTCCGACCCCAAAAGATAGAAATTCCACAAGAAAAATCATCATGCTTCGTGAATAGTAACTCGTGAATAGTAACTCGTGAATAGTAATTCATGAATAGTAACTCATGAATAGTAACTCATGAATAGTAACCCCGACATGAAAAGTTCCAAATTTGATAAAAAGTTCCAACCAATATTTCAGCATAATGATATTGAAGAAATAATATAACTTACGAAGAAAATAACATCCCTTACCTCAAAAAGATAATACTTAAAATTTGGAATATTGGATATAGTGCTGAAGGAACTTGCACCGTATAGCAACACTCAAAGTATCAAAATACTCACAAGAATACGCTCGATAATATAGAGAGAGAAAGAGAGAAAACTTATGAATTCTGGTATGATTTTCAATTCTAACTAAGCACCCTATTTATAGAAAAATGCTTAAAACGCCATAGAAGACTAACCTGCTACCTGATGGCTTTACCTGTTACTATTGCCACCCACCACATTTGAAATTCAATTAAGCATATTTCTCACCAACCAATTTTAGAATTTTCCAAAATGTTTTATCATTTAAACAATAATCAGAAACTTTAATAATTCATAGAAAATAGCCCGTTTATTAGAAAAATACGAATTTTATGTCCATTCCACACGAAATCGAATTCTCTATAACTTTGTAGCTTTGAGTTTTTCTAAATTCCAAACAAAAAAATACCCGAAATCCACAAACGGATGATTTTAAATACTTCAATCCGACAAAATCTTGATAAAACATCTCAAACATTAATTCCTTCATTAATAACCATATAAATAAATCCATCATTTATATCCAAATAAAATAAATATTTCCTTATCATATGAATCAATAATTAATTATTCATAAATAATATTACAGAATCACATTTATGACAACCAGTACATTTCCCTGGGAAGAGGGGCTTTCCAGATAAGGATTTCTCCTTCTTTGCGCCGCAATTAGGTGACCAAACCTCCTCGATGAGAACTTTCTAGACATTGCAAATAATACTATCTAATAATATTATTCAAATAATATGAATTATTGATCTGATAATGGAGATACTGTGCAGTGATAATTATTGAACAACAATAATATAAATTATCAACGCAGCAATTATTGAATCAATAAAATAAAATATTGAACAGTAACTACTGTGATAATTATTGAGTAGTGCCTTCTTACGTAAGGATCAATAATTCAACAATACTCATGCAATACTGGTAATAACTCTTTGTGCAACAACGCGCGTATTCTTGTATTTTAACCACCGGGAATTCCAACAGTGTTAACGGTAACAACTACGCCATTATTTATAACAACCCAAACTTTGTCGTTTTCTTCATCCGACAGTTATCCGGTATGGGGCCCACAAATGGTCATTGCTTGTGGCCGCACGAATATTCCCCAACAGAAAGAATATTCCACGACCAAACGAATATTCCCCGACACAATGAATATTTTATTACCACTTGCTTATTTTGAAAAATTTGTACATTTCACCCATAACCAAAGTATTATATCAAATTAACACCTTATTATTCACAATAATAAATAGAGGAAATTAGATTTTATTCATTAAAAAGTTGGGATCTTACAACTAATGCACCATCTAGGATCATCACTCTGTTCCCCGACTAGTCCCAGCTACGTTCTCATTTCCTGAAGAGAATAGTGAATGAAAGGGTGAGCTCAACTAGCCCAGTAAGAAATATTATGACTAAGATAATGCAGAATAAATTATCATTAGCCTTTAACGGTGTTAACTGATAAAATATAATAAACATCAAGTTTAACTGCAGCAGAACAAGCAATCCATTAGAATAGTCAAGTAATGTATACAATCTACTATCTTCTATGATTTAAAAAGTTTTTCATCAACTTTATCGCTGAGACTCAGCTTAATAAATAAAATAAAATTATCCCTACTCCACGGCCAAGGATATTCATGTAATCATCAATGGTCATGACTATACTGAATAATCCCTGGTCATAATCATATCAACAACTATCCACCAATGAACTACAGGCCAATGAGGACTTTTACCACATCATTTGTCACATTACGGTCATGATTATACCAAATAATCCCTGGTTATAATCATACCAAGTCCATCTATGCACGTAAGCCAAAGATGACTTTCAACATAATATAAGCATGAGGATGATGACAATTCAATAAAACAAGTTCAAGAATAAATTTTAAAGATTTATAAGTTAATTTATCCTGAACTCAATAACGTCTAAATTGTTAACATGATCTTTGCTTTATGCGAAGAAAATTCAAGAATGCTCAGAAGAATATTTCCATGAAAAGATACTGGATGAAGCGCAAATATCAAGGATATTCCACTAATTTCATGAAGTATAGAAGCCAAAACTTTAACCAACTGAGTATAATAAAATATATGAAACTGCAAATGGATTTTCACCCGCCATGCGGTAATCCACGTATACAGATCATTTCCATAATTTAATAAGGAATGAATACAAAGGATCATTCACCATGCATGTGGTAATCCACACGCACGAGTTATTCCAATGTAATAATAAAGAATGGAATAATGAAGGATTCACCATGCGATGCGATAGATCGCATGAGCGAGTTATTCCCAATGTAATAATAAATAATGGAACCAGTCCGTCATAAACGCACGCCGAGGATAGGATATTCGACGTAATAATAAATAATGGAACCGAGTTTGGCGTAAACCTTACGATGTGATATTTCGGCGAATAATAAATAATAGAACTGTGTGCGGCGTGAACGCGACGCATGAGGATATTAAATAGAATAATAAAGAACGGAATATTAGAAGAATTTCACCATGTATGCGGTACTTCGCATAAATAGGTTATTCCAACAGAATAATAAGAATGGAATAATAGAAGAATTTCACCATGTATGCAGTACTTTGCATAGATAGGTTATTCCAACATAATAATAAAGAATGGAATAACAGAAGAATTTCACCAAGTATAGGGTATCTCGCGTATACAGGTTATTCCAACAGAATAATAAAGAATGGAATAACAGAAGTTCACTTCATGAATATGAAAGAAAGAATACCCCTTACGAGTACAACAAATAATATCCCCTACCTTAGAAAGAAGAGTACTGGATATAGAAGTAGTGAAGTAGCAAAACACTTTTCTTCTTTCTCTCTATAGTTTCTCTCTCTAGAGTTTCAGTGAATTCGTAAGAAATAATGAAGGAATGAACTTCTATTTATAGAAGAATGGACTGAATAGTAACTAATTCATGAACGGTCCAGATTGATTTACTTTTAAACGGACGGTCCATATTGATTTACTATTAAAACTTAAAGCAACGGTCCATACTGATTTACTATTAAAACTTTAAACCAACGATCCATATTGATTTACTATTATAGCTTTTCACCAGTGGTCCATATTGATTTACTATTATATCTTCAACCAACGGTCTGAAAAATTAGCACATCTCCTCATGGAATAATATTTTATCCAAAAATGATTTGGACCAAAAAGAAATATATCCTACGGGTAAATAGTACCCCGTGAATAGTAACTCGTGAATAGTAACTCGTGAATAATAACTCGTGAATAGTAACTCGTGAATAGTAACTCGTGAATAGTACTCCGACACGAAAAGTGCCCCGAATACCCGATTGAACAATATAACCTCCAGCATCAATTATACTAACACAAATACGTCCAACACAAAGGAACTATAAAATTCATCTTTAATCAACACGAACTTATTCATCATTAATATTATAATTCACAATATTTAACAACGAAGTGTCGTTCCGTGAAAGAGGGGCTTTCTAATAAGGATTTCTTCTTATTGGCGCGCAATTAGGTGACCAAACCACTCATTGACAGAACTTCTAGACATTGTCAATAGTGCAAATGATAATATGAATAACTTTTCCGTCTCAATTATTGATTTAATAATATATCATATTATGCAGATGATACTGTAACAATAATTGAATCAATAATAATTGAATCAATAATTAACCACATACGATTTTCTACTCAACACGTCAGCTACCACGTTCATTTTTTTTTTTCAGGATGGTATGGTCAGAACAGGTGCCAAAATGAGTCTCCTCTTGAGTTCTTCGAAGCTCTTCCCACATTCCTTGCTCCATTCGAATTTTGTATCTCTACGAGTCAGCTGCGTTAATGGAATAGAAATTCGAGAAAATCTTTCCACGAATCTCCGATAATAACCAACTAAGCCTAGAAAGCTACGTATTTCGATTACTGACTTAGGTTGCTCTCAACTATGACTCATATCCCAATCTTGGATAGCACGTCACCATGGTACCTATCAGTTTACTATCGCACGAATATGGCATCCCCTACAGAGAGTCTGGCTTCGGTGCATTCCACAAAAGAAGTCACCAGATAGAGGCTGAAGTACCAAATTCTAAAGTTGAATTTTTAACTTCTGAAGTTCAATAGGAGCCATTCGATATGAGATTTTAGAAATGGGTTTTGTACCGGGTTCAAAGTCGATACAAAATTCAATATCAAACTTTGGGAGTAAGTCAAGAAATTCTTCAGGAAATACATCAGGAAATTTACTAACAATAGAAATATTATTCAAATCTGACGTATTTTTGTTCAAGTCCATAACATGGGCTAAGAAAACTTAACATCCGTTTTTCAATAAACGAATGACTTTATGGCTTGATATGAAAGTGTTTGACTTCAATGGTTTGGTTGCTTGAATTCGAATAACAGGTTGCTTAGGAATATGAAAACTAACAATCTTACGAAAGAAATCAATTTTGGCATAATGAGTAGTTAATCAATCAATCCCCAAAATCACATCAAAAGCAAGTATCTTTAAAGAAATAAGGTCAACAGGTAATATGATGGTGCCAACTTGGATCAAACAAGATTTATAAACAATGGATGTAACGAAAGTTTCTCATAACGGAGTTTCAACAGATAAGTCGAAGTCTAATTTTCTCCGGAGTCAAGTTTAAGCGTTGAGTATAAGCTAGGAGAGATAAATGAATGGGTAGAACAAGATTCTAATAAGGTATAAACTTCGTAAGAATTTATAATTAACTAACTTGCATGCTAACCGTTTGGGTTCCTCGCAGATTCGACGATCCACGACAAACGCTTCTTCTAAGAATCGTTGACTTTGACTTTTTGGGGATGACCTTTTGAGTCACCATCCCCATTGGGGTGGGTTTCGCTACCGTACAATCTCGAGCGATATGACCTTCTTTTCCACAATTATAACATACCTTGGAAGGTTGTGAACAGTTTGGACTTATATGTCCCTCTTCTCCGCATCTCAGTAGCATCTAATGGCGGTCTTTCTCCTCCTCTAAAATTCGTTCTTTGGTGTTGGTGCCGACGCGTCTTCCCGTCATTGTTAAATCTTTCTTCTTGAAATTTCCACTTGAGTTATTTCTTCTATTATCTTGGCCATGATTACTACCGAAGTGGTTACCATTTCTGGCATGATAATTTCCTCCACGATGGTTATCATTGTTCCGATGACCGTTACCATCAATATGATTATCATCGAGTTGTTGGTCATTATTCTTCAGTTGAGTCGACTCATTATCGCGCTCCAATAACTGAGCCCTATTCACAACATCTGAATATAAACAAAGTTTGTGAGAAATGAGGTATTGACGTATTTTGGGTTTCAAACCTCGCAGAAACATTCGTGTTATTCTCTCCTCATTATCAACCAAATGGGATGCAAATCGAGACAACTCGGTAAACTTAGCTTCGTACTGCGACACGTTCATATTGTTTTGCTCCAGCTTGATGAACTATACCTCCTTCATGTGACGAATACTTTCGGGAAAGTACTTGTCGTTGAACAATTCTTGGAACTTCTCCCAAGACATCTTGGTCTTGCGGCAGTCGAGTACGCTTACTTGATTCCCACCAATAATCTGCCTCTCCTCGCAACATGAAGGTGGCAAAATGAACCTTTTGCTCCTCTGAGAATCCCAAGACATCAAATATTTTAGTGATTTGCTTTATCTACGTCTCTGCCGTAAGTGGTTCTGGCTTTCCCAAAAACTCTGGCGGTCCTAAATCCTTGAACTACTTAGCGGTGACCATCCGTGAGTTGCCAGTGTTTCCACCTGCATTTTGAACAGTAGTCTCTCTCGTTTGGTTTTGCATGAATTCTAGAAAGTTCCTAAACATGCCATCGTTCATCATCTGCTCAGTGGTGTTGTTCACGGGAGGAACATTGCCCACTGTCAGACGTTCTCCTCATTGGTGAGCAAAGGTGTCTCCACGGTCTCATTTACTCCACTGTTAACATTCTCAGTCGACATTCTTAAATACTGCCATAAAACAAGGGTTAATTAAATAAATTAACAAATCACATAATACCCCTATATTATGACCGACCAATAAATAAGCTTAGGTAGGACACACTAGCGAAGGATTACTTGTCTCTCCCCTCCTAGTTCTATTCCCCGATCTCCGCCAGAGATCATATCCCTAAGCTCTGATACCAGCTGTGACAAATGTCCCATCAGTGGACAACACCTCATAGTGATACTTATCAGTTTGCCACACATGAGCAGGCGCCCCCTACGGAGAGTAAAGCGGTGCATCCCCATCAACAGAAGTCACCAATGAGAGGCTCGAGGCTCTTTACTTATAGCTCGATACAATGTGGCGCCCCCAAAATAGGTATACATCACCCATTTCGAGTCGCCAAATACATGGTATGTAAACAACTACAACTTCATTAATACAATTGTCGTGCAAAATACGACAACACATAAGTTAATGAGTTTAAATACAAATATTGTCTTCAGACAATATCCACACTCAAATAAGTCCTCATTACAATTATTGATACACTATTTTATAAAATAGTGAGGACTACTAAAACAAACTGTCTTGAACCATTACTCCACACCCGACTAGTTCCCGCTTATATTCTCGTCTCTCGAGAAGAAAATGGAACAAAAGGAAAAGGGTGAGCTCAACTAGCCCAGTAAAGAATATTATGACTAAGATAATGTACAACAAATTATCCTTAGTCTTCAACAGGGAAAAATCTGATAGAATACAATAGACAACAAGTTTTAGATCAACAACTGCAGCGGAAACAACAATTCATTAGAAGAGTTAAGTAGAGAATGAAATCTACTATCATTTATGAATTTAAAAGTCCATCATCGATATTTTATCCCTGTAACATCAATCAATATACATCATAAATCAAATATTCATCTTTGCACTCTGAGATCAAAGATATTCACCAATTGGTCATGTTCATCTAAACACCTGTTCATCTTTGCACTACGGGCCAAAGATATTCATCATAAAATCATTCATCTTTGCACTACGGGCCAAAGATATTCTGTTATATCATCATTTAGGACGGAGGATGATGAAAAATATTTTAAAGAAAATGAATCTAGTGAAACAAAAGAATAAATATTAGGGATTCGTATTTCAGCTATTCCATGTCCAAAAATACCTCATAAATAATCATAGTGGAGTAAAATTCAAGAATGATCAAAACATGGATACAATCAAAGCTAGTATCCATAATAGATATTTTGGACGAAAAACGAAAATTTAATTTTTCTGTGAATAGTGCCGTATTCGTGAATAGTAACTCCGACACCAAAAGATAGAAATTTCATAAAAAACATCATCATGCTTCGTGAATAGTACTCGTGAATAGTGACTCATGAATAGTAACTCATGAATAGTAACTCGTGAATAGTAACCCCGACATGAAAAAGTTCTAAATTTGATAAAAAGTTCAAACCAATATTTCGGCATAATGATATTGAAGAAATAATATCATTTATGAAGAAAATAATCTCCCTTACCTCAGAAAGAATAGTACTTCTGACTGAAATACTGGATATAGTGCTAAAAGAACTTGCACCGTATAGCAATACTCGAAGTACTAAAATACTCACAAAAATACGCTCGATATATAGAGAGAGAAAGAGAGAGAAATTTGTAGTTTCTGGTGTGATTTTCAATTCTAACCTAAGCACCCTATTTATAGGAAATTGCTTAGAACACCAAAGCAGATAATTTAATATAATAATAATATATATATTATAAATTCTTACGCACACCCTCATTGATCCAAACATATCAGCCACACATGTGCCAAACTTGCCAAAAACGTTTTTGTGATTTAAAATATTTTAAACTTACAAAAATTAATTATTCCGGAACTTCAGAACTTTAATAATTCATAATAAATAGCCCTTTTATCATAAAATTCGAATGTCGCGCCTTTTTATAGGAAATTTAATTCTCTACAACTTTGTAGAAGAAAGGTTTTCCAAATTCCAAACAAAAATTGACCGAAATCCACATACAGACGATTTTTCAAGCTATAATCAAATTTCAGTCAAGAAATGAGGTCCACCGACACACAAAACATGTGTTAATCATTTAATGCAACAAAAATACTCTTTCTCCTCATATACTCATATATCCCACATTCATTGTAAAAATATCATCACTATTCTATTATAGTAATATAATAAAATATTATTTTATCAGAAAAGATAAAATATCAATTTTTAACAATTGTCACTTTAAAAATTTTCTCCATCTATATCTACATAAAATCAATATTTTTCTCATCATATAAATTAATAATTAATTATTCACAAATAATATTACAGAATCATAATATTGACAACCAAGCAGTTTCCAGAAAAGAGGGGGCTTTCCAATAAGAATTTCTCCTTACTGGCGCGCAATTAGGTGACCAAACCTCTCCTTAGATGTAACTTTCTAGACATTGCCAATAATGTTTTCTAATAATATTATTAGGATAATATGAATTATTGCTTCGATAATGGAAAATCTTGTGTAGTGGCAATTATTGAAACAACAAAGTAATATAAAATATCAACGCAAAGCAATTATTGAATCAATAAAATAAAATCTTGAGCGAAAGAATAGTTATTGAGTAGTGCCTTCTTACGTAAGAATCAATAATTGGTGCAATACTGGTATCTTCTGTGCAACAACGCCAGCGTATTCTTGTGTTTTAACCACGATATTCCAACAAGATAATAACTTGAATAACAATACGCCAAGTTATTTATAAATAACTTATACTTGTCATTTTCTTCATCTAATCGCTTTCCGTTATGGGGCCCACAAAAGACTGCGCCGTCGTACGAATATTCCCCGACAGCAAGAATATTCCACGACCAAACGAATATTCCCCGACAACAATGAATATTTTATAACCACTTGCTTATTTGAAATATTTGCGCATTTTACCCATAACTAACCACATTAATCAAATCAATCCCTTACTATTTCAAAATAATAAATAGAGAAAATTAAATCTTCATTTATAAAAAGTTGGGGCCTTACAGATATGATGCAGCAATTACTGTAGCAATAATTGAGTATAACTGAGTGACTTCTTACGTAAGCATCAATAATCAATACCGTGTGCTACTATGCAACCACGCGTATTACTGTACTTTTACTACCGAGTAGTTCAACAGTTTTAACGGTAACGCTTTTTCCGTTATTTTTATAAAAATATTTTTGTCGTTTTCTTAATCCGACAATAATTCCGTTGTGGGTCCACCAATGATTGTACCGTCGTATGGATATTTTCCGACAAAGAGAATATTCCCCGACCAATCAAATATTATACAACAACTTTCATACTTTGCAAAATTTATAAATATTATCCACAACTATAACATTATATCAAATCCACACCATAATATTAAAAAAAATATTTCGAGAAATTTAAATCTTTATTCATAAAATTTGGGGTCTCACAACTTAGCAATCATCAACAACTCTTGATTGTTGAAGCTCTGGCTTATTTATACTCCTTCCCAATCTTCCCGTTGAGAAGTAGTCGTTAAAAGCTCTTTGAAATGCTTTGCAGATCTCGAGTTATGGTGTAGACTGTAGATGTGACATGACATCTCCTTTTCTGACTTTTTGACACTGCAGTCTACTGTTTCACCTACCCCGTCAGATATGTTACTTTTATATCTTGGGCAGGTCGAAGAATTTATTCTCTCCTTGTGATTCCTCGATCAGAGGTTGTCCTTTTGCATCGATGCTCTCAATAAGCACTTGTCCGAATACCAACCTTCAGATTGAACCGTTGCCAATGCTTCAATCTTCAGATGACCGAACTCTACGATTCTGATGCATATCTTCTTGGACCTGATCGTAGTGTCTGGTTGAGTGTCTCCCATAGACTGGTAGAGTCAACACTACGATCCTGAGAAGTGTTCATTAGATCTTCATTGTAGAATACCTCTTCCTTCTATGCAGTGCTTTACCACTTCTGTTTGCCTCGACTGTTCTTAGATACTGATGGCTTGACTCCTTGCTCTGACCCCTTGTGAATAGCAAGACACTTCATATTTGTGGCGTGTCCAGCTCGCTTTCTCCTTGTGATCTCCAGTTCACTTATCATCAATGGACTGACTCAATGCTTAATCACTTTAGCCTTGTTCTTCAGAAGCTGACCAGTATCTCTGTATGCACTCCATCAGTTCTTTCTTTGTTTGGCAAACACTACGATCCTGGTTACTTCCAAGATCGTTGTCATCTTACCACTTGACAGCTACTGCATTTGCTGACTTTCCTTAGTCAGTTACTGAAGTCTTCTTCTAATCAACTTGTGGAAGACTTCATCTCGAATGGTTTTACAACTCAATCTGGATGCTGATTGGGTTGGTGCTTAGATCATCTGTTAGCTTGCATGCCATTCGTTTAGTGCTCTCTAGTTTCTTTCAGGTGGGATGTATCTTTGCAGTGCCAACCAGAGGCTTCATTCTTTTGGATATTCTGGGAGTGCTCATTTGCTGAGAATCGTGTTTGCTCTGCGATTCAGCCTTGGTGTTGTGAGAACATCTGTTGAACTCTTAGTTCTGTACTCTAAGATTCAGCTTTGTCTGTGTAGACACTTCGACTCAAAGATCAGATCTTGACACTCTACGATTTCGTGCTCGTTGTCTTCATCTGATCTTGCTCGACTACGATCTCTGCATGTAATCAGTAGACTCTACAACTCGGAGTGTAGTCTACTATTCTTGACTTGGCTTCGGCAGATGCTCGGTCGGCTCGTAGGCAGGCTGTCTCTACGATTCTGAACATGACTTCCTTAGTAAACTATGGCCCTGAGGAAGTTCTTCTCGACACACTACGATCCTTCCTTGTCTCTCCTGGCAGTCTATGAACTCCGAGATCTACTATCTTGTAGACTACGATTCTGCCTCGATAGCTCTTGAGTTTTCCTTGACTCTCTTGGCAGAATACGATTTCTGGTGCAGTGCTCAATGATTAGACAAGCCTATCTATTACATCATAAGATCAACCTAACATGCTTGATGCTAAGAACCTCAACAACATAATGATGGAGGAGTTATGCTATAAATTCCACATCAAACACCTTAAATCCGTCATCTATCGTCCAAAGATGAATGATGCTGTTGAAGCGACTAACAAAAACATCAAGAAGATCATGCAAAAGATGTCTGCCAACCACAAAGGATGGCCTGAGCTATTGCCTCTTACTCTGTTAGCCTACAGAACATCAATGCGCACTTCCACTGGGGCAACCCCTTATGCATTAACCTATGGGATGGAAGCAGTGCTCCCCATAGAAGTGGAAATGGAATCCCTCAAAGTGTTGATAGACGCTCAGCTGGATGAAGACCAATGGATACAAGACAGGTATCACTAATTGTCTCTAATAGACGAAAGGCGAATTGCGACTATCTTCTATGGTCAGTTATATCAACAAAGGATCGCCAGATCCTACAATAGAAAAGTCCGGATAAGTAGTTTAAACAACATGACTTGGTTTTGAAAAAGATCATCGACAACCAAGATCAATCTAAGGGAAAATTCGCCCCTAACTGGGAAGGCCCATTTGTTGTCAAGGAGGTATTGACAACATGCGTTCTCAGATTGTAGGAAATGGACGGCGATGAATTTCCGCAACTCATTAACTCAGACATCGTGAAACGGTACTATGTCTGAGGTTACCATCAAGCAAGCATCCTGGTGTTGGATCATCAGATCACCAGTCATTCCGGTTCTTTAACCCTTCACTACATAGAACTCTTTTCCACACTTTGCCCTTTAGGGAAACATACTCTTCAAGCCAGCAGCCTGGCTTCACTCCATTCATACAACTTCGGTTATCCCACTAGGGATTGAACCTTTCACACTTGCAATTTATCCCAAACATGGGATTAAACTTTTTCATGCCTGCAGTTTATCCTGAACATAGGATTAAACTTTCTTTCCCCCCGCAGTTTGTCCTGCACATAGGATCAAACTTTTCGTCGGCTACAATTCGTCCTGAGGGGTGAACTACGTCGACCTGATCTCCCCGATACCCGAGAGTACATAGGCAACCATTTTATATGGCCCGATCGCAATAAAACAAAAAATAACAAAAACATTTCTACACCCTTCTCATTACAAAAACAAAAACAACAAAAACATTCCTACACCTTTTCTGCCATATACAGCGTTGAACCTCTTACACCAGGTTCGAACTACACAGACCTAATCTCCTCTTCAATAGGAGTACGTAGGCAACCATTTATGGTTCGGTTTCACCCCCTACCAAAACACAAACGCTTTTCAACGGTACTGGGATCATCCTTCAATCCATTACATTTCATTGGCTTCAGACTAAAGGGATGGAACTACCTGACCTCCTCCTAAATAGGATATTCGGCGACCATCTAAGCTACGGTTGTACCTTGAAGAGCAATACCAATCCATAAGAGATGGAATTAACTAGGCTCCTCCTAAATAGGAGTACTGACGACCATCTGTGGTGCGGTCAATCTTAGAGAGGAAAGCCACCCTCCTCTCCACATTTCCATATAGAAACCAGTCCTAAGACACCAAAGATTGTAGGGATACACACATATCAATGATCCATTCTGAACTGTTCAGAGATAACTCAATGTCCATCCATCGAGGAATTCAGAATACATCAAGATCACAAGCCCTGAAGAAGCAGGCAAAATATCAAGCAAGTATCCAGGCATATCTAAAAGGGAAGTGATCAAAAATATATTTCCCTGCTATATATAATGTTGTTTGATATACACAATGTAAACTATACATGATAAAATGGCTAAGCTAGTCTGTGCAGGAAAATACAAGCCCATCTACAAATTAGTGTATATGCGAGATATCAAGCCCAACATGGCATCCCTCTCAGAAGAAGGAGGTAAAGTTGTGGTCTCCTGTACAAGAGTATCCACACGAGCTAACAGATCTACATCCATCTTCATGGTAACCCTGTGCTCATCAATGTACGTGCTCATCTCTGCAATCATGCCAGTGGTAAGGGATCTCAGTGTGGTACTATCTGTGATGGCTACATCCCGGGCAGACATGGCACTATCCCTCTCAACTATCACGACATCTTTGGCTGATCTGGCCTCATCCCACTCAACAACAGCGACATCTCTACGAGCTAATGCGTCGTCTCTCTCTAATAAAGCCGCGTCTCTCCAATCAAGAGCTGTCAACATCAAGGCTCTGGCCTGATCTCTCTCGAAGGTCATCAAATGGAAACTCTGCTAGGGCAAAGGGTCAAAAATGCCCCTGATAGTTACCTCGATGTCCCACTTGCAGCCTAAACTAATTGTTTTTCCAAAAGTACCATTAACGTTACATTTTTTGGGTCACCCGTGCCCCTGCCGTTAACAGAAGACAAACAGGGTTAAAATGTGATGACGTGACAGGCTTAAATATAAAATATATTCTAAATAAAATAATATATATCATTTATTCAAAACAAAAAAAATACTAAAATTCAAAATAAAAAAGCATAACATATTTACATCATTTAATCAAAATAATAAAATTCAAATTATTTTGTTAATTAATCAAAACAACAAAAAATCAAATTACATCATTAAAATAATAAAATCATAATACTAAATACTAATTGATATAAAAAATTTAAATTACTAAAATCATAATACAAAATAATATTTTTAAAATTCAAAACTAGAGTATTATGATTATTTTAGTAATTTTAATATTAATTTTAAAATCATATCAATTTAAAAATATTATGATGTAATTTGAATTTTGAATACATTTTTAAAAATATTATTACATCATCAAATTATAACATATATTGTTATGTATAGATTATTACATCATCAAATTATTTATATTATTTATAACATATCTTTGTTATGTATAGATTATTAGATCATCAAATTTTATATAGTTTAAAAATATTATTTAATATTATGATTTTAGTAATTTAAAAATATTATATCAATTAGTATTTAGTATTATGATTTTAGTATTTTAATGATGTAATTTGAATTTTGTTGTTTTGATTAATTAACAAAATAATTTGAATTTTTGTATTTTTAGTATTTTTTAATTTGATTTTTTTTAGTATTTTAGTATTTTTTAATTAGTATTTTAGTATTTTTTTAATTAGTATTTGTTGTAAATATGTTATGTTTTGAATTTTAGTATTTTGATTAAATGATGTAAATATGTTATACAACTTATTTTATTTAATTAGTTATTTTGATTAGTTAACAAAATAATTTGAATTTTATTATTTTGATTAAATGATATAAATATGTTATGCTTTTTTTATTTTGAATTTTAGTTTTTTTGTTTTGATTAAATGATATATATTGTTTTATTTAGAATATATTTTATATTTAAGCCTGTCACGTCATCACATTTTAACCCCGTTTGTCTTCTGTTAACGGTGTTGGGTAAAATCTATATACGCAAATCACGCAAGTATACGTGGTCAACAAGTAATATAGTAGTGAATAAAGTATCGTTCCCACGAGGACAAATTAACAAGAACTTTAACTTCACAATTATCAATTTTCTATTAATCCTAATTCTATTAAACTGTTCAATTAAATGGTTTAAAATTATAGAAACTAAATTAATAAATAAGTAAATTATCACAAAACAATCACAAATATCAAAATCCGAAATTTCAAACAATTAATGGAGAATTGGACTTATGATTTCACCCTAAGCTTCACTATGATTTTCAAACCTTTATTCCAATTCAACTCAATATCTCAGTTTATTAATCAAGAACACGAATGTAGTACTAGCCACCTCTCGATGTACTAATACCGTATTAACTGAAATCCACAATTTAGATAGAAACAAGTTAAACACCTAAATCAACCAACTCACTATATCTTTATGTGAACTGAAATTAAAGAAGGTTTAAGCTTACGTTCTCTCCCCGATTACATGTGATGTCAAGCATATCTCTACCTTAACAATAATCAAGAATCTGCTTTTCACAAAATTCATGACACATGCTATATTAACTAAGTCTAGATTTGAATATCCTCTCTCGATTCCATACAAATCCATAAAGAACTGTTGATCAAACAATTCATAAATTCACGCTCAAATTAACATAGATAAACTGAAAATATCTTATTGAACTGGAAATCGAAATTATAAAATCATCGTTTCACCCAAAGATCCATCATAAGCCTAATAAGTGAATTAGTTCATAACGAATGAAGTAAAAACTGAATAATCTAACGAAAACATTCTTACAATTACAAATAAAAGACTAAAGAGAAGAATAATGATGAACACCCTTCACGTAGCCTAGAATTGCAATCGTCACGAAAATCTCATCAAATTACTCCTCCAAAGCTTGTACTCAAATCCTGGAATTAATCTCTATATTATGCTTCGCGTCTTTTTCGATTTGTTGTTTGTAATGTAATATATATCTCCCCCTATGTTCTGGACGAAGTCCCCTCTTATTAGATTCCATGCGCCTAACAAAAGTCTAAAATCCATGTCCCAGCAGTCTTCAAAAGGCAGCAAGAGACTACAGGATTCGGCACCCTCGCCCCGACGGGGGGTACAAGGCCAATATACCCAGCCCCGGCGGGCATGTCTATTGCTAAAGAAATTTTTCTATTTCATGCATTTTTCCAACTGTGCTCCAAAAGACCGCCTTTTTTCACCACTTGCCTCCATGACCACCCTACACATAAAAGAACACGAAACAAGTGAAAACGAACACAAAACGAGAAAATAACAACGAATTTAAGCTTGAAATGAACATCGATTCGTGTATATAAAATCCATTTATCAAACGGCAGGGGCACGGGCGATCCAAAAAATGTAACGTTAAGGGTACTTTTGAAAAAAAATTAGTTTAGGGTGCAAGTGGGACATCGGTGTGACGACCCCAAAATAGGTCCATTCCATCCAACCCATTCTGAGTCGCCAAATACATGGAACAAAAACAAATACAACTTCAGTTATACAATCGTCGTGTAAAATACGACAACACATATACTGTGAGTTTGAATACAACTATTGTCTAATAGAGAGTATAAAAACTCAAAAGGAGTCCTCATTACAATTATTGATACACTATTTTACAAAATAGTGAGGACTACTAAAATAACTATCCTGAACCATCACTCCAAACCCCGGCTAGTTCCTGCTATGTTCTCACCTCCTGAGAAGAAAAATGGAACAAAAAGAAAAAAGGGTGAGCTCAACTAGCCCAGTAAGAAATATTATGAATAAGATAATATACAACAAATTATCATTAGTCTTCAACAGAGAAAAATCTGATAAGATATAATAGACAACAAGTTTTAGATCAACAACTGCAGCGGAATAAGCAATCCATTAGAAGAGTCAAGTAGAGAAAGAATTCTAAAAAGTTCATCATCAATATTTTATCCCTATAACAACAATCAATATACATCTTTAATCAAATATTCATCTTTGCACTACAGGCCAAAGATATTCATTTGTATCACCAGTTGGTCATGTTCATCTCAACACCTGTTCATCTTTGCACTACGGGCCAAAGATATTCATTAGGTAATCATTCATCTTTGCACTATAGGCCAAAGATATTCATCAGTTAATCATTCATCTTTGCACTACAGGCCAAAAATATTCAGTAATAACATCATTTAGGACTGAGGATGATGAAAAATATTTTAAAGGAACGAATCCAGTGAAATAAAATAACAAATATTAGAGATTCGTATCGCAGTTTATCCAAGATCAATAATACTCCATAATAACCAATTTCGAAGTAAAATTCAAGAATAAAGATTAAAACATGGATACAATCAAAGATAATAATCATAATAGACATCTTGGACAAAAAGAAGAAAATTTTATTTTTTCGATGAATAGTGCCGTATACGTGAATAGTGTCGTATACGTGAATAGTAACTCCGACACCAAAAGATAGAAATTCCACAAGAAAAATTATCATGCTTCGTGAATAGTACTCGTGAATAGTAACTCATGAATAGTAACTCGTGAATAGTAACTCATGAATAGTAACCCCGACATGAAAAGTTCCAAATTTGATAAAAAGTTCCAACCAATATTTTGGCATAATGATATTGAAGAAATAATATCACTTACGAAGAAAATAACATCCTTACCTCAAAAAAGCAGTACTTTCGATGGAATATTGGATATAATGCTGAAGGAACTTGCACCGTATAGCAACACTCAAAGTATCAAAATACTCACAAGAATACGCTCGATAATATATAGAGAGAAAGCTTATGTTTCTGGTGTGATTTTCAATTCTAACTTAGCGCTCTATTTATAGAAAAATGTTAGCACGCCGAAGCAGACTTGACCTGCAACCTGATGGCTTTACCTGCTACTATTGCCACCCACCACATTTGAAATAAAATTCAGCACATTTCTTCACCAACCACAAGTGGGGCCCACTCAATTCTAGAATTTTCCACCAAAATCATTTATAACCTGATTTCCGAATCCGCCACCTCTTAAAATTCATAACAAATCATACGCTCCTTTTTAACGGTTCAAAATTTGTGGACATATACTCAACTTATATATGTATAACATATCCAAAAATTACAACGATCCAACGGTCGGATTAAAATATTATAACTCCTGCAATATATCTCAAAAAAACACTGGTTTGATTTTTAATACCTCCAATCCGACAAAATACTGATAAAACATCTCAACATTAATTCCTTCATTAATAACCACATAAATAAATCCATCATTTATATCCACATAAAATAAATATTTCCTTATCATATGAATCAATAATTAATTATTCACAAATAATATTACAGAATCACATTTATGACAACCAGGCCGTTCCCAGGAAAGAGGGGGCTTTCCGATAAGGATTCCTCCTTACTGGCGCACAATTAAGTGACCAAACCTCTCCTTGACAGAACATTCTAGACATTGCCAATAATGCTATCTAATAATATTATTCAAATAATATGAATTATTGATCTGATAATAGAGATACTGTGCAGTGACAATTATTGAACAACAATAATATAAAATATCAACGCAATAATTATTGAATCAATAAAATAAAATATTGAACAAGAACTCATCGTAACAATTATTGAGTAGTGCCTTCTTACGTAAGGATCAATAATTCATAAATCACCGTGCAATCTTGTGTGCTATTCATGCAACCACAGCGCCAGACATCTTGTATTTTAACCCACCGTGTATTCCAACAGTGTTAATGGTAACAATTACGTCGTTATTCAATTTTGTCATTTTCTTCATTCGACCGTTATCCGTTATGGGGCCCTGAAATGGGTCTGGCCAGGTCGTGCGAATATTCCCAAGCGGAAAGAATATTCCACGACCAAATGAATATTCCCCGACACAATGAATATTTTATAACCACTTGCTTATTTTGCAAAATTTTCACATTTCACCCATAACCAAAGTATTATATCAAATTAATACCTTATTTTTCACAATAATAAATAGTGAAAATTCGATTTTATTCATTAAAAAGTTGGGGTCTTACAACCTCCCCACCTTATGAAATTTCGTCCTCGAAATTGACGTACGTACCTGGTGTTTCAAAAAGGTGAGGATACCTCGCTTTCATTTCTGATTCTAACTCCCAAGTCATTTCTTCAATAGTATGGTTCCTCCACAAAACTTTAACTTGTGGTATAACCTTTGTTCGTAGGACATACTCTTTCCTATCCAATATCTTGACAGGTACCTCCTCGTACGTTAAATCTTCGGCTATCTCGTCTGGTTCTAATGCAATAATGTGGTTTGGGTCGTCCACATATTTACGTAACATCGATACGTGAAAAACGTTATGAACACGCGACATACTTAGCGTTAAGGCGGGTCTATAGGCCACAGGTCCTACTCGATCGAGGATTTCAAATAAATTGAAGGCTTGAGCTTTCTACTCTTCATCGACTCTTACTTCTAGAATAACGCATTCTTGCACCTTCTTCTTTATATTCATCAGCTCTAGTGTGTAGCTTGAGCGGTTTTAACTTTATCGATTTAAAGTCGATTCTACTCGTATATTTAACATCATAACATGCGTACTTAGAGCCTTTAACTCTATCTCCATCCTTTGTAAGTTATACAAAATAGGTCTTTGCGTTCGAAAATATCGCACTCATACTCGCATACAATCTTCTACTCAAC
Organism: Panax ginseng; assembly: GCA_020205605.1. Classification (NCBI taxonomy): domain Eukaryota; kingdom Viridiplantae; phylum Streptophyta; class Magnoliopsida; order Apiales; family Araliaceae; genus Panax; species Panax ginseng. The sequence goes on from CM035150.1 coordinate 49,537,535, forward strand.
GCCTCAGCTACCACTTTCGTTTTCCCACGATGATATTGAATGGTACGATCGTAATCTTCAACAGCTCGAGCCAACGTCTTTGGCGCATGTTACGTTTGCTTTAGTTGAAGAAATATTTGAGGGTTTAAGAAATGGGTTTTGTACTGGGGTCAATACAAAATTCAATTTCACGCTCTAGGGGTAGGCTAAGAAGTTCTTCAGGAAATACGTCAGGAAATTCACTAACAATAGAAATATCATTCAAATCTGACGTATTTTTGTTTAAATCCATGAAATGGGCTAAGAAAACTTAACATCCGTTTTTCAATAAACGAATGGATTTATAGCTTGATATGAAAGTGTTTGACTTCAATGATTTGGTTTCTTGAATTCGCATAACAGGTTAGTTAGGAATATGAAAACTAACAACCTTACGAAAATAATCAATTTTTGGCAGGATGAGTAATTAACCAATCAATCCCTAAAATTACGTCAAATGTTAGTATCTTTAAAGAGATAAGATCAAAAGGTAATGTGATTGTGCCCACTTGGATCAAACAAGATTTATAAATAGTGGATATGATAACAGTTTCTCCTAACGGAGTCTCCTCAGATAAGTCAAAGTCTAATTTCTCCAGAGTCAAGTTTAAATGTTGAGCACAAACAGGAGAAATAAAAGAGTGGGTAAAACCGGTATCCAATAAGGTATAAACTTCGAAAGAATTTATAATTAACTAACCCGTGCTAACTTCGTTCGGGTTACTCGCTCTTTGAGAAGTCACGAAAAAATGCTCTTCCTTAAACCACCGACTTTGTTTTGTCCGTATCCACCTTTGGTGCCACCGTCTCAGCTGGACTTGATTTCGCTATAGGATAAAATCGAGCTATGTGATCGTCTTTTCCATAACTAAAACATACCTTAGAGGGATTTGACCAGTTGGCCTTATATGTCCCTCCTCTCCGCATCTGTAGCATCTAACTGGAGGTCGTTCTCCTCCCCTAGAATTTGTTCTTTGGTCGGTGTCTTTTTCATTGCTTTCGATGTCTTCCCGTCATTGTTAAATCTTCTCTTCTTAGATCGGACATCTCTTTCCACAATATCAACGCGTTGTGCGGATTTTACCCATGCATCACTCATTCTCACTCGTTTAGTTGTTTCTTCTTTCAGCTCAGATTCTAGCTTTATCATCTTATACTCTGCCAAAGAGTGCTTCTGTTCAAGCATCACATATCAGGTAACACAAGCTTGAATCATTTCATCCTTTTGCTCCACGACCGCTTGCCATTCTTCAACCTGCTCTTCTAATTCATGAATACGATTTTGCAATTCTACATTTTGATCATATAATACCTCTAATAAACTCTCCTCAGGTACCTCTTCTTCCTCTTCTTCCTCACTCTCAGTTGTTACCTCTGCGACTATCTCGGGTGCAACTGTCAATTCTTCACTCACCACATGGATATCTCTAATTCCTTCTTCGCCTGACATCACATTATCGTGGTTGGTGATTAGAGGTGTCTCCATGATCTGATTTACTCCATTATTAATGTTCTCAGCTGCCATTCTTAAATACTGCCATAAAACAAGGGTTAATAGACATGTCACATATTATCTCTATACTCTGACCGACCAAATAGATACCAAATCACTTAGGTAGGTCATTCTAGCGAAGGAATTCCCCGTCTCTCCCCTCTTAGTTCTTGTCCCACATCTCAGCCAGGGATCATATCCCTAAGCTTTGATACCAACTGTGACGACCCCAAAATAGGTCCATTCCAAACAACGCATTCTGAGTCGCCAAATACATGGAACAAAAACAAATACAACTTCAGTAATACAATCGTCGTGCAGAATACAACAACACATATACTGTGAGTTTGAATACAACTATTGTCTAATAGAGAGTATAAAAACTCAAAAGGAGTCCTCGTTACAATTATTGATACACTATTTTACAAAATAGTGAGGACTACTAAAATAACTATCCTGAACCATCACTCCAAACCCCGGCTAGTTCCTGCTATGTTCTCACCTCCTGAGAAGAAAAATGGAACAAAAAGGAAAAGGGTGAGCTCAACTAGCCCAGTAAGAAATATTATGACTAAGATAATATACAACAAATTATCATTAGTCTTCAATACGGAAAAATCTGATAAAATATAATAGACAACAAGTTTTAGATCAACAACTGCAGCGGAATAAGCAATCCATTAGAAGAGTCAAGTAGAGAAAGAATTCTAAAAAGTTCATTATCAATATTTTATCCCTGTAACAACAATTAATATACATCTTTAATCAAATATTCATCTTTGCACTACAGGCCAAAGATATTCATTTATATCACCAGTTGGTCATATTCATCTCAACACCTGTTCATCTTTGCACTACGGGCCAAAGATATTCATTAGGTAATCATTCATCTTTGCACTACAGGCCAAATATATTCATTAGTTAATCATTCATCTTTGCACTACAGGCCAAAGATATTCATCAGTTAATCATTCATCTTTGTACTACAGGCCAAAGATATTCATCAGGTAATCATTCATCTTTGCACTACAGGCCAAAGATATTCAGTAATAACATCATTTAGGACTGAGGATGATGAAAAATATTTTAAAGGTACGAATCTAGTGAAACAAAATAACAAATATTAGAGATTCGTATCGCAGTTTATCCAAGATTTAATAACCAATTTCGAAGTAAAATTCAAGAATAAAGATCAAAACATGGATACAATCAAAGATAGTAACCATAATAGACATCTTGGACAAAAAGAAGAAAAATTCATTTTTTCGGTGAATAGTGCCGTATACGTGAATAGTGCCATATACGTAAATAGTAACTCCAACACCAAAAGATAGAAATTCCACAAGAAAAATCATCATGCTTCGTGAATAGTAACTCATGAATTGTAACTCATGAATAGTAACTCATAAATAGTAACTCATGAATAGTAACCTCGATATGAAAAGTTCCAAATTTGATAAAAAGTTCCAACCAATATTTTGGCATAATGATATTGAAGAAATAATATCACTTACGACGAAAATAACATCCCTTACCTCAAAAAGACAAAGATTGCCGACTAGAATCTTTGGATATAGTCTGTGAAGGAGCTTGCACCGTATAGCAACACTCAAAGTATCAAAATACTCACAAGAATACGCTCGATAATATATAGAGAGAAAGAGAGAAAGCTTATGTTTCTGGTGTGATTTTCAATTCTAACTTAGCCCTCTATTTATAGGAAAATGTTAGCACGCCGAAGCAGACTTGACCTGCAACCTGATGGCTTTACCTGCTACTATTTCCACCCACCACATTTGAAATAAAATTCAGCACATTTCTTCACCAACCACAAGTGGGGCCCACTCAATTCTAGAATTTTTCACCAAAATCATTTATAACCTGATTTTCGAATCAACCACCTCTTAAAATTCATAAAAAATCATACGCTCCTTTTTAACGGTTCAAAATTTGTGGACATATACCCAACTTACATATGTATAACATATCCAAAAATTACAACGATCCAACGGTCGGATTAAAATATTATAACTCCCGCAATATATCTCAAAAAAAACACTTTGGTTTGATTTTTAATACCTCAATCGACAAAATCTCGATAAAACATCTCAAACATTAATTCCTTCATTAATAACCACATAAATAAATCCATCATTTTATCCACATAAAATAAATATTTCCTTATCATATGAATCAATAATTAATTATTCACAAATAATATTACAGAATCACATTTATGACAACCAGACCATTCCCAGGAAAGAGAGGGCTTTCCGATAAGGATTCCTCCTTACTGGCGCGCAATTAGGTGACCAAACCTCTCCTTGACAGAACATTCTAGACATTGCCAATAATGCTATCTAATAATATTATTCAAATAATATGAATTATTGATCTGATAATGGAGATCTTGTAAATGACAATTATTGAACAACAATAATATAAAATATCAACGCAATAATTATTGAATCAATAAAATAAAATATTGAGCAAAGACTCATCGTGACAATTATTGAGTAGTGCCTTCTTACGTAAGGATCAATAATTCATCAATATCATGCAATATCGGTGTGCTCTTCTTGTGCAACCACGCAGACATCGTGTATTTTAACCACCAGGTATTCTAACAGTGTTAACGGTAACAATTACGTCGTTATTCAATTTTGTCGTTTTCTTCATCCGACCGTTATCCGTTATGGGGCCCATAAATGGCTGCGTCGTCGTACGAATATTCCCCGACAGAAAGAATATTCCACGACCAAACGAATATTCCCCAACACAATGAATATTTTATAACCACTTGCTTATTTTGCAAAATTTTCACATTTCACCCATAACCAAAGTATTATATCAAATTAATACCTTATTATTCACAATAATAAATAGAGAAAATTCGATTTTATTCATTAAAAAGTTGGGGTCTTACAATCGGGGTAAACATCAGGGGCTTTTTTGACCATTTGCCCATATATATATAACATTTTACTTTTACTTTAGCTTTAGTAAATGTAAAATGTTTTTTACTTTTACTTTGTCCTTTTACTTCGTAAATATTTTTAATTCAGTTATCAATAAAGCTTTATAATTTTAGTAATTCAATTGTGTTTGTATGCACCATTGTTGTTTCTTCATCTTCATTTATTCTCAAATTTCCACTTCGGCCCCAATGGTATCAAAGTCAAGCTTCCTAATTGCTAAGTAAGACTCTTTTTAATCAAATTCTCTTTCCTTCTTTCAAAAAATTTCTTCTTCCTGAGTTCTGAAGTCACCTAACTTACCTGTAGTCCACCTAGTTCGTGTCTAACCTCTATAAGTCTCTAAGGTGAGCAATGTCGGTTATAGAACATAGGTATGAGTCTACTAAGGGTAAGAGGGTATGCATGAACGAACCATGAGTAAGAATTATTTTTGAAACTTGTAAAGATGAGTAGATTATTTAGGTCTAGCTCCTCAGTTAGTAACCGGTCAGCTTTTCCCCCTATTCCAGACATAGTTAACCAAGAAGAACACTGTTATGAAAACATCAGTCAAGTTTTAAGTAATTGGAACATACCTAAGGTTTGTCCTAAAAATATTTACCAGTCAACCTTCTTAGATAACTTTAAAACTGACTATAATGCCAAAACTGTTGAAAAAGATTAAAGTAAAAGTAATTTACTAAAGTAAAAGTAATTTTTTTTTTACATTTACTAAAGCTAAAGTAAAAGTAAAAAGTAAAAACATTTTACTTTCCTTTAATTTGATTCTTCGGGGACAACAATGATCTTTGTTGTTGATCGCTTTATGCTTTTTCTTTGAAAGTCGATGATGATCGGGGCCATCTTTGTTGGATCGATCGATCGTCTCTCTGGCGGTCTTGGAGGGTGTTGTTGATCATCTTCTCAGACAGATCACCATCCCCATACAATTCAACCTTAAAATTTTTATCCAGGATGAAACCCTTCACCCCCAAAAATTAGGTTTATAAAGAGAGGAGAAAATATTTTTCACCGAACGAGTGGTCACCATCTTCAAAATTTCATTAATTTTGTAAAAATAAATTTGTTTAAAAATAAATCAGACTGCGTCTGATACAAGGGATCACTCGATTGGCCTTGAACTATCAGTGAACTCAATCTAAACACGAGCATTCTTTGTTAACTGTTTAATCAAAAATTCTTTCTTTTGGCATTCCTATCAAGTGTGAACTGTTCTTGCCTTAAGTAAACTCATACCTCTAGATCTAATGATTCCCTTAGCCTAAACTGCTGCCACACTGGAGACTTACAACGGCATAATGGGACTTATGGCGATCTTAGGTGGTTTACAGCAAGTTAGGCGACTCAAGCTGGAGCAAAAGAAATAAAAGTTTGAAGAAACATTTAAAAACAAGACCTAACTATTTTTAATCGAAACCACCAACAGAATCAAGAACCAATCGTGTGGCTCTGATACCATTTAACAGCGGATAAGTTTTATTCAGAAACTTATACATAAAGAAGAAAATATTAAGAAGATGACCGGTGAATCGATAAAGTAATCTCTTTCTTTTATTTATAAACAGTTGAGGAAGGGATTACGTATAACCTAGATAAACTGTGTTAGTTCCCAGTAGGCACAATAGATCTAGAAGGGGGGGGGGGTTGAATAGATCATTTTTAATTTCAAATACTTTTCTGGTTTATTTTGTATTGCTCATAATTTAGCATATGACAAACATAAGAATCTTTTCAAGCACAGCGGAATACGTAAAAGATCCTTTTCATTGATATATTCATAATCATACATATATTGTCCATAGAGTTAGTTTAATAGTAAGTAGTTAAAACATACATAGCAGTTATAGCAGTTAATAGACATAATGTAAATGACATAAAGTAAAAGACACAAGGGGTTTTAAGTGGTTCAGAGACTCAAGCTCCTAATCCACTCTTCTGCTTTCAATTAGCAGGATTTTCACTAAGGAAGGGCAGCACCCTGAATCACTAAGATTTCTTCAAGGCCAGCAGCCTTGGGACTTCAGTTCATTAAGAACTCTTCAAAGCCAGCAGCCTTGGAATCTTTCTAGTTCCCTAGGAACTCTTCAAGCCCAGCAGGCTTGGAACTTCATTTAGTCCCTCCGGACAAGGACCCCTCAGGCCCTGGCTTCTTGTTGTTGAGTTGATTGTTTATTTGTTGGAGTTGGTACTGAGCTGCTAAGATGTCATTAAGCTTTGAACATCTTCTGTACTTAGCAGCTTGGCGTGATCATCCTTGAAGTGCAGTTGAGTGTTTCATGATGCTCAGCTTCTTCAGTTACTCAACCTCCTCTGATGATCCCTTGATGAACTGCCTTGAAGATCATTCCTATTGATACGTGATGGCTGTACATGATGGGTTTCTAAGATGACTGTAAGCTCTTCTGCTAGGTACTTAGAAACTTTCTCATGCTTGCCACCATGATGACGTTTGTGATCTCCTTTCTTGATACTTGATGCCTTCTCATGATGGACTTGATAAGATGACTGTGAGCTCTTCTCTATGGTACTTAGAGTCTTCCCATGATGGACATCAAGATGTCATTAATGCTCTTCTTTCTCTTGGCAGTTCAGAACACTCTTCATGTAGTAGAACTCTCACTTCTACATCTTTCTTTGTCTGTCTCTAAGTGTTCTTGGTGGATCGTAGAGTGAGCCTTCAGACTCAATATCTTACATGGTTTAGAACAGTCCACCGTTACTCCAAACTCGACAACTCCAGCAACCTTTGATCTTTGAAGCTCTAGCAGATTTATAATCCTTCCCAATCTTCCCGTTGGAGAGTAGCCGTTGAAAGCTCTTTGAAATGCTTCATAGATCTCGAGTTTCTTGGTGCAGACTACAGATGTGACATGACAACTTTTTCTGACTTTCTGATACTGCAGTCTACTGTTTCACCTACCCTATCAGATATATTACTTTTATACTTCAGGTAGGTTAAAGACTTTATTTCCTCCTTCTGATTTCTTGATCAGAGGTTGTCCTTTTTCATCGATGCTCTCAATAAGCACTTGTCCGAATATTACCCTTCAGATTGAACCGTTGCTAATGCTTTAGTCTTTAGCTATTCGAACTCTATGATTCTCATGCATGTCTTTAAGGACCTAATCGTAGTGTCATGTTGACTAGTAGAGACAACACTACGATCTTGAAAAGTGTTGATTGGATCTTCAATGTAGAACACCTCTTCCTTCTTTTGTGTAGTGCTTCAACACTTCTGTTTGCCTCAACAACTCTCAGATACTGATGAATTGACTTCTTTGTTCTGGCCCCTTCTGAATAGCAAGACACTTCAGATTTGTGACGTGTCCAACTCACTTTCTCCTTGTGATCTCCCGTTCACTTATCATCAATGGACTGACCCAATGCTTAATCACTTTAGCCTTGTTCTTCAGAAGCTGTCCAGTATCTCTGTATGCACTTCATTAGTTCTTTCTTTGTTTGGCAAACACTATGATCCTGGTTGCTTCCAAGATTGTTGTCTTCTGTCTGCTTGACAGCTACTGCACTTGCTAACTTTCCTTCGTCAGTTACTGAAGTCTTCTTCTAATCTCCTTGTGGAAGACTTCATCTCGAATGGCTTCACAACTCAATCTTGATGCTGATTAGGTTGGTGCTTAGATCTTCTGTTAGCTTGCATGCCATTCGTTGAGTGCTCTCTGGTTTCCTTTAGATGGGATGTATCTTTGCAGTGCCAACCAGAGACTTCATTCCTTTGGATACTCCCTCATTTGTTGAGAATCGTATTTTCTCTACGATTACGCCTTGGCGTTAATGAGCACAACGGTTGTTGGTCGTGGTTACATTCTCACGATTCACCTTATTAATGCGGAGACACTACGACTCGAGATCGATCTTGACACTCTACGATTTCTATCTTTGTTCTCGATGTCTTTATCTCGATCTCGCTCGACCACGATCTCTGCCTTTGATATGATCGATGAGACTTCTACGATCCCGAGTGTAGTCTCACGATCTCGACTTGGCTTCTAAGAGATACTCGGTCGGCTCAGAAAGCGCGTTTGTCTCACGATTCTCGAACATGACTTCCTCGGCAGACTTACTACGAGGAAGTTCTACTCGACACACTTCTACGATCCTTCCTCGTCTCTCCTCGCGATCTCACGAACCTCGAGATCTACTATCTTGCAGACTACAATTCAACCTCGGCGGCTCTCGAGTTCTCTCCTCTCTCTGGCAGACTCACGATTTCAGTGCGGTGCTCGGCGATCGAGACAAGCCTATCTATTACATCATAAGATCAACCTAACATGCTTGATCTTTTTATGTTTATAGTCCTTGTACATCATTTCTTTTTAAGGACTTTACAAAGCTGTTTTTCTTATGTAGGATCAACCTAACACATTTGATCAATTCATTCTAAGTCCTTGTACATATATTTCTATTGTCTATCAAAGGACTTTAAAGCTTTTCTTAATGCAAGCATACTTGCATATTCATTCATATATATATCATAATCAAATCATATGCAAATAGGAATATCATTTATATGCTTATTCTTGACAATCTCCCCCTATTTGATTATGACAAAAACAATAAGTGCATATGCATGTTATGAATGAATCTTATATACAGTGAGCAGCTGTATTTCTAAAACAGATAGTCATGAATGCCATTTATAATGATGTGGAATTTAATATATTGATATTTTACATCATGGATCCAGAGCATACCTAACTAGTTAGAGATGTACCTCTTTGGCTCCATGTATGCTTCCAGGATGTTTGTTGATTAGCTAATCATCTATTTGTTCTTCTTGCTCCTTCTCCCCTTGGGATGATGACTTTCCTGATTTACTTTGCTCCCCCTCAGATGTATGGTTCTCTTCTCCTTCTTGTTCCCCCTCAGCTTCGGCATACATAGGCTCATCATTCTTTGGCTCCCCTTCAGATGATGACTCTGCCTCTTCTTCTGATGTCTGCTTCTTTGACTTCTTCTCTTGTTTGATCTTCTTGCTCTTCCTTGAATGCCTCTTGCTCTGCCTCTTTCTATGCCTCTTTTTCTCCCCCTTTTTATCATTAATCATTTGGGAGAGCTGCTCCATGTTGGACATAAGCTGTTCCATCAGGTAGGAGGAGTTAGCAACTTCAAACTTGAGTTCCTGTTGGCCTAGCTCAAGTTTCACTGAGAAAGACTGATTCATGTTGTCAATCTTGTCAGAGAGGACTTGGATCTGCTGTTCATTGGCCTTCTGTGCTCGTAGAGCTTCTGCATTCTGATCATGTATGGCCTTCAGATAGATGTTATCTCTTTCTCTGATTTTGAGAGACACATCAACCATCGTTGCTTGGAGTCTCTCTTGAACTGAGTTATCTACTGTTGTTGTCAACTTCTTTGACTCTTTAGTGAATAGAGACATCTTCTCAATCAGTTTATTAGAATTTTTCATTAGCTCCTTTTCCATAGGTAATTGATCATCTACTTGGGCAACCTCTTGTTGAGCATCAGATTGAACTCTACGATTTGCATCCTTTGACAGATTTTTGAAGGTGTTAAAAATCTGAAATATCGTTGAGTACCAATCTCTGGTTGAGGATGAAGGGAGGTCAGATAGCTGAGCATGGGCTGATGGAGGCTTCTGGTATTGAACTTGAACACCATCAGCAGTAGAGTGAACAGACTCTACGATTATTTCCTTGTTCACGATCCTTCTTCCTTGAGAGTCCACTCTACGATCGTAGGGGATATAATGGTTGCCAGCATGTCTGTAGACCTTGTAGTGAGGCTGGTGTGTGATCATCATTGTAGCAAAACTTTTCACCCTTGGGAAGTTTTGTGCCACCAGCTCCATGCTTGGAAAGTAAGAGTAGCACCGGCTGAAGTAACTTCCATCTCTTTCAGTATGGGCCTTTAGCCATTGCATCCATTGGAAGAACCATCTTATCAGCAAATCATCAGGATTATAGAGGATGGTCATGCAGTCTAGCTCCATGTTGTTCCAATTTTTAACTATATTAAATGTAGTCATCCTTACCACCTTGAGCTGTTAATCTCCATAGTTCACCCATCTTTCTGGTGATGCTTCTGGTGGTTCATTCGAGACTTCCACCACTATTCTCCTACTGATTCTTGCAGGAGAAAGGACTGGATAGTTTGCTGGTTCCTCCTAATTCCTGACTTGCAGAATTGGAATCATTCTCCATTTCTTCTCTTTCGGAGCCTGAACCAATTTGATTATTTCCATCAATGAATCCTTCTTGCTGCATTTCATTCCCAGAACCTTCTTTAGCGAGATCTTCGTCTGATTCATCTTCTTTATCACTGGTCCTATCTTCAACACTTTCTTCCTGTGATACAGGCTCATCATCACTTAATTCAATGACAGCATTGGAGTGATCATTTCTCTTCTTGGAGGAAAATTTGGCTTGTAGTCTATAACTTTTCCTTCTCCTTGGAGGTTTAGCTATGGGAGAGTCAGACTCTTCTTCCTCTTCAGACTCTGAAGCCTTTGAAACATTAGGCAAGCTTTCTTTACTTTCAGCATTGGCAGGGGCATGCCCTTCTTCTTCAGAATCAACATTATTTGACCCATCAATTGGGCTTGTTGGAGCATTTTCATTTGGGGATGCACTTGGGTCAGCTTGCATCTTTTCTTCATCATTAGAGTGAATGCTCTGAGAGTTAGCCACAGGGCTAGTGCATTCTTCTTCATCAGCAGATACTGCATTTTCTTCCATTAATCCAGCTTCACCTTCATTGCTGGATTTGGTCTGTGAGGACTCAACCTTGACATTATCAGTTCCTTTTTTTTCTACTGACTCTACGTCCTTCTCTTCGTCAGATGTACTTTCTTGGGAAACTGGGGTTGGTTTGTTTACCACCTTAGCTTTCTTGCTTGATGGCCCTTGAAGCAGCCTATTGCTTCTTCGCTTTGTTGTTTCTGCAGTCAGGACCTTTTTATCTTCATCTTTATCTTCAGTGGAAAGACTTTTTGATGAAGCCTCTGTTTTCTTTCCACCCTTGGATCTCTTCCTTATTGGTGTGGCTGCTACTGATGCAGAATCACCAGACTTAGAACTTTCCACCTTTTTCTCCTTCCTCTTTTTCGCAGAGTTCTTTCTACTGCTCCCTGCTGTTGTCAACCTCCTATTTTCCTTTGGGTTCTTCTTCCAATTCACAAACAGTTGTGGAGACATCACTTTGTGAACGTTCAGAGGCTCTCCTTCATCATCCTTGATCTTGCCTCCCAGCTACTTCTTCATTACAATGCTCAACAGTCTTCCATGAAACACCTTGTCAGAGGTATTTCTGTAGACTTCTTTAGCTCAGCCTTTTCTACCCATTTGGAGATCTGATCTAACAAGATAGCTCCAAAGTTGACTCGCTTCTTCAGAACTATTGCAGACATAATCTTCAACTGCTGATCAAGCACAATGTCATGTGTAGTGTCCTTGCATAATATACATTTGCCCACTATCTCAGCAAGGAACTCGAATTCCTCAGGGAACTCCTTTTTCTTCATATCCTTTAGACTGGGGTTTCTTTGGTACCCCATAATCTCCTTTACTTGCTCAGTGTTGATCTCATCAAGGTTTCTCAGTCCTAGGTCAGGGAATCATAAGCATTGATTTATATTAGATGATTTCAGCTTAAGAGACTAACCTTTAACCTTGGTTGAAATGGTTCCGGCATTTATGGATGCATTTGAGTAGAATTCCTTGACCAGTTCAGTATATACTCAAGTGCTAGCCTCAAGACATTCTGAGAATCCAGCTTTCTTCACAAGTTCGAGAATGTCTCTGAACTTCTTTTTGGATTTGTCAAACGTCTTGGTTCTGAGCAGAATGCCAGTGATTACTCGCCAGTCTTCTATTTGGGTAGTTCGGCGAATATGGGTATTTGATTCAGAGGGGTTTATGAGAGATGACTGATTGAGATTTGGGCAATACTCTGGAGGGTTAATTGCTTTTGGCTTTTGAGAGGATTCTAGGGTTTGAAAATGGGAGGGAGAGAGGTTCGATAGCTTTTGATAACTGTTTGCTAATTTGAATTTGTTATTAATGATAGTTCTTTCTAACTCTACATAATCAGTGATGTATCAACCAACCATTGGTTGTACGATGTCCAGTAATGAGCTGTAACTCCCCATAACTTTTCAGTTAGATATTTCTTTCAAAAGAGTAGACATTTAATTGACATGGATTGACCGTTGACCTCTTTGGTTCGTAGAGTAGCATGGTAAGGCAGCTATAGACTATAAATTTTCCTTTGTTGACTCAACGATCAACTTTTGGGAGATGTTGTAGTGGATGGTTTTGACATTAGTCCTCATTTTGAAACTGCATAGCTTTATCACTGATATACCCCAAGCCAGCTTGGGCACTTTAGACCTGATGTGCTTTTGCACAGTATCTTTCCAACCTGTATTTGAATATCTCTACTCTTCATCTGAAAGGTTGAGCAATTGTTTAGTTCTTTAGAGCTCCTTATGAGCTGGATTATCCTCTGATAGGACTGCGATCGTAGAAATCGTCGAGTCTGCTTCTACGATCGCTGAGGTTGCACTACGATCGTGGAGTTCTCTTCAACTTCAGATTGAACGGGCAGGTTAAAGACTTTATTTCCTCCTTCTGATTTCTCGATCAGAGGTTGTCCTTTTGCATCGATGCTCTCAATAAGCACTTGTCCGAATATTACCCTTCAGATTGAACGGTTGCCAATGCTTCAGTCTTCAGCTATTCAAACTCTACGATTCTGATGCATGTCTTCAAGGACCTGATCGTAGTGTCATGTTGACTGGTAGAGACAACACTACAATCTTGAAGAGTGTTGATTGGATCTTCAATGTAGAACACCTCTTCCTTCTTTTGTGCAATGCTTCAACACTTCTGTTCGCCTCAACAACTCTTAGATACTAATGACTTGACTTCTTTGTTCTGGCCTCTTCTGAATAGCAAGACACTTCAGATTTGTGGCGTGTCCAGCTCGCTTTCTCCTTGTGATCTCCCATTCACTTATCATCAATGGACTGACCCAATACTTAATCACTTTAGCCTTGTTCTTAAGTCGCCCAAAGATATCTCGTATGCACTTCATCAATTCTTTCTTTGTTTGGAAAACACTACGATCCTGGTTGCTTCCAAGATTGTTGTCTTCTGTGTGGTTGGTCGATACCATCGCACTTTGCGACTTTCCTTCGCGTCCATTCTTTGAAGTCTTCTTCTGATCTCCTTGTGGAAAACCTCATCTTTAATGGCTTCACAACTCAATCTTGGTGCTGATTAGGTTGGTGCTTAGATCTTCTGTTAGCTTGCATGCCATTCGTTGAGTGCTCTCTGGTTTCCTTTAGATGGGATGTATCTTTGCAGTGCCAACCAGAGACTTCATTCCTTTGGATACTCCCTCATTTGTTGAGAATCGTATTTTCTCTACGATTCTGCCTTGGCGTTGTGAGCACAACGGTTGAGGTCGTGGTTCTGTTCTCTACGATTCAGCTTCGACTGTGCAGACACTACGACTCCGAGATCAGATCTTGACACTCTACGATTTCTATCTTTGTTCTCGATGTCTTTATCTGATCTTGCTCGACTACGATCTCTGCCTTTGATATGATCAGTAGACTCTACGATCCTGAGTGTAGTCTACGATCTCTGACTTGGCTTCGACAGATACTCGGTCGGCTCGTAGGCAGGCTGTCTCTACGATTCTGAACATGACTTCCTCAGCAGACTTCGGCTACGAGGAAGTTCTACTCGACACACTACGATCCTTCCTCGTCTCTCCTCGCAGTCTACGAACTCCGAGATCTACTATCTTGCAGACTACAATTACGCCTCGATGTTGACTCTCGAGTTCTCCTTAACTCTCTGGCGGACTCACGATTCTCAGTGCAAAGGTTCGACGATCGATCGACAAGCCTATCTATTACATCATAAGATCAACCTAACATGCTTGATCTTTTTATGTTTATAGTCCTTGTACATCATTTCTTTTTAAGGAATTTACAAAGCTGTTTTTCTTATGTAGGATCAACCTAACACATTTGATCAATTCATTCTAAGTCCTTGTACATATATTTCTATTGTCTATCAAAGGACTTTATAACTTTTGTGAATGCAAGCATACTTGCATATTCATTTATATATATATATATATCATAATCAAATCATATGTAAATAAGAATATCATTTATATGCTTATTCCTGAAAAACTGTAAATGGAAGAGAGAAGTATGAAGAACTTCTTCTTCATCTTACTAGAAGAAGGAAGCTACAAGCTTCTTCTTCGGTAACTAGAGAGAAGGCGGAGAGGACCTCAGGTGAGGTTTGTTCAACTAAACAAAGCTTGAGTAACTCTAAACACTAGTATGGGGATGGTGATCTATCTGAGAAGATGATCAACAACACCCTCCGACACCGCCAGGAGACGGACCAGTCAGTCAACAAAGATGGTCCCAGTCATCATCAGCTTTCAGCAAAAGCATAAAACAGTCAACAACAACAATACCATTTAACAGCGAATAAGTTTCTTTACGAAATTTAAATATAAAGAAGAAACTTAAAGAAGATGACCGGTGAATCAGTAAAGTAATCTGTTTCTTTTATTCATAAACATTGAGGAAGGGATTACATCTAACCTAGATAAACTGTTAATGGAAGAGAGAAGTACGAAGAACTTCTTCTTCATCTTATTAGAAGAAGGAATCAACAAGCTTCTTCTTCGATAACTAGAGAGACAGGGGAGAGGACCTCAGGTGAGGTTTCTTACAAATGAAAAACCTGTAAGAAAAGCCTAAGTAACTCTAAACACTTCGAGTTACTTAAATAGAAAACTGAAAAGTAAATTACTATTGAATCATGCAGGATTCACTATTACATTTACTGAAGTAAAAAGTAAAAGTAAACGTAAGAAACATTTTACATTTACATTTACTAAGGTAAAAGTAAAAGCATTTTACTTAAAGTAAAAGTTGATTTCTTCGAGGCAAGATGATGTTTGTTGTTGATCGATTTCTACTTTTCTTTGAAAGTCGATGATGACTGGGGCCATCTTTGTTGACTGACTGGCCCGTCTGCTGGCGGTGCAAGAGGATGCTATTGATCATCTTCTCAGACAGATCACCATCCCCATACAATTTGACCTTTAAAATTTTTATCAAGGATGAAACCCTTCACCCCCAAAAGTTAGGTTTATAAAGAAAAAATTTAAAATTTTGTTAATATTCAAGGGTTTCATCCTGGATAAAATTTTTAGGTCTAATTGTATGGGGATGGTGATCCATCTGAGAAGATGATCAACAGTACCCTCTGGCGTCTGCCCCGCCAGAAGACGAACCTCACCAGTCAACAAAGATGGCCCCAGTCATCATCAACTTTCAACAAAAGCAGAAAGAAGTCAACAACATCATCATTGTTGTTCCCTAGTAAATTAGCCGAAAGTAAAGTAAAAGAATTTACTTTTAACTTTTACTTTTGGATTTACTTTAAGTAAAATGTTTTTACTTTTACCTTAGTAAATATAAATGTAAAATGTTTCTTACGTTTACTTTTACTTTAGTAAATTACTTTTACTTTGTATTTATGCTTCAGTAAATGTAATAGTGAATCATGCGTGATTCAACAGTAACTCAAAGTGTTTAGAGTTACTCAGGCTTTTCTTACAGGTTTTTCATTTGTAAGAAACCTCACCTGAGGTCTTTTCCCCCTTCTCTCTAGTTACCAAAGAAGAAACTTGTTGCTTCCTTCTTCTAGTAAGATGAAGAAGAAGTTCTTCATACTTATCTCTTCCATTTACAGTTTATCTAGGTTATACGTAATCCCTTCCTCAACTATTTATAAATAAAAGAAAGAGATTACTTTACCGATTCACTGGTCATATTCTTAATCTTTTCTTCTTTATGTTTAAATTTCGTTAAAAAACTTATCCGCTGTTAAATGGTATCAGAGCCACACGGTTGGTTCTTGGTTCTGTTGGTGGTTTCGATTAAAAATAGTTAGATCTTGTTTTTAAATGTTTCTTCAAACTTTTAGTTCTTTTGCTCCTGTCTTAAATCGCCTAACTTACTGTAAAACACCAAAGATCGCCATAAGTCCCGTTATGCCGTTGTAAGTTTCTAGTGTGGGAGCAGTTTAGCCTATGGGAATCCTTAGATCTTATGGTATGTGTTTATATAAGGTAAGAAAGGTTTGAGTTAAGCGGAACGCCAAAAGAACAAATTTTTGATTAATTGGTTAAGAATAAGTAGACTGTTAAGATCAAGTTTGCTGATAGATCAAGGCCAATCGAGTGATCCTTTATGTCAGACGCAGTCTGATTTGTTTTTAAACAAAACAATTTTACAAAATTTATGAAAATTTGAAGATGGTGACCACTTGTTCGGTGAAAAAATTTTCTCCTCTCTTTATAAACCTAATTTTTGGGGGTGAAGGGTTTCATCATGGATAAAAATTTTAAGGTCGAATTGTATAGGGATGGTGATCCATCTGAGAAGATGATCAACAGTACCCTCCAGCGTCTGCCCCGCCAGAAGACGGACCTCACCAGTCAACAAAGATGGCCCCAATCATCATCAGCTTTCAGCAAAAGCAGAAAGCAGTCAACAACAACATCATTGTTGTTCCCTAGTAAATCAGCCAAAAGTAAAGTAAAAGAATTTTCTTTTAAGTTTTACTTCTGGATTTAGTTTATGTAAAATATTTTTACTTTTACCTTAGTAAATATAAATGTAAAATATTTCTTACGTTTACTTTTACTTTAGTAAATTACTTTTACTTTGTACTTATGCTTCAGTAAATGTAATAATGAATCCTGCGTGATTCAACAGTAATTTACTTTTCAGTTTTCTATTTAAGTAACTCAAAGTGTTTAGAGTTACTCAGGCTTTTCTTATAGGTTTTTTATTTGTAAGAAACCTCACCTGAGGTCCTCTCCCCCTTCTCTCTAGTTACCGAAGAAGATGCTTGTTGCTTCCTTCTTCTAGTAAGATGAAGAAGAAGTTCTTCATACTTATCTCTTCCATTTACAGTTTATCTAGGTTATACGTAATCCCTTCCTCAACTGTTTATAAATAAAAGAAAGAGATTACTTTACTGTAAAACACCTAAGATCGCCATAAGTCTCGTTATGCCGTTGTAAGTCTCCAGTGTGGGAGCAGTTTAGGCTATGGGAATCCTTAGATCTTATGGTATGCATTTACATAAGGTAAGAAAGGTTTGAGTTAAGCGGAATGCCAAAAGAACAAATTTTTGATTAATCGGTTAAGAACAAGTAGACTGTTAAGATCGAGTTTGCTGATAGATCAAGTCCAAATGAGTGATCATTTGTGTCAGACGCAGTCTGATTTGTTTTTAAACAAAAAGTTTTTTACAAAATTTATGAAATTTTGAAGATGGTGACAACTTGTTCGGTGAATAAATTTTCTCTTCTCTTTATAAACCTAATTTTTGGGGGTGAATGGTTTCATCCTGGATAAAAATATTAAGGTCGAATTATATGGGGATGGTGATCCATCTGAGAAGATGATCAACAGTACCCTCCGGCGTCTGCCCCGCCAGAAGACGGACCTCACTAGTCAACAAAGATGGCCCCAGTCATCATCACTTTCAAAGAAAAGCAAAAAGTACCAACAACAAAGATCATTGTTGTTCCTCAAGAATCGACCCTAAAGTACAAAAAATGTTTTTACTTTTACCTTAGTAAATATAAATGTAAAATGTTTCTTACGTTTACTTTTACTTTTACTTTAGTAAATTACTTTTACTTTGTACTTATGCTTCAGTAAATGTAATAGTGAATCCTGTGTGATTCAACAGTAGTGAATCCTGTGTGATTCAACAGTAGTGAATCTTGCGTGATTCAACAGTAATTTAATTTTCAGTTTTCTATTTAAGTAACTCAAAGTGTTTAGAGTTACTCGGGCTTTTCTTACCTTATGTAAACGCATACCATAAGATCTAAGGATTCTTGTTGACTGGTGAGGTTCGCCTTCCAAGGTAAGACGATGGGAGGGTATTGTTGATCATCTTCTCAGATGGATCACCATCCCAATATATATATATATATATATATATATATATATATATATATATATATACAACCTTATTGACCCCTAATACGTCTTTTTTAATCACAAATTTGTTAATAAATATTTAAATTTTTTATGTTATAAAAGTAATATAAATTAGATTATTATTTATTTAAAAATATTATAGGAAGATGAATACATTAAGTATTAAAATTAACATAGAATTTAGAAAGTTATAAAAAATTCAATTTGATCCCGTATATTAAAAAAAATTATAAAATGTCAGTGGAGTCAATTTATGCATTAGACGTAATTTTTTTTCTAAATTTATCATATATTATAAAATAATTTATTTCAGTGGGGTCAATTGACCCCACACCCTAAAGGGTGGCTTCGCCCTTGGCTTTGTCTACTGAGTGTTGACTATTACTGTAAGACCCCGAATTTTATGAAATAAAAGTATTCAATTTTTGTATAATTATTATTTTATTTCGTAAATGGTTAAATTGATAAAAGGTTAAAGTTAAGGGTTTTATAAGAAATTTTTGCAAAGTAAGCAAGTGGTTATATAATATTCGATTGGTCGGGGAATATTTGTTTTAACAAGGAATATTCGTACGACGACACAATCATTGGTGGACCCCACAACGAAAGTATTGTCGTAGTTAGAAAACGACAAAATTATCTTTTTATAAAAATAACACGAAAGTGTTACTGTTAAAACCGTTGAACTACGGTTAGAGTAAAAGTCTGAAGAATACGGCAGCGATTGCATAGTAGCAAACGGTATTGATTATTGATGCTTACGTAAGAAGTCACTCAGTTATACTCAATTAGTCCTACAGTTGTTGTTGCATCATATCTCTCATATTATTAATTCAATTATTGTCACAGTATCATCTGTATAATATGATATATTATTAAATAATTAATTGAGACGACAAAGTTATTCATATTATTATTTGCAATATTGACAATGTCTAGAAGTTCTGTCAAGGAGAGGTTTGGTCACCTAATTGCGCGCCAATAAGGAGAAATCCTTATCGGAAAGCCCCCTCTTTCTTGGGAACGACCTGGTTGTTAAATATTATGAATTATAATATTAATGATGAATAAGTTCATGTTGATTAAAGATGAAATTGATAGTTCCATTGTGTTCGAATTATTAGTGTTAGTGAAAATCGACATTTATTTCGATAATAATTGATGTCTGGAGGTTATATTGACTAATCGGGTAATTAACCGGATAAATGAGCAATTAATTGCTATTGATTCACATGATTATAACTATTTGTTCACATTGTGTACTATTGATTCACATTCATTTACTATTAGGGGAGTTGGTGCAAGATTGATAATACTTGTATGACTAAGTTAAAAATAGAGGTATAGATGAAGGTACTATACTGTAATTATTTTTTTTCACATGTTTAGAACTATTGAGTCACATGATTTTCTATTAATTCACATGATTTACTATTAGGGGAGGTAGTGCAAGTTTGATAATACTTGCAGGACTAAATTAAAAATAAAGGAAAAGAGGAAGGTATTATACTCTAATATTTCGAGCCCCAAAACGTGCAATTATTGAAACTATATTTTCCTATAAATAGAAGATCATTCTTCCTTCATTTTTAACCAATTCACTAAAGCTATAGAGCAATTATTATAGAGGGAAATTAAAAAGAGAAAGAAGAAGAGAAGTCTGCTACCTCACTATTCCAGTATCCAGTCTTCTTTTGAGGTAAGGGGTATTATTCTTTCGTATTCACGAAGAGAGTTATTTTCTTTCAATACTCGTAAGGGTTGTTATTCCATTCTTTATTATTATGTTGAAATAACCTGTCTATGCGAAGTACCGCATACATGGTGAAATTCTTCTGTTATTCCATTCTTTATTATTCTATTGGAATAACCTATCTGTGCGGTCTATCGCATGCCTGGTGAATTCTGTTGTTATTCCATTTTTCATTATTCTGTTGGAATATCATGTCTGTGCGGATTACGCATGACCTGGTTCCATTCTTTATTATTATGTTGGAATATACTATCTGTGCGGATTACGCATGACCTAGTTCCATTATTTATTATTCTGTTCGAATAACCTATCTGTGCGGCCTATCGCATGCATGGTGACTTCTTCTGTTATTCCATTCTTTATTATTCTGTTAGAATAACCTGTCTATGTGGATTACCGCATGTATGGTGAATGATCCTTCGTATTCATTCTTTATTAAATTGTGGAAATGATCTGTCTACGTGGATTACCGCATGACGGGTGAAAATCCATTTGCAGTTTCGTATATTCTATTATACTCGTATGAGATATCATTTCTTTTGTACTCGTCATGGAATATCAATTTCTTTGGTATTTTCTTTTACGAGTTACTATTTACCCGATTACTATTCACTTTAGTATTATTCACTCTATTATTATTCACTCGGTTATTCGGGGCACTTTTTGTACCGGAGAACTATTCACGAGTTAAAATTCACGGGTTACTATTCACCCGATTACTATTCACTCTAGTATCATTCACTCGGGTATTCGGGACACTTTTCTTGTCAGGGTACTATTCACGAGGTACTATTCACGGGTTACTATTCACGGGGTACTATTCACCCAAAAAATATATTTCTTTTCTGTCCAAATTATTTTTGGTACATGAATATAATTCTTGAATTTTACTCTATAAAGCAGTATCATGTTGACAATTTGGACGTTATTGATTTCTGGATAAATTAAATTATAAATCTTTAAAATTTATCCTTGAACTTGTTTTATTGAATTATTATGTCATTGTCATCATCCTCATGTTTATATTGTGATGAATGTCATCTTTGGCTTACGTGCATAGATGGACTTTGTATGATTATGACCAAGGATTATTCAGTATAATCATGACCGTAATGTAATGAATGATGTGGTAAAAGTCCTCATTGGCCTGTAGTTCATTGATGGACAGTTGTTGGTATGATTTTAACATGGGATTATTCGGTATGATCATGACCATTGATGAATACACGAATATCCTTGGCCGTATTGCAGGGGTGATTCCATGATGTGGATTATTTATTAAGCTGAGTCTCAGCAATAAAGTTGATGAAAAACTTTTTAAATCATAGAAGATAATAGATTTTATGCTCTACTTGACTCTTCTAATGGATTGCTTATTTTCGCTGCAGTTGTTGATCTAAAACTTGTTGTCTATTATATTTTATTAGTTGTTATACTGTTGAAGGCTAAGGATAATTTATTTTGCATTATCTTAGTCATAATATTTCTTACTGGTCTAGTTGAGCTCACTCTTTCTTTCATTGTTCTCTTCAGGAAATGAGAATATAGCTGGGACGAGTTGGGGAATGGAGTGATGATCCAGTATAATTGGCTTTAGTAGTCTTCACTATTGTATGGAATAATGTGATAATAATTGTAATGAGGACTCCATTGAGTTTGGATATTGTCTAGATGACAATATTCTTGTTTAAACTCTCAGCTAGGTTTTGTCGTATCTTACATGACTGTTGTATAATTAAGTTGTATTTGAATTTATGTACCATGTATCTGGCGACTCAAGATGGGTGATGTATACCTGTTTTGGGGGCATCACAGTTGGTATCAAAGCTTAGAGATATGATTCCTGGCTGAGATGTGAGACAAGAATTAGGAGGGGAGAGACAGGGAATTTCTTCGCTAGTATGACCTACCTAAGTTTATTTGGTATTTAATTGGTCGATCAGAGTATAGAGATAATATATGATATGTCAATTAACCCCCCTTGTTTTGTGATAGTGTTTGAGAATGGCATCTGAAAATATTGAGATCAGTAATGAAGCACATGAGATCGTTGAGTCACCAACGATCAATACCCAGGATAATGTGCAACAGAAAAACAATAATCCTCAGGTAAACAAAAACACCGATCAGATGATGAACGATGGGATGATCAGAGGCTTTATGCAATTCATGCAACATCAGGGGAGAGAGACTCCTGTTCAAAATACAGGTGGAAACAATGGCAACGCACGGCTGGTCACTACTAAGCAGTTCAAGGAGCTGGGACCGCCGGAGTTTTTGGGAAAGCCAGAACCACTTAAGGCGAAGACGTGGTTAAAGCAGATCACCAAGATATTTGATGTCTTGGGATGCTCCGAGGATAAAAAGGTTTCCTTCGCCACCTTTATGTTGCGTGAAGAGGCGACATCTTGGTTGGAATCAGAAACGCATTACCATGTGACGACTCAAGATGTCTTGGGAGAAGTTCCAAGAGCTGTTCAACGACAAGTACTTTCCCGAAAGTATTCGTCACATAAAGGAGGTGGAATTTATCAAAGTTGGAGCAAAACAATATGATCGTGTCGCAATACGAGGCTAAATTTGCGAAGTTATCCCAGTTTGCATCCCATTTGGTCGATAATGAGGAGCGAATGACGCGAATATTTCTAAGAGGTTTGAAACCCGATATACGTCAATACCTCATTTCTCACAAACTTTGTTTATATTGAGATGTTGTGAATAGGGCTCAGTTATTGGAGCACGATAATGAGTTGGCACAACCAAAAGGTAACAAGAAACAACACGATAATAATAGAAGCGGTGGCAACGGCCATCGGAACAATGATAACCATCGTGGGGGGAATTATCATGCCAAGAATGGTAACCACTTCGGTGGTAATCATGGCCAAGTTAATAAGAGTGGAAATTTCAAGAAGAGAAGGTTCAACAACGATAGAAAGACAGCAGCACCAACACCCGTTTTCAAGGAAGGAGAACGACTACCAATTGTATGCTTCAAATGCGGAGGGGAGGGACATATCAGTCCAAGCTGCATGATGCAGTCCAAAGCGTGTTACAATTGTAGAAAAGAAGGTCACCTAGCCCGATTTTGTCGTGCACCAAAGTCAAGTCCAGCTGGGACGGTGTCACCAAAGGCGGATATGGACAAAACAAAGTCGGTGGTTTCAGGAAGAGCGTTTTTCGTGACTTCTCAAAAAGCGAGTAAGCCGAAAGAAGTTAGCACGGGTTAGTTAATTATAAATTCTTGCGAAGTCTATACCTTATTAGATACCGGTTCTACCAATTCTTTTATCTCTCTTTCTTGCGCTCAACGTTTAAATTTGACTCCAGAGAAAGTAGACTTTGACTTATCGGTTGAAACTCCGTTAGGAGAAACCTTCATTATATGTGATATCCAAGTCTTGGATGAGAGTCACAGTTTTGAATGATATTTCTATTGTTAATAAATTTCCTGACGTATTCCTGAAGGATTTCTTAGCCTACCCCTAGAGCGTGAAATCAAATTTTGTATTGACCCCGGTACAAAACCCATTTCTAAAACCCTCAAATATTTCTTTACCTAAAACGATCGTATAATGTGCCAAAGACGTTGGCTCAAGCTATTGAAAATTACGACCATGCCATTCAATATCGTCGTGAAAGAGCGAACGTGGTAGCTAACGCGTTGAGTAGAAGATCGTATGAGTTTACGAGTGCGATGTTGTTAACACAAAGACCCTTTTCGTATAACTTACAAATGATGAAGATAGAGTTAAAGACTTTAGGGACCCACATGAAGATAACGAATATACGAGTAGAATTGACTTTAATCGATAAAGTTAAAGCCGCTCAAGCTACACACCCGAATCTGATGAATGTGAAGAAGAAGGTTCAAGAAGGCGTTATCTCAACCCTCGATTTAATTGGCCCATTTGAAATCCTCGATCGAGTAGGAACTGTGCCCTATAGACTCGTTTTACCGCTAAGTATGTTGCGTGTTCATAACATTTTTTTTATGTATCGATGTTATGTAAATATGTGGACGACCCGAGCCAAATTATTGAATTAGAACTAGACGAGATAGTAGAAGATTTAACGTATAAGGAGATACGTGTTAAAATCTTGGATAAGAAGGATCATATTCGACACTCAAAGGTTATACCTCAAGAGTTGGAATATGAAATGAAGTCAAGGTACCTTCACCTTTTTGGCATACCAGGTACGTACGTAAATTTCGAGGGCGAAATTTCATAAGGAGGGGAGATTATAAGACCCCGAATTTTATGAAATTAAAGTATTCAATTTTCTTATAATTATTATTTTATTCCGTAAATGGTTAAATTAATAAAAGGTTAAAGTTAAGGGTGATATGTGAAATTTTTGCAAAGTAAGCAAGTGGTTATATAATATTCGATTGGTCGGGAAATATTCGTTTTAAAAAGGAATATTCGTACGATGACACAATCATTGGTGGACCCCATAACGGAAGTATTGTCGTAGTTAGAAAATGACAGAATTATCTTTTTATAAAAATAACAATGAAAGTATTACTGTTAAAACTGTTGAACTACCCGATAGTAAAAAAGTACGATGTCTGGCGTGGTTGCATAGTAGACACACGGTATTGATTATTGATGCTTACGTAAGAAGTCACTCAGTTATACTCAATTATTGCTACAGTAATTGCTGCATCATATCTCTCATATTATTGATTCAATTATTATCACAGTACCATCTGTATAATATGATATATTATTAAATCAATAATTGAGATGACAAAGTTATTCATATTATTATTTGCAATATTGATAATGTCCGGAAGTTACATCAAGGAGAGGTTTGGTCACCTAATTGCGCTGGCCAATAAGGAGAAATCCTTATCTAAAGCCCCCTTCACAGGAACGACTTTGGTTGTTAAATATTGTGAATTATAATATTAATGATGAATAAGTTCGTGTTGATTAAAGATGAAATTGATGGTTCCATTGTGTTGAAATTATTAGTGTTAGTGAAAATCGACATTTATTTCGATAATAATTGACGTCTGGAGGTTATATTGACCAATCGGGTAATTAACCAGATAAATGAGCAATTAATTGCTATTGATTCACATGATTATAACTATTTGTTCACATTGTGTACTATTGATTCACATTCATTTACTATTAGGGGAGTTGGTGCAAGATTGATAATACTTGCATGACTAAGTTAAAAATAGAGGTATAGATGAAGGTACTATACTGTAATTATTTTTTTCACATGTTTAGAACTATTGAGTCACATGATTTACTATTAATTCACATGATTTACTATTAGGGGAGGTGGTGCAAGTTTGATAATACTTGCAGGACTAAATTAAAAATAAAGGAAAAGAGGAAGGTATTATACTCTAATATTTCGAGCCCCAAAACGTGCAATTATCGAAACTATATTTTCCTATAAATAGAAGCTCATTCTTCCTTCATTTCTAACCAATTTACTAAAGCTATAGAGCAATTATTATAGAGGGAAATTAAAAAGAGAAAGAAGAAGAGAAGTCTGCTACCTCACTATTCCAAAGATCCAAATCTTCTTTTTGAGGTAAGGGTATTATTATTTCGTATTCACTTAAGAGAGTTATTTTCTTTCAATACTCATAAGGGTTGTTATTCCATTCTTTATTATTATGTTGAAATAATTTGTCATGCTGAAGTACCTCATACATGGTGAAATTCTTACATTATTCCATTTTTATTATTACATTGGAATAACTTTGTTTGTGCGGTCTATCGCATGCCTGGTGAATTCTGTTGTTATTCCATTCTTTATTATTCTGTTGGAATATCTTGTTTGTGCGGATTACACATGACCTGATTTTATTCTTTATTATTATGTTGGAATATACTATCTGTGCGGATTACGCATGACCTAGTTCCATTATTTATTATTCATTGAATAACCTATCATCATGCGCCTATCGCATGCATGGTGACTTCTTCATTATTCCATTCTTTATTATTCTCGTTAGAATAACCTCGCCTATGTGGATTACCGCATGTATGGTGAATGATCCTTCGTATTCATTCTTTATTAAATTGTGGAAATGATCCGCTCACGGATTACCGCATACGGGTGAAAATCCATTTGCAGTTTCTTATATTCTATTATACTCGTATGAGATATCATTTCTTTTGTACTCGTCATGGAATATCAGTTTCTTTGGTATTTTCTTTTACGAGTTACTATTTATCCGATTACTATTCACTCTAGTATTATTCACTCGGTATTCGTGGCACTTTTCGTGCCGAAGTATTATTCACAGGTTACTATTCACCCAATTACTATTCACTCTAGTATCATTCACTCGGGTATTCAGGACACTTTTTGTGTCGGGGTACTATTCACGGGATACTATTCCCAAAGTACTATTCACGGGGTACTATTCACCCGAAAAATATATTTCTTTTTTGTCCAAATTATTTTTGGTACATGAATATTATTCTTGAATTTTACTCTACAAAGTAGTATCATGTTGACAATTTGGACGTTATTGGTTTTTGGATAAATTAAATTATAAATCTTTAAAATTTATCCTTAAACTTGTTTTATTAAATTATTATGTCATTGTCATCATCCTCATGTTTATATTGTGATGAAAGTCATCTTTGGCTTACGTGCATAGATGGACTTGGTATGATTATGACCAGGGATTATTCGGTATAATCATGACTGTAATGTAACGAATGATGTGATAAAAGTCCTCATTGGCCTGTAGTTCATTGATGGACAGTTGTTGGTATGATTATGACTAGGGATTATTCGGTATGATCATGACCATTTATGAATACACGAATATCCTTGGCCCGTAGTCCATGGATAATTTGTGGTCGTGATACTAAAGAATATCCTTGGCCATAGTGCAGGGGTGATTCGATGATGTGGATTATTTATTAAGCTGAGTCTCAGCGATAAAGTTGATGAAAAACTTTTTAAATTATAGAAGATAGTAGATTTTATGCTCTACTTGACTCTTCTAATGGATTGCTTATTTTCGCTGCAGTTGTTGATCTAAAATTTGTTGTCTATTGTATTCTACCAGTGGTTATACTGTTGAAGGCTAAGGATAATTTATTCTGCATTATCTTAGTCATAATATTTCTTACTGGCCTAGTTGAGCTCACCCTTTCTTTCATTGTTCTCTTCAGTAAATGGGAATATAGTTGGGACAAGTCGGGGAATGGAGTGATGATCCAGTATAAGTGGCTTTAGTAGTCTTCACTATTCTACGAAATAATGTGATAATAATTGTAATGAGGACTCTATTGAGTGTGGATATTGTCTAGATGACAATATTCTTGTTTAAACTCTCAGCTATGTTTTGCCGTATTTTACACGACTATTGTATAATTAAGTTGTATTTGAATTTATGTACCATGTATCTGGCGACTCAAGATGAGTGATGTATACCTATTTTGGAGGCGTCACAATTACACTGCTTCATGTCTCTGCTATTAATTTTGGTTATTAACCGAATAACAAATTGGGTTCTTCAGTTACCTTACAATTCGGGTTGTTGTTCGGATACTTAAAAATGGAGAATTTCGCTTTTCGGTTATAACCGAATACCTTATTCGGTTCGATTATAACCAAATGCTCAGTGTTGGTAATACATAGAAAAAAACTCTCAAAAAATAATATTTATTGTGACGCCCCCAAAATAGGTATACATCACCCATATTGAGTCGCCAAATACATGGAACAGAATTCAAATACAACTTAATAATACAACTGTCGTGTACAATACGACAAAACATAAACTGTGAGTTTGAATACAAATATTGTCTACTAGAGAGTATACAAACTCAAAAGGAGTCCTCATTACAATTATTATCACACTATTTCACAAAATAGTGAATACTACTAATGCACCATCTAGGACGTTCCCCGACTAGTCCCAGCCACCACGCTCTCATTTCAAGAGAAAAAAGTGAAAGAAAGGTGAGCTCAACTAGCCCAAGAAGAAATATTATGACTAAGATAATGCGTAATAATTTATCGTTAGCCTTCAACAAAGGTCAAACCGATAAAATATAATAACTATCAAGTTTAACTGCTGCATGGAACAAGCAATCCATTAGAAGAGTCAAGTAGGAATAAAATCTACTATCTTCTATGATTTAAAAGGGTTTTCATCACTTTTATCACCGAGACTCAAAGATAATAAATAATCCACATCATCGAATCACCCTCGCACTACTACTACCAAGGATATTCTTTAGTATCACGACCACAAATTAATTATCTATGCACTACTACTAAAGATAATCATGTTTTCATCAACGGTCCCGATCATTCCATAAAACAATTCATCTTGCACTACTACCAAAGAGAATCCATAGCCATAATCATACCAAAAAGCGTCCATCAATGCACTTCGGGTCAATGAGGACTTTTCCACACATTTGTAACATTACGGTTATGATTATACCGAATAATCCCTGGTCATAATCATACCAAGTCCATCTATGCACTATAGGCCACAGATGACTTTCAACAAAATATAAACATGAGGATGATGACAATGATATAAGAATTCAATAAAACAAGTTCAAGAATTAATTTATCTAGGAACTGATAACGTCCAAATTGTCAACACGACATCGCTTTATAGAGTAAAATTCAAGAATGCTCGTAAGAATATTTTCATGAAAAGATATTGGATGAAGCGCAAATATCAAGGATATTCCACTAATTTCATGGAGTATAGAAGTCAAAGTTTTAACCAACTGAGTATAATAAAGAATGGAAAAACAAAAGAAATCACCATGCATGCGATAGATCGCACATGCAGGTTATTCCAACAGAATAATAAATAACGGAACCAGGTCCGGCTTAAAACGCACAGATAGGATATTCCAATAGAATAATAAAGAATGGAACCAGTCCAACAGAAAAATGCTCAAGCGAGGATATTCCAGCAGAATAATAAATAACGGAACTGTGTCAAAGCGAAAAGCGCATGCATGACGAGGATATTCCAATGAATAATAAATAACGGAACCAGTCAGTCCGGCGTAAAACGAACAGACAGGATATTCCAACAGAATAATAAAGAATGGAATATTAGAAGAATTTCACCATGTATGCAGTACTTTGCATAGATAGGTTAATCAACCATAATAATAAAGAATATAATAACATAAGAATTTCACCAAGTATAGGTAGTTCAGCGTACAAAAGTTATTCCAATGAATAATAAAGAATGGAATAATGAAGTTCTCTTCATAAATAAGAAAGAAAGAGTACCCCTTACGAGTACAACAAATAATATTCTCTACCTTAAAAAAACTGGATATTGGAATAGTGAGGTAGCAGACTTCTCTTCTTCTTTCTCTCTATAATTTCTCTCTATAATATTTACTATAAAGCTTTTGTGAATTGGTGATAAATGAAGGATGAATGAGCTTCTATTTATAGGAAAATATAGTTTCGATAATTGCACGTTTTGGGGCTCGAAATATTACAGTATAATACCTTCATCTTTTTCTTCATTTTTAATTTAGTCCTGCAAGTATTATCAAACTTGCACCAACTCCCCTAATAGTAAATAATGTGAATCAATAGTAAATCATGTGACTCAATAGTTTTAATCATGTGATAAAAATAATTACGGTATAGTACCTTCATCTATACCTCTATTTTTAACTTAGTCATGCAAGTATTATCAATCTTGCACCAACTCCCCTAATAGTACATGAATGTGATTCAATAGTACACACATGTGAACAAATAGTTATATAAACATGTGAATTAGTAGCAATTAATTTCTCATTTATCCGATAAATTACCCGATTTATCAATATAACCCCTAAACATCAATTATCATCGGAATAGATGTCGATTTTCACTAACACAAACAATTCCAACATAATGAAACTATTTTTTATCAACAATATAAATTTTGAAATTTCGAAGTTTGACTTTTTCCAAAAAAGTCAACTGTTGACTTTTTGACCAAATAGTGAATCTCGGAAAATTTTGTGTTTATAGATTATTTTTACTAATTTTATCGTTCCGTTCTCAAATATCACGTCCGCGTCTCCAAATTCAACTCCGAACACAACTTCAATTTTAATAACATTCATCATTAATATTATAACTCACAATATTTAACAACCAGGTCGTTCCCAAAAAAGAGGGGGCTTTTCGATAAAGATTTCTCCTTATTGACGCGCAATTAGATGACCAAACCTCTCCTTGACAGAACTTCTAGACATTGTCAATATTGAAAATAATAATATGAATAACTTTGTCGTCTCAATTATTGATTTAATAATATATCATATTATGCAGATGATACTATAACAATAATTGAGTCAATAATATAAAGATATGATGCAGCAATTACTGTAGCAATAATTAAGTATAACTGAGTGACTTCTCACGTAAGCATCAATAATCAATACTGGTGTGCTACTATGCAACCACGCCAGACATCGTACTTTTAACACCGGGTGTTTCAACAGTTAACGGTAAAACTTCCGCCGTTATTTTTAATAAAATATTTTTGTCGTTTTCTCAATCCGACAATAATTCCGTTGCAGGGTCCACCAATGATTGTGTTGTTGCACGAATATTCCCTGATAAAACAAATATTCCTCGACCAATCGAATATTATATAATAACTTGCGTACTTTGTAAAATTTATAAATATAACCCACAACTATAACATTATATCAAATCCACACCATAATATTTAAAAATTTTTTTTGAGAAAATTAAATATTTATTCATAAAATCTGGGGTCTCACAATCTCCCCTCCTTATGGAATTTTGCCCTCGAAATTTACGTACATACTTGGTATGCTGAATAGGTGAGGATACCTCGACTTCATTTAAAATTATAACTCTTGAGGTATAACCTTTTAGTGTTGAATACGTTTCTTCTTATCAAAGATTTTAACACGTATCTCCTCAAACGTTAAATCAGCCGTTATCTCGTTCGGTTCTAAATTAATAATGTGGTTCGGGTCGTCCACATATTTACGTAACGTCGATACTTAAAAAAAACGTTATGAACATGCGACATACATGGAGGTAAAATGAGTCTATAAGCCACAGTTCCTACTCGATCGAGGATTTCAAATAGGTCAATTAAATCGAGGGTTGAGATTTCCTCTCTTCATCGATTCTTGCTTCTAGAATAACGCCCTCTTGAACCTTCTTAATTCTTCACATTCATCAGCTCCGGGTGTGTAGCTTGAGCGGCTTTAACTTTATCGATTAAAGTCGATTCTACTCATATATTCGTTATCTTCACTTGGGTTCCTAGAGTCTTTAACTCTATCTTCATCATTCGTAAGTCGTACGAAATAGGCCTTTGTGTTAACAACATCTCACTCGTAAACACATACGATCTTCTACTCAACGCGTCAGCTAACACGTTCACTTTCCCACGATGGTATTGAATGGTACGATTGTAATCTTCAACAGCTCGAGCCAACGTCTTTAGCGCATGTTACGTTCATTTTAGTAAAGAAATATTTGAGGGTTTAAGAAATGGGTTTTGTATTGTGGTCAATACAAAATTCGATTTTACGCTCTAGGGGTAGGCTAAGAAGACTTCAAGAATACGTCAGGAAATTTATTAACAATAGAAATATCATTCAAAACTGTGACTCTCATCCAAGACTTGGATAACTCGTCACATTGATACCTATCAACTTACCATCGTCATTCACGACGTTGCCTACAGAAAGTCTGGCTTCGGTGCATTCCACACAAGAAAGTCAACAACGAAAGGACCGGGGCTCTTTACTTATAGCTTTATATGAGAATGATTGACTTTAGTGGTTTGGTTGCTTGAATTCGCATAACAGGTTGGTTAGGAATATGAAAGCTAACAACCTTACGAAAATCTTGATGAGTAGTTAACTAATCGATTTCTAAAAATTACATCAAAGGCAAGTATTTTCAAAGAGATAAGATTGACATGTAACGTGAAAGTGTCATTTTGAATCAACAAGATTTATAAATAGTAGAGGTAACAAAGGTTTCTACTAACGAAGTTTTAACCAATAAGTCAAAGTCTAACTTCTCCGGAGTTAAATTTAAACGTTGAACGCAAACAAGAGAGATAAAAGAATAGGTATAACCTGGTATCGAATAAGGTATAGACTTCGCAAGAATTTATAACTAACCCGTGATAACTTCGTTCGATTCCTCGTCACGAAAAACACTCTCCCTTAAACTACCGAATTTGACTTGTTCGGGGCAGTCTTTGGTGTCGTCATTACCACTGGAATTAACTTTCGCTATAGGGCATATTCCATCGTCAACTGCTTCGTCGTACTCCTACTCCATGATCTGAATCATTAGCCTTCGATCCATATCGAATTGGGGTTGACCGCAATGTATAGGGTAATTCAAAACTCGATGATAGGTTCTCCCAATTGCTGTCGAAAAAGAGAAATACATATCATCTATTTTAGCTTTCTTGGATTGGACTTTTCTTTCCGCAATATCAACGCGTCGTGTGGCTTTTACCCATGCATCTTTCATTCTCACTCGTTCAGTTGTTTCTTCTTTCAGTTGCTCCTTGACATTTGAATTCTCAGATTCCAGCTTTAATATCATATACTCTGCCAAAGAGCGCTCCTGTTCAGCTATCGCACATCAGATAATACAATTTTGAATTGTTACATTCCTTTGCTCCACTTAACCGCCTTACGTTTCTTGATTTACTCTTCTAACTCATGAATACGATTTTGCAATTCTACATTTTGATCAATAAGTTCTTCTAATAAATCCTCCTCAGGTTCCTCTTCTTCCTCACTCTCAGTTGCTACATTTGCGACTAGCTTGAGTGCAACTTTTAATTCCTCAATCACCACATGGATATCTCTAATCACATTATCTTGGTTGGTGATTAGAGGTGTCTCCACGGTCTCATGTGCTCCATTGCTATTCTCAACATTCTCGGATGTCATTTTCAAATACTGCCACAAAACAAGGGTTAATTAACATATCACATATTATCCCTATACTATGACCGACCAATTAAATACTAAATAAACTTAGGTAGGTCATAGTAGTGAAGGAATTCCCCATCTCTCCCTTCCTAGTTCTTGTCTCACATCTCAGCCAGGGATCATATCCCTAAGCTTTGAGACCAACTGTGACGCCCCCAAAATAGGTATTCATCACCCATCTTGAGTCGCCAGATACATGGTACAGAATTCAAATACAACTTAATAATACAACCTGTAAATAATACAATACGACAAAACATAAAGCTCGTGAGTTTGAATACAAATATTGTCTACTAGAGAGTATACAAACTCAAAAGGAGTCCTCATTACAATTATTATCACACTATTTCACGAATAGTGAGGACTACTAATGCACCATCTAGGATGTTCCCCGACTAGTCCCACTACGTTCTCATTTCCTGAAGAGAACAGTGAAAGAAAGGGTGAGCTAAACTAGCCCAGTAAGAAATATTATGACTAAGATAATGCAGAATAATTTATCGTTAGCCTTCAATAAATGTCAAACCGATAGAATATAATAACTATCAAGTTTAAGCTGCAATGAACAAGCAATCCATTAGAAGAGTCAAGTAGGGAATAAAATCTACTATCTTCTATGATTTAAAAGGGTTTTCATCACTTTTATCATTTGAGACTCAAATTTTAATAAATAATCCACATCATCGAATCACCCTCGCACTACTACCAAGGATATTCTTTAGTATCACGACCACAAATTATCTATGCACTACGGCTAAAGATAATCATGTTTTCATCAACGGTCCTGATCATTCCATAAAACAATTCATCTTTGCACTACGGCCAAAGAGAATCCATAGCCATAATCATACCAAAAACTGTCCATCAATGCACTTCGGGTCAATGAGGACTTTTCCACACATTTGTAACATTACGGTTATGATTATACCGAATAATCCCTGGTCATAATCATACCAAGTCCATCTATGCACTATAGGCCACAGATGACTTTCAACAAAATATAAACATGAGGATGATGACAATGATATAAGAATTCAATAAAACAAGTTCAAGAATTAATTTATCTAGGAACTGATAACGTCCAAATTGTCAACATGATACTGCTTTATAGAGTAAAATTCAAGAATGCTCAGAAGAATATTTTCATGAAAAGATACTGGATGAAGCGCAAATATCAAGGATATTCCACTAATTTCATGGAGTATAGAAGTCAAAGTTTTAACCAACTGAGTATAATAAAGAATGGAATAACAAAAGAAATCACCATGCATGCGATAGACCGCATACGTAAAAAGTTATTCCAACAGAATAATAAATAACGGAACCAGGTCTGACGTAAAACGCACAGATAGGATATTCCAATAGAATAATAAAGAATGGAACCAGGTCCAGCGTAAAATGCTCCGACAGGATATTCCAACAGAATAATAAATAACGGAACCAGGTCAGGCGTAAAACGCACAGACAGGATATTCCAACAGAATAATAAATAACGGAACCAGGTCCGGTAAAAAACGTAATGCAGACGTGTGATATTCAAATGAATAATAAAGAATGGAATATTAGAAGAATTTCACCATGTATGCAGTACTTTGCATAGATAGGTTAATCAACCATAATAATAAAGAATATAATAATAGAAGAATTTCACCAAGTATAGGGTAGCCCGCGTATACAGGTTATTCCAACAGAATAATAAAGAATGGAATAACAGAAGTTCTATACATAAATAAGAAAGAAAGAGTACCCCTTACGAGTACAACAAATAATATTCTCTACCTTAAAAAAACTGGATATTGGAATAGTGAGGTAGCAGACTTCTCTTCTTCTTTCTCTCTATAATTTCTCTCTATAATATTTGCTATAAAGCTTTTGTGAATTGGTGATAAATGAAGGAAGAATGAGCTTCTATTTATAGGAAAATATAGTTTCGATAATTGCACGTTTTGGGGCTCGAAATATTACAGTATAATACCTTCATCTTTTTCTTCATTTTTAATTTAGTCCTGCAAGTATTATCAAACTTGCACCAACTCCCCTAATAGTAAATAATGTGAATCAATAGTAAATCATGTGACTCAATAGTTTTAATCATGTGATAAAAATAATTACGGTATAGTACCTTCATCTATACCTCTATTTTTAACTTAGTCATGCAAGTATTATCAATCTTGCACCAACTCCCCTAATAGTACATGAATGTGATTCAATAGTACACACATGTGAACAAATAGTTATATAAACATGCGAATTAGTAGCAATTAATTTCTCATTTATCCGATAAATTACCCGATTTATCAATATAACCCCTAAACATCAATTATCATCGGAATAGATGTCGATTTTCACTAACACAAACAATTCCAACATAATGAAACTATTTTTTATCAACAATATAAATTTTGAAATTTCGAAGTTTGACTTTTTCCAAAAAAGTCAACTGTTGACTTTTTGACCAAATAGTGAATCTCGGAAAATTTTGTGTGTATAGACTATTTTTACTAATTTCATCGTTCCGTTCTCAAATATCACGTCCGCGTCTCCAAATTCAACTCCGAACACAACTTCAATTTTAATAACATTCATCATTAATATTATAACTCACAATATTTAACAACCAGGTCGTTCCCAAGAAAGAGGGGGCTTTTCGATAAAGATTTCTCCTTATTGACGCGCAATTAGATGACCAAACCTCTCCTTGACAGAACTTCTAGACATTGTCAATATTGAAAATAATAATATGAATAACTTTGTCGTCTCAATTATTGATTTAATAATATATCATATTATGCAGATGATACTATAACAATAATTGAGTCAATAATATAAAGATATGATGCAGCAATTACTGTAGCAATAATTAAGTATAACTGAGTGACTTCTCACGTAAGCATCAATAATCAATACCGTGTGCTACTATGCAATCACGCCAGTATTCGTACTTTAACACGGGTGTTTCAACGATTAACTAAGTAGAAACTTCCGCCGTTATTTTTAATAAAATATTTTTGTCGTTTTCAATCAATCCAATAATTAAGATTCTTGAGGTCCACCAATGATTGTGTTGTTGCACGAATATTCCCTGATAAAACAAATATTCCATGACCAATCGAATATTATATAACAACTTGCGTACTTTGTAAAATTTATAAATATAACCCACAACTATAACATTATATCAAATCCACACCATAATATTTAAAAAATTATTTTGAGAAAATTAAATATTTATTCATAAAATATGGGGTCTCACATTTATTGCAAATATTTAATTTGATTTTTTAATATTTATTGAAATTCGTTGAAATATTTTCACACAACTTTTTGATATCTTCACATGAAAAGTGTCGCTATAGATATATAGCGTCAGTGTATAAGATCTAAAGTGATGGTTTTCATGTGAAAATATCATTTTTTGTTGTGAATTTTTCAATTTTCAATATTTATTGCTACCTCATACTCTTACATTTTGATCTAAAGTGATCTATGATATGATATTATAATTTAATTTTATATTAAGGATCTACGAAAAAATCTATAGAAAAATTTAATAAAAAAATTTAAGAGAAATTTACCTTTTTATGTAAAAATAGAGACATTTATTACTAGACCAACGCTTGGTCAACCACCACTTTTATTCAAATTACAAGTAATTATTTTGTGAGATAAAAATAATATTCCAAGACTTTTATACCAAACATCAGCAATTATGAGGAGAGCAAGAATCTGTATTTGTAACATCATCCTTAAAATTTGCCTAATGTGATGCGGTGTAATGCGGTATGATTTTTAAAATTAATATATGCACATACATATATGCATGCGGATGTGGAATATTCACACCACACCGCACCGCACCATAAATATCTGCATATATATAATTTATTATATATATACACACATACATACTTACAACACATGAATAAATTACAAATTATTTGATATCCTAAAATGTCAATTAAGGTGCTAATTGTTATAAAAATAGAATGGACACTATATATATATATATATATATATATATATATATATATATTAACTTATCTCAAATTGCAAAAATTAATTTGTCAAGGATAGTACTTGGTTCTATGTCCTTAAGACAATAATGTTTTCCTTACGGTGCTCAGAGTTGATATCACTTGTCTCTCAATATATACAATGAAAATGTATACTATAGTAGCACTCCAAATAGTATACTCGTCGAACCAAAATTATAATGCTCAGAACTCTCTCTAAATGAACTATAAACTGCTAATGAAATGAAGAAGAAAAAGAAGACTTAAAATGCTTTATGCTTGTTAATTTGAATGAATGAAAATGTTGTCCCCTCCTATCTATTATAAGAGGGATTAGTGACCCTTCAAAAGAGACATAACCCCTTAAAAAGGTACTATTTAGCTAAAACGACATACTTTAAGGATTAACAAAAAAGGCACGCCCGTTCAGCCAAAAACGACGTAGTTTTGGGGCCTCCGTTCAGACATGTAGCTCTTCCCAAAATGATGCAGTATTAATGTGTCTGTTCGGCAGATAAAGCTTCCAAAAATGACACAGTATTGATAATATATAACATTTATCAAAACAACACAATTTTTGATAATAGAATTAAATAAATTAAATTTAAATAAAAATTTAAATAAATTTTGTCCAAAAAATTATATACAAGGACCCATACCCATGAACCTCGAACCACGAGCCCGAGCTAGGCCAGCCAGTTAGCAGTTGCGACGCACGCGTGTGGGTTTGAACCAAACCTTGGCTAGGTCCTCTCCCTTCCACAAAAGTGGGGTGCCCCTTGCGGGCCAAACCCAAGAGCAACTTTCTTATATATAAACATATTAAATTTTTATTTCTTAACTGATGTGGGACTTAGCTTCCTACATCTATTTATTATTATTTTCAAGGGTGATCTTTGGGAGTTGGTATCTCATTCATTACTTTATGGATTTGAGCTTCAAAATACTTAATTTAATCTACTCATGGAGTAAAATACATTAATATGTGGATTCACCTTAAATAATTAATAAACCCCACTTTAATTTTGGCTTAAATTCTAATAATCCCCCACATGAATGATATTGACTATCAGCCTTATGCAAATGTTATGCAGACTCTGAGAGAGAGAGAATTTTTTTTTGAAATCATTTGTATAGAGAGAGGTGGCTTTTGGCTTTGAATATTCCATTGTGAAAGAGTATCGAGTTTACTGATTGTCCAGTGAACGTGATGTCTTGAACTGTCCAACTGTTTGTGTAAATCGAGACAGTAGTAATTCACATAGAATCTTTCTAAACATTAGTTGGTTCTCATGATTTTGTTCATTTTGATCTGGAACAATCCCGAATTTATGAGTGCTTTAGAGAAGTATAACCTTATCCTTTTCATAGAATTGGCCCAGTTCACACTCACATAGGTGATTCTTAAAAAGAGTATCCTGCCATACTCCACTTGTTTATCAAGATTTAAGAATCATTAAAAGCATAGTTTATCCTGAAACCGCTGTAGGTATCACAATCTCTTATCATAGGAATGAGCAGAAGAAATTAATTTCTTCATGGTGATTTGGTTGAATCGTTCATAATTTAGTTGTCCCTTTGAACCTAGATCTTGGGATATCCAGTCAACTAGGTTGGGTTTCCATCATGATGATCGTTATTTATAGGCTTTAAACTCATTCCCATCGAAGGTATTTTTACTTGCTTTCTAGTCAAACCTTTAGTCAACGAATCCGTTATACTTTTTTTTCGACTTTATGTATTCAATAGACATAATGTCATTAGAGAGCAATTGTTTTATGGTATTTTCTCTACGAAGAATGTGTTTAGACTTACCATTATATATATGACTTTGTGCCCTTCTAATTGCTGATTGACTATCCCAATGGATACAAACAGGCGACACAGGTTTTGGCCACGTATGAATATCTTCTAAAAAGCACTCAGATTCTTCTCCAGCCTTATCCAATGCAATAAACTCAGATTCCATCGTTGATCGAGCAATGCATGTTTAATTAGAAGATTTCCATGATGTTGCTCCTCCACCTAGTGTAAACATAAAATCACTTGTGGATTTAGAGTCTTTTGTATCTGATATCCAATTCGCATCATAGTATCCTTCGAGTACTACTGGATATCTTGAGTAGTGTAATCTAAAGTTTTGAGTGTATTTTAAATATCTTAAAACTCTTATAATCGCTTTCCAGTTATTTTTTCCTGGATTACTTGTAAATCTACTCAATTTATTGACAACTTGTGTTATGTTAGGACGCGTTCAATTCATTACATACATAAGGCTTCCTATTATTTGTGCATACTCAGGTTATGATATGCTCTCTCCTTTATTTTTAGACAAGTTTAGATTTATATCTACTGGTGTTCCCACAGGTTGACATCGTATTAATTAAATTTCCTGAGTATTTTCTCAATATAGTGTGATTGTGATAACACTAACCCATCCGATGTTTTAAAAAATCTAATTCCTAATATTACATCGACAACACCCATGTCTTTTATGTCAAACATATTATTTAACATTCTTTTAGTAGTTTTAATGATTTCATTATTACTACCCATAATGAGCATATCATCTACATAAAGACAAATAATGACACACCCTTTACCAGTGTCCTTGACATACACACATTTGTCACACTCATTTATCTTGAAACCATTTGATAACATTGCATTGTCAAAATTTTCATGTCATTGTTTACGTGTTTATTTTAATCCATAAAGGAACTTCATATGTGATGCCCCTAGAATAGGTCCATATAACCCATTCTGAGTCGTCAAATACATGGTACATAATTTAAATACAAACTTCATTTATATAACTGTCGTGCAAAATACGACAACATAATAGCTGAGTTTCAAAATAAATATTGTCTCGTAGACAATATTCAAACTCAAATAAAGTCCTCATTACAATTATTGTTACACTATTTTTACAAAATAGTGAGGACTGCTATAGAAACCATCTTGAACCATTACTTCACTCCCCGACTAGTCCTAACTATATTCTAGCCTCCTCAGAAGAACAATGGAACCAAAAGGAAAAGGATGAGCTCAACTAGCCCAGTAAGGATATTATGACTAAGATAATATTAAAAAAATTATCATTAGTCCTCAATAGGGAAAAATCTGATAGAATACAATAGACAACAAGTTTTAGATCAACAATTGAAGCGAAAATAACAATCCATTATAAGAGTCAAGTAGAGCATGATGTCTACTATCTTCTATGATTTAAAAGTTCATTATCAATATTTTATCTCTACAACAACAATCAATAAATATTTCACATCAACGAATTATCCATGCACTACGGGCCAAGGATATTCGTTATTATCACTAGTGGTCATGATCATGCCAAACAACTGTCCATCTTTGCACTACGGGCCAAAGAGGACTTTCACCACATCATTTGTCTGTAACATTATAGGTCATGATTATACAAATACAAACTTTTCTGGTCATAATCATACCAATCAACAGTTCATATATGCACTACGGGCCAAAGATGACTTTTACCACAATATAAGCATGATGATGATGACAATGATATAAGGAATTAATCAAGTGAGATCAAGGATGTCAGGAATTAGCATGTGAATGATATTCCTATTTATATATGATTTGATTATGATATATATATGAATGAATATGCAAGTATGCTTGCATTAAGAAAAGCTGTAAAGTCCTTTGATAGACAATAGAAACATATGTACAAGGACTTAGAATGAATTGATCAAATGTGTTAGGTTGATCCTACATAAGCAAAACAGCTTTGTAAAGTCCTTAAAAAGAAATGATGTATAAGGACTATAAATATAGAAAGATCAAGCATGTTAGGTTGATCTAATGATGTAATAGATATGCTTGTCTGATCATCGAGCACTGCACCAAAAATCGTAGTCTGCCAGGAGAGTCAAGGAAAACTCGAGAGCTATCGAGGTAGAATCATAGTCTACAAGATAGTAGATCTCGGAGTTCGTAGACTGTCAGGAGAGATGAGGAAGGATCGTAGTGTATCGAGGAGAACTTCCTCAGGGCTGTAGTCTGCTGAGGAAGTCACGATCAGAATCGTAGAGACAGCCTGCCTACGAGCCGACCAAGCATCTGCCAAAATTGAGTCAAGAATCGTAGACTACACTTAGAATCGTAGAGTCTACTGATCATACCAAAGGCAGAGATCGTAGTCGAGCAAGATCAGATGAAGACAACAAGCTCAACAACAGAAATAGTAGAGTGTCAAGATCTGATCTTGGAGTCGTATTGTCTGCACAGCCGAAGCTGAATCATAGAGTGTAGAACTGAGACTTCAATACATGTGCTCACAATGCCAAGGTAGAATCGTAGAGCAAATAAGATTCTCAACAAATGAGCACTCCCAGAATATCCAAAGGAATGAAGCCTCTGGTTGGCAATGCAAAGATACATCCCACCTGAAGGAAACCAGAGAGCACTCAACGAATGACATGCAAGCTAGCAGAAGATCTAAGCATCAACCCAATCAGCATCCAGATTGAGTTGTGAAGCCATTCGAGATGAAGTCTTCCACAAGATGATCTTAAGAAGACTTCAGTAACTGACTAAGGAAAGTCAGTAAGAGCAGTAGTTGTCAAGTGGACAGAAGACGACGATCTTTGAAGCAACCAAGATCGTAGTGTTTGCTAAACAAAGAAAGAACTGATGGAGTATACACAGAGATACTGGTCAGTCTATGAAGAAAAAGGCTAAAGTGACTAAGCATTGGGTCAGTCCATTGATGATAAGTGAATGGGAGATCACAAGGAGAAAGCGAGCTGGACATGCCACAAATCTGAAGTGTCTTGCTATTCAGAAGGGGCCAAAACAAAGAAGTCAAGCCATCAGTATCTGAGAGCTGTTGAGGCAAACAGAAGTGTTGAAGCACTGCACAAGAGAAGGAAGAGGTGTTCTACATATTGAAGATCCAATCAACACTCTTCAAGATCATAGTGTTGTCTCTACCAGTCAATAAGACACTACGATCAAGTCCAAGAAGATATGCAACAGAATCGTAGAGTTCGAACAGCTGAAGAATGAAGCATTGGCAACGGTTCAATCTGAAGGTTGATATTTGGACAAGAGCTTATTGAGAGCATCGATGCAAAAGGACAACCTCTGATCAAGAAATCAGAAGGGGGAAATAAAGTCATTGACCTGCCCGAGGCATAAAAGTGACATCTCTGATGGGGTAGGTGAAATAGTAGACTGCAGTGTCAGAAAGTCATGTCATGTCACATCTGCAGTCTGCACCAAACAACTCGAGATCTGTGAAGAAATTCAAAGAGCTTTCAAAGGCTACTTTCTAACGGGAAGATTAAAAAGGAGTATAAATCAACAAGAGCTTCAAAGATCAAAGGTTGCTGGAGTTGCTGAGTTTGGAGAATTGGTGGACTGATCTAACTAACGTAAACAGTGAATGACCAATAAAGGTCTGAAGGCTCACTCTATGATCCACCAAGAATACTTAGAGACAGAAAAAGAAGGAAGTAGAAGTGGGAGTTCTACTACAAGAAGAGTGTTCTGAACTGCCGAGAGGAAGAAGAGCATCAAAGTCATCTTGATGTCAATCATGGGAAGACTCTAAGTACTAGAGAGAAGAGCTTATAATCATCTTAGCAAGTCCATCATGAGAAGGCATCAAGTATCAAGAAAGAAAATCACCAACGCCATCATGGTGGCAAGCATGAGAAAGTTTCTAAGTACCTAGTAGAAGAGATTACAGTCATCATAGAAACGAATCATGTGCAACCATCAAGTATCAAGAGGAATGATCTTCAAGGCAGTTCATCAAGGGATCATCAGAAGAGGTTGAGTAACTGAAGAAGCTGAGCATCATGCAACACTCAACTGCACTTTAAGGATGATCATGCCAAGCTGCTAAGTACCGAAGATGTTCAGAGTATGAAGACATCTTAGCAGCTCAGCACCAATTCCAACAAACAAACAAACAACTCAACAACAAGAAGCCAGGGCCTGAGGGGTCCTTGTCCGGAGGGACTAA
Source organism: Panax ginseng (assembly GCA_020205605.1). Lineage (NCBI taxonomy): Eukaryota > Viridiplantae > Streptophyta > Magnoliopsida > Apiales > Araliaceae > Panax > Panax ginseng. The sequence continues at coordinate 49,580,838 of CM035150.1, forward strand.
ATGAAGTTCAAAGCCTGCTGGGCTTGAAGAGTTCCTAGGGAACTAGAGAAATTCTAAGGCTGCTGGCCTTGAAGGAATCTTAGTGATTCAGGGTGCTGCCCTTCCTTAGTGGAAATCCTGCTAGTTGAAAGCAGAAGAGTGGATTAGAAGCTTGTGTCTCTGAATCACTTAAAACCCCTTGTGTCTTTTACCTTATGTCATTTACATTATGTACTTTAACTGTTATAACTACTATGTATATTTTAATTGCTTACCACTGAACTAACTCTACGAACAATGTATGTATGATTATGAATATAGCAATGAAGGGGATCTTTTACTTATTTCGATGTGCTTGAAAAGATTCTTCTATTTGTCATATGCTAAATTATTAGCAATACAAAATAAACCAGAAAAGTATTTGAAATAAAAGGATCTATTCAACCCCCCCTTCTAGATCTATTGTGCCTACTGGAAACTAACAATTGGTATTAGAGCAGGTTCTCGTGCCATATTCAAAAGCTAATCGCTTTGAGTCTGATCCTAGGCACAAACATTGTTCTAAACTTAGTTTAGTAGTAAGTCACTTGTTATATGCAAATGAGCTCACACGTTAGAAATATTGTGAACAGGTAAATGTGTATATACACCTGAAGCTGCTCAGATTGGTCCATGTTCTTGATTGCCATATCAACAAGACCAATCCACCTTACGATGAATCTTGTGAGTGCGAAGACAAGGCTAGGAAGCTCAAAAGACATCAACAGAAAAGAATCAAACATCCTCCAGCCTGAAAAGATGAAAAGGCCATACATGCTAAGAAATACAAATCCAAAGAAGAAAGAAGAACTTGTCAAACATGTGTCTGGCCAACCAGCAGCTGGATATAAACCTGGTAAACTCAAGGATGTCAAAGAATTAAAGATGCTGAGATTTTCTTATCCCGCATCTTCAAGATCACGGCTGATTGATTAAAGGTCAACTAGAGCAACAAGTTGTCAGGAGCAAATGAGAAACTATGCACATCAATGCCTAACCTCAGTATGTCTAAGATAAATGATTGTTAAGAAACTGACAGTAGAAAGGTACGATTCCTCAATAATATAATTGTATACATCATGTTACACCTCCTTAAGCACTATTACAGCATCTTGTCAAGAAATCATAATCTACCTAAAAGGTGAAGAGAGAAAGTACACTGAGGTTGGAAACTCAAAATGCTTACAAACTTTCTCTCCATCCAAGTTTTAGGTTGAAGATGACATCTTGAAAGAAAATCTGAAATAGGTCATAAGCATATCAAAGGTTAAATCAATTTTATATGGAGTAATCTTTGTTGATGGGTTAGTATGTATATACAAACCTACGTTCTAAGTGTTTGATAACATTCAGAGTATGATCTACAAGAGTATCTTGAGGATTCGCAAAAATTGAGCACCTCTATGAATCAACCAGATACGTATAAGTAATAGTGTTGACTTTCACTCTATGAACATTTAAACTCTGTGAACATAACCAAGCAAATGCTAAAACCATCAAATGAAAAGAGTGTTTTATTAAAATGGCAAATCTTATACACACTCATCATCATGCATCTCAAAATGTATTATCTAAATTATTTGCATGCATGAATTTGATTGTTGGTGATCAATATAATGTTAATTCCAATATATGAGGAATAGGGTTTTTGGAACTAACCTGGCAGGACTCATTTAACTATGGGTACCGAAATAGAAATATATCTAACCTACATACTTGGTCTATCTGACCACACTAAGGAATGGTGAAGCAAAATACTTCAGTCAAAGAAAGACTCAACTAGCAGATGGCTTAAGACTGTTCAGAAATGATTATGATTAAATTTATATATGTCAAAGCCTGCCCTTGAAGACCTGCTGAGCTAATCCAAATGAAGCTCACGTGGCTGATGATACTTATATAGAAGCATGCCAATCAACCAAAGATGGAAAAGGTCTTATATGCTCAATCATGCAAAGCATGTCATATGAAGAGAATCCTCAAGAAAGTTCACGACAGAGGATCATTGAGCATCAAACATGAGGAACTCATTACGGGAGCAGAACTTCACAAGCACATGCTAACAAAGAAGACTATGTTCATAGTGCTGACAAATGATCGTATAATGATCAGTCCTGGAGATATCCATGTCTACGATGAAAACAAATTTGACTGTCAGTGGTGATTCCAGTCAGAAAGAAGCATGCAAGGATGTCTCCTAATGCACATAAAGAAAAGGAATTCACTCCTCACTGAGAAGATAGTATGAACATGGGGAAGTAGTGATCTGTTAAGAAACAACAACACTGGGTTATACTATGAAGTAGTGTACTAGCTACAGAGTCCCAAAATTTTATGGCTGATGAAACAGATGAAGAACCATAGTCAGTAGGAATGTCTCAAAAATGTACTACTGATAACCTTTCAGCCACCCAACCCAAAATTGTGGAGTGCCTATGATCAAACATCTAATCGTAGGGTAAGAACAGGAGGACACCACGATTTCAGCAAATGCAATTGCCTAAAGTTGGTAGAGGTCCTCCCCAGCAGAAAAAGGTCAAATGAGATATCAGTGTAAATCACTTCTAAAGTATTTCACTAGAAAGCGCCTCAGGGACAAACCTGACCCTTAGTTCACTCTAAGAGGTTGGCCCTTCCTGAGCTACCTTGACCCATAAGGAATGCTAAGTAAAGTTCATCTCAAGGACCAAGTCAGTCAACGATCGTAGAATCGAGGTTGAAGAGAACTCCACGATCGTAGTGCAACCTCAGCGATCGTAGAAGCAGACTCGACGATCGCAGTCCTACCAGAGGATAATCTAGCTCATGAGGAGCTCGAAAGGACTGAACAATTGCTCAACCATTTAGATTAAGAGGAGATAAGTTCGAATATAGTACAGAAAGATATTATGCAAATCCATCTCAGAACTCAAGTGCCCAAACTGGCTCGGAGTACATAAGTGATCAAGCTATGCAGCATCAAGATGAAGATTAATATCAAAACCACCCACTACAGCGTCTCTCAAAAGATGATCGTTGAGTCAACAAAGGAAAACGTAGAGTCCATAGCTGCCTTATCATGCTACTCTACGAACCAAAATGGTCAACAGTCAATCCACGTCATTGACGCTTATTTATTTTGAAAAGAGACATTAAACTGAAGAGTTAATGGGGGAGTTACAGCTCATTACTAGGCATCGTGCAACCAATGGTTGGTTGACACATAACTGCTTTTGAAGAGTCAGGGGAAATTGCCATAAAGATAAATTCAAAATCTACAAACAGTTATCAGAAACTATCAAACCTCTCTCCCTCCTATTTTCGAACCCTAGAATCCTCATCGAAACTTAAATCAAGTAAACCTCTAGAACCCAAATCACATACATATATACCTTGAACTCTTTAAATGGCAGAATGACGAGTTATAACAGGAATCCAACTCAGATTCAAAAAGTTCGAAGAATCAGAAACAAAGTTCAAGAACATACTTGAGCTCGTAAAGAAGGCTGGGTTCTCTGAGGGCTTGGAAGTCGACACTCCAGTCTATACAGAGCTAGTGAAACAGTTCTATTCATATGCTTCAACGAGTTCTGGACTTCTGACCACCAAGGTGAAAGGATCAAGTCTGAAGATAAGAGCATCAGACATCAATCAATGTCTAGGGTTTCCCAATCAAGGTCTGATAAACCTGGATGAAGTCGACATTGAAGAAGGCAAGAGGCTAATGTTGTACCAAAGAAACCCCAATCTGAAGGATATGAAGAAAAAGGAGTTTCCTGAGGAATTCGAGTTCCTTGCTGAGATAGTAGGCAAATGTATACTATGCAAGGATACGGCACATGACACTGTGCTTGATCAACAACCAAAAATTATGTCTGCAATAGTTCAAAAAAGATGAATCAACTTTGGGGTTATCTTGCTCGATCAAATTTCCAAATGGCTAGAAAAGGCTGAAATGAAGAAGTCTACAGATAAACCCCTTACAAAGGTTTTTCATGGAAGACTTTTGAGCATTGTGCTAAAGAAGAAATTGGCAAACAAGATCAAAGATGATGAGGGAGAACCTTTGAATGTTCACAAAGTAATGTATCCACAACTGTTTGTAAATTAGAAGAAAAACCCAAAGGAAAATAGAAGATTGATAACAACAGGGAGCAACAGAAAGAACTCTGCAAAAAAGAGGAAAGCAAAAGAGGTGGAAAGTTCTGAGTCTGGTGACTCTGCATCAACAACAACCACACCAGCAAGAAAGAAATCCAAGGGCGTGAAGAAAGTTGAGTCCTTGCCAAGAAGTCTCTCCACAGAAGACAAGGATGAAGATGAAAAGGTCTCAACTGCAGAGACCACAAAGAGTAGAAGTAACAGATTACTTCAAGGGCCATCCAACAAGAAAGCTAAGGTGATAAACAGACCAGTCCCAATTTACCAAGAAAATACATCTGACGAAGAAAAGAACGTAGAGTCAGAAGAAGAAAAAGGAACTGATGATGTCAAGATTGAATCCCCAAAGAACAAATCCAGCGATGAAGGTGGAACCGAATTCATGAAAGATAATGCATATTCTAATGATGATGAAGAATACACAAGTCCTGTGGCTGACTCTCAGAGTATTCACTCTGAAAATGAAGAAAGGTTGTAAGATGACAAAGCTGCATCTCCCACTGCAACTATTCCTGAAAGCCCACATGATGGCTCAAAAGATGATGAGTCCAAAGAAGAAGGACCTGCCCCTGACAAGGCTAAACCTCATGGAAGTTCGTCTGATCCAAAGGCCTCAGAGTCTGAAGTGGAAGAAGAGTCTGACTCTTTCATAGCTGAACCTCCAAGAAGAAGGAAGAGCTACAGATTAATTGCTCAATTTGCTTCCAAAAAGAAAAATGATCACTCCAATGCTGTCATTGAATTAAGTGATGATGAGTCTGTATCATAAGAAGAAAGTGTTGAAGATGGGACCAGTGATGAAGAAGATGAATCAGAGGAAGATCTTGCTGAAGAAGGTTCTGGAAATGAAATGCAGTAAGAAGGATTCATTGATGGAAATGATCAGAATGTTTCAAGCTCTAAAAAAGAAGAAATGAAGAAAGATCCTGGTTCTACACATCAGGAATGAGTGGAATGAGAAGACCATCTTGTCATTTCTCCAGCGAGGACTAACAAAAAAATAGCAGAGGAAGTCTCGAATGAACCACAAGAAGTACTTCCAGAAACTCCAAGACTAGAGCTAGTGCCTCAGAACTTCCCAAGAGTGAAGAATTATACAACAATGATGATCAAAGACAAGCCCCATTACAGAATATATAGACATGCTGACAACCACTATATTCCCTTTGATCGCAGAGTGGACATGGAAGGCAGAAGGATAATGGCCAAGGGGATAATCATAGAGTCTGCTCACTCTACCACTGATGATGTTCAAATATAAAATAAGAAGCTTCCATATGTTCAAGCACTATTGACCGACATTTCCTCATCCTCAAATAGCGATTGGTACTCAACAAATTTTCAGATTCTTAACACCTTCAAAAATCTGTCCAAGAATGCATATCGTAGAGTCCAATCTGGTGCTCAATAAGAGGCTGCCCAACCAGATGACCAAATACCTATGGAGAAGGAGCTGATGAAAAATTCTGATGAGCTGATTGAGAAGATATCTCTATTCACTGAAGAGTCAAAGAAGTTGACAACAATAGAAGTTAACTCAGTTCAAGAGAGACTCCAAGCAACGATGGCTGATGTATCACTCAAAATCAAAGAAAGATCACACATATCTAAAGGTCATGAATGATTAGAAGGCAGATGCACTACGAGCGAAGAAGGCAAATGAATTACAACTCCAAGTCCTCTCTAACAAGATTGACAACATGAATCAGTCTTTCTCAGTGCAACTTGAGCTAAGCTAACAGGAACTCAAGTTTGAAATTGCTAACTCCTCCTACCTGATGGAGCAGCTTATGTCCAATATGGAGCAGCTCTCCTAAGTGATTAATGACAAAAAAAGGGGGAGAAAAAGAGGTATAGAGAGAGGCAGAGTAAAAGTCACTCAAGAAAGGGCAAGGAAAGCAAAAGGAAACAAGAGAAGAAGACAAAGAAGAAGATAGAAAAAGAAGAAGCTGGGTCATCATCTGAGGGGGAGCCAAAGGATGATGAGCCTGTAATTGTAAAGGCTGAGGGGGAGCCAGAAAAAGAAGAAATGAGGTCCACATCCCAGGGGGAGCAGGAGAAAAGGAATCAAATAGATGAATAGTTGATCAACAGACATCCTGGAAGCATACATGAAACCAAAGAGGTACATCTCTAGCTAGTTAGGTATGTTCTGGATCCAAGATATAAAATGTCATAGTGTATTAAATTCCATATTCTTATAAATGACATTCATGATTATCTGTTTTAGAAATACAGTTACTCACTGTATATAAGATTCATTCATAACATGCATATGCACTTATTATTTTTTGTCATAATCAAATAGGGGGAGATTGTCAGGAATTAGCATGTGAATGATATTCCTGTTTACATATGATTTGATTATGATATATATATATATGAATGAATATGCAAGTATGCTTACATTAAGAAAAGATGTAAAGTCCTTTGATAGACAATAGAAACATATGTACAAGGACTTAGAATGAATTGATCAAATGTGTTAGGTTGATCCTACATAAGCAAAACAGCTTTGTAAAGTCCTTTAAAAGAAATGATGTACAAGGACTATAAATATAGAAAGATCAAGCATGTTAGGTTGATCTAATAATGTAATAGATAGGCTTGCATCGATCAATCGAGCATCGCACTGTAAATCGTAGTCCGCCAGAGAGTCAAGGAAAAAACTCGAGAGCTATCGAGGCGTAATCGTAGTCTGCAAGATAGTAGATCTCAGAGTTCGTAGATTGCCAGGAGAGACAAGGAAGGATCGTAGTGTGTCAAGGAGAACTTCCTCAGGGCCGTAGTCTGCTGAGGAAGTCACGATCAGAATCATAGAGACAGCCTGCCTACGAGTAGACCAAGCATCTGCCAAAGCCAAGTCAAGAATCGTAGACTACACTCAGAATCGTAGAGTCTACTGATCATTCCAAAGGTAGAGATCGTAGTCGAGCAAGATCAGATGAAGACAACAAGCTCAACGACAGAAATAGTAGAGTGTCAAGATCTGATCTGGGAGTCGTAGTGTCTGCACAGCCGAAGCTAAATCGTAGAGTGTAGAACTGAGACTTCAATAGATGTGCTCACAATGCCAAGGAAGAATCGTAGATCAAATACGATTCTCAACAAATGAGCACTCCCAGAATATCCAAAGGAATGAAGCCTCTAGTTGGCAATGCAAAGATACATCTCACCTGAAGGAAACCAGAGAGCACTCAACGAACGGCATGCAAGCTAGTAGAAGATCTAAGCATCAACCCAATTAGGATCCAGATTGAGTTGTGAAGCCATTCGAGATGAAGTCTTCCACAAGATGATCATAAAAAGACTTCAGTAACTGACTAAGGAAAGTCAACAAGAGCAATAGCTATAAAGTGGACAGAAGATGACTATCTTTGAAGCAACCAGGATCGTAGTGTTTGCTAAACAAAGAAAGAACTGATGGAGTATACACAGAGGTACTGGTCAGCCTCTGAAGAACAAGGCTAAAGTGATTAAGCATTGGGTCAGTCCATTGATGATAAGTGAACGGGAGATCACAAGGAGAAAGCGAGTTGAACACGCCAAAAATATGAAGTGTCTTGCTATTCAGAAGGGGCCAGAACAAAGAAGTCAAGTCATCAGTATCTGAGAGCTGTTGAGGCAAACAAAAGTGTTGAAGCACTGCACAAGAGAAGGAAGAGGTGTTCTACATATTGAAGATCCAATCAACACTCTTCAAGATCGTAGTGTTGTCTCTACCAGTCAACAAGACACTACGATCAGGTCCAAGAAGACATGCATCAGAATCGTAGAGTTCGAACAGCCAAAGATTGAAGCATTGGCAACGGTTCAATCTAAAGGTTAATATTTGGACAAGAGCTTATTAAGAGCATCGATGCAAAAGGACAACCTCTGATCAAGAAATCAGAAGGGGGAAATAAAGTCATTGAACTGCCCAAGGCATAAAAGTGACATCTCTGATGGGGTAGGTGAAACAGTAGACTGCAGTGTGAGAAAGTTATGTCATGTCACATCTGCAGTTTGCACCAAACAACTCGAGATCTATGAAGTAATACAAAGAGCTTTCAAAGGCTACTTTCCAATGGGAAGATTAAAAAGGAGTATAAATCAACTAGAGCTTCAAAGATCAAAGGTTGTTGGAGTTGCTGAGTTTGGAGAATTGGTGGACTGATCTGACTAACGTAAACAGTGAGTGACCAATAAAGGTCTGAAGGCTCACTCTACGATCCACCAAGAACACTTAGAGACAGAAAAAGAAGGAAGTAGAAGTGAGAGTTCTACAATGTAGAAGTGAGAGTTCTACTACAAGAAGAGTGTTCTGAACTGCTGAGAGAAAGAAGAGCATCAAAGTCATCTTGATGTCAATCATGGGAAGACTCTAAGTACCAGAGAGAAGAGCCTATAATCATCTTAGCAAGTCTATCATGAGAAGGCATCCAGTATCAAGAAAGAAGATCACCAATGCCATCATGGTGGTAAGCATGAGAAAGTTTCTAAGTACCTAGCAGAAGAGCTTACAGTCATCATAGAAACCCATCATGTGCAGCCATCAAGTATCAATAGGAATGATCTTCAAGGCAGTTCATCAAGGGATCATCAAAAGTGGTTGAGTAACTGAAGAAGCTGAGCATCATGCAACACTCAACTGCACTTCAAGGATGATCATGCCAAGCTGCTAAGTACCGAAGATGTTCAGAGCATAAAGACATCTTAGCAGCTCAGCGCCAATTCCAACAAACAAACAAATAACTCAACAACAAAAAGCCAGGGCCTGAGGGGTCCTTGTCCGGAGGGACTAAATGAAGTTCAAAACCTACTGGGCTTGAAGTGTTCCTAGGGAACTAGAGAAGTTCCAAGGCTGATGGCCTTGAAGAGTTCTTAGTGAACTGAAGTCTCAAGGTTGTTGGCCTTGAAGGAATCTTAGTGATTCAGGGTGCTGCCCTTCCTTAGTGGAAATCCTGCTAGTTAAAAGTAGAAGAGTGGATTAGGAGCTTGTGTCTCTGAACCACTTAAAACCCCTTGTGTATTTTACCTTATGTCATTTATATTATGTACTTTAACTGCTATAACTGCTATGTATATTTTAATTACTTACCATTGAACTAACTCTACGAACAATGTATGTATGATTATGAATATATCAATGAAGGGGATCTTTTACTTATTCCGATGTACTTGAAAAGATTCTTATGTTTGTTATATGCTAAATTATTAGCAATACAAAATAAACCAAAAAAGTATTTGAAATAAAAAGGATCTATTCAACCCCCCCCCCCCCCTTCTAGATCTATTGTGCCTACTGGAAACTAACAAAGGATAAATATTAGAGATTTATAATTCAATTTATCCAGAGTTCAAGAATGTCCAAATGGTAAATATGATAACTAATTATGGAATAAAATTCAAAAATGAAATTCATGTATCAACATAATTTGGATATAAAACAAATCACTTTTGTCGTGAATAGTACCCTGTGAATAGTACCCGAATGGATAGTACCAAATGAATAGTACCCCATAAATAGTACCCCGAATGAAAATATTGAAATTTAATAAGAAATTTCAGACCAATATTCCAATAAAACGATACTAGATGAAGCGCAAAACTCAAGGATATTCTACTAATTTCAGGGATTATAGAAGCAATACTTACCATAGTAAGTTTAGATTTAAGAATATGAAAAGAAATAATATACAAAACTGCAAATGGATCGTCGCCTCACAGGTCGTCACCCCTGGTCCTCATCGGCCGCCGTTGGCATCATTGTCATTGGTGACGGGCATCATTGGTGAAGACACATGGTCACTACCGATGGCTTGAGCAATGGCAATACCGTCGGTAACGGCTTACTAAATCTTTTTTGGATTTACTCATTAACGACGGCAAGCCCGTCGGCTATGACTCTGTAGCTGTTGGCAATGACTTTTTAAAACTAAATTAAAAGCATCAAATGCATATCCCCATGTATGTCGCTATAGGTCATTGGCGACGGTCACTGTCGTCGCCCTTACCCCCGTCGGCAATGACTATATATATTTTGAATTATTTTTATAATTTCAAAATTTCCCTGTTCATTTACAAATATAAACATATACCTGTTATAAACTAATAAAAAAACATCAAATATCATACAATTCACCATTCAAATAGTAATCCAAATCAAATATATTGATCAAAAATGGTCATCTATACAACTCAAAAACTGTACAAGTACATAAATGAAACTCAGAATATAACATAAACTAACTACAACTCATCGCATATCTTATCTTCATCGACTTGGCGGTCATCACCCTATACTGGATGAGGCTACTCGTCATCAACTTGACGGTCATCATCCTGTACTGGAGGAGGCTTCTCGTCATCAGCTCGACGGTCATCACCAGTGCCTCCACCTCCTCCTCCATGAGTCTCATCAACAAGACCCTACAAAATTAAAATATTAATAACAAAGTCGAAATGAAAACATATTTACATTATTTTAGTTTGTGTTCTTAAAGTTAGGTAGACGGGACTCGAACTCGGGATCCGTATATCTGAATCGAGTCCCGTCAATTATAACGTGTGTCTATTGCATATGCGGTGACTGTGTTTGCATGACGTTTGGACGACCAAGGCGGGTTTTGGTCTCTTTTTCGACTATTTTTCTAAGTTTTCTCAAGTTAGGTATACGGTACTCGAACTCGGGCTCCGTATATCAGAATCAAGTCCCGTAAGTTATAACGCGTGTCTATTGCCTATGCGGTGCTATTGTGAGTGTTTTTGCGTCGTTTGGACAACCTAGGCGGGTTTTGGTTTCTTTTTTGACTATTTTCTAAGTTTTCTCAAGTTAGGCGTACGGGACTCGAATTCAGGCTCCGTATATCAGAATCGAGTCCCGTCAGTTGTAACGCGTGTATATTGTCTATGCAGTGCCATTGTCTATGTTTACGTGTCATTTGGACGACCGAGGCGGGTTTTGGTCTCTTTTTCGACAATTTTTCTATGTTTTCTCAAGTTTGGCGTACAAGACTCGAACTCGGGCTCCGTATATCGAAATCAAGTCCCGTCAGTTGTAACACATGTCTATTGCCTATGCGGTGCTATTGTCTGTGTTTGCGTGTCGTTTGGATGATCGAGGCGGGTTTTGGTCTCTTTTTTGACTATTTTTCTAAGTTTTCTCAAGTTAGGCGTATGGGACTCGAAGTCGGGCTACATATATCAGAATCGAGTCCCATCAGTTGTAACGCGTGTCTATTGCCAATGCGGTGCTATTGTTTGTGTTTGCGTGTCGTTTGGACAACCGAGGCGGGGTTTGGTCTCTTTTTCGACTATTTTTCTAAGTTTTCTCAAGTTAGGTAGACGAGACTTGAACTCGGGCTCCGTATATCAGAATCGAGTCCCGTCAGTTGTAACGCATGTCTATTGCCTATGCGGTGCTATTGTCTGTGTTTGCGTGTCATTTGAACGACCAAGGAGGCTTTTGGTCTCTTTTTTGACTATTTTTCTAAGTTTTCTCAAGTTAGGCGTACGAGACTCCAACTCAGGCTCCGTTAATCATAATCGAGTCCCGTCAGTTGTAACGTGTGTCTATTGCCTATACGCTGCTATTGTATGTGTTTGCATGTCGTTTGGAAGACCGAGGCGGGTTTTGGTCTCTTTTTTGACTATTTTTCTAAGTTTTCTCTAGTTAGGCATACGGGACTCGAACTCGGGCTCTATATATCAAAATTGAGTTCCATCAGTTATAACGCATGTCTATTGCCTATGCGGTGCTATTGTCTGTGTTTGCGTGTCGTTTGGACGACCGAGGCGGGTTTTGGTCTATTTTTCGACTATTTTTCTAAGTTTTCTCAAGTTAGGTAGACGAGACTTGAACTCGGGCTCCGTATATCAGAATTGAGTCCCATCAGTTATAACACATGTCTATTGCCTATGCGGTGCTATTGTCTATGTTTGCGTGTTGTTTGAACGACCGAGGCGGGCTTTGGAATTTTTTTTAACTTTTTTCTAAGTTTTCTAAAGTTAGGCGTACGAGACTCCAACTCGGGCTCGATATATCAGAATCGAGTCCCGTCAGTTGTAACGCATGTCTATTGCCTATGTGGTTCTATTGTCTATGTTTGCTTGTCGTTTGGATGACCTAGGCGGGTTTTGGTCTCTTTTTCGACTATTTTTCTAAGTTTTCTCAAGTTAGGCGTACGGGACTCGAACTCGGGCTCCGTATATCGGAATTGAGTCCCGTCAGTTGTAACACATGTCTATTGCCTATGCGGTGCTATTGTCTGTGTTTGTATGTCGTTTGGACGACGGAGGCTGATTTTGGTCTCTTTTTCGACTATTTTTCTAAGTTTTCTCAAGTTAGGCATACGAGACTCGAACTCAGGCTCTGTATATTTGAATTAAGTCCCGTCAGTTGTAACGCGTGCCTATTTCCTATACGGTGCTATTATGTGTGTTTCCGTGTCATTTGGACGATCGAGGCGGGGTTTGGTCTCTTTTTTGACTATTTTCTAAGTTTTCTCAAGTTAGGCGTACAGGACTCGAACTCGGGCTTCGTATATCAAAATTGAGTCCCGTCAGTTGTAACGCGATTCTATTGCCTATGCGGTGTTATTGTCTATGTTTGTGTGTCGTTTGGACGACTGAGGCAGATTTTGGTCTCTTTTTTAACTATTTTTCTAAGTTTTCTCAAGTTTGGCGTACAAGACTCGAACTCGGGCTCCGTATATCGGAATTTAGTCCCGTCAGTTGTAACGTGTGTCTATTGCCTATGTAGTGCTATTGTCTGTGTTTGCGTCTCGTTTAGACGACTGAGGCGGGTTTTGGTCTCTATTTTGACTATTTTTCTAAGTTTTCTCAAGTTAGGCGTATGGGACTCGAACTCAAGCTCCGTATATCAGAATCGAGTCCCGTCAGTTGTAACGCGTGTCTATTGCCTATGTGGTGCTATTGTTTGTGTTTGCGTGTCTTTTGGACAATCGAGGCGGGGTTTGGTCTCTTTTTTGACTATTTTTCTAAGTTTTCTCAAGTTAGGCGTATGGGACTTGAACTCGGGCTTCATATATCGAAATCGAGTCCCGTCAGTTATAAGGTATTGCCTATGCGGTGCTATTGTTTGTGTTTGTGTGTCGTTTGGACAACCGAGGCGGGTTTTGGTCTCTTTTTTGACTATTTATCTAAGTTTTCTCAAGTTAGGCGTACGGGACTCAAACTCGGACTTCGTATATCGGAATCGAGTCCCATCAATTGTAACACGTGTCTATTGCCTATACGGTGCTATTGTCTATATTTGCGTGTCGTTTGGATGATCGAGGCGGGTTTTGGTCTCTTTTTTGACTATTTTTCTAAGTTTTCTCAAGTTAGGCGTACAGGACTTGAACTTAGGCTCTATATATTAGAATCGAGTCTCGTCAGTTGTAATACGTGTCTATTGCCTATGTGGTGTTATTGTCTGTGTTTGCGTGTCGTTTGGACGCCCGAGGCGGGTTTTGGTCTCTTTTCGACTATATTTCTAAGTTTTCTCAAGTTAGGCATATGAGACTTGTACTCAGGCTCCGTATATCGGAATCAAGTCCCGTCAGTTGTAACGTGTGTATATTGCCTATGCGGTGCTATTGTGTGTGTTTTCATGTCGTTTGGACGACCGAGGCGGATTTTAGTCTCTTTTTGACTATTTCTCTAAGTTTTAATAAGTTAGGCGTACGGGACTCAAACTCGGGCTCCGTATATCAAAATCGAGTCCCGTCAGTTGTAACGCGTGTCTGTTACACCCCCAAATCCGGGTTACCTGACCCCCGAGTTTGGTGTTCATGATTCACATTATAATAACATCTAACTACCCATTCATATAGAAATAGGAATACATAACTCATTAACATAAGTTGTTAATACATAAGTCCTAGGTTTGCTAACCTTAAAATTACATACATACCCCTTAGATAAACAAAAAGGGTTTACAATACAACATGATATTAATAATGTTCATTATAACTACTCCAGCATCTTGCCTTTGCCTTTGTTCTTCTTTGACCCGTTGGCCTCTTCGTTCCTAGCTGAAATATTTTATTTATATCAAGGGTGAGCAACAAGTTTGCCCCGCAAGTTAAGACATATAATAAAGGTATAGAAATCAATATCAAGTCTTCTAACATTCTCCGCAACAATAATCTGATAATGAAAGAGTACAACGCTTTCAAAGTTTCTACGATATTCTATTGAATAAACAAGAATCAATTCTACGCAATAAAAAAGTGAAATGTTTTCCAGATTTATGCTGAGTGATCCATTGGATCTAGAAGTTCTACTTTCTCGGGTATCTATCAAAGATTTACTTTGATATATACGCAGGAGTATCAGATAACCATAAAGATTAAATCATACTCCTCTGCAAGTACTTAGAGCCGGCCAACTCCTTGTACTCGATATTATGCATAATACTTAGGTCGCTCGCAATGGTCGATATACGACTTAAAAATTTTGTTCCCTTTTATATAAAAGGTTGTTCTTCTCAGTCTCAGAATCAAGATTTTGATTTAACAACGAAATAATGTGATTTCAAATTCTATTTACTTATCAATCTAGCCAAAATATTGGCATTGATCTATCAATAACAATCGAATTCTCTTCTCAAATTTATCAAGTTCTAACAAATGTGCGTCTAGCCAGAATAATTAGCTAAGAGATTTCTCAACATAATTTGACAATAAACAGGAATTATTTATACTGTCAATTCTATCTTCTACGAATATGAATATCCAACAACAGTTATTCTAAAATGGTATATTCTCCGAATCAGTAGTTCAATTTGAATTATTAAACATGCACTAACTGCGAATAATCAACAATAAATTCCCTAGACATGGTATAATTAGCAATAATTAACCATAATAATTGAATGAATATAACTCAAGGTTGAGCTAGGAAACTTGTCTTCCGCGTTGATTACAGCTACACAATATAATTAACTGCGTTCGTAAGACCTATAATCAACAATGTCGGTCTCACAATTAGCACAATCATTTATAACACGTAACACTGTATTCTACAGTCAAACTTCTCCTAGACACATTACCACATAATCACATCAGTGTTTATAATCTATATAAACACTTATCAAGTCTAACTATTTCGGTCTGGTTGGACTTCGGTTCATTCTCGATTAATTACGGTCACCTTTAAAAGACAATTAACACATTGATTGTCAATTAAACTTGGTCTCTAAGCTTCAATGTTATTTTAGATAAGTCAAATATCGTTTATAATATTTTTCGGAAGCTTTTAATAATTTATAAACAATTATTATAATTTATAATAATTTTTTAAACACTTAAATCATTTTTAAATGATTTAATTATCAAATAATCTTATCATTATTAATATTTAATAATATAAAAATATTAATAACTTACTTGTCAAAATATTAAAGTTATTTTAATAACTTCAAATATTTTAAATCATTAATATTCTACTTAAATGATTTTAAAGTAATTAAAATCATTTTTAAATCATCACCATAAATATTTAAATATTAATGAAATTATCATCCAAATATTAAAAGTAATTAATTATCACTTAAAATATTTTTAGTTCATTTTTCTCATTTTAAATGATTTTTAAATCAATAAAACCATTTTTTTTTAATTCATTTATTTAATATAATAATTAAATAAATCTATATCAATAATATTAATTTATTAATGAGAATTCTCCAAAAATATTGAAATATATATTTTATAATTCAAAATATTTTCTAACACTTTATTCTCATTTAAAATAATTTTTAAATCAATAAAATCATTTTTATCTTATTTATTTAATTTAATAATTAAATAAATCTAATATCATTAATATTAAATTATTAATGAAAATTCTCTAAAAATATTAAAAGTTGTATTTTATAACTCAAAATATTTTTAAATACATTATTCTTATTTAAAATAATTTTCATAATATTAAATCATTTTTCTCTAATTTATTTAATACACTAAGTAAATAAATTAAATACCTTTAATATTTAAATAATTATAAATATTAGAGAAAAATATTCCAATTGGTCAAAAATTATTTTTCATAATTTAAAAAAAAATTAAAACAATTTTTAATAATTTTTATAATTTATTTTCTATTTTTAATTAATTACCGAAAATTCAGAAATTAAAAAAAATCAAAACCGTCGCTATAGGCCTTTAGCGACACAAAGCGTCACTGTTGGTGTTCTTGAGCTCAAGAACACTGACAGCCAGCTAAGGAAGGTTGTTTGTTTGACTAGCCTTAATTCTCTGTTCTTGTATCCTCTGTTCAATATAAGACTTAGATCATGCAGTGTTTATGTAGCACTACACGTTACAACACACAGCATGGTCATACTACAACACATTTGCCAGATCCGAAGTCTCAAAGTAGTCGCCGGAAGCTTACGGGCTTTTCGGGTTACCGAAACCCGCGGGCGACTTCAATCGCCTACTTGTGGCTCGATTATTTTCTAGTTCTGTTCACGATATTGATGGTTTTATGGTTCACACTGGTAGTATACCTGACAAGGAACATTATTATAACAACACATCAATTTAACAACAACAGATCCACAAGTTATGACACGGTCAAACCTTGTCAGGATCTATGTTCATACACTTTTCTGGAAATTCCAGAATTGTAAAAGCAGTGCAAGTGGCCTACTTTGACCACTTGGTACGACTGATATGTTGCTTGTTTAAGCGTTATAAAGACCCATATCTATAGTACTCCCTCCTATTCATATTAAATGTCTTTTTAGAGTTAAGCACACTTATTAAGATATAACACAAAATATCTTTTGTATCCCTAATTAATTATTTCTCTCTCCACAATGGTCCATGGAATTGCATTTACTAAGCATATTAAATAGAGGGGTAAATTAGGAAAAAATAGTGCAATATTGCATAGGGATTCCAAAACGACACTTATATTGAATAAAATGAAACTCTCCAAAACGGCACTTAATATGAATAGGAGGGAGTATATTATACAAGCTACAACATGGTTACAAACACAACATAAACAAATCATCAAAGATGTCAGATCGGGGCAGTTTAAAAGTTGTCAGACGCTGTTCATGGCCTTTCTGGGTTACCCAGAAATGGACTGGTCAACGTTGGTCAATGGGTTTTGACCGTTAATAAAATGAAATCTAGACATCTAATGACACTGATTCCACTTGCAGATTAAAGACCACATACCCGGCTACATATAACAACTTTAAAACAACAAAAATAATAAACGAGCAACGATCTGTGGCCACTGACATTTCTTGTCAGACCACAAAAATTGCTCAAGAACAGATTTTGAAAAATATCATTTTAAGGCACTTTGATGCTATGGATTCATGATAGAACATCATAGATCTTCATAAAACATCCATTAGCAAAAATCTAAACACAAAAACACAATTTTTTAAAGCATACAAGATCAAAAGTAAAAATTATGTTTATACCTTTTCTTGAATAATTTTAGATCTTGGCTCTCCAATCTGTTATTGGTTGATCTAGGGTTGTATATAGAACTGATATACTTAGCAATTTCGTTGGTTTAGGAGAGAGAGGGAGTTGGTGAGAGAAAAATAGCAAAATGGCTAATATTTATGGACTTTCTCTCTCCAACATCTATTATATATTGCTTATTGTTGCTTTGGATCTGTGATTTTCGGCTGGGAGGCTGAGATTGTTGTGTCACCAAGTCAACAAAGTGCTTCAACAACTAAAGTAGCTAACAATTATCCAAGTTATCAAATTAAAATAAACTAAAAGGGCATTTTGGTCATTAGCAAAATAATTTAATGTCATTCTAGATTTTTGTCCAAACCCTTAGGGTTTAACCCTTAGGTTTTAACCCTAAGGTCCTAACCCTTAGGTTTTAAAATACTCAAATTCTAGAATTTTCTAATTAGGGTTTAAAAATAGAAAATTAAGAATTTTAAAATATAATTAGGGTTTTAAATAGAAATTAATATTTCTAAAGTATAATTAGGGTTTTCTAATTATAATAACACATACCAATCACTTTAGGCTTTCTAATTAGGATTAGGGTTTCCTAATTAGGGTTTAGGACTTTCTGAATTTAAAATTAGGGTTTTAATTAGAAAAATAAAATTTCCAAATTTACATTTTGGGTTTCCTAACTAAATTAGGGTTTCCTAATCTCATTATAGTTTAATAAATATATCAGGCCTTCCAAATAGGATTAGGGTTGCCTAATTAGGGTTTAAGATTTCCCGAATATGAAACTAGGGTTTTTCGGCTTTCGATTAGGGTTTGTAACTATGTGTTAGGGTTTCTAATCCCGAGATTAGGGTTTCTAATCTCTTATTAGGGTTTATAATTTTAAACCTTATCCTAATCAATCATTGATCAAAAATTATAAACGATACACACGCGTATCATTAATATAATTATATTAATTATATTTTCTACTGAACCCCTATCCAAAAATTAGGGTTAGGGTTTCTAAAACTTATTAAGCACAACTCTACTCTATATTTTATTAGTCAATACACAAATTGACCTTCTCGATACACGTATCACTGATACTTGTCACAAAAATGATAATCAATATCAATATTAATAAATAAAAAATTATTCGTAAAATTTTGAATATTCGAAATCTCAGGTTATCACAGTGTCTATTGCCTATACGGTGCTATTGTATATGTTTGCGTGTCGTTTGGACGACCGAGGTGGGTTTTGGTCTCTTTTCGACTATTTTTCTAAGTTTTCTCAAGTTAGGCCTGCGAGACTCGAACTCAGGCTCCGTATATCGGAATCAAGTTCCATCAGTTGTAACGCATGTCTATTACCTTTACGGTGCTATTGTGTGTGTTTCCGTGTTGTTTGGATGACCGAGGCAAGTTTTGGTCTCTTTTTTGCATATTTTTCTAAGTTTTCTCAAGTTAGGCGTACGGGACTCAAACTCGGGCTCCGTATATCGGAATCGAGTCCCGTCAGTTGTAACGCGTGTCTATTGCCTATGCGGTGCTATTGTCTGTGTTTGCGTGTCGTTTGGATGACCGAGGCTGATTTTGGTCTCTTTTTCGACTATTTTTCTAAGTTTTCTCAAGTTAGGCGTACAAGACTCGAACTCGGGCTCCGTATATCAGAATAAAGTCCCGTAAGCTGTAACGCGTGTCTATTACCTATGCGGTACTATTGTCTGTGTTTGCGTGTCGTTTGGACGACCGAGGCGGGTTTTAGTCTCTTTTTGACTATTTTTCTAAGTTTTCTCAAGTTAAGGGTACGGGACACGAACTCGGGATCCGTATATCGAAATTGAGTCTCGTCACTTGTAATGCTTGTCTATTGCCTGTATGGTGCTATTGTCTGTGTTTACGTGTCGTTTGGACGACCAAGGCGGGTTTTGGTCACTTTTTTGACTATTTTTCTAAGTTTTCTCTAGTTAGGCGTATGAGACTCAAACTCGGGCTCCGTATATCAGAATTGAGTCCCGTTAGTTGTAACGCGTGTCTATTGCCTATGCGGTGCTATTGTCTGTGTTTGCGTCTCGTTTGGACGACCGAGGCGGGTTTTGGTCTCTTTTTAGACTATTTTTCTTAGTTTTCTTAAGTTAGGTGTACGAGACTCGAACTCGGGCTCGATATATCAGAATCGAGTCTCACCAGTTGTAACGCATATATATTGCCTATGCGGTGCTATTTTCTGTGTTTGTTTGTCGTTTGGACGACCGAGACGGGTTTTGGTCTCTTTTTCGACTATTTTTCTAAGTTTTCTCAAGTTAGGCGTACGGGACTCAAACTCGAGCTCCGTATATCGAAATTGAGTCTCGTCAGTTGTAACGCATGTCTATTGCCTATGCGGTGCTATTGTCTGTGTTTGCATATCATTTGGACGACCGAGGTGGGTTTCGGTCTCTTTTTTGACTATTTTTCTAAGTTTTCTCAAGTTAGGTAGACGAGACTTGAACTCGAGCTCCATATATAATAATAGAGTCCCGTCAGTTATAACGCTGTGTTCATTGCCTATCTTGGTCTTTAGTATACGTGTTTGCGTGTCTTTTGAACGACCGAGGCGGGTTTTGGTCTCTTTTTTTACTATTTTTCTAAGTTTTCTCAAGTTAGGCGTACAAGACTCGAACTCGAGCTCGATATATCGGAATCGAGTTCCGTCAGTTATAAAGCGTGTCTATTGCCTATGTGGTGCTATTGTTTGTGTTTGTGTGTCGTTTGGACGACCGAGACAGGTTTTGGTCTATTTTTTGACTACTTTTCTAATTTTTCTCAAGTTAGGCGTACGAGACTCGAACTCTCAGCTCAGATATCGAAATTGATTCCGTCAACAGAATGTTGCGTGTTCATTACCTATGTCGTCTTATTGTTCTGCATTTTTTGTGTGTCATTTGGACGACCGAGGCATATTTTGGTCTCTTTTTTGACTATTTTTCTAAGTTTTCTCAAGTTAGGCGTACGGGACTCGAACTTGGGCTCAATATGTCGGAATCGAGTCCCGTCAGTTGTAACGCATGTCTATTGCCTATGCGGTGCTATTAACTGTATTTGCGTGTCGTTTGAACCATCGAAGCGGGTTTTAGTCTCTTTTTTGACTATTTTTCTAAGTTTTCTCAAGTTAGGCGTACGGGACTCGAACTCGGGCTCCATATATCGGAATCGAGTCCTGTCAGTTGTAACGCATGTCTATTGCATATGCGGTGCTATTGTCTGTGTTTCTGTGTCGTTTGGACTTTCGAGGCAAGTTTTGGTCTATTTTTTGACTATTTTTCTATGTTTTCTCAAGTTACGCATACGGGACTAGAACTCGGGCTCCGTATATCGAAATCATTCCTCATCAGTTGTAACGCGTGTTTATTGCCTATATGGTGCTATTGTCTATGTTTGCTTGTCGTTTGGACGACCGCGGCGAGTTTTGGTCTTTTTTTTGACTATTTTTCTAAGTTTTCTCAAGTTAGGTGTACGGGACTCGAACTCGGGCTCGATATATCGGAATAGAGTCCCGTCAGTTGTAACGTATGTCTATTGCCTATGCGGTGATATTGTCTGTGTTTGCGTATCGTTTGGACGACCGAGGCGGGTTTTGGTCTCTTTTTTGACTATTTTTCTATGTTTTCTAAAGTTAGGCGTACGGGACTCGAACTCGGGCATCGTATATCGGAATCAAGTCCCGTCAGTTGTAACGTGTGTCTATTGCATATACGGTGCTATTTTCTTTGTTTGCGTGTTGTTTGGACGACCGAGGTGGGTTTTGGTCTCTTTTTTGACTATTTTTCTAAGTTTTCTCAAGTTAGGCGTACGGGACTCGAACTCGAGCTTCGTATATCAGAATCAAGTCCCATCAGTTGTAACGCGTGTCTATTGCCTATGTAGTGCTATTATCTGTATTTGCGTGTCGTTCGGACGATCGAGACGGGTTTTGATCTCTTTTTTGACTATTTTTCTAAGTTTTCTCAAGTTAGGCATACGGGACTCGAACTTGGGCTCCGTATATTAGAATCGAGTCCCGTCAGTTGTAACGTGTGTCTATTGCCTATGCGGTGATATTGTCTGTGTTTGCGTGTCATTTGGATGACCGAGACGGGTTTTGGTCTCTTTTTCGACTATTTTTCTAAGTTTTCTCAAGTTAGGTAGACGAGACATGAACTCAGGCTCTGTATATCAGAATTGAGTCCCGTCAGTTGTAACGTGTGTCTATTGCCTATGTAGTGCTATTGTCTTTGTTTGCATGTTGTTTGGACGACCGAGGTAGGTTTTGGTCTCATTTTTGACTATTTTTGTAAGTTTTCTCAAGTTAGGCATACGAGACTCGAACTCGGGCTCGATATATCAGAATTGATTCCCGTCAGTTGTAACACATGTCTATTGCCTATACGGTGCTATTGTCTGTGTTTGCGTGTCATTTGGACGACCGAGGTGATTTTTGGTCTCTTTTTCACTATTTTTCTAAGTTTTCTCAAGTTAGGTGTACGGGAGTCAAACACGGGCTCCGTATATCGGAATCGAGTCTTGTTAGTTGTAATGCGTGTCTATTGGATATGCGGCGCTATTGTCTGTGTTTGCGTGTCGTTTGGACGACCGAGGCGAGTTTTGGTCTCTTTTTTGACTATTTTTCTAAGTTTTCTCAAGTTAGGTAGACGGGACTCAAACTTGAGCTCTGTATTTCAGAATCGAATCCCGTCAATTGTAACGCGTGTCTATTGCCTATGTGGTGTTATTGTCTGTGTTTGCATGTCGTTTGGACGACTGAGGCGGGTTTTGGTCTCTTTTTCGACTATTTTTCTTGTAGTGATTTATAGTAGAATTGACTAAATAGTAACTGATTCACGGACGGTCCAGATTGATTTACTAATAAAACGAACGATCCATATTGATTTACTATTAAAACCACAACCGACGGTCCAGATTGATTTACTATTCAAACTACCACCAACGGTCCAAATTGATTTACTATTAAAACCACAACCCACGGTCCAGATTGATTTACTATTAAAACCACCACCGACGGTCCAGATTGATCTACTATTAAAACCACCACCAACAGTCTATAAAATTAGTACATCTTTCTATGGAATAATAAGTTAAACTTACAACAAACGCATCTTGACAAATCCCTCTATTTATATCAAAAAAAATTGAATAAATATTTACCACAAATCACTTATCTTTAATAGACACATTTTTAATCTTTTAACAATTATTCATCATTAATATTATAACTCACAATATTGACAACCAGATCATTCCCACGAAAGAGGGGGCTTTTCGATAAGGATTTCTCCTTATTGGCGCGTAATTAAATAACCTAACCTCTTTTCTTGACAGAACTTTCTAGATATTGTCAATAATGCAAATAATAATATGAATAAATATGTTGTCTCAATTATTGATTTAATAATATAAAATATTGTGCAGAAGATACTGTGACAATAATTGAATCAATAATATGAGATATTATGCAGCAACTACTGTAATAATTGAATAAAACTAGGTGACTTCTTACGTAAGCATCAAAAATCAGAGATATTATGTAATACCATGTGCTACTATGCAACAACGCATATTACTGTACTTTTATCACCGGATATTTTAACAGTTTAACGGTAAAAATTTTGCTGTTATTTTTATAAAAAAGTTATTTCTGTCGCTTTTTATATCCGACAGTTATTCCATTGTGGGGTCCACCAATGATAGTGTCGTCGTACGGATATTCCCCAATAAAAAGAATATTCCCCGACCAAACGAATATTTTATGACAACTTGCTTACTTTGAAAATTTTGCACATATCACCCATAAATATAGCATTATATCAAATCAACACCTTATTATTCAAAATAATATTTAGAGAAAATTAAATCTTTATTCATAAAAAGTTGGGGTCTTACAACCTCCCTTCTTATGAAATTTCGTCCTCGAAATTAATGTACGACCTGATATGTCGAAGAGATGAGGATATCTTATTTTTATTTCAGATTCTAACTCCCATGTCATTTCCTCAATATCGTAATTTCTCTATAAAACTTTGACTTGAGGTATAACCTTTGAGCGTAGAATATGTTCCTTCTTATCCAAGATTTTAACAGGTACCTCTTCATACTTTAAATCTTCTGCTATCTCGTCTGGTTCTAATTCAATAATGTGGTTCGGGTCTTCCAAATATTTACGTAACATAGATACGTGAAAAATGTTATGAACACGAGATATACTTGGCGATAAAGCGAGTCTATAGGCCACAGTTCCTGCTCGGTCGAGGATTTCAAATAGGCCAATGAATCTAGGGTTGAGCTTTCCACTCTTTCCAAATCTCGTAACTTTTTTCCATGGAGCAACACGTAACAATACATAATCTCCAACATTAAATTCTACGTCCCTTCGATGAAGATCAGCATAACTCTTTTATCGATCTTGTGATGTTTGTATACGTTGCCGGATCATTTGAATCTTTTCCATAGTAATGCGTACCAATTCTTGTCCCAACAACATTGCTTCACCCACCTCGTCCCAGCATACTGGAGAATGTCACTTTCGTCCATACAACGTCTCGAATGGAGCCATGCCTATACTTGTTTGATAAATGTTGTTGTAGGAGAATTCCACCAATGGTAAGTATTTGTCCCAACTTCCTTTAAAGTCTAGGACACAAAGTCTTAATAGATCTTGAAGAGTTTAAATAGTCCTCTCCGACTATCCGTCCGTCTGAGGATGATATGCAGAACTAAATCGTAAATCAGTGCCCATAGCTTTCTGCAAGCTAACCCAAAATCGTGAAGTGAATCTTGGGTCTCAATCAGAAACTATGGATACTGGCATACGATGAAATCTTATAACTCATCTATATACATACGAGGAAGACGTTCAAGTGAATATATTTCTCATATAGGTAAGAAATGAGCAGACTTGGTTAATCTATCGACAATGACCCAAATTGCATCTATGCCTTGAGAAGCCTTGGGAAGACCAGTAACAAAATCCATATTAATGTGCTCCCACTTCCATTCTGGAATTTCAAGTGGTTGCAATGGGTCTTTTGGCAGTTGATGCTCTACCTTGACACGTTGACAAGTTAAACACCTTGAGATAAACTCCGCGATCTCTCTCTTCATATTGCTCCACCAAAATGTATGTCGAAGATCACGATACATTTTAGTACTCCCTCGATGGATTAGAAACGGTGTGTTGTGTGCCTCCATCATGATTTTATACTTCAAATCAGATTCGTTAGGAACACAAAGTCTTGAATTGACTCGAAGTATTCCTTCTTCGTCGATCCTTGCTTCTGGAATAGCACTTTTTTATACTTTCTTCTTAATACTCATCAGCTCCGGGTCTGCAGCTTGAGTAGCTTTAACTTTATCGATTAAAGTCGGTTCTACTCGTATATTTGACATCATCACGCGGGTACTTGGAGTCTTTAACTCTATCTCCATCCTTTGTAAGTCATATAAAATGGGCCTTTGTGTTGACAATAACGCACTCGTACCCGCATACGATCTTCTACTCAACGCGTCAGCTACCACGTTCGCTTTTCCAGGATGGTATTGAATGATATGGTCGTAATCTTTCAACAGCTCAAGCCAACGTCGTTGCCGCATGTTAAGTTCTTTTTTGGTGAAGAAATATTTGAGGCTTTTACGATCTGTATAGATCTCCACTTTCTCTCCATACAGGTAATGTCTCCAGATCTTTAGCGCGAAAATGACTACTGCCAACTCTAGATCATGAGTAGGATAATTCCTCTCATATTCTTTGAGTTTTCGTGAGGCATATGCTATGACTTTCCCATGTTGCATGATAACATATCCTAAACCTCTTCCTGAAGCATCATTGTAGATGACAAATCCCTCTAAACCTGATGGTATTGTCAGAACATGTGATGAAATGAGTCTCCTCTTGAGTTCTTGGAAACTCTTCTCACACTCTTTGCTCCATCCGAACTTTGTATCTTTTCGAGTCAGCTGAGTTAATGGAGTAGCGATTTGAGAAAATCCTTCTACGAATCTCCGATAATAACCAGCTAATCCCAGAAAGCTACGTATTTCTCTTACTAACTTAGGTTGCTCCCAACTTTGTATTGCTTAAATCTTCGTCGGGTCAACTGATATTCCATATTTCGATATCACGTGCCCAAGGAATGCTACTTCCTCAAACCATAACTCTCAGTTCTTCAACTTGGCATATAACTTGTTTTCACGAAGCTTTTGGAGTAGCCTCAAGTGTTTGCTCAAGATCTTCATGACTTTTAGAGTAAATGAGGATGTCATCAATAAAGACAACTACAAAATGATCCAAATATTCCTTGAATACTCTGTTCATCATATCCATGAAGGCAGCATGAGCATTAGTCAATCCAAAAGACATGACTGGGAATTCATAATGCTCGTACCGAGTTCTGAAAGCAGTCTTTGGAATGTCATCAGTTTTAATCTTTAACTGATGATATCCGGAACGAAGATCGATCTTTGAAAAGAATTTAGCACCTTGCAAATCAATGCGAGGTAACGGGTACCTATTTTTGATGGTGACATGATTCAACTCTCAATAGTCAATGCAAAGTCGCATACTCCCATCTTTCTTCTTTACGAATAGAACAGGAGCACCCTAAGGAGATGTACTAGGACGAATGAAACCGATGTCTAACAGTTCTTTCAGTTGGGTTTTTAACTCCTAAAGTTCAATAGGAGCCATTCGATATGGAGTTTTGGAAATGAGTTTTGTATCGGGCTCAAGGTCAATACAAAATTTGATTTCACGCTCTGGGGTAGGCCAGGAAGTTCTTCAGGTAATACGTCAGGAAATTTATTAACAATAAAAATATCATTCAAATCTGACGTATTTTTGTTTAAATTCGTGACATGGGCTAAGAAAGCTTGACATCCATTTTTCAATAAACGAATGGCTTTATGGCTTGATATGACAGTGATTGACTTTAGTGGTTTGGTTACTTGAATTCGCATAATATGTTGGTTAGGAATATGAAAACTAACGACCATACGAAAATAATCAATTTTAACATGATGAGTAGTTAACCAATCAATCCCTAAAATCACATCAAATGTAAGTATTTTCAAAGAGATGAGATCAACAGGTAATGTGAAAGTGTCGATTTGAATTAAACAAGATTTATAAACCGTGGATGTGATGAAGGTTTCTCCCAACGAAGTTTCAATAGATAAGTCAAAGTCTAATTTTCCCGAAGTTAAATTTAAACATTGAGCGCAAGTAGGAGAAATAAAAGAATGGGTAGAACCGGTATCAAATAAGGTATAGACTTTGCAAGAGTTTATGATTAGAATAGTGAGGACTACTATAACCACCATCTTGGACCATCACTCCATTCTCCGACTAGTCCCAGCTATATTCTCATTTCCTAAAGAGAACAGTGAAAGAAAAGGGTGAGCTCAACTAGCCAAGTAAAAAATATAATGACTAAGATAATGTAGAATAAATTATCCTTACCCTTCAACAATGTAAAAACTGATATAATACAATAGATAACAAGTTTAACTGCATCAGAACAAGCAATCCATTAGAAGAGTCAAGTAGAGCATGATGTATACTATTTTCTATGATTTAAAAGTTCATCATCAATATTTTATCTCTGTAACACATCTCAATAAATATTCCACATCACTGGATTAACCATGCACTACAGGCCAAAGATATTCATTAGTATCACATCCATGAATCATCCATGCACTACGGGCCAAGGATATTCGTTAGTATCACCAATGGTCATGATCATGCCAAACAATTGTCCATCAATGCACTACGGGCAAATGAGGACTTTTACCACATCATTTGTAATATTAAAGGTTATGATTATACTGATAAATAATTCCTGTTCATAATCATACCAATCAACAGTCCATCTATGCACTATGGGCAAAAGATGACTTTCATCAGAATATAAGCACGAGGATGATGACAATGATATAAAAATTTAATTAAGTGAGATCAAGGATAAAAATTAAAGATTTATAATTCAATTTATCCAGAGTTTAAGAATGTCCAAATTTTCAACATGATAACTGCTTTGTGGACTAAAATTCAAGAATAATATTCATGTATCAAAAATAATTTGGATAGAAAAAAAATCATTTTTTGTCGTGAATAGTATCCCGGGTGAATAGTACCCCGTGAATAGTACCGTATATATAAATAGTGTCGTATGTATGAATAGTACCCATGAATAGTACTCCGGTATGAAAAGATTAAAATTTAACAAAAATGTCCAGAAAAATATTTCAGTGAAACGATACTAGATGAAACTCAAATTTTAAGGATATTCAACTAATTTCAAGGAGTATAGAAGCAATACTTATCAACATAAGTGTAGAATTAGGAATATGAAACGAAATAATATTACTTACATACTACAGAGTATGAAAAAAAATATTATTTCTTACGAATATTGAACAAAAATAATATCCCTTACGAATATTAAACAAAAATAATATTCCTTACAAATATTAAACGAAGACAATATCCCTTATGAATATTGAACGAAAATAATATTTTTATGAATACGAAAAATAATATCTCTTCTGAATATGAAATAAATAATACATCTTACCTTAGTAGGAGAGTAATTCCGACTGGTATAGCGGGGATATTCTTAGAGAAAATTTGCACTATTTTCTACACTCAAAGCTTCTTTCAACTCAAATGAAATACGCTCAATATTATAGAATAATAATTCTCTGATTCTGATGTGATTTTCATTTCTAAACTAAGCATCCTATTTATAGGAGAATGGCAGGATACTATTTAGGGGGAAAAATCACGGACTACACAGTAAAACCTTCACGGGCGAGCAAAATTCAGCGAAAAAAATTTGATTTCACTATGCATCACTATACAAATACTATGCAGTACTATGCAAACACTATGCAGTACTATGAAATAAAATATAATATATTCTATTTATAAAAAGTATTTTTGTTTTATATAAAAAGTTTTCTGTTTTATTACTATTATAATAATAATAATAAAACAAAAATTGAGATAACTTTCTACCGATGATTTTGAAAAATGAGTAAGTGGGGGTCCATGTTATAAGCCAAAATTACAACAAATACTTCATAAAACCCCCTCTATTTATCACAATTCACTTGACTAATCACATTTTTAATCTTTCAATAATTATTCATCATTAATATTATAACTCATAATATTAACAACCAGATCATTTTCAGGAAAGAGGGGGATTTATTGATTTAATAATATAAAATATTGTGTTGATGATACTGTGACAATAATTGAATCAATAATATGAGATAATATGC
This sequence comes from Panax ginseng, assembly GCA_020205605.1. Classification (NCBI taxonomy): domain Eukaryota; kingdom Viridiplantae; phylum Streptophyta; class Magnoliopsida; order Apiales; family Araliaceae; genus Panax; species Panax ginseng. The sequence goes on from CM035150.1 coordinate 49,609,738, forward strand.
ATCAATTACTATTGTAATAATTGAATAAAACTGAGTGACTTCTCACGAAAGCATTAATAATCAAATATATTGTACAATACCGTGTGCTACTATGCAACCACGCGTATTATGGTACTTTTATCACCGGGTATTTCAACAGTTAACGGTAAAAGTCTTGCCGTTATTTTTATAAAAAAGTTATTTATGTCTTTTTCTAAATTCGACAGTAATTCTGTTGTGGGGTCCATCAATGATTGTGCTGTCGTACAAATATTCCCTAATAAAACGAATATTCCCCGACCAAATGAATATTTTATGACAACTTGCTTACTTTGCAAAATTTATAATATTACCCATAACTATAACAATATTACCCACAACTATAACAATATTTAGAGAAAATTAAATCTTTATTCATAAAAGTTGGTGTCTTACAACCTGAGTGAATAATATCCCGTGAATAGTACCCCGAATGAAAATATTAAAATTTAATAAGAAAGTTCAGACCAATATTTCAATGAAACGATACTAGATGAAGCGCAAAACTCAAGGATATTCTACTAATTTCAGGGATTATAGAAGCAATACTTACCATAGTAAGATTAGATTTAAGAATATGAAAAGAAATAATATACGAAACTGCAAATGGATTTTTACCTGTCATGCGATAATTCGCGTAGACAGATTATTCCCACATATTAAAGGATGCATACGAAAAATAATATCCCTTACGAATACGAAAGAAATAATACCTCTTACCTTAGTAGAAGATTGGATATTGTAATAGTGAGGTAGCATAATACTCTTCTTCTTTCTCTCTATAGTTTCTTTTGTGAGTCTTAGTGAATGAAAGAAGAAATAAGCTTCTATTTATAGGAGAATGGACTAAATAGTAACTGATTCACAGACGGTCCAGATTGATTTACTATTAAAACGGACGGTCCATATTGATTTACTATTAAAACCATAACCGACAGTCCATATTGATTTATTATTAAAGCCACAACCGACGATACAAATTGATTTACTATTAAAAGCACAACCAACGGTCCATATTGATTTACTATTAAAACCACCACTGACGGTTCAGATTGATTTACTATTAAAACCATAACCAACGGTCCAGATTGATTTACTATTAAAACCAACACCGACGGTCCATAAAATTAGTACATCTTTCCATGGAATAATAAGTTAAACTTACAACAAACGCCTCATGACAAACCCCTTTATTTATATCAAAAAAATTGAATAAATATTTACCACAAATCACTTATCTTTAATAAACATATTTTTAATCTTTTAACAATTATTCATCATTAATATTATAACTCACAATATTGACAACCATATCGAGGGGGCTTTCTGATAAGAATTTCTCCTTATTGGCGCGCAATTAAATAACCTAACCCCTTTCCTCAACAGAACTTTCTAGACATTGTCAATAATGCAAATAATAATATGAATAAATATGTTGCCTCAATTATTGATTTAATAATATAAAATATTGTGTAGAAGATACTGTGACAATAATTGAATCAATAATATGAGATACTACGCTGCAACCACTGTTACAATAATTGAATAAAACTGGGTGACTTCTTACGTAAGCATAAATAATCAGAGATATTATGTAATACCGTGTGCTACTATGCAATAACGCGTATTACTGTTGTGACAACCCCAAAATAGGTCCATTTCATCCAACCCATTCTGAGTCGCAAAATACATGGTACAGAAAATAACTACAACTTTATTACAACAATTGTTGTGCAAAGTACAACAACACATATGCTGTAAGTTTGGATACAAATATATACCAACTGTGACACTCATCCCAACCTTGGATAGCACGTCACAATGACACCTTACATAAAGGTATAGTCAAAAACTGTTTTAGAAATTAGAATCTTTGGGAAGTGCTCAAGGAAACCTTCGTATATGGGAGGCCATGCGTCTAGGTTATGATAGATATCATATGGCCACAGAATTATCCTTAGTTGACCCAATAGACCCCAAAGAAAAACGAGAAGATTACTATCATATTCTTGCCAATGGTGAGTCTTCTCTTGACATATCATTATCTCCACTGTCTCTAAATGAGAATTATACTTCAAACAAACACCAAGATTATATAGGTAGTGCTCGTAAATATACTCAGCAAGTGGATGAGCACAACCCTGTCTTATGATGACACGAGGTTGTATGTCATTAGACATCTTGTATGATAGTGGCAAAACACCCTTTCAACGTTGGGTTCGCCTCACCCTAGTTGATTCACCAAATATAACTACTAAATGATGACCACCGTTCTATTCCTGTTACCCCCGCTCGACCCAGCTACACTCTTATTACCTGAAAGGAATTGTGAAACAGAAGGGTGAGCACAACTAGCCCAGTAAAGAATATCATGACTAAAGATAATTAAATTATCAATAGCCTTCATCAATAATAAATCAAAGATTTAGAACATATGGTAGATGATAAAAATTTCAACCATAGTTGCAGCGGAACGAGTAATCCATTAGAAGAGTCAAATAGACCATAAAGTCTATTATCTTCTCCATGTTAAAAATCCACCAACAATATTTTATCCCTGTAACATCAATCAACAGTTCTGGTCCACAATCATGTGAATAACTCATAATCATAATTGTGATTCTAAATTCTTCTTCGCATCCAGGACGAAGATAATTTTCATCACCTGTCTTTACCTGAAATATCAAAGATCATGGTTATACCAAATCACAGTTCCTGTTCATAATCATTCTGATAAGTTCATCTTTTCACTACGGGCCAAAGATATTCGTCAACAGTTCATCTTTGCACTACAGGTCAAATATATTAATATCTCAAAGAAATATATAATCATTTCAGAATTTATATAAACAATTATAACCATGTTGATCATTTCACCTTTGCACTTAAGTTAAAGATATTCAATTATAAATTCAATGGTCATGATCATACCAATCAACAATTCAACTTTGCATTACTGGCCAAAGAGAACCCATAGTCATGATCATACCAAAAATCTACCCATCTTTACACTCAAGTCAAAGAGAAATATCATCATTAGGGTTATAAAAATGTTATATATGATAATAAAAATAATATGATCAACATATAGTTTTAATCTCAAGAGTAATATTCATAAATCAACTATAATTTGGTGAGAAAAAGAAACCAATTTTGTCGTGAATAGTAACTCGTGAATAGTAACTCATGAATAGTAACCCCAACATGAAAAAGGTAGAAATTCCATAATAAAATCCATACCAATATTTTGGTATAATGATATTGAAAGAATAATATTTCTTAAGCTTATAAACAATTAATTTTAATTGTTTACACTTTACTAAATAATGCATTTAATCATTCTAAAAAGCCAAACTCATAAGAATTCATCACCAATAACCAAAACCCTCATCAAAAATCTGCATAAACCTCATATAGGATTCTCAAGCCATAAAATCCTATTTTCCAATTTTCTTACTTCACATAATATATTTAATTCATTTACTCATAACTAGTCCATTTTCATGAAAAATACCAAATCAGTTCCAAAAATATTTCTTTTCTGGGTTTAGCAGAATATAGTCCCATATTGAACATATATTTTTCTAAGAATTTTTAAAATTCATTTACTATTTTTCATATGGCCAAAACCGTCGAATATTTAGACATTTATCATAAATTGTACTTTTATCCAAAAATTTCAAAATTCACAGAGTATACTGATATTATATAGATATATTTCCAATAAAAATTTCATCAATTTTGGAGTTAACCACAAGGAGTTATAAGGGTTTACTTTTAAAATAGTCTTTTCCCGTAAAATTCATAACTCTTAATCTATACATCCAAAAATCACTATTTTTGGACACAATCAATAAAACTCATCAAAATATCATTTCAAATTTTTCTAGAATTTTCTGAATTTCAGAAGAAGTACAAACTGAAAAACATAATAACCCTTAAAATACCTTACCTCAAAAGAGCAGTACTTCTGACTTGAATATCGGATATAACGCTGAGCAACACTCAAGATATCTAAATACTCACAAAAATATGCTTGATAATATAGAGAGAAAGAAAACTTGTTTCTAGTATGATTTTCAATTCTAACTTAAGCACCTATTTATAGGAAAATGCTAGAACGCCAAAGGAGGCTAAATTAATAAAATATTAATATATCTTCTTCCTCATTCCACGCCCACTCTTGCTGAAAATTCTGAGCAACCAACATTGAAATCAATTCAGCACATGGTTTGAAAAGTAAAAGTGGGTCCCACCCATAAATTAATAAAAATCATTTTATTTTCCGAAACTTCAACAATTCATAGAAAATAGACCGTTTATCAGAAAAATACGAATTTTATGTCCATTCTGCCTGAAATCAAATTTTCTACAACTTTGTAGCTTTGAATTTTTCCAAATTCTAAACCAAAAATATCTGAAATCCACAAACGGATGATTTTTAATACCTCCACACCGACAAAATACTGATAAAACACCTCAGCATTAATTCCTTCATTTTTATCCACATAAAAATAAATATATCCATCATTTATATCCACATAAAATAAATATTTCCTTATCATATAAATCAATAATTAATTATTCACAAATAATATTACAGAATCACAATAATGACAACGTGCAGTTCCCGAGAAAAGAGGGGCTTTCAGATAAGGATTTCTCCTCATCGGTAGCGCAATTAGATGACCAAACCTCTCCTTCGATGTAACTTTCTAGACATTGCCAATAATGCTATCTAATAATATTATTCCAAATAATATGAATTATTGATCTGATAATGGAGATGATGTGCAGTGACAATTATTGAGCAACAATAATATAAAATATCAACGCAGCAATTATTGAATCAATAAAATAAAATAATGAATGAAAGAATTACCGTAATAATTATTATTGAGTAGTGTCTTCACGTAAGGATCAATAATTCAAAAACATGTGTAAAACCGTGTGCTCATATGCAAACATGCGACATCTTTATATTTTAACATTGGTATTCAACAGTTGTTAAGCAGTAACAACTATGCCGTTATTTATAAAAACTCAATTTTTGTCGTTTTCTTCATCAAGCGCTTATTCGTTATGGGGCCCTTAAATGGTGCTGCGTCGCATTTAATATTCTCCGATTGCGAGAAAGAATATTCCACGACCAAACGAATATTCCCCGACAATTGAATATTTTATAACCACTTGCGTATTTTGAAAAAAATTCATATCTCACCCTTAACTTTAAACTTTTAACAATTTAATCATTTACTAAATTGTAATTATAAGAAAAATTGAATACTTTTATTTCATAAAATTCGGGGTCTTAAAAATGTAATTTTATCACCGGATATTTCAACAGTTTAACGATAAAAGTTTTGCCGTTATTTTTATAAAAAGGCTATTTCTGTCGCTTTCTATGTTCGACAGTTATTCCATTATGGGGTCCACCAATGATAGTGTTGTCATACGGATATTTCCCGACAAAAAGAATATTCTCCGACCAAACGAATATTTTATGACAACTTGCTTACTTTGAAAATTTTGCATATATCACCCATAACTATAGCATTATATCAAATCAACACCTTATTATTCAAAATAATATTTAGAGAAAATTAAATCTTTATTCATAAAAAATTGGGGTCTTACATCACAAGCCGACAAACTTTCTTTTCTTCTCCTGCAACAATAAACCCTTTTGGTTGTTCTATGTAGATTTCTTCTTCTAAATCTCCATTCAAGAAAGCTAGTTTAATATCCATTTGATGTATCTGTAAATTATATATAGCTGCAATGACTACTGACATCCTAATTGAGGATATTCTTGTCCCAGGAGAATAAGTATCAAAATAATCCAAACCCTTCTTTTGCTTGTATCCTTTGATTACAAGTCTTGCTTTATATTTGTCTATAGATCCATCTGCTTTCATTTTCTTCTTGAATATCCACTTATATCCAAGATGTTTAGTGTCTGATGGGAGATCTACTAATTCCCATGTATGATTGTGCAGAATGAATTCTACTTCACTATTTTCTCTATAAGTTTGAGGCTCATTTTCTAACAAATAAGTTATAAAATCCGGACCATAAGATTTTGATATTCTATCACGTTTACTACATCTAGGCTCACCAATATCTTTTAATCCATGATCATTTTCACTAACAGTGTCATAAGTCCTTTTGTTTGAACTTATTTCTTGCTCATTAGAACTTGGCACTTGTTCCTTTTTATTAGGAAATACAGTTTCAAAGAATTCAACATCGTTTGATTCAATAATACTATTTTCATATATTTCGTCTATTTTTGATTTATTAACCAAAAATCTATATGCACTGCTATTATTAGCATAACCAGTGAATATACAATATATTATTTTCGATCCTATTATTACCTTTTTGGGTGGAGGAACCATTACTTTTGTTAAATACCCTCACACTTTTAAGTGTTTATAAGATGACTTATGTCCTTTCCATAATTCATAGGGTGAAGCATTAGATTTCTTTTGAGGTATTCAGTTGAGAATATAATTTACTGAAAGAATTGCTTCCCCCACAAATTCTGAGGTAGCCCAGAAATTAATAATAATCCATTCATCCATTTATTTCAAAGTTCTATTCTTTCTTTCTGCAACACCATTTTATTGTGGTGAATAAGGTGCAATTGTTTGGTGTATTTTACCATGTTGTGAACAAATTTTAACAAAAGGAAATTCATATTCCCCACCTCTGTCACTTCTAACTATTTTGATCTTTTTATCAAGTTAGTTCTCAACTTCATTTTTGTAATGTATAAACATTTCCAAAGCTTCGCCTTTACTTCTCAATAAGTAAATATAACAATATCTTGTACAATCATTGTAACGCCCCCAAATCCGGGTATCTTACAACCCGACATATGGTGCTACACGGTGCTACAGTTCACACATACATTCAATTGAAATTCCTCAAAAGAACGAATATGTCTTATATATATTCCAAAACAATATTACCATTCCTCAGGTTCTTAAAAACTGTTACATTTGTTCTTGTCAAAATATCAAATATTAATATCATTCACCTATACTATTACATAAGTAATCTATAGATTCGCCTTAGCCTTCCCTTTATCCTTGTCGGATCCTTCGGTCCGTTCGGTCTAAGCTGCATTCATATGGTTCAAGCAAGAGTGAGCATAACTAGCTCAACAAGTATGACAATTCCAACAAATAACATGCTTGAAACATAGGAATCGTATATCTTCAATAACTGTACAATAGTTACGAAGTACTATCGATAATTCAAAATAGCACTTCTTTTTCTTCAAAACGTTTCACAATGAATAGCATTCATTAAACATAGAACTCAGTCCAAGACCTTGAGCATTTCATACTTTCTTTGAAAAATGACATCCTGACACTAAGTCCGTAAGTCCGGCATTTCCTACGAGCACGTCTAGGTGATCAACCTATAGTACTCTGTTAGTTCCCAATAGGCACAATAGATCTAGAAGGGGGCTTGAATAGATCCTTTTTAATTGCAAATACTTTTCTGGTTTATATTGTATTGCTCATAATTTAGCTTATGACAAACATAAGAATCTTTTCAAGCACAGCGGAATAAGTAAAAGATCCCCTTCATTGATATATTCATAAACATACATACATTGTTGGTAGAGTTAGTTAATAGTTAGCAGTTAAAACATACATAGCTTATTATAGCAGTTAATAGACATATTGTAAATGACATAAAGTAAAAGACTCAAGGGTTTTAAGTGGTTTGAGAGACTCAAGCTCCTAATCCACTCTTCTACTTTCAACTAGCGAGATTTCCACTAAGGAAGGGCAAGACCTCGAATCACTAAGATTCCTTCAAGGCCGGCTGACCTTAGGACTTGATTCACTAAGAACTCTTCAAGGCCGCTGACCTTGGAACTTCTCTAGTTCCCTAGGAACTCTTCAAGCCCGATGAGGCTTGGAACTTCATTTAGTCCCTCCGAACAAGGACCCCTCAGGCCCTGGCTTCTTGTTGAGTTGTATGTTTGTTTGTTGGAGTTGGTGCTGAGCTGCTAAGATGTCTTTATGCTTTGAACATCTTCTGTACTTAGCAGCTTGACGTGATCATCCTTGAAGTGCAGTTGAGTGTTGCATGATGCTCAGTTTCTTCAGTTACTCAACCTCCTCTGATGATCCCTTGATGAACTGCCTTGAAGATCAGTCCTCTTGATACGTGATGGTTGCACATGATTGGTTTCTAAGATGACTGTAAGCTCTTCTGTTGGGTACTTAGAAAGTTTCTCATGCTTGCCACCATAATGACGTTTGTTATCTCCCTTCTTGATACTTGATGCCTTCTCATGATGGACTTGCTAAGATGATTGTAAGCTCTTCTCTATGTTACTTAGAGTCTTCCCATGATGGACATCAAGATGGCATTGATGCTCTTCTTTCTCTCGACAGTTCAGAACACTCTTCAAGTAGTAGAACTCTCACTTCTACATTGTAGAACTCTCACTTCTACTTCTTTCTTTGTATGTCTTTGAGTGATCTTGGTGGATCGTAGAGTGAGCCTTTGGACTCACTATCTCACATGGTTTAGAACAGTCCACCTTTTCTCTAAACTCGGCAACTCCAGCAACTTTTTATCTTTGAAGCTCTTGCTGATTTATACTCCTTCCCAATCCTTCCGTTGAAAAATAGCCGTTGACGGCTATTCAAATATCTTTACAGATCTCGAGTTGAGTGGTGCAGATGCAGATGTGACATGACAACTTTTTTTGACTTTCTGATACTATAGTCTACTGTTTCACCTACCCTGTCAGATACATTACTTTAATGTCTTGGGCAGGTTGAAGACTTTATTTCCTCCTTCAGATTTCTCGATCAGAGGTTGTCCTTTTGCATCAATGCTCTCAATAAGCACTTGTCCGAATATTACCCTTTGATTGAACCGTTGTCAATGCTTGCCTTCTTGACTATTCGAACTCTACGATTCTCGATGCATGTCTTCAAGGACTCGATCGTAGTGTCATCATTGGATCGATAGAGACAACACTACGATCTTGAAGAGTGTTGATTGGATCTTCAATGTAGAACATCTCTTCCTTCTTTTGTGTAGTGCTTTAATACTTCTGTTTGCCTCAACATATCTCTGATACTGATAAATTAACTTCTTTGTTTTGGCCCCTTCTGAATAGCAAGACAGTTCAGAATTTTGGCGCGTGTCAGATTCGCTTTCTCCTTGTGATCTCCCGCTCACTTATCATCAATGCAACCGACCCAATGCTTAATCACTTTAGCCTTGTTCTTGAAGTTGTCCAAGATCTTTGTATGCACTTCATCATCAGTTCTTTCTTTGTTTAGCAAAACACTACGATCCTGGTTGCTTCCAAGATCGTTGTCATTGTTCGCTTTGATACTACTACACTTGTCGACTTTCCTTCTTCGATTCATCAAGTCTTCTTCTAATCTCCTTGTGGAAGACTTCATCTCGAATGGCTTCACAACTTAATCTTAATCTGTTAGCTTGCATGCCATTCGCTGAGTGCTCTCTGGTTTCCTTCAAGTTGGATGTAACATTGCGGCTTGAACTAGAGGCTCAGCTCCTTCGGATATTCGGGAGTGTTTCATTCATTGAGAATCGTATTAGCTCTCTACGATTCTCCTTGGCATTGTGAAACAATTGTTGAGGTCAAGTTCAGACTTCACGATTGACTTTGGCATGCGCACCCAACGACTTCGGGATTAGATCTTGACACTCTATGATTTCTGTCTTTGTGCTCAATGTCTTCTTCTGATCTTGCTCGACTACGATCTCTGCATGTAATCAATAGGCTCTACGACTCAGAGTGTAGTCTACGATCCTTGACTTGGCTTCGACATCAGTAGACTCTACGACTCCGAGTGTAGTCTACATTTCTAACTTGGCTTCGGCAGAGATGTTCTAGTACCAGAAAGGTGTTGTCTCTCACGATTCGAACACATGACTTCCTCAAGAGACTTTGCCACGAGGAAGTTTTACTCGACACACTACGATCCTTCCTCGTCTCTCCTAAAGCCTACTTAACTCCCGAGATCTACTATCTTACTGAGACTACGATTACTTCTCGGACGGCTCTCGAGTTCTCCTTAACTCTCTGGCAGACTACGATTTGGTGTAGTGCTCTCACGATCGAACAAGCCTATCTTATATCTTTTAAGGACTTTACAAAGCTATTTTGCTTATGTAGGATCAACCGTACATATTTGATCAAATCATTCTAAGTCCTTGTACATATATTTCTATTATCTATCAAGGGACTTTACAGCTTTTCTTAATGCAAGCATACTTGCATATTCATTCATATATATCATAATCAAATCATATGTAAATAGGAATAACATTCAAATGCTTATTCCTGACAATCTCCCCCTATTTGATTATGACAAAAACAATAAGTGCATATGCATGTTATAAATGAATCTTATATACAGTGAGCAACTGTATTTCTAAAACAGATAATCATGAATGTTATTTATAATGATGTGGAATTCAATACACTAACATTTTACATCCTGGATCCAGAACATACCTAACTAGTTAGAGATGTACCTCTTTTGGCTCCATGTATGTTTCCAGGATTCTGTTAATCAGCTAATCATCTGTTTAGCCTTCTTGCTCCTGCTCCCCTTGAGATGATGACTTTCCTGCTTTGTTTTGCTCCCCCTCAGATGTATGCTTCTCTTTTCCTTCTGGTTCCCCCTCAGCTTCGGCATACAAAGGTTCATCATTCTTCGGTTCCACCTCAGAAGATGACTCTGCCTCTTATTCTGTTATCTTCTTCTTTGACATCTTCTCTCCTTTCCTTCTGCTCTTCTTTGAATGCCTCTTGGTCTGCCTCTTTCTATGCCTCTTTTTCTCCCCCTTTTTGTCATTAATCATTTGGGAGAGCTGCTCCATGTTGGTCATAAGCTGCTCCATCAGGTAGGAGGAGTTGGCAACTTCAAACTTGATTTCCTATTGGCCTAGCTCAAGTTGCACTGAGAAAGACTGCTTCATGTCGTCAATCTTGTCAGAGAGGGCTTGGATCTGCTCTTCATTAACCTTATGTGCTCGTAGAGCTTCTGCCTTCTGATCATGCATAACCTTTAGATAGATGTTATCTCTCTCTTTGAGTTTGAGAGATACATCAGCCATAGTAGCTTGAAGTCTATTGTGGAATGAATTATCTTCCGCTGCTGTCAGCTTCTGTGACTCTTCAGTGAATTGAGATATTTTCTCAATCAGTTCATCAGAATTTTTCATCAGCTCCTTCTCCACAGATACTTGATCATCTGGTTGAGCAGTCTCCTGTCGAGCATTAGATTGAACTCACGATCCGCATCCTTGGGATGATTTTAAGTTATTAAGAATCAAGAATCATTGAGTTCCAATCCTTTGGTTGAGGATGAAGGAATGTCTCATCAAGAGTTCTTGAAAGCGAGATGGAGGCTTCGGTATTGAACTTGAACACCATCAAGTAGTAGAGTGAATGAACTCACGATCATCTCTTGGTCATGTTCTTTCTTCCTTGAGAGTCCACTCTACAATCGTAGGGGATATAGTGATTTCCAGCATGGCGATAGACTTTGAAGTGGGGTTGGTTTGTGATCATCTTTGTAGAAAAACTCTTTACCCTTGGAAAGTTTTGTGCCACCAACTCCATGCTTGGAAAGTGAGAGTAGCACCGGTGAAGTAGCTTCCATCTCTTCGGTATGGGCCTTTAGCCATGGCATCCATTGGAAGAACCATCTCATCGAAGAAGTCATCAGGATTATAAAGAATGGTCGTGCAGTCTAGCTCTATGTTGTTCCAGTTTTTAGATATATCAAAGGTAGTCATCCTTACAACCTTGAGCTGCTCATCTCCATAGTTCACCCATCTTTCTGGTGGTGCTTCTGGTGGTTCATTTGAGACTTCTACCACTATTCTCCTGGTGAATTTTGCTGGAGAGAGGACATGATAGAATTCTGGTTCCTTTGATTCTTGATTTTCAGAATTGGAATCATTCTCCATTTCTTCTCTTTCGGAGCTTGAACCATCTTGATCATTTCCAACAGTGAGTCCTTCTTGCTCCATTTCATTTACAAAACCTTCTCCAACAAGATCTTCTTCTGATTCATCTTCTTCATCACTAGATCCTTCTTCAGCACCTGCTTCTTGTGATACAGACTCATCATCACTTAAGTCAATGACAGCATTGGAGTGATCACTTCTCTTTTTGGAGGCAAATTTTGCTTGTAGTCTGTAGCTTTTCCTTCTCCTTGGAGGTTCAGCTATGGGAGTTTCAGACTCTTCTTCCTCTTCAGACTTTGAAGTCTTTGGATCATTAGACCAACTTCCTTGAGATTCAGTACTGATAGGGGCAGTCCCTTCTTCTGTGGACTCAACACCCTTTGAGCCGTCATGGGAGCTTTCAGAATTGGAATGGGCATGTTCTTCTTGTTTAGAAACAGCATCATTTGACCCATCATCTGGGCTTGTTGGGGCAGTTGCCTTTGGGGATTGAGTTTGGTCATCTTGAATCTCTTCTTCATCAGTAGAGTGACTGTTCTGAGTATTTGCCACTGAGTTGAGCATTCTTCTTTATCAATAGATGCTGTATTTTCATCCATTAATCTAGTTTCACCTTCATTGCTGGATTTGGTCTGTGGAGACTCAGTCTTGACATATGTGTCCTTTTCTTCTACTGACTCTACGTCCTCTTCTTCATCGGATGTACTATTTTGGGAAGTTGGGGCTGGCCTGTTTTCCACCTTAGCTTTCTTTCTTAACGGCTCTTAAAGCAACATGTTGCTTCTTCGCTTTGTGGTTTCAGCAGTAAAGACTTTTTCTTCTTTATCATTGTCTTTGGAGGAGAGACTTCTTGATGGGGCCTTGGTTTTCTTCACACCTCTGGATTTCTTTCTGACTGGTGTGGTTGCAGCTGGTACAGAGTCATCAGACTCAGAGCTTTCTACCTCGTCTGTCTTCCTCTTCTTTGCAGAGGCCCTGTTGCTGCTCCCAGTTGTCAGCCTTCGGTTCTCCTTGGGGTTTTTCTTCCAATTCACAAATAGTTATGGAGACATCACTTTGTGAACGTTTAGAGGCTCTCCTTCATCATCCTTGATCTTACCTCCTAGCTTCTTCTTCATTACAATGCTCAGATGTCTTCCATGAAACACCTTTGTCAGAGGTTTTTCTATAGACTTCTTTAGCTCAGCCTTTTCTACCCACTTGGAGATTTGATCAAACAAGATAACTCCAAAGTTAATTTGTTTCTTCAGAACTATTGTTGACATTATCTTCAACTGCTGATCAAGCACAGTATCATGTACAGTATCCTTGCATAATATACATTTTCCCACTATCTCTGCAAGGAACTTGAACTCCTCTGGAAACTCCTTCTTCTTTATGTCCTTCAGACTAGGGTTTCTTTGGTAACCCATGATCTCCTTTGCTTGTTCCGTATCGATATCATCAAGGCTCTTCAGTCCTTGGTCAGGAAAACCTAAGCATTGATTGAGGTAAGAGGATTTCAGCTTTAGAGACTGACCTTTGACCTTGGTAGAAAGGGTTCCAGACTTTATGGAAGCATTTGAGTAGAACTCTTTAACCAGGTCAACATATACTCGAATGCTTGCCTCAAGACATTCTGAGAATCCAACTTTCTTTACAAGTTCGAGAATGTCTCTGAACTTCTTTTTAGATTTCTCAAATGACTTGGTTCCGAGCTGAATGCTAGTGATTACTCGTCAATCTTCCATTTGAATAGTTCAAAGAATATGGGTATATGATTCAGAGGATTCTATGAGAGATGGCTGATTGTGATTTGGGCAAGGCTTTGGAGGATTAATAGATTTTTGGCTTCGATGAGGATTCTAGGGTTTGAAAATGGGAGGGAGAAAGGTTCGATGGTTTTGATAACTGTTTGCAGATTTTGAATTTGTCTTAATGACAGTTCCTTCTAATTCTGCATAATCAGTGATGTGTCAACCAACCATTGGTTGCACGATGCCCAGTAATGAGATGTAACTCCCCATAACTTTTCAGTTAGATATTTCTTTTAAAAGAGTAGACATTTTATTGACGTGGATTGACCGTTGAACTCTTTGGTTCATAGAGTAGCATGGTAAGGCAGCTATGGACTCTATGTTTTCCTTGTTGACTCAACGATAAACTTTTGAGAGATGCTGCAGTGGATGGTTTTGACATTTATCCTCATTTTGATGCATCATAGCTTGATCACTTATATATTCGAACTTATCTCCTCATTTTGAATGGTTGAGCAATTGTCCCATTTTCCAAGCTCCTTGTGAACTAGAGTACCCTTTGGTAGGATTGTGATCGTCGAGTTGACTTCTACGATCGTTGAGGTTGACCTTTGCAATCGTGGAGTTCTCTTCAACCTCGACTCTACGATCGTTGACTGACTTGGTCCTTGAGATGAACTTTACTAAGTATTCCTTCTGGGTCAAGGTAGCTCAGGAAGGGACAACCTCTTAGAGTGAACTAAGGGTCAGGTTTGTCCCTGAGGCGCTTTCTAGATGAAACACTTTAGAAGTGATTTGCAATGATATCTCATTTGACCTTTTCTGGTGGGGAGGTCCTCTACCAACTTTGGACAACTGCATTTACTATAATCGTGGTGTCCTCCTGCTTCTACACTACGATCAGATGTTTGATCGTAGGCACTCCACGATTTTGAGTTAGGTGGATGATAGGTTATCAGTAGTACGTTTTGAGACGTTCCTACTGACTATGGATCTTTATTTGGTTCATCAGCCACAAAGTTTTGGGACTATGTAGCTGGTACATTTCTTCATAGTATAACTCAGTAATGTTGTTTCTTAACAAATCACTGCTCCCCCATAGTTGATGTTGTCTTCTCAGATAGATGTGAATCCCTTTTCTTTATGTTCATTAGAAGGCAGCCTTGCATATCTACTTCTGACTGGAATCACCATTATCACTTAAATCTCCTTGTATAGTATGCATGGATATTTTCAGCACTGATCACTCTACGATCACTTGACAGTACTATGAACGCAATCTTCTTTGACAGTCTTGTGCTTGCTAAGTTTTGCTTCCACGATGAGTTCCTCTAGACCGATGCTCGATGATCCTCTCATGTCAGAGCTTCCTTATGGATTCTTCTCATATAGCATTCTTTGCTTGCTTTAGAGCACATAAGACCCTTTTCATCTTTGGTTTAATGGCCTGCTTCCATATACAGATTAGCAGCCATGTGAGCTCCATTCTTGTTAGCTCAGCAAGTCTTCAAGGACAGGCTTGGACATATAGGAATTTTATCAAAATCTCTTCTGAGCAGTCCTTAGCCTTCCGCTGGTTGAGTCTTCTTGACTAAAGTCTTCTGCTTCAGCATTCCTTAGTGTGGTCAGACAGGCCAAGTACCTGCAGGTTAGATACATTTCTATTTTTAGTACCCACAATTAAATGGGTCCTGCTAGGTTAGTTTTCTAAACCCCTATTCCTCATATATAGATAATCATCACATTTATCACCAACAGTCATATTCATGCATGCAGCTAGTTTTAGATAATACATTTTGAGATGCATGATGGTGAGTGTGTGTAAGATTTGTCATTTTAAGAAACACACTCTTTTTCTTGGATGGTTCATCATTTGTAGGGTTATGTTCACAAGGTTTAAGTGTTCACAGAGTGAGAATCAACTCTACGATTTAGGAGTATCTAGTTGATTCATGGAGGTGATCGGTTCCACACATCATCAAGATACTCTTGTGGACTGATCATACTCTGTGTGTTGTCAAGCGCTTAGAACATAGGTTTGTACATACATACTAGCCCACCAGCAAAGATTACTTCACATAGAATTAATTTGGCATGTGGTGCTCTTATGACCTATTTTAGATTTCGTTCAAGATGTCATCTTCAACCTAAAACTTGGATGGAGAGAAAGTTTATAGGCATTTAACTCTCTATCCTCAAGGTACTTTCTCTCTTCACCTTTTTAGGTAGATTATGACTCCTTGATAGAATACTGTTATATTTCATGAGAAGGTGCATTTATAATGTACACATGTATACTAGTGAGGAACCGTACCTTTATACTGTCAGTTTCTTAACAGTCATTTATCTTTAATATACTGAGTTTAGGCATTGATGTGCATGGCTATACATTTACACCTGACAGCTTATTGCTCTTGTTGGCCTTTAATCAATCAGTTGTGGTCTTGAAGATGCAGGCTAGGAGAATCTCAGCATCATAGTTCTTTGACATCCCTCAGTTTACAAGGTTTATATCCAGCTGCTGGTTGGCCAGACACAAGTTTGAGAAGTTCTTCTTTCTTCTCTGGATAAGTATTTCTTTGCATGTATGGCCTTTTCATCTTTTCAAAGCTAGTGGATGTTTGACTCTTTTTCGTGGATGTCTCTTGAGCTTTCTATCCCGGTCGCCGAATACAAGATTGACTACAAGCAAGGATTGGTCTAGTTGATAAGACAATCAAGAACGTGGACCAATCTGAGCAGCTTCAGGTGTATATACACATTTAACCTGTACATAGTATTTCCAACGTGTGAGCTCATCTGCATATAACAAGTAACTTACTACTAAACTAAGTTTAGAACAATGTTTGTGCCTAGGATCAAACTCAAAGAGATTAGCTTTTAAATATAGCATGAGAACCTGGCTCTGATACCAATTGTTAGTTCCCAGTAGGCACAATAGATCTAGAAGGGGGGGTTGAATAGATCCTTTTTAATTTCAAATACTTTTCTGGTTTATATTGTATTGCTCATAATTTAGCTTATGACAAACATAAGAATCTTTTCAAGCACAGCGGAATAAGTAAAAGATCCCCTTCATTGATATATCCATAAACATACATACATTGTTCGTAGAGTTAGTTCAATAGTAAGCAGTTAAAACATACATAGCAGTTATAGCAGTTAATAGACATATTGTAAATGACATAAAGTAAAAGACTCAAGGGGTTTTAAGTGGTTCAGAGACTCAAGCTCCTAATCCACTCTTCTACTTTCAACTAGCAGGATTTCCACTAAGGAAAGGCAAGACTCAATCACTAAGATTCCTTCAAGGCCAGGCCGCAATGACCTTAGGACTTCAGTTCACTAAGAACTCTTCAAGGCCAGCAGCCTTGGAACTTCTCTAGTTCCCTAGGAACTCTTCAAGCCCAGTAGGCTTGGAACTTCATTTAGTCCCTCCGAACAAGGACCCCTCAGGCCCTGGCTTCTTGTTTAGTTGTTTGTTTGTTTGTTGGAGTTGGTGCTGAGCTGCTAAGATGTCTTTATGCTTTGAACATCTTCTGTACTTAGCAGCTTGACGTGATCATCCTTGAAGTGCAGTTGAGTGTTGCATGATGCTCAGTTTCTTCAGTTACTCAACCTCCTCTGATGATCCCTTGATGAACTGCCTTGAAGATCAGTCCTCTTGATACGTGATGGTTGCACATGATTGGTTTCTAAGATGACTGTAAGCTCTTCTGTTGGGTACTTAGAAAGTTTCTCATGCTTGCCACCATAATGACGTTTGTTATCTCCCTTCTTGATACTTGATGCCTTCTCATGATGGACTTGCTAAGATGATTGTAAGCTCTTCTCTATGTTACTTAGAGTCTTCCCATGATGGACATCAAGATGGCATTGATGCTCTTCTTTCTCTCGACAGTTCAGAACACTCTTCAAGTAGTAGAACTCTCACTTCTACATTGTAGAACTCTCACTTCTACTTCTTTCTTTGTATGTCTTTGAGTGATCTTGGTGGATCGTAGAGTGAGCCTTCGGACTCACTATCTCACATGGTTTAGAACAGTCCACCTTTTCTCTAAACTCGGCAACTCCAGCAACTTTTTATCTTTGAAGCTCTTGCTGATTTATACTCCTTCCCAATCCTTCCGTTGAAAAATAGCCGTTGACGGCTATTCAAATATCTTTACAGATCTCGAGTTGACTGGTGCAGACTGCAGATGTGACATGACAACTTTTTTTGACTTTCTGATACTATAGTCTACTGTTTCACCTACCCTGTCAGATACATTACTTTAATGTCTTGGGCAGGTTGAAGACTTTATTTCCTCCTTCAGATTTCTCGATCAGAGGTTGTCCTTTTGCATCAATGCTCTCAATAAGCACTTGTCCGAATATTACCCTTCAGATTGAACCGTTGTCAATGCTTCAGTCTTCAGCTATTCGAACTCTACGATTCTGATGCATGTCTTCAAGGACCTGATCGTAGTGTCATGTTGACTGATAGAGACAACACTACGATCTTGAAGAGTGTTGATTGGATCTTCAATGTAGAACATCTCTTCCTTCTTTTGTGTAGTGCTTTAATACTTCTGTTTGCCTCAACAGATCTCTGATACTGATGAATTAACTTCTTTGTTCTGGCCCCTTCTGAATAGCAAGACAGTTCAGAATTTTGGCGTGTCCAGTTCGCTTTCTCCTTGTGATCTCCCGTTCACTTATCATCAATGCACTGACCCAATGCTTAATCACTTTAGCCTTGTTCTTCAGAAGTTGTCCAGTATCTTTGTATGCACTTCATCAGTTCTTTCTTTGTTTAGCAAACACTACGATTCTGGTTGCTTCCAAGATCGTTGTCTATTGTCTGCTTGACAGCTACTACACTTGCTGACTTTCCTTCGTCAGTTACTGAAGTCTTCTTCTAATCTCTTTGTGGAAGAATTCATCTCGAATGGCTTCACAACTTAATCTTAATCTATTAGCTTGCATGCATTCGCTGAGTGCTCTCTGGTTTCCTTCAAGTTGGATGTAACATTGCAGCTTGAACTAGAGGCTTGGCTCCTTCGGATATTCTGGGAGTGCTCATTCATTGAGAATCGTATTAGCTCTACGATTCTGCCTTGGCATTGTGAGCACAATTGTTGAGGTCGAAGTTCTGTACTCTACGATTCAGCTTTGGCTGTGCAGACCCAACGACTTCGGGATTAGATCTTGACACTCTACGATTTCTGTCTTTGTGCTCAATGTCTTCATCTGATCTTGCTCGACTACGATCTCTACATGTAATCAATAGGCTCTACGACTCAGACTGTAGTCTACGATCCTTGACTTGG
This sequence comes from Panax ginseng, assembly GCA_020205605.1. NCBI lineage: Eukaryota > Viridiplantae > Streptophyta > Magnoliopsida > Apiales > Araliaceae > Panax > Panax ginseng. Next base: position 49,628,801 of record CM035150.1, read on the forward strand.
CTTCAACATCAGTAGACTCTACGACTCCGAGTGTAGTCTACATTTCTGACTTGGCTTGGCGAGATGTTCTACTTACCAGAGGCGTGTCTCTCACGATTCGAACATGACTTCCTCAGTAGACTTCGGCTACGAGGAAGTTTTACTCGATACACTACGATCCTTCCTCGTCTCTCCTAGCAGTCTACGAACTCCGAGATCTACTATCTTCTTTGAGACTCACGATTACGCTCTCGGCTGCCTCTCGAGTTCTCCTTAAACTCTCTGGCGGACTACGATTTTGGTGTAGTGTTCTCTACGATCGCACAAGCCTATCTTATATCTTTTAAGGACTTTACAAAGCTATTTTGCTTATGTAGGATCAACCGTACATATTTGATCAAATCATTCTAAGTCCTTGTACATATATTTCTATTATCTATCAAGGGACTTTACAGCTTTTCTTAATGCAAGCATACTTGCATATTCATTCATATATATCATAATCAAATCATATGTAAATAGGAATAACATTCAAATGCTTATTCACCACAATCTCCCCTATTTGATTATGATAAAAACAATAAGTGCATATGCATGTTATGAATGAATCTTATATACAATGAAGCAAATTTGTATTTCTAAAAGCAGATAATCATGAATGTTATTTATAATGATGTGGAATTCAATACACTAACATTTTACATCCTGGATCCAGAACATACCTAACTAGTTAGAGATGTACCTCTTTTGCCTCCATGTATGTTTCCAGGATTCTGTTAATCAGCTAATCATCTGTTTAGCCTTCTTGCTCCTGCTCCCCTTGAGATGATGACTTTCCTGCTTTGTTTTGCTCCCCCTCAGATGTATGCTTCTCTTTTCCTTCTGGTTCCCCCTCAGCTTCGGCATACAAAGGTTCATCATTCTTCGACTCCACCTCAGAAGATGACTCTGCCTCTTATTCTGTTATCTTCTTCTTTGACATCTTCTCTCCTTTCCTTCTGCTCTTCTTTGAATGCCTCTTGGTCTGCCTCTTTCTATGCCTCTTTTTCTCCCTCTTTTTGTCATTAATCATTTGGGAGAGCTGCTCCATGTTGGTCATAAGCTGCTCCATCAGGTAGGAGGAGTTGGCAACTTCAAACTTGATTTCCTGTTGGCCTAGCTCAAGTTGCACTGAGAAAGACTGCTTCATGTCGTCAATCTTGTCAGAGAGGGCTTGGATCTGCTCTTCATTAGCCTTATGTGCTCGTAGAGCTTCTGCCTTCTGATCATGCATAACCTTTAGATAGATGTTATCTCTCTCTTTGAGTTTGAGAGATACATCAGCCATAGTAGCTTGAAGTCTATTGTGGAATGAATTATCTTCCGCTGCTGTCAGCTTCTATAACTCTTCAGTGAATTGAGATATTTTCTCAATCAGTTCATCAGAATTTTTCATCAGCTCCTTCTCCACAGATACTTGATCATCTGGTTGAGTAGTCTCCTGTCGAGCATTAGATTGAACTCTACGATCTGCATCCTTGGACAGATTTTCGAAGCTGTTAAGAATCTGAAGAATCATTGAGTTCCAATCACTGGTTGAGGATGAAGGAATGTCTGTCAGTAGTTCTTGAGCAGATGGAGGCTTCTGGTATTGAACTTGAACACCATCAGTAGTAGAGTGAACAGACTCTACGATCATCTCCTTGGTCATGTTCTTTCTTCCTTGAGAGTCCACTCTACAATCGTAGGGGATATAGTGATTTCCAGCATGGCGATAGACTTTGAAGTGGGGTTGGTTTGTGATCATCTTTGTAGAAAAACTCTTTACCCTTGGAAAGTTTTGTGCCACCAACTCCATGCTTGGAAAGTGAGAGTAGCACCAGCTGAAGTAGCTTCCATCTCTTTCAGTATGGGCCTTTAGCCATGGCATCCATTGGAAGAACCATCTCATCAGTAAGTCATCAGGATTATAAAGAATGGTCGTGCAGTCTAGCTCTATGTTGTTCCAGTTTTTAGATATATCAAAGGTAGTCATCCTTACAACCTTGAGCTGCTCATCTCCATAGTTCACCCATCTTTCTGGTGGTGCTTCTGGTGGTTCATTTGAGACTTCTACCACTATTCTCCTGGTGAATTTTGCTGGAGAGAGGACATGATAGAATTCTGGTTCCTTTGATTCCTGATTTTCAGAATTGGAATCATTCTCCATTTCTTCTCTTTCGGAGCTTGAACCATATTGATCATTTCCAACAGTGAGTCCTTCTTGCTCCATTTCATTTCTGAGAACCTTCTCCAACAAGATCTTCTTTCGATTCATCTTCTTCATCACTAGATCCTTCTTCATTTTGCTTCTTGTGATCTGAGACTCATCATCACTTAAGTCGATGATGCTGATTGGAGTGATCACTTCTCTTTTGGAGGCAAATTTTGCTTGTAGATCGTAGCTTTTCCTTCTCCTTGGAGGTTCAAATTTATGGGAGTTTTGACTCTCTTCTTCCTCTTCAGACTTTGAAATCTTTGGATCATTAGACCAACTTCCTTGAGATTCAGTACTGATAGGGGCAGTCCCTTCTTCTGTGGACTCAACACCCTTTGAGCCGTCATGGGAGCTTTCAGAATTGGAATGGGCATGTTCTTCTTGTTTAGAAACAGCATCATTTGACCCATCATCTGGGCTTGTTGGGGCAGTTGCCTTTGGGGATTGAGTTTGGTCATCTTGAATCTCTTCTTCATCAGTAGAGTGGACTGTTCTGAGTATTTGCCACTGAGTTGAGCATTCTTCTTTATCAATAGATGCTGTATTTTCATCCATTAATCTAGTTTCACCTTCATTGCTGGATTTGGTCTGTGGAGACTCAGTCTTGACATATGTGTCCTTTTCTTCTACTGACTCTACGTCCTCTTCTTCATCGGATGTACTATTTTGGGAAGTTGGGGCTGGCCTGTTTTCCACCTTAGCTTTCTTTTCTTTGGCTCTTAAAGCAACATGTTGCTTCTTCGCTTTAATGGTTTCATTGAAGAAAGACTTTTTTCTTCTTTATCATTGTCTTTGGAGGAGAGACTTCTTGATGGGGCCTTGGTTTTCTTCACACCTCTGGATTTCTTTCCATTTGGTGTGGTTGAATTGCTGTCTGAGTCATCGGACTTCGAGCTTTCTACCTCGTCTGTCTTCCTCTTCTTTGCAGAGAGGCCCCATTCTTTGCTCCTAGTTGTCGACCTTCCGGTTCTCCTTGGGGTTTTCTTCCAATTCACAAATAGTTATGGAGACATCACTTTGTGAGCGTTTAGAGGCTCTCCTTCATCATCCTTGATCTTACCTCCTAGCTTCTTCTTCATTACAATGCTCGGATGTCTTCCATGAAACACCTTTTAGGAGAGGTTTTTCGTAGACTTCTTTAGCTCAAACCTTTTCTACCCACTTGGAGATTTGATCAAACAAGATAACTCCAAAGTTAATTTGTTTCTTCAGAACTATTGTTGACATTATCTTCAACTGCTGATCAAGCACAGTATCATGTACAGTATCCTTGCATAATATACATTTTCCCACTATCTCTGCAAGGAACTTGAACTCCTCTAGAAACTCCTTCTTCTTCATGTCCTTCAGACTAGGGTTTCTTTGGTAACCCATGATCTCCTTTGCTTGTTCCGTATCGATATCATCAAGGCTCTTCAGTCCTTGGTCAGGAAAACCTAAGCATTGATTGAGGTAAGAGGATTTCAGCTTTAGAGACTGACCTTTGACCTTGGTAGAAAGGGTTCCAGACTTTATGGAAGCATTTGAGTAGAACTCTTTAACCAGGTCAACATATACTCGAATGCTTGCCTCAAGACATTCTGAGAATCCAACTTTCTTTACAAGTTCGAGAATGTCTCTGAACTTCTTTTTAGATTTCTCAAATGACTTGGTTAGAAATTTGAATGCTAGTGATTACTCGTCAATCTTCCATTTGAATAGTTCAAAGAATATGGGTATATGATTGAGAGGATTCTATGAGAGATGGTGATTGTGATTTGGGCAAGGCTTTGGAGGATTAATAGATTTTGGCCGATGAGGATTCTAGGGTTTGAAAATGGGAGGGAGAAAGGTTCGATGGTTTTGATAACTGTTTGCAGATTTTGAATTTGTCTTAATGACAGTTCCTTCTAATTCTGCATAATCAGTGATGTGTCAACCAACCATTGGTTGCACGATGCCCAGTAATGAGATGTAACTCCCCATAACTTTTCAGTTAGATATTTCTTTTAAAAGAGTAGACATTTTATTGACGTGGATTGACCGTTGAACTCTTTGGTTCATAGAGTAGCATGGTAAGGCAGCTATGGACTCTATGTTTTCCTTGTTGACTCAACGATAAACTTTTGAGAGATGCTGCAGTGGATGGTTTTGACATTTATCCTCATTTTGATGCATCATAGCTTGATCACTTATATATTCGAACTTATCTCCTCATTTTGAATGGTTGAGCAATTGTCCCATTTTCCAAGCTCCTTGTGAACTAGAGTACCCTTTGGTAGGATTGTGATCGTCGAGTTGACTTCTACGATCGTTGAGGTTCAGACCGCAATCGTGGAGTTCTCTTCAACCTCGATTTCTACGATCGTTGGTGACTTGGTCCTTGAGATGAACTTTACTAAGTATTCCTTCTGGGTCAAGGTAGCTCAGGAAGGGACAACCTCTTAGAGTGAACTAAGGGTCAGGTTTGTCCCTGAGGCGCTTTCTAGATGAAACACTTTAGAAGTGATTTGCAATGATATCTCATTTGACCTTTTCTGGTGGGGAGGTCCTCTACCAACTTTGGACAACTGCATTTACTATAATCGTGGTGTCCTCCTGCTTCTACACTACGATCAGATGTTTGATCGTAGGCACTCCACGATTTTGAGTTAGGTGGATGATAGGTTATCAGTAGTACGTTTTGAGACGTTCCTACTGACTATGGATCTTTATTTGGTTCATCAGCCACAAAGTTTTGGGACTATGTAGCTGGTACATTTCTTCATAGTATAACTCAGTAATGTTGTTTCTTAACAAATCACTGCTCCCCCATAGTTGATGTTGTCTTCTCAGATAGATGTGAATCCCTTTTCTTTATGTTCATTAGAAGGCAGCCTTGCATATCTACTTCTGACTGGAATCACCATTATCACTTAAATCTCCTTGTATAGTATGCATGGATATTTTCAGCACTGATCACTCTACGATCACTTGACAGTACTATGAACGCAATCTTCTTTGACAGTCTTGTGCTTGCTAAGTTTTGCTTCCACGATGAGTTCCTCTAGACTGATGCTCGATGATCCTCTGTTGTGAGCTTCCTTCATGGATTCTTCTCATATAGCATTCTTTGCTTGCTTTAGAGCACATAAGACCCTTTTCATCTTTGGTTTAATGGCCTGCTTCCATATACAGATTAGCAGCCATGTGAGCTCCATTCTTGTTAGCTCAGCAAGTCTTCAAGGACAGGCTTGGACATATAGGAATTTTATCAAAATCTCTTCTGAGCAGTCCTTAGCCTTCTCTGGTTGAGTCTTCTTGACTAAAGTCTTCTGCTTCAGCATTCCTTAGTGTGGTCAGACAGGCCAAGTACTGCAGGGTTAGATACATTTCTATTTTTAGTACCCACAATTAAATGGGTCCTGCTTAGGTTAGTTTTCTAAACCCTATTCCTCATATATAGATAATCATCACATTTATCACCAACAGTCATATTCATGCATGCAGCTAGTTTTAGATAATACATTTTGAGATGCATGATGGTGAGTGTGTGTAAGATTTGTCATTTTAAGAAACACACTCTTTTTCTTGGATGGTTCATCATTTGTAGGGTTATGTTCACAAGGTTTAAGTGTTCACAGAGTGAGAATCAACTCTACGATTTAGGAGTATCTAGTTGATTCATGGAGGTGATCAGTTTCTACACATCATCAAGATACTCTTGTGGACCTGATCATACTCTGTGTGTTGTCAAGCGCTTAGAACATAGGTTTGTACATACATACTAGCCCACCAGCAAAGATTACTTCACATAGAATTAATTTGGCATGTGGTGCTCTTATGACCTATTTTAGATTTCGTTCAAGATGTCATCTTCAACCTAAAACTTGGATGGAGAGAAAGTTTATAGGCATTTAACTCTCTATCCTCAAGGTACTTTCTCTCTTCACCTTTTTAGGTAGATTATGACTCCTTGATAGAAATCGTTATATATTTCATGAGAAGGTGCATTTATAATGTACACATGTATACTAGTGAGGAACCGTACCTTTATACTGTCAGTTTCTTAACAGTCATTTATCTTTAATATACTGAGTTTAGGCATTGATGTGCATGGCTATACATTTACACCTGACAGCTTATTGCTCTTGTTGGCCTTTAATCAATCAGTTGTGGTCTTGAAGATGCAGGCTAGGAGAATCTCAGCATCATAGTTCTTTGACATCCCTCAGTTTACAAGGTTTATATCCAGCTGCTGGTTGGCCAGACACAAGTTTGAGAAGTTCTTCTTTCTTCTCTGGATAAGTATTTCTTTGCATGTATGGCCTTTTCATCTTTTCAGGCTAGTGGATGTTTGACTCTTTTCTGTGGATGTCTCTTGAGCTTTCTATCCTGGTCGTCAGAATACAAGATTGACTACAAGCAAGGATTGGTCTAGTTGATAAGACAATCAAGAACGTGGACCAATCTGAGCAGCTTCAGGTGTATATACACATTTAACCTGTACATAGTATTTCCAACGTGTGAGCTCATCTGCATATAACAAGTAACTTACTACTAAACTAAGTTTAGAACAATGTTTGTGCCTAGGATCAAACTCAAAGAGATTAGCTTTTAAATATAGCATGAGAACCTGGCTCTGATACCAATTGTTAGTTCCCAGTAGGCACAATAGATCTAGAAGGGGGGGTTGAATAGATCCTTTTTAATTTCAAATACTTTTCTGGTTTATATTGTATTGCTCATAATTTAGCTTATGACAAACATAAGAATCTTTTCAAGCACAGCGGAATAAGTAAAAGATCCCCTTCATTGATATATCCATAAACATACATACATTGTTAGTAGAGTTAGTTCAATAGTAGCGATTAAAACATACATGCATAGATTATAGCAGTTAATAGACATATTGTAAATGACATAAAGTAAAAGACTCAAGGGGTTTTAAGTGGTTCAGAGACTCAAGCTCCTAATCCACTCTTCTACTTTCAACTAGCAGGATTTCCACTAAGGAAGGGCAGCACCCTGAATCACTAAGATTCCTTCAAGGCCGTGATTTTTAGGACTTGATTCACTAAGAACTCTTCAAGGCTGGTGACCTTGGAACTTCTCTAGTTCCCTAGGAACTCTTCAAGCCCAGTAGGCTTGGAACTTCATTTAGTCCCTCCGAACAAGGACCCCTCAGGCCCTGGCTTCTTGTTTAGTTGTTTGTTTGTTTGTTGGAGTTGGTGCTGAGCTGCTAAGATGTCTTTATGCTTTGAACATCTTCTCGTATTTTAGCGACTTGACGTGATCATCCTTGAAGTGCGGTTGAGTGTTGCATGATGCTCAGTTTCTTCAGTTACTCAACCTCCTCTGATGATCCCTTGATGAACTGCCTTGAAGATCAGTCCTCTTGATACGTGATGGTTGCACATGATTGGTTTCTAAGATGACTGTAAGCTCTTCTGTTGGGTACTTAGAAAGTTTCTCATGCTTGCCACCATAATGACGTTTGTTATCTCCCTTCTTGATACTTGATGCCTTCTCATGATGGACTTGCTAAGATGATTGTAAGCTCTTCTCTATGTTACTTAGAGTCTTCCCATGATGGACATCAAGATGGCATTGATGCTCTTCTTTCTCTCGACAGTTCAGAACACTCTTCAAGTAGTAGAACTCTCACTTCTACATTGTAGAACTCTCACTTCTACTTCTTTCTTTGTATGTCTTTGAGTGATCTTGGTGGATCGTAGAGTGAGCCTTCGGACTCACTATCTCACATGGTTTAGAACAGTCCACCTTTTCTCTAAACTCGGCAACTCCAGCAACTTTTTATCTTTGAAGCTCTTGCTGATTTATACTCCTTCCCAATCCTTCCGTTGAAAAATAGCCGTTGACGGCTATTCAAATATCTTTACAGATCTCGAGTTGACTGGTGCAGACTGCAGATGTGACATGACAACTTTTTTTGACTTTCTGATACTATAGTCTACTGTTTCACCTACCCTGTCAGATACATTACTTTAATGTCTTGGGCAGGTTGAAGACTTTATTTCCTCCTTCAGATTTCTCGATCAGAGGTTGTCCTTTTGCATCAATGCTCTCAATAAGCACTTGTCCAAATATTACCCTTCAGATTGAACCGTTGTCAATGCTTCAGTCTTCAGCTATTCGAACTCTACGATTCTGATGCATGTCTTCAAGGACCTGATCGTAGTGTCATGTTGACTGATAGAGACAACACTACGATCTTGAAGAGTGTTGATTGGATCTTCAATGTAGAACATCTCTTCCTTCTTTTGTGTAGTGCTTTAATACTTCTGTTTGCCTCAACAGATCTCTGATACTGATGAATTAACTTCTTTGTTCTGGCCCCTTCTGAATAGCAAGACAGTTCAGAATTTTGGCGTGTCCAGTTCGCTTTCTCCTTGTGATCTCCCGTTCACTTATCATCAATGCACTGACCCAATGCTTAATCACTTTAGCCTTGTTCTTGAAGTTGTCAAGATCTTTGTATGCACTTCATCGGTTCTTTCTTTGTTTAGCAAACACTACGATTCTGGTTGCTTCCAAGATCGTTGTCTATTGTCTGCTTGACAGCTACTACACTTGCTGACTTTCCTTCGTCAGTTACTGAAGTCTTCTTCTAATCTCTTTGTGGAAGAATTCATCTCGAATGGCTTCACAACTTAATCTTAATCTATTAGCTTGCATGCATTCGCTGAGTGCTCTCTGGTTTCCTTTAAGTTGGATGTAACATTGCAGCTTGAACTAGAGGCTTGGCTCCTTCGGATATTCTGGGAGTGCTCATTCATTGAGAATCGTATTAGCTCTACGATTCTGCCTTGGCATTGTGAGCACAATTGTTGAGGTCGAAGTTCTGTACTCTACGATTCAGCTTTGGCTGTGCAGACCCAACGACTTCGGGATTAGATCTTGACACTCTACGATTTCTGTCTTTGTGCTCAATGTCTTCATCTGATCTTGCTCGACTACGATCTCTACATGTAATCAATAGGCTCTACGACTCAGACTGTAGTCTACGATCCTTGACTTGGCTTCAACATCAGTAGACTCTACGACTCCGAGTGTAGTCTACATTTCTGACTTGGCTTCGGCAGATGTTCACGGCTCAGAAGCGTGTTTGTCTCACGATTTGAACATGACTTCCTCAGTAGACTTCGGCTACGAGGAAGTTTTACTCGATACACTACGATCCTTCCTCGTCTCTCCTAGCAGTCTACGAACTCCGAGATCTACTATCTTACAGACTACGATTCTGCCTCGACAGCTCTCGAGTTCTCCTTAACTCTCCTGGCAGACTACGATTTCAGGTGTAGTGCTCTACGATCAGACAAGCCTATCTTATATCTTTTTAAGGACTTTACAAAGCTATTTTGCTTATGTAGGATCAACCGTACATATTTGATCAAATCATTCTAAGTCCTTGTACATATATTTCTATTATCTATCAAGGGACTTTACAGCTTTTCTTAATGCAAGCATACTTGCATATTCATTCATATATATCATAATCAAATCATATGTAAATAGGAATAACATTCAAATGCTTATTCCTGACAATCTCCCCCTATTTGATTATGACAAAAACAATAAGTGCATATGCATGTTATGAATGAATCTTATATACTGATGGAGCAATTGTATTTCTAAAACAGATAATCATGAATGTTATTTATAATGATGTGGAATTCAATACACTAACATTTTACATCCTGGATCCAGAACATACCTAACTAGTTAGAGATGTACCTCTTTTGCCTCCATGTATGTTTCCAGGATTCTGTTAATCAGCTAATCATCTCTTTAGCCTTCTTGCTCCTGCTCCCCTTGAGATGATGACTTTCCTGCTTTGTTTTGCTCCCCCTCAGATGTATGCTTCTCTTTTCCTTCTGGTTCCCCCTCGAACTCTAAGAGATACAAAGGTTCATCATTCTTCGACTCCACCTCAGAAGATGACTCTGCCTCTTATTCTATTATCTTCTTCTTTGACATCTTCTCTCCTTTCCTTCTGCTCTTCTTTGAATGCCTCTTGGTCTGCCTCTTTCTATGCCTCTTTTTCTCCCTCTTTTTGTCATTAATCATTTGGGAGAGCTGCTCCATGTTGGTCATAAGCTGCTCCATCAGGTAGGAGGAGTTGGCAACTTCAAACTTGATTTCCTGTTGGCCTAGCTCAAGTTGCACTGAGAAAGACTGCTTCATGTCGTCAATCTTGTCAGAGAGGGCTTGGATCTGCTCTTCATTAGCCTTATGTGCTCGTAGAGCTTCTGCCTTCTGATCATGCATAACCTTTAGATAGATGTTATCTCTCTCTTTGAGTTTGAGAGATACATCAGCCATAGTAGCTTGAAGTCTATTGTGGAATGAATTATCTTCCGATGCTGTCAGCTTCTATAACTCTTCAGTGAATTGAGATATTTTCTCAATCAGTTCATCAATTTTCATCGCTCCTTCTCCATGAGATACTTGATCATCCGGTTGAGTAGTCTCTGTCGAGCATTAGATTGAACTCTACGATCCGCATCCTTGGACATGATTTTTTGAAGTCATTAAGAATCACGAAGAATCATTGAGTTCCAATCTTTGGTTGAGGATGAAGGAATGTCTGTCGGTAGTTCTTGAGCGAGATGGAGGCTTACGGTATTGAACTTGAACACCATCGGTAGTAGAGTGAGCAGACTCTACGATCATCTCCTGGTCATGTTCTTTCTTCCTTGAGAGTCCACTCTACAATCGTGGGGATATAGTGATTTCAAGATGGCGATAGACTTTGAAGTGGGGTTGGTTTGTGATCATCTTTGTAGAAAAACTCTTTACCCTTGGAAAGTTTTGTGCCACCAACTCCATGCTTGGAAAGTGAGAGTAGCACCAGCTGAAGTAGCTTCCATCTCTTTCAGTATGGGCCTTTAGCCATGGCATCCATTGGAAGAACCATCTCATCAGTAAGTCATCAGGATTATAAAGAATGGTCGTGCAGTCTAGCTCTATGTTGTTCCAGTTTTTAGATATATCAAAGGTAGTCATCCTTACAACCTTGAGCTGCTCATCTCCATAGTTCACCCATCTTTCTGGTGGTGCTTCTGGTGGTTCATTTGAGACTTCTACCACTATTCTCCTGGTGAATTTTGCTGGAGAGAGGACATGATAGAATTCTGGTTCCTTTGATTCCTGATTTTCAGAATTGGAATCATTCTCCATTTCTTCTCTTTCGGAGCTTGAACCATATTGATCATTTCCAACAGTGAGTCCTTCTTGCTCCATTTCATTTACAGAACCTTCTCCAACAAGATCTTCTTCTGATTCATCTTCTTCATCACTAGATCCTTCTTCAGCACCTGCTTCTTGTGATACAGACTCATCATCACTTAAGTCAATGACAGCATTGGAGTGATCACTTCTCTTTTTGGAGGAAAATTTTGCTTCAGAGTCTGTAGCTTTTTCCTTCTCTTGGAGGTTCAAATTATGGGAGTTTCAGACTCTTCTTCCTCTTCGGACTTTGAAGTCTTTGGATCATTAGACCAACTTCCTTGAGATTCAGTACTGATAGGGGCAGTCCCTTCTTCTGTGGACTCAACACCCTTTGAGCCGTCATGGGAGCTTTCAGAATTGGAATGGGCATGTTCTTCTTGTTTAGAAACAGCATCATTTGACCCATCATCTGGGCTTGTTGGGGCAGTTGCCTTTGGGGATTGAGTTTGGTCATCTTGAATCTCTTCTTCATCAGTAGAGTGACTGTTCTGAGTATTTGCCACTGAGTTGAGCATTCTTCTTTATCAATAGATGTTGTATTTTCATCCATTAATCTAGTTTCACCTTCATTGCTGGATTTGGTCTGTGGAGACTCAGTCTTGACATATGTGTCCTTTTCTTTCATCGATTTCACGTCCTCTTCTTCATCGGATGTACTATTTTGGGAAGTTAATGGCCTGCTTTGTTTTCCACCTTAGCTTTCTTTCTTAACGGCTCTTAAAGCAACATGTTGCTTCTTCGCTTTGTGGTTTCAGCAGTAAAGACTTTTTCTTCTTTATCATTGTCTTTGGAGGAGAGACTTCTTGATGGGGCCTTGGTTTTCTTCACACCTCTGGATTTCTTTCTGACTGGTGTGGTTGCAGCTGGTACAGAGTCATCAGACTCAGAGCTTTCTACCTCGTCTGTCTTCCTCTTCTTTGCAGAGGCCCTGTTGCTGCTCCCAGTTGTCAGCCTTCGGTTCTCCTTGGGGTTTTTCTTCCAATTCACAAATAGTTATGGAGACATCACTTTGTGAACGTTTAGAGGCTCTCCTTCATCATCCTTGATCTTACCTCCTAGCTTCTTCTTCATTACAATGCTCAGATGTCTTCCATGAAACACCTTTGTCAGAGGTTTTTCTGTAGACTTCTTTAGCTCAGCCTTTTCTACCCACTTGGAGATTTGATCAAACAAGATAACTCCAAAGTTAATTTGTTTCTTCAGAACTATTGTTGACATTATCTTCAACTGCTGATCAAGCACAGTATCATGTACAGTATCCTTGCATAATATACATTTTCCCACTATCTCTGCAAGGAACTTGAACTCCTCTAGAAACTCCTTCTTCTTCATGTCCTTCAGACTAGGGTTTCTTTGGTAACCCATGATCTCCTTTGCTTGTTCCGTATCGATATCATCAAGGCTCTTCAGTCCTTGGTCAGGAAAACCTAAGCATTGATTGAGGTAAGAGGATTTCAGCTTTAGAGACTGACCTTTGACCTTGGTAGAAAGGGTTCCAGACTTTATGGAAGCATTTGAGTAGAACTCTTTAACCAGGTCAACATATACTCGAATGCTTGCCTCAAGACATTCTGAGAATCCAACTTTCTTTACAAGTTCGAGAATGTCTCTGAACTTCTTTTTAGATTTCTCAAATGACTTGGTTCCGAGCTGAATGCTAGTGATTACTCGTCAATCTTCTATTTGAATAGTTCAAAGAATATGGGTATATGATTCAGAGGATTCTATGAGAGATGGCTGATTGTGATTTGGGCAAGGCTTTGGAAGATTAATAGATTTTGGCTTCGATGAGGATTCTAGGGTTTGAAAATGGGGAGGAGAAAGGTTCGATGGTTTTGATAACATTTGCGATTTTGAATTTGTCTTAATGACAGTTCCTTCTAATTCTGCATAATCAGTGATGTGTCAACCAACCATTGGTTGCACGATGCCCAGTAATGAGATGTAACTCCCCATAACTTTTCAGTTAGATATTTCTTTTAAAAGAGTAGACATTTTATTGACGTGGATTGACCGTTGAACTCTTTGGTTCATAGAGTAGCATGGTAAGGCAGCTATGGACTCTATGTTTTCCTTGTTGACTCAACGATAAACTTTTGAGAGATGCTGCAGTGGATGGTTTTGACATTTATCCTCATTTTGATGCATCATAGCTTGATCACTTATATATTCGAACTTATCTCCTCATTTTGAATGGTTGAGCAATTGTCCCATTTTCCAAGCTCCTTGTGAACTAGAGTACCCTTTGGTAGGATTGTGATCGTCGAGTTGACTTCTACGATCGTTGAGGTTGCACTGCAATCGTGGAGTTCTCTTCAACCTCGACTCTACGATCGTTGACTGACTTGGTCCTTGAGATGAACTTTACTAAGTATTCCTTCTGGGTCAAGGTAGCTCAGGAAGGGACAACCTCTTAGAGTGAACTAAGGGTCAGGTTTGTCCCTGAGGCGCTTTCTAGATGAAACACTTTAGAAGTGATTTGCAATGATATCTCATTTGACCTTTTCTGGTGGGGAGGTCCTCTACAAACTTTGGACAACTGCATTTACTATAATCATGGTGTCCTCCTCGCTTCTACACTACGATCGGATGTTTGATCGTGGCACTCTACACGATTTTGAGTTAGGTGGGTCGATAGGTTATCGATGAAGTACGCTTTGAGACGTTCCACTCGACTATGGATCTTTATTTGGTTCATCAGCCACAAAGTTTTGGGACTATGTAGCTGGTACATTTCTTCATAGTATAACTCAGTAATGTTGTTTCTTAACAAATCACTGCTCCCCCATAGTTGATGTTGTCTTCTCAGATAGATGTGAATCCCTTTTCTTTATGTTCATTAGAAGGCAGCCTTGCATATCTACTTCTGACTGGAATCACCATTATCACTTAAATCTCCTTGTATAGTATGCATGGATATTTTCAGCACTGATCACTCTACGATCACTTGACAGTACTATGAACGCAATCTTCTTTGACAGTCTTGTGCTTGCTAAGTTTTGCTTCCACGATGAGTTCCTCTAGACTGATGCTCGATGATCCTCTGTTGTGAGCTTCCTTGCGGATTCTTCTCATATAGCATTCTTTGCTTGCTTTAGAGCACATAAGACCCTTTTCATCTTTGGTTTAATGGCCTGCTTCCATATACAGATTAGCAGCCATGTGAGCTCCATTCTTGTTAGCTCAGCAAGTCTTCAAGGACAGGCTTGGACATATAGGAATTTTATCAAAATCTCTTCTGAGCAGTCCTTAGCCTTCTGCTGGTTGAGTCTTCTTGACTAAAGTCTTCTGCTTCAGCATTCCTTAGTGTGGTCAGACAGGCCAAGTACCTGCAGGTTAGATATATTTCTATTTTTAGTACCCACAATTAAATGGGTCTCTTTAGGTTAGTTTTCTAAACCCATGTTCCTCATATATAGATAATCATCACATTTATCACCAATGATCATATTCATGCATGCACTAGTTTTAGATAATACATTTTGAGATGCGTGATGGTGGTGTGTGTGTAAGATTTGTCATTTTAAAAACACACTCTTTTTCTTGGATGGTTCATCATTTGTAGGGTTATGTTCACAAGGTTTAAGTGTTCACAGAGTGAGAATCAACTCTACGATTTAGGAGTATCTAGTTGATTCATGGAGGTGATCAGTTTCTACACATCATCAAGATACTCTTGTGGACCTGATCATACTCTGTGTGTTGTCAAGCGCTTAGAACATAGGTTTGTACATACATACTAGCCCACCAGCAAAGATTACTTCACATAGAATTAATTTGGCCTGTGGTGCTCTTATGACCTATTTTAGATTTCGTTCAAGATGTCATCTTCAACCTAAAACTTGGATGGAGAGAAAGTTTATAGGCATTTAACTCTCTATCCTCAAGGTACTTTCTCTCTTCACCTTTTTAGGTAGATTATGACTCCTTGATAGAATACTGTTATATTTTATGAGAAGGTGCATTTATAATGTACACATGTATACTAGTGAGGAACCGTACCTTTTTACTGTCAGTTTCTTAACAGTCATTTATCTTTAATATACTCAGTTTAGGCATTGATGTGCATAGC
Source organism: Panax ginseng (assembly GCA_020205605.1). Lineage (NCBI taxonomy): Eukaryota > Viridiplantae > Streptophyta > Magnoliopsida > Apiales > Araliaceae > Panax > Panax ginseng. The sequence goes on from CM035150.1 coordinate 49,644,301, forward strand.
TTTACATTTACACCTGACAGCTTATTGCTCTTGTTGGCCTTTAATCAATCAGTTGTGGTCTTGAAGATCCAGTTGCTGGTTGGCCAGACACAAGTTTGAGAAGTTCTTCTTTCTTCTCTGGATAAGCATTTCTTTGCATGTATGGCCTTTTCATCTTTTCAGGCTAGTGGATGTTTGACTCTTTTCTGTGGATGTCTCTTGAGCTTTCTATCCTGGTCGTCAGAATACAAGATTGACTACAAGCAAGGATTGGTCTAGTTGATAAGACAATCAAGAACGTGGACCAATGAAAGCGACTTCAGTGTATATACATTTAAACTGCATACGTGATTTCCAACGTGTGAGCTCATCTCAAGATATAACAAGTGACTTACTACTAAACTAAGTTTAGAACAATGTTTGTGCCTAGGATCAAACTCAAAGAGATTAGCTTTTAAATATAGCATGAGAACACGGCTCGATACCAATTGTTAGTTCCAAAGAGTACAATAGATCTAGAAAGGGGGTTGAATAGATCCTTTTTAATTTCAAATACTTTTACGGTTTATATTGTATTGCTCATAATTTAGCTTATGACAAACATAAGAATCTTTTCAAGCACAATGGAATAAGTAAAAGATCCCTTCATTGATATATTCATAAACATACATACATTGTTCGTAGAGAGTTAGTTCAATAAGTAGCGGTTAAAACATACATAGCAGATTATAGCAGTTAATAGACATATTGTAAATGACATAAAGTAAAAAGACACAAGGGTTTTAAGTGGTTCGTAGAGACTCAAGCTCCTAATCCGGTCTTCTACTTTCAACTAGCGAGATTTCAACTTAGGAAGGCGGCACCTCGAATCACTAAGATTCCTTCAAGGCCGCTGACCTTGGGACTTGATTCACTAAGAACTCTTCAAGGCCGTGACCTTGGAACTTCTCTAGTTCCTAAGAACTCTTCAAGCCCGAGAGGCTTGGAACTTTATTTAGTCTCTCCGGGACAAGGACCCTCAGAATCACGACTTCTTGTTGAGTTGTTTGTTTGTTTGTTGGAGTTGGTCTTGAAATTGCTAAGATGTCTTTATGCTTTGAACATCTTCTCGTGCTTAGCGACTTGACGTGATCATCCTTGAAGTGCGGTTGAGTGTTGCATGATGCTCAACTTCTTGATGCCACTCAACCTCCTCTCGATGATCCTTGATGAAGCGCCTTGAAGATCGGTCCTCTTGATACGTGATGGTACGGCATGATTGGTTTCTAAGATGACTGTAAGCTCTTCTGCTGGGTACTTAGAAAGTTTCTCATGCTTGCCACTATGATGACGTTTGTGATCTCCCTTCTTGATAATTGATGCCTTCTCATGATGGACTTGCTAAGATGACTGTGAGCTCTTCTCTATGGTACTTAGAGTCTTCCCATGATGGACATCAAGATGTCATTGATGCTCTTCTTTCTCTCGGCAGTTCAAAACACTCTGCATGTAGTAGAACTCTCACTTCTACTTTTTTCTTTGTATGTCTTTGAGTGTTCTTGGTGGATAGTAGAGTGAGCCTTCGGACTCACTATCTCACATGGTTTAGAACAGTCCACCTTTTCTCTAAACTCGGCAACTCCAGCAACTTTTTATCTTTGAAGCTCTTGTTGTTTTATACTCCATCCCAATCCTTCCGTTGGAAAGTAGCCATTGATGGCTATTCAAATATCTTCACAGATCTCGAGTTGACTGGTGCAGACTGCAGATGTGACATGACAACTTTTTACGACTTCGACGTCTGCGATCTCTTGTTTCACCTACCTCATCGGATATATTACTTTAATGTCTTGGGCAGGTTGAAGACTTTATTTCCTCCTTCTGATTTCTCGATCAGAGGTTGTCCTTTTGCATCGATGTTCTCAATAAGCACTTGTCCGAATATTACCCTTCAGATTGAACCGTTGTTAAGGCTTCAGTCTTCAGCTATTTGAACTCTACGATTCTGATGCATGTCTTCAAGGACCTAATCGTAGTGTCATGTTGACTGATAGAGACAACACTACGATCTTGAAAAGTGTTGATTGGATCTTCAATGTAGAACACCTCTTCCTTCTTTTGTGCAGCGCTTCAACACTTCTGTTTGCCTCAACAGTTCTCAGATACTGATGACTTGACTTCTTTGTTCTGGCCCCTTCTGAATAGCAAGACACTTTAGATTTGTGGCGTGTCCCAACTCGCTTTCTCCTTGTGATCTCCCGTTCACTTATCATCAATGGACTGACCCAATGCTTAATCACTTTAGCCTTGTTCTTCAGAAGCTGTCCAGTATCTCTGTATGCACTTCATCAGTTCTTTCTTTATTTGGCAAACACTACGATCCTGGTTGCTTCCAAGATCGTTGTCTTACATCACCATCGTGACTCTCGCACTTCTTTGAATTTCTGGCCATCGATTCTTTCTTCTTACGATCTCCTTGTGGAAGACTTCATCTTGAATGGCTTCACAAGTCAATCTTGATGCTGATTAGGTTGGTGCTTAGATCTTCTGTTAGCTTGCATGCCATTCATTGAGTGCTCTCTGGTTTCCTTCAAGTTGGATGTAACATTGCAGCTTGAACTAGAGGCTTGGCTCCTTTGGATATTCTAGGAGTGCTCATTCGTTGAGAATCGTATTAGCTCTACGATTATTCCTTGGCATTGTGAGCACAACTGTTGAGGTCGTAGTTCTGCACTCTATGATTCAGCTTTGGCTGTGCAGACCCTACGTCTTCGGGATTAGATCTTGACACTCTACGATTTCTCTCTTTGTGCTCAATGTCTTCATCTGATCTTGCTCAATTACGATCTTTGCATGTAATCAATAGACTCTACGACTCAGAGTGTAGTCTACGATCCTTGACTTGGCTTCGGCATCAGTAGACTCTACGACTCCGAGTGTAGTCTACGTTTTTGACTTGGCTTCGGCAGATGTTTGACGGGCTCGTAGGCAAGCTGTCTCTACGATTCTGAACATGACTTCCTCAGCAGACTTCGGCTACGAGGAAGTTCCACTCGACACACTATGATCCTTCCTCGTCTCTCCTGGCAGTCGACGAACTCCGAGATCTACTATCTTACAGACTGCGATTCTGCCTCGACAGCTCTCAAGTTCTCCTTGACTCTCCTGGCAGACTACGATTTCTGGTGCAGTGCTCGACGATAAGACAAGCCTATCTATTACATAATAAGATCAACCTAACATGCTTGATCTTTCTATATTTATAGTCCTTGTACATCATTTTTTTAAGGACTTTACAAAGCTGGTTTGCTTATATAGGATCAACCTACATATTTGATCAAATTATTCTAAGTCCTTGTACACATATTTCTATTATCTATCAAGGGACTTTACAACTTTTCTTAATGCAAGCATACTTGCATATTCATTCATATATATCATAATCAAATCATATAAAAATAGGAATAACATTCACATGCTTATTCCTGACATACTCTATGTTGATCAACACTGCATTCTTTAAACGTATATACGTTTAAGTTTTGGCAACCTCACGTGCCTGTCGTTTGACAAAATATTTGTTTAACATACTCAGTCTTCATTTGAAAACCACACCAAATAATTTGGCAAAACATTGACAATACTTTGATAGATTATAAGAAATCCAACATATCGTAAGTCTAGCCGAAAGAATTGGCTTCGACTTCATCATACATCAATTTATGCGTAAGAATACATGAATCACAAATCTTATCCAAATTGAACTGAGACAAGGGTTAGAACACTTGCCTTTAGCGTCTGCTACTATTTATTACACGTTCTCTTTAAGTCTTTAAACTCTCTAGAATATGTATCACATAACGTAACACATTAGGTCATGAATAAACATACATGGTTCTTAATGAATCTTACCCTTCTTCTCAATCTAATCATGACTTAGATTTGTTATTATTGGTTTCGGCTTATCACATTACATTGCTCTGACATTCAATTAATCCTTCGTCGACCTTCAGTTGTAATACTTAAAGGCTTTAACATCAATTAAGAATGTTACTTCAAGTTCCTTAAGGTTGTACTTCACAACTAACTATCTGTCTTTATTTTTTATCTTCATAATCTTTCTTTACTATGCAAACCCTAAAAAAGTGGCATGACATGCACCAGACTTCTTTCTCATTAAGTCAAGATCTGGCGCCACTCTTCGATGGTTTTCACCTGCACTGCACTGCTGGCACTAATCCTAGTTCGGTTGGTCGCGATTTCTACTGTGAAACTCCGCACTACTCTCGAGCCATCATAGCAGCCACCTATTTTCCTTGGGTTGGTGTCATGGCCACTTCTCATGCACCAGATGGTTTGACAGTTTTGTTTACACAACGAACTTCCCGGACTCCAAATTTGATCATTTCAAGTCCGAATTGGCTCGTTCAAAAGCCAATTGCTCACAAATCACATACTCTACGTGTTCATGCAAGAATTTTACATTTTCTTCTTCGCTAACTCAAAATTCACCTTTGAGTTCATTTTTAACGAAAACGATAAACGTTCGTGAACGTTCAATGCTCGTTTCTTCGTTCTAAGTCAGAATTCGGTCATTTTTGAGTCTGCAGCTCTATCCTATGACGCCCCCAAATTCGGGTCTGTTTCAACCCGACAGTGGTCCTCCACGGTGCTACAGTTCACACAAACATTCAATTGAAAAAGCCTCAAAGGAACGAATCTGTCTTATATATATTCCAAAACAATACTACCATTCCCCAGGTTCTTTATAACCGTTATATTTGTTCTTGTCATAATATCAAATATTATCATTACAAACCTATACTATTACATAGGTACGCTACAAGTTCGTTTTAGCCTTCACTTTATCCTTGTCGAATCCTTTGATCATATCGTCTAAGCTGCAATCATATGGTTCAAGCAAGTGTGAGCATAACACGTTTAGCAAGTACAACAATATCATTTTTAAACGCATGCTTAAAACATAGGAATCGTATATCTTCAATAACTGGATAATAGTTACGGAGTACTATCAATACTTCAAAATAGCTTTCCTTTTTCCTTCAAAACATTTTACAATAATAATATTCCTCATTTCATCAATTATGGTTCAAGACGTAAATGTCTTATAGTTTCTTTGAAAAGGACAACCCGGCACTAAGTCCGTAAGTCCGGCATAGCTTACGAGTACATCTAGGTGATCAGCCTATAGTACCCTATGTTGATCAACACTACATCCATTAAACGTGTGTACGTTTAAGTTGTGGCAACCTCACGTGCCCAAAGAATACTCGATGAAAATACATTTGTTTATTCATATTCAGGCTTACCTTGAATTCATACCAAATAGTTGGCGTAGGATAGCATTAGCAATTCTATATTGAAAGACTTGTAAACAGTTCAATCAATCTATCACGATTAGTCTAGCCGAGCTAAAACTGGCATCGACTCTTTCTTTGAAACCATACATGCATCTCATAATTTGAATCATTTGAAAACCTGGCTAACACGAAGGTTAGACAAGCGTTTAAGAAAAACTTGCCTTCAGCGTCTGCTACAGTATAATTACGTTTCCTTTGAGTCTTTACAATCTCTACAATACATAATCACATAACATACCACATTAGGTCATGAATGAACATACATAGTTCCTAAAGAATCTTACCCTACTTCTCAATCTAATCCCGTATTAGATTTGTTATTATTGGTTCTGGCTTTCCGTCATTCTTTACATCATTCTTACCGACTTATGTCTCTTCCATAACTTAAGTGAAGTTATTTCATTAGTACAACTCGGTTAAAGTTAATTATCCTTCCTCACGGCTTACTAACGTCCTTACGTTATCATCAGAAACTTCGATCGTCATTGGTTAAGTATACTTATTGCATATCGTTCACGTTCATCTTCAATTGACTTTCTTTAACCTAAGTAATCATACTTGAGTTTTAATTATGACTTAATAATATTTTATTAAGTCCCTTTTTCGATTACTAAACAATTTCCCTTCATGTTCCACTTGTAACCATTCTTCATTGTCTAAGTTTTAAAAAATTTGGTTATGACTATACTATTACTATGATGATCTTCTTGCGTTCTTACGTCACCACTTATTGCTCAAAATCCGGACTCTCGGCATGGGCACAAGAAGTCTTATATTCATGGTCGCAAAATGGCGAACTCTTGCTGATGTGCTCGATTCTTATTCGTTTCTTGCATGACGCTGAGTCATTTTACCTAGGGTTGGGCATGCATGGCTCAACTCTGTGCACCAGAAAACAATTTTAGTTTTGAAATTTTGTGAACTTCCCGGACGCATAATTTCTTCGTTATAAGTCCGAATTGGCTCGTTCAAAAGCCTACAGTTCACAAATTACGTACTTTACGTGTTCATGCAAGAATTTTATCTATTCGATTTTGTTTGCTAAAAATTCACCTATTAGTCCATTTTCAACGAAAAGCAGTAAGCGTTCGTGAGCGTTCGGCCTTTCGTTTCTAAGTTCTAAGTCGGAATCGGCCATTTTGAGTCCGCGCAACTCTAATGACAAATACGACTTGCCTCCATTGAAAACCAATGTTTCCAATCTCTATCAAAATTTGACTTCCATTCCAAGAATTTCACGAATTCGACGATCGTCGTCTAATCGTGTGCATTCCGGCGTAACTTCGTTACTTGAGATTTTTAAACCATTTCACTTGGATTCAATCCATTATACTATCATCTTGACATACATGTTTCGCTAACTTATATCCATGATAAGTTATTAATTGTACTTAATAAGTTCAAAACTCATAAACTTATAAACTACTTCTTAAAGTATAACATACTTAATTTCATTGCTTATGACTTATTCATAGGTTAAGTCCTTTAATCATTATTCTTACATCTTCTTATCATACTAGTTCTATTAAGGTAAACATGTTACAAGTTATAACAAGTTTCTATACTTCCATTATAAGTTCATAACTTATTTACAAATGAATTTCTTATTTATGACTTATCCGGCTTATTAAGACTTAAGCCCTTTGATTCATTATTCCAACCTCTTCTTAGCATGCTTGTTCTACCAATACCCCCTTCTCTAACAATGGAAGAGAAAGAGAAACATGGTTCAAGAACACTTATTCTTTGATGATATCTTGCTTAATCCTTAATCTCCTTCTTGATTCTTGAACTTCAAAGGTTAACTTGCTAGCTTATTCTCACTTATTCTCTCTAACCAATAAACTATAAGTTATTGGTGGAAAAACTAACAAAGAAAGTCTAACTTTATAAGTGCTTATTCTCTCAACCAAATAAGCTCTCAACCTTAAGTTGGATGAAAATATAACAACCCACAAATGAATTACAAAGCTTGCTATTTATAGGAAATCCTAAGTTAGGGTAGTTTAGTCTTTAATCCATCCACCTCCTTACTATTCATTACCTAGGCATTAAGTAAACTTGCTCCCCACATTATTTGCTTGCTCACCACATATACTTGGCCATCACACTTACTTAATCATTAAGTCTACTTGCTCCCCACAACACTTAGCCCTTAAGTTTACTTTGTCATCACTTATAAGCACTTTGTGTGATCACCACACTAACTTAGCCTCTAAGTTTACTTGTTCATCACCTTGGATTATCCATGGGTTGCCCCATTGGTTTAAACCATCCCCTAACCCATTGGATATTTACCTTGGGCCTTATCTTAATTAATCTTAGCTTAATCATTTGGGCTTACATTAACAATTCTTTGGGCTTGCATTAAGTTACTTTGGGCTTCTCATTAATCAACCACTTGGGCTTATCAATATCTTATTGGACTTTACAATTTCTTACATAACTCAAATATTCAATACATTTCTTTTGGCTTAAAGCCTTATAACATATATTATACGTATAATTCTCGTATTCCTCTCGTATATTTATTCAACATATACGATATACCATCATTCATACGTACTCGTATAATACCTCGTATTATACTTGTATTCTCTACCTCGTACAATACCTACGTATTATACAATCATCGCTTAATTCATTAATCACATTACATTTCCTTCTCGAAAGTCACATTTCCTAAACGTTAGGTTTTAAGTCCACAGGAGAAATATTACATTTTCCATAACTGAAATATTATTGGATATTCCATCTCACATCAATATTCTATCGTTTACGTATTTCTCGGAAGTTCAAAAATAATTCCCGAGTAGAAATGCGTGAATAGTGTTTTTGGAAAATTTCTCGAAAAGCTTTTATTTTCGTCTTGGAAATTCAAACACTTTAATTCTACCCACGTAGCCAAAATCCTACGATGTTACGACATTTCTAGGCGGAGAAAGCGACGTTCGATTAGCTTGCTCCATAAATAATTAATTAAATTCATTTCATAAAAGTAAAAATTTAATTCTCAAAAATCCAATTTTCTCGGGGCGTTACACTCTTCCCTCCTTATAAGGATTCTGTCCCCAGAATCTCGCTAATAATACTTACACCACAAAGGATATTTTTCCTTTATTTTAATCTCGAGTTCCCACAATGCTTCTTTGACATTGGGGTTCTTCCATTTCACCTTCATCGAAGGTATTATCTTTTCACACATGACTTATCACTTCCTATTAACAATTTGAGTTAGATGTTAAACACTTAATAACACATTACGATATCTTCCTTTTATTAGCTCTTCTTTTAACGTTAAACTTATTTGGAACTCAAATTCCTCCCTCAAAAAAAAACTATACTTAGTCTTCTACTTATCCTGCCTCATCTTCTTCATTTACTTACATTCCTCCTTACCTAGTTGTACTTCATTAATTCGTTTCATTAGTAACCTGTGACGCCCCCAAATCCGGGTCTACGTTTTAAATAACAATTCTACCCCTTCATTTCGTAATTTAACTCCTAACTCCGATCTTACCATTTCCGTTATTAACTCCTTCTGAGTTGCTAACATCGATAGCTTTTCCTTACCCTTCATACTTAACGCGTCGGTTTCTATATCTATCTTCCTTAAATGATATAAGATATCATAGTCCTCCCCTTACTGCATATTCAACTTTTTCTGTGTGAAGATATATTTCAGACTCTTAAAGTCCGTGTATATCTCACATTTCTCCTCATATAAATACTATCTTCAGATTGTTACTTCAAAACTACAACTGCCAATTCTAGATCATAAGTAGGATAGACCTCCTCATAATCCTCTAAGCTGGCGTGATGCATACTGATGACATCATTATGCTATAATAAAAGCACGCAATCATGTCATCCATGGGAACATCGAGATACACTACAAAATTTCCCGTATCATCGATAAAGATAATACTGGTGTCTTACTTAACCATCTTCAATAATCTGTGGCGCTAATGGTACCTTCAACCATAGCACCTCACAAGAATATCTATCAAATTGGCCACCAAACTTGATTGGCGCCCTTAAAAAAAAAACCTACTTCCGCACATTAGTCGACCTAAATGACATAACTTGAAACTTGTCATAACCATAGCAATTCGAACGTCATCTTAGGTACCTCCTCCTTCTTCCTTACTTCCAACCGACTATACCCCATACATACATCTATCTTTATAAAATTCTTTTGCCCCTCTCAAGTGACCAAATAGATCATCGATCCTGGGCCATGGGTATTTATCCTTAACCGCTATCTTACTCCTATTACGATAGTCGATATGCAACCGTAACAACTCATCCTCTTCCTTAACACCAACCTAACTTGTGTCATGGTTCGACAATAATAATGTCACGGTATTTTAATACCGTAAATTACTACCTTAGATTTTTCTGAGAAAACTAAAGGTTCACATTTTTCTTATAACTATTTGATATAGCTCTATGGTTAATCAACTGATTCATACCGAGAATTTCCTCAAATTCTCTCCACATGAACAGTACTTATCTACTAATACCTACTTACTTCGATTATCCATGAAATAATTTTCATGAATATAATTTAACGAAAGTTATTTCCTCCTTCTCTACCTTAATGTTTTAAAGGTATTTATAATCCCATCCAGACAGACTCCTAGATGAGTCTTTCCACCTGTCTTACACACCTTAATCCTACACTTAGGATCCCCTTGTCCCACTCCAGTATCCCCGGAGTTAAAAAAATTTCATCTTGGGCATACTGTCGATGGCATTCTCTGCCTTGGTTCGTCCCTCTCTCTTGCTCTCATTCTTTCCCTCTTTGTGGTATTGAGTCTGCAATTCACTACCATCTTATGCTATAATCACCTTCTCGAGAATGATCCATAGGAAACACTCTAGATCACCAAAATCCCCTTTATAGAGCTAGGGTTTGGCCCCTACTCAATCTCTGAGCCTTCACCTCCTCCTTGTCCACTTGATGTGAAACAAACCTTGCCAATTCATTTGAATTTGGGCGTCTTTGAGGAAATATCATATCCCCTTGCTTAAGTTCTAAGAATTCAATCTCTATCCTCCTCACATATTTGTAGGAAATAATTCTCAAAGAAAACCTTCTTGAATTGTTCCACGTTCTCGCATCATTCTAACCCCACCCTGGTGAGCCTTCTACCAAAAGTTGGCTTCACTCTTCCTCGTGTAAGTCAAAAAAGAAAACTTCTGCATCTCACATACGCTTGTAATAACAAACGCCTTCTCTATTTCTTTTACCCCAGTATGGGCCTCGATTGGGTCTGTCGTTCCTTTGAACTCCGGCGGACCTATGCTTTTAAACTCTTTAAAGGTAATCGTTCTAGCTACCTTAGGTTTTCACGGGTACTCTACCCCCGGTTTGGGTAAATGCAGCCGTTAATAACTTAACGAACTCTTGCATAGGGTTGTTTTGACCCCATTAATTATCATTATGTGATTCCGCTTCCTTATTACGTTATCTTTTCCCTGGCGACATTTTTAGATTAAATAAAATTTCCTTATTATCTATATACTTACTTCGGTATTAATTGCCACATACCAAATCGCATCATAACAAATCATTTCCATGAAAACTTCATTATATTAATATGCTTCTTCATAGTTTGAAACTATTTACAATTTACATCCATGGCCAAAAGCTATTACATTTTTATCCCGTAATTGAACTTTACAAAAGTTGGGATTTACAAAAAGACTACCCTTTTATACAAAAGAGGGCTTCACATCACTACACACATATTTATAACTCTAACGTTCTAATAATGCATAACATGACATCCTCGTGTTTCTCATTTGCAATCATTGCTTACTGAGTATCCCGACTAATCATATGGCCGGGTTTGTCACGACTCATTGGAATAACAAGCAACCTTGACTTGAAATCCTTATGTGCACTCTCATGGATGTAAGACATCATGCTATCTTTGGTCCTTCTCCCCAGTTCTCTCTGAAGCTCATCGGCCTCCTTCTTAAATCCCTAGCCTTATTTATCATGAGCACCTTCTCATCATGCTCGACTCAAAATCATACTGCGAGACTCCTTCGCTACATAAAGAGCACTAATCTCTTCATTATGTTTACACTGTTGCACTACCCTCGATTTTGCACATTCTGTCAATATTTCCAAATACAATGCTTCCATTGCATACGGAGGTGATGACTCAATATAAAGTACCGTAGTAATGTAACCGATGTTACCTCTCTTTCTTCCTCCATATCATTCATCATACTAAGGAATGACGATATTTCCATCTCTCCCTCGGAGTAGTCTTCCTCGGAAAAGTACTCCTCTCGCCTCAAACTCTCTAGAATCACTAATGGTACCTCGCCACTTTGGCATGGAGTGCAGGCTCTACTTAGTTCAAGCTCTTTCGCTTCAGCGTGTATATCTCTATACATCAAGCTATCGATCGACATCCTCTAATAACACATATGTTGATTAGTACATAACACGAGAATCGTATAAGCACAAATCACATTTAATTTATTTAGGGTTACTTTCCATCTTTTAAATCTTTTGATCTTGAGTTTCCTTAATACCTTATTGACTCATTCAACTCAAGTAAAGCTCAAGTTTTTCTTCCTTTGAACTTCTCTTCCTTACTTGAGGTTATTAGCCTAAGGTTCTTTCCCCTTAAGTTTTATAACCTAATGCTTTGATACCAAACTGTGGCGCCCCAAATTCGGGTCTCTTTCAACCCGACAGATGGTGCTCCACGGTCTTTCTGATTCACACAAACATTCAATTGAAAAAGCCTCAAAAGAGCGAATCATCTTATATATATTCCAAAACAATACTACCATTCCCGGGTTCTTTATAACCATTACATTTGTTCTTGTCATAATATCAAATATTATCATTACAAACCTATACTATTACATAGAGTGCGCTACAAGTTTGCTTTAGCCTTCACTTTATCCTTGTCGAATCCTTTGGTCATATCGATCTAAAGCGCAATCATATGGTTCAAGCAAGTGTGAGCATAACACACGCTAAGCCAAGTACAACAATTTCATTTTTAAAGCATGCTTGAAAACATAGTAATCGTATATCTTCAATAAGCTGGATGATAGTTACAAAGTACTATCAATACTTCAAAATAGCTTTCCTTTTTCCTTCAAAACATTTTACAATAATAATATTCCTCAATTCATCAATTATGGTTCAAGGCGTGAGCGTCTTATAGTTTCTTTGAAAAGGACAACCGCGGCACTAAGTAAAGTAAGTCGGCATAGCTTACGAGTACATCTAGGTGATCGACTATAGTACCTATGTTGATCAACACTACATCCATTAAGCGTGTATGCGTTTAAGTTGTGGTAACCTCACGTGCCCATCGAATACTCGATGAAAATACATTTGTTTATTCATATTCAGGCATACCTTGAATTCATACCAAATAGTTGGCGTAGGATAGCGTTAGCAATTCTATATTGAAAGACTTGTAAGCAGTTCAATCAATCTATCACGATTAGTCTAAGTAGAGCTAAAAGCGGCATCGACTCTTTCTTTGAAACCATACATGCATCTCATAATTTGAATCATTTGAAAACACTTGGCTAACACGAAGGTTAGACAAGCGTTTAAGAAAAACTTGCCTCGGTAAATACGTCTTTCTACGGTATAATTACGTTTCCTTTGAGTCTTTACAATCTCTACAATACATAATCACATAACATACCACATTAGGTCATGAATGAACATACATAGTTCTAAAGAATCTTACCCTACTTCTCAATCTAATCGTATTAGATTTGTTATTATTGGTTCCGGCTTTCCGTCATTCTTTACATCATTCTTACCGACTTATGTCTCTTCCATAACTTAAGTGAAGTTATTTCATTAGTACAACTCGGTTCAAGTTAATTATCCTTCCTCACGGCTTACTAACGTCCTTACATTATCATCCGAAACTCGATCGTCATTGGTTAAGTATACTTATTGCATATCGTTCACGTTCATCTTCAATTGACTTTCTTTAACCCTAAGTAATATTACTTGAGTTTTAATCATGACTTAATAATATTTTATTAAGTCCCTTTTTTTGTTACTAAACAATTTCCCTTCATGTTCCACTTGTAACCATTCTTCATTGTCTAAGTTTTAAAGGTTGGGTGCTATGTACCTTGACTATTACACTTGATCTGCGTATTTAGCATGCATCACCACTATTGCTCAAAATCGGACTTCGGCCTAGCCATGCGCGAGTCTACGTATTCTTGGTCGCGTTGTGGCGAACTCTTGCGATATGTGCTCGATTCTTATTTCGAGGCCATGACGTGTGGTCATTTGCCTAGGGTTTGTATGGCGCCAACTCTGTGCACCAGAAAACAATTTTAGTTTTGAAATTTTGTGAACTTCCCGGACGCTTCTTCGTTATAAGTCCGAATTGGCTCGTTCAAAAGCCTACGGTTCACAAATTACGTACTCTACGTGTTCATGCAAGAATTTTATCTATTCGACTTCGTTTGCTAAAAATTCACTTATTAGTCCATTTTCAACGAAAACGGTAAACGTTCGTGAGCGTTCGGCGCTTCGTTTTTTCGTTCTAAGTCGGAATCCGGCCATTTTGAGTCCATGACTCTATAATGACAAATCGACTTGCCTCCATTGAAAACCAATGTTTCCAAGCTCAATATCAAAATTCGACTTCCATTAGAGAATTTCACGAATTCGACGATCGTCGTCTAATCGTGTGCATTCCGGCGTAACTTCGTTACTTGAGATTTTTAAACCATTTCACTTGGATTCAATCCATTATACTATCATCTTGACATAGATGCTTTGCTAACTTATATCCATGATAAGTTATTAATTGTACTTAATAAGTTCAAAACTCATAAACTTATAAACTACTTATTAAAGTATAACATACTTAATTTCATTGCTTATGACTTATTCATAGGTTAAGTCCTTTAATCATTATTCTTACATCTTCTTATCATACTAGTTCTATTAAGGTAAACATGTTACAAGTTATAAAAGGTTTCTATACTTCCATTATAAGTTCATAACTTATTTACAAATGAATTTCTTATTTATGACTTATCCGGCTTATTAAGACTTAAGCCCTTTGATTCATTATTCCAACCTCTTCTTAGCATGCTTGTTCTACCAATACCCCCTTCTCTAACAATGGAAGAGAAAGAGAAACATGGTTCAAGAACACTTACTCTTTGATGATATCTTGCTTAATCCTTAATCTCCATCTTGATTCTTGAACTTCAAAGGTTAACTTGCTAGCTTATTCTCACTTATTCTCTCTAACCAATAAACTATAAGTTATTGGTGGAAAAACTAACAAAGAAAGTCTAACTTTATAAGTGTTTATTCTCTCAACCAAATAAGCTCTCAACCTTAAGTTGGATGAAAATATAACAACCCACAAATGAATTACAAAGCTTGCTATTTATAGGAAATCCTAAGTTAGGGTAGTTTAGTCTTTAATCCATCCACCTCCTTACTATTCATTACCTAGGCATTAAGTAAACTTGCTCCCCACATTATTTGCTTGCTCACCACATATACTTGGCCATCACACTTACTTAATCATTAAGTCTACTTGCTCCCCACAACACTTAGCCCTTAAGTTTACTTTGTCATCACTTATAAGCACTTTGTGTGATCACCACACTAACTTAGCCTCTAAGTTTACTTGTTCATCACCTTGGATTATCCATAGGTTGCCCCATTGGTTTAAACCATCCCCTAACCCATTAGATATTTACCTTGGGCCTTATCTTAATTAATCTTAGCTTAATCATTTGGGCTTGCATTAACAATTCTTTGGGCTTGCATTAAGTTACTTTGGGCTTCTCATTAATCAACCACTTGGGCTTATCAATATCTTATTGGACTTTACAATTTCTTACATAACTCAAATATTCAATACATTTCTTTTGGCTTAAAGCCTTATAACATATATTATACGTATAATTCTCGTATTCCCCTCTTATATTTATTCAACATATACGATATACCATCATTCATCATGCATTTCAGTATAATACCTCGTATTATATTTCGTATTTCTACCTACCTCGTACAATACCTCGTATTATACAATCATTGCTTAATTCATTAATCACATTACATTTCCTTCTCGAAAGTCACATTTCCTAAACGTTAGGTTTTAAGTCCACAGGCGAAATATTACATTTTCCATAACTGAAATATTATTGGATAGTCCATCTCACATCAATATTCTATCGTTCGTATTTCTTGGAAGTTCAAAAATAATTCCCGAAGCGAAATCGTGAATAGTGTTTTTGGAAAATTTCTCGAAAAGCTTTTATTTTTGTCTTGGAAATTCAAACACTTTAATTCTACCACGTAGCCAAAAATCCTACGATGTTTAACATTTCTAGGCGAGGAAACGACGTTCGATTAGCTTGCTCCATAAATAATTGATTAAATTCATTTAATAAAAATAAAAATTTAATTCTCAAAATCCGATTTTCTCAAAGGCGTTATATGCTTATTCACGGCTTATTAAGACTTAAGTCCTTTGATTATCCATTTTCTTTACTTCTTAGCATACATACTTCACTAATCCACACTTCTCTATCAAACTAGTATTGAAGAGTTGGAAGATTAATGGACAAGAGTCTTACCTTTGATGATCAAGCTTATTCTTCTTCTTTTCTACTAATGAAAGTCTAGCTTATTCTTACTTATTCTCTCTAACAAATAAGTTAAAAGTTGTTGGATGAAATGAACAACCAACAAATGAAATCCAAGCTCTCTATTTATAGGAATTTCTAAGGTTAGGGTATAATAGACAATAGTCAAATCCCGCCTCCTTAAACACCTCCTTACTATTCATTACCTAGCTATTAAGTTAAGTTGCTCATCACATTATTTACTTGGTCATCACATTAATTTCTTGGTCACCAAGATCACCCATGTGATCATGGCCCCACATGGGTTGCCCAATGGATCTTCTTCACCCATTGGATCTTAATTTGGGCTTTAATTCAATTAGCTTAATTTATGTTTTTGGACTTGCATTAATTTACTTTGGACTTTACATTAACCAATACTTGGGCTTTAACATTAGTTTACATTGGGCTTAAACACAATCTCATTTAGACTTTTTATTTCCTACATAATCTCACAAGTCCAATTACATATGGCTTAAAGCCTTAAAACGTATTGTATACGTAATAATCTCGTATTCTAACTTGTATACTTATTCAACATATATGACATACCATCATTCATACATACTCGTATAATACTTCGTATCATACTCATATTTATTACCTCGTACAATACCTACGTATTATACAGTCATCGCTTTAATTAGTTAACGCTTTACTTTTCCTAACTTTCTCGAATTAAATCCAAATGCGAAAAACTACGTTTTTCATACTTGAGTTATTATTACATAATCCATCTCACCTCGATATTCTATCATTACATTTTTCTTGGAAGTTTAAAAATAATTCCCGAGCAGAAATCGATGAATAGTGTTTTTCGAAAAATTTCTCGGAAAACTTTTATTTTCGTCTTAGAAATTTAAACACTTTAATTCCTTCACATAGTCAAAATACTACGACTTTCCGACGTTTCTAGGTTAAAGAATGACATTCATCTTACTAACACATAATAATATCAAATAATATAATTTTATTCATTATTTAATTAAATAAAATTATTTTACATTAGATCCGAATTTCTTGGTCGTTACAATCATCTATAAAGGTAATAAAGTATTTCTTACCTTCTCTTGTTTGTATATACTTTAAATCACAATATCGGTATGTATCAATTCAAGAGGTTCTGTACTTCTTTCAATTGATTTAAAAGAAGATTTTGCCTCAACGCAGACTTCACATTTATGATTAGAGTTAACCTAACACTTTGGCAAACATTCCATATTAATTAATCTACGTATAGTATTATAATTAATATGTCCTAATCCACCATGCCATAAATTAGATGACTCAATCATATAAGTAGAAGATGTAATTTATTAATATTAGAAGGTAAAATAATCATTACATTCATTTTGAAGAGCCCATTGTTCATATATCTCTTCCCCACATATATCCCATTTTTAGTTAGAAAAAACTTGTCCGATACAAAAACCAATTTAAATCTCTTTTGACTATGAAGGGATCCTAACACTAAATTCTTTCTAATATCATACACATATATGGAGCACATTGTTGAGAATGAGTTCCTTGCCAGATGTCATCTTTAGAACGACATTTCCTTATCCAACAATCTTAGATGAAGAAGAATTTCCTATGTACAATTGTTCTTCATTCTTAATTTTTTGATAAGTGGAGAATATCTTCATGTCAGAACACACATGTCGGGTTGCTCTAGTATCTACCCACCATTTCCTAGGATTCTCAACCAGGTTTACTTCAGAAACGACCGCTGAAAAATTCATTTTAGAAACATCTTGAAGAAGACCATTCACTTCCATTACATTGGCTTGTGCGGATTTTTTTATTCTGGTCTTTGCGTTTACGACAATCATTTGCCCTGTGTCCAGGCTTGTCATAAATGTAACATTTTCCTCGGAACTTCTTATTTGTTCCTTGTTGAAGCCCATTACTGGAAAACTTCCTCTTTTTAGACTACGAACCTTGTTCCACGACGTTGACTTTATATTCCACTAAGGTCCTTCCTGTTTTCTTTTCAGAGGCACGATTGTCTTTTTCTATCCTTAATCTTACAATTAAGTCTTAAAGTTTTATCTCTTTGCATTTATGCTTGAGATATTTCTTAAAATCTTTCCACATTGGTGGTAAATTTTCAATAATTGCAGTAACTTGGAAAGATTCACTTAAAGACATACATTTTGCATGTATTTCATGCATGATTACTTGTAATTCTTGGACTTGGTTGATGACAGCATTGGAATCCACCATTTTGTAGTCCAAAAACCTGCCAACTACGAACTTCTTCGTGTCATCATCTTTTGTTTTATATTTATTATCCAAGGAATCTCATAGTTCTCTTGCTGTTTTGAGAAAACTATACACATTATATAATGTCTTATCTAATCCATTGATGATATAGTTTCAGCACAAGAAATCAGCATGTTTCCATGCATCAATAGCGGCAATAACTTATCTGTCTGTTTCATCTTCTTTGAGAACATAGGGATCTTCATGAAGAAATCTTGCCAAGTTCAGAGTAGTAAGATAAAACAACATATTTTGTTGCCACCTTTTGAATTTTGTACCATTGAACCTTTCTGGTTTTTCACCATGGTTCACAGGTACATTTGAAATTATTGGTGTAGAATAAGAACCGATTATAGTAACCGAATCGGTAGCCATATTTCTTGCATATATATATATATATATATATATATATATATATATATATATATATTAACTTATCTCAAACTGTTGTTACCTCTTTTTTAGTCTTAACAAAAGAGCTCTAACTCATGCAAGCATACATGCGTCAACAAGTAAAGTGTCGATCCCACAGAGAAATTTGTTTAACTAAGATTACTATTCATTAATTGAATCACTATATTTATATGCTCAAACTAACGATTAAACTTGGTTTGTTCTTGAATTGCAAATAACAACTAAAACAATAATAACGATGGAATAAATGATATTGGAACTAATGGGATATTAACTTCATTTAATACTTCCTTCAATCACCACTATCATTCATGACTCGTTCACATATCACAGAAAAGTAGCCAAGAGCACTAAAAGAGTATTAGCCATTTTTCAATGCACTAAGACCTACTTACACAGCATCCACAGATGATAGACTCTATGTAATCATCAATATAACCAAAATCACTATATGTCTATGTGAAATTGCAACTATATTGATTTTAAGTTCAAGCCCTTATTCTAACTTATACCAGAAAAACAATATATGTCTATACGGTTCACGTAAATACATAAGCCATATAACACAAACCTATATACGTATACTATCATGATTACAATCCATATTTGCATGTTCATTGTCAATTCCATACAAATACTGAAACAAATGGTGATCAAGCATTCAGACATGTAAAAAAATCATGATAGACATCTCATATGATATGCACAACAATCCAGCATTTAAGCATGCAATCAAACTACATATTAAAATCCGTTAGGATCCCATAATGGAGTTTAGTTCATGACTGAACCAAAAGCCATTATGGGATCAAATCTAAACATGACTAATAAACAAGCAATTGAAAGATGAAAGGTAGAAATAATCAAACCCAATTGCTGAATATAGATCAATAATCAAATCCTCATAAGATTCCAGCAAAATAATAATAATAATCCACTCTGGTAGAAAATCACAAGGAGGAGGAGAAAAGTAGAGTTGTGGCCTCCTTTTACGTTGGAATCTCTCCCAGAGAATAAACCCTAATTACCACCTAAAGAATATAACTAAAACTGAATAAAAATGTCAAGTGATACCCCTGACACCAGCCAGGAATCGTTTTAAATCAATTACAACACTTAAAAATTGGAAATAAAATAAAACAAGTCAGCAGCTTCAGGCCTCGCGCTCCTCCGGCTTATTATGCTCATGGTAGCGAGATTTGTAAGTAGTTCTTGTGTTTCGGGTCGATTTATCGCGCGCAATGCAAGGCCCCTCAGATTATCCTTCTCATGGCACAAGAACTTGCGAGGGTTCCAAGGTCCGGTTGGTACTTCATGGCATGCAGCGCCACAGATCCAAGCTCTCTTCTGCCTTATGCCACGGCATGCATTGATGTCTTCGCTTCGCTCTCCTCGTCGGTTCTCGCAACATTGTTGTTGCGCATCGAAATGTCCTATGTCTATCCATGCTTGTCCATCCATGTTCTACTCAATCCTACGTCATGCACATCCTATTTTTTGCCTCGCCTCACGCATCCATTAGCCTCGTGCCCGATATCACCACCAAATTAGGTTAATTCCTGCACTTATTCACCAAAAGGAGTTTTAAGTATGCGAAATGCAAATTAACATGAAATGCAGCTAGAATAGACTAAAATGTACTTGAGATGGGCATAGTTCGCATGAATTGGTACCCCATAAGTAGGTGTAAAACCCACTTATCAACTGCAAAAATTAATTTGTAAAGGCTAGTACTTGGTACTATGTCTTTAAGACAATTATGCACTCTTTACGATGCTTAGAGTTGATAGCACTTATCTCCTAGTATATACGATGATAATGTATATTATAGTAGCACTCCAAATAGTATACTCGACGAACCAAAATTATAATGCTCAAAACTCTCTCTAAATGAACTATAAACTATTAACGAAAAAGAAGAAGAAGAAGACTTAGGGGGTGTTTGATAAAAACTAAATGAATCTAAATCTGAATATGAATGAGCTGAATCTGAATGAAATAAGTTGTTTGATAATTGTCATGTTTGAAACATTTGAACAACATATTTTTATTATTTTACCCCTTTAAAAAAATTTAAAATTGTTATAAATTTATTTAATATTACTTAATATAATAGTTAATATTGTAAAAAAAAACTTCATTCAGCCCTCATTCAACCCATTCAGCCAAAAAAATGACACTAAATCATTCAACCCAAATCGTCTGAATGGCTGAATAATGGCTGGCCGATTCAGCCATTTAGACGATTTTTTTTCAAAATAAACGCATTTAATGGTTGATCGATTCAACCATTCAACCATTCAGTCCTAAACAAATAGCCCCTTAGAATGCTTAATGCTTGTGAATTCAAATGAATGAAAAGGCTGCCCCCTCTTATCTATTTATAGGAGGGATTAGTGACCCTTTAGAAGGGACATAACCCCTTGAAAATGTACTATTTAGCCAAAAATGACGTAGTTTTAAGGCTTAACAGAAAGGGCGCGTAGTTTTAGGCTTAGCAGAACTAAAACGACGTAGTTTAGGCTTTGCAGAAAAGGACACGTCATTTCAACAAAAAATGTAAAATCCCAAATTTTACGAATAAAGATTTAATTTTCTCGAAATATTTTTTTCAAAATTATGGTGTGGATTTGAGATAATGTTATAGTTGTGGGTAATATTAATAAATTTTGAAAATTATGCAAGTTGTTGTATAATATTCGATTACTCGAGAAATATTCTTTTTGTCGGGGAATATACGTACGACGGTACAATCATTGTTGGACCCCACAAAGGAATTATTGTCGGATTGAGAAAACGACAAAAATATTTTTATAAAAATAACTATGAAGTTTTACCGTTAAAAACGTTGAACTACTTTCGGTAGTAAAAGTACAAAGAATAATACGTGGTTGCATAGTAGCACACGGTATTGATTATTGATGCTTACATGAGAAGTCACTCAATTTTGTTCAATTATTGCTACAGTAATTATTGTATAGTATCTCAAGTTAATTGATTCAATTATTGTCGATATTTTATATATTATTAAATCAATAATTAAGATGACAAAGTTATTAATATTATTATTTGCAATATTGACGATGTCTAGAAGTTCTGTCAAGGAGAGGTTTTGTCACCTAATTGCGCACCAAAAGGGAGAAATCCTTATTGGAAAGTCCCCTCTTTCCTAGGAACAACCTGATCGATTAATATTGTGAATTATAATAATGGTGATAAATGTTGTTTTATTATTGTTATAAATGTAATAAAACAGAAAACTTTTTATATAAAACAGAATACTTTTTATAAAGTTTTGTTTTATTTGATTATAAATAGAATATATTATATTTTATTATGCATAGTATTTGTATAAAGGTTCGTATAATGTTTGCATAGTAAAAACTTTTTATATAAAATAGATTACTTTTTATAAAGTTTTGTTTTATTTGATTATAAATAGAATATATTATATTTTATTATGCATATAGTATTTGCATAGTAAAAACTTTTTATATAAAAATGTAATACTTTTTATAAAGTTTTGTTTTATTTGATTATAAATAGAATATATTATATTTTATTGCATAGTGCAAAAGCATAGTATCATTTTCATTCTCCTATAAATAGGATGCTTAGTTAGAATTGAAAATCACACCAGAAGTTCAGAGAATTCTTCTTCTATAATCTTGAGCGTATTTCTTTAGAGTTTAAGAAAGTTTTGAGCATAGAAAATAGTGCAAGTTTTCTTCAAGTATATCCCCGCCCTACCGTCGGAATACTCTTCTTTTTAAGGTAAGGGGTATTATTTCATTCGTATTCATGAAGAGAGCAATTGTTATTACATTCCTTATTATGTTGGAATAACATGTCCATGCGAAGTACCGCATACATGGTGAAATTCTTCTGTTATTCCATTCTTTATTATTCTGTTGGAATAACCTGTCTGCGGTCTATCGCATGCTTGGTGAATTATGTTGTTATTCCATTCTTTATTATTCTATTGTAATATCATGTCTATGTGGATTACGCATGACCTGGTTCTATTCTTTATTATTCTTTGAATATCCCGTCTGCAAGTGGGATACGCATGACACGTTCCATTCTTTATTATTCGTTGAATAACTTGTATGTGCGGATTACGCACGCACCGGTGAATTTTTTCTCGTTATTCCATTCTTTATTATTCGTTGAAATGATGCATCTCACGTGGATTACCGCATGATTATGAAGTAAAATCCATTTGCAGTTTTATATATTCTATTATACTCAGTTGGTTAAAGTTTTGGCTTCTATACTCCATGAAATTAGTAGAATATTCTGGATATTTGCGCTTTATCTAGTTTCTTTTCATGGAAATATTCTTCTGAGCATTCTTGAATTTTACTCCACAAAGCAGTATCATGTTGACAATTTGGACGTTATTGAGTTCAGGATAAATTAAATTATAAATCTTTAAAATTTATTCTTGAGCTTGTTTTATTGAATTGCTATCATCCTCATGCTTATATTACGTTGAAAGTCATTTATGGCCTGTAGTGCATAGATGGACTTGGTATGATTATGACCAGGGATTATTCGGTATAATCATGACCGTATGTTACAAATGATATGGAAAAAGTTCTCATTGGCCCGTAGTGCATTGATGGATAGTTTTTGGTATGATTATGGCTATGGATTCTCTTCGGCCAATGGTGCAAAGATGAATTGTTTTATGGCATGATCAGAACCGTTGATGAAAACACAATTATCTTTGGCCCGTAGTGCATGGATAATTCGTGGTCGTGACACTAAAGAATATCCTTGGTCTGTAGTGCAGGGATGATTTAATGATGTGGATTATTTATTGTTTGAGTCTCGCCGATAAAAGTGATAAAAAACCTTTTAAATCATAGAAGATAGTAGATTTTATTCTCTACTTGACTCTTCTAATGGATTGCTTGTTCACCGCAGATTAAACTTGATGTTTGTTATATTTTATCCGCTTAACACTGTTGAAGGCTAATGATAATTTATTCTCGCATTATCTTTCATAATATTTCTTCGGGCTAGTTGAGCTCACCCTTTTGCTTTCATTGTTATCTTCGTGAAATGAGAACGTAGCGAGGACTAGTCGGGGAACCGGAGTGACGGTCCGGATGATAGCATTAGTAGTCCTCACTATTCTATGAAATAGTGTGATAATAAATGTATTGAGGACTTATTTTGAGTTTGAATATCGCCTAGAAGACAATATTTGTATTAAAACTCATGACTCATATTGTATATTTAAGGTTGTATTTGTATTTTGTACCATGTATTTGGCGACTCGTAATAGGTGATGTATGTATACTTTTGGGGGCGCCATGAGTTGGTATCAAAGCTTAGGATATGATTCCTAGCTGAGATGTGAGACAAGAACTAGGAGGGGAGAGACGAGGAATTCCTTTGCTAGTATGACCTACCTAAGTTTATTTGGTATTTAATTGGTCGGTCAGAGTATAGGGATAATATGTGATATGTTAATTAACCCTTGTCATGTGGCAGTGTTTGAAAATGACATCCGAGAATGTTGAGAATAGCAATGGAGCACATGAGACCGTTGAGTTACCACAGATCAATACCCAGAATAATGTGCAACATAAAGACAATAATCCTCAGGTAAACAACAACACTGACCAAATGATGAACGATGGAATGTTCAAAGGCTTTATGCAATTCATGCAACATCAGGCGAGAGCGGCTCCTATCCAAAATACAGGTGGAAACTCTGGCAACTCTCGGACGGTCACCGCTAAGCAGTTCAAAGAGCTGGGACCACTGGAGATTTTGGGAAAGCCAGAACCACTTAAGGCAGAGACGTGGATAAAGCAGATCACCAAGATATTTGATGTCTTGGAATGCTCAGAGGAGCAAAAGGTTCTATTCGCCACCTTTATGTTGCGTGAAGAAGTAGATCATTGGTGGGAATCTGTAAAACGTACCCAGCCTGACACACTCAAGATGTCTTGGGAGAAGTTTCAAGAATTGTTCAACGATAAGTACTTTCCTGAAAGTATTCGTCACATGAAGGAGGTAGAATTCATCAAGCTGGAGCAAATCAATATGACCGTGTCGTAGTATGAGGCTAACTTTGCGGAGTTATCCCGGTTTGCATCCCATTTGGTCGATAATGAAGAGAGAATGACGCGAATGTTTCTGCGAGGTTTGAAACCCGAAATACGTCAATACCTCATTTCTCACAAACTTTGTTTATATTCAGATATTGTGAATAGGGCTCAGTTATTGGAGTGCGATAATGAGTAAGCACAACCAAAAGGCAACAACCAACAACACGATAATAATCGTACCAGTGGCAACGGCCATCGGAACAATGATAACCATCGTGGGGGAAATTATCATGCCAAGAATGGTAACCACTTCGGTGGTAATCATAGCCAAGATAATAGAAATGGAAATTTTAAGAAGAGAAGATTCAATAATTATGGAAAGACAGCAGCACCAGCACCCAGTTCAAAGGAAGAAGAATGACCACCGGTCGTATGTTTCAAATGGGGACAGGAGGGACACATTCGTCCAAACTGTACGCAGCAATCCAAAGCGTGTTTTAATTGCGGAAGAGAAGGTCACCTAGCTCGAATTTGTCGTGTAATGAAGTCAAGTGCAGCTGGGATAGTGATGCCAAAGGATGTCTCAGACAAGTCAAAGCCGATAGTTTAAGTGAGAGCATTTATCAAGGAACCCGAACGAGGTTGTTACGGGTAAGTTAATCATAAGCTCTTGCGAAATCTATACCTTATTCGATACCGGTTCTACCTATTCTTTTATCTCTCTTGCTTGCGCTCAACATTTAAATTTGACTCTGGAGAAATTAGACTTTGACTTATCTGTTGAAACTCCGTTTGGAGAAACCTCCATTACCCCACTATTTATAAATCTTGTTTGATTCAAATCAACACTTTCACGTTACCTGTCGATCTTATCTCTTTGAAAATACTTGCCTTTGATGTGATTTTAGGAATCGATTAGTTAACTAATTATCATGCTTTTCGTAAGGTTGTTAGCTTTTATATTCTTAATCAACCTATCATGCGAATTCAAGCAACCAAACCACTAAATTTAATCACTGTTATATCAAGTCATAAGTAAAGAGCCCCGAGCCTTTATCTGGTGACTTTCTTGTGTGGAATGCACCGAAGCCAGACTTTCCGTAGGAGACGTTGTGAATGACGATGGCAAGATGATAGGTATCAATGTGACGTGCTATCCATGTCTTGGATGAGAGTCACAGTTTTGAATGATATTTCTATCATTAATAAATTTCCTGACGTATTCTTGAAGACTTCTTAGCCTACCCCTAAAACATGAAATCAAATTTTGTATTGACCCCAGTAAAAAACCCATTTCTAAAACCCTCAAATATTTCTTCACCTAAAACGATCGTATAATGTGCCAAAGATGTTGGCTCGAGCTGTTAAAGATTACGATTGTACCATTCAATATCATTGTGGAAGAGCGAACGTGGTAGCTGATGCGTTGAATAGAAGATCATATGCGTTTACGAGTGCGATGTTATTAACACAAAAACCCATTTCGTATAACTTACAAATGATGAAGATAGAGTTAAAGACTCTAGGGACCCATGTGAAGATAACGAAAATACGATTAGAATCGACTTTAATCGATAAAGTTAAAGCCGCTCAAACTACACACCTAGAGCTGATGAATACGAAGAAGAAGGTTTAAGAAGGCGTTATTCTAGAAGCAAGAGTCGATGAAGAGATGAAATCTCAAACCTCGATTTAATTGGCTCATTTGAAATCCTCGATCGAGTAGGAACTGTGACCTATAGACTCGTTTAACCGCCAAGTATGTCGCGTGTTCATAACATTTTTTTTTCATATCGATGTTACGTAAATATGTGGATGACCCGAACCACGTTATTGAATTAGAACTAGACGAGATAGCAGAAGATTTAACGTATGAGGAGATACGTGTTAAAATCTTGGATAAGAGAGATCGTATTCAACACTCAAAGGTTATACCTCAAGAGTTAGAATCTAGCGAAGTGTCCTCATTTGTTCGGCATACCAGGTACGTACGTAAATTTCGAGGGCAAAATTTTATAAGGAGGGGAGATTGTAAAATCTCAAATTTTACGAATAAAGATTAAATTTTCTCGAAATATTTTTTTCAAAATTATGGTATGGATTTGAGATAATGTTATAGTTGTGGGTAATATTAATAAATTTTGAAAAGTATGCAAGTTGTTGTATAATATTCGATTGGTCGGGGAATATTCTTTTTTTGTCGGGGAATATCCGTGCATTTACAGACAATCATTGGTGGACCCTACAATGTAATTATTCATTCGGATTGAGAAAACGACAAAAAATATTTTTATGAAAATAACAAATGAAAGTTTTACCTGTTAAAATTGTTGAACTACCTCAGTAGTAAAATTACGATGAATATGCGTGGTTGCATAGTAGCACACGGTATTGATTATTGATGCTTACGTGAGAAGTCACTCAGTTTTGTTCAATTATTGCTACATTAATTATTGCATAGTATCTCACGTTAATTGATTCAATTATTGTCGATATTTTATATATTATTAAATCAATAATTGAGTTGACAGAGTTATTAATATTATTATTTACAATATTGACGATGTCTAGAAGTTCTGTTAATGAGAGGTTTGGTCACCTAATTGCGCGCCAATAGAGAGAAATCCTTATTGAAAAGCCCCCTCTTTCCTGAGAACAACCTGGTCGATTAATATTGTGAATTATAATAATGGTGATAAATGTTATTTTATTATTATTATAAATGTAATAAAACAGAAAACTTTTTATATAAAATAGAATACTTTTTATAAAGTTTTATTTTATTTGATTATAAATAGAATATATTATATTTTATTATGCATAGTATTTGTATAGTAAAAACTTTTTATATAAAATAGAATACTTTTTATAAAGTTTTGTTTTATTTGATTATAAATAGAATATATTATATTTTATTATGCATAGTGTTTGCATAGTACCTGCATAGTATTTGCATAGTAAAAACTTTTTATATAAAACATAATACATTTTATAAAGTTTTGTTTTATTTGATTATAAATAGAATATATTATATTTTATTGCATAGTGCAGCATAGTATCCTTTCCGTTCTCCTATAAATAGGATGCTTAGTTAGAATTGAAAATCACACCAGAAGTTCAGAGAATTCTTCTTCTATAATCTTGAGCATATTTCTTTAGAGTTTAAGAAAGCTTTGAGCATAGAAAATAGTGCAAGTTTTCTTCAAGTATATCCCCGCCCTACCGTCGGAATACTCTTCTTTTTAAGGTAAGAGGTATTATTTCTTTCGTATTCATGAAGAGAGCTATTGTTATTCCATTCCTTATTATTATGTTGGAATAACCTGTCTATGCGAAGTACCGCATACATGGTGAAATTCTTCTGTTATTCCATTCTTTATTATTCTGTTGGAATAACATGTTTATGCGGTCTATCGCATGCTTAGTGAATTATGTTGTTATTCCATTCTTTATTATTCTATTGTAATATCATGTCTATGTGGATTACGCATGACCTGGTTCTATTCTTTATTATTCTGTTGGAATATCCTGTCTGCATGTAAGTTACGCATGATTCGGTTCCATTCTTTATTATTATTCGTTGGAATAACTCAGATGTATGTGATTACGCACACCGGTGAATTTTTCTCGTTATTCCATTCTTTATTATTCTCGTTGAAATGATCATCTCACGTGGATTACCGCATGGCAAGTAAAATCCATTTGCGCTTTTATATATTCTATTATACTCATTGGTTAAAGTTTTGGCTTCTATACTCCATGAAATTAGTAGAATATTCTAGATATTTGCGCTTTATCCGCTTTCTTTTCATGGAAATATTCTTCCGAGCATTCTTGAATTTTACTCCACAAAGCAAGATCATGTTGACAATTTGGACGTTATTGAGTTCGTGGATAAATTAAATTATAAATCTTTAAAATTTATTCTTGAGCTTGTTTTATTGAATTGCTATCATCCTCATGCTTATATTACGTTGAAAGTCATTTATATTCAGAGTGCATAGATGGACTTGGTATGATTATGACTAGGGATTATTCTAAGATAATCATGACCAGTATGTTACAAATGATATGGAAAAAGTTCTCATTGGCCCGTAGTGCATTGATGGACAGCTTTTTGGTATGATTATGGCTATGGATTCTCTTCGGCCAATGGTGCAAAGATGAATTGTTTTATGGCATGATCAGAACCGTTGATGAAAACACAATTATCTTTGGCCCGTAGTGCATGGATAATTCGTGGTCGTGACACTAAAGAATATCCTTGGTCTCAGAAGTGGTGGATGATTTAATGATGTGGATTATTTATTGTTCGAGTCTCAAATGATAAAAGTGATAAAAACCTTTTAAATCATAGAAGATAGTAGATTTTATTCTCTACTTGACTCTTCTAATGGATCGCTTGTTCACCGCAGCAGTTAAACTTGATGTTTGTTATATTTTATCGGTTTAACATTGTTGAAGGCTAATGATAATTTATTCTCGCATTATCTTAGTCATAATATTTTCATCGGGCTAGTTGAGCTCACCCTTTTGCTTTCATTGTTATCTTCGTGAAATGAGAACGTAGCAGGACTAGTCGGGGAGCGGAGTGACTCGGTCGGATGATAGCATTAGTAGTCCTCACTATTCTATGAAATAGTGTGATAATAAATGTATTGAGGACTTATTTTGAGTTTGAATATTGTCTAGAAGACAATATTTGTATTAAAACTCACAGCTCATGTTATATATTTAAGGTTGTATTTGTATTCTGTACCATGTATTTGGCGACTCAGAATAGATGATGTATACCTGTTTTGGGGGTGTCACAAAAAACAACATAGTTTTGGGGCGTCCGTTCATACAGATAGTGCTTCTTAAAACGACGTAGTATTAACGCGTCCGTTTGGCAGATAACGCTTCCCAAAACGACACAATTTTGATAATAGAACTAAATAAATAAAAATTTAAATAAAAATTTTAAATAAATTTTGTCCAAAAAATTATATACAATGACCCAGATCCACGAGCCCGAGCCGACCCAACCGGGCGGCGGCGCGCGTGTGGGTTCGAACTAAGCTTTGGCTAGGTCCTCTCCCTTCCACAAAAGTGGGGTGCCCCTTTGGGCCTAAACCCAAGAGCAATTTTCTTATATATAAACATATTAAATTTTTAGTTCTTAATCGATGTGGGACTTAGATTTTTACATCTATTTATTATCATTCCCAATGGTGATATTTGGGAGTTAATATTTCATTCATTACTCTGTGAATTTGAGATTCCAAATACTTAATTTAATCTACTCATAGAGTGAAACATATTAATGTGGATTCACTTTAAATAATTAATAAAACCCACTTTAATTTTGGCTCAAATTCTTACACTAACTACCTCACATGAATTAGAATAATACACAATATGAACTCTTTAAGAGACTAAAGTTGTGTAATATTTTATTATATATGGTAATTGTGATGAATTATTAAACTTATTTATTGTTGGCATCTTTTAACAACAATTTTAATCATGTCATTATATTTTTATTTGTTATCTAGATGGATTAAATTTTGATAATTATTTGTTTTTAAAAATTTAAAAGTTCTTATATCCACATTTGTAACCACATATGCACTGCATCCGCATGCGCGATGCGATACGAAGCGATGCCGTTTTTAAATATAATATTAGCACATATATGAATGCGGATGAAAATAATTTTTGTATCCGCACCAATTCAGACCACTCTCCCATAATTATTACAACTATTCTACAAGACAAGGTTCTTAAAATCGGACCGTTTATCGAATCGAAAAAGATTGGGTGAGTCTTTAGTCCAACCAGTGATCAAACCGTTATTGACCCAGTGACGTCATTAATATATAAAAATATATATTATTAATAATTAATAAAATTTTAAAAAATCTCATTTTTTATGAAGTAAAACAAAATAAAAATGAGTAACAATATTAATAAAAGTGGTTAATTTTAATATTAATTTTTTAGGGTAAAAAAAAAAGATCAACTTGATCAATTAAACGGATTTATCGATTGGACCGGTAGTTAACGAATCAACTCGAGTTTTGATCGAAATCAGGTCATAGGTTCAAACTGGATTGAAAGGCGGACCTATTCCGGTTTTTATGGTCCGGTCCGGATTTTAAAAGGTTGCTACAAGATTTATCAAAACCTATGAAGGTCAATGAAAATGAAATAAAAAAGTCAAGAGGCATTTAAGTAGTTGTATTCTTTAGGGTTTTCAGTGTATATATCATTTCTCTTAACTCCGCACTCTCTTGCTGCACAATAGAGTTTCTGCCCAGCCTCCATTTTACACCTTCTTCCCCAAATCTCCAGAACCTGCAATAATGGCCGAACAGGTATTTCTATCTATCTCTCTCCTCTTTCTCTTTCTTCGATTAAGGTTATGGATTAGGTCTCATTCATGAAATTGTTTGTGATACAGACCGAAAAGGCGTTTTTGAAGCAGCCCAAGGTGTTTCTTTGGTAAGATATATATACTTATATATGTATAGCTATTTTCTCTCTCTTTGATTGAAATGATGGGTTAGCTATGGAGGTTTTTGACACAATCTTTTGGCAGCTCAAAGAAGACAGGAAAGGGAAAGAGGCCAGGAAAAGGAGGCAATCGTTTCCACAAGAGCGTTGGATTAGGATTCAAGACACCCAGAGAGGCTATTGAAGGTTAAATTTTTTTTTAATATATGTAGAATTTGATTACGATTCTGTTGAACTTGATCTAATTTTCCTTATTGTGGATGAATTTCTATCTTGGTGTGTTTCACTTTTTTTTAAAATGAAGTGATTTCAAATTTTCAATTTTAAAGTAGACCCATATTTGTTGCGATTTACTTGATAAGTTAGAAATTTGTTTAATACATGGTATTTAGCTGATTTCAATATTGAAAAGGATATAGCAGTTGTTTTTAGGGACAACCAAGCATTACCACAATGCTTGATTTGATAATGTTGGTTTGGGGCTTTTGCAATACTCATTTTGATTTTGAATGATGGATTGGAACTAACCACATTTTATTATCAAATAATTTGTTCAGCTTTAGTTTTTTTCTTCAATTTTTTTAGTAATTATAGTGGATTTTGATTCTGATGCACTCTTGTAAGTTCTTCTCGGTAAGAACTAAATTTTTTTATATGTGAAATGGAATATTTGCTGCCAGAATGTTATAAAAAATTATCTGTTTCTTTGGTGTATCTGAGTTAAGAATTTTAACTACAAGCCATCATGAAAGTTGCCTAGGACTAAGGTGCCACAAGTTTATTCTCATTCTATAGTTGTTATAATCAAGTACAGTGCACTAAAAATCTAATAATCGCAACAGTTGGTCATTTTTTCTTGAATCATTTGTGTTTAGAAGTTGCTTGTAGTATAATTGAAAGCTTGGATACAGGGCCTATTAAATGAGATTAAATTGTTACGAGTAAATTAATGAAACTTGAGAATTATAGGACAAACTTATATGATGGGTTATTGTCTCTCTGTTTTCAGGGACTTACATTGACAAGAAATGCCCATTTACTGGAGATGTTTCTATTAGGGGCCGTATTCTTGCTGGTACTTGCCACAGCGCCAAGATGATGAGAACTATCATTGTTCGCCGTAACTACCTGCATTATGTTAAGAAATACCAGAGGTAAGAACTAGTCATCCTCTGTGATGTGCTGCGATCGATCTATTTGCCTATGTGAGAATATTAACTTGTTTTTCTTTTAGGTATGAGAAAAGACATTCAAATATTCCAGCTCACGTATCTCCTTGCTTCCGTGTGAAAGAGGGAGACCATGTAATTGTTGGCCAGTGCAGGTTAGGACCAGAATTGAGTTATTCTATTCAATAAAATTGTATAAAATGGTTTTATGAATTCTAAATATATATTTTTGTTCCATGTTTTAAAGGCCATTGTCAAAGACAGTTAGATTCAATGTGTTGAAAGTGATCCCAGCTGGGTCTTCTGGTGGTGGAAAGAAGGCTTTCACTGGTATTTGAGTTTGGTGTCTGGTTAGTGTTGCATTATATGGGCGGGAATGATGTTAGAGTTTACTATTTTGGCTAGGTGGGACCTTTTCCCATTGACTTGCCCTTGAAGTGAAGGCTTAAATTTTTTTATGGGACCAATTAATGTTTTGCGTCAAACCTGGTTTTCGGATTTGTCATTTCCAGTCTTATTAATCAAGTACATGATTATTAGTTGGATGTTTTTTCTCTTGCTAGTGAATTTTCCTGATTAGTGTAGAAATATTTGGTGTTCATTTTATCTATTACAACGTTTGCATACTATAGTTTACTTGGAAAACTTTGTAATCATTTGATGGAAAATTGGATTTGCTAGTTCATTATCTTGATCAGGCACACATCCTAAATTGAACAATGTGAGCTAGTTTAACACGAGTTTGCTGGTGTCTTATTTTCATTCACTTTACATAAACTTGAACTAGTGTTTTGAGCTTGACAATTGCAGCTTCAAGAAATATATGTTTTGGGTTAAAATGTTTTAAAAGTTGGTTGAAAATGATCATTTTTATAAAACCCTGGAGGCCTACTTCATAGAATTTGATCAATTCCACTTCTATCCGGTATCTTCTCTCATATCCTGTGACTTTGAAGTTTAAAGGAAAATCTGTTGCTTATAATTTCTTTTCAACCCTTCAAATAGAGTGCTTAATTATGTGTCTTGGGCTTGTGCTAGTGCTTTAAGTCCATTGATTTGATTTGTTTTGTTTTGACTAGTTGAAGTCGAGCCTTCTTTCTGTCATTCATGAAAAATTGCTTCTGCAGCTTCATTTTTTGTTCAGAGCCAACAGTTTTGGCCCTTGTATCTTGTTTAATTGGGATTAAAATGGAAAAAGAGAGCATGTTATTAGGCTAGTTTTTTCTAAACTAGGCTATTTGGAATTTTATTTCATTATCCTCTCCAAATTAATAAATATCATAGATCCTTGGTCTTGATTAAAAAGTAGTTTGTTCTTGTGTATTTAGTATATGTAGTTTGTTATATTGTGCGTGTATTTATATAAACTACATATATTTATATAACTACGGAGACACAAACGGGAGTGGTTAGTATAAATTGAACTTGATGGTAAGTTCATTTTATGTTCAATATAGTGTTGACACGCAGACGGAGAGATCATTTCTAGTGTGTCATTGATTATGAAGTATGAGTATGTCATTATTATGAAATTCATTTAATGCTAACTGGATATAACACAAACAAGTCTGATAAATTAATCTCAACATGCAACTACAAGATGTAAAATTGGCAAATGAGACTATTTTTTTATATATTAAATCAAGAAAAATGATTTATATGAATGTAAGAAATAAAATAGAATAGTAATGTATGGAATTTTTTTTACACCATATTTCATGTATTCACAAAATAAACTTGTCTGTCATATATAACATTCTAGAAACAATAAGTCAACTTTTTGATTAAAAGTAAACAAATAACAAAGCAAATATAAGTTACAAAACCAAAACCGAAAACAAAAACCCAAACATCTCCACACTTGGTGCAACTAATTTGAAGAGTCAGTTATGGTGCCATCCGTGCTGCTGGTATAGCATTCATTCCTATTTGCTCATGTAACAGTCTTAAACAATGGTGGCAACATTTATAAACCCCAGCAACTTCCTTCATACCATTACCAACACTAATCCTCCCAAAGAGCTTAAATATGTGCCTTGAGTTTTTGTGCTAGTGCTACAAGTCCTTGGGCTTCTTTCAGACTCGCGTATAATTGGCCTGCCTCGGCAATTGCGTTTTGTGCCTTGGCTTCTTTTTCCTTCCCGTAGAGAATTAGCTCTGCTGCTTTTTGTTTCTTGTAGAACTCCCGGTTCGCTTCTTGTACCCGTACGTGTTCGAATTGAAGTGGGGGAAATGTGGTAGCTCTATGTGTGCTAAATTTTAAGAGGCTATTTTAAAACCCCTTCTAGCATAAATCTTTTTTCACTCTTTTGCAAAAAATAAAATAAATCTTTGCACTCGGGGATTTTGTCCTGGGGACAATAAAAACACAACAAGATTAATATATAAAGCTAAAATAGTAATCTAAATATAAAATTCAAGTTTTCTTTCATTTTGCTTTAGGTATTCCATTCTTTTCTATTTTGTCCAAAACTCATAAACATGGTATTATTTTGTTCAACCCCCTTCATTGTTTAACAATTTGAAGAGAATTGATTTATGTGTCGACAAATCTCATAACGAAATTGATTGCGAATAACGTGAAACTCTAATGCTACGTTTGGATTGAAGGAATGAAATAGAGTAAAAAATAGAATAGATGAGGGAATGGAATAAGAAAGGGAATTGAATGATTTTTTAATATTCCATGTACATGTTTGGTTGATGTTAGGAATACATCTAAGAATGAAATAAATAATTAGAAAGTGACCTAAATACCCCCAAATGTTTAAATTTAACTTAAATTCAATTTATATTAAAAATTTAACACATATTTCTCTAGATTTTTTTTATAATTATATTCTTCTTTTTTTTTACTATACTTTTTCATATAATTTTTTTTCTTACTTGTAAGTTATCTTTTTTATATATATATATTTTTTATTTCTCTAGAATTAACTTTATTTTAATTGATGAAATCTAAAGATAAGTAGTGTAAAATAAAATACAACCAACAAAACTAAATCAAATAGTATAACACCCCACTCAATAATATAAAGTGATGATAAAATTCAATAACATAATGCATAATTTCATTTAACAACCAACAACTTAATAAAATGTCTAATCAAGTAGTAATGCATTCCATCAAAAAATCCTAAACAAAATCCCAATATCATCGTTCAATAAGTAACATAATAAAATATCTAAATAACTAGTATAACACTCCACTCAATAAATCTTTGACGAAACCCTCTTTTCGCTCATCGGGAAGGCTAAAAAAGACCACCATCAACTCCTCCTCACGAGCAAGCTTGCACATGATCTTGTTACGCTCCACTATCTCGTTAGACCCGCACATTACTCAACGACATTCGAGATTCTTCCGTTGCTCATTTAATGAAGCCTCCAATCCAAGAAAGTTAGCAAAATCGAAGCAGATGATTTCTCGAGGTTGTGCAAAGAAGAATAAGTAGCGACCCTCTCCATGGTGATATTCGTAATCAATATCGAAATTTGATTTCTCTTCCTTTTCTTGAAACTAGAGGACTTGCTAGATATTTCCTCACTGCGAGTTGGAATCAAGTCATCATCTCCATCATTTGTTTGGATCTCTTCATCTAACTCGACCATTTCCACAGCCGATAGAGCATCTTTTCCAGTTACTCTATCCTTTCCAAACACTACAAGAAAAACGGCTAATTCCGACGGAATATTCCGTCGAACATAGTTCTATTCCGTC
Organism: Panax ginseng; assembly: GCA_020205605.1. Lineage (NCBI taxonomy): Eukaryota > Viridiplantae > Streptophyta > Magnoliopsida > Apiales > Araliaceae > Panax > Panax ginseng. The sequence goes on from CM035150.1 coordinate 49,680,455, forward strand.
GTACATAAATTATTTCCAACAAAAAATCCCGTCGAAAAATCGGTCGTAAATAATCGCGTCGGAATTACGATTCGTCGAAAATTCTGTCGGATATAACGTATGTTCGACGCACTTATGTCCGACAGATATTCGTCGGATATACATTAGTTTCGACAAAATATTTACGACGGAAATTTCCGTCAGATCAAAGTGGGTTTATGTCCGACGGAGGTATTCTCTCGGAATTATATTATTTACGACTGAAAACTAAAATAAACCAAAAAATTATAAAAAATGCCTACTTATTAAGGTCGACGGAATGTCCGTCGGATATAGTTTAGTTACGACGGATGTAGTTCCGTCGATGATGTAGTATTTACGACTGAAATTAGAATAGTTCGACAAATATTAAAGATTATTTTTGTTATCTCCGAGGGAATTTCCATCGTAAATACCTTATTCCGTCGGAAGTAACTACTTTTTTTTTTAATACAGATTTTAAAAAGTTCAGTTTCCAGGTGTTTAAACCAATTAATGTACCTGTAACCTGTCACAACCCAATACACAATAATATAAACCTGTATCTCACATTCAAATATGCAACGTAGCCCTAAAACGTAATCTTCAACTCATTCACATTCACATTCAAATATCCACCAAAACATATTATAAGCTAACCAATTACAAATATAAGCTAATGTTCCATAAATGTTGAACAATATAATTTACAATAGTTGTACAGACGTAATTAGACAATACAATATATACAAAAGTTCTACAAACTATACAAAAGTTCTACAAACTATACAAATGAACTAAAACTATATAAATGAACTATAAACTAGTAAAAGTGGAATCATGCATCGGGCGGAGGTGAACGACGCTACTCTGGTGGTGTAAGGTTTTCAGCCTCGTGCTCCTGCTCGTCATTGCCAGTCTGCTCACCATCGCCACCCTGTTTGATAGAATCAAATATATAAATCATTAGTCCGTATATATATATGTGAGAATTAACAAACTAGCCTTAATTGAAAAACATAAACAATAAGAATACCGAGTAGGTGGGGCGATTTAAAAGCCTCCTCCAAGAGGGTAATCACCATCCGAGAGCATCTCGGCGCAGCGCCGAATCTGCTCCCGTGGTAATCCGCATTTCTCTGCAGAGGCCCTCGCTATAATATCTCGAGCAATCTGGTGAAGACGAGAACTGAAGGCAATCACGACGCTGAAAGACCGGACGCAGATGGAACTATCCGACACTACCCCTATCACCGCCGAAAGATATCGTCATCCAAGCCAGCGCCCGTGTGAGATGGTCCGACATATGTTCTCGGACGCTGGCGCTGGCTGGAGCCTATAAAGAGATACAAATTCAATTACTAATAATAATTTATATAATGTGATAAATTCGGATAATTTCGTGAAACATAAAAAATATTACCTCCAAGAAGTGTATATGCGGGTATCCTCTGGACTCCAACACTCGATATCTCCGAGATCGCTAGTAGGGGATCCCGAGACGCGACCCATAGTCTCAGCCTCCTCATCCCGATCTAATACAATATATTGGGAAGAGGGGTGGCGGATGATCTAACAACTCGTAACCCCTCCTAATAGTCTCTAGCTCATTTATACGCTTTCGTCCCAAGCTTCGAAATTGGTCCTGTAATGTATTCCGTATACGTACGTTAATTATATCATTTTATTTACGATTGAATATTATTAAAAGCTAAATAGTAAGATAAGTTTCACCCGTATAGCTAAAGCTGCTTGAGACAAAGCACGCTCGTCCTTAGGCGTGTGGGCTCGATCCCAAAACTCTAGCATGGTAGGATCTCGGCCCAAGGTCCTCCCCAATGCCTAAAACAAACATTCATAAATCAGGTCTTAAGTATTTGTGTGAAAACTTGACACATAAAAACTAAATACAACGCACTTTCCGTCTTCGCCTCCTCGAACGACTGAGAACCAGTGGTGTGTACTATCCGGAGCTGACCACGGTTCTTCTTCGCCTGCTCGGACTTTTTCTTGAAGTCATTGACCTCCCAAAGGCACCACATAGCATCCCAAAGCTAAATCGGAGACTATGCGGGGCTGATGATCTCTGATGGTGGTCCCGGGCTGGTCCACAACTACCCGGGCTGCCTTCTGTCGCATCTCATACAGCCATCCAGAGTAATTCGCAGCGACGTGATGCTCAACACGTACACATCATCAGAATTTAACACCGACTTAATATCCGCGGTTGTGATTCTATTATGATCAACTTTAACCCCCTTTTCAGTATCAAACCAGCTACACTTAAATGTAACTACCTTTTTGCCGCCGTGATAATTGAGCACAACTACATCCTGTAAACGACCATAGTAATTGGACTCAGAATCTTGATAGCATCTTCCTAACACCACAACCCCAGAATTGACTGATGTGAGTTCATGCAAGTCATCGACTCTAAATCTATACCCATTCACGATGCAACCAGGAAAAGAACTAACAACTTTGTAAGGTCCTTGGATGACATCTATAAAATGCTCGTAAAATACTCCGCTTCAACCCTTTTCTTAAACCATTATTGGAAATTAGCATTAGTGAATGTTTCCACTTCATCGTAGTAAAGTTGGGTTAGAAGCATACGCTTCTCTTGAATGAATCTGCGATATTAGTAAAATGTCTTTAACATATATAGAGAGACGACTACACTTGTAAATTGTACTAAATAACAGTAAATAAGCTTAGACTTACGCCGCTTTATATATTACCTCTCAAAAGGATACATCCACCGATATTGCACCGGTCCTCCAAGTTTGAGTTCATACGACAGATGAATAGGAAGATGTTCCATCGAGTCAAAAAAATCACGGAGGGAAGATCATTTCAAGCTTGCATATGGTAAGCACAATATTCTTCTCCATCATCGCTTTCGACATCATTGTGGCTTAATTATAGTTGAGCAAATATCTCGAAAGAAATTTGATGATTCGGTTAATCGCATCCATAACTTTTCTGGGTAACATCTCACAAAATGCAATTGGAATCAACTTTTGCATGAATACATGACAATCGTGACTCTTGAATCCAGAAATTTTCATTTGCTCAACCTTATAACAACGTGTTATGTTCGACGCATATCCATCTGGGAGCTTCAACCCACTAACCCACTTACAGACGTCTTCAACTTGTTGTTTAGTAAGACTAAATGGAGCTTTAGGTTTCGTAGTGTTAGGGCTAAGCCACAATTCTGGCCTAATGTTCAATGCCTCCAAATCTTTTTGAGCATTGACCTTGTAGCGCGATAAGCTACATATATCATACTGTCCCTTATCTCTGTCATCCCCATAGTATAACATGCAATCCTGCTGACAAGTATCGATTTTCTAATACCCCATATTTAACCCCTTGACCATCTTCTTCACTTCGTAATAATTCGCAGGAAGAGTATGATCCTTGGGTAAGAACTGTCCAATTATAGCGAGCAAATCATTGAAACCTCTCTCACTACAGTCGTGCTCATTCTTGAAGTGTAAGAGCTTCACATCGCAGAAAGCTTAGTGTTCAGATCATTTTCCGGATATAACGCTGAACCCTGATTCGAGATAGCAACTTGTAAAAGGCAAGATCAGATTATTTGGCACTTGCTTCAGACCGCTTGAAGAAGGTTCATATTCATTGACCGATAGTAGTAGGAATTATAAGCATCAACCAACATCTCAACTGGATCATAGTTTTCGACGTATGAATCCCGTGGAATTGGTTGTTCCACAATATTTTCAATCACTTCTGATTCCCCGTGATGAGTCCATACGAAGTACCCATCTACAAATCCACGAGAAAATAAGTCGGATTTAATCTAAATCGACTTTCTTCCAAATCGATTTTTATACTTGACACACGGGCATCGATCATCTTCCCGCATGGATCATCCGTATGTTCTAGTGCTTTGTTCAAGAAATCTAAAACCCCAACACGATAAGTCGAGACTAATCCCCTCCCATCACTGGGTATCCTACGGTACATCCAACTCCGGTCGACTGACATTTTTAACTACACAAAAGTACGCATTAAGTTAATTTGGATATTCATGCGTGAATTAGATTTACCTAGTATCTCTACAGGACAGGGGTAAGGCTTCTATCCCGTTATTAGATGTGTCTCGTCACTAGTGCAAACACGTTGAGTACGTTTCATGAGTTTCAAGAAAATTTTGGCAGCACCTCCCCATGGTCTCCAAGCACACGAAATAGACTAAGATAACTTAATCTAAGTATGCACTCGGAGAATATATAGAGATAACAGTCGATTAATCCTCAAAATAACAAAAAAATGTACCGTTTCGTATTTGCACCGGCCTAAGTGAGAGACATAACATCCAATAACAGTCCCAAACTGGGGACTGTTCGACATTCACCCTTATTGAGTGTATGTCAAACGGGTTTCTAAGTTTCAAAGTATAGTACATATATAGTTTATGAGAATTTATGTGGAATCTCTACTTGAGTTTAAGAATCAGGCCAAAAAAAAAAGGGTAAGTAGTTCTGTTGTGTCCTATATCGAATAATAAAGTTAATTCAATTATCAAGAACATTTCATCGTTTCCATCATATGAGATGATAACATCCCGAAGGAGTTCCATTAAGCTATTAAACAAAGTTTCACTTAAACAACCCTCTAGATGAGCGAACGATCACTTCTCTCGCTAGAATGAAACATCTCTCATATAGGTTCAATCCATGATATAAACAACTTCTCACCACTTCAAAATTCCTCAAATGGATAGTTCTCATTCAAGAGGTGAGACATTTCGTGAGAACTACCCATTTGAGGAATCTTGAGTGGTCAAGTCGTTTATATCATGGATTGGACTCATATGGGGAGATGATTCATTCCTATGGGAGAAGTGATCGTTCGCTCATTCAAAGGGTTGCTTAACCTTGAACTTTGTTCAACAACTAACTGGCACTCCTTCCGAATGTTGCCATCTGTTATGATGGAACAGTGAGGAATGTATGCAGTAATTCAATTACCTTTATTAATTATTCGAGTATAGGACACAAACATGAACTACGACCTCTTTTTTTTTTAATTGTTGTCGAGGAACCGATTGGAGTACTATTTAGCTGCAACTGCTATGTCAAAACCTGCATACAAGAAAAAGTACATATATGTAGGGAGAGTATTATTGCATTTATTATATATTGAAAATTGTGGCAAACTAAGCAAATGCTACTTAGTTTATTTTGCCAATGATAATAAACTAAGAAAGTGGTACTTAGTTTATGAGAATTGTTAATTATTTAGAATCTATAGAGACTACTGTTCGACATTCACTTCTAGCTATACTTAGTTTATTTTGCCAATGATGATAAACTAAGTAAGTGGTACTTAGTTATTGAAAATTGTTATTTGGAATCTATAGAGACTACTTATATATATTTTTTATTTTAATTTGTAGTATATTATATAATTAGCTTATTTATTTATTAAATATACTTTATTAAATTAAATTAAATTAAATCATTTTATTTTATTTTATTTATTAAACTAAATTAAATTAATTACTTTTTATTTTATTTTGTATTATATTATAAACTTCTAATTTATTTTAATTTAATTTGATTTAAGTAATTAAAAATATCTTATCTTATTTTATTTTATATATCTTGTATTATATTAGATATATTATATAATTTTTAATGTTTTTTTATTAAATTAAATTAAATTAATTAAATTTATTTTAATTTAAATTAATTAAGATTATTTAAATTAAATTAAATTTATTTTATTTTATTATTTTTATTTAATTTTATTTTTTATTAAATTGTATTTTATTTATTAGATTAAATCAAAGTTTTTTATTTTATTCAAATTAATTTAATTAATTTTTTATTTTATTTTATTTTATTTTGTATTATATTATGTTATTTATTTTATTTTTAAAATTTATTTTATTTAATAAACTATATTAAATTATATTTACTTTATTTTATTTTAGTAGTAAGAAACTAAGTAAATGGTACTTAGTTTATGATTTATTAATATTGGGAAACTAATAACTAATTAATACAATATATACATGCAAGTCTAATTAATTTCATAATTACATGTAATTTTTGTCATAAATTAAATTACGTAAATAACAAATATATCAAGATTAAAAACAAATCCTAAAATTAGTTACATTATGATAAGGAACCCAAATTTGATATCAATATTCATAATTTCCAAATTCCAAATCAAACTCACAAAGAACAAATTCACAAAGAAAATCAAAATCAAAATTCCAATTTCAAAGAATATACAATCCACATGCAAATTTACAAAGAACAAATTCACAAAGAACAACGTATTATCCAAATTGGGTTAATCTCATATTCAAACTCAAACTAAACCAAAAACAAATTAAGCCACAAATTTCACAATTTGCAACAAATTAACCCTAAAAATCTAATACTTGGCAGAAAACTAACCTTGAAATTGAATTAATGTGCAAACTAACAAGCGGTGGTGGTGGTGGTGGTGCACTGTGTGTTGTGATTGGTGGTGCTTGGTGTTGGTCGTGGTGGTGGTGGTCCTGGTGGTGGTGACGGTGATGCCTGATGGTGGTGACGGTGGTGCCTGGTGTTGGTGGCGTCTAGCTACTGGTGGTGACCGGAACCGCTCGACAGTGATGGTGGTGGTGGAAGTACGTGGTGGTGGTAGTGACAATACGTGGTGGTGGTGGAATCGAAGGTGGTGGTGGTGGCAGTACGTGGTACGGTGGTGGCAGTATGGTGGTGGTGGATTGGTGGTGGTGTACGATGGTGGCAGTATGGTGGTGGTGGACTGGTGGTGGTGGACTGGTGGTGGTGACGGCGCTGGTGGTGTACGGTGGTGGCAGTAAGGGTTTTAGATCTGAGAAAAGTGAGAGAAACGTGTAAGAGAGAAATGAGAGAAAGAGAAATTATATATCTGAAAAGTGAGAGAAACGAGGGGGCCGAAAGACGTAAGGGGTTTTAGTCTTATTTTCGACAGATTGTCCGTCGACGTACGTCCGTCAGATTTTAGTTATCTTCGACTAACGGCCTGGTTTCATCGAAATATATAGTATTTGATTCGAAAATAAATTTTCTTATTTGGCGGAACATTGGCGCCAATGGGATACATATATTTTGATTTAACACCGTCGAAATTAACGTATTTTCCAATCGATTTATCTTCGTTGAATAATCCATCGGAATAGATATTATCGGCGAGGGAATGAGTCCGTCGAACATAGTGCCGTCGGAATTAGCCGGTTTTTTTGTAGTGAATTATAACACAGAGATCCAAATAATGTGGAAATGTCTTATTCTGCCACTTTGCTCTCTTTTGGTGCACCTAAAACAAGTAAGAGAAAAAAAATAACACGATAATTAAAAATAATAACCAAGAAAGAGACTCGAGAAAAAGTTGCTTAACATAAAGTTTGGGAAGTGGGCATGTATGATAAACCCTTTCAAAAGTGGGAATCTCCACATAATTATTAATAAGGTAATGCTAAATCTCCACATCATTCTCATAGGCAAAGATATGCAATTCAAAACAAAACACACCTTAATAACAAATCTGGACATGCCCCCATAGCTTATGCAATTCAAAAGACATATTGTCAAATCACGATCTTTCATCCCTAATACACTTACCAAATGGAGACAAGCATGTAGCAACAATTGTCCACTCCAAGGCACAAACATAAATATAGAAAGTTAAAAAAATCAAAGTTTCTCCCAAAGATATATACAGTCCATTTGGTCATATCTATATTGATCTCTTATTTAACAGTTGACACATGAACCATTTCATATCTCATAATTCTTGACAGTTGACACATGAATTTTGGGGGTTGGTATAACATCGAAAAAGCAAACAATGTAAATCAAAGGCACATTTTAACTTAGAAAGATGACATGCTATCGTTAAATCAAGAATTCATTTTTCGGAAAGCAAAACAAGTCATTTCCCACGAAAATGTTCCCCAATAATCACTCATTCTTTGCACTAATTTTATTTAATGGGATAAATATGAGGTACAACTATAAATATGTAAATAATGGGGAGAACTAGTGAACCAAGCCTTTGATTTGAGCAAAGAAAGAAGCTTGAATCTTAAAAATGACTTACCTTAAGATATGGAATCCAGACATCTTTAGAGGCTTCAAGCACATGATTTTGACAAGATCCCAACCAAATCCACTCATTGTCTTTTCCATGCACCATATCATATACAATCATTTATTCGACTTTCAATGTTTTCAACATTGACTCAATATGTGGTTTTGCCTTTATTCCTGCTGCAGGCAATTTCTCAGCCAATGCTTTCTCAATGACCAAGTAAAACCCAAGCTTAAAACCATTATCAGCCCTATACAAAGTTCCATTAGTATTTAATATGTCTAGCATACATTCCACAAGCTTGTCATCTTCATTTTCAACTTATTTGTGCTTACTCTTGCCTGCCCCCTTTGCTTCATCATTTACTTGAGAATCCATCATAAATTGAAGTCTGGCCAAATATAAATTAGTTGCATTTCATTCCAACTCAACACAAGTATCATACAAAACATGGGATGCATATTCCATAACAAACAGCTACTAATAATAAGGTCCATATTCCATAACAAACAGCTAGAGATATTCACACTAATATCTCAAACTGGCTTCATCAAACTGAGAGGGGAGAGAGAACAAGAAAACATTTCAAACATCTCAATCTTAAAACATAAGTATCATACAAAATCCTATTAATCGATACAATAAGCATTGAAAGGTACTACTAATAATAAATAACACAATTTTAAACTATAAACTATGGTCAGCCCTCCACACATCAAACATCTCAACGGCAAGATTTTCTCTAAAGTTTGTCCACACATGGGATGTCTCAACTGTATTGATGTAGTCTTTATCAACTCTAGTTTCCTCATGGTTGACTTCTATCTCCTCATCTTCGAACGGATCAATCGCCATTTCTTGCCTTATAAAGTTGTGCATCAGGCAACAAACAACAATTATTTTATTTTGTGTTCGAATAGGATAAAATGAAGGACTTCTAAGAATTCCCAATCTTTTCTTCAGAAGGCTAAATCAACGCTCTATGAAATTTCTAGCTGAGGAGTGCTTCATGTTAAACAATTCTTTGGCAGTCGTAGGTCGATGTCCATCTAACCAATCATTTAAATGATATCTTTGACCTCTAAAAGGTGCAAGAAAGCCCTCTCCATTGGTATATCCAGCATCTACAAGGTAGTAGTTACCTTAACCAAATAAAAAAGGATGTTAAATGGGGTTGTGTTTGTTTGTTTTTGTTAGTGTAAGTCTATACATATTAAGATATTTCTTATTTCTTACCTCGATTTACTTTTAAACCATGATTACGATGCATTGCAGAATAAAGTACCCTACCATCTGCCACAGACCCTTCCCAACCAGGTAAGACGTAGATAAATTGCATCTCCAGGGAGAAAACACCTAACACGTTAGTTGTAATCTCATTTTTTTGATTTCGATACCTAGGTTTATCTTCTTCAGGGACATGAACCTTTATGTATGTTCCATCCAAAGCCCCTAGACAACCCTAGTAAGAAATACTTATCTTTTTCAAAAACATAATGATAAATATATAATTTAAAAAAAGCTTGTTCTGGTAGGATAACAAATATCTAAGTTAAAGAAATACCTTGAACCATTTCCACTTATCGTCGTAGAGAGTTTTCACGTATAGGTTAGGTTTCTAAAAAGTTGACCTTCCAATCTTATCACGGCATTGAGTACGTTGTTGAAATGCCTACTAATTGTCTCACCCGGATCGATTTAAATTGTAATACTATGACACGATTTTTCACATGATGGGCTAGCACATACAAGAGTATGGCAACTTGTTCATCTATTTGAAGGTACTTTGTACTACTAAGTTTGCTTGTGGTATGTAAAATATCACATAATTTGGTAAAACTTGCCCTATCCATTCTAAGGTAATTGTGGCATGTAATCTCACTGTCATACACTAGCTCCCTCATAAATTTTAGACTGCTCGAGCAAGAAAGGGTGTACTTTGGTCGATTAAGTGCTCTCATATGTCTATGTCGTGCCATAGATATAACAAATTGCATGAATAAGGTAACCATGACAACTATTTCGGACCAAAAATAAAAAAGGCAATTAATCTCTTCATTCTCTTCCGTTTGTCTAATCTACGATGAGCCATGACTGCAATTCAATTGAAAAAGTAAGAGCAAACTCAAACAATAAACATATTTTAAAACAATTTCAAAACAATTTCAAGAAACATACTATAATGAAAGCAATAATGAAACAGTTCATTCGCTAGGCTTCAAAACAAAAGAATCAATCATCAATTTTATATCCTAAGCAATGAATCATCAAGTTAATCAATCATCAATTTTATATCCTAAGCAATAGATCAACTGGATTCTGTAGTTGATTTGCCTGCTCGGGTTTGATCATTGCTTAAACCACTTTATATAAGGCTGCTTGGGTTTGAACTAGATATCATAATGATCAAATTTTATTAGGTCTTGTTTCTACTTTTTATCAGTCATTCTAGATATACACCATTAGTCCAAAATTGCAAAAACTAACTGTAATAATGAACTTGCAAAATAAATATATTTATCGTAAAGAGATTCGTCGTAATAATGAACTTTCAAAATGAAAGTATTTATCGTAAAGAGATTCGTCGTTCCTGCTTCACTTGAATTGTTACTTGAACAAGTAAAATTATATCTTCAAAAATTGAGGTTTAAAAAAAAAGGGGTAATCTAAAGAAGTACACTGCCAGTTGCATGAATTATTCCCTATTATTTTCAAAAGGGAACTTGATCATAATCACTGATTATCACTGGATATCGTACCAAACTGCAAGGGGGCAAAAATGAAACCATAGTCTTCCCAAATTCAAATATTCCCATTTCCTTCAATGCATCAATTAACATAAAATTGGCATCCTAGGATACATCAATATCATTTTATAGGCCAGGCCACCTTTATTAATTTACTTCTAATAGGAAAAACTTACTTTTCCGAGTCATGTTACCTACCCTGCTCACTAGTTTTCACTTGGGTACTTTTATTTTTTGATTTGTATAATTGCTTAAACTATAAAGCAGACCTGAATTCCCTTTTTATAATTCAAAAGTATCATAACTTAGAACTATGACATAACACTAGCATAACCTATAGAGTAACAATAACAATCTCCCCTTGTGCCTAAATCTCAAAAGAATCAATAAATCGCACTCAAAGAGTGGAAAAAGGATTGTAATCTCCTATTGATGAACAAGGATGTCCAACTCTTTAATGCTACGTTTAGATTGATGGAATATGAAGGAGAATGGAATGAATCATTCCATTGGAATGATAAAAATGTTGTTTGGTTTATTTATTCCAACAGAATAATGTATTCCTAATGGAATATGTGTTAACTTAAAATTATAATTTTTATTCCTGGAAGGGGGGTCAGGAATAACTTATTTCATCTATTATTTTTAAGTAATTGACAAATATGCCCCTTAAAAATAAAATAGCGTTCCATATTCTTTCATTCAATCAATCTATCGATCTGCGAAAGAGGAGGAGCAGAGTCACCCCCCACCCCCACCCCACCCCCACCCCATCCCACCCAAAAAAAATAATATTATGTGATTATGTATACACCTCTTACCCCACCCCACCCCCCACTAAAAAAAAATAATATTATGTGATTATGTATACACCCCTTACCACCACCCCACCCCCCACCCCACCCCCACCCAAACCCAAACCCAAACCCAAACCCAAACCCAAACCCAAACCCAAACCCAAAAAAAAATTATATGAAAAAGTATATGAAAAATTATATCAAAAAGTATAGTAAAAAAAAAAAAAAGAATATAATTATAAAAAAAATCTAGAGAAATATGTGTTAATTTTTTAATATAAATTGAATTTAAGTTAAATTTGAACATTTGGGGGTATTTAGGTCACTTTCTAATTATTTATTTCATTCTTAGATGTATTCATAACATCAACCAAACATGTACATGGAATATTAAAAAATCATTCCATTCCCTTCCTTATTCCATTCCCTCATCTATTCCATTCCTTCAATCCAAACGTAGCATAAGACTTTAACTCATTATTCAGTCAAACAATAGCACATATATCATAATGATCAAATTTGATCAATGTCACACCAAACAGAGATCTGTAATCCAAACAAATAGATGAACTAGATATCACAACGATATCAAAATCTCAGGAAGAAGAGCAAACCGAATAGATGGATCGATTGAATGAAATCCCAGACTCGCCTCTTATTTCGCTCGCCTCTGCTCCTCCTCTCTCGCATATCGATAGATTGATTGAATGAAAGAACATGGAACCCTATTTTATTTTTAAGGGGCATATTTGTCAATTAATTAAAAAAAATAGATGGAATAAGTTATTCCTGACCCTCCTTTCAGGAATAAAAATTATAATTTTAAGTTAACACGTATTCCACTAGGAATACATTATTCCGTTGGAATAAACAAACCAAACAACATTTTTATCATTCCAATGGAAATGATTCATTCCATTCTCCCTCCTATTCCATCAATCCAAACGTAGTATAAACGATAAGATAAAATTATGTGTTAACGATCGTTAACAATGTACCGCAGAGTGATAGTTCCAATGTAAAAATGAGTGAATGTTTGAGTAAATGTTAACAATAGAGCAAAATAAAGCTTGAGTGCTTAGAAATGTTTTACCCATTACCTCTATGCATGTAAAACTATTTAGAGTACCTGAGAGCTAATGACAGAAAGACACGTGTCCCATTAAGACCCTCAAGCACTAAGAGCGTCTCCAGCAGTGCCGGCATCACAAATCCTAGACTATATTTAGTCTAGGAACACAGATCTCGCTCCAGCAAATGGACTAAATATAGTCCATTGAATTTTCCGGTGAGGCACAAAGACGAAGTGGTTAGCATGAAGTTTATTTTTGGGTAAGTTGGTCAATTGGCCAATAAAGTGTTGACACGTATGCGAGGTTCTATGTGTGTCAGCATTTTATTAGAATTTTGACGCATCCATGAAGTACTTTTGTTGGACAAAATTATTTTTATTTTAATGAGAATTGCTCGTGTATATACTACATTTTCATTTGAGATTGTAATTCATAATCAAATGACATTAAAAATGATAAAATGTAATACATGAGATTAAATTACGAGATAAATTAATTCGCAATAGTATTAAATTACTACAAATAGTAATAATCCCATTTTATCATTTTTGCAACAAACATAGCATGGGGTGTTTGAACATTCTGAAAACCCAACCCATGGTATCTGGCTATTTGGGATTTTGGGTTTTTTACTTTATTATGTAACCTTGGTGTTGGGCCATGATCATTTTCCTTATTGGGCCAAGCTTAATGGGCTCCTCCCTTGGATTATGTTACTTTTGTCCTGTTGGTCCGAATGATTTGGGCCCAATTACTTGAGTATTTCGTTGGGTCCTTTCGGTTGGATCCGGTCGTATGGGTCATTCCCGTTATTTGGGCTTAGTCATTGAATTGGCCCATTATACAAATTGCCACTTAACCCAATTTTGACCGGTAATCATTACGCCAAATAATAGTTGACTATTATGTCTGCCACCTTTCTGCATGGCATTAATGAGGATGGGACTCAGATGATGATCTACGGTGGCAAATAGTGGTAGCGAGTAAGGAAGTAGGGCTACACTTTCAAATTTGAAATGACCGGGAGTGGGAAAGGTGTCAGGAGGTGATGGGTGGCACGGTAAACCGGGATTGGAGTACGTATGGGGCTAGGATCACACAAAAAAGGTAAGTAACAAAATATTACACACACAATCATATGATTATTCTCTCTCAAGCACTAGACATTATTTCCCTCCATTGTTAACCTTGTGATCGCCGATATTGACTCTCACGCCGGAGCTATCCCCCGACGGTCAAGCCGTCAAGCTTTTGGTGTTGACTTGTTGAACTGTGCAGGATATCGAACGCGTCTTGGTGATTGGGACGTGGAGAAAGATCTTGGCGTTAACATTGGCGCTAGAAGGAGGGCTGAGTTCTAGTGTCCTGAGTATTTTTCAATCACAAACTGTGTTTGTTCTACGTCAGTATTCATGGTGAAGAGTAGAACACCTACACCCGAAGGGCAGCCTATGGCTGTCAGTGAATCAGTACCACGAGTGTCTATCAAGGATTGTTTGGGACCTGCAATAAGTGTTCATGCCAGCACAACATCCAAACGATCATATGAAGATTCTCGGCTGAGGGCTGTGGGCAATGCTAAGCGAAAGCTAGTTTTCACGGTGGAGAAAGGGTCTGGCCATGGTCAAAAACGAGTAGAAGGCACCTCGCCTAGAACTCGATATCGAGATGAACAAGACAAAAAAGGCCTCACGACTGGCTAAGATGGCAGATGAAGCAGATAGGGCCATGGAGGTACTTGTGAAGCAGCGACAGGATATAGCTGAACAGATGGCTCGAATAGCGGAGTTGAGGGATGAAGAGTTCAGTTATGTTCAGTCCGAAGAGCGAGGGCATCGGAGTGGGAAGGAACCTGCCCATTCAGGACGTGAGTCTCGAGGCCAACCTCGAGAAAGAAGAAGATCCCGAAGCCCTACTCCTCAAAGATCGAAGAGGGCACATCACCCTGTCGATTCTAAGGAGCGGGGTCGAAACAAATGAATAGGTCGATCCAGAGATCGCACTCCTGAGAATACGAATAAAGCACTTATTATTGCACATTCTCACCATAGCGCCCGAATTTAGAGGCGAAGTATATCTAGAGGTCATACTCCCGAGAGTCTACTGAGGGTACACCACCCTGTGGACGCTCGTCATCGGAAAAGTCCCTCTAAAGTTGGAGGTTCTATTGTAAGAAACCGGTCCACTCAGAAGAGGAAGGAGTCACCGGAAAAAGAAGCATCATCTCAACCAGAAGGTGTGGAGTATCTGGTTAAAGAATTAAAGGTACTTCAGAAACAGCTAGCCGAAGTGCAGAAAATAAAAGATACTTCGGGAAAGAAGGCATCCCCTTTTTCCGTGAAGATTCTAAAAGAGAAGGCTGACCCCATCAAGAAGTTGCCCCATATTGAAAGTTATGATGGATCGGGGGATCCCTACAACCACAGTCAGGTGTTTGACCGACTGATGGATTATTATGACTTTAGCGATGCTGCTAAGTGTCATACTTTTGTCACGACGCTCAGAAAGGATGCCCGGCAGTGGATGGGGACTTTGCCCTCGGATTCGATTTCATCTTGGGCAGACATGTACAGTAAATTTCATGCTCGCTTCGGGAGCAACAAAAGAAGGGGAAAACCAACTGGTTCGTTGGCTCAAGTTCGACAGTATTCGAATGAGTCTTTAGGCCAATATGTGAAGCAGTTCCGTGAAGCAGTCGACTAAGTGACAGACCTGAATGATCTACAAGCTGTGGGGTTATTTCAGAATGGTTTAGATTTGGTCAAATCAGAGAAGTTGGTGAAGAAATTAATGTTTAACCACCAGAAGAGTCTCATTTGAAGCCTTCGACAATCTTTCAAGGCTATATCGTGGTGGAGGAAGCCATGAACGACCTCAAACGTCCTTCTTCGACCGGAACAAGGAGACAGATCGGGACAAACCGATGGGGACGGAGAAGAAGAATGAAGGAATAAAGACCGCTATGAGGGCGGGTCAAGAGGTATAACAATTGGAGATGGGGTGGAGGACGTTAAATCGCTCCAACCAGAGAGTAAATAGGACGTATACATACGCTTAACACCGATAAGGGTCGTTATCTTGGATCGATTAAAGATCAACCTATCTTGATCCCCCTCGAGATAACATTAAGCTTGGGAAAAGGAATCCTCGTAAGTATTGTATTGTGATTACCATCAAGCCTCGGGTCACGAGCGTCTTAACGACTGTGCTAGTTTGAAAGATTTCATTGAAAGAAAGGTACAAGGCGGGGCTTTAGTTCAGTATGTGGCTGCCAGAACTAATCAACAGCAGGATAGAGGACCTGTTCCGGCAGCTCAACCAGTTCAGCAAGAGTTGCCAGCTCCGGGACAGC
Source organism: Panax ginseng (assembly GCA_020205605.1). Lineage (NCBI taxonomy): Eukaryota > Viridiplantae > Streptophyta > Magnoliopsida > Apiales > Araliaceae > Panax > Panax ginseng. Next base: position 49,696,530 of record CM035150.1, read on the forward strand.
CTGCAAGGCATGTGATAGATGTCATCACTGGGGGTACTTCTGGCAAGCTCGTTGGAAAGAAGCGCCGAAGTTACTTGGATTCGGTCATGTCAGTGGCGGGTACCCTCCCGAAGACTGATAGACCTTATCCGAGTACGGTAATCTCCTTTACTGATGAAGATTACCCTTCGGAAGTCATCGAACCGCATGAGGGATCATTGGTGCTGACTGCGCAAGTGGGTTCGGTGGATATGAAGCGAATGATGGTAGATAATGGGTCTTCTGTAGATATTCTGTATGCCCACGCTTATCAAAGGATGAATTTAGACGGGCGAAAGATGGAGATAGGGCAGGAGGCTCCTTTGTACGGTTTCAGTAATGATCCGGTCAAGGTGGCTGGAACCATTGAGCTACCAGTCATCTTCGGAACGGCCCCTCAACAGGTACAAATTATTTTCAAGTTTTATGTTGTGCATGTAGATCCTGCTTATAATGCTATTTTGGGGAGGCCTACTTTAATTGATTTACAAGCTGTAACCTCGATCCCTCATTTCAAAATCAAATTTCCTACGGCTCATGGGGTTGGTGAGGTGAAAGGAGATTTGGATCTGGCCAGAAGATGTTATAGAAATGCTGTGATCACTTCGGAGTGGGGTATCGAAACAAAAAATGCAGACCATGGCGATAGAGATTGAACCCTTCATCGAGAGTAGTTCCGAACCATTTGGTCATGCCACCAAGAAAGCGAAGAGATAGAGCTCATCCGGGCAAGGTGAACAAGACAGTGAAAATAGGTTCGGGTATGCCGGAACCTCTCTGGACGAACCTCATGGAGCTCCTGCGATGCTATATTGATATCTTCGCATGGAAACCTCAGGATATGCCGGGAGTAAGCAGGGATATTGCTGAGCATCGGTTGGAGGTGGACCCGTCAAAGAAACCAGTTCGCCAGAAGAGGAGGATCTTTGCACCTAAACGTCAGCGGATCATCGATGAAGAGATCGCAAAATTGTTGGCAGTTGACTTCATCTTTGAAATCGACTACCCGCAGTGGATGGCAAATGTGGTGCTGGTCCAGAAACAAAACGGTAAATGGCGAGTCTGCATCGACTATACCGATCTGAACAAAGCTTGTCCAAAGGATTTCTACCCGCTGCCCCACATCGATCAGCTCATTGATGCCACTTTGGGGTACGCTTTGTTGAGCTTCATGGATGCATTCTCTGGGTATCATCAGATTTCCATGTGTAAAGAGGATATACCGAAGACGGCGTTCATTAAGCATCATTCGGTATATGCCTATAAGAAAATGACCTTCGACCTCATCAATGCCGGGGCCACATACCAGAGGATGATGAACTACGTCTTTAGGTACCAGTTGGGTAAGAATATGGAGGTGTACGTGGATGACATGATTGTTAAAAGCATGCTGGTACACAAACATCTGGATGATTTAGAAGAATGCTTTCAGATAATTCGCCATCACAACTTGAGACTAAATCCCACTAAGTGCACCTTCGGTCTAGGGGCTGGCAAGTTTCTGGGTTATCTTGTCAGTCAAAGAGGAATTGAAGCCAATCCAGAGAAGATTCAAGCGATCCTGAGCATGAAGACTCCTCAGTCATTTAAAGATGTTCAACGTCTGACTAGAAGGATTGCAGCTTTAAGGAGGTTCATGTCCAAGTCGGCAAAAAGATGTTTGCCGTTTTTTGATACGTTGAAAGGGCCGAAGAATGCAAAGACGTTCCAATGGACTTCGGAGTGCGAGGATGTCTTTCAGAGCATCAAGTCCTACCTATCTTCGGCGCCTTTGTTGGTGAAACCCGTTCCTGCTGAGCCTCTATACTTGTACTTAGCAGCTAGTTCGTTGGCAGTAGGAGAAGTTTTGGTGCGTGAAGATGGGGGTAAGCAGCACCCGATTTATTATGTAAGCCATGTCCTTCGGGATGCTGAAACAAGGTACCCAAACATTGAAAAGTTTGCTTTTGCTTTAATAACTGCTAGTCGAAAGCTTAGGCAATACTTCTAGGGTAGATTGGTAATAGTATACACAGATCAGCCTTTAAAGAAGATTATGGACAGACCTGAGATATCGGGGAGATTAGCTGCATGGACGATGGAGCTGTCCCAATTTTTCATTGAATATCATCCCCGAACCGCCATCAAAGGGCAAGCCTTGGCTGATTTTGTAGTCGAATGCTCGTTTTTTGAAGCTGATGAAGTTGTGACAAAAGCTGAAGGATCTAACAGAGCAGTTGCAGTTCTTCAGCAGAAGTAGAGTTCGTGGATGCTGTATGCAGATGGGTCTTCTACTACGGACATCGTGGGAGCGAGGATTATTACGGACGAGTCCGGGAGGATTCAAGGTGCAACAGCCATCGATTTGATTCAAAGCGACGAACGACGAAGCTGAGTATGAGGCGGTACTTGCAGGGTTACGACTAGCGAAGAGTCTTGAAGTGCAGAGAATAGTCATCTTCAGTGATTCTCAGTTAGTCGTTAAGCAACTCTTTGGGGAGTATGAAGCTCGAGGCCCAAGAATGATCAAATATTTGGCAAAAGTGAAAGAACGGCTTCAGTATTTCTAGTCCTACGAATTTCAGGGGGTCGAGCGTAATAACAATTCCATTGCTGATGCACTCTCCAAACTAGCCACTACGGATGTTAACGTCTTTGATGGGTCGGTTTACTTAGAAATTTTGCAACATCCTAGTGTTCATCATGAATTGGTGATGTGCGTTGACCGAACCAACTGTTGGCTGACTCCATATCTGGAGTATCTGGCAGATGGCGTCTTACCTTTGGATCGGATGCTAGCCAAGAAAATCAAATACAAGAGTGCTAATTTTGTTCTTATTGATGGGGATCTGTTCCGAAGGGCTTTCTCGTCTCCACTACTAAAATGTTTGACTCCATCTGAAGCTGAATATGCTCTACGAGAGGTACATGAGGGCATCTGTGGCGACCATATAGCTACTGTGAGGTCCCCAAATCCGGATACTTGAAACCCGAACTCGGTACATCACGATACCATTTCTATGAGCGGAATAATACTAATAATAATAACAATAATATAAAACTTAACTTAAGTTTACATATACATCAGAGTCTTTCTCCCAAGTACGTAACCTTTAAACATTCATTACATGTCATAATATATAAATATATATATATCATAGTCTTCATAATCTAAACTATTACAAACAGTAACATAAAAAGTCATTCAGCAACTTTTCCTTTTCCCTTGTTCTTGACAGATCCTTCTGGTCCTTCACACTTAGCTGAAAACATTTAAATTAAGCAAGTATGAGCATTTGAGTGCCCAGCAAGTATTATATATATATAGGCTGAAAGAATTTAAATGTTTTCTTAATAATATCTTCTACAACTAAAGCGGTAGTTGTGAAGTAATCTATACCAATAATAATTCATAACAACCCTCTTTCAAACTTTTGAAACTACGTATTGATTTGTATGGGGTTTCGTGACATACCATGAACATTGTTTTTCATTTTGAAAAGGTTTAAACAGAGATTCATCTCAGAAACCTGTCATGACTTACTTTACTGCACGGAGGGTGATTGGCCTGTTGTACCTGTGATTGATCAATACTACATTTACATGAGCGATGTTATCGTCATTCTCTGTCACTTTGGTAGCATAAAATTTTCCCATTTTCGGGATGTTCATATCATCGTCGGGTTTTCATAACAAAGGTCTTATATAATTCAACATATATGTATATCAAAGGGTATCAACATGCGATGAAAAACAATTATTGTCCAAGTGGGGACACTTGTATAATCATTTATAGAAATTAACTAATGAATATATTTATCCGAATTATCATATACTAGCATGTTGATAATCAATGGGCATATATAATATAGGCTTAACAATCTGTACAATAATAACAATAATTCTTCAAAAACATTCTTACACTTGTCCATTGCATAAAGAAAATGCAAAGTTAGGATACTTGCCTGATGCGCTGCTTACTATTCTCAACTTAGTTTTATCTTTTATGAAATCACCTATCATTAATCAGATCATTTTACTGATTAGTATATCATAACGTAACACATAACACTGCCTATTGCAGTCAGCACATTACCTATTCACATTATCATACATGTTCAACAGTCAACGACTCACAGACAATCATTAACACATTCCTAATCACCTTGTCACACGACTTTATCCACCATTGAATCACAAATAAACATTTATCTAGCCAATTATCTAAGTCCAGATCAATTTCTGAAACATGTCGGTCTACCGACAGCTTTTTCGGGTAATTATCGAGTCTAAGACTCTAAACCGTAGTTCAATATCCATTTGGATAACTTAAACATTAGTCACACTATTTTTCATGGCCTTATAATAATTACTAAATAATTATTATCTTTTATCATAATTTTTGAAATATCAGAATCATTATCAAATGATTTAAATATTAAACAATTCTATTATCATTAATATTTAATATAAAACTATTAATGAAACCATTGCCAAAATATTAAAGTTATGTATAATAACTCAAAATATTTTTAAAGTATTTATAATACCCTTAAATGATTTTTAAAATATTTAAAATCATTATTAAATAATTACCCTTAATATTTAAATATTAAGGTACCATTATCTAAATATTAAAAGTCATTAATTATAACTTAAAATATTTTTAAACCATTAATACCCTTTTAAATGATTTTAAATAAATAAAACCATTTTTAAACTATTTATTTAATATAATTATTAAATAAATTTAATATAATTTATAATAATTTAATAATCATTAATATTAAATTATTAAAGAAATTATCCTTTAAATATTAAAAGTTATATTTTATAACTTAAAATATCTTTAAACACTTTATTTTTAATTAAAATGATTATTATAATAATAAAAATCATTTTTAACTAAATTATTTAATATAATTATTAAATAACTTTATTATCATTAATCATAATTAATTAATGAAATTTACCTTTAAATATTAAAAGTTATATTTTATAACTTCAAATATTTTTAAATATCTTCTTATTATTTAAAATGATTTTTAGTATAATAAAATTATTTAATTCATTTAATAAATAACTTAATTATCATTAATATTAATTTATTAATGAAAATTATCAAATAATATTAAAAGTTATTAAAATATCTCAAAAATATTTTCTTATATCATAAGATAATTTTAAATGATTTTTCATGAATTAAAATCATTTTAAATAATTTATTTAATATTATAATTAAATAAATTAATTACTTTTAATATTCCAAAATATTAAATATTTATGAAATATATTTAAAATAATTAAAATATAATTTTTGATATTAAAATAATTTTTAATAATTTATTTTGTATTTTTAATAATTTAAAACTAATTTTCTATAATTATTAATCATTTTTTGAAAATCTGTAAATTAAAAATAATACAAAACCGTCATTATAGGCTTTTTTAGCGACGATGGCAAATCGCTATTGGTGTTCTTGAGCTCAAGAACACCGACAAGGCCGATTTCATGGTGGCTCGTTTGGACCAGTGTATAAATCTTAGCTCACACTGTTTTTTCCGGTTCAAAAGTGAAATATTGATTATGTAGTGTTTATGTAACACTACAATTAACAATCAAAATCCGAGGCTATAACATAACAATACATGAAGATCTGGGCTTGTTAAAACCACCGTCGGACCAAATCGGGTTTCTTGAAACCCGGAAAATCATCCCGCCACTTTTAAGCTCAAATTACTTACTAGTTACGGTCATGGTTTAAGTTTCTTGATGGTTCAAAGTTATAGTACTTATGTCATATAACATTTAAAAACTAATAAATCAGTTTAAAAACAACAGAATCACAATATATGGTTCGGTCAAACTCTGACAAAATCAATATTTAAACATCATAAATCATAAACGACCAAAGAGTTATAGGGCCTGACATTCACTGTCAGACCTCTAGAAATTTTTTTCCAGATTTTCTAAAATCAATGATTTGAGCATTTTGAAGTTATGGATCTATGTAATACCAACCCAGATCATCACTAGAGACTAAATACAACATATTCTAACACTCAAACATAACATCTAACAACCGAAAAATTGGACAGATTTTTGAGTAGGGTTTCATACCTTTCTTGATCTAATACTTGATCTAATGTTTCTGATTTCTTTATGGTGGACGTGGGGCTTGATAATGGGTCTGATATACTATATATTTTCGTTGGTTCTAGTGGAAGAAATTCTTGATTGAGTGTTGGACAATTTTAGTGCACAAAAAAATGATTTTCTCTCTTTAAATCTATTTATAAGCAACTTGATGCATGAAATGGTCGGTATAATGGGTGATTCTTTGGCCATTTTCAAATAATGGAGTTGTTGGTTTGGTGAACCACCACCCCTAATGTCAAAACCTAGATTGTAGCTTTAATTATATAAGAGGGACATTTTTGTCATTTTTTTAAATTTCTAGAAAATTGCCTTAGGGTTTAAGGTTTAGACATTTTCGTGTTTAGGGTTTGAGCCAATTTGGGTTTTATAAGTAAACAAAAATCTAGGATTTCCAATTTAGGGTTTGCACATTAAATAAATAACATTAAATAAATAAAATTAAATAACTTTTAGTTTCTAAAATTTTGCAAAATAAATTTGTTAATTAAATTAAGTTTGTAATTACATGAACATTAGGGTTTATTACCCTTAATCATAATGAACTTTGCTAATAAAGCAATTAGGGTTTAAAATATTGATAATTACGATTTCTAGAAATATAATTAGGGTTTCTAGAAATTAAATTAGGGTTCTAAGTTTTAGGGTTTGAATTTACTAATTAAGTTTATTTTAATTAGCAATTAAAGTCTAACACACGTGTTATTAATCACTGTAACACAACTCTTGATAGATCAAACCTCCAGTTTAGGTTTTTCGGATTAGGGTTTCTAATATTGGAAATTAGGGTTTAACATTATTAGGGTTTCCAGAATTTTAATTAGGGTTTACCTAATTAATACATTTAATACACGACATAAATGGTATTACATGCTTATAAAACAATCTCACACTCTAATTTGGATCTCAAATTAGGGTTTAACATTATTACTTAGGGTTTGGTCAAAAATACACCGTAATTGACCAACCGATATCAATATCTGGACATACCGTATATATTCATTCATGCTTGAAAAATCAAAATATATGTAGTATTATATTATTATTCTCATACCTTGACAATAAATCCAAAATTAGGGTTTGGATTCCATATCCGATTATTCTTCCATATTTAACCTTAATAATTAAGGTAAAATAATTAACTTAATAATCTGTACAAAAATTCATATAATAAAATAATGATTATATTTATTCTAAAATCACTTCATATATTATTTAAATAATATATGATTATATATTCATGGAAAATAATTAATAAAATCATTTTATCTTAAAATTAATTATTATAAAAATATACTTTATAATAATCAATAATTCAAAAATAAATTTACTTGTAAATATTCATGTAATAAATATATTTTTATTTACCACATAAATACATATACACATAGTCTTGTACAAATCCTCATCCTTAAAGTAAAAAAAAAAAATTATACGAAAAATTTAAGATTTATTTATATAGAAAATATCGGGTTGTCACATTCACCCTCCCTTATAAGGATTCCGTCCCCGGAATCACCACTTAAAAACCTACACATAACTGGGTTCATAGCATACACAATCTTCGCAAATAGATCTCGCTCAACTTTGATCGAACTGATCTTTAACTAATCACATTACGCTTGTCTTTTCGATTAAAGCGGAAATTTGATTCCAAAAGAACTCAAATTTCTCCTCAAAATTTCTTTATAAAACAATTTACTATAAATAGAAAAATTCTAATTACTTGCAAATAAAAGTTATTGAATATTACAGAACTCGCATTAAATTTGCCACCGTGTCTTGGACCGTCATGTTGAAGACCCTTGATGTTGACTTTGTTGGTTTGTTCGATGACATCGGTCCTGCTATTGCTAATGTCCCACTATTCTTACCAGTATTCACACTACCTGCCTCTACCCTCCTGTTCGGACAATCCTTAACCCTGTGCTCCAGTGATCCACAAATAAAACAACCACTGTTCATTCTAGGATTGGGGCAGTTGGGAGAGATGTGACCCTCCTGCCCGCACTTATAACACACAAATTTCCCCTTTAAAAACTCCCCAAAGTGGTTCTTTCCACATGTCTTGCACTGAACTGCCTGCTTTTTCACTCCCTCTTGCTTCACCTGCACGTTTCCAAAGTTGTTTCCCTTTCTTTTTCCATCAGCACTCCTGCTTCCACTATTAATTCTCACCTTCTCAGCTCCCTCGACCTTGCTCTTGTTTTTCTTCTCCTTATTGTAGAGGCTCATAGCCTTACTCCCTTCCTCCGCAATTATCGCCTTCTCCATGAGTGCTACAAATGTTGGGATCTGCAACACTGCCACCTTGTTATAGAGCCAAGGTTTTAATCCCAGCTCAAATCTCCTCGCCTTCCTAGCCTCCGTATCGACTTGATGCGGAGCAAACCTAGCTAATTCATTGAATTTCAGCGGCATATTCGCCATGACATATCCCTTGCTTCAACTCCGAAATTTTACCTCCATTCTAGCCTCTGCGTCTTAAATTTGAAAAATAATTCTCGAAAAATAAGGTCTTAAATCTATCCCATGTTACCACACCGCTCTCCCGCCTCACCGATTCGCTTCCCACGTAAATTTGCCTCACCCTTCATCATGTAGGTGGTAAAAGAGGTCTTTTGCCCCTCAGCTACCCTAGCTATTATAAACGCCTTCTCAATTTCCTTAACCCAAGTTTGGGCTTCTACAGGGTCAGTTGTACCTTTGAATTCCGGCGGTACTACAGCCTTAAAGTCTTTAAAATTCGCCAAGTGATTATCCATTTGATTTCCTTGTTGCATAGCTTTGAGCTACCATATTCATGACTAACGTGATTAGGTCCGCTTGTTGTTGTCCTTCAACGTTGTTGATGAGACTCTACGCGCCTCCGATTTGAGTTTGGCGTCGCCTGGCGGCATTATACGGTTAAATAAAACCATAAATTAACTTACATTCTAAACCTTATCATATAAGTTTAAACTTATTACACTTGTTTTATAACTCAAACTTTGATTCATATTCATTCATTGCTTTCAAAATATTTTACATATCACAGCACATAGTGCTTTAAACATCAGTCATCCCATTGTGACTACAAAAGTCGGGATTTACATCACCACTTACACAAAAGTTTTATAATAATGCATTACACTGACATACTAAACACACATATTATATTAAACATGCTTTACGACATAACCTATACTACCTATTCGCCACGCCTTCTTCCTTGGATGACTTTTCACCTGATGATCTTCTTTTCCACAAACAAAACATGCTCCCCGTTTATAGTCAGGACAATACAGAGTGGTATGCCCTTCATAACCGCAAAGATAACATATTCTTTTCCATTTCTTCTTCCCCGATTTTCCTAAATCATGGTCTTACCTTCCCTTTTCCCTTATCTCGGAGTCGCATTACGAAGTGTTGCTTGAGGCTCCCATCTGATTGATTTTGAGTTTAAGCTTATCCTGCTCTTCCATTGTTTCTAGTAACGCTAGACGCATTTGACTGTTAAGTAGTTTTTCTGTCTTCCACAACCCTTCTAGAGAAGATACCTTGTTCCTCAATTCTTGCATCTCCAATGATGCTTGATCAGCTTCAGCTTTAGGGTCTGAATCATTACCTGTCAGATCCACTATTTCCGGATCTGGTACTATGTTTTCCACGATAACCACCTCGTCTCGAAGTTTATTTCATTGTGAGCTTCTATTTCCGCTTATTGGCTTCGATAGTAGCTCCTTCTTTACAATCCGTGGATATCCTAATCCTTTTCACACGACATACACACGATAATTATCCCGATTAGCATATATTATATACACATAGTCAAATAATAGTTTTGTATGAATTATCTTTTATTTTGTTTGACGATGAATTTATTCAATTCATCTCTTTTTAAACTCTATATGAGTTATTTATATTTTCAACGTTTCCCTCTGTTCTAAGGTTATAGCCTAAGGTCTAACCCACCTAAGGTTTCTTACCCTATAGCTTTGATACCATTCTGTGAGGTCCCCAAATCCGGATACTTGAAACCCGAACTCGGACATCACGATACCATTTCTATGAGCGGAATAATACTAATAATAATAACAATAATATAAAACTTAACTTAAGTTTACATATACATCGTAGTCTTTCTCCAAGTACGTAACCTTTAAACATTCATTACATGTCATAATATATAAATATATATATCATAGTCTTCATAATCTAAACTATTACAAACGAATAACATAAAAAGTCATTCAAAGAACTTTTCCTTTTCCTTGTTCTTGACAGATCCTTACGGTCCTTCACACTTAATGAAAACATTTAAATTAAGCAAGTATGAGCATTTGAGTGCCCAAAAAGTATATATATATATAATTTGAAAGAATTTAAATGTTTTCTTAATAATATCTTCTACAACTAAAGCGGAGAGTTGTGAAGTAACTGCATACCAACAATAATTCATAACAACCCTCTTTCAAACTTTTGAAACTACGACGATTATTTGTATATGGGGTTTCGTGACATACCATGAACATTGTTTTCATTTTTGAAAAGGTTTAAACAGAGATTCATCTCAGAACCGTCACTGACTTTCTACGTGCACGGAGGGTGATCTACCATGTTGTACCTCAGATTGATCAATACTACATTTACATGAACGATGTTATCGTCATTTCTGTCGCCTTTGGGCATAAAATTTTCCCATTTTCGGGATGTTCATATCTGTCGGGTTTTCATAACAAAGGTCTTATATAATTCAACATATATGTATATCAAAGGGTATCAACATGCGATGAAAAACAATTATTGTCCAAGTGGGGACACTTGTATAATCATTTATAGAAATTAACGAATGTAATATATTTATCCGAATTATCATATACTAGCATGTTGATAATCAATGGGCATATATAATATAAGCTTAACAACTGCATAATAATAACAATAATTCTTCAAAAACATTCTAACATTTGTCCATTGATAAAGAAAATGCAAAGTTAGGATATTTTTGCTCGACGCTACCGCTACTATTCTCAACTTAGTTTTATCTTTTATGAAATCACCTATCATTAATCAGATCATTTTACTGATTAGTATATCATAACGTAACACATAACACTGCCTATTGCAGTCAGACATTACCTATTCACATTATCATACATGTTCAACAGTCAACGACTCACAGACAATCATTAACACATTCCTAATCACCTTGTCACACGACTTTATCCACCATTGAATCACAAATAAACATTTATCTAGCCAATTATCTAAGTCCAGATCAATTTTCGAAAATACGTCATCTTCACCGGCTGACTTTTTTCGGGTAATTATCGAGTCTAAGACTCTAAACCGTAGTTCAATATCCATTTGGATAACTTAAACATTAGTCACACTATTTTTCATGGCCTTATAATAATTACTAAATAATTATTATCTTTTATCATAATTTTGAAATATCGTAATCATTATCAAATGATTTAAATATTAAACAATTCTATTATCATTAATATTTAATATAAAACTATTAATGAAACCATTGCCAAAATATTAAAGTTATGTATAATAACTCAAAATATTTTTAAAGTATTTATAATACCCTTAAATGATTTTTAAAATATTTAAAATCATTATTAAATAATTACCCTTAATATTTAAATATTAATGTACCATTATCTAAATATTAAAAGTCATTAATTATAATTTAAAATATTTTTAAACCATTAATACCCCTTTTAAATGATTTTTAAATAAATAAAACCATTTTAAACTATTTATTTAATATAATTATTAAATAAATTTAATATAATTTATAATAATTTAATAATCATTAATATTAAATTATTAAAGAAATTATCCTTTAAATATTAAAAGTTATATTTTATAACTTAAAATATCTTTAAACACTTTATTTTTAATTAAAATGATTATTATAATAATAAAATCATTTTTAACTAAATTATTTAATATAATTATTAAATAACTTTATTATCATTAATCATAATTAATTAATGAAATTTACGTTTAAATATTAAAAGTTATATTTTATAACTTCAAATATTTTTAAATATCTTCTTATTATTTAAAATGATTTTTAGTATAATAAAATTATTTTTAATTCATTTAATAAATAACTTAATTATCATTAATATTAATTTATTAATGAAAATTATCAAATAATATTAAAAGTTATTAAAATATCTCAAAAATATTTTCTTATATCATAAGATAATTTTAAATGATTTTTCATGAATTAAAATCATTTTTAAATAATTTATTTAATATTATAATTAAATAAATTAATTACTTTTAATATTCCAAAAATATTAAATATTTATGAAATATATTTAAAATAATTAAAATATAATTTTTTGATATTAAAATAATTTTTAATAATTTATTTTGTATTTTTAATAATTTAAAACTAATTTTCTATAATTATTAATCATTTTCTAAAATACTGTAAATTAAAAATAATACAAAACCGTCATTTATAGGCTTTTAGCGGCGATAAAGAATCGTCGCTATTGGTGTTCTTGAGCTCAAGAACACCGACAAGGCCGATTTCATGGTGGCTCGTTTGGACCAAATGTATAAATCTTAGCTCACACTGTTTCGGGTCAAGTGAAATATTGATTATGTAGTGTTTATGTAACACTACAATTAACAATCAAAATCCAGGCTATAACATAACAATACATGAAGATCTGGGCTTGTTAAAACCCTGTCAGACCAAATCTGGGTTTCTTCAGAAACCCAGAAAATCATCCTGCCACTTTCAAGCTCAAATTACTTACGGTTCTGGTCATGGTTTAAGTTTCTTGATGGTTCAAAGTTATAGTACTTATGTCATATAACATTTAAAAACCAATAAATCAGTTTAAAAACAACAGAATCACAATATATGGTTTGGTCAAACTCGACAAAATTAGTGTTCATACCGCTTCGGTTTACTGTAAACCGACTCCGCGATCAAATGGGTCACTTTGACCACTTCCTCCGATCGATCTATTAAGTTCTTATGTCATCAAAAAGCATAGATCTATAGTATACCTAACAGGCTACAAGATTTGCTAAATATCAACACCAAAACCAAAACGATTGTCAGATCCATGGGCTCAAACATATTGTCGACATCGTTTCACATTTACTTTCTCGGGTCGCCAGTAAAAGTCCCAGTCAATGCCAGTCAACGGCATTTGACCGTTAATAACTACAAATTTGTTCGTCAAATGACTTCAATTATTTTTGTATATTAAAGACAACATTACAGGCTACACATATCAACATTTAAACATCATAAATCATAAACGACCAAAGAGTTATAGGGCCTGACATTCACTGTCAGACCTCTAGAAATTTTTTTCCAGATTTTCTAAAATCAATGATTTGAGCATTTTGAAGTTATGGATCTATGTAATACTAACCCAGATCATCACTAGAGACTAAATACAACATATTCTAACACTCAAACATAACATCTAACAACCGAAAATTGGACAGATTTTTGAGTAGAGTTTCATACCTTTCTTGATCTAATACTTGATCTAATGTTTCTGATTTCTTTATGGTGGACGTGGGGCTTGATAATGGGTCTGATATATTATATATTTTCGTTGGTTCTAGTGGAAGAAATTCTTGATTGAGTGTTGGACAATTTTAGTGCACAAAAAATGATTTCTCTCTTTAAATCTATTTATAGCAACTTGATGCATGAATGGCTGGGTATAATGGCGGATTTGTTGGCCATTTTCATCCAATGGAGTTGTTGGTTTGGTGAACCACCACCCCTAATGTCAAAACCTAGATTGTAGCTTTAATTATATAAGAGGACATTTTTGTCATTTCTTTAAATTTCTAGAAAATTGCCTTAGGGTTTAGGGTTTAGACATTTTAGTGTTTAGGGTTTGAGCCAATTTGGGTTTTATAAGTAAACAAAAATCTAGGATTTCCAATTTAGGGTTTGCACATTAAATAAATAACATTAAATAAATAAAATTAAATAACTTTTAGTTTCTAAAATTTTGCAAAATAAATTTGTTAATTAAATTAAGTTTGTAATTACATGAACATTAGGGTTTATTACCCTTAATCATAATGAACTTTGCTAATAAAGCAATTAGGGTTTAAAATATTGATAATTACGGTTTCTAGAAATACAATTAGGGTTTCTAGAAATTAAATTAGGGTTCTAAGTTTTAGGGTTTGAATTTACTAATTAAGTTTATTTTAATTAGCAATTACAGTCTAACACATGTGTTATTAATCAACGTAACACAACTCTTCGATGATCAAACCTCCGGTTTAGGTTTTTACGGATTAGGGTTTCTAATATTGGAAATTAGGGTTTAACATTATTAGGGTTTTAATTTTAATTAGGGTTTACCTAATTAATACATTTAATACACGACATAAATGGTATTACATGCTTATAAAACAATCTCACACTCTAATTTGGATCTCAAATTAGGGTTTAACATTATTCTTTAGGGTTTGGTCAAAATACAACCGTAATTGACCAACATTATCAATACTGGACATACCGTATATATTCATAAAGACTGAAAAATCAAAATATATGTAATATTATATTATTATTCTCATACCTTGACAATAAATCCAAAATTAGGGTTTTGATTCCATATCCGATTATTCTTCCATATTTAACCTTAATAATTAAGGTAAAATAATTAACTTAATAACTGTATAAAATTCATATAATAAAATAATGATTATATTTATTCTAAAATCACTTCATATATTATTTAAATAATATATGATTATATATTCATGGAAAATAATTAATAAAATCATTTCTATCTTAAAATTAATTATTATAAAAATATACTTTATAATAATCAATAATTCAAAAATAAATTTACTTGTAAATATTCATGTAATAAATATATTTTTATTTACCACATAAATACATATACACATAGTCTTGTACAAATCCTCATCCTTAAAAAAAAAAAAAAAATTATACTGAAAAATTTAAGATTTATTTATATAGAAAATATCAGTTGTCACATTCACCTCCTTATAAGGATTCCGTCCCCTAATCACCACTTAAAAACCTACACATAATCGGGTTCATAGCATACACAATCTTCGCAAATAGATCTCGCTTCAACTTTGATCGAATCGATCTTTAACTAATCACATTACGCTTGTCTTTTCGATTAAACGGAAATTTGATTCCAAAAAGAACTTAAATTTCTCCTCAAAATTTCTTTATAAAACAATTTACTATAAATAGAAAAATTCTAATTACGCAAATAAAAGTTATTCAATATTATTACAGGCTGCATTGCCACCGCCACCCGTGTCTTGGACCGTCATGTTGAAGACCTTGATGTTGACTTTGTTGGTTTGTTCGATGACATCGGTCCCCTGCTATTGCTAATGTCCCACTATTCTTACCAATATTCACACTACCGCCTCTACCCTCCCTGTTCGGACAATCCTTAACCTCGTGCTCCAGTTGATCCACAAATAAAACAACCATCTGTTTCATTCTAGGATTGGGGCGGTTGGGAGAGATGTGACCCTCCCGCCTGCACTTATAACACACAAATTTCCCTTTAAACACTCCCCAAAGTGGTTCTTTCCACATGTCTTCAGATCGAATCGCCTCGCTTTTTCACTCCCTCTGCTTCACCCGCACGCTTCCAAAGTAGTTTCCTTTCTTTTCCATCAAGACTCCTGCTTCCACTATTAATTCTCACCTTCTCGGCTCCCTCGACCTTGCTCTTGTTTTTCTTCTCCTTATTGTAGAGGCTCATAGCCTCACTCCCTTCCTCCGCAATTATCGCCTTCTCCATGAGTGCCGCAAATGTTGGAATGCAACACCGCCACCTTGTTATAGAGCCAAGGTTTTAATCCCACTCAAATCTCCTCGCTTTCCTAGCCTCCTCAGACGACTTGATGCGAGCAAACCTAGCTAATTCATTGAATTTCGCAAGCATATTCCGCCACCGACATATCCCTCGCTTCAACTCCGTAAATTTTACCTCCATTCTAGCTCACAGACTAAGTGAAAAATAATTCTCGAAAAATAAGGTCTTAAATCTATCCCATGTTACCACACACCGCCTCCCCGCCTCACCGATTCGCTTCCCACCGTAAATTTGCCTCACCCTTCATCATGTAGGTGGCAAAAGAGGTCTTTGCCCTCACCTACCCTAGCTATTATAAACGCCTTCTCAATTTCCTTAACCCAAGTTTGGGCTTCTACAGGTCAGTTGTACCTTTGAATTCGTATGTCTCTACTGACCTTAAAGTCTTTAAAATTCGCCAAGTGATTATCAAATTTGATTTCTTTTGTTGCATAGCTTCGAGCTACCATATTCATGAACTGTGATTGGGTCCGCTTTGTTGTTGTCCTTCAACGTTGTTGATGCACTCTTACGCCTCCGATTTGAGTTTGACGTCTTGGCGGCATTATCTGGTTAAATAAAAACCATAAATTAACTTACATTCTAAACCTTATCATATAAGTTTAAACTTATTACACTTGTTTTATAACTCAAACTTTGATTCATATTCATTCATTGCTTTCAAAATATTTTATATATCACAAAGACATAGTGCTTTAAACATCAGTCATCCCATTGTGACTACAAAAGTCGGGATTTACATCACCACTTACACAAAAGTTTTATAATAATGCATTACACTGACATACTAAACACACATATTATATTAAACATGCTTTACGACATAACCTATACTACCTATTTCGCCACGCCTTCTTCCTTGGATGACTTTTCACCGATGATCTTCTTTTTCACAAACAAAACATGCTCCCCGTTTATAGTCGGGACAATACAGAGTGGTGTGCCCTTCATAACCGCAAAGATAACATATTCTTTTCCATTTCTTCTTCCCGGTTTTCCTAAATCATGGTCTTCTACCTTCCTTTTTCCCTTATCTCTGGAGTCGCGCAACGAAGTGTTGCTTGAGGCTCCCATCCGATTGATTTTGAGTTTAAGCTTATCCCGCTCTTCCATTGTTTCTAGTAACGCACGGCGCGAATTGATCGTTAAGCGCTTTTTACGTCTTCCACAACCCTTCTACAGAAGATACCTTGTTCCTCAATTCTTGCATCTCCAATGATGCTTGATCGACTTCACTTTTGGTCCGAATCATTACCGTCGGATCCACTATTTTTGGATCTCGTACTATATTTTCCACGATAACCACCTGCCTCGAAGTTTATTTCATTGTGAGCTTCTATTTCCGCTTATGGCTTCGATAGTAGCTCCTTCTTTACAATCCGTGGATATCCTAATCCTTTTTCACCGACATCTACACACAAGAATTATCCCGATTAGCATATATTATATACACATAGTCAAATAATAGTTTTGTATGAATTATCTTTTATTTTGTTTGACGATGAATTTATTCAATTCATCTCTTTTAAACTCTATATGAGTTATTTATATTTTCAACGTTTCCTCTACGTTTCTAAGGTTATAGCCTAAGGTCTAACCCACCTAAGGTTTCTTACCCTATAGCTTTGATACCATTCTGTGAGGTCCCCAAATCCGGATACTTGAAACCCGAACTCGGTACATCACGATACCATTTCTATGAGCGGAATAATACTAATAATAATAACAATAATATAAAACTTAACTTAAGTTTACATATACATCAGAGTCTTTCTCCTAAGTACGTAACCTTTAAACATTCATTACATGTCATAATATATAAATATATATATCATAGTCTTCATAATCTAAACTATTACAAACAGTAACATAAAAAGTCATTCAAAGAACTTTCCCCTTTCCTTGTTGTTCTGATGATCCTACGGTCCTTCACACTTAATAAAACATTTAAATTAAGCAAGTATGAGCATTTGAGTGCCCAAAGAAGTATATATATATATATTTTGAAAGAATTTAAATGTTTTCTTAATAATATCTTCTACAACTAAGCGGTGAGTTGTGAAGTAACTCATACCAACAATAATTCATAACAACCCTCTTTCAAACTTTTGAAACTACGATTGATCAGTATATGGGTTTTCTGTGACATACCATGAACATTGTTTTTCATTTTTGAAAAGGTTTAAACAGAGATTCATCTGTAAACCGTCATGACTTACGGGCACGGAGGGTGATCGGCCATGTTGTACCCTGTATTGATCAATACTACATTTACATGAACGATGTTATCGTTTCGCTTCTGTCTCACTTAGGCATGAAAAAATTTTCCCATTTTCGGGATGTTCATATCTGTCGGGTTTTCATAACAAAGGTCTTATATAATTCAACATATATGTATATCAAAGGGTATCAACATGCGATGAAAAAAAATTATTGTCCAAGTGGGGACACTTGTATAATCATTTATAGAAATTAACTAATGTAATATATTTATCCCAATTATCATATACTAGCATGTTGATAATCAATGGGCATATATAATATAGGCTTAACAACTGCATATAATAATAACAATAATTCTTCAAAAATATTCTTACACTTGTCCATTGCATAAAGAAAATGCAAATTAGGATACCTGCCCGATGCCGCTGCTTACTATTCTCAACTTAGTTTTATCTTTTATGAAATCACCTATCATTAATCAGATCATTTTACTGATTAGTATATCATAACGTAACACATAACACCGCTTATCATTGCGATCAAGACATTACCTATTCACATTATCATACACATGTTCAACAGTCAACGACTCACAGACAATCATTAACACATTCCTAATCACCTTGTCACACGACTTTATCCACCATTGAATCACAAATAAACATTTATCTAGCCAATTATCTAAGTCCAGATCAATTTTCGAAATATGTTATTTCACCAAAAGCGACTTTTTCGTAATTATCGAGTCTAAGACTCTAAACCGTAGTTCAATATCCATTTGGATAACTTAAACATTAGTCACACTTATTTTTCATGGCCTTATAATAATTACTAAATAATTATTATCTTTTATCATAATTTTGAAATATCGTAATCATTATCAAATGATTTAAATATTAAACAATTCTATTATCATTAATATTTAATATAAAACTATTAATGAAACCATTGCCAAAATATTAAAGTTATGTATAATAACTCAAAATATTTTTAAAGTATTTATAATACCCTTAAATGATTTTTAAAATATTTAAAATCATTATTAAATAATTACCCTTAATATTTAAATATTAATGTACCATTATCTAAATATTAAAAGTCATTAATTATAACTTAAAATATTTTTAAACCATTAATACCCTTTTTAAATGATTTTTAAATAAATAAAACCATTTTTAAACTATTTATTTAATATAATTATTAAATAAATTTAATATAATTTATAATAATTTAATAATCATTAATATTAAATTATTAAAGAAATTATCCTTTAAATATTAAAAGTTATATTTTATAACTTAAAATATCTTTAAACACTTTATTTTTAATTAAAATGATTATTATAATAATAAAATCATTTTTAACTAAATTATTTAATATAATTATTAAATAACTTTATTATCATTAATCATAATTAATTAATGAAATTTACGTTTAAATATTAAAAGTTATATTTTATAACTTCAAATATTTTTAAATATCTTCTTATTATTTAAAATGATTTTTAGTATAATAAAATCATTTTAATTCATTTATTTAATTCATTTAATAAATAACTTAATTATCATTAATATTAATTTATTAATGAAAATTATCAAATAATATTAAAAGTTATTAAAATATCTCAAAAATATTTTCTTATATCATAAGATAATTTTAAATGATTTTCATGAATTAAAATCATTTTTAAATAATTTATTTAATATTATAATTAAATAAATTAATTAATTTTAATATTCTAAAAATATTAAATATTTATGAAATATATTTAAAATAATTAAAATATAATTTTTGATATTAAAATAATTTTAATAATTTATTTTGTATTTTAATAATTTAAAACTAATTTTCTATAATTATTAATCATTTTAGAAAAATACGTAAATTAAAAATAATACAAAACCGTCATTTTATAGGCTTTTAGCGACAAAGAATGGCAAATCATTATTGTGTTCTTGAGCTCAAGAACACCGACAAGGCCGATTTCATGGTGGCTCGTTTGTGAGTGTATAAATCTTAGCTCACACTGCTTTTCGGGTCAAGTGAATATTGATTATGTAGTGTTTATGTAACACTACAATTAACAATCAAAATCCAGGCTATAACATAACAATACATGAAGATCTGGGCTTGTTAAAACCCTGTCAGACCAAATCTGGGTTTCTTCAGAAACCCAGAAAATCATCCTGCCACTTTCAAGCTCAAATTACTTACGGTTCTGGTCATGGTTTAAGTTTCTTGATGGTTCAAAGTTATAGTACTTATGTCATATAACATTTAAAAACCAATAAATCGGTTTAAAACAATGTAATCACAATATATGGTTCGGTCAAACTCTGACAAAATTAGTGTTCATACCGTTTCTGGGTTTACCCAGAAACTGACTCCGTGATCAAATGGGTCACTTTGACCACTTCCTCTGATCGATCTATTAAGTTCTTATGTCATCAAAAAGCATAGATCTATAGTATACCTAACAGGCTACAAGATTTGCTAAATATCAACACCAAAAACCAAAACGATTGTCAGATCCATGGGCTCAAACATATTGTCAGATACTGTTCGTGACTTTCTGGGCTGCCCAGAAAAGTCCCAGTCAATGCCGGTCAACGGCATTTGACCGTTAATAACTACAAATTTGTTCGTCAAATGACTTCAATTATTTTTGTATATTAAAGACAACATTCTGTGCTACACATATCAACATTTAAACATCATAAATCATAAACGCGACTAAAGAGTTATAGGGCACGACATTCACCATCGGGACCTCTAGAAATTTTTTTTCGATTTTCTAAAATCAATGATTTGAGCATTTTGAAGTTATGGATCTATGTAATACCAACAGGATCATCATCACTAGAGACTAAATACAACATATTCTAACACTCAAACATAACATCTAACAACCAAGAAAATTGGATGATTTTTGAGTAGGGTTTCATACCTTTCTTGATCTAATACTTGATCTAATGTTTCTGATTTCTTTATGGTGGACGTGGGGCTTGATAATGGGTCTGATATACTATATATTTTCGTTGGTTCTAGTGGAAGAAATTCTTGATTGAGTGTTGGACAATTTTAGTGCACAAAAAATAATTTTCTCTCTCTTTAAATCTATTTATAAGCAACTTGATGCATGAATGCATTTGGTATAATGGTCGATTTGTGGCCATTTTCAAATAATGGAGTTGTTGGTTTGGTGAACCACCACCCCTAATGTCAAAACCTAGATTGTAGCTTTAATTATATAAGAGGGACATTTTTGTCATTTCCTTAAATTTCTAGAAAATTGCCTTAGGGTTTAGGGTTTAGACATTTTAGTGTTTAGGGTTTGAGCCAATTTGGGTTTTATAAGTAAACAAAAATCTAGGATTTCCAATTTAGGGTTTGCACATTAAATAAATAACATTAAATAAATAAAATTAAATAACTTTTAGTTTCTAAAATTTTGCAAAATAAATTTGTTAATTAAATTAAGTTTGTAATTACATGAACATTAGGGTTTATTACCCTTAATCATAATGAACTTTGCTAATAAAGCAATTAGGGTTTAAAATATTGATAATTACGATTTCTAGATATACAATTAGGGTTTTTAGAAATTAAATTAGGGTTCTAAGTTTTAGGGTTTGAATTTACTAATTAAGTTTATTTTAATTAGCAATTAAAGTCTAACACACGTGTTATTAATCACTGTAACACAACTCATGACAGATCAAACCTCCAGTTTAGGTTTTTCGGATTAGGGTTTCTAATATTGGAAATTAGGGTTTAACATTATTAGGGTTTCCAGAATTTTAATTAGGGTTTACCTAATTAATACATTTAATACACTTACATAAATGGTATTACATGCTTATAAAACAATCTCACACTCTAATTTGGATCTCAAATTAGGGTTTAATATTATTACTAGGGTTTGGTCAAAAAATACACCGTAATTGATAGCAAATGCTATCAATACTTGACATACCGTATATATTCATAAAGATGAAAAATCAAAATATATGTAGTATTATATTATTATTCTCATACCTTGACAATAAATCCAAAATTAGGGTTTGGATTCCATATATCGATTATTCTTCCATATTTAACCTTAATAATTAAGGTAAAATAATTAACTTAATAATGTACAAAAATTCATATAATAAAATAATGATTATATTTATTCTAAAAATCACTTCATATATTATTTAAATAATATATGATTATATATTCATGGAAAATAATTAATAAAATTATTTCTATCTTAAAATTAATTATTATAAAAATATACTTTATAATAATCAATAATTTAAAAATAAATTTACTTGTAAATATTCATGTAATAAATATATTTTTATTTACCACATAAATACATATACACATAGTCTTGTACAAATCCTCATCCTTAAAGTAAAAAAAAAAAAAATTATACGAAAAATTTAAGATTTATTTATATAGAAAATATCAGGTTGTCACAGCTACTAAGTCATTAGCCTACAAAGTACTTCGTCAGGGGTATTACTGGCCTACCATCTTCAAGGAAGCGACTGAGTACGTCAAGAAGTGCGAGAAGTGTCAACTCAACAGTCCAATACCACATCAGCCACCAGAAGAGCTATACTCGATCTTATCTCCTATACCCTTCATTTGTCTGGGGGTTGATATCTTTGGGTCCGCATACGAAAGCAAAAGGTCAAGTCAGTTTTGTTATAGTTTCCATCGACTATATGACCAAATGGGTAAAAGCAAAGCCACTTAGGTTAATAACGGAACATGAATGCTTGAAATTTTTGAAAGAATCAGTAGTATTTCGTTTCGAAATTCCTAAGGTGGTAATATCAGACAATGGACGTCAGTTTGTGGGATCAAAATTTGAAACATTTTTGAAAGCCTGGGGATCCGCAGACAGAAAGACTTGATAGCTCATCCTCATCAAACGGACAAGTTGAAGTGACCAACTGAACGCTGCTGAATGGAATCAAATGCAGATTGGACGGCCGAGGAAGATGGCGGAGGAGTCGCTTAGTGTGTTATGGGCTTATTGAACTACTCCGAGGACTACAACGGGGGATTCACCTTTCAGACTGGCCTATGGTACTGATGCCTTAGTCCCAATTAAAATTGGATCTCCAAGTCTTCGAGTTAGTCAATTCAAAGAAATCTACAATGAAGAAGGGCTGAAGGCCAATCTTGATTTGCTTGAAGAAGTCAGAGAAACAGCCTTGATCAAATTGGCAGCCTATCAACGGAGAGTAGCCAAACATTACAACAAGGGAGTAAAGCTTCGCAGATTTGAAGTGGGAGATTTTGTTCTCAGGGAAGTCGAAGCATCTACACCTCAGGATTTGGGAAAGCTGATGCCGAACTGGGAAGGACCGTATGAAGTCACTGAAGTGCTGAAGCCGGGGACTTATCGGCTGAAGGCATTGGACGGGTCAGCAATTAAAAATACTTGGCACGCCGGCAGGCTTAGGAAATACTTTCAGTAAATATAATGTCAGTACATCGGAGGTCTGTAAATATTCACGTCATCATCAATAAAAGTCCCTTTTTTCTCAAACGAATCATGTCTTTGTTCCTGTTCAGTTTAGTGGTGTAAGGAGGTTCGGGTGGACTTGCTGACCATTCGATGGCAGTCTTAATGGCAGGTGGACCTTATGGGTTTGTCAGGCCCTTCGTGGTAGGCAAACTCCATCCTTAAGACATTGTTAGGCCCTGCGTGGTAGGCAATTGTCGACACTTAGACCTTGTCAGGCCCTTCGTGGTAGGCAAGTGTCATCCTTAAGACGTTGTCAGGCCCTGCGTGGTAGGCAAGTGTCATCCTTAAGACATTGTCAGGCCCTGCGTGGTAGGCAATTGTCGACACTTAGACCTTGTCAGGCCCTTCGTGGTAGCAAGTGTCATCCTTAAGACGTTGTCAGGCCCTGCGTGGTAGGCAATTGTCGACACTTAGACCTTGTCAGGCCCTTCGTGGTAGGCAAACGTTGTTCCTTAGACTTTGTCAGGCCCTTCGTGGTAGGCAAATGTCATCTCTTGGTTTTGTTAGGCCTTTTGGGGTAAACAAATTCCTAATGAAGCAGATCTGTCTCACACTTCGGTAACTAATAAGTATCCCTTTACTTTATTACCTAAATTTTTTCTAAGTGTCGAGTTCGGAATGCCTCATTCTTCAACTTCACCTTATCTATTATATGACATGCTTAATTGTTAATTAACAGTTCGAGTTGAATCCTTGACAGAGTTTGTACATTTTTCCAGTTGAATTAATGTCGAAGTATTTGCAGAAAGTAAATGCACCGAAGTCATAAGGGATGAGATCACATTTCATTAATATTTAATTTGATTACAAAATTAGAAACTTTTTACACAAATCCTATAAATTAAAGAAAACAAAAATTATCTTCAGACAACAGCTTCATCACCGGAGTCTAGCAAGGCCGGGTCCAGTTGGGCTGTCACCAGCTTTTCCTTGCCCCGACCTTGGCAATCTTCGTATCCTTCATAGTATACTTTCAGAATTTCTGCAGCAAGCTCATCAGATGTATAATAATCCGCCTGTATCTGCTTGACCAATTCTTCGGTCAGAGGAGGGTCCCGTTCTTGAAGTACCTTTATCTTGCCACGAAGCTTACGACGCTTGGCCCTATGAACTTTCCTATCAGCCTGAGCCTTCGTCCGAACTTCGCTGAGCTGTATTGACAAGTTTTGATTGGCTACAGCAAGTCCCTCTTTGGTAGTCTTCAAAGCTTCGGTCTCTACAACGAAACGGACATTCATGGTAGCTAATTTTTGTTCGCTGGCTTTTGTCATCTTCAGTTCTTCTCTGACCGAGCTCAACACGTCATAGGTTTCCTTCATATCCTCCTTGGTTTGGGCCAATTCCCTCTGAAGACTTTCATTGACATGGAGAACAGATTCACGTTCCTCTCTCTCTCGCCAATGTAGCCTTCAACATATTGTTCTCCCTCCTCAGAGTCTCCTCATCGAACTCGGCATTTATATGCCTGGGACGTAAACGCCCGAAGACTACATTTGCCTGCACATAATCGACAGTATCCAGTCAATTTCAAATATTTAGACAAGTAAAGAAATGTTTAACTGAGAAAACCCTCACCTACCTTTGCCAGATAACTCATGCCTTCATCAAGAAAATTCTCGTTCGTATGATTATCAAATCGGTGATCATCATTTTCCCGAACGAAGGCATCAAAGAGCTGGAAGGGAAAGTTGACGTTGTACCGAGGCCACAAAGTCGGCGCCGTAGTGGCCTCATCATGGAATTTTTGTGATGAAGGCCTTGGGGGGGGGGAAGGCGTTGGTTGGTCATGAATGGGAGAAGGATCCATATAGATATTTTCGGGGGAAGAAGATTGAGCTGGAGTAGGGTCTCGAACTGGTAGAAATACAGGTGTTGAACTTGGGTGGCTGTCGGATGGTTGTTTTCTCTTTCGAGATGGTGCTGCAGCAGGTTCAGTTGTTTCTTCTTCATTTACAGTTAAAATCTCTGCAGGGGTTGTTGGAGGATGAACATTTGAAGAAGATATTCTAAGCTCATCGGGGGTTAAGGGAATGACTTTGGTTCTCAACTTTTTGATTCGAAGAAGTTGCCTACGATCATTTACAGGTAGATCTAATAAACTTGTTCGAACTAATGTTTGGTCGGCGGTTGGTGGTGTTGGATCAACAGTTGGGGGTATCGGATTGACAGTTGGTTCAGATTTAGAAAGGGCTTCGGAGTCTGAAGGGATGGAAATTAGTCGAGGCCTTCGGATGGCTCTTTTCTTTTGACGAAGTTGGAGGACTCTTTCCGAGAGAAGGGGTTCGTCATCTACGGGTGCATGAGTTTGAGGTTCATCAGTTGGTGTTTCAGTAGGTGGGTTGAATTTGGAGGAGGCTTCCGGTTGTGAAGGTTCAGCATCGACATCTGCAGATTTTTCGGCTGCATTATCTTCGGATGGGACTTCATGTTGTGAGGAATCGGCGGTGGCTTCTACCTATTTTCCAGTTAACAAATCCTTTAAGTCTTTCACCTCCGAAGGCGATGGTTTAATCAAAGTTACTACAGAAGATTAACAGTTCCACATCAGAATCCATATCACATAAAATTTTCAAATATTCATAAAATGAATCTGTACTTACGTTTGTGGTCATACAACCACGCTTGATTGGAAAGAAGTCTATAGTTCCATTCCTCCCTCGGGAAATTGTCCAAAAGCTCTATCATCTCGGCCTCGCGTTCTTCAGAGATGTCTCCGAAGTTAGTAGAAATCTTCTCATCAGTGGCCCAGTCCGGTAAAGAGATGATTTCGAGTCCTTTGACGAAAAACCATTTTTCATGCCATCCTCTGTTGCTTGAAGGAGTATTCACCAACGAGCGTCTCTCGAACTTCTCTCCTATTTTCGAAGAATGCTTGCTTATGGTCTTAAATCCTTTCTCTCTGGACTGGCTGACCTTGTATACAGTAAAGAAGAAGTCGAGCATAGGTTCGACACCAAGTTTGTGGCATAAAGCTATGAAGGCTAGAATGTGAATATAAGAGTTCGGCATTAATTGGGCGAACCCAACACCCAAAAACCCTAAGAGAGTTACTATGAAAGCATGAAGGGGGAATCGAACCCCTTTCTCCAGGATGGTCATCGTAACAGCCATCCATCCTTCGGGGCGTTGATACATCCGTTCTCCAGACCTGGGAGCTCTCACCAAATGGGTATCCGGAATGTGGTAACGAGTTTGAAGCCTCTTCAAATCAACCTCTGTAACTTTCGAGGGAGTGTTGGCATGGAAATACTGTTCTTTATTCCTATAGAATGCAGAAGGACTGGGAGGGGATTTCATTATCGGTTTCTTCTTAGTAGTTGCAGTGGTCGGATCAGAACTTGAAGCATTTTTATTAGGGTTTGGGCTTGGAGGAACGACGCAGATTGGTGTCACTAGTAGGGGACGACCTTGCTCAGAATCTTGAGAAGCCATTGTTAACGATTTGCAGAGAATACAAAGAGGGCTCGAGAGGTAGAAAGAAAGTTTGAAGGTCCGAAATTCAAATTGGCAGGTAAAACTGTCAAAATTGGTAAAGTTTACCTTTTATATTGACGGTTACGCGGTAATCGAGGGCTACACATTTAATTCACAACAATGATGATGAATTGGAAGAGGTGTCGTCCGGTTTTGGGTCTAAATATCTTAACCAGAGTGGACTTATGTCTATTGGGCCTCCCATTTCTGTCTCTGATATCAATTTGGACCGACTTAGTTGGGCTTTGATGAGTTTCACTTTGGACCTCTTGTGACTTATCATAATTCGTTATATCATGGGCCTATATTGTTTATAGTCTTCCATTAAACCCCCTGTTTAATAAAAGACTAGGGGCAATGTTGGGCCATGATCCTTTTCCTTATTGGGCCAAGCTTAATGGGCTCCTCCTTGGATTATGTTACTTTTGTGTCTGTTGGTCCAGAATGATTTGGGCCCAATTACTTGAGTATTTCGTTGGGTCCTTTCGGTTGGATCCGGTCGTATGGGTCATTCCCGTTATTTGGGCTTAGTCATTGAATTGACCCATTATACAAATTGCCACTTAACCCAATTTTGACCGGTAATCATTACGCCAAATAATAGTTGACTATTATGTCTGCCACCTTTCTGCATGGCATTAATGAGGATGGGACTCAGATGACCGGCGGTGGCAAATAGTGGTAGCAGGTAAGGAAGTAGGCTACACACTTTCGGCTGAAATGACCGGGAGGGGGGAAAGGTGTCAGGAGGTGATAGATGGCACGGTAAATCGGGATTGGAGTACGTATGGGGCTAGGATCACACAAAAAAAAGGTAAGTAACAAAATATTACACACACAATCATATGATTATTCTCTCTCAAGCACTAGACATTATTTTTCCTCCATTGTTAACCTTGTGATCGCCGATATTGACTCTCACGCCGGAGCTATCCCCCGACGGTCAAGCCGTCAAGCTTTTGGTGTTAACTTGTTGAACTGTGCAGGATATCGGACGCGTCTTGGTGATTGAGACGTGGAGAAAGATCTTGACGTTAACTCTTGGAATACCAACAAAAGGAAGTGTCACAACTAAGTTGAGATGGATACGGGAAATATGACATTAAAAAACAAAAAAAAAGAAGGGAAAAAAAGCTAACACAAGTATTTGAGACATGGAAATTGAAGGGCTTTCTTTTCTTTCTAGCATCCACCTTCCACCGCAACACCCTTAATAGGCCAAGATCATATTTTTCTGAAGCAAAGAGACTGGACAATTGAACTATATTATTTAATTTTGTTTGATAGTCTTTTACTCGTTACCCAAGGTCATCATTATCTAAAATAAATAAAGTATTTAATGAGTTTTATTTATGATGCATTATTTATTGATAGCTTTTATAATTGGGATATCTATAAGATATTCTATTAATTTAATTTAGAATTAATTTAATACTTGATTTTAGTCAATAATCAAATACTTGTAGGTTTCGTAACTAGCCTCGAGTAATTGCAGGTGGGTGAAGGGCGGAAACAAACTATGTGCATGTTTGGTTACACAGCGTTTGAAATTCAAACACTTAAAAAATTTTATTCGTCTAGTAGAAACTTATGTTAAGAGCAGTTTGTTTGACTCACAACAAACTGCATGAAAATAGTGCAGTGTATTTAAAATTCCAAATGCACGAAATAAACCTATGAATTCATCAGATAGAAAAGATTATCAAGATTTTTGTTATTTGCTGCCGAACTTATTCAAAATACAATATCTAGGATTAAATGGATACAAAAACTCTATGTGAACATGAAAATTGGACATGCGTATATTTAAATTTCACTTATTTGTATTTTGACCCCCAATGATGGGTAAAAATACAAATAAGTAAAATTTAAATACATTAATGTCTAATTTTTATGTCCACCTAGAAGAACCCGAACTGATAATATCAATCAATACTGATACATTGTGACTGTGAAATTGACTTACTAATTAATTGGTAAAGAAATGAAATATTTTGTTGCTTCCTTCTGGATTTTTCCATTAGAAAGGTGAAGTAAAACAGTGAAGAAAATGACAATTTGTCATGGAAGAACACAACCGTTAAACGTCCAGGTACATTATAAAAAAGCAATGGATTTATTGGCAGTTAATAGTTGTTTTGTTTGGGAAATTTAGATACAAATGGAAGACATAAATGTAATACTACTATATAATAGTTCCAAAATTAGAGATATTAATATTTATAACGCTTGCTTGAGCTCTAAATATTGCATTTTTGCTGCAAATATAACATCATACAAGGGAGCAATGCAAATGACATATTGAAAAGGAAAATGGTTTATAGCTCGACAAATTTCATGATGTGAAATTTTAAGCGATAAAATTAAATAAATTTGTGTAGAGTTTTTTTATTATTATTTATATACGTCGTTATTTACTGTCATATATAGCAATACTCTATCAAAAAATTATGCATGTTCAAGTACAAAACATTGAATCTTTATGTTCAGACACTGGATTTTTTGAGGTAAAACCAAGTCTTTTACTAAAATACGAATATATTTAGTATTATATTTTACTAAAATACGAATTTACAAAAAAATTTAGTCTTTAACGTTAAATTTTTTCAATTATTATTTTTTTTTTACTAAAATACTAATATATTTAGTATTATATTTTACTAAAATACTTAATTTACAAAAATTTAACGTTAAATTGTAAAAAAAAAAGTTAGTAATTGAAAAAAATTTAACGTTAAATTTTAATAAATTCTTATTTTAGTAAAATATAATACTAAATATATTCGTATTTTAGTAAAAAAAAGTTAGTAATAAAAAAAAGATGTACGTTAAATTTTAGTAAATTAGTATTTTAGTAAAATATAATATTAAATATTTAGTAAAATTTGATATGTTATACTAATATTTAGTAAAAGTAAAAAGTATATAATACTAATATTTAGTAAAATAATTTTAGTATTTTAGTTTTTTTAATTAACAAAATAATTTGAATTTGAGTATTTGAGTATTTTTTTTAAAAAAAAATTTAGTATTTTTTAATTAGTATTTTAGTATTTTTTTTATTAGTATTTTAGTATATTTTTTAATTAGTATTTAGTATTTTTTAATTAGTATTTTTAGTATGTCCATGTGGCTGCCACGTAATCAATTTGGACCGATGTTAGTCTAGTTGGCACAGCTGTTAACGGCAGGGGCACGAATGACCCAAAAATTGTAACGTTAAGGGTATTTTTGGCCAAAAAAAAGTATAGGGTGCTCGATAGATATTGGGAAAAATGTCAGAAGCATTTTTAAACTTTATCCCAATAAATTTTTGTAGAGTTTTTTTATTATTATTTATATACGTCGTTATTTACTGTCATATATAGCACTACTCTATCAAAAAAGTATGCATGTTCAAGTACAAAACATTGAATCTTTATGTTCTTCAGACGCTGGATTTTTTGAGGTAAAACCAAGTCTTTTAGATGTGGTTCCCTCATTAATAAAATTAGTTTTTGTCTTTTTGCTAAAAAAAAATATACTAGTAAATACTCCCTTGATCCCAAAATGACAAATCATATATTGACGTTAATGTAACATCTTAATTAGCGATAATAATATATCTTATAATTTTATATATATGTTGATTTTTTAGTTACGAGTAACATCTTAATATTACCGATAATATTATATCTTGTGACTTTATATATATGTTGACTTTTAAAAAATTACGAGTTACGTAAATAATTACCGTTGATAATATTTTAAAGATGTTGGAAAATGATAGATAAAATAAATTGAAAAGAAGAACAATATATATATATATATATATATATATATATATATATATATATATTAATAATCTCTTTGCATTCAAGTGGCCATCCACAATTTTTTGATATCAAATAAATTTCTCGGATGTGGTATCTCCCCAACTTATTCTTTGCAACTCTCTATAATTATATATATATATATATATATATATATATATATATATATATATATATATACAATTGTGTATTATGATGAGATTCAAATGACAGCTTTTTTAGGTTATAGCGTCTGTTTTCACCCATCGGCTATGTGTACATACATTATATATATATATATATATATATATATATATATATATATATATATATATATATATATATATATAGAGAGAGAGAGAGAGAGAGAGAGAGAGGATCAAATGCATACCCTTATCTTACTCACCCATGTTTTTACCCCTTAGGCGGCGGTTTGCTTTTAATATACAACAAGTAAATCTATACTTTTAATGACGCTATATGTTGTCCGTCGCTAAAAGTATAGACGACGGTTGTATAATCGAATCGTCACCTAAAAGGGGGTAAGCACGGGTGAGTAAGATAAGGGGTATGTACTTGATCCGGATCGTATATATATATATGTAAGACCCCGAATTTTATGAAATAAAAGTATTCAATTTTTCTTATAATTACTATTCAGTAAATGGTTAAATTGATAAAAGTTTAAAGTTAAGGGTGATATATGTAAATATTTTAAATAAGTAAGTGGTTATAAAATATTCATGTTGTCGGGGAATATTCATTTGGTTGTGGAATATTCTTTACGTTGGGAATATTCGTGCAATAGTAGCAGGTGACCATTGTGGGCCCTATAACGGAAAACGGTCGGATGAAAAAAATGACAAGTATGAGTTTTTATAAATAACGGCGTAGTTGTTACCATTAACACTGTTGGAATACCCGGTGGTTAAAATATAGTAATACGCGGTGTTGCACAGTAGCACATGGTATTGCATCAATTATTGATTCTTACGTAAGAATGCACTACTCAATAATTGTTACAGTAATTACTGTTCAATATTTTATTTTATTGATTCAATAATTGCTACGTTGATATTTTATATTATTGTTGTTCCAATAATTGTCACTACACATTATTTTTTATTATCAGATCAATAATTCATATTATTTGAATAATATTATTAGATAGCATTATTGACAATGTCTAGAAAGTTCGGTCTAAGGAGATGTTTGGTCACCTAATTGCGCGCCAGTAAGGAGAAATCCTTATTGGAAAGCCCCCACTTTCCTGGGAACAGCCTGGTTGTCAATATTGTGATTCTGTAATATTATTTATGAATAATTAATTATTAATTTATATGATAAGGAAAATATTCATTTTATGTGGATATAGATGGAGAAAATTTTTAATGTGATAATTGTTGAAAATTGATATTTTATCTTTTTGATAAAATAATTCATTTAAATATATTATTATATTATAATAATATAATAATGGTGATATTTTACAATGAATGTGTGATATATGAATAAATGATGAGAAAGAGTATTTTTGTTACCAAAAATGTTTAACACATGTTTTGTGTGTTGATGGACCCCATTTTTGACTGGAATTTGATTATAGCCTGTAAATCGTCTTCAGTATGTGGATTTGATTCCAATTTACATTTGAAATTTGGAAAAACTTAAACTTACAAAGTTGTAGAGAATTGAATTTCCTATAGAAGGACATAAGATTCAAATTTTTCTGATAAAAGAGCTATTTATTATGAATTATTGAAGTTCCAGAATAATTGATTTTTGAAGTTTTAATTATTTTTTTTAAGAAAAACGTTTTTATTATTTTGGTGGGCCCAACAAGTGTTGTAAACATGCTGATTTCAGATGTCAAGAGGTGGGCGTGAAATTTTTTATAATATATTAATATTTTATTAAATTTTCTGCTTTGGTGTTCTATGCATTTTCCTATAAATAGGGTGCTTAGGTTAGAATTAAAAATCACACCAGAAACTGAAGTTTTTTCTCTCTATATTATTGAGTGTATTTTTGTGAGTATTTAGATATCTTGAGTGTTGCTATATGGTGCAAGTTCCTTCAGCGTTATATCCGACATTCCAGTCAGAAGTACTGCTCTTTTGAGGTAAGAGATTGTAAGGGATGTTTTTTTTCGTAATGATGTTATTCTTTCAATATCATTATATCAAAATATTGGTATGAATTTTATTGTGGAAGTTCTACCTTGTTGTGTTGGGGTTACTATTCACGTATACGACACTATTCATGTATATGACACTATTTTTGACGAACGAGATTTTTGTAATTTAATTTTAATATTTATTGAATTAAATAAATATTTTTGATGATTTAATTATTAGATTAAATAATTAATTGATGAAGTTGTGGTAGATTAATTTAATTATATGTGTTATATTTGTTAAATTAATGTGAAGAATATTTATTATTCAAGTATGTATTTATGTGAGCTTATTGAATTAAAAGAAATATTTAATAAGCCTAATGTTATTTTAATTAATTTAATAATTAATTAGAGATTTAATAATTTGACATTATTAATGAATGAGAAATTCAATTATGCGACTATGTGAATTGATGAGAAATTATTTTATTATAATTTAATAATTAATTAGAGATTTAATAATTTGACATTATTAATGAATGAGAAATTCAATTATATCATTGTGAATTAATGAAAAATTATTTTATTTTAAAATAAATTAAACTAGATATTTGATTTATTTTATAAAGGGTGTGACATGTTTTCAAACTATATTATAAAGGTTTTATTAAATTAACTTGATATAAGCCTTTAAGGCTAGCCAAATGAGGCCTTAAGAGGTTCAGGCGGTTAAACCACATTATGGAGTAATCGACCTCAACTCTCGTATAAAGGCTCGATTGGCATTATTCTACGTATTTTTCATTTTAGAGTAAATTGAGAGTCAGAGAGAATTCAGAGAATTTTTAAGTGAATTGTGATTGAAGAAGAGTTGAGAAGGAATTCATCTCCTGCGAATTTACATTATATGCTTTGGGTAATCTCCTCCTTCCCAAATTTTAAATTTACGTTGTTTAAGTTTTTATAAAAATGGCTTTCAAGTTTCATCAGAAAGTCTCGTAAGTTGGAAAGAGTAAGGATTATGTGCATGTATGTGTTAAGATGTATCATATCGTATTTGATTATATATAATATAGATTCCCATATCATCAGTTTCATAATTACAACGTATGTTATGGCCTCAAAATTTACAGAGTATGGAACATGTTAAAATCATGCTAGAAGGGTTAAGTAGTGATCATATATGTATTACATTGTTTGGGCATGTCTAATTTCGTGTAAAAATAAACTAATTGAAAGTTATGTCCATATTCTGTGTTCTTCACAGAACGTATAATTTTACTTGTGATTAATTTTTGGCCTAATTTGGCATTGTTATTTTCACAAACTCGCAGAATCGAGTTCAGGTAACCCAGCTTCCGGCCATGTTACTAAACTAAATTACCATTTACGTGGCAAAAAATAAAAAATAAAAAAAATAAAAAAATTTTAAAAAAATAAAAATAAATATTCGATGAAAATTATTATTAAAATATTTATAAAATAAATTAAATATTTTAATTGAGATATTATGGAATAAAATAAATATTTGATGAAAATTATTATTAAAATATTTATAAAATAAATTAAATATTTTAATTGAGATATTTATGGAATAAAATAAATATTTGATAAAATTATTATTAAAATATTTATAAAATAAATTAAATATTTTAATTGAGATACTTATGGAATAAAATAAATATTCGATAAAATTATTATTAAAATATTTATAAAATAAAGTAAATATTTTAATTGAGATATTTATGGAATAAAATAAATAATCGATGGAAATTATTATGAAATAATTTATTCGAGTGTAATAATAGTAAGAGAATGAAAATATTCTAATTTAATTAAGTAATTAAATTAGAAGGGTAATGATTTGTTAAATAAAGTGGAGTTTATATTAAATAATTAAGTGAAAATGTAACTAATGAATGTCGTGAATACATATGGTTTGTGTGTAGGATTTGTGGTGAAGCGGAAGTAGTAATCGTTTAGCCTACCTATTTACGAGGCAAGTTTCCTAACCCTACTTGTTATCATTATTCAAGTTTATAAATCAAGTTCAGCTTTGTTATATTAAAGATTATCTATCATTTCAAAGTATGATTCTGTTATACAATACTTGTTCTATTGTATACCTCTTAAGATTTTTATTCAATTTAATTATCATTTATTGTTGAACCTTATTAGACTAGCGAACCCTTAAGCGATTCGACTAGTCCATAGTTGATGAACGTTCTAAATTTCGTAACCCTTATTGAATTATCCAAACCAAACTTCCTTTGGTGCGGTCTCGATGTCAAATCGAGATGAACAACCTCAGATAGGGATTTCTTATGCGTTAGCGTTAAGATATTGTGCACAATATGGTACTAAGGGTCGATCCCTTTAAGTACGAGTAGAAGAGTCCATAGTCTTTACGATCGTTAAAGGTTTCAAGTATAACCCTTGATAACTAGGACATAGTTCAAGGTCTTATGACCCTCGTAAATCTTTTGAATTCTTGTTATTCATTCTTGATTCAAAAGTTGAGCTTTTATTTCGTAAGTCTTTGATTCACTCGCATGTTATTATATATTGTTATTTCATTTTATACTTGTGGGCAATCATGCTCACTTTTATGTAATAATAACATTGCGATTAAGAACGAAAAGGTACGATGAGCCTTCTACTAGCAAAGGCAAGGGCAAAGCTAATAAGTGATGAAGACTTGTTATTTAATTTTTAAGAATGTTATTGTTAAGACTTGATGTTGTTTAAGACTTATTATTTGTTTATGTTTTCGGACAGATGTTTATGGTTAGTTTGACCTGGGATTGTATTTATTATTCAGATGTTGTAACCCCATAAGGGGAGGATTTATTTCTATCTATTGCATGGTTTGCATTTATTATGGGTATATAGATAGATGATATTTATACAGTGAACACCAAATCATGTGGAAATTTAAGTACCCAGATTTGGGGGTGTCACAGGTTGGCATCAAAGCTGTAGGTTATGAACCTTAGGTGGGGGAAACAACCTTAGGTAGTAGCCTTATAGAAAGAACATAGTGATGGAAAACTCTTATCGAGTTCTAAGAAATGAATTTCTGTAATTCATTGAAGATAATAAAAGACTTTATGTGCTTATGTGTTAAATTATGTGCTCACTAGTACGACTTAGTAACTAAAACTTGAAATTTTATTATCAGGATGTCGGATGTTGGAGGAACTAGTCGAACTGGAGAGGAGGAACCCCGAGTACCTACAGAGGAGGAGCCCCGGGACATTCATGTCGTTAGGGAACAATTGGTACAGAGAGAGTCATCTCCATTGATCACTGTTGTTGGTCAGGAGCATGAACCTGAGACTGATCCTGAGGAGGATCCTGAGGAGGAAGATGAAGAGGAAGAAGAGGAGTTTCCACCGCACTCCATTGATGCTGAGATGTACAACGAGTTATATGATCGTAACGTAGAGTTACGTGACACTGTCCAAGATCTGACTAAGCGGGCAATTATTCAGCAGATTACTCTCGAACAGAAGGAGAGGGAGATTGAGACTCTTCACTCACTACTAGGAAATGTTGAATGGGATTTGGTCCACGAGAAGGGTCAAACCGAGGATAAGACCGAGGAGATAGAGAAGTTGAAGAAGGAATTGAAGGAAAGCTCGAAAGGCCGATCGAAAGCAGAGGAGGGGTCAAAAGAGAGTCACGTCAGGTGACCTTGCATGGAAGAGGATGGTCGCCCAAAGAAGGCTAAGCTTGGGGAGACGACTCTACACTTAATAAGGCAATGGATGAGGCCCATGATCGAGTTTTGAGGTACCCAATCCGATTCAAGGGATACCAAACATACATCTTTGGACCGCAGGACGATGTCTCGCATCATGGAAGAGAGCGTAGCAAGGCTATTCAAATACCTTGATGATAAAGTGATAGAATTTGTTTAATTATGTGATAAACTTATCTAGTATTTAGATGTAAATTCCGATGTGGTTATGAACAAAGGAATATTTTTAATATTTTAAATCTTGTGGATTCTTTATCTCAGGATAATGGATGTAAATAGCAGTAATGCTATCGCTTGATGTTAAAACTTTTGGTTTGAATGAATATATATCAAGTTGTTTGAGATACTGTGTTAAATAATTATATTAAATTGTTGAGTAAGTCTTAACTATTTAGAGAATTTAATAGAGATTTAATATGCATATATTTTAACAGAAATATGCCGCCAAGAAGAAGACAACAACGTCAACCAGCTCAAGAATGATCTACAAATAACAACAATAACGCCAATGCTAATCCCATTCAACAGTTAGTGAACTTTCTAACTGGAGCAATGAATAATCAACCTCAAGCTCCACCAAATACTACGTTCAAAGATTTCAAGGCGGTGGGATTGCCAGAGTTTAAAGGTTCCATGAACCCGATTGAGGCTCAAACGTGGGTTATGCAAATGGAGAAGGTTTTCGATGTTGCTAGAGTTAGAGAAGACCAGAAGACCGCTTTTGCAATGTTCATGCTAAAATCTGAAGCTAGTTACTTGTGGCAAGCAAACAAGGTCCGTGGAGGAGAAGGTATAATTACCTGGGAAAGGTTTAAGGAGATGTTCTTTGAGATGTATTTCCCGACCAGCTCACAGAACCAAATGGAGGTTCGATTTTCGGAGTTGAAGCGAGGGGAATATGTCCGCATTCTAATTATGCGGCTAGATTCAACGAGTTGGCAAGGTTTTCCCCGTATCAAGTACACACGGATGAGAGAAAGGCAAGGAGGTTTGAACAAGGACTGAAGCCCTGGGTATATAGCAAAGTATCAATGTTTCAGCTAAACACTTTTGCTGGAGTACTGGAAAAGGCCATCCTCGCTGAAGGTGGAAGCGATGCGGTGACCAAGTACAATCAGGATCAGAAGAAGAAGAAGAAGAGTGAAAGTGAAGGAAATAACAAGATTAGTGGAAGTAGCACAGGAGGTAGTAATATTAATCAGAAGAAAAGGTGGAATGACAACTCATCAATGGGGAATCAGCAAGGAGGTCAGAAGAAGAGGATTGAAGCATGCCCGACCTGCGAGAAAGCTCATCTGGGGGTTTGTATGAAGGGAAAGCGGGTGGTGTGCTACAATTATGGTCAAGAGGGCCACATAGCACCTAACTGTCCTAACCCAAAGAAGGGTGCCTGCTTCACTTGTGGTTCAAAGGATCATCTGGAAAGAAACTGTCCTAAGAAAGGATTTGGAGGGGCAGGATCAGGAGGAAATCGTGGAAACAATAGTGGGAGCACCTTGACTATCACAGGACCAATCACAACCAACCGACCGACCGCCAGGACTTTCAACATGACGGTGCAGGATGCAGTTCAGTCTCGTGATGTGGTGTCAGGTATCATTTCGATCAATAAAGTTAATGCTTATGTATCATTTGATTCATGTGCTACTTGTTCCTTTATATCCGATGACTTTGCTAAGAACTTAGATTTTCCTAAGGATGAGTTGGAATACCCCATGAACATAGAAATTGCGAATAGAGAAATAATCCCTGTTAAGTACGTACATAAGAACTGTAGAGTGGATATTAAGGGTAATATCATGAACGTAGATCTTATCCCTATTCAACTTGGGGAATTTGACGTTATCTTGGGAATGGACTGGTTATTCAATTACGGGGCTGTAATTGATTGCCAAAAGAAGCGTATTAACCTTATGACTCCATCAAAGGTTGTGTTTTATGGTAGCAAGTCGCCTAGACAAGCGAGTTGTCTGATATTTAGGATATTTAGCTTACATAGTCGACAGTCGTAAAGAGAATCCGAAAGTAGAGGAAATACTGGTAGTGAGAGACTTCGTCGATGTCTTTCCAAACAATTTTCTAGGACTTCCGCCAGATAGAGAGGTTGATTTCGTGATCGATTTGGCGCCAGGAACGGCTCCAATATCGAAAGCACCGTACCGAATGGCACCGGTAGAGATGAAGGAATTAATGGTACAACTACAAGAATTACTGGACAAGAAGTACATTCAACCGAGCGCCGATGTTGTTTGTGAAGAAGAAGGATGGAACGATACGACTCTGCATTGATTACAGAGAACTGAATAAGGTCACGATTAAGAATAAATATCTATTACCGAGGATCAATGATCTATTTGATCAATTTAAAGGAGCGAAATATTTTTCCAAGATAGACTTGAGGAATGGTTATCATCAACTGAAGGTGAGACCCGAGGATGTACCAAAGACAACATTCAGAACACGATATGGTCACTACGAATTTTTGGTTATGTCGTTTGGTCTAACGAATGCTCCCGCATCATTTTATGGGATTAATGAATGGTGTGTTCAAACCGTTTTTGGACAAGTTCGTAGTGGTATTTCTAGATGACATTTTGGTTTATTTGAAAACCAAGGAAGAACATGAAGAGCATTTGAGATTAATGTTGGAAGTGTTAAGGAGGGAGAAGTTGTATGCCAAGTTTTCGAAATGCGAATTTTGGATTGAAATGGTGCAATTTCTTGGGCATGTGATCGATAAAAACGAAATTTCGGTAGATCCATCCAAAGTCGAAGCCGTGATTAACTGGGATCAGCCGAGGACGCCGTCAGAAGTACGAAGTTTTCTTGGATTAGTAGGATATTACAGAAGATTCATACAAGACTTTTCCAAGATCGCAACTCCGTTAACGAATTTAACTCGAAAAGCCGTGAAATTTGTTTGGACGGAGAAGTGTGAGGAAAGCTTTCAAGAATTGAAGAAGAGGTTGAGTACAACACCTGTGTTAACTCTTCCGGATGATACATGAAATTTTGTTATTTATAGTGATGCGTCGCATAAAGGACTTGGCTGTGTGTTGATGCAAAACGACAAAGTCATTGCGTATGCATCACGACAATTGAAGGATTATGAGAAGGGGTATCCGACCCACGACTTGGAGTTAGCTGCAGTAGTTTTTTCTTTGAAAATCTGGAGGCACTATCTCTACGAGGAGAAGTGTGAAATATATACAGAACACAAGAGTCTGAAATATATTTTTACACAGAAGGACTTTAATATGCACCAAAGAAGGTGGTTGGAGTTTGTTAGTTCCTAGTTGGCACAATAGTTATCTAGAAGGGGGGGGGGTTGAATAGATATTTAAAATTCTTTTCTTTTTAAACTAGTTCTTTGATAGTGATTAAAACTTAGCGGAATTAATATTTGTTTTAATCTTCTTTACCAAGCACTGGAGTAATGAGGGTGAGGCAGTTATGGCAGTTATAACAGTTATAACAGTTATGATGTGAATATAAATGACACAGTCGTTTTAAGTGGTTCAGAGCACTTAAAGCTCCTAGTCCATTCTTCTACTCAACGAGTAGGATATCCACTAAGGATGTCTCATATACAACTTCGAATCACATTGATTCCTTCTAGACCAAATAGCCTAGGAACTTCTTAGTTTCTCTTGAACTCTTCAAGTCCGATGAGACTTGGCTTTCTTACGATTCACTCTGAACTCTTCAAGTCCAAAGCAGACTTGGTACTCTTCTTCTTCAGTTGAGTGATAATGTTGTGTTCTTGATGGTTGCTACTCGATTCATTTGTGTAAGCACTTGTTCTAAAGAACTGAGTAGCTGAGCAAGATTTGCAATATCTCAGATCGTAGAGTTGAGCTTGAGAAAGATGTTCACATTGTTTGTTTAATTCTTGCTTAATTCTCTCTCATCTGTCTGATCTATATATATATGTGATGTTGAAAACTATCCGTTGGATCCATCTATTGTGGCATTAAATGCGTCTGAACTTTCTGTACTGTGATGGAGACATTTCTGCACATCTTCTGAATTCGCATTTCGCCCACCGACCTTTGCAGTCGCTTTCTCACCTACCACCTGAAAAGGTGTTTTGCCCCTCTTACCCATGGTACTATCCTTAGCTTCTTCAATACGCTTCTTTGTTACATACTAAGGATATTTCATATATTCTGGGACTGATGAACACTGCAGCATCTGGGATCCATTCCTCACTTGTTGAAAACACAGATCATGAGGCTCAACGTTTTCTGACATGAGACAGATGATGCTCTACGATTTGGATCGTGGTGTTTTACGATTTAGATCGTAGTGTCTTTGACATCTTTGCACACTACGATGCTATCAGTCGAGAGTACTATGATTTCCCTTAAACCCTTGTACACAACGATCTTCACTTGCTCGTGTTATTGACTCTACGTTCCCGAGAGCACACTATGATCGTTGACTTGTAAACTTCATGTTTCCTTCAG
This sequence comes from Panax ginseng, assembly GCA_020205605.1. Classification (NCBI taxonomy): domain Eukaryota; kingdom Viridiplantae; phylum Streptophyta; class Magnoliopsida; order Apiales; family Araliaceae; genus Panax; species Panax ginseng. Next base: position 49,737,931 of record CM035150.1, read on the forward strand.
CATACTGCGATCATGGAGTTGGCTCAGCAAATGTTGGGACCACTCTACAATTTCCGAAGAGTCCCCTTAAAGGCAGGCACACTACGATCTTCAGGCTCTACATTTTTTACCTTGACTCCTGCAATGTTGATCTGATTGATGCACTACAATTTCTTCAAGACTAATCTATTACATCTTAAGATCAACCTAACAGTTTTGATCTTTCTATCTATACATTCTTTATCAGAATGGTACATGTTAAAAGATTAGATCAACCTAACAATTTTGATCTATCACTAAGTCCTTGTACATATATTCATTTAAGGACCTTACAAATAATCATGAACATATACATTAAAACATCAAATCATAATATGCATTCTCCCAACAAACTCCCCCTATTTGATGTTGACATAACCAAGGAGATTTGTTGTCATGATTATTAGTGACTAGATGCATTTGCAGGAAATTTAAACATGACTTAGTATTTCAGTGATCAGCTAAAATTTTTAGAGAATAAGCATGAATTTATTGATGATCAGAAGATATTACAATTAAGCATTACATCAATAGGAAATTTAAGTTTCAACTTATCTCTGTTTCCTTGACCTCTTTAGTGGAGGTGGGTTGGCATACTCCTCAGCCCTTCTTTTTCTTTGAGCTTCCTCATTTCTGGCTAACTCTTCCAGCTCGCTTAGACTTAGTATTGGATTCTCCTCATGCCTGTGCATGAATGCAGGATCTCCAATTGGCATTCTTATGCTTCTGATGAGAGACACATCTTGTGAGTGGGAGTTGACTCGACGGCTTAATGGTATAGCCATTATAATTTCTCATTGATCGATCGTTGAGTCTCGATTGTGGAATTGTCTTCGCGGGAGGGCTTTGTGATGCTTGAGCTTGATATTGTCCTCTTCCCTTTCTTGAGTTCCATGACCTCCCTCCGCCTCTGCCTTGTCCTCCACGAACTCTGTTCCTTTATTCTCCCCTTTATGTCGAAGATCAAGGGTTGAATATCGAAAAATCGATTAACACCTTGGACAAGCTCGTTCAGTTGGCTTTGTGTCTGAGCAATGTCATCTCTATTTTCCTTGATCTATTTTTCAGATCTTGCTTCTTTGTTTTGGAGAACTGAAAGAATTATATCATTATATTTGTCCTGATTTGCATAAGATTGCTGGAAGTCGTAGACAGAAGCTTTCAAGTTGAGGATGTTGTCCAACATAATTTTATGTTGAAGGTCTTGGTGTTTCTGCATTTCGAGTACAACCTCTCTTTGCTAGGCAGCTCTCTGGAAGTGGATCTCATCTCTGTATGACATACTCTTCAGAATCTCTTTGATAATTTCTCTTAGCCTCTTTGTAAGCTCAGTATTCATAGTGCCAGGGAAATTATTTGCAGCTGTGATCATTTAATTCAGCCGGATATTGATGAGATCAGAGTGAGTTTCCAAACTTGCTTCTATAGACTTGACCATTTTCTCAGAGGTGTCTTTCAAGTCATCCTTGGTAGGCAGGCTTGGGAGAGTATCATTTGCTTGAGGATTGTTCATTGGAGGGGTTCTCGGTTGAGATTGATCTTGCAAATTGTAAAGAGCGAGATCAAGACTGAAGTAGTCATGTGATGAGGAGGATGGTATATCAGCTGGAGGGGCTTGGGTTTGGATGTCTGGGATAGGTGACTCTACGATTTCAATGTTGGATTCTACGATGTGGCTTGGAGTCTTGAATGGTGGAGTTGTGATTTGTGGAAGCAAGGTAAGGTTGACTTCTTTTGGTTCTTCGCCATGTAATTTTGAGATTACATCAGAATCGAAACCTGATTGAGTGGGTGAAGAATCACTTCCATCCATCGAGGAAATTCATAGAATTGACTGAATGAAGATGATGGCAAGTGATTAACTTTGAAGAGATCAGGAATAGTCAATACCTCAAGTTTATCCTTGGATGAGGAATGGTTGGTAAGCAACTTTTTGACAAAGATGACTTTCCCTGGAAATCCATTAGCCAGAACTGAGATTGCTGGATATTCCTTGAAGCTCCAGAACATGTGATCCCATGAGTTCATGATTTGAGCTTGATGGTATGCCATCATGGGTAGTTAGGAAAATAGTTGAGTGTACAGATAGCTCCTAAATCCATCTTTCCCTACACTAGTGATTTCAAGCTCATCATCATCATTTTCTTCCTCTTCTTTGGTCTCTTCTGAAGATTCCATTATCTCAATGGTCTCTGGAAAGTTTGGCATTAATTCAAATTTATCTTGGGCAGGAACCTCTTCTTCTGCTATTGGGATATCATGAGGCTCCCCCTCAGCATGGTCATCCTCTTGTAGATTCAGAAAGTCCCCCTCAGCTGGAACATCTTCTTGAGCTGTAGACTTCTCCCCCTCAGCTGGTGTGTACTCAATCATGAGAATTTCAGGGATCTCCCCTCATTGGAGTAATTGTCCTCTTTATTTGCTTGGGTTGTTCTCTTTTGCGCACCACTCTTGGCTTCCTTTTTCAATACCTTTTCATTCTCAAGAATATACTTCTTGACCAACTTTTTTTTTTGCTTTGCTGGGTTTAGCCACAACTTCTGGACTCTCTTGAGTCTTAGCTTTATCATGTTGAACAACCACTCTTCTTGAAGCAGCTTCTTCCATTTCTGCCACACTTGGCCTGGTTTCGAGAGCAGTGAGAGACTCTACGATTGAAGAAACTGTTGGTCTTTTGGACTTATGACCAGTTTGGTTCTTCTTTAGGATCTGTGATATGGTGGCTTGATCCTCTTCAGCTTCTTGTTGTTGTTTCTTTCTTAGCCTCCTTAGAGTCTCTATATCAGAGGACTCTCTGAGAATGTCGATTGTAGATCCTTGAGGCTCTTTGATTTGTCTTGCCCTTGCTTTTTACGGCAAGAAAGAGAGGGTTTTCCTTATGCGCTTCTCCTTCTTCTTCAACTTCCCTGACAACAAACATGTCTCCTGGAAAGCCTACCTCCTTTAGTTCCCCAGTTCTCCCACTGGACTCTGTCATCATTCGAACATACTCAGCAGGGTTTCTCCTCCAGTTCTCAAACAACTGCTGGGTCATTCTTTTATTTGGGTTGATGGCTTCTCCTTCTTCATCCCCAATTTTATCACCCAGTGCAGATTGAAGAATGATGCTTATGAATCTCCTATACAGCATCTTCGGAGTGCTTTTTGATTTCTTCGAGTTGACGATCCACTTACCGATCCACTCGAGCAATACAGCCCCATAGTTGAGTTGTGTGCCATAAATCATGGCCGTCATGAGCTTAAGCTGAGTCTTATTTACCGAGTCATGACCTGAGCTCTTGCAAAGCAGATGCATTTCCAATAATGTCGACCAAAATTTGTACCTTTGAGGGAACTCCTTCTTTTGTAGCCTTTCAGAGGGATTCTTCTTGTTGTGCATTTTCTTTAATCCCTCTTGGAAGCTTATGCTGTCTAGAAATAGGTGCCCTTCAATCTTGAAACCTAGGGCCAGATTGAAGTCCTCTTCCCTTAGTCTCATTTCTACTCCCTTTACTCGAGTAGTGATGGTGTTGTGTTCGAACACACCATTATTATAGAACTCCTTCACTAGCTTGGGATAGATGAGTGTATCGGTGCTCAACGCCTCTTCGAGACCGGCCTTCTTAAGTAAGGCCAGTGTCTTGTGAAATTTTGGAGGAGCATTCTTGAACTCGTTGAAGTAGAGTCTGTAGCCTGAAATTACATTTGAAGCAGCCATTGATTCTGTAGTTGAGAAGTGAGATACGACTAAGCTTTCTACTGATTTAGGTTTTGCTTTGAGAGAGAGAGAGAATGAGAGAGATAATCTTTTGAACTTCAGATTTCAAAAACACGGTTTCAATTTGTACTTGTAACTTCCCTCTCTCTTTTTGACTTAGTGGGACAGGTGTCGCCTTTTGCTTGGCTCTACGATTTTGACTGAGTAGGAATGTACTGATTTATCCTTTTGTGTCTTAAGTGAGGTGACTTTGGGATGACTACGATCGTAGAGGTAGTCTTCTGTTCGTTGAGTCTGTCCTGCGATTATCGAGTTTGTCTGGCGGTCATTGAGTCGTCGATCAAGATTCGTTGAGTCATCCTACGATCGTCGAGTCCTGGCCCTACGATCGTCGAGTGCATCGAATCTTTGTGATGAGTTTTGATAAAGCATTCTTTTAAAGCTGACTCGGAAGGGCCAACCTCTTGGAGAGATTCAAGGGTTAGGTTTGTTCCTGAGCCACCTCTTAGAGAGATTGCCTTGTTATGAAGTTTGTCATCACAGGATGAGCTTTTGTCATCGTTGAGTCTGCACTAAGATGGTTGAGTCCTTGCTACGATCGTTGAGGTAGTAGTTGCTCATTTCACTCTACGATCGTGAACTTCCCTTAATCATGTCTACAATTTTGAGTTCATTTTTGTATACGTCATGGTTAGCACAATCTAGAGCATATATTTCATGGTTGTAGATTTAGCATTCCTAGCTCACTTATTAACTAATTAAACTGGATTCATCTAGTGGTTTTGTAAAAACATCAAGAAGTTGATTTTCGGTGAGGGATATATTGTAAAGATATAGTTCCATTTTACACATGATCCCTAATGAAGTGATACCTTATTTCTATATGCTTGGTCCTAGAATGCATTTATGAGATTATGAGTTATTGCTATGGCACTTGTGTTATCACAAATTGTATGGGAATAGATTTGAAATCAAACTCATAGTCACTAGTCGATTTCTCATCCATAGGATCTCGAAAGCACAAAGAAATGCCAATGAAGAATATATTCACTTTTTGCGGTTGAAGTAGACATCGAGTTTTGCTTTTTGCTAAACCATGACACAAGTCTGTTTTCAAGAAGTTGACAGTACCATTGATATTTTTTTCTATCAATTTTGCATCCCGCAAAATCAAAGATCTCAGGTATCCTATTAGTTCAAATGAGAATTCCTTGGGATACCATGACCCCAAAGTAGGTGTACCCTTGAGATACACGAAGATCCTCTTCTGATGAGATAAATGTGACTCTTTAGGGTTAGCCTAAAATCTAACACATATGCATATTGCAAACATTATATCTGGTCTACTGGCAGTTAGGTATAAAAGAGACCCTATCATACCTCTGTATTGAGTGATATCAATACTTTTACCTTTCTCATCCTTGTCAAGCTTGGTTGCAGGAGCAATTGGTGTTTTCATGGGAGAGGCTGATTCCATGCCATACTTCTTTAGTAGGTCTTTGATGTACTTGGCTTGGTTTATGAAAATTCCTTCTTCAGTTTGCTTTACTTGCAGTCCAAGGAAGAAGTTCATCTCACCCATCACGCTCATTTCAAACTTGCTCTGCATTAGCTTAGAGAATCTCTTGCATAACTTTTAAATCGATGAGAACCAAAGATAATGTCATCAACATAGATTTGAACTAGTAAGACTTTGTCTTTATGCTTTCTAAGAAACAAAGGTGGTATCTACTCTACCTCTAGTGAACCCATTTTCGATTAAGAAGTTAGTCAGTGTTTCATACCATGCTCTAGGTGCTTGTTTAAGACCATATAAGGCTTTATCTAATCTATAGACATAATTGGAAAGAGATGAATTGATGAAACCTGGAGGTTTCTCTACATAGATTTCTTCTTGGAGTTCTCCATTTAGAAATGCACTCTTGACATCCATCTGGAAGACTTTGAACTTCATGTGAGCCGCAAAGGCAAGAAAGATTCTGATGGCTTCTAGTTTGGCAACAGGTGCAAATGTCTCATCGTAGTCGATACCTTCTTCTTGAGAATAACCCTTTGCTACTAATCTTGCCTTGTTTCTGGTTATAACCCCATCTTCATCCATTTTGTTTCTGAAGACCCACTTAGTTCCTATCACAGGATGGCTCTTTGGTCTTGGTACCAATCTCCATACTTTACTTCGTTCAAATTGGTTGAGCTCTTCCTGCATTGCTTCTATCCAGCTGGAGTCTTCCATAGCATCCTCTATCTTCTTTGGCTTTGTTTGTGACATGAAGCTTAGATAAAAACATTCATTTTGAGTAGCAGCTCTTGTTTTGACTCTGGCACTCGGATCTCCAATGATTAGATCCTGAGTGTGATCTCTTGCCCATCTGTTACTAGTTGGGACATCTGTCCTGATGCCTTCCTGTATTAAATCCTCAAGGTCTATTTCTTCTTCTTGGAGTGGAGGCTCGCTGTCTTGGATGGACCTCTCTACGATTTCATTATCATGCTCTACGATTTCACTATCTGGCACTATGATCGTAGTGTTGAGCTCGACGATTTCATTCGTAGTGTCTGCACTATCGGTCGTAGTGTCTTAAGGCACTGCTTTGTCTATGTCAATTTCATCAAAGATGATGTGTATTGAGACTTCGACATTCAGTGTCTTCTTGTTAAACACCCTGTAAGCTTTGCTGTCTGTGGCATATCCAAGAAAAATCCCTTCGTCTGACTTGGACTGGAATTTTGTCAGATACTGCTTTCCATTGTTGAGAATATATCATGCACAGCCAAAGACATGGAAATAGCTGACACTCGGCTTCCTTCCTTTCCACAATTCATAGGGTGTCTTCTTGATCGTAGAGTGAATTAATGATCTGTTCTATGTGTAGCATGCACGGTGTTGATACTTACGCTTGAAGTATATTCAGCAGATTTAGTTGCTTTCTAATAGAGTCCTTCCAAATTTCTATCGTGGTTCTCGTTCTTTCTTTTAGCAACTCCATTTTGTTGAGGAGTTCGTGGAGCTGAGAAGTTATGACTGATGCCATTGTCTGGAGAAGAACTTGTCTATTTCTGAGAAATCGAATTCTCTTCCATGATCACTCCTTATGGCCTTGATTTTCTCTCCTTTCTCGTTCATCACCAGTCTGAACATCTTGATTAATTCGGAGCTTGTCTCATCCTTTGAGGTTAAGAAAAATACCCATGTGAATCTGGTGTAGTCATCGACTATGACTAGAGAGTATCTTTTTCCTCCAAGACTAGTTGTTGGGATTGGCCCAAAGAGATCCATGTGGAGCAGATGCAGGGGTTTGTCAATGGAGTTGACAGTCTTGCTTTTGAATGAGCTTCTGGTTTGCTTTCCAAGCTGGTAGGCATTGCATGGCCTTTCCTTCACAAAGTTGAACTTGGGTAGACCAGCTACGAGGTCTTTTGATGCCAGTTTGGACATGCTTTTGAAGTTTAAGTGAGACAGCCTTCTATGCCATAGCCAGCTCATTTCCTCGGACGCTTTTGCCAGAAAACATATTGTCTCATCAGAGCTTAGTTGACCAAGATCTACTGTGTAGACATTTCCTTCTCTTGTTCCGGTTAGCTTTATGGAAGATGTCTTCAAATCTCTGACTAGACATTGGTTGTTGAGAAATGTTACTTGGTGACCCTTGTCGCAGAGTTGGCTGATACTTAGAAGGTTGTGTTGGAGTCCTTCCACATAAGCTACTTTACTGAAAGATACTGCACCATTGTCAGCAGAGCCAAATCCTCTTGTCTTGCCCGAGCCGTTATCTCCAAAGATGACTGAGGAACCCTCCTTTTCTACATATTTAGATAGTAGAGCTTTGTTCCCTATCATATTCCTTGAGCATCCACTGTCCAGATACCATGTTGAGGTCGTGGAGCTCTTTTCCTGTCAAAACATTTGAACCTTCATTTTGGTACCAATATTTGCATGGGTCCTTCATTGTTAGTGCCTTTGGGGACCCAAATTTGTCTAATCTTAGGTCTCACATGCATGGAGTTATAATAACACTTTGTAGCCCTATGACCATATTTATTGCATATGAAACATCTATTATGATGCATGCCTGTGTGTGTGTGGTGATTCATCTTCCACTTGGACTTGTGTGGTTCATTAGTTAACCTTCTGTTAAACTGATTCTCTTTCTTCCACGTGTCCTTAGGTTTCATAAATAGTGATGAGTGTGCCTTACCTCTATTGTACCTTCCCAGTTGATTCGTAGAGTTGGTTTTGCTTGACTCTACGATTCTTCGAGGTTGGTGAGTAGAGGTTGGGTTACTCTTCTCCTTTATGAAACCTGCATCGGCGTGAGATCCTTTACTTCTCGAATATAACTAGAAACAGTAGAACAAGGTTGAACTAGCTCTTCCAACTGTGAGGATTTCACAAAGGTAATGCCTCTACCAAAACTTGAGGCATTACTAGTGCTAGTTTCCATTGTCTTTTCCACACAAGGTTCTGAGATGAATTCCCCAAAACCTAGACCTGTTCTGTCGAATATGATGCTTCTCTGACTAGAGAGCAGGCAGTCCATTGATGATGAGGATTTATTTCATGCAGAGATAGTCTTCTCTAGATCCTCAATTTTAGAGGTTAGCTTAGACTCTCTTTGTGCATTGAGTGTGTTTGTCTATTTTAAAGTTTCATTCTCAGCCTCAAGCTTGGACATAAGATTGGTACTTAGAAGGGCTGTTTCAAGCTCTTCTTGAACTCTCTTCTTTTCCTCTTGAAGAAGTGAATGATCTTTAGACAAGACTCTAAACCACTTCATGTATTGATGTAGATCAGTGGTTATGCCATGCAAAGTAGTTCTTAAGTCACTTATATCTACATCAGGAGAATTAAAATCAAATACCTCATCGAGACTTACATCATGTATGTTTAGGCTTTGTTTGTCCTTTGCATGTTTGGCCATTAAGCACAGATTGGCCATATGTGGTTCTTTCTCATCTCCGGAGTCTGCATTTGAGTCATTATCTGAATCACTCCACGATCCTTTGGAAACCAGGCCTTTGTCTCTTTTCTGAGCCTTCTTGGTTCCTTTGTATTCTTTCTTTGCATGAGATTTCTTCTTTAGTTCTTCTTTGATAGGCTTGTTGCAGTTGACAATGAAATGATCAGGTTTCTTGCAGTTGTAGCAAAAATCATTCATTTATTCCTGACTAACATAGTTGCTGACTTTCTTTGGCTTGCTGGTTCTGCCTTGTCGCATGAACCTTCTTAGTCTCTTTACAAGCATAGCAAAGTCATCGTCATCGTCTTCATCATCATCAGAGTCAATCTCAGTGATGACTTTTGATACACCTTCATTTGCCTTGAGAGCAACACCCTTATCCTTTCTTCTTCCTTCTGATAAGGTTTCGGCGCGTTGGGTCAGCTCCAGTTCGTAGGTCAAGAGATTTCCATACAGTTGTTAAACTGTCATCTCATTAAGATTCTTTGATTCTCTTATTGCTGCGTGGTCTTTGCATCCCACCGCTTTCGGTAGGGCTCTCATGAACTTTATGGTTAGATCCTTGTTAGGATAGATCTTCCCATACGCCGTAGAGAGTCGAGCGAGCGTAACGTTGAATCTTCCATAGGTTGCGATCACGTTTTCTCCTCGCATATGAGCGAACATTTCATATCGCCTTTGTGTCGAGAGACTGTTTTGTTCTCTCCGACTTCTTCAGCCTTCCTTCGCATGATCAATGCAAAGGCTTCCCAAACTTCCTTAGTTGTTTCTTTGCTTATGACATTTTCAAACAGATCGTCCTCTAAGGATTGGAACAAGGATGTTCTTAGCCTTCTTATCAAGTCGATGACTCTCTTCTTGTTGTTGTCATCCACTCTTCTTTAACTTTGATCATCAGATCGATTTGGATCGCCGTGGTTGGTGCAAGCTTGGTTGGAATATAGGGCCCATTTTGAGCGGTCTCAAATAGATCTTCATCTATTGAGTCCATGTATGCTTGCATCCCCGACTTTCCAGTTAGCAAATTTATCCTTGTTGCACATTGGTGGCTTGCGGCCCCCCAGATTTGGATTCGCTTGCACGAAAGTGCCATTGGATCTACTAAAGCTTGTAAGTCGTAAAATAGAACCGCTTTGATACCAATTGTTAGTTCCTAGTTGGCACAATAGTTCTCTAGAAGGGGGGGTTGAATAGATATTTAAAATTCTTTTTCTTTTAAACTAGTTCTTTGATAGTGATTAAAACTTAGCGGAATTAATATTTGTTTTAATCTTCTTTACCAAGCAATCGGAGTAATGAGGGTGAGGCGCTTATGGCGCTTATAACGATTATAGCAGTTATGATGTGAATGTAAATGACACAGTCGTTTTAAGTGGATCGAGCACTTAAAGCTCCTAGTCCACTCTTCTACTCAACGAGTAGGATATCCACTAAGGATGTCTGTTACAACTTCTTAATCACACAGATTCCTTCTAGACCAGCAGTCTAGGAACTTCTTAGTTCACTCTTGAACTCTTCAAGTCCAAGCAGACTTGGCTTTCTACACGATTCACTATTTAACTCTTCAAGTCCAGCAGACTTGGTACTCTTCTTCAGTTGGTTGATAATGTTGTGTTCTTGATGGTTACTACTCAGTCGCTATGTAAGCACTTGTTCTAAAGAACTGAGTAGCTGAGCAAGCTTTGCAATATCTTAGATCGTAGAGTTGAGCTTGAGAGAGATGTTCACATTGTTTGTTTAATGCTTGCTTAATTCTCTCTCATCTGTGTGATCTGTATATATGTGATGTTGAAAACTATCCGTTGGATCCATCCGTTGTGGCATTAACTACGTCTGAACTTTCTGTACTGTGATGGAGACATTTCTGCACATCTTCTGAATTCTGCATTTTGGCCCACTGACACTGCAGGCTGCTTTCTCACCTACCACCTGAAAAGGTGTTTTGTCCCTCTTACCCATGGTACTATCCTTAGCTTCGTCAATACACTTCTTTGTTACATACTAAGGATATTTCATATATTCTAGGACTGATGAGCACTGCAGCATCTGGGATCCATTCCTCACTTGTTGAAAACACAGATCATGAGGCTCGACATTTTTTCGATATGGGGAGATGAGATGATGCTCTACGATTTGGATCGTGGTGTTCTACGATTTAGATCGTAGCGTCTTTGACATCTTTGCACACTACTATGCTATCAGTCGAGAGCACTACAATTTCCCTTAAACCCTTGCACACTACGATCTTCACTTGCTCGTGTTGTTGACTCTACGTTTCCGAGAGCACACTACGATCGTTGACTTGTAAACTTCATGTTTCCTTCAGCATACTGCGATCGTGGAGTTGGCTCGGCAAACGTTGGGACCACTCTATGATTTCCGAAGAGTCCCCTTCAAGGCAGGCACACTACGATCTTCAGGCTCTACGTTTTCTGCCTTGACTCCTGCAATGTTGATCAGATTGATGCACTACAATTTCTTCAAGACTAATCCATTACATCTTAAGATCAACCTAACAGTTTTGATCTTTCTATCTATACATTCTTTATTAGAATGGTACATGTTAAAAGATTAGATCAAACTAACAATTTTGATCTATCACTAAGTCCTTGTACATATATTCATTTAAGGACCTTACAAATAATCATGAACATATACATTAAAACATCAAATCATAATATGCATTCTCCCAATAGAGTTAATTAAGGACTACGACTGCGAGATTTTATACCATCTGGGTAAGGCAAATGTCGTTGCCGACGCCTTAAGTAGAAAGGGTTGGGAGAAGTTGATGATGTTGACCGATCAGGAGAAGCTAATTTCAGAAATGGAGAAATTGGAGTTGGAAGTGAAGTATCCTATGGAAATTGATGAGAAGCTATTTCGGATGCAACTGCACAACCCTCTTGGATAAAGTTAAGGAGGCTCAACTTCAGGACGATGAATGCAAAAAGGTGATAAGGAAGATATCCGAAGGAACTCAACCAAGATTTAAGATGGATAAGGAAGGAATACTGAGATTTGAGAGCAGAATTTGGGTACTGCCAGTACTAGAGATTAAGGAAGACATTTTGAGTGAGGCTCATAGGTCAAGATATTCAATTCACCCTGGTAGTACCAAGAGGTATCAAGATCTTCGACAACACTTCTGGTGGCCAAATTTGAAACGTGATGTTGTAGAATGTGTTGCCAAGTGTCTGACCTGTCAGAAAGTGAAAGCAGAACATCAGAGACCAAGTGGGTTGCTACAACCGTTGGAGATCCCAGAATGGAAATGGGAACATATTACAATGGACTTCGTGGTTGGCCTTCTGACGACTCAGAAAGGCTACGACCTTGAGATGGGTTATCGTTGACCGAATCGATTTAAATCCGCACACTTCCTTCCGATAAAAATCAGATTCAACTTAGATCAGTTGACAAGGTTATATGTAAAAGAAATTGTTTCGAGGCACGGAGTGCTGGTGTAAATTGTTTCCGATAGGGATCCGCGCTTTACATCGAACTTCTGGAAACGTCTACAGGAATGCATGGGTACGCAATTGCGGATGGGTATGGCATATCACCCTCAGACAGATGGACAGAGTGAAAGAATGATTCAGACATTAGAAGATATGCTACGAGCCTGTGTAATGGACTTTAAAGGCAATTGGGATGATCACCTACCGTTAGTAGAGTTCGGCTACAACAACAGTTACCAAGCTAGTATTGGCATGTCGCCTTATGAAGCGTTATACGATGAAAAAAAAGTAACTCCACTTTCTTTGGGATGAAGTTCATAAAGAAAGTTCTTTAGGGCGTAATTGGTACAACAGATAAAGATAAATATTCAAAGTAATCCGAACACGACTGGTAGCACCTCAAGATAGGCAGAATAAATACGCCGATCCACATCGTAAAAATGTTGAGTTTGAATCGGGTAGTTATATATTCTTGAAGGTCTCTCCCTGGAAGGGAAAGATCAGGTTCGGAAAGAAAGGAAAATTAAGCCCAAGATTCATTGGACCATTTGAAGTACTGCGAAGAATAAGAGAAGTTGCGTATGAGGTAGCCCTACCTCCTGCACTCGAGAATGTCCACAACGTCTTCCATGTTTCTATTTTACGACCCTACAAACCCGATTACAAGCATGTAATTGAATACGAACCCCTACATTTTGAAAAAGACTTATCTTACGAAGAAATTCCCGTTCAAATTGTCGACAGAAAAGAACAAGTTCTCAGAAATAAAGTAATTGTGACGCCCCCAAAACAGGTATACATCACCCATCTTGGGTCGCCAGATACAAGGTACTGAATTCAAATACAACTTAATAATACAACTGTCGTGTACAATACGACAAAACATAACCTTTGAGTTTGAATACAAATATTGTCTACTAGAGAATATAAAAACTTAAAAGGAGTCCTTATTACAATTATTATCACACTATTTCACAGAATAGTGAGGACTACTAATGCAAACATCTAGGACCATCACTCTGTTCCCCGACTAGTCCCAGCTACGTTCTCATTTCCTGAAAAGAACAATGAAAGAAAGGGTGAACTCAACTAGCCCAGTAAGAAATATTATGACTAAGATAATGCAGAATAAATTATCATTAGCCTTCAACAATGTTAAACTGATAGAATATAATAGACAACAAGTTTAACTGCAGCGGATAAAGTAATCCATTAGAAGAGTCAAGTAGAGAATAAAATCTACTATCTTCTATGATTTAAAAGGTTTTTCATCACTTTTATCGCTGAGACTCATCTTAATAAAAAAATCGAATCATCCCTGCTCCACGGCCAAGGATATTCATGTAATCATCAATGGTCATGGCTATACCGAATAATCCCTGGTCATAATCATACCAACAACTGTCCACCAATGAACTACAGGCCAATGAGGACTTTAACCACATCATTCGTCACATTACGGTCATGATTATACCGAATAATCCCTGGTCATAATCATACCAAGTCCATCTATGCACGTAAGCCAAAGATGACTTTCAACATAATATAAGCATGAGCATGACGACAATTCAATAAAACAAGTTCAAGAATAAATTTTATCCAGGAACCAATAATGTCCAAATTGTCAACATGATCATCGCTTTTGTGCAAAGAAAATTCAAGAATGCTCAAGAATATTTCCATGAAAAGATATGGATGAAGCGCAAATATCAAGGATATTCCACTAATTTCATGGAGTAGAGAAGCCAAAACTTTAACCAACCGAGTATAATAGAATATATAAAATCGCAAATGGATTTTCACCGCCATGCAGTAATCCACGATACATGCATCATTTCCACAATTTAATAAGGAATGAATACAAAGGATCATTCACCATGCATGTGGTAATCCACATAGACAAAGTTATTCCAATAGAATAATAAAGAATGGAATAATGAAGGATTCACCATGCGCATGCGATAGATTGCATGCACGACAAGTTATTCCCAATGTAATAATAAATAATGGAACTGAAGTCCGGCGTAAATGCATGCAGACAAGATATTCCACAAAATAATAAATAATGGAACCAGTCCCACAGAACGCACATATAGGATATTCACATAATAATAAAGAACGAAATATTAGAAGAATTTCACCATGTATGCGGTACTTCGTATAAACAGGTTATTCCAACAGAATAATAAGAATGGAATAACCGAAGAATTTCACCATGTATGCGGTACTTCGCATATACAGGTTATTCCAACATAATAATAAAGAATGGAATAGCAGAAGTTCTCTTCACGAATAAGAAAGAAAGAATACTCCTTACGAGTACAACAAATAATATCCCCTACCTTAGAAAGAAGAGTACTGGATATAGAAGTAATGAAGTAGCAGAACACTTTTCTTCTTTCTCTCTATAGTTTCTCTCTCTAGAGTTTCAGTGAATTCGTAAGAAATAATGAAGGAATGAGCTTCTATTTATAGGAGAATGGACTGAATAGTAACTCATTCATGAACGGTCCAGATTGATTTACTTTTAAACGGACTGTCCATATTGGTTTACTATTAAAACTTAAAGCAACGGTCCATTCTGATTTACTATTAAAACTTTAAACCAGCGATCCATATTGATTTACTATTATAACTTCAACCAACGGTTTGAAAAATTAGCACATCTCCTCATGGAATAATATTGTACCAAAAAATGATTTGGACCGAAAATGAATATATCTTACGGGTGAATAGTACCCCGTGAATAGTAACTCGTGAATAATAACTCGTGAATAGTAACTTATGAATAGTAACTCGTGAATAGTACTCCGACACAAAAAGTGCCCCGAATACCCGATTGAACAATATAACCTCCAGACATCAATTATTATCGAAACAAATGTCAATTTCCACTAACACAAATAATTCTAACACAGTGGAACTATAAAATTCATCTTTAATCAACACGAACTTATTCATCATTAATATTATAATTCACAATATTTAACAACCGTGTCGCTCCTGTGAAAGAGGGGGCTTTCCGATAAGGATTTCTCCTTATTGGCGCGCAATTAGGTGACCAAATCTCTCCTTGATAGAACTTCTAGACATTTTTAATATTGCAAATAATAATATGAATAACTTTACCGTCTCAATTATTGATTTGATAATAGAACATATTAATGCAGATGATACTGTAACAATAATTGAATCAATAATATGAGAGATATGATGCAGCAATTACTGTAGCAATAATTGAGTATAACTGAGTGACTTCTCACGTAATCATCAATAATCAATATCGTGTGCTACTATGCAACCACGCGTATTACTGTACTTTTACTACTGGGTAGCTCAACAGTTTTAACGGTAACACCTCCGCCGCTATTTTATAAAAAGATAATTCGGTCGTTTTCTAACTACGACAATACTTTCGTTGTGGGGTCCACCAATGATTGTGCCATCGTACGAATATTATCTGACCAATTGAATATTATACAACAACTTGCATACTTTGCAAAATTTATAAATATTACCCACAACTATAACACTATCTCAAATCCACACCATAATATTCAAAAATATATTTCGAGAAAATTAAATCTTTATTCATAAAATCCGGGGTCTCACAATCTCCCCTCCTTATGAAATTTTGCCCTCGAAATTTACGTATGTACCTGGTATGCCGAACAGGTGAGGATACCTTGACTTCACTTCAAATTCTAACTCTTGAGGTATAACCTTTGAGCGTCGAATATGATCCTTCTTATCCAAGATGCTAACACGTATCTCTTCATACGTTAAATCTTCTGCTATCTCGTCTAGTTTTAATTCAATAATGTGGTTTGGGTCGTCCACATATTTACATAACATCGATACGTGAAAAACGTTATGAATACACGACATACTTGGCGGTAAAACAAGTCTATAGGTCACAGTTCCTACTCGATCAAGGATTTCAAATGGGCCAATAAAATCGAGGGTTGAGATTTCCTCTCTTCATCGATTCTTGCTTCTAGAATAACGCCCTCTTGAACCTTCTTCTTCACATTCATCAGCTCTGAGTATGTAGCTTGAGCAGCTTTAACTTTATCGATTAAAGTCTATTCTAATCGTATATTTGTTATCTTCACGTGGGTCCCTAGAGTTTTTAACTCTATCTCCATCATTTGTAAGTTATACGAAATGGGTCTTTGTGTTAACAACATCACACTCGTAAACATATACGATCTTCTACTCAACGCGTCAGCTACCACGTTCGCTTTTCCCACGATGATATTGAATGGTACGATCATAATCTTCAACAGCTCGAGCCAACGTCTTTGGCACATTACACGTTCATTTTGGGTGAAGAAAATATTTGAGGGTTTTAGAAATGGGTTTTGTACTGGGGTCAATACAAAATTTGATTTCACACTCTAGGGTAGGCTAAGAAGTCTTCAAGAATACGTCAGGAAATTTATTAACAATAGAAATATCATTCAAAACTGTGACTCTCATCCAAGACTTGGATATCACATGTAATTAAGGCTTCTCCTAACTGAGTTTCAACCGATAAGTCAAAGTCTAACTTCTCTAGAGTCAAATTTAAACGTTGAGCGCAAGCAAGAGAGATAAAAGAATGGGTAGAACCGATATCGAATAAGGTATAAACTTCGCAAGAATTTATAATTAACTAACCCGTGATAACTTTGTTCGATTCCTCGTCACAAAAAATGCTCTCCCTTAAACTACCGAATTTAACTTGTCCGGGACAGTCTTTGGTGTCATCATTACCACTGGAATTGACTTTCGCTATAGGGCACATTCCACCCTCAACTACTTCGTCGTACTCCTACTCCATGATCTGAATCATTAATCTTTGATCCATATCGAATTGGGGTTGACCGCAATGTACAGGGTAATTCAAAACTTGATGTTGGATTCACCCAATTGCTGTCGAAAAAGAGAAATACAAATCATCTATTTTAGCTTTCTTGGATCGGACTTTCTTTCCACAATATCAACGCTACAGCGACTTTTTACCCACGCATCTTTCATTCTCAATCGCTCATTGTTTCTTCTTTCATTTGCTCCTCGACATTTGAATTCGAGATTCCAAATTTTAATATCGTGATACTCGCCACGAGAGTGCTTACATTCAACCATCACACATCGGGTAATACAATTTTGAATTGTTGCATCCCTTTGTTCCACGCATCGCTTTGCTCTTCAAATTTCGCTTCTTCTAACTCATGAATACGATTTTGTAATTCTACATTTTGATCAATAAGTTCTTCTAATAAATTCTCCTCATGTTCCTCTTCTTCCTCTTCTTCCTCACTCTCAACTGCTACCTCTGCAACTAGCTCAGGTGCAACTATTAGTTCTTCACACACCACGTAGATATCTCTAATTTCTTCTTCGTTTGACATCACATTAACTTGGTTAGTGATTAAAGGTGTCTCAACGGTCTCATGTGCTTCATTGCTTATCTCAACATTTTCGGATGCCATTGGCAAATACTGCCACAAAACAAAGGTTAATTGACATGTAACATATTATCCATATACTCTGATCGACCAATTAAATATCAAATAAACTTAGGTAGGTCATACTAGCGTAGGAATTCCCCGTCTCTCCCCTCCTAGTTCTTGTCTCACATCTCAGCCAGGGATCATATCCAAGCTTTGATACCAACTGTGACGCCCCCAAAACAGGTATACATCACCCATCTTGGGTCACTAGATACAAGGTACTGAATTCAAATACAACTTAATAATACAACTGTCGTGTACAATACGACAAAACATAACCTGTAAGTTTGAATACAAATATTGTCTACTAGAGAGTATAAAAACTCAAAAGGAGTCCTCATTACAATTATTATCACACTATTTCACAGAATAGTGAGGACTACTAATGCAAACATCTAGGACCATCACTCTGCTTTCCCTACTAGTCCCAAATACCACGCTCTCATTTCCAAGAGAATAAAGTGAAAGAAATGGTGAGCTCAACTAGCCCAGTAAGAAATATTATGACTAAGATAATGCAAAATAAATTATCATTAGCCTTCAACAATGTTAAACTGATAGAATATAATAGACAACAAGTTTAACTGCAGCGGATCAAGCAATCCATTAGAAGAGTCAAGTAGAGAATAAAATCTACTATCTTCTGTGATTTAAAAGGTTTTTCATCACTTTTATCGCTGAGACTCTGGCTTTTTAATAAATAAAATCGAATCATCCTCGCTCCACTACCAAGGATATTCATGTAATCATCAATGGTCATGACTATACCGAATAATCCTCGGTCATAATCATACTAACAACCGCCCACCAATGAACTACAGCCAATGAGGACTTTTACCACATCATTCGTCACATTACGGTTATGATTATACCGAATAATCCCTGGTCATAATCATACCAAGTCCATCTATGTACGTAAGCCTAAGATGACTTTCAACATAATATAAGCATGAGCATGACGACAATTCAATAAAACAAGTTCAAGAATAATTTTTATCCAGGAACCAATAACGTCCAAATTGTCAACATGATACTGCTTTGTGCAGTAAAATTCAAGAATGCTCAGAAGAATATTTCCATGAAAAGATACTGGATGAAGCGCAAATATCAAGGATATTCCACTAATTTCATGGAGTAGAGAAGCCAAAACTTTAACCAACTAAGTATAATAGAATATATGAAACTGCAAATGGATTTTCACCCGCCATGCGGTAATCCACGTATACAGATCATTTTCACAATTTAATAAGGAATGAATACAAAGGATCATTCACCATGCATGTGGTAATCCACATAGACAAAGTTATTCCAAATGTAATAATAAAGAATGGAATAATGAATGATTCACCATGCGTGCGATAGATCGCATGCATGTGTTATTCCCAATGTAATAATAAATAATGGAACCGTGTCCGCATAAACGCACGCATGTGATATTCATGTAATAATAAATAATGGAACCAAGTTCTACAGAACGCATACGCATATGATATTCGATGTAATAATAAAGAATGGAATATTAGAAGAATTTCACCATGTATATGCAGATTAGCAGATAAACAAAAGTTATTCCAATGTAATAATAAGAATGGAATAACAGAAGAATTTCACCATGTATGCAGATGCAGATATATAAAAGTTATTCCAACATAATAATAAAGAATGGAATAATGTAAGTTCTCTTCACTTAATAAGAAAGAAAGAATACTCCTTACGAGTACAACAAATAATATCCCTACCTTAGAAAGAAGAAGTCTTCGGATATAGAAGTAATGAAGTAGTAGAACACTTTTCTTCTTTCTCTCTATAGTTTCTCTCTCTAGAGTTTTAGTGAATTTGTAAGAAATAATGAAGGAATGAGCTTCTATTTATAGGAGAATGGACTGAATAGTAACTCATTCATGAATGATCCAGATTGATTTACTTTTAAACGGACGGTCCATATTGGTTTACTATTAAAACTTAAAGCAACGGTCCATTCTGATTTACTATTAAAACTTTAAACCAGCGATCGATATTGATTTACTATTATAACTTCAACCAACGGTCTGAAAAATTAGCACATCTCCTCATGGAATAATATTGTACCCAAAAATGATTTGGACCGAAAAGAAATATATCTTATGGGTGAATAGTGTGAGACCCCGAATTTTATGAAATAAAAGTATTCAATTTTTCTATTTTGGTAAATAGTTAAATTGATAAAAGTTTAAAGTTAAGGGTAATATATGAATTTTTTTTTTGCAAAGTAAACAAGTTGATATAAAATATTCGTTTTATAGGGGAATATTCAATTAGTCGGGGAATATTCTTTTTGTCGGGGAATATTCGTACGACGGTACAATCATTGGTGGACCCCACAACAGAATTATTGTAGGATTGAGAAAACGACAAAAATACTTTATGAAAATAATGGCGGAAGTTTTACCGTTAACTCGTTGAAACACCCTGTGTTAAAAGTATCTGAAGAATCTGGCGTGGTTGCATAGTAAGACACCAGATTGATTATTGATGCTTATGTGAGAAGTCACTCAGTATTGTTCAATCGGGTATTCGGGACACTTTTCGTGTCGGAGTACTATTCACGAGTTACTATTTATGAGTTACTATTCACAAGTTACTATTCACCCATAAAATATATTTCTTTTCGGTCCAAATTATTTTTGGGTACAATATTAGTCCATGAGGAGATGTGCTAATTTTTCAGACCGTTGGTTGAAGATATAATAGTAAATCAATATGGACCACTGGTGGATAGTTATAATAGTAAATCAATATGGATCGCTGGTTTAAAGTTTTAATAGTAAATTAGTATAGACCGTTACTTTAAGTTTTAATAGTAAACCAATATGGACCGTCCATTTAAAAGTAAATCAATCTGGACCGTTCATGAACTAGTTACTATGCAGTCCATTCTTCTATAAATAGAAGCTCATTCCTTCATTATTTCTTACGAATTCACTACAACTCTAGAGAGAGAAATTATAGAGAAACTATAGAAAAGTATTCTGCTACATTCCTACTCTTATATTCAGTTTCTTTTACGGTAAGGGGTATTATTTCTTTTGTATTCATGAAGAGAACTTCTGTTATTCAGTTAATTATTATTCGGTTGGAATAACTCAGATACGCTGAGCTACCCTATACTTGGTGAAATTCTTCCGTTATTTCATTCTTATTCATTTGAATATCCCTGTCTGCATGCATTTTACGCTTGGGACCTGGTTCCGGTCTTTTTATTATTCTGTGGGAATATCCTGTCTGTGCGTTTTACGCCGAACCTGGTTCCAGTCTTTATTAGTCTGTTGGAATATCCTCGTCATGCGTTTTGATTTGGACTCGGTTCCGATCTTTATTATTCGTTGAATATCCCGTCTGCAAGATTTTACGCTGCATTCGGTTCCGTTATTTATTTTTTCATTGGAATAACTCGCGCTGCATGCGGCCTATCGCACGCTCGGTGATTTCTTTTGTTATTCCATTCTTTATTACACTCAGTTGGTTAAAACTTTGACTTATATACTCCATGAAGTTAGTGAAATATCTTTGATATTTGCGCTTCATCCTTTATCTTTTCATGGAAATATTTTTTGAGCATTCTTTAATTTTACTCCACAAAGTAGTATCATGTTGATAATTTGGACATTATTGAGTTCAGGATAAATAAACTTATAAATCTTTAAAACTTATTCTTGAACTTGTTTTATTGAATTAATATGTCATTGTCATGATGAGTTATGTTGGTTATTATGTGAAAACATGAAAGGTCTTAGAAACCACAAAGGGTTGAAAATCAAATTTTGGTAAAAATGGAGTATGAAATTCAATTGACCATATCTCCTATTATATTTCAAATTTTTGAGTGTAGTCAAGTTCTAAAGTTAGATATATGAGTTTTCTAACTTATCCAAGTGGAATCACTAGAAAAGGTGTTGTAGATTTTCGTGTGGACTGATTTTAGTAAAGGAGTCAAAAACTGAAAAGTGCCAAAAAGCTACTGCCATAAAATTTAAAAGGGCATTTTTGGCAACTTAAATTGTGAGAAAAATTCCGGCCTTTTGGGACATGAAAATATGTGGTATAAAGTACCTACTGTCCAAAAATGAGCTCATTCCAACTTAAAATGAGCAAGTTATGACTATTTCAATATTTAGGTTTTTTCGACGAAAAACGCTATAACCGGAGTTCTATAACTCCGATGACCAATAAATTTAAATTGGAAGCTCACGTTAACATGTGTAAGATCCTGCCAAGATTTGAGAATTTCTGGAGTTAACCTTGAGGTAGCTAATTTCTTAAGGAATTAATTAGAAAATAATTTTTGAAAAATAGTAAATGAATTTTAAAAATTCTGAGAAAAATATATGTTCAGTATGGGACTATATTCTGCTTAATACTAGAAAAGAATAATTTTTGGGACTGATTTGGTATTTTTCATGAAAATGATTTTGTGACACCCCCAAATCCCGGTACTTCATTTCCTCAAGATTAGGTGTTCACTTAATCAAAACATTCATTTATAACTACCCAATTATAATAAAAGTGAATATTAAAAACCTGCCCATACAGGATTAAACTTAAATAAAAATCTCTCAGGTTATCTAACCTTTAACAACAATCATTCTAATGTGGAAATTTAAATAAACTTCATTACAATCTTTAAACCAAAGTCTGAAAGTAAACTATCAAAACTATTACAAGTCTTCAGTATTTATTCATCTTTCCTCTTCCCTTACTGGTGCTAGGTACGTCACCCGTTTCAACTTTAGCTGTAAGAAATTTTACAGCAAGAATGAGCGAACAAGGCCCACTTGAAATAACAATAAATAAATCTTTAAACTTTTACATCAATTGCCAATATTAGGCTCAATAGAACTGAACAATATATTCTATTAACTTTCTGAAAATTATAACATTCACTGAGGGTCTAATGACCACGGATCATGTCCATAGTTATAAGTAATGTTTCAACTTTAACTTTAACAGTCATAAGACTATAAGGACTCCACGTACTTAGGGGGATCAACCCTTCGTACAATGTATTGTGCACAACCATTTCAACGCTAAGCGTAAACCTCTATTAAAAGAGTTGTTCATCTCAGTATTTAGAGTACAAGTACGCACCAAAGGAAGTTTGGTTTGGATAAGCTTTCAAGGAAATTTGGAATTTAACGAACATCAACTAAGGAGTAGTTGAATAAGACCAATAACACTATACTATAGAATAATCGTGATTGAATCAATCATAGTAAACTAAAGTCATGCATTAGGAATAATCTAATAGCATACCATTTGAATAACTATAGCATACCTTACTTGAACAATACTAAGCCAAGGTTAATTAGAATTGAATACTAAGCATGCATAGTAACTTGAACGATAGAAATGTTCGACATTAGTATATATATAGTTGTGCATGCTAAACAACAAGTTAAATACAAGAATAACTTGCTCCAGAATGACTTACATTATTATATTATAATCGAATTGAAAACAGTACTTGAATTAACAAGATAATAGATTAGAAAACTTGCCTTGCTCGTAGGCTAAACCGAATCAATACTAATCACAATATCCTATAAACATATGTCATCATGACATAGTTAACCATTACCACTTTACAAACATAACTAAGTACGTTCATCATTTAAAATTGGATTTTTAATCACATAAACAAGTTATAACACAAGTTAATCTTTAATAACATAATTATTCATAGTATAGAAATACTAACATCAATATTTTATGATCCACTATCATCACATAATGTTTCTTAAAATTTCGTGTACAAAAGTACATCGCACGTACCTATCTCGTTAACTTATGCTTACGGCCACGATTTACAACATGGGTGCGTGCTACTGGCGTAGATGATGGCGTCATGGCATGCGTTGAATATTTTCACGGTTGCCATTGTTATACAAGGAGGATGACGCCATGGCGCCACTAATGTATCATTGGTCATGGCCATGCACTGCTGAAACTTCGAGATTAATCGATGACTTTCAAGAATAAAGACAAGAAAAAGCCAATTTGGCCTACAAGCTCGTTTCTAACAGACTAATTCACATGCAATTCATACAAAAACTTCATGTAAACATAATTCAAGAACTCCTAACATGTTTCTACCCATATAACAACATTAACAACGAATTTAAAACATCCAATTTTACTATTTTTGACAAAAACTCCATTTTTGATATTTCAATGAAAATCAACACTGTAAATTTTGTTTTTCAACCAAAACAATTAATTCAAAGCATCTTATCAATAATTATACATACTCTATCAAATTAGAAGATCAATTTATCAATTAAACAACTAATTAACTCTCAATTTCTACCTTAAGCTTCACAATATATATTCACAAAAACTCTCTGTAAAAATAGTTTTTCTTCACAACCATATACATAATATAAATTCATGGACTATTCTCAATTATAGCTTAAGAAAATAGTTTAACAACACTAGATTATCATATAAAACCACATACATAACAAAATTCCACTTCTACAAAGCTTTCATAGAGAAAATTGGGAGAGAGAGAATACAACTATAACTTTGAAAAGAACAACAATAATAGAGTTTAGATGATACCTTGTTTGAAGAAGATGATGGCCAACCCTTTTTGATTCTCAAGCTTCTTCTTCTCTCCAATTCTCTCTCACTTTTCTTCTTCTCTTCTTCTTTTTCTCTGAGTTTTTGTTTTTTCTCCCTAACTCTAACAACGTATTAGTTATCTAACGTATATAGGATATAATATATATTAAATATATAATATAATACTAACTTAAATGACATCAGTTATAATTTTTTTGAAATCAAAAGCCATAAGGCTTGTTTGGTTAACTAACTAAAAATAACTCATTAATCCTTATGTCTTGTTTGGTAAAACACAATTAGATAAAAGACTTAATAGGCATTAGGCCTTGTTTGGCAAAACTGAATTAAACTCCCTTAATTTATTTTAGTAACTCCTTTATAGCAAGGTTATTTGTCACACTTCTATTTAATTAAATAATCAATTAAAATATTAATCTATTAAATTACTTTAACACATAAATCATTATCACAAAACTATAATTTCTTTATAATTATAATTTTATTTAACCAACTAACACTTTATTTTAAATCACAAATTCCAATTAGAATATTATAATTCATTTAATCATTATTAGTTCTCTAACTTAATTATTAAATTAAATTAGTATATAACCTCATAACAATTAATTTTCTTAGTTCCTTAATTATTTATTCAACAAATAATTAACTAAATCACATCAACTCAAATTGCCATTAAATACTTATATAATTCAATAAATATTTAATATTACAAATAAATATTTAATATTTAATATTTAATTATTTATTCAACAAATAATTAACTAAACCACATCAACTCAAATTGAACAATTATTTATTCAACAATAAACATATCCATTAAATACTTATATAAATCAATAAATATTTAATATTACACTTTAAAATTCTTGAATGTTACATATTTAGTTATGAACATATGAATTAAATATGTTATGTGAAGTTGAAAAATTGGTAAATAGGATTTTATGGCTTGAAAATCCTATATAAGGTATATGCAGATTTTGATGAGTAATTTGATTATTGGTGATGAAATCTTATGAGTATGGCATTTTGAATGATCAAATGCATTATTTAAAAAAGTGTAAACAATTAAATTAAATTGTTTATAAGTTTAAGGAGTGATTAAAATATTGTTATAATATTAACAATATTAGATTATGATTTTATTAAGTGATTGATAATATTTAGATAAATTTAAAGTCTTTAATATTTATCCTTGATTTAGTTTGACTAATGCTTATATATTATCATCATCATCCTCATGCTTATATTATGTTGAAAGTCATCTCGTATTCGTAGTGCATAGATGGACTTGGTATGATTATGACCAGGGATTATTCGGTATAATCATAACCGTAATGCTACAAATAATGTGGAAAAAGTCCTCATTGGCCCGTAGTGCATTGATGGACAATTTTTGGTATGATTATGGTTATTGATTCTCTTTGGCCGTAGTGCAGAGATGAATTATTTTATGGCATGATCAGGACCGTTGATAAAAACACGATTATCTTTGGTCGTGGTGCATGGATAATTCGTGGTCATGATACTAAAGAATATCCTTGGCCTGTAGTGCATAGATGATTCGATGATGTGGATTAATTATTGAGCTGAGTCTCAGCAATGAAATATTAATTCATGGATGTGATAATAATGAATATCTTTGGCCGTAGTGCAAAGATGATTTAATGATTACTAACAGGAATTGTGATTTGGTATAACCATAATTTTTGATGTTTCAGGTGATGAAAATTATCTTCGTCCTGGGTGCGAAGAGGAATTTAGAATCACAATTGTGATTATGAGTTATTCACATGATCGTGGACGGGAATTGTTGATTGATGTTACACGGATAAAACATTATTGGTGGACTTTTAACATAGAGAAGATAATAGACCTTATGGTCTATTTGACTCTTCTAATGGATTGCTCGTTCCGCTACAATTATGGTTGAAAAGTTTTATTATCTGTCATATGTTCTAAATCTCTGATTTATTATTGATGAAAACTATTGATAATTTAATTATCTTTAGTCATGATATTCTTTACTAGGCTAGTTGTGATCGCCCTTCTGCTTCACAATTCCTTTCAGGTAATAAGAGTATAGCTGGGTCAAGCGGGGGTATTAAGAGGATTAGAATGGTGGTCTCTAGCTGTGGAGGTTCTCCCTAAACAAGATAAAAAGTGTGTCAGATTCTATACATCATTTAGTAGTTATATTTGGTGAATCATATAGGTGAGGCTAACTCAACGCTGGAAGGGTGTTTTTGCCACTATCATACAAGATGTCTAATGACATACAACCTCGTGTTATCATAAGACATGGTTGTGCACATCCACTTCATTCAATAATATATCTACGAAAGCACTACATTTATGATCTTGGAGTATATTTGAAATATAATTTTCACTTGGAGACAACGGAGATAATTATATGTCAAGAGAAGACTTACCATTGGAAAGAAGATGATAGTAATCTTCTTGTTTTTCTTTGGGGACTTTTGGGTCAACCAAGGATAGTTCTGTGGACATATGATATCTATCATAACTCGGACGCACGGCCTCCCATGCACGGAAGGTTTCCTTGAGCACTTCCCAAAGATTTTAGTTTCTAAAACAGTTTTTGACTGTACTTTTATGTAAAGTACCATTGTAAGGTTGTGGTGGAGGTACCATGAGAGTTACATACATCTGTATTAAAACTCATATTAAACTATGGTCGATTCTATACTTACATGATACCTCAACAACAGATAATGAAGTTGTATTTGAATTTTGTACCATGTATCTGACGACTCAGAATGGGTGATGTATACCTAATTTTGGGGGTGTCACAAATAGTATCCCATGAATAGTACCCCATGAATAGTAACTCGTGAATAGTAACTCATGAATAGTAACTCATGAATAGTACTCCGACACGAAAAGTGCCCCGAATACCCGATTGAACAATATAACCTCCAGACATCAATTATTATCGAAACAAATGTCAATTTCCACTAACACAAATAATTCCAACACAATGGAACTATAAAATTTATCTTTAATCAACACGAACTTATTCATCATTAATATTATAATTTACAATATTTAACAACCAGGTTGTTCCCAAGAAAGATGGGGCTTTTCGATAAGGATTTCTCCTTATTGGCACGCAATTAGGTGACTAAACCTCTCATTGACAGAACTTCTAGACATTTTTAATATTGCCAATAATAATATGAATAAATTTGCCGTCTCAATTATTGATTTAATAATATAACATATTATGCAGATGATACTGTAACAATAATTGAATCAATAATATGAGAGATATGATGTAGCAATTACTGTAGCAATAATTGAGTATAACTGAGTGACTTCTCACGTAAGCATCGATAATCAATACAAATTGTGCTACTATGCAACCACGCCAGACATCTTGTACTTTTACTAAGGGTAGTTTAACAATTTTAACGGTAACACCTCCGCCGTTATTTTATAAAAAGATAATTCTGTCGTTTTCTAACTACGACAATACTTCTGTTGTGGGGTCCACCAATGATTGTGCCATCGTACGAATATTCCCCGACAAAAAGAATATTTCCCGACCAATCGAATATCATACAACAACTTGCATACTTTGCAAAATTTATAAATATTACCCACAACTATAACTCTATCTCAAATCCACACCATAATATTCAAAAATATATTTCGAGAAAATTAAATCTTTATTCATAAAATCTGGGGTCTCACAGTAATACCTTCTGTTAAGGTAATTTGGAGGAACCACAACGCTGAAGAAGCTACGTGGGAACTCGAAGAGAATATGATGAAGAATTACCCTCATTTATTTACTTAAATTATGTGTGTAGCGATTCGGGAACATAATCTTTGTAAGGGGGGAGAATGTAACGGGTCGAATTTATTGAGTCATGATTTCGGGGATGAGAATCCTTTTAAAGGGAAAGATGTGATTTAACGAGATTTTTGTAATTTAATTTTAATATTTATTGAATTAAATAAATATTTTTGATGATTTAATTATTAGATTAAATAATTAATTGATGAAGTTGTGGTAGATTAATTTAATTATATGTGTTATATTTATTAAATTAATGTGGGGAATATTTATTATTCAAGTATGTATTTATGTGAGCTTATTGAATTAAAAGAAATAGTTAATAAGCCTAATGTTATTTTAATTAATTTAATAATTAATTAGAGATTTAATAATTTGACATTATTAATGAATGAGAAATTCAATTATGTGACTATGTGAATTAATGAGAAATTATTTTATTTTAATTTAATAATTAATTAGAGATTTAATAATTTGACATTATTAATGAATGAGAAATTCAATTATGCGACTATGTGAATTAATGAGAAATTATTTTATTTTATTTAAAATAAATTAAACTAGATATTTGATTTATTTTATAAAGGGTGTGACATGTTTTCAAACTATATTATAAAGGTTTTATTAAAATAACTTGATATAAGCCTTTTAAGGCTAGCCAAATGAGGCCTTAAGAGGAGTTCAAAGGCGGTTAAACCACATATGGAGTAATCGACCTCAACTCTCTGATATAAAGGCTCGATTGGCATTATTCTACGTATTCTTCATTTTAGAGTAAATTGAGAGTCGAGAGAATTGAGGAGAATTGTTAATCGAATTGTGATTCAAGAAGAGTTGAGAAGGAATTCATCTCCGCTTGAATTTACATTATACACTTTGGGTAATCTCCTCCTTCCCAAATTTTAAATTTACGTTGTTTAAGTTTTTATAAAATGGCTTTCAAGTTTCATTGTAAAGTCTTTGTAAGTTGGAAAGAGTAAGGATTATGTGCATGTATGTGTTAAGATGTATCATATCGTATTTGATTATATATAATATAGATTCCTATATCATCAGTTTCATAATTACAACATATGTTATGGCCTCAAAATTTACAGAGTATGGAATATGGCCATATGGCCCTTATACGTGATTTTAATATGCCAAACATAAATTGTTTTGTAAAATTCACACTCATATATGATTATGCATGATAAAACGAAGGAATCAAACTCCAAATAAACAGAATTGGTGCTATAATGAACCCTTAATGTTGATTTTCATGTTTTTGTATTGAAAACTCTCAAGAAAATCAAGAAACAAGAAATTATATGTTTTGATTATGCAAAATTATGTGTTTTAACATGTTAAAATTATGCTGTAAGGGTTAAGTAGTGATCATATATGTATTATGTTGTTTGGGCATGTCTAATTTAGTGTAAAAATAAAATAATTGGAAGTTATGTCCATATTCGTGTTCTTCATGTAACGTATAATTTTACTTGTGATTGATTTTTGGCCTAATTTGGCCTTGTTATGTTCTGACTTGCGAAGCGTAAATCGCAGAAGGTAACTCAGGTAACCCCTTGATGCATGTTACTAAACTAAATTACCCCACCCCTACGCAAGCAAAATAAAAAATAAAAAAATAAAAAAATAAAAATAGAAATAAATATTCGATGAAAATTATTATTAAAATATTTATAAAATAAATTAAGTATTTTAATTGAGATATTATGGAATAAAATAAATATTTGATGAAAATTATTATTAAAATATTTATAAAATAAATTAAATATTTTAATTGAGATATTTATGGA
The DNA here is from genome assembly GCA_020205605.1 of Panax ginseng. Taxonomy (NCBI): domain Eukaryota; kingdom Viridiplantae; phylum Streptophyta; class Magnoliopsida; order Apiales; family Araliaceae; genus Panax; species Panax ginseng. Next base: position 49,767,809 of record CM035150.1, read on the forward strand.
ATAAAATAAATATTTGATGAAAATTATTATTAAAATATTTATAAAATAAATTAAATATTTTAATTGAGATATTTATGGAATAAAATAAATATTTGATGAAAATTATTATTAAAATATTTATAAAATAAATTAAATATTTTAATTGAGATATTTATGGAATAAAATAAATATTCGATGAAAATTATTATTAAAATATTTATAAAATAAATTAAATATTTTAATTGAGATATTTATGGAATAAAATAAATATTTGATGAAAATTATTATTAAAATATTTATAAAATAAATTAAATATTTTAATTGAGATATTTATGGAATAAAATAAATATTTGATGAAAATAATTTATTCGAGTGTAATAATAGTAAGAGAATGAAAATATTCTAATTTAATTAAGTAATTAAATTAGAAGGGTAATGATTTGTTAAATAAAGTGGAGTTTATATTAAATAATTAAGTAAAAATGTAACTAATGAATGTCGTGAATACATATGGTTTGTGTGTAGGATTTGTGGTGGACGGAAGTAGTAATCGTTTAGCCTATGCACGAGGCAAGTTTCCTAACCCTACTTGTTATCATTATTCAAGTTTATAAATCAAGTTCAGTTTGTTATATTAAAGATTATCTATCATTTCAAAGAATGATTCTGTTATACAATACTTGTTATATTGTATACCTCTTAAGATTTTTATTCAATTTAATTATCATTTATTGTTGAATCTTATTAGCGAACCCTTAATTGATTCGACTAGTCCATAGTTGATGAACGTTCTAAATTTCAGAACCATTATTGAATTATCCAAACCAAACTTCCTTTGGTACGGACTCTGATGTCAAACCGAGATGAACAACCTCAGATAGGGATTTCTTATGCGTTAAGCGTTAAGATATTGTGCACGTGATGGTACTAAGGGTCGATCCCCTAAGTACGAGTAGAAGAGTCCATAGTCTTATGATCATTAAATGTTTCAAGTATAACCCTTGATAACCTAGGACATAGTTCAAGGTCTTATGACCTCTTTAAATGTTTTGAATTCTTGTTATTCATTCTTGATTCAAAAGTTGAGCTTTTATTTCAGAAGTCTTTGATTCACTCGCATGTTATTATATATTATTATTTCATTTTTATACTTGTGGGCAATCACGCTCACTCTTGCGTAATAATAACATTGCAGTTAAGAACGAAAGGTACGATGAGCCTTTTACTAGCAAAGGCAAGGGCAAAGCTAATAAGTGATGAAGACTTGTTATTTAATTTTTAAAAATGTTATTGTTAAGACTTGATGTTGTTTAAGACTTATTATTTGTTTATGTTTTCGCACATATGTTTAAGGTTAGTTTGACCTGGGATTGTATTTATTATTCAGATGTTGTAACCCCATAAGGGGAGGATTTATATCTATCTATTGCATAGTTTGCATTTATTATAGGTAGATAGATAGATGATATTTGTACAGTGAACACTAAATCATGTAAAAATTTAAGTACCCAGATTTGGGGGTGTCACACTATTTATGTATATGACACTATTTACATATATGACATTATTTACGTATACGGTACTATGTATAAATACGGAGTACTATTCACGAGTTACTATTCACGAATTACTATTCATGAGTTACTATTCACGGGTTACTATTCACAGGTACTATTCACGACAAAATTGGTTTCTTTTTCTGACCAAATTATCGTTGATTTATGAATCTTACTCTTTAAATTAAATGCAGTTGTTGATCATATTGTTTTTATTATCATATATAACATTTTTATAATCCTGGTGATTAAATTTCTCTTTGACTTGAGTGTAAAGATGGGTAGATTATTGGTATGATTGTGACTATGGGTTCTCTTTGGCCAGTAGTGCAAAGTTGAATTGTTGACTGGTATGATCATGACCATTGAATTTATAGTTGAATATCTTTAGCTTAAGTGCAAAGGTGAATTGATCAACAGGGTTATAATTATTGTTCTGAAATGATTATATATTTCTTTGAGATATTAATATCTTTGGCCTGTAGTGCAAAGATGATCTGTTGTTGAATATCTTTAACCTGTAGTGCAAAGATGATCTATTGTTGAATATCTTTGGCCTGTAGTGCAAAGATGACCCGTTGTTGAATATCTTTGGCCTGTAGTGCAAAGATGACCTGTTGTTGAATATCTTTGGCCTGCAGAGCAAAGATGAACTGTTAATGAATATCTTTGGCCGTAGTACAAAGATGAATTTATTAGTATGATTATAAACAGGAACTGTGATTTGGTATAACCATGATCTTTAATGTTTCAGGTAAAGACAGGTGATGAAAATTATCTTCGTCCTGGATGAGAAGAGAAATTTAGAACCACAATTATGATTATGAGTTATTCATATGATTGTGGACCAGAACTGTTAATTGATGTTACAGGGATAAAACATTGTTGGTGGACTTTTAACATGGAGAAGATAATAGACTTTATGATCTATTTGACTCTTCTAATGGATTGCTCGTTCCGCTGCAACTATGGTTGAAAAGTTTTATCATCTACCATATGTTCTAAATCTCTAATTTATTACTGATGAAGGCTATAGAAAATTTAATTATCTTTAGTCATAATATTCTTTACTGAGCTAGTTGTGCTCACCCTTTTGCTTCATAATTCCTTTCAGGTAATAAGAGTGTAGTTGGGTCGAAATGAGGAACAGGGGGAATAGAGCGGTGGTCTCTAATGTGGAGGTTCTCCTAAACAAAGTATAGAAAAGTGTGTTGTATTTTATACATCATTTAGTAGTTATATTTGGTGAATCAAATAGGGTGAGGCGAACCCAACGTTGGAAGGGTGTTTTGACACTATCATACAAGATGTCTAATGACATACAACCTCGTGTTATCATAAGACAGGATTGTGCACATCCACTTTCATCGAGTATATCTCTGAGCACTACCTAAATAATCTTGGAGTTTGGTTGAAGTATAGTTCACAATTAGAGACAGTGAAGATAATTATATGTCAAGAGAAGACTCACCATTGGAAAGAATATGATAGTAATCTTCTCATTTTACTTTGGGGTCTATTGGTTCAACCAAGGATAATTCTCCAGTCTTATGATATCTATTATAACTTAGACGCATGGCCTCCCATGTACGAAGGTTTTCTTGAGCACTTCCCAAAGATTTTAATTTCTAAAACAGTTATTGACTGTACCTTTATGTAAGGTGACATTGTGACGTACTATCCAAGGTTTGGATATGAATCACAGTTGGTATATATTTGTATTAAAACTCACAACATATGTGCTATTGTATTTTGCACGATAATTGTAGTAATAAAGTTGTAGTTGTTTTCTGTACCATGTTTTTGGCAACTCAGAATAGGTTGGGTGGAATGGACCTATTTTGGGGGCGTCACATTTGGTATCAGAGCTTAGGGATATGATCTCTGGCGGAGATCCGGGATTAGAACTAGGAGGGGAGAGATGAGTAAATCCTTCGCTAGTGTGTCCTACCTGAGCTTATTTGTTGGTCGGTCATAATATAGGGATATTATGTGATACGTTAATTTGTTTAATTAACCTTTGTTTTGAAGCTGTATTCTAGAATGATATCTGAAATACAGAGATGAGAAATGGAGAAATCATGATGACCGGGGAGAAAGAATATGAAATGAAAGCAAGGTATTCTCAACTCTTTAAAATACCAGGTACGTAAATTTCGGGAACAAAATTTCATAAGGAGGGGAGATTGTAAGACCCTAAATTTTATGAAATAAAAGTATTCAATTTTTCTTATAATTACTATTCAGTAAATGGTTAAATTGATAAAAATTAAAGTTAAGGGTGATATATGTAAATATTTTAAATAAGTAAGTGGTTATAAAATATTCATGTTGTCGGAGAATATTGGTTTGGTCGTGGAATATTCTTTCTGTCGGGGAATATTCGTACGACGACACAACCATTTGTGGGCCCCATAATGGAAAATGGTCTGATGAAGAAAACGACAAGTATGAGTTTTTATAAATAATGGCATAGTTGTTACCGTTAACACTGTTGGAATACCCGGTGGTTAAAACACAGTAATAAGCGGTGTTGCACAGTAGCACACGGTATTGCATCAATTATTGATTCTTACGTAAGAAGGCACTACTCAATAATTGTTACAGTAATTACTATTCAATATTTTATTTTTTGATTCAATAATTACTACGTTGATATTTTATATTATTGTTGTTTCAATAATTGTCAATACACAATATTTTTTATTATCAGATCAATAATTCATATTATTTGAATAATATTATTAGATAGCATTATTGGCAATGTCTAAAAAGTTCTGTCTAAGGAGAGGTTTGGCCACCTAATTGCGCGCCAGTAAGGAAAAATCCTTATTGGAAAGCCCCCTCTTTCTTGGGAACAGCCTGTTTGTCAATATTGTGATTCTGTAATATAATTTGTGAATAATTAATTATTGATTTATATGATAAGGAAAATATTCATTTTATGTGGATATAGATGGAGAAAATTTTTAATGTGACAATTGTTGAAAATTGATATTATATCTTTTCTGATAAAATAATTCATTTAAATATATTATTATATTACAATAATATAATAATGGTGATATTTTACAATGAATGTGTGATATATGAATAAATGAGGAGAAAGAGTATTTTTGTTACAAAAAATGTTTAACACATGTTTTGTGTGTTGATGGACCCCATTTTTGACTGAAATTTGATTATAGCCTGTAAAATAGTCCGTATGTGGATTTCAGTCAATTTCTGTTTGGAATTTGGAAAAACTTAAACTTACAAAGTTGTAAAGAATTGAATTTCCTATAAAAGGACATAAGATTCAAATTTTTCTGATAAAAGGACTATTTATTATGAATTATTGAAGTTCCAGAATAATTAATTTTTAAAATTTTAATTATTTTTTTAAGAAAAACGTTTTTATTGTTTTGGTGGGCCCCACAAGTGTTGTAAACATGCTGATTTCAGATGTCAAGAGGTGGGCGTGAAAGTTTTTATAATATATTATTATTTTATTAAATTTTCTGCTTTGGTGTTCTAAGCATTTTTCTATAAATATGATGCTTAAGTTAGAATTGAAAATAACACCAGAAACTGAAGTTTTCTCTCTATATATTATCGAGCGTATTTTTGTGACTATTTAGATATCTTGAGTGTTGCTATACGGTGCGAGTTCGTTCAGCGTTATATCCGACATTCTAGTCAGAAGTACTGCTCTTTTGAGGTATGGGATTTTAAGGGATAGTAAGGGATGTTTTTCTCGTAATGATGTTATTCCTTCAATATCATTATACCGAAATATTGGTATGGATTTTATTGTGAAAGTTCTACCTTTTTGTGTCGGGGTTACTATTCACAAATAAGACACTATTTACGTATACGACACTATTCATGTATATGACACTATTTACATATATAACATTATTTACGTATACAGTACTATGTACAAATACAGAGTACTATTCACGAGTTACTATTCATGAATTACTATTCATGAGTTACTATTCACGGGTTACTATTCACGACAAAATTGATTTCTTTTTCTAACCAAATTATCGTTGATTTATGAATCTTACTCTTGAAATTAAATGCAGTTGTTGATCATATTGTTTTTATTATTATATATAACATTTTTATAATCCTGGTGATTAAATTTCTCTTTGACTTGAGTGTAACGATGGGTAGATTATTGGTATGATTGTGACTATGGGTTCTCTTTGGCCAGTAGTGCAAAGTTGAATTGTTGACTGGTATGATCATGACCATTGAATTTATAGTTGAATATCTTTAGCTTAAGTGCAAAGGTGAATTGATCAACAGGGTTATAATTATTGTTCTGAAATGATTATATATTTCTTTGAGATATTAATATCTTTGGTCTGTAGTGCAAAGATGATCTGTTGTTGAATATCTTTAGCCTGTAGTGCAAAGATGATCTGTTGTTGAATATCTTTGGCCTGTAGTGCAAAGATGACCTGTTGTTGAATATCTTTGGCCTGTAATGCAAAGATGAACTGTTAATAAATATCTTTGGCCGTAGTGAAAAGATGAATTTATTAGTATGATTATGAACAGGAACTGTGATTTGGTATAACCATGATCTTTAATGTTTCAGGTAAAGACAGGTGATGAAAATTATCTTCGTCCTGGATGAGAAGAGGAATTTAGAACCACAATTATGATTATGAGTTATTCATATGATTGTGGATCAGAGCTGTTAATTGATGTTATAGGGATAAAACATTATTGGTGGACTTTTAACACGGAGAAGATAATAGACTTTACGGTCTATTTGACTCTTCTAATGGATTGCTCGTTCCGCTGCAACTATGGTTGAAAAGTTTTATCATCTACCATATGTTCTAAATCTCTGATTTATTACTGATGAAGGCTATTGAAAATTTAATTATCTTTAGTCATAATATTCTTTATTGAGCTAGTTGTGCTCACCCTTTTGCTTCACAATTCCTTTCAGGTAATAAGAGTGTAGTTTGGGTGAAGCGAGAAGTAATGAGGAATAGAACGGTGGTCTCTAGCTGTGGAGGTTCTCCCTAAACAGTATAGAAAAGTGTGTTGTATTTTATACATCATTTAGTAGTTATATTTGGTGAATCAAATAGGGTGAGGCGACCCCAACGTTGGAAGTGTGTTTTGACACTATCATACAAGATGTCTAATGACATACAACCTCGTGTTATCATAAGACAGGATTGTGCACATCCACTTACTGAGTATATCTACGAGCACTACCTAAATAATCTTGGAGTTTGGTTGAAGTATAGTTCACAATTAGAGACAGTGAAGATAATTATATGTCAAGAGAAGACTCACCATTGGAAAGAATATGATAGTAATCTTCTCATTTTACTTTGGGGTCTATTGGTTCAACAAAGGATAATTCTCCAGTCTTATGATATCTATTATAACCTAGACGCATGGCCTCCCATGTACGAAGGTTTTCTTGAGCACTTCCCAAAGATTTTAATTTCTAAAACAGTTATTGACTGTACCTTTATGTAAGGTGCCATTGTGACATACTATCCAAGGTTGGGATATGAATCACAGTTGGTATATATTTGTATCAAAACTCACAACATATGTGCTGTTGTATTTTGCATGACAATTGTAGTAATAAAGTTGTAGTTATTTTTTGTACCATGTTTTTGGTGACTTAGAATAGGTTGGGTGGAATGGACCTATTTTGGGGGCGTCACAATATATATATATATAGTCGGCTTCTCTAGCGAACTGGAAGGAGTGAACTAAGAACGAACCGGCTAACTATAACGATGGTTTTTTTCGTCGCTATAGCATAGAAAGCCGGTTTTTTATGCTATAGCGACAGAAAAAACCGTCACTAGAGCCAGTTCGCTCTTAGTTTGCTCCCTCCAGCTCGCTGGAAAGAGTCGGGCTATATATATATATATACAAACTAACCTTTACATTAAAATAACTTAAATTGCATTAAAGCAACTTAAAGCCTTTTAAAGGCTCCACCATTTATTGTGGTGGTTACCTTCCAATTAATTGATTTCTAACACTCCCCCTTGGATGACCACTTCCTAAGAATATGCCTTGTTAAAAATCTTACCAAAGAAAAATCATGTGAGAAAAAATTTGGCTAAGAAAAAGAGTACAGTATTCTTGTGTCATAGGATTACCTCATTAAAACCTTGCAAAGGAAAATCCAATGGGAAAAAAAAAACCTTAGCTAAGGAAAAAGAGTATAATCAACACATATCCTTCAGAAAATTTACTCCCCCTCATGAGTACCATTGTTCATGGTAAAAATATCTTTAAGTCGATGCATGCCAATGTTGTGCACCATCTTCTTAAAAGTCGCAGTTGGTAATGGCTTAGTGAACATATCAACCAAATTATCACATGATCGTATCTGCTTTACATTAATATCACCACTCTTTTGGAGCTTATGTGTATAAAAGAATTTGGTGCAATATGATTGGTTCTATCACCTTTGATATAGTCTCCCCTAATTTGAGTGATACAAGCGACATTATCTTCATATATTATTGTTGGACTATTTGTGATTGATGATAATCCACAATTCTCACAAATATGTTGAATTATCGATCTTAGCCAAACACATTCACGACTCGCTTCGTGAAATGTAATAATCTTTGCATGATTTGAAAAAGTAGCAGAAATTATTTGCTTAACAGATCTCCATGAAATAGTAGTATTTACATAAGAAAATAAATATCTTGTTTGTGATCGGCCTTTGTGTAGATCAGAAAGGTAACCTGCATCAGCATATCCAACTAACTGTGATTTTGATCTATTTGGATAAAATAATTCAAAATCAGTAGTCCCACGAAGATATCGGAAAATATGCTTAATTCCATTCCAATGTCTCCGAGTTGGTGCAGAACTATACCTTGCTAGTAAGTTAATTGCAAATGTTATCAAATCGTGTAAAATTTGCAAGATACATCAAAGCACCAATTGTACTAAGATATAGTACTTCAGGACCAAGAGTTTCTTCATCATTTTCTTGTGGTTGAAATGGATCTTTCTTGACATCAACTAACCGACCAACCATTGGAGTGCTCAAAGGATGAGCTTTATCCATGTAAAATTGCTTTAAAATTTTTTCTGTGTACGTTGATTGACGAACAAGAATTTCATTCGGAAGATGTTCAATTTACAGGCTAAGACAGAATTTTGTCTTACCAAGATCTTTCATCTCAAATTCATTTTTTATATATTTTGTTGTTTTTGTTAACTCTTTTGGAGTCCCTATAAGATTTCGATCATCAATATATACTATAACAATAACAAATTCGGATTCTAATTTCTTTATAAAAACACATGGGAAAATTTAATTATTTTTAAATCATTCTTTCAAAAGATATTCACTGAGGCAATTATACCACATGCATCCAGATTGTTTTAACCCATATAAAGATCTTTATAGCTTGATAAAATATATACTTTGAGATGTAGAATTATATGCTTCAAGCATTTTATATTCTTCTGAGATTTTCATGTAGATATCATTTGTAAGGAATACGCATGTGAATGTATTCCTATTTTACATATGAATTGATTATAATATATATGAATGAATATGCAAGTATGCTTGCATTAAGAAAAACTGTAAAGTCCTTTGATAGATAATAGAAATATATGTACAAGGACTTAGAATGAATTGATCAAATATGTTAGGTTGATCCTACATAAGTAAAACAACTTTGTAAAGTCCTTAAAAAGAAATGATGTACAAGGACTATAAATATAGAAAGATCAAGCATGTTAGGTTGATCTTATTATGTAATAGATAAAGTTTGTCTCGATCGTCGAACCTTTGCACCAAAAATCGTAGTCTGCCAGGAGAGTCAAGGAAAACTCGAGAGCTATTGAGGCAGAATCGTAGTATGCAAAATAGTAGATCTCAGAGTTCGTAGACTGCCAGGAGAGACGAGGAAGGATCGTAGTGTGTCGAGTAGAACTTCCTCGGAGCCGTAGTCTGCTGAGAAAGTCATGTTCAGAATCGTAGAGACAGCCTGCCTACGAACCGACCGAGCATCTGCTGAAGCCAAGTCAATAATCGTAGACTACACTCAGAGTCGTAGAGTCTACTGATCATATCAAAGGTAGAGATCATAGTCAAGAAAGATCAGATGAAGACAACAAGCACAACGACTGAAATCATAGAGTGTCAAGATCTGATCTCGGAGTCGTAGTGTCTACACAGCCGAAGCTAAATCATAGAGTGTAGAACTAAGACTTCAACAGATGTGTTCACAATGCCAAGGTAGAATCGGAGAGCAAATATGATTCTCAATAAAAGAGCACTCCCAGAATATCCAAAGGAATGAAGCCTCTGGTTGGTACTGCAAAGATATATCTCACCTAAAGGAAACCAGAGAGCACTCAACGAATGGCATATAAGCTAGCAGAAGATCTAAGCACCAATTCAATCAACATCCAGATTGAGTTGTGAAGCCATTCGAGATGAAGTTTTCCACAAGCTGATCATAAGAAGACTTCAGTAACTAACTAAGGAAAGTCAGCAAGTGCAGTAGCAGTCAAGTAAAAAGAAGACGACAATCTTGAAAGCAACTAGGATCGTAGTGTTTGCCAAACAAAGAAGGAACTGATGGAGTGTACACAAAGATACTGGTTAGCATCTGAAGAGCAAGGCTAAAGTGATTAAGCATTAGGTCAGTCCATTGATGATAAGTGAACGGGAGATCACAAGGAGAAAGCGAGCTGGATACGCCATAAATCTGAAGTGTCTTGCTATTCAGAAGGGGCCAGAACAAGGAGTCAAGCCATCAGTATTTGAGAACAGTCGAGGCAAACAGAAGTGTTCTACATTGAAGATCCAATCAACACTCTTCAAGATCGTAGTGTTATCTCTAACAGTCAATAAGACACTACGATCAGGTCCAAGAAAGCATGCATCAGAATCGTAGAGTTCGGTCATCCAAAGATTGAAACAGTGGTAACGGTTCAATCTGAAGGTTGGGATTCAGACAAGAGCTTATTGAGAGCATCGATGCAAAAGGACAACCTCTGATCGAGAAATCAGAAGGGGGAAATAAATTCTTCGACCTGCCCGAGACATCAAAGTGATATCTCTGACGAGGTAGGTGAAACAGTAGACTGCAGTGTTAGAAAGTAATGTCATGTCACATCTGCAGTCTGCACCAAACAACTTGAGATCTGTGAAGCAACTCAAAAAGAGTTTAACGACTACTTTCCAACGGGAGTATTGGGAAGGAGTATAAATCAGCAAGAGCTTCAAAGATCAAAGGTTGCTGGAGATGCTGAGTTTGGAGAAATTGTGGACTGATCTAACCAACGTAAAATAGTGAGTGACCAATGAAGGTCCGAAGGCTCACTCTACGATCCACCAAGAACACTTGGAAACAAACAAAGAAAGAAGTATAATTGAGAGTTCTACATTGTAGAAGTGAGAGTTCTACTACAAGAAGAGTGTTCTAAACTGCCGAGAGAAAGAAGAGCATCAATGTCATCTTGATGTCCATCATGGGAAGACTCTAAGTACCAAAGAGAAGAGCTTACAGCCATCTTCGCAAGTCCATCATGAGAAGGCATCAAGTATCAAGAATGAAGATCACCAATGCCATCATGGTGTCAAGCATGAGAAAGTTTCTAAGTACCTAGCAGAAGAGATTACAGTCATCTTAGAAACTCATCATGTGCAGCCATCAAGTATCAAGAAGAATGATCTTCACTGCGATTCAACAAAGGATCATCAAGTGGTTGAGAGAATCGAAGAAATTCGAGCATCATGCAACACTCAACCGCACTTCAAGGATGATCACGACAAGCTGTTAAGCATTCAGAGATGAAGAGCTTAAAGGACATCTTAGCATTACCTCCAACAAACAAATAACATCAACAACAAGAAGCTTGGGCCTGAGGGGTCCTTGTCCAGAGGGACTAAATGAAGTTAAAAGCCTGCTGGGCTTGAAGACTTCCAAGGGAACTAGAGAAGTTCCAAGGTGTTGGCCTTGAAGAGTTCTTAGTGAATCAAGTCCCAAGGTCAGCTTTGGCCTGAAGGAATCTTAGTGATTCGTGGTGCCGCCCTTCCTTATTGGAAATCCTGCTAGTTGAAAGTAGAAGAGTGGATTAGGAGCTTGAGTCTCTGAACCACTTAAAATCCCTTGTGTCTTTTACTTTATGTCATTTATATTATGTACTTAACTGCTATTATTGCTTTGTATATTTTAACTGCTTACAACTGAACTAACTCTAAAAACAATGTATATATGATTATGAATATATCAATGAAGGGGATCTTTTACTTATTCCGATGTGCTTGAAAAGATCCTTATGTTTGTCATATGCTAAATTATTAGCAATACAAAATAAATGAGAAAAGTATTTGAAATTAAAAAGGATTTGTTCAACCCCCCTTCTAGATCTATATTGTGCCTACTGGGAACTAACAATTGGTATCAGAGCAGATTCTCATGCTATTCAAAAGCTAATCGCTTTAAGTCTGATCCTAGGCACAAACATTGTTCTAAACTTGGTTTAGTAGTAAGTCACTTGTTATATGCAGATGAGCTCACACGTTGGAAATACTGTGTACAGGTAAATGTGTATATACCACTGAAGCTGCTCAGATTGGTCCATGCTCTTGATTTCCATATCAACAAGACCAATCCTTGCCCGCGGTTAATCTTGTAGTCTGAAGACCAGGCTAGGAAGCTCAAGAGACATCAACAGAAAAGAGTCAAACGTCCACCAGCCTGAAAAGATGAAAAGGCCATACATGCTAAGAACTGCTTATCCAGAGAAGAAAGAAAAACTTCTCAAACATGTGTCTGGCCAACCAGCAACTGGATGTAAACCTTATAAACTCAAGGATGTCAAAGAACTAAAGATGCTGAGATTCTCTTAGCTTGCATCTTCAAGACCACGACTGATTGATTGAAGGTCAACTGGAGAAACAAGCTGTCAAGAGCAAATGGGAAACTATGCACATCAATGCCTAACCAAATATATCTAAGATAAATGACTGTTAAGAAACTGACAGTAAAAAGGTACGGTTCCTCACTAATATATATATGTACATCATGTTGCACCTACTTATGCACTATAACAGTATCCTGTCAAGAAATCATAATCTACCTAAAAAGGTGAAGAGAGAAAGTACAATGAGGTTGGAAACTCAAATGCTTATAAACTTTCTCTCCATTCAAGTTTTAGGTTGAAGATGATATCTTGAAAGAAATCTGAAATAGGTCATAAGCATATCAAAGGTTAAATTAATCTTATGTGGAGTAATCTTTGCTTTTGGGTTAGTATGTATGTACAAACCTATGTTCTAAGTGTTTGATAACACACATAGTATGATCAGCTCTAAAAGAGTATCTTGAAGATTCATAGAAACTGATCACCTCCATGAATCAACCAGATACACATAAGTCATAGAGTTGATTCTCACTCTGTGAACATTTAAACCATGTGAGCATAACCAAGCAAATGATGAAACCATCAAAGAAAAAGAGTGTTTTATTAAAATGACAAATCTTGCACACACTCATCATCATGCATCTCATAATGTAATATCTAAATTAGTTATATGCATGAATATGATTTATGGTGTTCAACATGATGAAAATTCAAATATATGAGGAACAGAGATTTTGAAAACTAACCTAGCAGGACCCATTTAACTATGGGTACCAAAACTAGAAATGCATCTAACCTGCAGGTACTTGGTCTATCTGGCCACACTAAGGAATGCTGAAGCAGAGGACTTCAGTCAAAGAAAGATTTAACCAGCAGAAGGCTTAAGACTGTTCAAAAATGATTCTGATAAAATTCTTATGTCAAAGCCTGTCCTTGAAGACCTGCTGAGCTAATCATAAATGAAGCTCACATGGCTGTTGATCCTTATATGGAAGCAGGCCTTTCAACCAAAGATGAAAAAGGGTCTTAGATGCTCAATCATGCAAAACATATCATATGAGAAGAATCCTTAAGGAAGTTCACATCATAGGATCATCAAGCATCAATCATGAGGAACTCATTATGGAAGCAGAACTCAGCAAACACAAACTATCAAAGAAGACTACGTTCGTAGTGCTGTAAAATTATCGTAGAATGATCAGTCCTGGAGATATCCATGTGTACGATGTAAAGAGATTTAATTGACAGTGGCGATCCCAGTCAGAAGGAGATATGCAAGGATGCCTCCTAATGCACATGAAGAAAAGGAAATCACACCTCACTAAGAAGACATTATAAACATGGGGAAGCAGTGATCTGTTAAGGAACAACAACACTGAGATATACTATGAAGCAATGTACCAGTTACAGAGTCCCAAAACTTTGTGGCTGATGAACCAAATGAAGATCCATAGTCAGTAGGAACGTCTCAAAATGTACTACTGATGTGAGACCCCGAATTTTAAGAAATAAAAGTACTCAATTTTTCTATTTTAGTAAAAAGTTAAATTGATAAAAGTTTAAAGTTAAGGGTAATATGTGAAATTTTTTGCAAACTAAGCAAGTTGATATAAAATATTCGTTGTGTGGGGGAATATTCGATTAGTCGGGGAATATTCTTTTTGTCGGGGAATATCCGTACGACGGTACAATCATTGGTGGACCCGACAACAGAATTATTGTCGGATTGAGAAAACGATAAAAATATTTTTATGAAAAATAATGGCGAAAGTTTTACCGTTAAAACTGTTGAACTACTCGGTAGTAAAAGTACAATAATACGCGTGGTTGCATAGTAGCACACGATATTGATTATTAATGCTTACGTGAGAAATCACTCAGTTTTGTTTAATTATTGCTACAGTAATTGCTGCATAGTATCTCATGTTATTTGATTCAATTATTGTCGATATTTTATATATTATTGAGATGACAAAGTTATTAAGATTATTATTTGCAATATTAACGATGTCGAGAATTTTATGCCAAGGAGAGGTTTGGTCACCTAATTACGCGCCAATAGGGAGATATCCTTATTGGAAAGCCCCCTCTTTCCTAGGAACGACCTGGTCGATTAATAGTGTGAATAATAATAATGATGATGAGTTTTGTTTTATTAGTATTATTAATGTAATAAAACAGAAAATCATTTTATATAAAACAGAATACTTTTATAAAGTTATTTGTTTTATTAGACTATAAATAGAATATATGATATTCTATTATGCATAATGTTTGCATAGTAAAAATTTTTTATATAAATGTAATACTTTTATAAAGTTATTTGTTTTATTAGACTATAAATAAAATATATAATATTCTATTATGCATAGTGTTTGCATAGTGCCTGCATAGTATTTGCTTAGTAAATTTTTTTTATATAAAACAGAATACTTTTATAAAGTTATTCATTTTATTAGATTATAAATAGAATATATTATATTTTATTTAAAAGATTTTGCTTTAAATATGGACCGTCCGATTAAAAGTAAATTAATCTGGACCGTTCATGAATTAGTTACTATGCAGTCCATTCTTCTATAAATAGAAGCTCATTCCTTCATTATTTCTTACGAATTCAGTGAAACTCTAGAGAGAGAAACTATAGAGAGAGTTCTTCTTCTATAATCTCGAGCGTATTTATTTAGAGTTTAAGAAAGTTTTGAGCATAGAAGATAGTGCAAGTTTTCTTCAAGTATATTCCCACCCTACCAGTCAGAATACTTTTCTTTTTAAGGTATGGGATATTATTTGTTGTACTCGTAGGGGATATTATTTGTTGTACTCGTAAGGGGTATTATTTCTTTTGTATTCATGAATAGAACTTTTGTTATTCTATTCTTTATTATTATGTTGGAATAACCTGTATACGCGGGCTACCCTATACTTGGTGAAATTCTTCTGTTATTCCATTCTTTATCATTATGTTGGAATAACTGTTTATGCCAAGTACCGCATACATTGTGAAATTCTTTCTTTATTCCATTCTTTATCATTATGTTGGAATAACTTTGTTTTTTGCAAGCACCGCATACATGGTGAAATTCTTTCGTTATTCCATTCTTTATTATTCTCAGTAGGAATATCACGCTTTAGGTGCGTATTACGCTTTGACACGGGTTCCATTATTTATTATTCTCGGAATAATATCCTGCATGCGCTTACGCATGACTGGTTCAATTATTTATTATACATTGGAATAACTCATGCATGTGAGGCCTATCGCATGCCGGTGAATTCTTACGTTATTCTATTATTTATTATTCATTGGAATATCCTCTCAGCACGCGTTTACGCATGACCTAGTTCCATTCTTTATTATTACATTGAAATAACATGTCTATGTGGATTACCGCATGCATGGTAAATGATCCTTCGATTCATACGAATAGTATTTTCATTAAAAGAGGTTTCTTCCAGGCGGTTTTGTAATTTTTCGACCCTCAAAAATACGAAAAAATTTGAAATGATAATTTGATGAGTTTTCTAGATTGTGTCCAAAATGGCGATTTTGGATGTATAGATTAAGAGTTATGGATTTTATGGGAAAAACTATTTTAAAAGTAAACCCTTATAACTCCTTGTGGTTAACTCCAAAATTGGTGAAATTTTTATTGGGAGTACATGTATAAATAAAGAGTATACCTGTAAATTTCGGAATTTTTGGACAAAAGTACAATTTATGATAAATGTCTAAATATTCGCGCTTTTATTTTAGCCATATGAAAAATAGTGAATGAATTTAAAAATTATGAGAAAAATATATGTTCAAGATGGGACTATATTCTGCTAAATCCCAGAAAAGAAATATTTTTTTTACTAATTTGATATTTTTCATGAAAATGAACTAGTTATGAGTAAATGAATTAAATATGTTATGTGAAGTAATAAAATTGGAAAAAAGGATTTTATGGCTTGGGAATCCTATATAGTGTATATGCAGATTTTGGATGAGGGATTTGATAATTGATGATGAAATCTTATGAGTATGACATTTTTGAATGATTAAATGCATTATTCGATAAAGTGTAAACAATTAAAACAAATTGTTTATAAGTTTAAGAAATGATTAAAATATTGTTATAATATTAATGATATTAGATTATGAGATTATTAAGTGATTGATAACATTTGGTTATTATTGAACGCTGGATAAATTGTATTATAAATATTTAATATTTATCCTTTATCTCATTTGATTGATTCTTATATCATTGTCATCATCCTCATGCTCATATTGTGTTGAAAGTCATCTTTGGCCGTAGTGCATAGATGGACTTGGTATGATTATGACCAGGGATTATTCGGTATAATCATGACCGTGATGTTACAAATGATATGGAAAAAGTACTCATTGGCCCGTAGTGCATTGATGGATTCTCTTCGGCCAAGGGTGCAAAGATAAATTGTTTTATGGCATGATCATGACCGTTGATGAAAACACGATTATCTTTAGCCCGTAGTGCATGCATAATTCGTGGTCGTGATATTAACGAATATCCTTAGCCGTAGTGCATGGATAATTCAGTGATATGGATTAATTATCGAGCTGAGTCTCAGCGATGAAATATAATTCATGGATGTGATATTAACGAATATCCTTGGCCGTAGTGCGAGGGTGATTCGATGATGTGGATTATTTATTAAGCTGAGTCTCAGCGATAAAATATTTAATATACACTTTTAATTCGTAGAAGATAGTAGATATCATGCTCTACTTGACTCTTCTAAAATATAGTTGTATGTCTTTGGCATGTAGTGCAAAGATGAATTGTTAATGAATATCTTTGGTCGTAGTGCAAAGATGAATTTATTAGTATGATTATGAGCAGGAATTCTAATTTGGTATAACCATGATTTTTGATGTTTCAGGTGAAGATAGGTGATGAAAATTATCTTCGTCCTGGTTGCGAAGAGGAATTTAGAACCACAATTATGATTATGAGTTATTCATATGATTATGGATAGGAATTGTTGATTTATTTTACAGGGATAAAACATTGTTGGTGGACTTTTAATATGGAGAACATAATAGACCTTATGGTCTATTTGACTCTTCTAATGGATTGCTCGTTCCGCTGAAACTATGGTTGAAAAGTTTTATCATCTACCATATGTTCTAAATCTCTGATTTATTAATGATGAAGGCTATTGATGATGTAATTAGCTTTATTCATGATATTCTTTACTGGGCTAGTTGTGCTCACCCTTTCTGCTTCACAATTCCTTTCAGGTAATAAGAGTGTTGCCGGGTCGAGCGGGGATAACAGGGGAATAGAACGGTGGTCTCTAGTTGTGGAGGTTCTCCCTAAACAGTATAGAAAAGTGTGTTGTATTCTATACATCATTTAGTAGTTATATTTGGTGAATCAAATAGGGTGAGGTGAACCCAACTTTGGAAGGGTGTTTTACCACGATCATACAAGATGTCTAATGACATACAACCACGTGTTATCATAAGACAGGGTTGTGTGCATCCACTTGCTGAGTATATCTACGGGCACTACCTATACGATCTTGGAGTTTATTTGAAATATAATATTCACTTGGAGACAGTGGAGATAGTTATATGTCAAGAGAAAACTCACCATTGAAAAGAAGATGATAGTAATCTTCTCGTTTTTCTTTGGGGTCTATTTGGTCAACCAAGGATAATTCTGTGGACATATGATATCTATTATAACCTAGACGCATGGCCTCCCATGTACGAAGGTTTCCTTGAGCACTTCCCAAAGATTTTAATTTCTAAAACAGTTTTTGACTATACTTTTATGTAAATTAACATTGTAAGGTTGTGGTCGATGCACCATGAGAGTTACATACATTTGTATTAAAACTCACAGTTAACTGTGGTCGTATTCTATACGACAGTTCAACAGTTGTATAAATGAAGTTATATTTGAATTTTGTACCATATATCTGGCGACACAGAATAGGTGATGTATACTTAATTTTGGGGGCGTCACATTTGGTATCAGAGCTTAGGGATATGGTCGCTGGCGGAGATAAGAGTCTAGAATTAGGAGGGAAGAGACGAGTTATATACTTCGCTAGTGTGTGACTTACCTAAGCTGAAATTGTTTACTTGATAAGTTGACAAATTGTGATATGTCAATTAACCTTTGTTTTGAAGATATATTCTAGAATGATATCTGAAATACAGGAGATGAGCAATGGAAAAATCATGATACAGAGGATATAACCGGGAAGGTACAATTCGAAAAGAAAGCAAGGTATTCTCATCTCTTAGAATATCAGGTACGTACGTAAATTTTGAGGGCCAAATTTTATAAGGAGGGGATATTGTGAGACCCTGAATTTTAAGAAATAAAAGTATTCAATTTTTCTATTTTGGTAAATAGTTAAATTGATAAAAGTTTAAAGTTAAGGGTAATATGTGAAAATTTTTGCAAACTAAGCAAGTTGATATAAAATATTCATTGTGTCGGGAAATATTCGATTAGTCGGGGAATATTCTTTTTGTCGAGTAATATCCATACGGCGGTACAATCATTGGTGGACCCCACAACGGAATTATTATCGGATTGAGAAAACGATAAAAATATTTTTATGAAAAATAACGGCAAAAGTTTTACCGTTAAAACTGTTGAACTACTCGGTAGTAAAAAACACGATGTCTGGCTGTGGTTGCATAGTAGCACACCGGTATTGATTATTGATGCTTACGTGAGAAGTCACTCAGTTTTGTTCAATTATTGCTATAGTAATTGCTGCATAGTATCTCACGTTATTTGATTCAATTATTGTCGATATTTTATATATTATTGAGATGACAAAGTTATTAAGATTATTATTTGCAATATTAACGATGTCGAGAATTTTATGCCAAGGAGAGGTTTGGTCACCTAATTGCGCGCCAATAGGGAGATATCCTTATTGGAAAGCCCCCTCTTTCCTAGGAATGACCTGGTCGATTAATAGTGTGAATAATAATAATGATGATGAGTTTTGTTTTATTAGTATTATTAATGTAATAAAACAGAAAATCATTTTATATAAAACAAAATACTTTTATAAAGTTATTTGTTTTATTAGACTATAAATAGAATATATGATATTCTATTATGCATAGTGTTTGCATAGTAAAATCTTTTTATATAAAACAGAATACTTTTATAAAGTTATTTGTTTTATTAGACTATAAATAGAATATATAATATTTTATTATGCATAGTGTTTGCATAGTGCTCAGAGTGTTTGCATAGTAAAATCTTTTTATATAAAACAAAATACTTTTATAAAGTTATTCATTTTATTAGATTATAAATAGAATATATTATATTTTATTTAAAAGATTTTGCTTTAAATATGGACCGTCAATTAAAAGTAAATCAACTGGACCGTAGTTCATGAATTAGTTACTATGCGATACCATTCTTCTATAAATAGAAGCTCATTCCTTCATTATTTCTTATTTAATTCGGTGAAACTCTAGAGAGAAACTATAGAGAGTTCTTCTTCTATAATTTCGAGCGTATTTCTTTAGAGTTTAAGAAAGCTTTGAGCGTAGAAGATAGTGCAAGTTTTCTAAAAGTATATTCCCGCCCTACCAGTCGGAATACTTTTTTTTTAAGGTATGGGATATTATTTGTTGTACTCGTAGGGGATATTATTTGTTATACTCGTAAGGGGTATTATTTCTTTTGTATTCATGAATAGAACTTTTGTTATTCTATTCTTTATTATTATGTTGGAATAACCTGTATACGCGGGCTACCCTATACTTGGTGAAATTCTTCTGTTATTCCATTCTTTATCATTATGTTGGAATAACCTGTTTATGCGATGTACTGCATACATGGTGAAATTCTTCTGTTTTTCCATTCTTTATCATTATGTTGGAATAACCTGTTTATGCGAAGTACCGCATACATGGTGAAATTCTTACATTATTCCATTCTTTATTATTCAGTAGGAATATCCCGCCGGTCAAGCGTATTATGCGACTGATTCCATTATTTATTATTACGCCGGAATATCATCGCATGCGTGCGTTTACGCATGACCTGGTTCAATTATTTATTATTCTGTTGGAATATCCTCTCTGTGCGTTTACGCATGACCTAGTTCCATTCTTTATTATTCTGTTGAAATAACATGTCTATGTGGATTACCGCATGCATGGTAAATGATCCTTCGTATTCATACGAATAGTATTTTCATTAAAAAAAGGTTTCTTCCAGGGGCAGTTTTGTAATTTTTCTGACCCTCAAAAATTCTGAAAAAATTTGAAATGATAATTTGATGAGTTTTCTAGATTGTGTCCAAAAATGGCGATTTTTGGATGTATAGATTAAGAGTTATGGATTTTATGGGGAAAAACTATTTTAAAAGTAAACCCTTATAACTCCTTGTGGTTAAATCCAAAATTGGTGAAATTTTTATTGGGAGTACATGTGTATAACAGGAGTATACCCTGTAAATTTCGGAATTTTTTGGACAAAAGTATAATTTATGATAAATGTCTAAATATTCGGCAGTTTTAGCCATATGAAAAATAGTAAATGAATTTTAAAAATTCTAAAAAAAATATATGTTCAAGATGGGACTATATTCTGTTAAATCCCAGAAAAAAAATATTTTTTTTACTGATTTGGTATTTTTCATGAAAATGAAATAGTTATGAGTAAATGAATTAATTATGTTATGTGAAGTAATAAAATTGGAAAATAGGATTTTATGGCTTGAGAATCCTATATAGGGTATATGCAGATTTTTTATGAGGGATTTGATCATTGATGATGAAATCTTATGAGTATGATATTTTTGAATGATTAAATGCATTATTTGATAAAGTGTAAACAATTGAAACAAATTATTTATAAGTTTAAAAAATGATTAAAATATTGTTATAATATTAATGATATTAGATTATGAGATTATTAAGTGATTGATAACATTTGGTTATTATTGAACGCTGGATAAATTATATTATAAATGCTTAATATTTATCATTTATCTCATTTGATTGATTCTTATATCATTGTCATCATCTTCATGCTCATATTGTGTTGAAAGTCATCTTTGGCCGTAGTGCATAGATGGACTTGGTATGATTATGACCAGGGATTATTCGGTATAATCATGACCGTAATGTTACAAATGATGTGAAAAAAGTCCTCATTGGCCCATAGTGCATTGATGGACAATTTTTGGTATGATTTTGGCTATGGATTCTCTTTGGCCAAGGGTGCAAAGATGAATTATTTTATGGCATGATCATGACCGTTGATGAAAACACGATTATCTTTAGCCCGTAGTGCATGCATAATTCGTGGTCGTGATATTAACGAATATCCTTAGCCGTAGTGCATGGATAATTCAGTGATATGGATTAATTATCGAGCTGAGTCTCAGCGATGAAATATAATTCATGGATGTGATATTAACGAATATCCTTGGCCATAGTGCAGGGGTGATTCGATGATGTGGATTATTTATTAAGCTTAGTCTCGGCGATAAAATATTTATTATACACTTTTAATTCGTAGAAGATAGTAGATATCATGCTCTACTTGACTCTTCAAAAATATAGTTGTATGTCTTTGGCATGTAGTGCAAAGATGAATTGTTAATGAATATCTTTGGCCGTAGTGCAAAGATGAATTTATTAGTACGATTATGAGCATGAATTACGATTTGGTATAACCATGATTTTTGGACGTTGTGTGAAGATAGGTGATGAAAATTATCTTCGTCCTGGTTGCGAAGAGGAATTTAGAACCACAATTATGATTATGATTTATTCATATGATTGTGGACATGAACTATTGATTTATTTTACAGGGATAAAATATTGTTGGTGGACTTTTAATATGGAGAAGATAATAGACCTTATGGTCTAATTGACTCTTCTAATGGATTGCTCGTTCCGCTGCAACTATGGTTGAAAAGTTTTATCATCTACCATATGTTCTAAATCTCTGATTTTTTAATGATGAAGGCTATTGATGATGTAAATTATCTTTAGTCATGATATTCTTTACTGGGCTAGTTGTGCTCACCCTTTCTGCTTCACAATTCCTTTCAGGTAATAAGAGTGTTGCTTGGTCAAGCGGGGATAACAGGGGAATAGAACGGTGGTCTCTAGTTGTGGAGGTTCTCCCTAAACAGTATATAAAAGTGTGTTGTATTCTATACATCATTTAGTAGTTATATTTGGTGAATCAAATAGGGTGAGGTGAACCCAATTTTGGAATGGTGTTTTGCCACTATCATACAAGATGTCTAATGACATACAACCTCGTGTTATCATAAGATAGGGTTGTGCGCATCCACTTGCTGAGTATATCTACGGGCACTACCTATATGATCTTGGAGTTTCTTTGAGATATTAATATCTTTGCTTTGTAGTGTAAAAGATGATGCATTGTTGAATATCTTTAACTTTTGTAGTGCAAAGATGATCTATTGTTGAATATCTTTTATTTTGTAGTGCAAAGATAACTTTGTTGTTGAATATCTTTGGCTGCAGAGCAAAGATGAATCATTAATGAATATCTTTGGCCGTAGTACAAAGATGAATTTATTAGTATGATTATGAGCAGAGGCGTGATTTGGTATAACCATGATCTTTAATGTTTCGTGTAAAGGCGGTGATGAAAATTATCTTAAATCCCGGATGAGAAGAGAAATTTAGAACCACAATTATGATTATGAGTTATTCATATGATTGTGGACCGTAGCTGTTAATTGATGTTTAGGAGGATAAAACATTGTTGGTGGACTTTTAACATGGAGAAGATAATAGACTTTTATGATCTATTTGACTCTTCTAATGGATTGCTTTCGTTCATTTTGCAACTATGGTTGAAAAGTTTTATCATCTACCATATGTTCTAAATCTCTGATTTATTACTGATGAAGGCTATAGAAAATTTAATTATCTTTAGTCATAATATTCTTTACTGAGCTAGTTGTGCTCACCCTTTTGCTTCATAATTCCTTTCACGTAATAAGTGTGTAGTTGGGTCGAGCGGGAGTAACAGGGGAATAGAACGGTGGTCTCTAGCTGTGGAGGTTCTCCCTAAACAGTATAGAAAAGTGTGTTGTATTTTATACATCATTTAGTAGTTATATTTGGTGAATCAAATAGGTGAGGCGAACCCAACGTTGGAAGGGTGTTTTGACACTATCATACAAGATGTCTAATGACATACAACCTCGTGTTATCATAAGACAGGGTTGTGCACATCCACTTGCTGAGTATATCTACGAGCACTACCTATATAATCTTGGAGTTTAGTTGAAGTATAGTTCACAATTAGAGACAATGAATATAATTATATGTCAAGAGAAGACTCACCATTGGAAAGAAGATGATAGTAATCTTCTCATTTTTCTTTGGGGTCTATTGGGTCAACCAAGGATAATTCTGTGGACATATGATATCTATTATAACCTAGACACATGGCCTCCCATGTACGAAGGTTCCTTAAGTACTTCCCAAAGATTTTAATTTCTAAATAATTTTTGACTATACTTTTATGTAAATTACCATTGTAAGGTTGTGGTCGAGGCACCATGAGAGTTATATACATTTGTATTAAAACTCACAGTTAACTGTGGTCGTATTCTATACGACAGTTCAACAGTTGTATAAATAAAGTTGTATTTGAATTTTGTACCATGTATTTGGCGACTCAGAATGGGTGATGTATACTTAATTTTGGGGGCGTCACAACTGATAACCTATCAACCACCCAACTCAAAATCGTGGAGTGCCTACGATCAAAAGTGTAAGAGTAGGAGGACACCACGATTACAACAAATGCAATTTCCTAAAGTTGGTAGAGGACTTCCCCAGCAGAAAAGGTCAAATGAGATATGAGTGCAAATCACTTCTAAAGAAGTTCATCTGAAAAGTGCCTCAGGGACAAACCTGACCCTTAGCTCACTCTAAGAGGTTGGCCCTTTCTGAGCTACCTTAACCCAGAAGGATTGTTTAGTCAAGTTCATCTCAAGAACCAAGACTGTCAACGATCCTAGAGTAGAGTTTGAAGAGAACTTCACGATCGTAGTGCAACCTCAGCTCATGGTGAGCTCGGAAGAACTAAACAATTGCTCAACCATTCAGATTATGAGGAGAAAAGTTCGAATACAGTTTGGAAAGACACCATGCAAACACACCTCGGAACTTAAGTGCCCAAACTGGTTTGGGGTATATCAGTGGTCATGCTATGCAGTTTCAAGATAAGGATTAATGTCAAAACCATCCACTGCATCATCTCTCAAAATAAGATCATTGAGTCAACAAAGGAAAACGTAGAGTCCACAGCTGCCTTACCATGCCACTCTACGAATCAAAATGGTCAACGGTCAATCCACGTCATCGATGCCTATTTGTTTTAAAAAGGGACATTAAACTGAAGAGTTAATGAGGAGTTACAGCTCATTACTGGGCATCGTGCAACCAATGGCTAGTTGACACATCACAGCGTATGTAGAGTCAGAAGGGACTACCATAAAGACAAATTCAAAATCTGTAAACAGTTACCAAAACTATCTAACCTCTCTCCCTCCCATTTTCAAACCGTAGAATCCTCTTCGAAGCCAAAATCAATTAACCCTCAAGAGACTTGCCCAAATCACAATCAGCTATCTCTCATAAATCTTTCTAAATCTAATACTCATATTCCTCGAACTATTCAAATGGCATATTGGTGAGTAATCACTGGCATTCAGCTCGGAACTAAGTCATTTGAGAAATCTGAAAAGAAGTTCAGAGACATTCTTGAACTTGTGAAGAAAGCTGGATTCTCAGAATGTCTTGAGGCAAGAACTCGAGTATATGCTGAACTGGTTAAGGAGTTCTACTCAAATGCATCCATAAATGCCAGAATCCTTGCTACCAAGATCAAATATCAGTCTCTAAAACTAAAATCATCAGATATCAATCAATGCTTAGGCTTTCCTGACCTAGGACTGAAAAGCCTTGATGAGATCGACACTGAACATGCAAAGAAGATTATGGGGTACAAAAGAAACCCTAGTCTGAAGGACATAAAGAAGAAGGAGTTTCTTGAGGAATTCAAATTCCTTACTGAGGTAGTGGGAAAATGTATACTATGCAAGGATACTGCACATGACACTGTGCTTGATCAACAGTTGAAGATTATGTCTGCAATAGTTTTGAAGAAGAGAATAAACTTTGGAGCTATCTTATTCGATCAGATCTCCAAATGGGTAGAAAGGGCTGAGATAAAGAAGTCTACAGATAGACCCCTGACTAAGGTCTTTCATGGAAGACTACTGAGTATTGTGATGAAGAAGAAGCTGGGAAGCAAGATCAAGGATGATGAGGGAGAGCCTCTAAATGTTCACAAAGTGATGTCTCCTCAACTGTTCGTAAATTGGAAGAAGAACCCAAAAGAAAATAGGAGGTTAACAACAACTGGGAGCAGCAGAAAGAACTCTGCGAAAAAGAGGAAGGCGAAGAAGGTGGAAAGCTCTGAGTCTGGTGACTCTGCATCAGTACCATCCACACCAGTAAGGAAGAGATCCAGGAGTGTGAAGAAAACAAAGTCTCTACCAAAAAGTCTCTCCACCAAAGACAAGGATGAAGAAGAAAAAGTCTTGACTGCAGAAACCACCAAGAGAAGAAGTAACAGACTGCTTCAAGGGCCATTAAGAAAGAAAGCTAAGGTGGAAAACAGGCCAGCACCAGTTTCCTAAGAAAGTACATCTGACAAAGAAGAGGACGTAGAGTCAGAAGAAGAAGAAAAGAGAATTGATGATGTCAAGACTGAGTCCCCAAAGATCAAATCCAGCGATGAAGGTGGAACTGGATTCATGGAAGAAAATGTAAGCTTTAATGATGAAGAAGAATGCACAAGCCCTATGGCTAACTCTCAGAGCATTCACTCTGAAAATGAAGAAAGGCTGCAAAATGACAAAGTTACATCTCTTACTGCAACTATAACGCCCCCAAAATAGGTCCAATCCATTCAACCTATTCTGAGTTGCCCAATACATGGTACAGAAAACAACTACAACTTTATTACCACAATTGTCATGAAAAATACAACAACACATATACTGTGAGTTTTAATACCAACTGTGACTCAAGTCCCAACTATGGACATCACCTCACATTGATACATTACATAAAGGTACAATCAAAAACTGTTTTAGAAATTAAAATCTTTGGGAAGTGCTCAAGGAAACCTTCGTACATGGGAGGCCACGCGTCTAGGTTATGATAGATATCATATGTCCACATAATTATCCTTAGTTGACCCAATAGACCCCAAAGAAAAATGAGAAGATTACTATCATGTTCTTTTCAATGGTGAGTCTTCTCTTGACATATAACTATCTCCACTGTCTCCAGTTGAAAATTATATTTCAAACAAACTCCAAGATCATATAGGTAGTGCTCGTAGATATACTCAGCAAGTGGATGCGCACAACCTTGTCTTATGATAACACGAGGTTGTATGTCATTAAACATCTTGTATGATAGTGGCAAAATGTAGCATCCCCAAATTCGGGTACTTTTTACCACGAATCTGGTATACTAATTCTATAATTATTGCGGAAGATATAAACATAAATTGTTTATACATTAAACTTTTACACATTATTCCCAAGGTCTACAACCTTAACTTAATACATACATTCAATATTTTAAATGTTAACAATACTATTTTCGTCAGAAGATTTAATAAATCTAACTGCACCATAATTTAGTCTTGCACTTTGCCTTTACTTATGTCTTTACTCGAGCTTTCCTCTAAATCTAAAAATTTTATCATGATATAGCAAGGGTGAGCAACAAATTTGCCCAGCAAGTTTAAATTCAATAATTTAACGATATATCATGATTGAAAGAATTGAACAATAATCTAGCTAACTTTTAACAATATAAACATTGTGAAAGAGCATGAACAAATTTTCTTAGCTGAACGACCAAGTCAATAAAAATGAATGGTCAAGCATAAATATGAACAAATTAACTGAACCAAATGGTAATGAAGGTGATCAGCCTTTCATACCTAATGAACATTTACAATATGCACAACGTGCGAATCAATAATCAATATAGACGTGAATAATCAACAACAACTATTCACCAACATGCTTTGAACATACAACTCAAGTTTAAGTTAGGGAAACTTGCATGAACCGCTGATTACCACTAAACAATATAATGTAATCTCTTACGAAAGACCTATCTGTATAAGATTGATCTTTTAGTCAGCATAACATACCTGTTAGCTAATAATACTATTACTTTATACCTATATTATCTAACACTTAAATCAAATATTAGATAACATCTTAACACATCAGTATTATTATCATCCTTTGATAATTCTTTAATCACTATATCATATACATTATGATTTAACACTTTAATAAGTCAAATACCAAACCAGCAACCTGGATTTCAAATCCAGCAACCTGGATTCCAAATCCAGTAACCTAGATGGTCAATCCCATAAAAACTGCAATCCAGTAAATTGGATTTCTTATCCAGTAACTAGATTGCAATCCAGCAAGCTAGATCCAACAAATTTTCAATTCAGTAAACTTCTTTTTAATCCAGCAAGCTGGATTCATCAGATTTTCCACTCCAGCAAGCTGGATTCCATATCCTTTTTACGAAAATACAAAATCAGTTTCTTATTTTTCTATCCTTTGACCAAACACATATACATAAATTTCATACACAAAAAGTATTTTTTTTAAATTTTCCAACTTCCTTTGGTATTTTTCAAAAATCACTTTTAGTTAATTCCTTAAGAAATTATCTACCTCGTGCTTAACTCCAGAATTTCCCATCTCTTGACAAAATCATATACGTGTTAACGTGACACTCCAGTTTAAATTTCGTGGCTATCGGAGTTATAGAACTCCGGTTATAGCCGTTTTGTCAGAAAATCACAGAAATTAAAATGGTCATAACTTGGTCATTTTAAGTCGGAATGAGCTCATTTTTGGACAGGAGGTACTTAATACCGTATATTTTCATGTCTCAAAAGGCCGGAATTTTTATCACAAATTAAGTGGCCGAAACAGCCCCCAGAAAGTCCTTCACAGAAGCGAATTGTTGTTTTGTAGTTTTTTCGTGCTTTGTTAAACATTTTCCATACGGAAATCTACAACTCTTTTTTCCGTGATTCCACTTGGAGATGTTAGAAAACTTATCATAGTATTCTTCCAAATATTTCCAGAATTTTTAAATGTCCGAAAAATAACTAAACAGCCCCTACTCTTGACTGTCCAAAAACAGTCAATTTTCCTTAAAAGACACAAAACAGTTTTTGCTAAATTAGTCACTACGACATGTGTACTCAACATTTTTGAGTGCTACCACTTGGGTTTAGTAGATAACTTACATATCTAGCACCCCTCCTTGACGGATCACAAAAAGAAGGTGTAGATCAAAATGGTTAAAATCAAAAATACATAGAAATTTTAGGGCTCATACACTAGAAAAATCATTTTTCTTTATTTTAGATTCCCAACTAAAACAACACCCAATATGGGTATATCTAAATATGAAACACTCATTAACATGTATATACATGGTTTTTGAATTTAGAAACATAGATTCGAGATTTGATTTATAATAATCAAAAATTACATAAACAAAAGGGTTTATACCTTTAATTTGTGGCTATCCTTCCTTATTCTTCCAATGATTTTGAGTAGAAAGAAAATCAAAGTCTCTTCCCCTTGCTCCCTACTCCAGCCGTCCCTCTCCTCTCTCTTCTCTAATCTCTCTCTTAGTTCTTTTTGTTAAAACATAAGAGATGAAAGAATGAAATATTTACTATCCTTCTTTATTTTCCTCCACAAGAAAATTACCTATGTGGCCTTCTTTTCTTCAATAACTATCCGGACATGTGGCCTCATTTTGATCCCACTAATTCTCTCTCTTTCCCTAATAATCATTTCATTAGTATGTGGGTGTTTAGGAAGCAAAGTGGCTTCTACAAGAATTTGACACCTAGCCTAATTTGTGAAATATCTTTTGCCACATGTGTGGTGCTTAAAGTGATGATGTGCATGCACATCTTCCTCTCCTTTCTTCCTACATAATCCGGCCAAGTGGCCTTAATATCTACCAAGTTTGGTTTAATTTTCCTTGTCCAAAAATGTCCCTCCTTTGCCTTTTCTTTTCCAAAGATGTCTCCCATTTACTTGGATCAAATTTTGGGCTCATTAAATTATTGATTGGGCCAACTCTTGGGCTAAAAGTTGAGCCACTCCTTTAATTCTTTTCATGTTTGGGCCATATAAAATTTATATAGTCCAACACTCTTAATATTACCACTCCCTAATTATTTAATTAGGGTTTTAATTTCCTCAATTATAACTTAAATCCTTACTCGTGCACATTTATTTCCTTAACCTAATTAGACTTGCTATAATTAGGTTATAAAATTAATTAATTGAGATATATAAAATAAATCTCTTAAAATTAATATATATTTTATATACTAACATTCTCCCATATTATAACCTCTTAGGTTATTTAATTATCACACCTAATACATATATATTAGGTTACATAACTTAATAAATTGAGACATGGTCCACAATTTTTAGATTAGGTCACTAGTATATAATTAAAATACTAGAACCACGTACACATAATCTTATGAACTCATACACTAAACATATACCTCATTATCAGACTATCACTTATAGTCTATCAAATTGTTCAAATTCTTCTCCAAAAATTTTGAAATCCTTAAAATTCCTTTACAGAAACGTCAAATCCATACACTTATTTTCTGTCTAGGTTCATCTTTTAACCTTTATTCAATCTTTTAAGATTTTATAAAATTGTCCAAATTTTCGGGTTGTCACACAAAACACCCTTTCAACGTTGGGTTTGCCTCACCCTATATGATTCACCAAATATAACTACTAAATGATATATACAACACACTTTTCTATACTGTTTAGGGAGAACCTCCACAGCTAGAGACCACCGTTCTATTCTCTTGTTACCCCCGCTCGACCCAACTACACTCTTATGACCTGAAATAAATTTTGAAGCAAAAGGGTGAGCACAAATAGCTCAATAAAGAATATTATGACTAAAGATAATTAAATTTTCAATAGCCTTCATCAGTAATAAATCAGAGATTTAAAACATATGGTAGATGATAAAACTTTTCAACCATAGTTGCAGCGGAATGAGCAATCCATTAGAAGAGTCAAATAGACCATAAAGTCTATTATCTTCTCCATGTTAAAAGTCCACCAACAATGTTTTATCCCTGTAACATCAATCAACAGTTCTGGTTCACAATCATATGAATAACTCATAATCATAATTGTGGTTCTAAATTCCTCTTCTCATCCAGGACGAAGATAATTTTTATCACATGTCTTTACCTGAAACATTGAATATCATGGTTATACCAAATCATAGTTCGTGTTCATAATCATACTAATAAATTCATCTTTGCACTACGGCCAAAGATATTCATCAACAAGTCATCTTTGCACTACGGGCCAAAGATATTCATCAACAAGTCATCTTTGCACTACGGGCCAAAGATATTCAACAACAGGCCAAAGATATTCAAAAACAGGTTATCTTTGCACTACGAGCCAAAAATATTAATATCTCAAAGAAATATATAATCATTTCAGAATTTATATAAATAATAATTATAACCATGTTGATCAATTCACCTTTGCACTTAAGCTAAAGATATTCAATTATAAATTCAATGGTCATGATCATACCAGTCAACAATTCAACTTTGCACTACTGGCCAAAGAGAACCCATAGTCACGATCATACCAATAATCTACCCATCTTTACACTTTAGTCAAAGAGAAATTTCTTCACCAAGATTATAAAAATGTTATATATGATAATAAAAACAATATGATCAAAACACGGATTTAATTTCAAGAGTAAGATTCATAAATCAACGATAATTTGGTCAGAAAAAGAAACCAATTTTGTCGTGAATAGTACCCCGTGAATAGTAACTCGTGAATAATAACTCATAAATAGTAATTCATGAATAGTAACCCCGACATGAAAAAGGTAAAAATTCCACAACAAAATCCATACCAATATTTTGGTATAATGATATTGAAATAATAACATTTCTTAAACTTATAAACAATTTATTTTAATTGTTTACACTTTACTAAATAATGCATTTAATCATCCTAAAATACCAAACTCATAAGATTTCATCACCAATAACCAAAACCCTCATCAAATATCTGCATATACCTCATATAGGATTCTCAAGCCATAAAATCATATTTTCCAATTTTCTTACTTCACATAACATATTTAATTTATTTACTCATAACTAGTCCATTTTCATGCAAAATACCAAATCATTACAAACAAATTTTCTTTTTTGGGATTTAGCAGAATATAGTTCCATATTGAACATATATTTTTCTCAGAATTTTTAAAATTCATTTACTATTTTTCATATGGCCAAAACAGCCGAATATTTAGACATTTATCATAAACTGTACTTTTATCCAAAAATTCCGAAATTTACAAAGTCTACTTCTGTTATATACATGTACTCCCAATAAAAATTTCACCAATTTTGGAGTTAACCACAAGGAGTTATAAGGGTTTACTTTTGAAATAGTCTTTTCCCATAAAATTCATAACTCCTAATCTATACATCTAAAAATCGCCATTTTTGGACACAATCTAGAAAATTCATCAAATTATCATTTCAAAGTTTTCCATAATTTTTGAGGGTCGAAAAAACTACGAAACTGAAAAACATAATAACCCTTACAATCCCTTACCATAATAATGACAATATCCCTTACCATCCCTTACAATCCCTTACCTCAAAAGACAGTACTTCTGACTGGAATACTGGATATAGTGCTGAAGGAACTTGAACCGTATAGCAACACTCAAAGTACCAAAATACTCACAAAAATACGCTCGATATTATAGAGAGAGAAAGCTTCAGTTTCTGGTGTGATTTTTAATTCTAACATAAGCACCCTATTTATAGGAAAATGCTTAGAACACCAAAGTAGAAAATTTAATAAATAATAACATATTTTTCTTAAACTTCCTACGCACCCCAATTTAGTTCAAACATCAGCCACACCTCAACAAAAACCACCAAAAACGTTTTTCTTAAATAAATCATTTAAAACTTAAAAAAAATCAATTATTCTGGAACTTCAATAATTCATAATAAATAGCCCTTTTATTAGAAAAATTCGAATCTTATGTCCTTCCGTAGGAAATTCAATTCTCTACAACTTTGTAAGTTTAAGTTTTTCCAAATTCTAAATAGAAATTGACCAAAATCCACATACGGACGATTTTACAGACTATAATCAAATTTCAGTCAAGAAATGGGGTCCACCGACATGTTTAACATGTTTTTATCATTTATTGTAACAAAAATACTCTTCCTCCTCATTTATTCATATATCACACATTCATTGTAAAAATATCACTATTATTATATTATCATAATATAATAATATATTTAAATAAATTATTTTATCAGAAAAGATAAAATATCAATTTTCAACAATTGTCACTTTTCTAAAAATTCCTCCATTTATATCCACATAAATAAATATTTTTCTTATCATATAAATTAATAATTAATTATTCACAAATAATATTACAGAATCACAATAATGACAATCAGGCCGTTCCCAGGAAAGAGGGGGCTTTCCAATAAAGATTTCTCCTTACTGGTGCGCAATTAGGTGACCAAACTTCTCCTTAGGCAAACTTTTCTAGACATTGTCAATAATGTTATCTATTAATAGTATTAAAATAATATGAATTATTGATCTGATAATGAGAAATACTGTGTAGTGACACTTATTGAAACAACAATAATATAAAATATCAACGTAGCAATTTTTTGAATCAATAAAATAAAATATTGAACAGTAATTACTGTAACAATTATTGAGTAGTGACTTCTTACATAAGAATCAATATTTCAGAAATACTATGCAATACTGGTGTATTCTTTGTGCAACAACGCGTATTATTTTACTTTATCCAGGGTATTCCAACAAATGTTGTTAATAATGTAGTGATTACGCAAGTTATTTATAAAAACTTAAATTTGTCGTTTTCTTCATCAAGCGAGTTATTCTACATTATAGGGCCCTAAATGGTCATTTGCTACTGGTCGTAAGAATATTCTCCGACAACAATGAATATTTTATAACCACTTGCTTATTTTGAAAATTTTGCACATTTCACCCATTACTTTAAACTTTTATCAATTTAACCATTTATCAAATAGAAAAATTGAATACTTTTATTTCATAAAATTCGGGGTCTTACAGCAACTACTCCTACAAGCCCACAAGATGGCTCAAAAGATGTTGAGTCTGAAGAAGAAGGACATGCCCCTGCCAATGCTGAAAGTCAAGGAAGTTTTCCTGATGATTCAAAGGCCTCAGAGTCTGAAGATGAAGAAGAGTCTGACTCTCCCATAGCTGAACCTCCAAGGAGAAGAAAGAGCTACATACTACTTGCTAAATTTGCCTCCAAGAAGAAAAGTGATCACTCTACTGCAGTTATTGAAGTAAGTGATGATGAATCTGAATCAAAGGAAGAGAGTGCTGAAGATAGGACCAGTAGTGAAGAAGATGAATCCAAGGAAGATTTTGCTGAAGAAGGTTCTGGTAATGAAATTCAGCAAGAAGAATTCACTGATGAATCTGATGAAAGGAGTCAGCAAGACTCAAGCTCAAAAAGTGAAGAATTAGAGAAAGATTATGGTTCTGCAAATCAGGAATCAGAGGAACCAGCAGACTATCTTGTTATCTCTCCAGCTAGGATTAACAGAAGAATAGTAGTGGAAGTCTCGAATGAACCACAAGAAGTGCTTCCAGAAATTCCAAGCTTAGAGCTGATGGCTCAGAGCTTCCCAAGGGTGAAGAGTTATGCAACAATAATGATCAAAGACAAGCCCTATTACAAAGTCTACAGACATGCTAGAAATCATTATATTCCCTATGATCGTAGAGTGTACTCTGAAGGCAGAAGGACTATGGCCAATGAGATAATCGTAGAGTCAGTTCACTCTACCACTGATAATATTCAAATCCAAAATAAGAAGCCTCCATCTGCTCAAGAACTGTTTCCCGACATTCCTTCATCCTCCAATAACAATTGGTACTCAATGATTTTTCATATTCTCAACACTTTCGAAAATCTGTCCAAGGATGAAAATCGTAGAGTCCAAACTGGTGTTCAACAAGAGGCTGCCCAAATAGATGACCAAATTCCTATGGAGCAGGAACTATTGAAGAATTCTGATGAGCTGGTTGAGAAGATTTCTCAAATTAATAGAGAGTCAAAGATGATGTTGACAGCATAAGGAGATAATTCAGTTCAGAATAGACTTCAAGCTACTATGGCTGATGTATCTCTCAAAATCAAAGAGAGAGATCATATCTATCTGAAGGCCATAAATAATCAGAAGGCAGAAGCTCTACGAGCATAGAAGGCCAATGAAGAAAAACTCCAAGTCCTCTCTGACAAGATTGACAACATGAATCAGCCTTTTTCCATACAACTTGAGTTGAGCCAACAAGAACTCAAGATTGAAGTTGGTAACTCCTCTTATCTGATGGAGCAGCTTATGTCCAACATGGAGCAACTCTCCCAAATGATTAATGACAAAAAAGGGGAGAAAAAGAGTCATAGCAAGAGGCATTCAAGAAAGAGCAAGGAGAGCAGAAGGAAACAAGAGAAGAAGACAACAGAAGAAGAAGCTGAGTCATCATCTGAGGGGGAGCCGAAGGATGATGAGCCTGTGTATGCAGAGGCTGAGAGGGGGCCAGAAGAAGAAGAAAAGGAGTATACATCTGAGGGGGAGTGGAAAAAAGAAATGAAGTTTACATCCCAGGGGGAGGAGGAGCAAAGAGATCAAACAGATGAATAGCTGATCAACAAACATCCTGGAAACATACATGGAGCCAAAGAGGTACATCTCTAACTAGTTAGGTATGTTTTGGATCCAGGATGTAAAATGTCATAGTGTATTAAATTCCATATTATTATAAATGACATTCATGATTATCTGTTTTAGAAATATAGTTGCTCACTGTATATAAGATTCATCCATAATATGCATATGCACTTATTGTTTTTGTCATAATCAAATAGGGGGAGATTGTCAGGAATAAGCATGTGAATGATATTCCTATTTTACATATGATTTGATTATGATATATATGAATGAATATACAAGTATGCTTAGTTTAAGAAAAGCTGTAAAGTCCTTTGATAGATAATAGAAACATATGTACAAGGACTTAGAATGAATTGATCAAATATGTAGGTTGATCCTATATAAGAAAAACAGCTTTGTAAAGTCCTTAAAAAGAAATGATGTACAAGGACTATAAATATAAAAAGATCAAGCATGTTAGGTTGATCTTATGATGTAATAGATAGGCTTGTCTGATCGTCGAG
Source organism: Panax ginseng (assembly GCA_020205605.1). NCBI lineage: Eukaryota > Viridiplantae > Streptophyta > Magnoliopsida > Apiales > Araliaceae > Panax > Panax ginseng. The sequence goes on from CM035150.1 coordinate 49,803,731, forward strand.
CACTGCTCTAGAAATTGTAGTCTGCCAAGAGAGTCAAGGAAAACTCGAGAGCTATCGAGGCATAATCGTAGTTTGAAAAATAGTAGATCTCGGAGTTTGTAGACTACCAGGAGAGACGAGGAAGGATCGTAGTGTGTCGAGTAGAACTTCCTCGGAGCCGTAGTCTGCTGAGGAATTTATGTTCGAATCGTGAGAGACGACACCGCTTCTGAACCGAATGAGAGCATCCGTCCGAAGCCAAGTCATGAATTGTAGACTACACTCAAAGTCGTAGAGTCTACTGATCATATCAAAGGCAGAGATCGTAGTCAAGCAAGATCAGATGAAGACAACAAGCACAACGACTGAAATCGTAGATTGTCAAGATCTGATCTCGAAGTCATAGTGTTTACACAGCCGAAGCTGAATCGTAGAGTGTAGAACTAAGACTTCAACAGATGTGCTCACAATGCCACGGTAGAATCGTAGATCAAATACGATTCTCAACAAAAGAGCACTCCCAGAATATCCAAAGAAATGAAGCCTCTGGTTGGTACTGCAAAGATATATCTCACCTAAAGGAAACCAGAGAGCACTCAATGAATGACATGTAAGCTAACAAAAGATCTAAGCACCAACTCAATCAACATCTAGATTGAGTTGTGAAGCAATTCGAGATAAGTCTTCCACAAGATGATCATAAGAAGACTTCAATAACTGACTAAGGAAAGTTAGCAAGTGCAGTAGCAGTCAAGTAAAAAGAAGACGACGATCTTGAAAGCAATCAGGATCGTAATGTTTTCCAAACAAAGAAGGAACTGATGGAGTCGAGGCAAACAGAAGTGTTGAGGCACTGCACAAGAGAAAAAAGAGGTGTTCTACATTGAAGATCCAATCAACACTCTTCAAGATCGTAGTGTTATCTCTAAAAGTCAATAAGACACTACGATCAGGTCCAAGAAAGCATGCATCAGAATCGTAGAGTTCGGTCATCCGAAGATTGAAGCAGTGGCAACGGTTCAATCTGAAGGTTGGGATTCGGACAAGAGCTTATTGAGAGCATCGATTCAAAAGGACAACCTCTAATCGAGAAATCAGAAGGGGGAAATAAAGTCATTGACCTACCCAAGACATCAAAGTGACATCTCTGACAAGGTAGGTGAAACAGTAGACTGTAGTGTCAGAAAATAATGTCATGTCACATCTGCAGTTTGCACCAAACAACTTGAGATCTGTGAAGAAATTCAGAAAGAGTGTAACGGCTACTTTCCAACTGGAGGATTGGGAAGGAGTATAAATCAACAAGAGCTTCAAAGATCAAAGGTTGCTGGAGTTCTTGAGTTTGGAGAAATGGTGGACTAATCTAACCAACATAAAATAGTGAGTGACCAATGAAGGTCCGAAGGCTCACTCTACGATCCACCAAGAACACTTAGAGATAAACAAAGAAAGAAGTAGAAGTGAGAGTTCTACAATATAGAAGTAAGAGTTATACTACAAGATGAGTGTTCTGAACTCCGAGAGAAAGAAGAGCATCAATGTCATCTTGATGTCCATCATGGGAAGACTCTAAGTACCAAAGAGAAGAGCTTACAATCATCTTAGCAAGTCCATCATGAGAAGGCATCAAGTATCAAGAAAAAAGATCACCAACGCCATCATGGTGTAAAGCATGAGAAAGTTTTTAAGTACATAGCAGAAGAGCTTACAGTCATCTTAGAAACTCATCATGTACAGCCATTAAGTATCAAGAAGAATGATCTTCACTGCAGTTCAATAAGGGATCATCAGAAGTGGCTGAGTAACTGAAGAAACTGAGCATCATGCAACACTCAACTGTATTTCAAGGATGATCACGACAAGTTGCTAAGCATTCAGAGATGAAGATCTTAAAGGACATCTTAGTAGCACCTCCAACAAATAAACAACATCAACAATAAGAAGCTAGGGCCTGAGGGGTCCTTGTCCAGAGGGACTAAATGAAGTTCCAAGCCTGCTGGGCTTGAAGAGTTCCAAGGGAACTAGAGAAGTTCCAAGGCTGCTGGCCTTGAAGAGTTCTTAGTGAACTGAAGTCCCAAGGCTGATAGCCTTGAAGGAATCTTAGTGATTCAGGGTGCTGCCCTTCCTTAGTGGAAATCCTGCTAGTTGAAAGCAGAAGAGTGGATTAGGAACTTGAGTCTCTGAACCACTTAAAACCCCTTGTGTCTTTTACTTTATGTCATTTATATTATGTACTTAACTGCTATAACTGCTATGTATGTTTTAACTGCTTACAACTGAACTAACTCTAAGAACAATGTATATATGATTATGAATATATCAATGAAGGGGATCTTTAACTTATTCCGCTGTGCTTGAAAAGATCCTTATGTTTGTCATATGCTAAATCATTAGCAATACAAAATAAACGAGAAAAATATTTGAAATTAAAAAGGATCTATTCAACCCCCCTTTCTAGATCTATATTGTGCCTACTGGGAACTAACATCATTATCTAATGATCCATACAGATATGCTGTAACAACATCCATTAATTGCATATCCAAATTTTTTTTTGCTATCAAGCTAACTAAAAATCTGAATGTAATTGCGTCCATTACAGGAGCATATGTTTCTTTATAATCAATATTGGGTCTCTGCGAGAAACCTTGTGCTACAAGACGCGCTTTGTACCCTGTAATTTTATTTTTCTCATTTCGTTGACGTACAAATACCCATTTCTATCCAACATGCATTACACCTTTAGGTGTTCGAACTACAGGTCCAAAAACTTCATGTTTATATAGTGAATTTAATTCTGCTTGAATTGCCTCTTTTTACATTGGCCAATCATTTCTTCTTTGACATTCATCAACGATTTGTGGTTCATATTCATGATCATTACTTCTGGTAATATCGAGAGCAACTTTATCTGAAAATATATTATTGACAAAATTTTATTTCTATCCAATACTTCTCCTGTATTTGCATAATGTATTGAGATATCGTTATTTTCATATACCTGATCCTCTTCGGGTGATAACTCATCCGTTTCAAAGGATAACTCTTCAAGAATTTTATTTTTAGGAGATTTTTGTTCATAAGTTTTGGATGGATCAATTATCTATGTGGTCTGTTTCATGGGTATAGCCTCTTTATAGGCTGCAACTTATTTTTCTTGTACTTTCCTCTTCCGGGGAATTTTATCTTTAACACCGATCGGTCTTCCACGCTTCAGGTGTGGCTTTGAATTATTTGCTGCTGCATTAATTGATTATCCTACAGGGACTTCAATCCGTGCTGGAGTATTAGTAGCTGGAATATGAGATTTCACTATTTTGTTATTATCGGTGAATACATCTGGTAATTGATTTGCAATTCCTTGCAAATGAATAATCCTTTGAACTTCCAGTTCACATTGATTTGTGCAAGGATCAAGATGAGATAACGTCGAAACATTCCAAGTACTCTCACGTCGTGCTTCAAGCAACTATTTTTCTCCCCCTAATTGTGGGAAAATTGTTTCATTAAAATGACAATCCTCAAAACGTGCCTTAAAACATCACCAGTTAGATGTTCAAGATATCTAATAATAGATGGAAAATCAAAACTCGTATAAATTCCAAGTCTACGTTGAGGACCCATCTTTGTGCGTTGTGGGGGTGCAATAGATACATATACAGCACAACCAAATGTGCGTAAGTGAAAAATATTTATTTGTTGTCCAAGCACAAGTTGTAATGGTGAGAATTTATGATAAGCAGTTGGCCTAATGCGAACTAATGATGCAGCATGTAAACTAGCACGAACCCAAGCAGAAACTGGTAATTTTTATTTCATAAGCAAAGGTCGAAGAATAATTTGAATTCTCTTGATAAGAGATTCAGCTAAACCATTTTGAGTATGTGTATGGGCAACAAGATGTTCAACATCAATTCCAATTGACTTGCAATAATCATCAAAAGCTTGAGATGTGAATTCACCAGCATTATCTAAACGAATTTTCCTAATTGGATAATTAGGAAATTGTGCTCTCAACCTAATTATTTGAGCAAGAAGTCTAGCAAATGCAACATTTCTAGTAGAAAGCAAACATACATGTGACCATCTGGTTGATGCATCAATTAAACCATAAAATACTTGAATGGACCACAAGGTGGGTGCATTGGTCCACATATATCACCCTGAATTCTTTCTAAGAAAGATGGGCACTCAACAACAATATTTGAATGTGATGGTTTGGTAATTAATTTACCTTGAGAACATGTACTACATGAATAATATGTTGTTAAAAGAATCTTCTAGTTCTTTAAGGGATGTCCATAGGAGTTATCAATAATTCGACGCATCATTATAGATCCTGGATGACCAAGACGATCATGCCGAAGCATATAAACCTTTGGGTCAGAACACTTCTGGTGCATTGCAACATTTGTTTCAATTGTTCTCATTGTAGTATAATATAACCCAAAAGAGAAAATAGGCAATTTTCTAGTATGAGATTCTGGCCCGATACTATTGAAGTAATATAAAGAAATTCTTCACTGCCTTCATTATTGGTTTCAATATGATAACCATTATAATGTATATCCTTAAAACTGAGTAAATTTCTACTTGATTTAGAAGAATATAAAGCATCATCAACACAAAGTTTTGTACCCTTTGACAATATTATAATCGTTCTTCCAGAACCTTCAATTAAGTTCGATGCACCTAATATAGTATTGACATTGGCTTTGCATAATTTTAAAATTTTAAAATATTTTTTATCTTTAAGTATCGTATGAGTTGTTGCACTGTCCGCTAGACAAAAATCTTCCATAGTCATCTTGGAATTGATTTTACCATTTAAACACATGCATCTTCATATATACAAAACATAAATTAAACTTTATAAAAATACTTATTAACTTTCCATAATATAATAAAAGAAAAATAATTAATTGGTTTGGACATTTCCATCACCAATCATACTTATTAAGATGCAATAATATAGTAAAAGAAAATAATTAATTGGTATGAACATTTTCATCACCAATCAAATTGTCAAATTTTTCATCAACGTTCTCATAGAAATCAGTGGCATCAAGATAAGTCATATCCACTCCATTTTGAAGATCAAGATAATTCATGGGATCTTCAACATCATTATGATCAAAAAAGTTTGTTTCAATTCTTTTTCCCATTTCTTTTATGGAGGCTTGGTACAACTCTACCAAATGTTTAGAAGTACGACATGTACGTGACCAATGACCTTCCATTTCACACCTATAACACTTATTTTCATGACCATTTGATGGTTTATTTTGTAAACCCTTGCCATTTTGATTCTTCTGATGGTAAGGTGTGTTATTCCTTTTTGAAAAATTATGGGTACGATCCTCTCTATATTGATTGTTCCTTCCACGCCAACAATAACGCCCACGATAATGACCACGCCCACGAACATAATTTCCTCTATGTTTATCAAATGAGGTTTCATTCGCTTCAGGGAATGGATTAGAACCGGTCGGGCAAAATTGGTGGTTTTTCAGCAAAAGCTCATTATCTTGTTCAGCCACTAGAAGACATGATATTAGTTCAGAATATTTTGTGAACTTACGCTCTTGATATTGCTGCTGCAAAAGCATATTCGAGGCATGAAATGTAGTAAATTTTTTCTCTAACATATCTTTGTGATTTTCTCCCCACGTAATTTTATTAGTGAGATTATTTTAAAAAGTGTAGAATTATACTCACTCACACTTTTAAAATCTTGCAACCTCAGGTTCAACCAATTATAACGAGCTTTTGGGAGGATTACAGATTTTTGATTCTCATATCTTTCTTTTAAATCATTCCATAAGACAAGAGGATCTTTTTACAGTAAGGCACTCAGATTTTAATTCTTCATGGAGATTATGGCGAATAAAAATTATTGATTTTGCATGATCCTGCAGGGATGCATGATTGTCAACCTTAATTGTATCTCCAAGATTCTTTATCTCTAAGTGAATCTCAGCATCAAGGGTCCATGACATGTAATTCTTGCCCGCGATGTCAAGGGCAGCAAATTCAAGTTTTGTAAGGTTTGACATCTATTAAAAACACATGCAATAATATGAAAATACTACTAGTTAGTAATAATTAAACATATTTAAAAATAAAGGCAGATATATAAATAATATTCGGGCCAGGGGATGTGTAGCATACTGCATAGCACATATGATTATATATATATATATATATATATATATATATATATATATTTACATATATGATGTATATATGCCTATAATTTTCAATGTTTACTAATGTGACATCCTGAAAATTCATAAGATTTTGAATTTTTAAATTAAAGGTTACAAGAATAAAACCTAGAGTTAAAATAAAGGAACGATTTTAAATTTTTTTAAAGAAAAACCTATATGGTTTACTATTTGAATAGAATTGAGAAAATAAGGGTTACGAAATTCAAAACCTATAATGAAATTATATCGGAAAGTATGTTAAGAATAAGGTATTATATTACCTTTAACTTTATGTGAATTAATTATGAGAATGATTTAAATTTTGAAAAGAAAGAAATAGATTATAAATGTGTGAATATGTGAGTAAATGAATATGAATATTATGTGTTTGTTTTTATTTGTTTATTATATAAACAGATAAAAGAAACTAAGGTAGCCTAATTATATGTTAAGAATGAAAAAATTGAATAACTTAAGGGTTATGGCATGGGAGAATAAAATATTTAAAATATATAATAATTTTAAGAGATTTATTTTATACATCTCAAATAATTAATTTTATAACCTAATTATAACAAGTTTAATTAGGTTAAGAAATTAAGTGTACATGAACAAGGATTTAAATTATAATTGAGGAAATGAAAACCCTAAATAAATTATTAGTGTTGGATAAAAATTTAAAAGAATTGGACTATGAAAATTTCATGGCCCAAGAAATTAATTTAGAAGCCCAAAAGAATTTAATTAAAGCCCAATCTCTTAGCCCAATAAAAGAGGGGGTATTTTAGACATTTGACATACTAAATAAGAAATAAAATCAAAAAAAAAATTGGTGGACATTAAGGCCACTTGGCCGGTTATTGTGGAGAGGAAAAGGGAGTGCATGTCATCAATTATAAGCTCCACACTTGTAAAAGATATTTCATCAAATGGCTAGGTGTCTAATGTTTTAAGGAGCCACCTTACTTAATACTCTTCCATATATTTATGTAATGATTATTAAGGAGAGAGAGAGAGAATGTGGTGGGAGCAAAATAGACCACATGGCCGGATGTTTTTGTGGAGAAAAGGAGAATGATTGTAGATATTAATCATATATCTATATTGAATAAAGAAAATCTATCTTATTTCTTTCTTTCATCTCTTATTTTTTTTAACCAAAAAAAAAAACTAAGAGAGAGAGAGATGAGCAATTCGTAGCCTTGAGAAGTAGAAGGGACGGAGTTTTGATCTTCATATCAACACACTTCATCTCTTACTTAGCAAGAAGGAGAAGAAAATCAAGCAAATGTAAAAAAATCTATCTATAAACTAGTTATTCTTTCTAATTAATTTGTTTGGATGAAATAAGAATCTATGTTTTAAACTCAAAAATTTTGTATCTACTTGTTGATGAGTGTTTCATGTTTAGATATACTCGTATTGGGTGTTGATTTGTTTAGAAATCAAAAGAAAAGAAAAGTAATTTTTCTAGTTTATAAACCATAAATTTTTATGTACTTTGGATTTCCACCGTTTTTGATCTACACCTTCTTTTTGCAATCCGTCAAAGAGAGGTGTTAGATAAGTAAGTGAAATACTAAACCCAAGTGGTAGAACTCAAAAATGTTGAGTACACAATTCGTAGTGGCTGTTTTACCCAAAATAGATTCATTTTTTAAAGAGAAACATATTGTTTTGGTCCAGTCATTTCCAGGGGTAGTTTCGTCCTTTATCTAAAATTAAAAAATTCTGGGAAAATTTGAAATGATAATACGATGAGTTTTCTAACATCTCCAAGTGGAATCACTGAAAAAGGAGTTGTAAATTTCTGTATGGACTGTTTTTAGCAAAGTACAAACAAGGTATTTTTTCCAAAAAAAACTGCCCAAGATTTTTCAAGGGCAGTTTCGGAAACTTAATTAATGAAATAAATTCCTTTATTTTGGGACATGAAAATATATGATATAAAGTACCTCCTGTCCAAAAATTAGCTCATTCTGACTTAAAATGACCAAGTTATGACCATTTTAAATTTTAGGATTTTTCGACGAAAACGGCTATAACCGGAGTTCTATGACTCCGATGGCCACGAAATTTAAACTGGAGGCTCACGTTAACACGTATAAGATTATGTCAAGAGATGGGAATTTCTGTAGTTGAGCATGATAGGGCTAATTTCTTAAGCTACGAACTAAAAATAATTTTTGAAAAATACTAAAGGGAGTTGAAAATTTATAGAAAAATTCTCTTTGGGTATGAAATATATGTATATATGTTTGGTCATAGGATAGAAAAATAATAAGTTAATTTCGTATTTTCATGAAAAGAACTATTAAATCCAGTTTGCTGGATTGAAAATCTGTTAAATCTAGTTTACTGGATTGGAAAGTAGTTTACTGAATTGAAAATCTGTTGAATCCAGCTTGCTGGATTGCAATCTGGTTGTTGGAATTGGAATCTAGTTTGCTGGATTGCAATTTGGTTTGCTGGATTGGCCATCTGGTTGTTGGATTTGGAATCTAGTTTGTTGGATTTGGAATCCAGTTTGTTGGATTGCAATCAGGTTTGCTGGATTGTAATCTGGTTTGCTGGATTGCAATCTAGGTTGTTGTATTGGTATGTGTGGATAATCCAGGTTGCTGGATTAGTATTTGACTTATTAGATTTTAAAGAAAAACTTATAATATATAAGATTAAAGTGTTAAATCATAATGTATATGATATAGTGATTAAAGAATAATTAAAGGATGATAATAATAATGATGTTTTAAGTAGTAATCTAATATTGAGTATGTGATAAGTGTTTAAGTTGTATAATGACTGTGATTAACAGTAGTATATGTGATGATATTATTCTAATTGAGATATCGATATTATCAATAATAGGTCTTTCAACTAAAGCTAAATTAGCTTTGCGTAGCAGTAGTCAACGATACAGGCAAGTTCCTATACTTTTATTGTGCAAGTTTCTCGAACTATACTTTTAATTAAGTAAGTTCTCTAACTCAGACTTGAGTTGTTATTTCAATGCATGCTCATGGATAATCATTGTTGATTATACTATATCTATGAATTATTGATTCACATGTTGTATATGTTTATCAAGTATGAAAGGCTGATCGTCTTCATTACCATTTGGTTCAGTTATAATTGTTCATGTTCATTGCTGGCCATTCATTGTTATTGACTCGATCATTCAGTTATGAAAATTAATTCATGTTCTTTCACAATTAATATATTATGGAAAGTTTGTCAGTCAGCTTATTATTCTTTTCAATCATGATATATCTATCTTTTGAACTTAAACTTGATGGGCAAACTTGTTACTCACCCTTGTTATATCATGATAAATATTTCAGATTAAGACGAATACTTCGGGCACATGCAAAGGCAAATACAAGTTACAGGAATGGATTATTGTACAGTTAAAATTGTAAATAGTATTGAAGGCAAATAACATTGTAAGTCTTGTAGTATATGAATGTGTATTAAGTTAAGGTTATCGACCTTGGGTATTATGTGTAAAGATTATTGTATAAAAAATTTATGGTTATATCTTCCGCAATAGTTATAGAAATGATGTACCAGATTCATGGTGACTAGTACCCGGATTTGGGGATGCTACAATTAATGATAAAAGCATTAATATGTAACATACTTGGTCATGTTACATGAACCTACCAAAGCTATTATATATATATATATATATATACATGATCAAATTTAATTTTAATAAAATAATACTTATAGTGAGTCGAGATAATTTCCTTTCCAAAATTCTATAGAAACTCGTTCTGATATCGTGTTGTAAAATGATAGATAAAATAAATTAAGAAGATAACAAAATATATATATTAATAATCTCTTGCATTTAAGTGGTCATCCACAATTCTTTTGATATCAAATATATATATCACAAACTAAAATTTACATTAAAATAACTTAAGTTGCATTAAAGCAACTTAAAGTCTTTTAAAGGCTCCACCATTTATTGTGGTGGTTACCTTCCAATTAGTTGATTTCTAACAAACGATATATTTAATATAATAAATCAATTTTATAATCATATCTAGTTCTATGTATTTATTTAGGGCGCAATTATAATTCAACATATCATAGTCTCTTAATTACTGAGTTATAAATAAGATTTTGCACATTGATAGTGAAAAGGACACTTTGGGACAGTAAAAAAAGGTTACACTCGTTGTGAAATGGAAGGACTATACTAACCTTCAAACTATAACTAGCGAAAAAAAATTAAATTTAAATTTTATGAACAACTTGAGGAGACATTGAAATATTCATCTTAAAATCAATTGATTTTAAGATGAATGTTTCAATATGGTATAAGAGTTAAGGTCATTATATATATATGTATATATTTTATTCTTATTCTTCACAGATTTTCTTTATATATTTCAGGATGTCTTTACGTGAGGCGGGCACGTAGGGGAGCGTATTGGGTTAAAGTCTCACATTGATTAAGTTAGATTAAAAAACTATCTATATATACTTGAGAGATCTCTTCACTTAATACCAATTAATTTTAAGATAAATATTTCAATAAGATATTATCGAAAAAGTACCTTTAGTCGCACAAAATTTAAGAGACCCTTGTTACAAGTCATACGAAGCATGTGGACACATGGACGGAACTAGGGGTGTTTATCGATAATTTACCGTATCGAATCGGTCCGAACCAGACCGAACCAGTTACCGATAATACTCAAAACTAGATACCGATACCGGTACTAGTTGGACCGATATACTGAACCGGTTAGCTTGTCCGATACCAGTACGGTACCGATTTTAATCCCATATTGTACCTTTTTTCCAACATAGTATTTCTAACTAGGAATGAGAATATTTTTGTATTTTCATGCCCTGCCTTCTATTATGTATATCAATATATGTATAATACTAATGTCCTATGTTATTTTACAGAGGCACGATAGAGATCCAGAAAGGGAAGGGGGGGGGGGGGTTGAAAAGATCTTTAAAACTTTTTCAATTACTTATTTGTATTATCAAATAATTAATTAATCAAGATTATCTATGCACATCAGAATATAAGTTTGAAAACTCCACTTTAAGATTTACTAAGAAATCTCAATTCTAAAACAAGCTCTATGGATAGGCAAACACGTGACATATATGAAAGTTATAATTTCCATAACGTAAATGACGTAAAGTAAAAGACATATGAGATTTTAAGTGGTTCAGAGACTAAAAACTCCTACTCCGCTCTTCTACTCAATGAGTAGGATATCCACTAAGTATATAGGCCCATCAAACCATTTTACAACTAAACCACTAAGGTTCCTTCGAGTCACTAAGTCTCGACAATTCGATCTGTTACTAAGACTAAGATTCTCTGTCCTTAATTCGGTTACTTAGACCAGGATCCTCTGACTCCAATTCGGTCACACAAACCAGGATCCAACGACCCCAATTCAATCATATAGACTAGGATCCTCTGACCCCAATTTCATTTCCTGTTTGTTAAAGTGAGCTGGAGGTGCTACTAAGATGACTTGAATGCTCTTCATCTTATGGTACTTAGCAACATTATTGATCATCTCCTTGGTGCTTGCTGAACTTTGTCGTTGAAGCTCGAACTCTTATGATTATCAGCAGTTACTCATGATCATGGTTGATGTGATGCTAAGCTATTAAATTAAGCTCTACATCTTTTGTGCTTAGCAGCCTTGAACACCTTTTGGGTCGCAGACTTCTGCTTTACGTCTTTAGTTGGTTGTCTCTAAGTGTTTTTAGTGGAACATAGAGTGGTACTTGAGATTTGTCTTCTAATATGACACTCTCATGTTACCAGCATCAACTGCATGGCTTCTTCATACTTAGGCTTTCAGTTCTGCCATGTCCTCCATTATCTTTGATCTCCGCCTCTAGCTCTTTAGCTCTCTAGCTCTTTGCTCTTGGATTTGCGGCTCTGGCTTTTCCAAGTGCTCATCAGCTTCTCATAGTATGATGATGTGCTGCCAAGATGACATTTAATCTCCTTCTCTTTTTGTACTTGGCAGCCTTGCACACATCTTCAATCGTAGAGTTATACTTACTTTACGTTTTTCATCTTTCAGCACTGTGTTCTTTTTCGATGATGATTCTCTTCTTGTATTGGTCGTTCAATTGCCCATCATCATCATCTTTCATTTTAAATGATATTTCCTTTTATAGTCCGATTAAAATCTTCCCGTTGAGAAGTATCCGTTGGAACATTTAATGCTCAGATACTTTGATATCTCTGATGTTGACTTTCTAGATCTTTGTGTCAGCGTACTTCCTGACTTAGGACTTGTCACATCAATCAACAACTTTACTTACTTTTCTGACAAATTGTTTTCGACCAACTAGCCAGTGGGCACACCTTTGATTTTTCCCAGGGATACTGTTTGACACCTTGGGATATTCTTCTCACAACGTTCCATTTGTCAGTCCTTCTTGTCAGACCTGACTTGACTCTACGATCTGTTATCTCAAGAATCGTAGGGTTGAGCTTTACGTTCTATTGAACTTTATGTTCTTCTGTCTATTGATAGTAGAGTGATGAAAATCGAAGACTTGTGCTTTGTATCATCACTACGATTATGACTTCAGCTTCTGTTCTACTATCTGATTACTTTATTCTGTATGGACTTGATGTGCAGACTTTTCTTTGCTCTTTGAACACTTTCGTAGCTCTTTCGATTCACAAAAATGTTCTTCGATTCTTTACTTCTCCTAGGTTGTCTGCTTCACCACTCTTTGTTTACTCTATGAAGGTGAAGACATCTCTATGATTTGTTTATCTCCCCACGCTTCATGTCATCAACTACTACTTTATAAACTTCTGATTTCTTTATGAGCAACTATGAGCTTTATGATCAGCCAGAGTATCTTTATACTGTGCCTTTATAAAGTCCTTCTGGAGACTCCTTCTGGTGAGAGATATACTCATACTTCTGCTATATGCTTCTTCTTGTGTGATCTTCACCTTGTATCCATTGTACAAAGGTAATCTTTACAATCACCTTTAGTTATATGGTCAACTTTACAAATTATGTTTTACAGTTCTGAGGCTAACTTTACGATCTTGACTTCACTGAACGATCTTGTAGTTATCTTACTATATTTCTTTCATTTAGCTTCTGTATGGAGTATTCTACGATCAGCCTTTACTAAACGATATTTATTTGACTTTACGATTCACTGATCGCTTAATAATTTTGCTGTTAATTTGATAAGTGATATTTACAATAATTGTGATAGCTTCTGCAACTCCTTCTACAACTTTGTGATAGCCTTTCAACTTTTAGATCATTTGCTCACTTTACGAGCTGATTTTTCGTCTTATGAGATGGAGTGAACTCTGCAATTCTTTTGATGCTTTACGAACAAAGTTAACTCTGCGAAGTATCTTCATACTATGAAATTGGCATAGTAACTTTGCGATCAATGACTTCCTATCATCTATACATCAGATTAATTTCAATAAGATCAACCTAATATTATTTGATCTTTCTAATCTAAGTCATTGTACATCAATTCATTTGTAAGGATTTTACAGAACTTACTTATACAAATATACATTAATCATATTTCTCTTCAAGCACATGTAGATTACTCTGCTGACTATACTACTAACATGCATAATAGTTTTTACAATTGATTATATCTATTACATATGCAGACATGTTAAAGATCAACCTTACAAGTTTGATCATTCTATTCTAAGTCCTTGTACATAGATATCTCAGTTAAGTATTGTCCAAAACTTATGCATACAAATATACTTTAAGTGTTTCATCATCAAATCATCTACATTTAGAATCTAATGAGGGTTCTAATCAATCTCCCCCTTAATGAAACAACCTTCTAATCCATAATTAGATTCCTCACATACTACTCCATCACAAACTCAGCCCTAGAAACAAGGTACTATCAACAACTGCAATAAAGCTCTAGATTGCGACGATCCATTTGAAAATATTCATCTAAAAATATCTTGAGATATTCTCCTAAACCATCTCAATCTTCACCTCCCAAGTCTTATCCTCTCTGGATTGCGGCGATCTTTGTGCCCAGAGCTCGACTCAATTTCTCAGTCTACAATGCAGTCTTTCTTCGAAAACGTTGACTCTCACCTTCGTCTCTCTCCTTCTCGTAAAGGACACAGAGGCGTCGTCACCATAGCCGATTCCGGAAAGGTAATTGTCTTTTCAATTAAGTTCAATCAGAATTGGGGATCTGTTAAAATTAAGATTTCTTGATGAATTATAATGCGATTATTAAATAACTATCTCAGATGAGCAATTTTTGTATTTGTGGATTTAAGGGTCTGTTTGGTAGAGCTTTTTTTTTTAAAAGATAATTTTTTGTGCTTTATTGCTTTTCAAATTACTTCTGTATTCAATTAACCAGTACAACCGGTTCGACCCAAAGACATATCTGGGACATACTGAAATGACTTTAGAACTCAAGATGCAAGAATAATCGGTATATCTGAGAAAATATGTCTCGATGTCGAACCGATTCGATTAGCCAAAAAACAAAAAAAAATGAATTGAATGCCTTCCCCTAGACGGAACCACTATAGCCTATAGGGTCAGGCTACTCTGGATCATTTAAAATTTTTATATTTTTATTAATATCAAGCCTTTAATATTTTTAAAATAAATTATATATATAATACTCTTTGAAAAATATATTTATATTACTCTAAATATAAAAATTATTTTTATTTTTAAGTTATTTTTCGGGTATCATAATATGAATATCAAACTTAGTGATCTTTTTTTACTCCATTTTGTTTGGTGTAAAAGATCTATCAGTAAGTCTACTATCACATAGAACCACTCATATACCACTCACATACACACACATGCATATTTTGATGACCCACGTGCAGAGCAAGTCACGTGGGCCATCAAAATATGCATGTGAGTGTATGTGAACGATTTTATGTGATGGTAGACTTATTTAAGATCTATATATAATGCGATACAAAAAAAATAAATCTTTTTAAACCAAAAAGTATAAAATTATCGGCAAAATTTAGACCGAGGATTGAGGAAGATGCCTCCGAATCCTATTGAATAATTCATAACTTTACAATAGGCAAAACTAATGAAATACCCACTATAGTTGGTACGTTTTATTGATTACACCATTGAACTTTTAATTTTTTAAATTACCCCACTAAATTAATTATTATTTTGAAATTGGGTCATTCCGTTAAAAAAATAAACGGACATTAATTTTTTAACGACAAAACTAATGAATTGCCCACTGTAGTTGACACGTTTTACTGATTACACCATTGAACTTTTAATTTTTCAAATTTTCCCATTAAACTAATTAATATTTTGAAATTGGGCCACTTTGTTAAAAAAAATTAAGCAAACATTAATTTTTTATCTACTTAGCTCTGGAAAAAAAATTCAAAAATAAAAAATATTACTTATGTGGCAATAAAATAATAAAAAACTTGAAAGTGAAAGCAAAAAAATTAAAATATTTTAGGTACTCTAATCTCAGATGTTTATCAATAAAAAAAACTTTCTCGCGAATGAAAAGCAATGCATTAGCAGTAAAAATGAAAACGCGGTAATTGACAACAACAACATTTTGTATCTGCCTCTTAATTATCTCTGCATCCATCCGTAAAAACTCAGGCTCCTATCAAATTATAAATACAATCCCAACAAAATTAAATTAACCAAATTTTACTACCACATATGTGTGTGTGTGTGTGTATATATATATATACACACACACACACACACATAGATATATAGAGAGATTAGGGAAGGAATGGACCTTGTGAAGGTGATCGATAGTGAATGAGAGGAGTTCGGAGATATAAGGCTGCTAATAGTTGGAGGTGAGATGGAGGAAACCTACTGCAACAACATTTACTTCATATGTTGTTCTTGTTGTTGTTGGGGATTCAGACTCCATTGTTATATGTAATGCTAAACTTTAAAGCTCAATTCAACGTTTTGGGTATCCGAATCTAGAAATTTTCATAGATTTTAAAGAAAGAAAATACGCAGATCTATTTGATATGGAAGAAGGGGAAGAAGAAAGAGATGAGAGGAAGGAAGAGAGAAAATAAATCAAATTTATTTTTTTTTCTTTTTTCTTTTTCACATCCACGTAGGATAAAAACTGAAGCGATTTAACACTCGTGAGGCAGAGATAACAAAATGACCCAATTTCAAAATGTTAATTAGTGTAATGGAGTAATTTAAAAAATGTAAAGTTCAATGGTGTAATAAGTAAAACGTGTCAACTACAGTGGGTAATTCATTAATTTTGTCGATAAAAAATTAAAGTTCGTTTATTTTTTTAACAGAATGACCCAATTTCAAAATAATAATTAATTTAATGGGATAATTTAAAAAATTAAAAATTTAATGATGTAATCAATAAAACGTGCCAACTATAAGGAGTATTTCATTACTTTTGCCCTTTACAATATTATCTCCTAACCCTTGAAAAAAAATCTGACTTCGTTCTTGTATTGTATAGGCTTTTGTAACTGTATTTTAAATTAATTCTCATATATCTCTTTAAAAGGACATGATAGATTTTTATTTTTGAATGAATGTTGAACATGCAAGTTAAACCATAAACTTATAATACAGATTAATATAATTTTAATATAGGATTAATATTGATTGTTTAAGTCAATTAATGATATTTTAAATTCAAAATTGATATAAAAATATAATTTTGAATAATACAATTATAAAATTTTAAATTGTCAAAATAGTACTACTAATTTTAAAACAGATAAATGAATCAAATTAATTTTAAATCTAAAACTATTTGGTATTAACTTTTAAAAATCAAATTTAATCTTATATTTTGGATGGCTGAAGTATTCAATAAACAATTTTACATCCTAATTATTTCGTTGTACCTTTAATGCATTTGTATCTAAATAAACTTTTAAAAGACAAAATCAACATCTATCAACTTGCTGAATTATAGGAATATCATGCCAAACTAGCTAGCAAAAAAAATAAAAATAAATTTTATGAACAACTTCAGGAGAAGAAACTGTCTAAAAATAAGTTTAGTCCACAATACTTAATTGATAAACAGTAAAATACACATGTATTCCACTGTAATTGTCCACTTGTAAGGATTTAGAACTTTAAAAATATTCAATCAATCCATTAAACTAATTAAAATTTTAAAATTAGATATTCCGTCCAATTAATTGAACGGCAGTTTAATTATTATCCAGGTGTTTAAGAAAATAAAATAAAAAATTAAATTATTACCTACGTGGATAAAAATAACAAAAAAAAAAGCTTTAAAAAATTAATATAAAAATTAAAACATATCTGAGAAGCAGACGACTTAATTACTGGAAGCATCATCAAATCCAAATCACAGCAATAACACATCAAACATTCCAAATGGCATCAACAAGAAGCATAAGCAAATCCAAATCACAGCCAAATCACAACAACAATCCAAATCCAAATCATAGCAACAAGAAGCATCAAATTCCAAATCAAAATTCCAATTCTAAATCCAAATCAAATACATCCTGCACATCGATCTGACATCTCGATCGCGTTCCAGATAGATTCAAAATCAGTTCCTTCAATTCCCTTACAATTGATGGACGGCGGACGAAGGAGAACGAGAAAGAGGGAGAAAGTGGTGGTGAATAGAAGGAGGTAAAGGAGTTTGGATTTAAGGGCATTCTATGTGCTTGAAGATGCGTGAAACCTTGTGATAAAAACAACAGATCTGGTCTTTCATTTTCTTCCACCACCACAATAGATCTGGACCCTTTGTAATATCTGTCTTGGACTGAGCCTCTAGTGATTGCGGTCGAGACACAACTAGGTTTTGGTCCTCTTTAGAGACAAGTGTATTTTGCTGTGGTCAGATCTAAAAGATAGAGATGGAGACGAGGAAGAAGGAAAACAACAAATGAAGAAATTGGGAAGAGAGAAATAATAGGAAGAGAAAAGAAAGAAAATTAAAACTTATTCTTCTTTATTTAAATTCTTACGTGGCTGCCAAATGGCTGTCAAATCATTGATCAGTCAGTAAATATTTTATTTTTAATTTTTCTCTTGTTGCCACATAGGTAAATATGTAATTTAATTTAACGTCCGTCTAATTTTTTGGACGGAATGGTCTAATTGATAATTTTTAAAAAGTTCAGTGTCCCAATTCCATTTTTTTAAGTTAAATGACCAAATGCTTACAAGTCGACAACCACAGTGGGTAAAGGTGTATTTTGCCATTGATAAACTATGTCGAGTAGAAGTGTAATTAGGATAAATAAAATTGATAGTTCACAAAATCCCTATCACATAAATAGTAAATGAGTTTTACAATCATGTGAGAGAATACTTGTAAAAATATTAAATTTTATTTGTAGAAATATCAATTCCTAGATGATATTACTATTTTTTTTGAAACAAATAATATAATAAGAGTACAAATTATTATTCCTTTCGTTCTAAAATTAGAGATACAATTTAACTTTTGAGGTCAAAGGATAACATATTAAATTTCAAATTGATGTGAATGTATTAAATTTTAGTTGATACAATTATTATAATCTTATTGTTGTTACTAACTCTTTCTACAACTATTGTTGAATGTATCTCATTGCCTCCATGAACTCCACTCTTATGCATCTAACTTCTATTTGAGCAAGCTTGGATGGTGTCCTTCCATCAGTCTTTGTTTTCGGGTATTGTTTGCTTCATTTAGTGCATGCTCCTTTTCATAGTTGTCAAACCATGAACCGTATTTCGTGTATCGAAGACCCCTATATCGTGTTTTATTTATCGTATCGTGAATCGTATCATACGATACAGAAATGAAATGAAAATGTGGTAATATATATTTAAACATATAAAACACACAATTTATTGGACAATCAAGCATATCATATTAGCTTGACTATATATAAATATAGTCAAGTAAATATTATTGTAGACTAAAAATAAATGGGGAGCACTATTTCCACATGTGTTTTAATATTTCCACATGATTCATTCTCATATGAACGTGGTACCTATTGTATGCTCATGTGAGAGAATATCATGCGAAAATATCAAAAATGCATGTAGAAATATCAGTTCCCAAAATAAATTTTATAGTTAGATAGTAGCCCAAATACTCTAAATTGAATTATTAGATATTATTTTAATAATCTTTATAGAGTAACAAGAGAAAATGAAAATACAAATTCACCTTTTATCTATAAAAATAGAATAATTCAAATTAATAAGTGAAAATTTATATATCTGTTTATAGAAAGTGACGTGAGAAAAATAGTGTGACATTCTCAAGAAGATATAAAACTCTAAAAATGATTAAAGGCTCATCTAACAAATATAGAATATGTTTATACTAAAAAATATCTTCATTTGAAATGGTAGAAGGCTTAAAAGTTAAGTTTTGACTATTTTGGTTTTACATAAAAACTTTTTCAAGTCGTTAAAAAGTATCTTGCATTGTATAGTTTCATAGGAATATGTCAAATTGTAACTAAATCGTAGGATACAGTGTCATTTTAGATTCATATCCTGCGATACGTATCGATTTGTCTACAATACGTATCACATATGGTAAGATTCTGCCAACTATGCTCCTTTCTTAGAAGATTGTAAGCATATCTAGCATGTATTAAGTTTGTTTGGATTTGATATATTAAATTACATGACGAATTGTCCCTCTAGTTGCTCGAGTTCCTTGCTAAATATAGCGCTAAGACCACTCCAAAAAGATGCCTCACTATCTTGCATGGACTTTACTATAACAAAAATTCTAATTTCAATATGCTATCGTTTGATCTCAAAGTCAAACTATATCTCTAATTTTAGAACTGAGGGAGTACTTAATAAGTTCTTCAATTACAAATAGGGTCATAACTCATACGGTCTTGCCTGTCGTACCTATATCTATCCTTAGGATTGTAAATGAATTGGTCTGCCAGATAGCCTGACCTGACTCAACTTGACCAAACTCGGCTCAAGCTCGACTCGAGCTCGTTAACGAGCCGAGCTCGAATAAGACTTTTAGCCCGTTTAGTTAAACGAGCGAAGCTCGAATAATGTGGTGTTCGACTTGAGCCCGACTTATTTAGACCTGACTCGAGTCCAACTCGGCTCGTTTAAGACCAACTCATTTAATAATTCTTTAATTAAAATTATATATATATATATATATATATATGTATACGGTAACGATCAAGAGCATTCTCCTTAAATAACATTCCTCCTTAAATAACATTCTTTTATTAAAACTACGTTGTTTTGGAGGGACGCGGTGACATTTTTGTAAATAGGCGGTGGCATTGTATTTACAAAATGCCATGCGCATCTCCAAAAATGACGTAATTTTAATAAAAGAATGCTATTAAGGAGGAATGCTATTTAAGGAGAATGCTCTGATCTGACAATGCCTATATATAATGTAATAAGTGAATCTTAAGTCACCATGTATGTATGTACATTTTTTTTAAACTTTGTATTATATATGGATACATACATTTATGGATTTCATTAAAAATGAAAGCCTTGTGACCTAATTATACATTAGGTAAGGATATTAAATAACCTAAGGGTTATGGTAACACGAAAAAGTTAGTATTTTATACGTATACTAACTTAAGTGGGTAAACTTAGTATTTCAAGTGACTAATAATTTTAAACCTAATTCTTGTAAATCTAATTAGGTTATGAGATAAAATCATATGTATAAGTAATTAAACTTCATATGATTGGAGATGAAAACCCTAAATTATCAAATTGGGTAACATTATTAAAATTGTTGGACTATGTTTTTATCTAGCCCAAATCAATTAAAAGAAAAGCCCAAGGAAAATAAATTGTAATCCAATACTTAGCCCACTTGATTGGGGGTATTCTAGACATTTGATTAATCAAAATTGGGCATTTAAAATAAAAAGCTAAATGGTGGATATTATGAGGATCCTAAGTGGAATAATTAATCTAGCTTGTCCATTAGTAGACATGAATAAACATAAGGACAATGTTGTAAGGCTCCCATTGGTTGCCACTCCATTATGCACATTTAATCATGTTTAACCTAAGGTAAGTAATAAACAAAGTGTTTTACCTAATGGACAACAAAATGATTGTGGGAGAATTAATAATGAATTGCCCATTACATTTTGAATTCACATCTCATTCTTCCAACATCTCATTTTCTCTCCATCTTCTTCATCTTCTTCTTCTACCTCTTGCTCCCAAGCTAGCCAACTTCAAAGAGAGAAAAGAAGAGAGAATTTCAGCCATAGGAAGAAGAATTATAGGAGTTCTAGTGGTTTATGCCCCTAAGTTTATTAGTTACTTTGGAAAATCAAGGAAGGTAGCCACTAAGTCAAGGTATAATGTACCTTCATCTTCTTCTCTTACCTTGTTTTGATAGCTTGAGTTTTGATGGGGTTATATACAACTACTCAAGATACACTAGTTATACATACCATCATGCATGGAACTAAGTATCTTGAGTGTTAGATCAAAGACTTAGAGGAAGAAAATGAGCATATGTTCTCCAAGGGTGAAAACTCTTGTTTTTCTTCCACTAAATCTTGTGTAACTAAAGTTCTACAACTTGGAATTATGATCCGTCGAAGGGGGGTGCTAGATACATGAGTTATCTAGTAAACCCAAGTGGTAGATCACAAATATAGCTTGTTTTGAAACCTTTGAGATTTCTTTTACAAAAACAGTCCACTTTATATGCTAAAGCCTTGAAATCCAAAATCAGCTACTGACTTGTTTTTCATGAGGCTGTTTCGGCTAGTTCCTTGTCTTCTAAAAATCTGGAAAAATATTACAGAGGTACCTTATGAAGTTATCTACGCGTAGGAAAAATAACGGACACGTTTCGAGTTATATATTGTGCGTAATGACTATTTCCGTAAAGGACTCCATAAATATTATTCTACGAATATATCACTGTATATACACTGCAAAATTCCAAACTTTTTACAGTAGCTTCATATATGTTAAGAGAGCATACCCTGAAAATTTCAGATTTTTCTGAGTAAAACTCAATTTTTTAAAAATAGAGCAAGATCTGAGTGTTTTGAGCACTTTAAAAATAGTAAATCATTTTCTAAAATTCTAGAAAAATTAGAGGATCATTGTTGGTTCATATTCTGTTAAAATCCAGAAGCTGAGAATTTTTGGAATCAGTTTGCTATTTTTCCTAAAAATGATTAGGTTATGAATAAAAGGAAATAAATAGTTAAATGATGCCTTTAATGAGAAAAATATGATTTTTATGCTTGAATGCTCATAATATATTATATCATGACTATCTTAGGGCATTTTAGTAATTTATAATAATAAATATTACTTATGACCTTTTATGGATATTAAGTAAGAGGTTATTAAAGGATGAACAATTAGAATAAATTGTTTATTAATTTAATAAATCATTGGAATATTATTATAATACTAATAATATTATAATATGATGTTGTTATATAAATAAAAATATTAGATTAGAGTATTATTATTAAATAATAATATTCGAGATTGAATAAAATATTATTAAATGATTAATAATATTAGTAAAGGGATAAAATATTATTAAATGATTAATAATATTAGTAAGTGAATAAAATGTTGGTCAATGATTTAAAGTATTATTAGTGAACCAATAATACTAGAAGGTGAATTAATATTATCTAAGTTAATAATATTATGTGAATTAAAGGTAGATCGTTAATTAATAATAACACTATCTAGGCATGATAATGTTTATAAGAACTTATTGTAATGTATGATATCTATGTGATTACATAATCGATGTTATGCATTGACTAATTGAAAGACTAATTATAGGTCTCTCAAAGGAAGATAATTTAACTACATAGTGGATAGAAATTTATTTCGTAGGCTGTAACTCTACGATCGAGGCAAGTTTCCTAACTCAACTTGAGTTATTATTTTCAAAGCATATTAGTGAATAATTATTGATGATTATTCACGTCTTTATCGATTATTGAAATTGCGCACTTTGTGCAATTGAATTCGATCTCTTGCCATTGAAGCGTGAATTAAATTAAAGTTCTTCATTTATGAAGCTATTTATGGGATAGATCTATGCTAATTGTATCACTAGATCAAGCATGTCTAAATTTGTTAAATCAAATGGATTTTAAATAAGCTGTTCTTATTAATTGATATGGTAAGAACTCTTGGTGAGAAATGAACAAATTTGATTAAGGCATGATATCAATGTCGGATTATTAAGTGTTTATGCATAAATCACGGGGTATGAAAAGGTGATCCTTGAATACCAAAACTTTTAAAAGGACCGTTTAAATCATTTGAGCACCTTGGCAAATGTTCATGGTTATTCAAAACCACTCGATTCATGTTATTCAATTATCGAATATTCAATTGTTGATTATTAATTCATGTTCCTTCACAATCTTATATTATTGTTGAACATTGAAGGCAATATTTCTTTCTAAGTCATGATATATATCCTTTGTCTTTATAAACTTGTGAAGCAAATTAGTTGCTTACTCTTGCTATATCATGACCTCTATTTTCGATTAAGCCGAATGATCTAATGCGAAGGACAAGGGCAAAGGGCAAGATCCAGGAGTAATTTTAGAATGAATGTTAAATTAGTTATTATCTAATGGAATTTCTTGAGTAAACTATTTGTATTATAAATGGTGTATTTAAAGTTAAGGTTTAGAGACCTTGGGACCATGTTTTTGAGACTTTTGTATAATGAACAATGTATGTTTATTATTTCGAAATAGTTATAGAATGCTTATGATGATGATAAGATCGTGAGCACTGAATCTGAGGTTAGAGGACCTGGATTTGGGGGCGTCACATATAATACAAGAAATTTATTTTTCCAAAAAAGGTGAAAATGAAAATAAAAATTAAAAAATAATAATAAATGGGTCGGGCTTAGACTCGAGATCGACTCAGCTCGTTTAAGTTCGGTTCGAACTTGAGCTCGACTTGTTTATAAACGAGACGAGTTTGTACACAATATTTCAAGCTCGTTTAAAGATCGACACGGCTCAACTCATTTAGTTTTTAGATGAGCTCCCGAGCTCGAGCTATCCCTCCCTTGTCTGCCTTTTCTAACAAGCAATCGAGGAATGACAAGGAAATGTAAATTACTTTGGAGAGAAATTTAGACATGTTGACTTAAGGTATTAATTTAGTATGTAATTAATTAAATTACCTTAATTATGTTTGTGTGTAAACTAAAGTAGTTTAGAATTTAACATAATAACATATATTAATAGGAATAACATATACTTTCTGTTTTAAAATGTAAATTCAATTTTGACTTTTAATATGATTTAAATTTTATACAATACAATTATGAGAAGGGTAAATTATCACAAAAGCATCACTAATTGCAAGATTTATTATATTAAAATATATATAAATAAATGCAAGATTTATTATATTAAAAAAACATATAAATTTTATCAATTTTATATTTAATAATATCTTAAGTTAATTTTAAAAAGTCACTCTTGATCATATATATTGAAATCAGGGGGAGTTTAATCAAGGTGAGCTCACCCTTGTTCAAGTCCAATTTTTTTATCAAACAAAACTAAAACTCAAGCTTGAGTTCAATTAGTTATCAAACAATTCTAGAACTAATTAAGCTTAAGTTCGCTCATTTACTCAAATAATTCTAGAACTTAAAACTTGTTTACATAATGAATAAACTCGACCCAAGCCAAGTTATATATATAACGAACAGGTTATGGCGACGATTCAGACCATCACCATAGAACAGAAAGCCATCTCCATGGCATATGACGACGACTTTCTAATCTATGACGATGATCCGAACCGTCGTCATAGCCGATTCGTTAACGAACCATTTCCTTTCATATATATATATATATATATATATATATTAAAGGAAAACTTGGCTTAGATCAATTCTCATATATTTCTCTACAATGAGATAGTAAAGTTTAATTTTGTAATGTACGATGAATTGAACATGTAAGTTAAACCATAAACTTATAATACTTGAGTGCATTCGGAGTTGGCAACATTAAGATATTTGAGTAAAATGCAAATGTTGCCTCTGAACTTTAGAATCGATCCCCCTTTCTGTTCGAAAATTTGGATATTGAGCCCCCAGGTGACACATTGGCGTTGACCTGCCGACGTGTCACATGTGGCACTGCTGATGTGGACGTTTTCCAATTAATTGCCAAAAAACTGATAAACCCAAGATTCGAACTCAAAACCTCAACTTAAAAATATTGATCATCAACTGCCTAAGCACCATAGGCCTAGTTATAAAACTTAATCATAAAATTAACTCAAGGATTAAGTTTTATATCAAAATAGTTCATTTCCCCCAACCCCACCAAATTATTATTATTATTATTTATTTATTTATTATTATTATTATTATTATTATTATTATTATTATTATTATTATTATGTTATAAAGTATTGCTAAAATCAAGAGAACAAAGACATCAAGAACAAAGAGAGTATTTTCATAATCTTTTTCTATCAATCCATCACTTTACAATTGTCATATTTATAGAAGTAAGATCATCAATACTCCTAGTAAGTTACAAAACTAAAGAGTCATGAGTTACAAAACTTATGGGAGTTACATGTATTTAGACATCCATTATATTATGAATCTAGTCATAATTTTATAACACTCCCCCTTGGATATCTATTGTATAACTATAGGCATTGAAAGCTGCCTCATTAAAAACCTTACCAAGAAAAACCCAATGGGAAAAAACCTTGGTTAAGGAAAAAAGAGTGCAGTGCGTATTGACTCCCCCTCATGAATGTATCCTTAAGTCCTTCAGTTGTCGCATTCCAATATTGCGGACTTGATCCTTCAAACGTTGCGATTGGTAATGGTTTGGTGAACAAATATGCTAGATTATCTTTTGAGCGAATTTGCTGAACATCAATGTCACCACACTTATCAAGGTCATGCGTGAAAAAGAATTTTGGTGAGATATGCTTTATTCTATCTCCTTTGATGTATCCTCCTTTTAATTGAGCTATACATGCATCATTATCTTCATACAAAGTGGTTGGAGTTCCTCTGCTAGAGGATAAACTGCACGTTTCATGAATATGTTGAGTCATTGATCTCAACCACACACATTCTCGACTTGCTTCATGGATTGCAAGTATTTCAGCATGATTAGATGAAGTGGAAACTAATGTTTTCTTTGTAGATCTCCATGATATAGCAGTATCACCACACTTAAAAAGATAACCTGTTTGAGATCGACCTTTATGTGGATCAGATAGATATCCTGCATCAGCATATCCAACTAATTTATGATTATCATTATTTGAATAAAATAAGCCCATATCCATAGTTCCTCGTAGGTAACGAAAATATGTTTAACCTCATTCCAATGTCTCCAGGTAGGAGAAGAACTATATCTTGCTAACAAATTCACTGAGAATGCTATATCATGTCGTGTATTATTAAAGAAGATACATTAATGCACCAACCTTTGAGATATGGTACTTGAGGACCAAGTAATTCTTCATTATCCTCACGAGGTCTAAAGGGTCCTTTTCACATCAAGTGATCTAACAACCATTGGGGTACTCAATGGATGAGCTTTATCCATATATAATCTTTTAAGGACCTTCTGCGTGTAAGTTGGTGATGAATGAGAATTCCATCTCGCTAAATGCTCTTTCGATCTGCGGTAGAGACAAAATTTTGTTTTTCCTAAATCTTTCATCTCAAATTCTTTCTTTAAATAATTCAACTTTGTCTTTGGAATCTCTCCATGAGTTCCAATAATATTTAAATCATCAACATACACAACAATGATAACAAAACCGGATTAGAAACTTCTTTATAAAAACACATGGGCATATAGGGTTATTATTATACCATTCTTTCAATAAATATTCACTAAGACGATTGTACCACATGCGTCCTGATTGCTTTAACCCATATAGGGACCTTTGCAACTTGATTGAGTAAACTTTCTGGGGATTTGAATTATATGCTTCAAGCATTTTAAATCCTTCAGGGATTTTCATATAAACATCATTATCAACTGACCCATATAAATAGGCTGTAACAACATCCATTAGGCACATATCTAATTTTTCATGAGTTGCTAGGCTAATAAGATACCGCAATATTATGGCATCTACCACAGGAGAATATGTTTCATTATAATCAATGCCAGGTCTTTGTGAAAACCCTTGTGCCACAAGTCGTGCTTTATATCTTATAATTTTATTTTTCTCATTTCTTTTTCGCACAAAGACCCATTTGTATCCAATTGGCTTTACTCCTTCGAGTGTTTGGACTACAGGTCCAAAAACTTCACGTTTTACAAGTGAATTTAATTCTGCCTGTATTGCTTCTTTCCATTTTGGCCAATCATTTCTGCGTCTACATTCTTCGACAGAATTAGGTTCAGAATCCTCGTTTTCATTAATTATATCTAGTGAAATATTATATGAAAAACTATTGTCAACAACTATCTCACTTCGGTTCCATCTTTTCTTTGTAGAGACATAACTTATCGAGATCTCATCATTTTTATTGTTTTCAGGTACCTGAACCTCTTCTGGGGTTTTATGATTAGCTATGTCTATATCCTCATGAATATTTTCCTCCTCAATAATGCCAACTTGTTTATTTACTTCTTTTCTTTTCCGAGGATTTTTGTCTTTCGAACTGATTGGTCTACCACGCTTCTGGCGTGCCTTAGACTCATTTGCTACAATTTTTGCAGATTGTCCTATTGGGACTTCAATCCGAGCTGGAGCATTTACAACTGGTATATGAGATTTGGTTACTCCTTTTGAGTCAGTGAATGCATTTGGTAGCTTATTTGCTATATATTGCAAACTAAGTATCTTTTGACCTTCTTGTTCACATTATTTTGTACGAGGATCAAAATTCAATAATGACAATGCATTCCATGTAATATCTTTATCCAGCTATTTAATTTCTCCCCTATTCTTTGGGAATATAGTCTCATCAAAATGACGATCGACAAATAAATCTTAAGTAAATAAATCACCTGTTAAGGGTTCAAGATATTTAATTATTGATGGGGACTCAAACCCAATATATATTCCCAGCCTCCTTTGAGGACCCATCTTTGTGCGTTGTGGAGGATAAATTGGAACATATACCGCACAACCAAATATTCTTAGATGGGAAATATCATCTCATGACAAAAACCAATTGTAATGGGGAGAATTTATGATATGATGTTGGCCTAATGCGAATAAGTCTTCTTTGCATGTAAAATAGCGTGCCCCCAAATAGAGACAAGAAGTTTTGTTCTCATGAGCAATGGTCTTGCAATTAACTGGAGGCATTTAATAAGTGATTCAGCAAGACCATTCTGAGTATGAACATGGGCAACAAGATGTTCATTATTTATCCCAAGAGACATACAATAATCATTAAATATTTGGGATGTGAATTCACCAGCATTATCAAGACGAATAGTCTTGATTGTTTGATCCGAAAATTATGCTCGTAATCTAATAATTTGAGCAAGTAATCTCATAAACGCCTTGAGTTACGAGTTGATAATAAGCACATATGTGACCATCTTGTAGATGCATCTATTAAAACCATAAAATATCTAAATGGTCCACTTGGTGGGTGAATAGGCCCACAAATATCTCCTTGAATACGTTCTAAAAACCTTGGGGATTCAGTCCCAATTTTAGCTGGTGATGGTCTAATGATCAATTTACCTTGAGAACAAGTAGCACATGAGAATTCCTTAGATTGAAGAATCTTCTAGTTCTTTAATGAATGTCCATGTGAATTCTCAATAATTCTTCGCATAATTATTGATCCAGGATAACCCAACCGGTCATGCCAAATAATAAAATTATTTGGTTCATTGAACTTCTGGTTCATTATTGCATTGACTTCAATTGTACCAATACTTGTATAGTACAAACCTGAAGATAAAACGAGTAATTTTTCCAATATTTTTTTCCTAGTAGATACATTTGATATAATGTAAAGATATTCAATACCATTTTCATTGGTTGTCTCAATATGGTACCCGTTAAGTCGTATATCTTTAAAACTTAGCAGATTCCTCCTTGATTTAGTGGAAAATAAAGCATTATCAATAATAAATTTTGTTCCACTAGGAAGCATTATATTGGCTCTTCCAGAGCCTTCAATCAAGTCTGTTGAACCTGATATTGTATTCACTTTTGCTTTCATCATTCTTAGATTTGAAAAATATTGCTTATATGCGAGAATGGTATATGTAGTTGCACTTATCTCGCTAAGCATATATCTCCACCATTGATATTAGGCTCATGTATTATGACTCATATCCATATTTTCTTCATAAAAGGAATAAATATATAATAAGTTTATAATAATATATATATATATTTAATAACACAATTCAAAGGAAACAAAATACATTAAATAAGCTAACATGAAAGGAAATACATCAACATAAAAGAAACACACTTAAAAGGACTAACATAATTCTGAACTAATTATTTTCATTACAAGGAATATTAACTTGCTCATTAGTAAAGAAATATGCAACGTCAAGGTGTGTCATATCCATAGGATCAAAATAGATATCATCGTTATCTTGATGTGGATGAGAAAAATTTATTTCTATGTTCTTATCCTTTCCTTTCAATGAGGACTGATATAAATCAACGAGATGTTTGACTGTACGACAGGTACGAGACCAATGTCCTCTCATTCCACACCGATAACAAATATTTTCTTTCTTCTTGGTATCCCTGTTATTTATATTCTTCCCCTTTTCTTGCTTTTCCTCATTCTTTGAAGGTTTAGCTTCATGGTTGCAGTAATTAAAACTTCTTCGTCCGTGGCCACGACCACGACCACGACCACGACCACGACCTCTATTATGACCACGACCACGACCATAATTATTATATCTTGTAACATTCGCTTCAGGGAATGGAGCTGAACCAGTTGGTCGTGATTCATGATTTTTCATTAAAAGCTCATTATTTTGTTCAGCCACAAGGAGACATGAAATCAGTTCAGAATATTTCTTAAAACCTCCTTCTCTATATTGCTGAGAGAGCACATTCGAGGCATGAAAAGTAGAGAATATTTTTTCTAACATATCTCCATCGGTAATATTATCTCCACATAATTTCAATTTAAAAGCGATTTTAAACATTGCGAGTTATATTCACTTCTCGATTTAAAATCCTCGCAATCGTAAATGCATCCAATCATAACGAGCTTTTGGGAGAATAACTGTCTTTTGATGGTCATATCTTTCTTTCAAATTTTTCCAAAGAATAAGAGGATCTTTTACTATGAGATACTCTAATTTCAACTCCTCATGGAGATGATGGCGTAAGAAAATCATGGCCTTTGCCTTGTTTTGATTAGATG
This sequence comes from Panax ginseng, assembly GCA_020205605.1. Classification (NCBI taxonomy): domain Eukaryota; kingdom Viridiplantae; phylum Streptophyta; class Magnoliopsida; order Apiales; family Araliaceae; genus Panax; species Panax ginseng. The sequence continues at coordinate 49,834,336 of CM035150.1, forward strand.
TTTCATTACCATCTTTAATGGTGTCTCCAAGACCCATGGCATCAAGATGAATTTCGGCATCAAGGATCCATGACAAATAATTCTTACCCGTAATATCAAGTTCCACGAACTCAAGTTTGGCAAGGTTTGTCATTGTAACTTCATACAAAAAAAATATCAAAAAAACATTAGAAATTTAGTTTATTATCACGTATCATAATAAACATCTACACATATGCTTAAATATCTGGCTATAAATATTATATAAGCATATAATATAAATTTATTTATTTAAACCAAGTAATACTACTAATATTATTTTATAGGGAGGGGACATGAGCATAGCTAGGATAGTAGCTTCTGTGAAACTTGATGTGTTGAGAAATTATAAACTGCAGTCACAAAGTTTATGATGAAATTATAAATTGATTTCACCACTGCTTTCTCTTAATATATTGCAAAGTAATAACCAACCACGTAATAGTCGTTCTATATTTTAAACGATAATGTGCTGAACATTGTCTTACATACTGCGCGCTTACCAAAAGCTGTGATTTACGTTATGCGTCTGTATATATTCAAAAAAATAGTAAAACAGTTATGTTAGACAACACGACTAAATATGCAGTAACCCTTGTATCCTTCTCTAAAACAATGATAACTATAGTGAGATCCTGACATTACATTGTGTAAACAGCACACTATATATAAGAAATTAAATTAAATAATGACAACGAATTGTTTGTTATAGTAATATGCTGCTGATTAGTATATAACGTGACTAAAGTAACACTGTTGACAAAAAAACAAGTCTGCTATAATATCATACAAAGTAAGTAAGTCACATGTAACCATTTGATGTTGTCAATACATATGAATATACCATGTAATTATTATTTGGCATGCGATATATTATGTAGTATATTGTATATATATATATATATATATATATATATATATATATATATATATATATATATATATATATATATATATATATATATATATATATATATATATATATATATACCTTCTCCTTCAAATCAAATATGATTATCTTCAAGACGAAAGTGAAGAACAAATCGTGCTGATAACGTGTTATAAAGTATTGCTAAAATCAAGAGAACAAAGACATCAAGAACAAAGAGAGTATTTTCATAATCTTTTTCTAGCAATCCATCACTTTACAATTGTCATATTTATAGAAGTAAGATCATCAATACTCCTAGTAAGTTACAAAACTAAAGAGTCATGAGTTACAAAACTTATGGGAGTTACATGTATTTAGACATCCATTATATTATGAATCTAGTCATAATTTTATAACATATTATTATTATTTATTGTTATTGTTGTTAATTTTTTATTTTAAAATTATATATAAATTTGTAATAAAATTTAAATTTTACAAATTAATTTAATTAAATCTAAGAAATGATCATTTTATTAAAGAGTAGGAAAAAATTGAACTTAAAAAAAACCCAATCTCTCTCCTCTATACTCCTTCCCCCTTTTCCCTCCTCGTCCTCTGTTCCCCTCTCCCCCATCCCTGTCTACCGTACCCATTGTAACGCCCCCAAAATAGGTCAAACAACCCATTTTGAGTCTCCAAAATACATGGTACATAATTCAAATACAAACTTTCTATATACAACTAGTAATTGTCGTGTAAAATACGACAAAATATAAGCTGTGAGTTTCAATACAAATATTGTCTCGTAGGCAATATCCAAACTCAAATAAAATCCTCATTACAATTATTGTCACATTATTTTATAGAATAGTGAGGACTACTATAGTAACCATCTTGGACCATCACTCTATTCCCCGACTAGTCTCAGCTATATTCTCATTTCCTGAAGAGAACAATTAAAGAAAAGGGTGAGCTCAACTAGCCCAGTAAAGAATATTATGACTAAGATAATATAGAACAAATTATCCTTAGTCTTCAATAGGAAAAAATATGATAGAATACAATAGAAAACAAGTTTTAAATCAACAACTACAGAGGAAATAGCAATCCATTAGAAGAGTCAAGTAGAGCATGATGTCTACTATCTTCTATGATTTAAAAATTCATCGTCAATATTTTATCACCGTAACACCAATCAATAATTATTTTCAATCAACGAATTATCTATGCACTACGGGCCAAAGATAATCGTTTGTATCAACAGTGGTCATAATCATGACAAACACCTGTCCATCTATGCACTACGGGCTAAAGAGGACTTTCACCACAAAACTTTATCTACAACATTAAAGGTCAAATTTATACCAATACATAATTCCTGGTCATAATCATACCAATCAACTGTGATGCCCCCAAAATAAGTCCACACAACCCATTCTGAGTCTCCAAATACATGGTACAGAAAACAACTACAACTTCATTATTACAATTGTCGTGAAATATACGACAACACATATGTTGTGAGTTTAAATATAAATATTGTCTTCTAGACAATATCCAAACTCAAATAAGTCCTCATTATAATTATTGATACACTATTTTACAAAATAGTGAGGACTGTTAAAACAACTGTCTTGAACCATCACTCAACACCCAGACTAGTTTCCGCTATATTCTCACCTCCTGAGAAGAAAAATGGAACAAAAAGGAAAAGGATGAGCTTAACTAGCCCAGTAAAGAATATTATGAGTAAGATAATGTAGAACAAATTATCCTTAGTCCTCAACGGGGAAAAATCTGATAGAATTCAATAGACAACAAGTTTTAAATCAACAACTGCAGCGAAAATAACAATTCATTAGAAGAGTTAAGTAGAGAATGAAGTCTACTATTTTCTATGATTTAAAAGTTCATCATCAATATTTTATCCCTGCAACATCAATCAATATGCATCTTGAATCAAATATTCATCTTTGCACTACGGGCGAAAGATATTCATTTGTATCACCAGTTGGTCATGTTCATCTCAACACCTGTCCATCTTTGCACTACGGGCCAAAGATATTCATCGAGTAATCATTCATCTTTACCACTCTGAGACCAAAGATATTCATCAAGTATCACCATTTAAGACTGAGGATGATGATAAATATTTTAAAGAACGAATCCAGTGAGATAAATGACACGATTAGGGATTCGTAATTTAGGTCATCCAAGTTCAAGAATACTCCATAATAATCAATTGTGGAGCAAAATTCAAGAATAAAGTTCAAAACATAGATCCAATCAAAGATAGGAACCATAACATACAACTTAGACACATAAAAGAAAATTTAATTTTTCTGTGAATAGTGCCGAATTCATGAATAGTGCTATATACGTGAATAGTAACCCCGACATGAAAAGGTAAAATTTTCATAAGAAAAATTATACTTCGTGAATAGTACTCGTGAATAGTACCGTATTCGTGAATAGTATCGTATACGTGAATAGTAACCTCGACATGAAAAGGTAAAAATTTCATAATAAAATTCATATCAATATTTCGGTATAATAATATTGAAAGAAATAATATCATTTACGAAAAAAATAACATCCCTTACCTCAAAAGAATAGTACTTCTAACTGGAATATCAAATATAATGCTGAAGAAAACTTGCACTGCTTATCAACTCTCAAAGTATCTAAATACTCACAAAAATACACTCGATATTATAGAGAGAGAAAATTTCTAATTCTGGTGTGATTTTCAAATCTAACTTAAGCACCCTATTTATAGGAAAATGCTTAGAACACCAAAGCAGAAAATTTAATAAAATAATATTTTATAAAAACAATTTCCGCACACCTCCTTGACCAAAATTCATCAGCACACCAGTGGGAACCACTAACATTAAAAAAATGTTTTTCTTAAAAAAAATATTTAAAACTCTAAAAATTAATTATTCTGAAACTTTAATAATTCATAATAAATAGCCCATTTATCAGAAAAATTCAAATCTTTTGTCCATTCCATAGGAAATTTAATTCTCTACAACTTTGTAGAAGAAAGTTTTTCCAAATTCTAAACGAAAAATGACTGAAATCCAAATACGGATGATTTTACAGGCTATAATCAAATTTCAGTCAAAAATGGGCCCACCAATATATTTAACATGTTTTTTTGTAAAAAAAATACTCATGACCGAATTTGGTCTCTTCCTCCTCATTAATTCATATATCGTTCATTAATTGTAAAAATATTACCGTTATTATATTATTACATCATACACTTATAATGTAGTATTACAATAATATATTTGAATGAATTATTTTATCGAAGAAGATAAAATATCAACTCTTAATAATTGCCTCTTTAAAATTCCTCCATTAAATAAATATTTTCTTATCATTTTTGTCAATAATTAATTATTCACAAATAATATTACAGAATCACAATAATGACAACCAGGTCGTTCCCAGAAAAGAGGGGGCTTTCCGATAAGGATTTCTCCTTACTAGCGCACAATTAGGTGACCGAAACCATTTCCTAGACAAAACTTCCTTAGATGTAAGACCCCAACTTTTTAAATAAAGATTAAATTTTCTCGAAATATATTTTTGAATATTATGGTGTGGATTTGATATAATGTTATAGTCGTGGGTATTATTTACAAGTTTTGCAAAGTACGCAAGTTGTTATATAATATTCGATTTTCGGGGAATATTCGTTTTAGCAGGGAATATTCGTACAACGACACAATCATTGGTGGACCCCATAACGGAATTATTGTCGGATTGAGAAAGCGACAAAATATATTTTATGAAAATAACGACGGAAGTTTTACAGAATTAAGCTGTTGAAACACCCGGTGTTAAAAGTACGATTATCTGGCGTGGTTGCATACTAGCACACGGTATTGATTATTGATGCTTATGTGAGAAGTCACTTTCAGTTATACTCAATTATTGCTCACGATAATTCTAACGCATCATATCTCTCATATTATTGATTCAATTATTGTTACAATATCATTTGCATAATATTTTATATTATTAAATCAATAATTGAGGCGACAAAGTTATTCATATTATTATTTGCAATATTGATAATGTCTAGAAGTTACATCGAGGAGAGGTTTGGTCACCTAATTGCGCACCAATAAGGAGAAATCCTTATCGGGAAAGCCACCTCTTTCACAGGAGCGACCTGGTTGTTAAATATTGTGAGTTATAATATTAATGATGAATAAGTTCGTGTTGATTAAAGATGATATTGATAGTTCTATTGTGTTGGGATTATTAGTGTTAGTGGAAATTGACATCTATTCCGATGATAATTGATGTCTGGGGGTTATATTGATAAATCGGGTAATTTATCGGATAAATGAGCAATTAATTGCTACTAATTCACATGCTTATATAACTATTTGTTCACATGTGTGTACTATTGAATCACATTCTTGTACTATTAGGGGAGTTGGTGTAAAATTGATAATACTTGCATGACTAAGTTAAAAATGGAGGTATAGATGGAGGTCTTATCTGATAATTCGTATTTTTCACATGATTATACTATTGATTCACATGATTGAACTATTGATTCACATTATTTACTATTAGGGGAGGTGGTGGAAGTTTGATAATACTTGCGGGACTAAATTAAAATGAAAAAAAGTTGAAGGTATTGTATTTGTAATTTTTCGAGCCCCCAAAGCGTGCAATTATCGAAACTATATTTTCCTATAAATAGAAGCTCATTCTTCCTTCATTTCTCACCAATTCACAAAAGCTTTAGAGCGATTATTATAGAGAGAAATTATAGAAAGAAGAAGAAGTCTGCTACCTCACTATTCCGATATCCGGTTTTCTAAGGTAGGGAGTATTATTTCTTTCTTATCCATGAAGAGAACTTACATTATTCCATTCTTTATTATTACATTAGAATAACTTTTGATATCTGTGAGCTACCCTATACTTGGTGAAATTCTTACATTATTCCATTCTTTATCATTACTGTTGGAATATCACATACGTGTGTTTACTATTTGGACTGGTTCCATTATTTATCATTCTGTTGGAACATCACATGCATGCGTTCTACGTCGACATGGTTAAAATCTTTATTATTACATTGGAATATATCATATGCATGCGTTTCGCCTTGGGACACGATTCCGTCTTTATTATTTTGTTGGAATATCTCACATGCATGTGTTTTTACGTGGGACACTGATTACATTATTTATTATTCTATTGGAATAACACTGCGCGTGCTGATCTATCTCATGCACGGTGATTTTTTTTTGTTATTCCATTCCTTATTATACTCGGTTGGTTAAAGTTTTGACTTCTATACTCCATGAAATTAGTGGAATATCCTTGATATTTTGCGCTTCATCGATATCTTTTCATGGAAATATTCTTACGAGCATTCTTGAATTTTACTCTACAAAGCGATATCATGTTGACAATTTGGACATTATTAGTTCTGGATAAATTAATTCTTTAACTTGTTTTATTGAATTCTTATATCATTGTCATCATCCTCATGTTTATATTTTGTTGAAAGTCATCGTGGCCTATAGTTCATAGATGGACTTGGTATGATTAAGACCGAGGATTATTCGGTGTAATCATGACCGTAATGTTACAAATGATGTGGAAAAAGTCCTCATTGGCCGTAGTGCATTGATGGCCGATTGTTGGCATGATCATGACCATTAATGAATACACAAATATTCTTGGCCCGTAATGCATGGATAATTGTGGTCGTGATACTAAAGAATATCCTTGGGTCGTAGTTTAGGGGTGATTCGATGATGTGGATTATTTATTAAAAGTGAGTCCCAATGATAAAAGTGATGAAAAACCTTCTAAATCATAAAAGATGGTAGATTTTATTCTCTACTTGACTCTTTTAATGGATTGCTTGTTCCATTACCGCGATTAAACTTGATGGTTGTTATATTGTATCGGTTTAAACATTTGTTGAAAACAAACGATAATATATTACGCATTATCTTAGTCATAATATTTCCCTCTTGGGCTAGCTAAGCTCACCCTTTTACTTTTATTGTTCTCTTCGTGAAATGAGAGCGTAGCGAGGGGACTAGTCGGAAATGGAGTAGCGGACGGATGATAGCATTAGTAGTCCTCACTATTCGGTGAAATAGTGGAAAATAAATGTAATAATATTGAATTTGAGTTTGTATATTGTCAGGCGACAATATTTGTATTAAAACTCACGACTTATGTTAATGTCGTACTTTACTACAGGTTGTATAATTAAGTTGTATTTGTATTTTGTACCATGTATTTGACGATTTCGGAATAGGTGATGTATACCTATTTTGGGGGCGTCACATTAGACATTGCCAATAATGCTATCTAATAATATTATTTAAATAATATAAATTATTGATCTAATAATGGGAAATATTGTGCAGTGACAATTCTTGAATCAATACTATAAAATATCAACGTAGCAATTATTGAATCAATAAAATAAAATATTGAACAGTAATTACTATAACAATTATTGAGTAGTGACTTCTTACGTAAGAATCAATAATTAGAATTATTGTGTAATATCGTGTGCTACTATGCAACACAGCGTATTACTGTATTTTAACTACCGGGTATTCTAACAGTGTTAACGGTAAAAACTACGCCTTTATTTTAAAAAAAAAATCATGTCGTTTTCTTCATCCGAAAGTTTTCCGTTATGGGGCCCACAAATGGCTGCACCGTCGTACGAATATTCCCCGACAGCAAGAATATTCCACGACCAAACGAATATTCCCCGACAACAATGAGTATTTTATAACCACTTGCTTATTTAAAATATTTGCGCATTTTACCCATAACTAATCAAATCAACCCCTTATTATTTCAAAATAATAAATAGAGGAAATTCAATTTTATATATATATAAAAAAATTGGGGACTTACAACTTCCCCTCCTTATGAAATTTTGTCCTCGAAATTGACGTACGTACCTAGTGTTTTGAAAAGGTGAGGATACCTCGCTTTCATTTCCGATTCCAACTCCCAGGTCATTTCCTCAATAACATGGTTCCTCCACAAAACTTTGATTTGTGGTATAACCTTTGTGCGTATGAAATGCTCCTTCCTATCCAGGATCTTGACAAGTACCTATTCGTACGCTAAATCTTTGGCTATCTCGTCTGGTTCTAACTCAACAATGGTTTGAGTCTTTCACATATTTACGAAGCACAGATATATGAAAAACATTATGAACACGAGACATGCTTGGAGGTAATGCGAGTCTATAGGCCACATTTCCTACTCGGTCAAGAATCTCAAATGGACCAACAAATCGTGGATTGAGCTTTCCTCTCTTCTCGAATCTTGTAACTCCCTTCCATGGAGAAACACGTAACAATACATGATCCCCAATATTAAATTCCATGTCCTTTCGATGAAGATCCGCATAACTCTTTTGTCGATCATGTGCCGTTTGTATACGTTGTCGGAACATTTGGATATTTTCTATGGTCATACGTACCAACTCTGGTCCCAACAATGTTGCTTCACCCACCTCATCCCAACATACTGGAGAACGACACTTTCGTCCATACAATTCTTCGAATGGAGCTACACCTATACTTGCTTGATAACTGTTGTTATAGGAGAATTCCACCAATGGTAAGTACTTATCCCAACTCCCTTCGAAGTCTAGAATAGAAAGTCTCAATAGATCTTCAAGAGTTTGAATAGTCCTTTCCGATTTCTCGTCCGTTTGAGGATGGTATGCCGAACTTAATCGTAAATTCGTGCCCATAGCTTTCTGCAAGCTAACCCAAAATCGTAAAGTGAATCTTGGGTCTCGATCAAAAACTATGGATACTGGCATACCATGCAATCTCATAATCTCATTTATGTACATATGAGCAAGACGTTCAAGGGAATAAGTCTCTCGTATCAGCAAGAAATGAGCAGACTTGGTTAACCTATCAACAATAACCCAAATTGCATCTATGCCTTGAGAAACCTTAGGAAGACCAGTAACGAAATCCATGTTAATGTGCTCCCACTTCTATTCAGGAATCTCAAGTGGTTGCAATGGACCTTTTGGTACTTGATGCTCTGCCTTGACACATTGACAAGTTAAACATCTTGAGATAAACTCCTCGATCTCTCTCTTCATATTTCTCCACCAAAATGTATTTCGAAGATCAATATACATTTTGGTACTTCCAGGATGGATTGTAAACGGTGTATTGTATGCCTCCATCCTGATTTTGTACTTCAAATCAGAGTCGTTAGGAACACAAAGTCTAGAGTTGACTCGAAGTATTCCTTCTTCATCAATTCTTGCTTCTAGAATAACACCTTCTTGTATTTTCTTCTTCATACACATCAGCTCTGGATCTGTGGCTTGAGCAGCTTTAACTTTATCAATTAAATTTGGTTCTACTCGTATATTTGATATCATCACATGGGTACTTGGAGCCTTTAACTCTATCTCCCTCCTTTGTAACTCGTACAAAATGGGTCTTTATGTTAACAACATCACACTCGTACCTGTATACGATCTTCTACTCAATTCGTCAACTAACACGTTTGCTTTTCTAGGATGGTATTGGATGGTATGGTCGTAATCTTTCAATAGCTCGAGCCAACGTCATTGTCGCATGTTGAGTTCTTTTTGGGTGAAGAAGTATTTAAGGCTTTTATGAGCTGAATATATCTCCACTTTCTCCCCATACAGGTAGTGCCTCCAGATTTTTAACGCGAAAATGACTGATGCCAACTCTAGATCATGGGTAGGATAAATCCTCTCATATTCTTTGAGTTATCGCGAGGCATAGGCTATGACTTTCCCATGTTTCATGAGAACACATCCTAAACCTTTGCCTGAAGCATCACTATAGATGACAAATCCCTCTGAACCAGATGGTATTGTCAGAACAGGTGCTGAAATGAGTCTCCTCTTGAGTTATTGAAAACTCTATTCACATTACTCGCTCCAACCGAATTTTGTATCTTTTTGAGTCAGCTGAGTTAATGGAGTAGCGATTCGAGATAATTCTTCCACGAATCTCCGATAATAACCAGTTAAGACCAAAAAGCTGCGTACTTCGGTTACTGACTTAGGTTGCTCCTAACTTTGTATTGCTTCAATCTTTGCCGGGTCAACTGATATTCTATACTTCGATACCACATGCCCAAGGAATGTTACTTCCTCAAGCCAGAACTTGCATTTCTTTAACTTGGCATATAGCTTATTTTCACGAAGCTTTTAGAGTATCAGCCTCAAGTGTTGCTCATGATCTTCACGACTTTTGGAATAGATGATGATGTCATCAATAAAGACAACCACAAAATGATCCAAATATTCCTTGAATACTCGGTTCATCATATCCATGAAAGCCACAGGAGCATTAGTCAATCCAAAAGACATGACTAGAAATTCATAATGCCCGTAACAAGTTCTGAAGGCAGTCTTCGGAATATCCTCAGTTTAAATCTTTAACAGATGATATCCAGAACGAAGATCGATCTTTGAGAAGAATTTAACACCTTTCAACTGGTTAAACATGTCATCAATGCGAGGTAGTGGGTACCTATTTTTGATGGTGACATGGTTCAACTCCCAATAGTCAATGCAAAGTCGCATACTCCCATCTTTCTTATTTACGAATAAAATAGGAGCACCCCAAGGAGACGTACTAGGATGAATGAAACCAATATCTAACAACTCCTGTAGTTGGGTTTTTAACTCCTGAAGTTTAATAGGAACCATTCGATATGGGGTTTTAGAAATGGGTTTTGTACCGGGTTCAATGTCAATAAAAAAATCAATATCATGCTATGGGGGTAGGCCAGGAAGTTCTTTAGAAAATACGTCAGGAAATTCATTAACAACAGAAATATTATTCAAATCTGACGTATTTTTGTTTCAATCCATGACATAGGCTAAGAAAGCTTGACATCCATTTTTTAATAAACGAATGGCTTTATGGCTTGATATGACAGTGATTGACTTTAGTGGTTTGGTTGCTTGAATTCGCATAACAGGTTGGTTAGGAATATGAAAACTAACAACCTTACGAAAACAATCAATTTTAGCATGATGAGTGGTTAACCAATCAATCCCTAAAATCACATCAAATGCAAGTATTTTCAAAGAGATGAGATCAACATATAATGTGATGGTCCCAGCTTGAATCAAGCAAGATTTTTAAACAATGGATGTAATGAAAGTTTCTCCTAATGGAGTTTCAATAGATAAGTCAAAGTCTAATTTCTCAGGAGTCAAGTTCAAACGTTGAGCACAAGCAGGAGAGATAAAAGAATGGGTAGAATCGATATCTAATAAGGTATAAACTTCACAAGAGTTTATGATTAGCTTACTCGTGATCACCTCATTCGGGTTCCTCACATTTTGGGCAGTCACGACAAACGCTCTTCCAGGAACCACCGACTTTGACTTGTCCAGGACAGCCTTTGGAGTCACCATCCCTGCTGGACTTGGTTTCGCTATAGGACAATCTCGAGCTATATGACCTTTTTTCCAAAATTATAACACACCTTGAATTATTGTGGGAAGTTTGGGCTGATATGTCCCTCTTTCCCGCATTTATAACATACGACCGGTGGTCGTTCTCTTCCCCTAGAAACAGTTGATGTTGGTGCTGACGTCTTCACGTTGTCATTATTGTACCTTTTCTTTTTGAAATCTCCCACCGACTCGCTTATTTTACTATCATGGCCACGATTACCACCAGAGTGGTTACCACTTTTGTCTGGATATTTTCCTCCCCGCTGGTTGTCATTTCTTTGATGACTGCTGCCACCGGTACGACCCTAGTTGTGGTCCCCCGGTTGAACAGACTCATTATCTCGCTCTAATAATTGAGCCATATTCACAACATCTGAATATAGAGAAAATTTGTGAGAAATGAGGTATTGACGTATTTCTGGTTTCAAACCTCTCAGAAATATCTGCGTCATACGTTCCTCATTCTCTACCAAATGAGGTGCAAACCTGGATAACTCCATAAACTTAGCCTCGTCTTTGGGACACCGTCATGTTGTTACATTCGGTCGATAAACTCTACCTCCTTAATATGAAAAATACTTTCAGGAAAGTACTTGTCATTGAACTATTTTTGAAACGCTTCCCAAGACATATTGAGTGCGGCAGGCTGGGTACGCTTCACATATTCTCACTAGTAATCTGCCTCACCACGGAACATAAAGGTGGCGAATGGAACTTTCTGTTCCTCTGTGCATCCCAAGACATCAAATATCTTGGTAATTTGCTTAACCCATGATTCTGCCTTGATCGGATCTGGCTTTTCCAAAAACTCTGGCTGTCCCAACTCCTTGAATTGCTTAGCAGTGACCAACCGTGAGTTGCCATTGTTTCCCCCTGTATTTTGAACATGAGTCTCTCTCGTCTGGTTTTGCATGAACTGCAAAAAGCTTCTAAACATCCCATCATTCATCGTTTGATCGGTGGTGTTATTTACAGGAGGAATATTTCCTTCCTGATGCACAGTATCATGGTTGTTGATCATCGATGATTCAACGGTCTCATGTGCTCCATTGCTATTCTCAACATTTTCAGACGTCATTCTCAAATACTGTCACAAAACAAGGGTTAATTAAAGAAATTGACATGCCATATAATATCCCTATATTCTGATCGATCAATTAAATAACAAATAAGCTTAGGTATGACACACTAGTGAAGGATTTACTCATCTCTCCCCTCCTAGTTCTATTCCCCGATCTTCGCCAGAGACCACATCCCTAAGCTCTGATACCAATTGTGATGCCCCCAAAATAGGTCCACACAACCCATTCTGAGTCGCCAAATACATGGTACAGAAAATAACTACAACTTCATTATTACAATTGTCGTGAAATATACGACAACACATATGTTGTGAGTTTAAATATAAATATTGTCTTCTAGACAATATCCAAACTCAAATAAGTCCTCATTATAATTATTGATACACTATTTTACAAAATAGTGAGGACTGTTAAAACAACTGTCTTGAACCATCACTCAACACCCGGACTAGTTTATTTATATTCTCACCTCACGAGAAGAAAAATGGAACAAAAAGGAAAGGATGAGCTTAACTAGCCCGAAAAAGAATATTATGAGTAAGATAATGTAGAACAAATTATCCTTAGTCCTCAACGGGGAAAAATCTGATAGAATTCAATAGACAACAAGTTTTAAATCAACAACTGCAGCGAAAATAACAATTCATTAGAAGAGTTAAGTAGAGAATGAAGTCTACTATTTTCTATGATTTAAAAGTTCATCATCAATATTTTATCCCTGCAACATCAATCAATATGCATCTTGAATCAAATATTCATCTTTGCACTACGGGCGAAAGATATTCATTTGTATCACCAGTTGGTCATGTTCATCTCAACACCTGTCCATCTTTGCACTACGGGCCAAAGATATTCATCAGGTAATCATTCATCTTTGCACTACAGACCAAAGATATTCATCAAGTATCACCATTTAAGACTGAGGATGATGATAAATATTTTAAAGAACGAATCCAGTGAGATAAATGACACGATTAGGGATTCGTAATTTAGGTCATCCAAGTTCAAGAATACTCCATAATAATCAATTGTGGAGCAAAATTCAAGAATAAAGTTCAAAACATAGATCCAATCAAAGATAGGAACCATAACATACAACTTAGACACATAAAAGAAAATTTAATTTTTCTGTGAATAGTGCCGAATTCATGAATAGTGCTATATACGTGAATAGTAACCCCGACATGAAAAGGTAAAATTTTCATAAGAAAAATTATACTTCGTGAATAGTATCATATTCGTGAATAGTGCCGTATACGTGAATAATGTCGTATACGTAAATAGTAACCTCGACATGAAAAGGTAAAAATTTCATAATAAAAGTCATACCAATATTTCGGTATAATGATATTGAAAGAAATAATATCCTTTATGAAAAAAATAACATCCCTTACCTCATAATAATAGTACTTCTGACTGAAATATCGGATATAATGCCGAAGAAAACTTGTACTGCTTATCAACTCTCAAAGTATCTAAATACTCACAAAAATACGCTCAATATTATAGAGAGAGAAAATTTCTGATTCTTGTGTGATTTTCAATTCTAACTTAAGTACCCTATTTATAGGAAAATGGTTAGAACACCAAAGCAGAAAATTTAATAAAATAATATTTTATAAAAAAAAATTCTGCACATCTTCTTGACCAAAATTCATCAGCTCACCAGTGGGGCCCACCAACATTAAAAAAATGTTTTTCTTAAAAAAATATTTAAAACTCTAAAAATCAATTATTACGGAATTTCAATAATTCATAATAAATAGCCCTTTTATCAGAAAAATTCGAATCTTATGTCCATTCCATAGGAAATTTAATTTTCTACAACTTTGTAAAAGAAAGTTTTTCCAAATTCTAAACGGAAAATGACCGAAATCCACATACAGATGATTTTACAGGCTATAATCAAATTTCAGTCAAAAATGGGGCCCACCAATATATTTAACATGTTTTTATTGTAACAAAAATACTCCGGAACCAATTTGCTCCCTTCTTCCTCATTAATTTATATATCGTGCATTCATTGTTAAAATATCACCGTTATTATTTTATTACATCATACACTTATAATGTAATATTACAATAATATATTTGAATAAATTATTTTATTGAAGAAGATAAAATATCAACTCTTAATAATTGTCCCTTTAAAAATTCCTCCATTAAATAAATATTTTTTTATCATTTTTATCAATAATTAATTATTCACAAATAATATTACAGAATCACAATAATGACAACCAGGTCGTTTCCAGGAAAGAGGGGGCTTTCCGATAACGATTTCTCCTTACTGGCGCGCAATTAGGTGATTAAACCCCTTTCCTAGACAGATATTCCTTAGACATTATCAATAATTGTGACGACCCCAAAACCGGTATACATCACCCATCTTGGTTCACCAGATACAAGGTACTGAATTCAAATACAACTTAATTATACAACCGTCGTGTACAATACAACAAAACATAACCTGTGAGTTTGAATACAAATATTGTCTACTAGAGAGTATAAAAACTCAAAAGGAGTCCTCATTATAATTATTATCACAATATTTCACAGAATAGTGAGGACTACTAATGCACCATCTAGGACCATCACTCTATTCCCCGACTAGTCCCTGCTACGTTCTCATTTCCTGAAGAGAACAATGAAAGCAAAAGGGTGAGCTCAACTAGCCCAGTAAGAAATATTATGACTAAGATAATGCAGAATAATTTATCGTTAGCCTTCAACAATGTTAAACTTATAAAATATAATAAATATCAAGTTTAACTGCAACGGAACAAGCAATCCATTAGAAGAGTCAAGTAGAGAATAAAATCTACTATCTTCTATGATTTAAAAGGGTTTTTCATCACTTTTATCGTTGGGACTCAGCTTAATAAATAATCCACATCATCGAATCACCCCGCTTTACTGACCCGAGGATATTTTTTTAGTATCACGACCATAAATTATCCATGCACTTTCTGCCAAGGACATTCGTGTATTCATTAATGGTCATGATCATGCCAACAAGCGTCCATCAATGCACTAAGGGCCAATGAGGACTTTTACCACATCATTTGTAACATTACGGTCATGATTACATAGAATAATTCACGGTCATAAACATACCAAGTCCATCATGCACTACGGTGCCACGAGATGACTTTCAACAAAATATAAACATGAGGATGATGACAATGATATAAGAATTCAATAAAATAAGTTCAAGAATTAATTTATCTAGGAACCGATAACGTCCAAATTATCAACATGATACTGCTTTGTAGAGTAAAATTCAAGAATGCTCGGAAGAATATTTCCATGAAAAGACACCTTTGGATGAAGCGCAAATATCAAAGATATTCCACTAATTTCATGGAGTATAGAAGTCAAAGTTTTAACCAACCGAGTATAATAAAGAATGGAATAACAAAAGAAATCACCATGCATGCGATAGAATCGACAGTGAGTTATTCAACGAGAATAATAAATAACGGAACCGGTCCGGCATAAAATGCATGACAGGATATTCAATAGAATAATAAAGAATGGAACCGGTCCGGCGTAAAGCGCGCATGAGACAGGATATTCTAACGAGAATAATAAAGGCGGAACCGGTCCCACAGTAAAAGCGCATGCAGACGGGATATTCAACAGAATAATAAAGGCTGAAACCGGTCCCGTAAAATGCACATACGGTATATTCCAGCAGAATAATAAAGAATGGAATAATGGAAGAATTTCACCAAGTATATAGGGTAGCAGCGTATCTGAGTTATTCAACGAGAATAATAAATAATGGAATAACAGAAGTTTTCTTCATGAATACAAAAGAAATAATACCCTTTATGGGTACAACAAATAATATTCCCTACCTTAGAAGAAACTGGATATTGGAAAAGTGAAGTAACAAAATACTTTTCTTCTTTTTCTCTATAGTTTCTCTCTCTAGAGTTTCAGTGAATTCGTAAGAAATAATGAAGGAATGAGCTTCTATTTATAGGAAAATGGACTGAATAGTACCTAATTCATGAACGATCCAGATTGATTTACTTTTAAACGGACGGTCCATATCGGTTTACTACTAAAACTTAAAGCAACGGTCCATACTGATTTACTATTAAAACTTTAAACCAACGATCCATATTGATTTACTATTATAACTTTCCACTAGCGGTCCATATTGATGTACTATTATAGCCCATCTCCTCATGGAATAATATTGTACCCAAAAATGATTTGGACCGAAAAGAAATATATCTTACGGGTGAATAGTACCCCATGAATAGTAACTCGTGAATAGTAACTTGTGAATAGTAACTCATGAATAGTAACTCGTGAATAGTAACTCGTGAATAGTACTCCGACACGAAAAAGTGTCCCGAATACCCGATTGAACAATATATCCTCCAGACATCAATTATACTAACACAAATAAGTCCAACACAATGGAACTATAAAATTTATCTTTAATCAACACGAACTTATTCATCATTAATATTATAATTCACAATATTTAACAACCGAATGTCGTTCCCGAGGAAGAGGGGCTTTCAGATAAGGATTTCTCCTTATTGCGCACGCAATTAGGTGACCAAACCTCTCCTTGTGAGAACTTCTAGACATTGTCAATATTACAAATAATAATATGAATAACTTTGCCGTCTCAATTATTGATTTAATAATATATCATATTACGATGATGATCTTTGTAGCAATAATTTAATCAATAACATGAGAGATATGATCAAAGTAACTCTTGTAGCAATAATTGAGTATAAGCGAGTGACTTCTCACGTAAGCATCAATAATCAATCTGGTGTCTTCTTATGCAACCACAGCGTATTCTTGTACTTTTACTACTAGGGTAGTTCAAGCGGTTTTAACGGTAACACCTCGGTAGTTATTTTTATAGAAAGATAATTTTGTCGATTTTTCTAACTATGACAATACTTCCGTTGTGGGGTCCACCAATGAATTATTGTCGCCGCATCGAATATTCCTGTAAAAATGAATATTCCCCGACCAATCGAATATTATATAATCACTTGCTTACTTTGCAAAATTTGTAAATATTACCCACAACTATAACATTATATCAAATCAACACCATAATATTCAAAAATATAATTCGAGAAAATTATTCTTTATTCATAAAAGTTGGGGTCTTACAACCTCCCCTTCTTATGAAATTTCATCTTCAAAATTAGGGTACATACCTGGTATGTTGAAGAGATGAGGATACCTTGACTTCATCTCAGATTCTAACTCCCAAGTCATTTCCTCCACATCGTAGTTTCTCCACAAAACTTTGACTTGAGGTATAACCTTGGAGCGTAGAACATGATCCTTCTTATCCAAGATTTTAACAGGTAACTCTTCATACGTTAAATCTTCCTCTATCTCTTCTGGTTCTAACTCAATAATGTGGTTTGGGTCTTTCACATATTTACGTAACATAGATATGTGAAAAACATTATGAACACGAGACATACTTGGCGGTAAGGCGAGTCTATAGGCCACAGTTCCTACTCGATCGAGGATTAAAAAGGAGCCGATGAATCGAGGATTGAGCTTCCCTCTCTTTCTAAATCTCGCAACTCCTTTTTATGGAGCAATACGTAGCAACACATGATCTCCTATATCGAATTCCACGTCCTTTCGATGAATATCAACATAACTCTTTTGTCGATCTTGTGAGGTTTTTATACGTTGTCGGATTGTTTGAATCTTTTCCGTAGTCATACGTACCAACTCCGGTCCCAACAACGTTGCTTCACCTACCTCATCCCAACATACTGGAGAATGACACTTTCTTCCATACAACGCCTCAAATGGAGCCATGCCAATACTTGCTTGATAACTGTTGTTGTAGGAAAACTCCACCAATGGTAAGAACTTGTCCCAACTTCCCTTGAAGTCAAGGACACAGAGTCTTAATAGATCTTCAAGAGTTTGAATAGTCCTCTCCATTGTCCGTCCAAATCTCGAGGATGATATGCGAGAAGCTAAATCGTAAGTCTGTGCCCATAGCTTTTTGCAAACTAACCCAAAATCGTGAAGTGAATCTTGGGTCTCGATCGAAACAATGGATCTGAGGCATACCATGCGATCTTACAATCTCGTTTATATACATACGAGCAAGACGTTCAAGTGTATAAGTTTCTCGTATCGGTAAGAAATGAGCAGACTTGGTCAATCTATCAACAATGACCCAAATCGCATCTATGCCTTGAGAAACCTTAGGAAGACCGGTAACGAAATCCATGGTAATGTGCTCCCACTTCCATTCTGGAATTTCAAGTGGTTGCAATGGACCTTTTGGTACTTGATGCTCCACTTTAACTCGTTGCCAAGTTAGACACCTTGAGATAAACAGCACTATCTCTCTCTTCATATTGCTCCACCAAAATGTATGACGAAGATCATGATACATTTTGGTACTCCCAAGATGAATTGCAAACAGTGTGTTGTGCGCCTCCATCATGATTTTATACTTTAAATCAGGGTCGTTAGGAATACAAAGTCCGGAGTTGACTCGAAGTATTCCTTTTTCATCGATTCTTACTTCCGGCATAGCACCTTCTTGCACTTTCTTCCTCATACGCATCAGCTCCAGGTCTGTAGCTTGAGCAGCTTTAACTTTATCAATTAAAGTTGGTTCTACTCTTATATTCGCCATCATCATATGAATTATTAATATAATAATGGGAAATATTGTGCAGTGACAATTATTGAATCAATACTATAAAATATCAACGTAGCAATTATTGAATCAATAAAATAAAATATTGAACAGTAATTACTATAACAATTATTGAGTAGTGACTTCTTACGTAAGAATCAATAATTAGAATTATTGTGCAATATCGTGCTTCTTGTAACACCACAGCGTATTCTTGTATTTTAACCACGGATATTTCAGCGGTGTTAATGGTAACAACTACACAGATTATTTATAAAAAATATCATAATTGTCATTTTTTCATCCAAACAATTTTTTCGTTATAGGGGTAAACAAATGGTCATTGTACGTCGTATTAATATTCTCCGACAGCAAGAATATTCCACGACCAAACGAATATTCCCTGACGACAATGAGTATTTTATAACCACTTGCTTATTTAAAATATTTGCGCATTTTACCCATAACTAATCAAATCAACCCCTTACTATTTCAAAATAATAAATAGAGAAAATTCAATTTTATATATATATATATAAATTTGGGGTCTTACATCAACAGTCCATCTTTGCACTACGGGTCAAAGATGACTTTCACCACAATATAAGTATGAGTATGATGACAATGATATAAAGAATGAATCAAGTGAAATCAAGATAAAATATTATACATTTATAATTTAATTTATCAAGAGTTCAAGAATGTCCAAATTGTCAACATGATCACCAATTATGGAGTAAAATTCAAGAATGATATTTAAGATTCAAATTTTAAAGATAATTTGGACAAAGAAAAGAAACTAAATTCCATCATGAACAGTGTAAGACCCCAAATTTTTAATAAATAAAATCGAATTTCCTCTATTTATTATTGTGAATAATAAGGTGTTAATGCTTTGGTTATGGGTGAAATGTGTAATTTTTTCAAAATAAGCAAGTGGTTATAAAATATTTATTCTTTTACCGTGGGAATAATATTAAATGCAACAAGTATGACCATTTGTGGACCCATAACGAGAATAAGCGCTCGGATGAAGAAAGCGACAAGTTTGAGTTTTTATAAATAACGACGTAGTTATTACTGAATTAACACCTTGTTGGATTACGGTGTTTAAAATACGATATCTGAGTGGTTACATAAGTAGTAGCGCGGTGATGACAGTATTTTTGAATTATTGATTCTTACGTAGAAGAAGGCACTACTCAATAATTATTACGATAATTCTTGTTCAATATTTTATTTTATTGATTCAATAATTGTCTTACCGATAGTTTATATTATTGTTGTTTCAATAATTGTTGTTGCCTGATATTTCCCATTATCGATCAATAATTCATATTATTTGAATAATATTATTAGATAGCATTATTGGCAATGTCTAGAAAGTTTTATCAAGGAGAAGTTTGGTCACCTAATTGTGCGCCAGTAAGGAGAAATCCTTATCGGAAAGCCCCCTCTTTCCTGGGAACTGCCTGGTTGTCATTATTGTGATTCTATAATATTATTTGTGAATAAATAATTATTGATTTATATGATAAGGAAATATTTATTTGATGTGGATATAAATGATGGATTTATTTATGTGGTTATAAATGAAGGAATTAATGTTGAGGTGTTTTATCAGTATTTTGTCGGATTGGAGGTATTAAAATATCAAATCGGTGTTCTTAAAGCTCTATTGCGTGAGTTATAATTTTAATCCGACCATTGGATCGTTGTGGTTTTTGGATATGTTATACATATATACGTTGAGTATATGTTCACAAATTTTGAACCGTTAAAAATTAACGCATGATTTGTTATGAATTTTAAGGAGTGTTAAAAATCATCCGTTTATGGGTTTCAGATTTTTTTGTCTGAAATTTAGAAAAACTCAAAGCTACAAAGTTGTAGAGAATTCGATTTCGTGTGGAATGGACATAAAATTTATATTTTTCTGATAAACGGGCTATTTTCTATGCATTATTGAAGTTTCAGAAAATAAAATAATTTTTATTAAAATTATAGGTGGGACCCATTTTTGTTTTTTTTGAAAACATATGCTAGAATTGTTTTGTCAAATGTGGTGGCTGGTCTTTGATGGCTGGTGGCGTAGGAAATGAGAAAATAATAATAATAATAATATTTTATTATTTTAGTCTCCTTTGGCGTTCTAGCATTTTCCTATAAATAGGCGCTTAAGTTAGAATTGAAAATCACACCAGAAATAAATTTTCTTTCTCTCTATATTGTCGAGCGTAATTTTATGAGTATTTAGATACTTTGAGAGTTGCTATCCAGTGCAAGGTTCCTTCGGCTTTACATCCGATATTTCAGTCAGAAATACTGCTCTTTTGAGGTAAGGGATTTTAAGGGTTATTATGTTTTTCAGTTTCGTAATTTTTCCGACCTTCAAAAATTCTGAAAAAAATTGAAATTATAATTTGATGAGTTTTCTAGATTGTGTCCAAAAATGACGATTTTTGGATGTATAGATTAGGAGTTATGAATATTATGGGAAAAGACTATTTTAAAAGTAAACCCTTGTAACTACTTGTGGTTAACTTTAAAATTGGTGAAATTTTTATTGGGAGTACGTGTATATAACAGAAGTATACTCTGTAAATTTTAGAATTTTTGGATAAAAGTACACTTTATGATAAATGTCTAAATATTCGGCAGTTTTGGCCATATGAAAAATAGTAAATGAATTTTAAAAATTCTGAGGAAAATATATGTTCAATATGGAACTATATTCTGCTTAATCTCAGAAAAGAAAATTTGTTTGTACTGATTTGATATTTTTCATGAAAATGGACTAGTTATGAGTAAATGAATTAAATATGTTATGTGAAGTAAGAAAATTAGAAAATAGGATTTTATGGCTTGAGAATCCTATATGAGGTCTATGCAGATTTTTAATGAGGGTTTTGGTTATTGGTGATGAAATCTTTTGAGTTTGGCATTTTAGGATGATTAAATGCATTATTTAGTAAAGTGTAAACAATTAAAATAAATTGTTTAAAAGTTTAAGAAATGTTATTATTTTAATATCATTATACTGAAATATTGGTATGGATTTTATTGTGAAATTTCTACCTTTTTCATGTCAAGGTTACTATTCACGAGTTACTATTCATGAGTTACTATTCACGACAAAATTGATTTCTTTTCCTGACCAAATTATAGTTGATTTATGAATATTACTCTTGAGATTACAACTATATGTTGATTATATTGTTTTTATTATCATATATAACATTTTTATAACCCTAATGATGATATTTCTCTTTGACTTGAGTGTAAAGATGGGTAGATTATTAGTATGATCGTGACTAAGAGTTCTCTTTGGCCAGTAGTGCAAAGATGAATTGTTGACTGGTATGATCATGACCATTGAATTTATAATTGAATATCTTTAGCTTAAGTGCAAAGGTGAATTAATTAACATGGTTATAATTATTGTTTATATAAATTCTGAAATGATTATATATTTCTTTGAGATATTGAATATCTTTGGCCTGTAGTGCAAAGATGATTTGTGGTTGAATATCTTTGGCCTGTAGTGCAAAGATGATCTGTTGTTGAATATCTTTGGCCTGTAGTGCAAAGATGATCTGTGGTTGAATATCTTTGGCCAGTAGTGCAAAGATGAACTGTTGATGAATATCTTTGGCCGTAGTGCAAAGATGAATTTATTAGTATGATTATGAACATGAATTGTGATTTGGTATAACCATGATCTTCGATGTTTCAGGTAAATATAGGTGATGAAAATTATCTTCGTCCTGGATGAGAAGAGGAACTTAGAACCACAATTATGATTATGAGTTATTCATATGATTGTGACCAGAACTGTTGATTGATGTTACAGGGATAAAACATTGTTGGTGGATTTTTAACATGGAGAAGATAATAGACGTTATGGTCTATTTGACTCTTCTAATGGATTGCTCTTTCCGCTGCAACTATGGTTGAAATTTTTTATCATCTACCATATGTTCTAAATCTCTGATTTATTACTGTTGAAAGCTATTGATAATTTATTTATCTTTAGTCATGATATTCTTTTTTTGGGCTAGTTGAGCTCACCCTTTTGCTTCACAATTCCTTTCGGGTAATAAAAGTAGGTAATTTGGGTCGGCGGGGGTAACATGAGGAATAGAGCGGTGGTCTCTAGTTGTGGAGTTCTCCTAAGCAGTATAGAAAAGTGTGTTGTATTTTATACATCATTAGTTATATTTGGTGAATCAAATAGGGTGAGGCGAACCCAACGTTGAAAGGGTGTTTTGCCACTATCATACAAGATGTCTCATGACATACAACCTCGAGTCATCATAAAGGCGAGGTTGTGCTCATCCACTTCTTTGAGTATATCTACGAGCACTAACTATATAATCTTGGTGTTTGGTTGAAGTATAACTCTCAATAGAGAGGCAGTGGAGATAATGATATGTCAAGAGAAGACTAACCATTGGAAAGAATATGATAGTAATCTTCTCATTTTTCTTTGGGGTCTATTAGGTTGACCAAGGATAATTACGTGGACATATGATATCTATCATAACCTAGACGCATGGACTCCCATATACGAAGGTTTCCTTGAACACTTCCCAAAGATTCTAATTTCTAAAACAGTTTTTGACTATACCTTTATGTAAGGTGCCATTGTGATGTGCTATCCAAGGTTGGGATGAGAGTCATAGTTGGTATATATTTGTATCAAAACTCACAGCATATGTGTTGTTGTATTTTGCGCGATAATTGTTGTAATAAAGTTGTAGTTGTTTTCTGTACTATGTATTTGGCGACTCAGAATAGGTTGGGTGGAATGGACCTATTTTGGGGTTGTCACAAACAGTACTTTGGCATGGATAGTATCCCAGATTAATAGTACCCCGATATGAATAGTACCTCAGATGAATAGTACCTTAACATGAATAGTACCCCAGATGAATAGATTAAATTTTAATAAGAAAATTCAGACCAATATTCTAATGAAATGATATTAGATGAAGTGCAAACTATTAAGGATATTCTACTAATTTCAGGAATTTTCACCATTTAACAATAAGATTATGGAAACAAACAATAATTTTGTACTATAAATGGATAAAAATATGATAGAAAATGACATCCCTTGACGAGTACAAAAGAAATGATATCCCATACGAGTATGAAAGAATATACGAAACTACAAATGGATTTTCACCCGTCATGCGGTAATCCGCGTAGAAAGATCATTTCCACAACTTAATAAAGAATGAATATGAAGGGTTATTCACTAGGCATGCGGTAATCCGCATAGACAGGTTATTCCCACATATTAATAAGGAATAGAATGACAACCCTGAAGAAAATAATATCATTTACCTTAGTAGGAAACTAAATATGACTGGTATAACATAGATTATCTTGAAGAATTCTTGCATTATTTGCTACACTCAAAGTATTGTTATACTCAAAAGAAATACGCATAATATTACAGATGAAGAATTCACTAATTCTGCTGTGATTTTCATTTCTTAACTAAGCAACCTATTTATGGGAGAATGACAGTGCACTATTTAAAAGAAAATCACGAATAAACAGTAAAGAAAACTCACGGACGAATTCGGAAAAAATTTAATTTTACTATGCAGCACTATGTAATAAAATATTCTAATAAAACAAAAAACTTTATATATAATATAATATTATCTATTTGTATTCTAATAAAACAAATAAATTTATATATATTATAATTTTTTTCTATTTTATTACTATTATAATAATAATAAAACAAAACTGAGATAACTTTCTAACGATGATTTTACAAATTGGCACATGGGGGTCCATGGAATAATAAGTCAAATTTAGAACAAACGCTTTATGACATACTCCTCTATTTATATCAAAAATTGAATAAATATCTACCACAAATCATTTATCTTGAATCAACACATTTTTAATCTTTCAACAATTATTCATCATTAATATTATAAGTCACAATATTGACAATCAGGTCGTTCCCAAGAAGGAGGGGGCTTTTCGATAAGGATTTCTCTTTACTGGTGCGCAATTAAATAACCTAATACATTTCCTCAACAGAACTTTCTAGACATTGTCAATAATACTAATAATATAAGTAACTGTGTCGTGTCAATTATTGATTTAATAGTATAAAATATTGTGCAGATGTTACTATAACAATTATTGAGTCAATAATATGAGATACTATGCAGAAACAACGTACTGTGACAATTATTGAATGAAATATTGAGTGACTTCTTACGTAAAAATCAATAATCAGAGATACTGTGCAATACCGTGTGCTACTTTGCAACAATGTGTATTACTGTTGTGACGCCCCCAAAATAGGCATACATCACTCATTCAGAGTCGCCAAATACATGGTACATAACTTAAATACAAACTTCATTTATACAATGCGATAAAACGTAGCTGAGAGTTTTAACACGGATATTGTCTCATAGACAGTATCCAAACTCAAATAAAGTTCTCATTACAATTATTATCACACTATTTTATAAAATAGTGAGGACTACTACAACCACCATCTCGGATCGTCACTCCATTTCTCGACTAGTCCCGGCTACGTTCTCATTTCCTGAAGAGAATAATAAAAGCAAAAGGGTGAGCTCAATAAGCCAGTAAGAAATATTATGACTAAGAAATGCATAATAAATTATCGTTAGCCTTCAACAGTGTTAAAATGATAGCATACCATAAACAACAAGTTTAACTGCAGCGGAACAAGCAATCCATTAGAAGAGTCAAGTAGAGCATGCTATCTACTATCTTCTATGATTTAAAAAGTTTATCATCAATTTTATTGCTAAGACTCAGCTCAATAAATAATGCACATCACTAAATTATCCATGCACTATGGGCCAAGGATATTCATTAGTATCACATCCACGAATTATCCATGCACTATGGGCCAAAGATATTAGTGTTATCACCAATGGTCATGATCATGCCAACAACTGTCCATTAATGCACTATGGGCCAAAGAAGACCTTTATCATTTGTAATAGGGTTAAGTTCAGATGACCACCTGGGGTTTAAGCGTTTTCCCACTTAACCACCTGTAGTCAGTAAAGCTACATTTAAACTCCCGACTTTTTGAGTTGAAGTGAAAACGTCACCTTTTCCATCCAACTTAACAGATGCGTGTATGTCACACGCCAAAAACGCGTGTGAAAGTCTTTGAAAGCAGTTAAAAAGACTAGTAAATCTCCAAAATACCCCTTCTTCTTCCTCAAACCATAATCTTCTCAATCATTTCTCACTCCTCAAACCGGTATCGTCTCTCTCTCTCATTTCAAGCAAAAGATTCACAGAGATTTCTTGGAAGAAAATAGAGATTCGATCCGTCGCGGTAGTTATAAACTACTAAGATTGGGGCTGATTCAAAGTTGATTGAGTCATTTGCCCGAGTTAGAGATTGTGTCGATTACTGTGTGGGTTTGGATAAAATCGATTTGGAATGTAGGGAGAAAGGAATTAGGGTTACGAATACCCCTGACGTGCTTACAGACGATTCTAATAGGTTGATTATCTGACAGATTCAAGAATGAATCACTTAATTTTCACGTTCATCACTGTCTTGATTTTTGCTCTGTTTCATTTTTTGGCTCTCACAGTCTCCACTTGTTTGATAAAATGCCTCAACAAAGAAATGGGCACAAATACTCTGTTTTGGGCTATTCAATTGGTATTAGATTTTATTTGCTCTATATTCTGATTGGAAGATTTAGCAATAATTGGGGAAAGTTAGGGATGATACTGCAGGCAGAAATTCAGGGATGGGCAATAATTGTGGAACATATTTGGAAAATATGAGTAATAGAACTTAAGTAATGGAGAGAGAGTTAGTGGGTTTGTAAGTCATATTAGTGGCAAGAAGGAGGTGGCATTTAAGAGAGAAATTGATCACTTACTAACCTCATGAAAAGCTTGAGCTGTAACAAAAATTAAGAGCATAAGTGTGTGATGACTAAGCTAGCAACGGATGAATATGGAGCAGGGGAGGCTGCCCACCACCTCCATTCCATTTCTTGTTTCTTCTCTTCCTTTAAGCATTGATCATACCCACTCCACCCCAACAAAGATCAAATTCTAAATTTTCTAAAATTTAGTGGGTTGAAGTTAAAGAGAAGAAGGAGCTTAAGAGGATTTGCGGTTGTAGAGAAATTTAGAACTAATTACGAGATCAAAGGCACTACTGACATCATTGAATTGGCAATTTACAAATGAAATAGGGAGGCATGTGTAAGTTTCATGAAGATTTATATATAAATAGGTTGATTTATATAGTTTATGTGCGAATTGGGGTAAATTGTATTTAAGGTATCCATGAATTAGCATAATGGAGCTTAGTTGTTGTTCGGAGTTATAAGGATGAAAAATATGGATCAAACCATAAATAATTGGTTGTGAATTCTAAAATTTAAAGAATGCACGCGTATTGTTTGACAAAAGTCCTATTAGGGACTATTTTGTTTAAAGATTGAAATTTAGTAGAGGTTGATGCCAAGAATAAGTGAAATGTATCTATATTCCATTAAGGTGGAATTTCTGAAATCTGAACTTTGGTTAAAGGCATATTTCAAATTTCATAGTTGAAATAATTGGATTTTAACTTTTAGACTGTTTTGATTCAGGTTTCTATGTTGGTTTTATATCTACTTAGAATCTTAAACATCAATTTGACTTCCTCTCCCTGTTGATTTGATATTCAGCATATTAGGGAAAGAGGGGGAAGAGAGAGAGAGAGTAAGTTAGTGTGTTAAATCAAAAGCTTGATTTTGATATGGAATTAGAAGTCTCCTTGAGGGTAATTAAGTCTTTAGCCAAATCATTTAACGGAGTTAAGACAGAAAGCATTTTTTCACTTCAACTCAAAAAGTTGGGAGTTTAAATGTAGCTTTACTGACTACAGGTGGTTAAGTGGGAAAGCGCTTAAACCCCAGGTGGTCATCTAAACTTAACCCTTTGTAATATTATAGGTCATGATTATACCGAATAATCCCTAGTCATAATCATACCAATCAATAGTCAATCTATGCACTACTGGCCAAAGATGACTTTCATCACAATATAAGCATGAGGATGATGACAATGATATAAGAATTCAATTAAATGAGAGCAAGGATAAATTTTAAAGATTTATAATTCAATTTATCCAGAATTCAATAATGTCCAAATTGTCAACATGATACTGCTTTGTGGAATAAAATTCAAGAATAATATTGTATCAAAAATGATTTGGACGGAAAAGAAATTAATTTTTGTCATGAATAGTACCCCGGGTGAATAGTACCTGAGTGAATAGTACTTCGGGAATAATACCCTGTGAATAGTACCCTGTCATGAAAAGGTTAAAATTTATCAAGAATGTTCAGAATAATATTTCTGTGAAAAAATACTAGATGGAACGCAAATTTCAAGGATATTCTACTAATTTCACAGAGTATGGAAGCAAAACTTATCAACATGAGTGTAGAATTAAGAATATGAAATGAAATACTATTACTTAAATACTACAGAGTATGGAAGAAAATATTATTTCATACGAATATTGAACAAAAATAATATTCCTTACCTTAAAAAGAAAGTACTTCAGACTGGTAGGGCGGGAATATTCTTGAAGAAAACTTATACTATTTTCTAAGCTCAAAGCTTCCTTAAACTCTAAAGAAATACACTCAATATATTAGAAGAAGAATTTTTTGATTCTGGTGTGATTTTCAATTCTAAACTAATCATTCTATTTATAGGAGAATGGAATGATACTATTTGAATTTAGAAAATCACGGATTGCACAGTGGACAATCACAAATTTGGCTGAAATTTTTTGATTTTACTATGCAAATACTATACAAACACTATGCAAATACTATGCATAATAAAATATAATATATTCTATTTTTTCATAAAAAACAAAACTTATAAAATATATTTATATATATTATATATACTCCCTCCATTTCACACCATCCTTTTTTTTCTTCCCGTGACCCCCTACCAACTCATCATATATATATATATATATATATATATATATATATATATATATATATATTATCACACTCATAACACACTATTTTGAAAAATGAGTAGGTGGGGGTCCATATAAAAAAGCCAAATTTACAACAAATACTTCATAAAGATCCCCTCAATATTTTTAACAACATTTATCAATCATTAATATTATAACTCGCAATATTAACAACGAGATCATTCCCAGGAAAGAGGGGGCTTTCCGATAAGGATTTCTTCCTATTGGTGCGCAATTAGGTGACCAAACCCCTTTTTTGACAAAACTTTCTAGACATCGCCAATAATGTAAATAATAATATTAACAACTGTGTCGTCTCAATTATTAATTTAATAATATAAAATATTGTGACAATAATTGAATCAATAACGTGAGATACTATGCAGCAATTACTGTGGCAATAATTGAATAAAACTGAGTGACTTCTCATGTAAGCAACAATAATCAATATCGTGTGCTATAATGCAACCACGCGTATTACTGTACTTTTATCACCGAGTATTTTAACAGTTAACGGTAAAACTTTCGCCGTTATTTTTATAAGAGTTATTTCTGTCGTTTTCTCACTCCGACAGTAATTCTATTGTGGGGTTCACCAATGATTGTGCCGTTATATGAATATTCCCTGATAAAACGAATATTCCCCGACCAATCGAATATTTTATGACAACTTGCTTACTTTGCAAAATTTATAAATATTACCCACAACTATAACATTATATCAAATCCACACCATAATATTCAAAATGATATTTAGAGAAAATTATTCTTTATTCATAAAAGTTGGGGTCTTATAGCTGTACTTTTATCACCGGGTATTTCAACAGTTTAACGGTAAAAGTTTTGTTGTTATTTTTATAAAAAGTTTATTTATGTCGCTTTCTATATCCGACATTTATTCCGTTGTGGGGTCCACCAATGATTGCGTTGTCATACAAATATTCCCCAACAAAAAGAATATTTCCCGACCAAACGAATATTTTAATGACAACTTGCTTACTTTGTAACATTTGCACATATCACCCATAACTATAACATTTATTAAATTATCACCTTACTATTTAGAATATTATTTAGAGAAATTAAATCTTTATTCATAAAAGTTGGGGTCTTACACCCATCCTTTTGGCAACCTCCCTCTGTCCACCATCCTCTTTTCCCGGCCACCATCTCCTTATCTCGAAGACGAAAATCAAAACACCTCAACATCCAGCAAGCATTAGCAATTTAAACTTGTGGGACCCATCACGCAGCCCAAGAAACACATTACCCTAAATTTCCCCCGGGACTGAACCACCGGTGAGAGCAAACCATTAGAGCAGTAGTAGAGTCTCCGTTGAAAACACCCCCAATCAGCCAGAACGAGAAGGGAAAACCACAAACCACAAAAGTGGTCGCCTGGAACAAACTCATAACCATGGATTCCGGCCAGGGCACTAGAAAACCATAACCAAATCCAACCTGATCTTGACAAAAAAATGGAAGCAGCCATGCGTCTACTAATTAATCAACCTCAGATCAAACCCAGAATGAAAACACCCAATCAGACGAAAATAAAGTATGAGAAATATGAAATCCCCAATTCAAACTGAAGAGGTACCGACAAGATCTAGATCAGATCATATTAGATTAGATTGCAAGCACTAAATCCAATCAATTAGTGATTATGTAACAAGAATAATAATAATAATAATAATAATAATAATAATAATAATAATAATAATAATAATAATAATAATAATAATAATAATAATAATAATAATAATAATAATAATAACAACAACAACAATACTAATACTAATAATAATAATAAAAAATAACAATACTAATCATATTACTAATAATAACTAATAATAATAACAATAACACTACTACTAATAATAATAATGTTAATAAGAATAAGAATAAGAATAATACAAATAATACTACTACTAATAATCATAACAATAAATTATTAGTTAAGGGAAATAAATTAATTTGGTATAAATCTTAATCTTTTTGCTAAAGTAATAGCTAGTCTTGTGTAGCTTAGGTCGTTTCATGATCAAGATCTCAAATTTAAGGTTTTGCATTCGATTCTTGGAGGGAACATATTTTTTAACAATTAATTGGAAAATGCACATGTAAGCGGTTCCACATGTCAAAAATGTGCACGTTAGCGATGCCACGTGTGCCACGTAGGCAGGTCAACGCACATGTGGCACATGGGGGCTCAATATCCAAATTTTTGAACAAAAAGGGGCTCAATTTGCGTTGACCAAAAGAAATGGGCTCAATACCCAAAAACACCTAAAGTTCAGGGGCCACATTTGCATTTTACCCTAAGATATGCCATAAACATTTTTACATCCTAAATATTTCATATTGTGCTTTTCATGTCCTCTGTAGTTGTATCTAAATATAACTTCACTACAAGAAAAAGGCCTATCAACGACCAAATTTATCTGCGACCGCATTATTTAGTCGCTAATTATGGTAATAGCGACTAGACTTAAATCTAGTCGCTAGGTAATATTAATGATTGCATAGCGATCATTGATCGATCATTGATTTAATTTTTTAGTAAAAAAATTGGTATTTGTTGTTGGCGGGGAGGTTTGTTGCGACCAATAACTATCAGCGACTGCTCTATATTCGCTCATACATCCACGTCATTAAAAACCAGCGACCGTTTGCAATCGCCGAAAGCGGTCGTTGATCGTTTTAATCTAATCAGAACCATGCATTCAATCGACCATACCAGCAGACGAAGGAAAGAAAGAAAAAGAAGAGGGAAAAAAGGGAGAAGAGGGAAGAGAGGGAGAAGAGGGAGCCTGCCGTCAACCAAGCTATCGTCGACCACCTCATTCTGATTAGGTATATATTTCCTTTCTTTTTGATACTAATAATTATAAAATGATAGTAATACATAAAAAACACTAGTTGAAGTTATGTAATAATATATGAATCTGATTATGTTTGGTAACCTGATTTTAGTACTTGAACTCATACTAAAATTGATTTGGGTAGTTTGATTTCGTTTGAATAATCTGTGTGCCAAAGTTTGATTTGATTCATTTTGTTGAATTGGGTAATCTGATTTTGTTTGAGATTCTCATTGCAATTGTTGTAATCTGATTTGGATTGAGATTTTTATTGCAGTTGTTCTTATTTATAAGTGTTTGTGCAAAATGGGCGTCAAAGTGATTTGATTCATTTTGTTCAATATTGCATTAGTACTAATTTTTCTTATTTAGTGTTTGTGAAAGATTCATGAGTGTGATAGTCATGATTTCCGACAAAATTTTAACGAAATTAAGTAACATAATAAAATTTTATAATATAATGTAATAAACTTTAAAACCAATATTTAAAAAAATTAAAATAGAATGAGAATAGAAAATATTTATTATAATTAGTCAACCAAAAAAGTAAATTAAGTACCATTTACTTAATTTTCAACTAATAAATAAAAACAAATTAAAATAAAATAACATAATATAATATAACAATTAAACTAAGTAGCATTTACTTAGTTTTCTCATACTAAATTTAATATTTGACATAAAATATATATTAAATATATTATTAAATTAAAATATAATATAATATCATATAAATATAATATTAAACTAAAATATAATAAAATATATTATTAAATTAAAATATAATATAATATAATATTAAATATTAAAATATAATATTGTGACACCTTCAAAATAAGTCCACACAACCCATTTTAAGTCGCCAAATACATACTACAAAATTCAAATACAAATTTTTCTATTTACAACTATTAAACTATTGTGCAAAATACGACAACACACTTACTGTAAGTTTCAATATAGATATTGTAACGTATATAATACAACAATATCCATACTCAAATTAAGTACTTATTACAATTATTGTCACACTACTTTACAACATAGTGAGTACTACTATAGTAACTATCCCGTACCATTACTCTATTCACCAACTAGTCTCAGCTACACTCTCATCTCCTTAGAAGAATAATGGAACAAAAAGGAAAATGGTGAGCTCAAATAGCTCAATAAAGAATAGTATGACTAAGATAATGAAGAATAAATTATCCATAGTCTTCAACAGTGATAAATCTGATAGAATATAATAGACAAGATCAACAACTGCAGCGAAAATAACAATATATTTAAAGGGTCAGGTAGAACATGATGTCTACTTTCTTCTATGATTTAAAACTCATCATCAATATTTTATCTCTATAATACCAATTAACAGTTCCTATTTATAACCATGTAAATCAATAATTTATCTTTGCACTACGGGCCAAAGATATTCATTTATATCACCAGTGGTCATGATCATGTCAAACACTAGTTCATCTTTGCATTACGGACCAAAGAGAACTTTCATGACAAGCCTTTATCTGTAACACCAAAGGTCATGACTATACCAAGACAAAATTCCTAGTCATAATCATACCAATCAACAGTCCATTTTTGCATTACCTACCAAAGATAATTTTTCACCACAATTTAAGTTTGAGGATGATGATAATGATATGAAGGATGAATAGAAATAATAAGATCAAGAATAAACATTAAATCTTAATTTATCCAGAGTACAAGAATGTCCAAATTTTCAACATGATGATCAAAACGTGGATTCAAATTCAAGAATGATATTTAAGATTCATATTTCAAAGATAATTTGGACAAAAAAGGCTAGACTTCATCGTGAATAGTACTCCATCATGAATAGTACTCCGACATGAATAGTATTTCGACATGAATAGATAAAAAATTAATAAGAGCGTTCAGGCATTCAAGTGAAATGATATTAGATGAAACACAAACCTCAAAGAAATAGTATCACCTACATAATATAGAGTATGAAATAAATTGATATCCCTTACGAGTATTGAAAGAAAATAATATCTTTTACCTTAGTAGGAGACTAGATCTGACTGGTATAAAGGAGATTATCTTGATAAATTTTGACTCTTTTGGCAACACTTAAAGTTTCATGTCACTCAAAAGAAATATACTCATAATATTATATGCATAATATTAGAAAAAATTTCGTATTGTGATGGTGTTGGGCTTGGTAGCTCATCTGAGCTGCCTATTTATAGTGCAATGGAGGGAGAAGGTTTTGCAGAGTTTGGCAGATAATTAGGCAAAGTTTGAAAAATAATTGCGGCCACCAACCAACTATTTTGTTCCCATGAACCAACCATTCAATCTCCACCAATCAAGTGGCCCCCATGTCTGCCACTAACCACAATTCTAATAATTATTCTTACGTATTAAAAATAAACTCCATGATTTACTCATAGTTCCATAAAAAAACAATACCTTATACTATCATTGAAAGTTTCTTCCTATTTTGGGTACCAGAGAAAAATAATAATAATACTGTTGTAGGATGCTCTTGAGGTCCTTTCATTTTACAAAATGGCTAGATGATTAATCAGAGATACAATAGAAAATTTTTATTCTTTGAACATGTGCGCATTAAATATTTTTAACCAATATATTTTCGATCTTTCAATAATTTTTTTACCATTAATATTTAAGACTTGCAATATTGACAACCAGATCATTCCCAGGAAATAGGGGGCTTTTCGATAAAGATTTCTCCTTACTGGCGCACAATTAGATAACCTAACCCCTTTTCTCGACAGGACTTTCTAGACATTACCAATAATGCTAACTAATAATATCATTTCAATAATATAAGTTACTGTGTCATGACAATTATTGATTTAATAATGTGAAATACTATACAATTATCACTGTAGCCATTATTGAATCAATAATACGAATTACTATGCAATATCGTGTGCTACTGTGAAATACAGTGTACTACTGTGAAATAACGCATATTACTATACTTCTATCACCGGGTATTTAAATAGTTAACGGTAAAAGTTTTGCTGTTAATTTTTAAAAAGGTTATTTGTAAGACCCCAACTTATTATAAATAAAATCCAATTTCCTCTAATTATTATTGTGAATAATAAGGTGTTAATTTGATATAATACTTTGGTTATGGGTGACATGTGCAAAATTTGCAAAATAAGAAAGTGGTTATAAAATATTTATTTTTGTCGGGGAATATTCGTTTGGTCGTAGAATATTCTTGTTATCGGGGAATATTCGTACGACGGCACAACCATTTGTGGGCTCCATAATGAAAAACGGTCGGATGAAGAAAACGACAAGTTTGAATTTTTATAAATAACGGCGTAGTTGTTACCGTTAACACTGTTGGAATACCCAATGGTTAAAATACATTAATCTGGCGTGGTTGCATTAAAGAACATTACACAGTATTGCACAATATTTTTGAATTATTGATTCTTACGTAAGAAGACACTATTCAATAATTATTACGATAATTCTTCATTCAATATTTTATTTTATTGATTCAATAATTGCTTCGTTGTTATTTTATATTATTGTTGTTCAATAATTGTCACTGCACAGTATCTCCATTATCAGATCAATGATTCATATTATTTGAATAATATTGTTAGATAGCATTATTGGCAATGTCTAAGGAAGTTCTGTCTAGGAAAGGGGTGACACCCCCAAATCCGGGTACTTAAATTTCCACATGATTTGGTGTTCACTGTACAAATATCATCTATCTATCTATCCATAATAAATGCAAACCATGCAATAGATAGAAATAAATCCTCCCCTTATGGGGTTACAACATCTGAATAATAAATACAATCCCATGTCAAACTAACCTTAAACATCTGTGCGAAAACATAAACAAATAATAAGTCTTAAACAACATCAAGTCTTAACAATAACATTCTTAAAAATTAAATAACAAGTCTTCATCACTTATTAGCTTTGCCCTTGCGTTTGCTAGTAGAAGGCTCATCGTACCTTTCGTTCTTAACTGCAATGTTATTATTACGCAAGAGTGAGCATGATTTCCCACAAGTATAAAAATGAAATAACAATATATAATAACATGCGAGTGAATCAAAGACTTCTGAAATAAAAGCTCAACTTTTGAATCAAGAATGAATAACAAGAATTCAAAAGATTTCTGAGGGTCATAAGACCATGAACTATGTCCTAGGTTATCAAGGGTTATACTTGAAACCTTTAATGATCGTATAAGACTATGGACTCTTCTACTCACTTAGGGGATCAACCCTTAGTACCATCATGCGCACAATATCTTAACGCTTAACGATATAAGAAATCCCTATCTGAGGGTTGTTCATCTCGATTTGACATCGAGTCGCACCAAAGGAAGTTTGGTTTGGATAATTCAATAAGGGTTACGAAATTTAGAACGTTCATCAACTATGGACTAGTCGAATCAGTTAAGGGTTCGCTAGTATAATAAGGTTCAACAATAAATGATAATTAAATTGAATAAAAATCTTAAGAGGTATAAAATAGAACAAGTATTGTATAACAGAATCATACTTTGAAATGATAGATAATCTTTAATATAACAAACTGAACTTGATTTATAAACTTGAATAATTATAACAAGTAGGGTTAGGAAACTTGTCTCGTGCGTAGGCTAAATGATTACTACTTTCGTTCACCACAAATCCTACACACATACCATATGTATTCACGGCATTCATTAGTTACATTTTCACTTAATTATTTAATATAAACTCCACTTTATTTAACAAATCATTACCCTTCTAATTTAATTACTTAATTAAATTAGAATATTTTCATTCTCTTACTATTATTACACTCGAATAAATTATTTCATAATAATTTCTATCGAATATTTATTTTATTCCATAAATATCTCAATTAAAATATTTACTTTATTTTATAAATATTTTAATAATAATTTTTATCGAATATTTATTTTATTCCTCAATTAAAATATTTAATTTATTTTATAAATATTTTAATAATAATTTTCATCGAATATTTATTTTATTCCATAAATATCTCAATTGAAATATTTAATTTATTTTATAAATATTTTAATAATAATTTTCATCAAATATTTATTTTATTCCATAATATCTCAATTAAAATATTTATTTTATAAATATTTTAATAATAATTTTCATCGAATATTTAATTTTTTTTTTTTTGCCCGTTGGGGTGGGGTAATTTAGTTTAGTAGCACGCATGGGGAAGAAAGTTACCAGAACTCGGTTTTTTTGCGGTTAAGTGAACATAACAAGGCCAAATTAGGGCCAAAAAATCAATCACAAGTAAAATTATATCGTTACAGTGAAGAATACGAATATGGTCATAACTTCCAATTAGTTTATTTTTTAACGAAATTAAACATGCCCAAACAACGTAATACATATATGATCACTACTTAGCCCTTCTAGCATGATTTTAACATGTTAAAACACAAAATTTTGCATAATCAAAACATATAATTTATTGTTCTTGATTTTCTTGAGAGTTTTCAATAAAAAAAACATGAAAATAAACATTAAGGGTTCATTATAACACTAATTCTGTTTATTTGGAGTTTGATTCCTTCGTTTTATCATGCATAATCATATATGAGTGTGAATTTTACAAAACAATTTATGTTTGGCATATTAAAATCACATTATAAAGGGCCATATATGGCCATATTCCATACTCTGTAAATTTTGAGGCCATAACATACGTTGTAATTATGAAACTGATGATATGGGAATCTATATTATATATAATCAAATACGATATGATACATCTTAACACATACATGCACATAATCCTTACTCTTTCCAACTTACAGAAACTTTACAGTAAACTTGAAAGCTATTTTTATAAAAACTTAAACAACGTAAATTTAAAATTTGGGAAGGAGGAGATTACCCAAAGCGTATAATGTAAATTCGCAGGAGATGAATTCCTTCTCAACTCTTCTTCAATCACAATTCACTTAACAATTCTCTGAATTCTCTGTGACTCTCAATTTACTCTAAAATGAAGAATACGTAGAATAATGCCAACTGAGCCTTTATGCACAGAGTTGAGGTCAGTTACTCCATACGTGGTTTAACTGCCCCCAACTCCTCTTAAGGCCTCATTTGGCTAGCCTTAAAGGCTTATATCAAGTTAATTTAATAAAACCTTTATAATATAGTTTGAAAACATGTCACACCCTTTATAAAATAAATCAAATATCTAGTTTAATTTATTTTAAATAAAATAAAATAATTTCTCATTAATTCACATAGTCGCGTAATTAAATTTCTCATTCATTAATAATGTCAAATTATTAAATCTCTAATTAATTATTAAATTAATTAAAATAACATTAGGCTTATTAAATATTTCTTTTAATTCAATAAGCTCACATAAATACATACGTGAATAATAAATATTCTCCACATTAATTTAATAAATATAACACATATAATTAAATTAATCTACCACAACTTCATCAATTAATTATTTAATCTAATAATTAAATCATCGAAAATATTTATTTAATTCAATAAATATTAAAAGTAAATTACAAAAATCTCGTTCGTCATAGGTCACCTAATTGCGGCGTCAATAAGGAGAAATCCTTATTGAAACCCCGTCTTTCTGAGAAGCTACCTGGTTGTCATAATTGTGATTCTGTAATATTATTTGTGAATAATTAATTATTGATTTATATGATAAGGAAATATTTATTTTATGTGGATATAAATGATGGATATATTTATTATGGTTATAAATGATGGAATTAATATTGAGGTATTTTATCAGTATTTTGTCAGAATGAAGGTATTAAAAATCGTCCGTATGTGGATTTCGGGCATTTTCTGTTTGGCATTTGGAAAAACTTTCTTCTACAAAGTTGTAGAGAATTTAATTTCCTATGGAATAAACATGAGATTTGAATTTTTCTGATAAAAGGGCTATTTATTATGAATTATTGAAGTTTCGAAAATAAATATTTTTATTAAAAATATGGTGGGCCCCACTTTTGGTTGGTGAGAAATAAAATGTGCTGGAATTTATTTTTAAAAGTGGTGGGCGTGAATAGTAGCAGGTAAAGCCATCAGGTAACAGGTTAGTCTACTATGGCGTTCTAAGCATTTTCCTATAAATAGGGTGCTTGGTTTGAATTGAAAATCATACCAGAAACAAGTTCTCTCTCTTTCTCTCTCTATATTATCGAGCGTATTTTATGAGTATTTAGATACTTTGTGAGTTGCTATTCATCAGTGCAAGTTTCCTTCAGCTTTATACCGATATTTCGATCAGAAGTACTATTATTTTGAGGTAAGGGATGTTATTTTCTTCATAATGATGTTATTCTTTCAATATCATTATACCGAAATATTGGTATGGATGTTATTGTGAAATTTCTACCTTTTTGTGTCAGGGTTACTATTCACGTATACGACACTATTCACGTATACGGCACTATTCATGAATACGACATTATTCACCGAAAAATAAAATTTTCTCCTTTTTGTCCAAGATGTCTATTATGGTTACTATCTTTGATTGTATCCATGTTTTGATCTTTATTTTTGAATTCTGCTTCACAATTGGTTATTATGGAGTATTATTGAACTTGGATAAACTGTAATACAAATCCGTAATATTTGTCCTTTTGTTTCACTGGATTCATTTTCTTTAAGATATTTTTCATCATCCCCAGTCCTAAATGATGATATTACTGAATATCTTTGGCCTGTAGTGCAAAGATGAATGATTAACTGATGAATATCTTTGGCCCGTAGTGCAAAGATGAACAAGTGTTGAGATGAACATGACCAACTGGTGATACAAATGAATATCCTTGGCTTGTAGTGCAAAGATGAATATTTGATTCAAGATGTATATTGATTGATGTTATAGGGATAAAATATTGATGATGGACTTTTAAATCTTAGAAGATAGTAGAATTCATTCTCTACTTGACTCTTCTAATGGATTGATATTTTCGCTGCAGTTGTTGATCTAAAACTTGTCTATTATGTTATATAAGATTTTTTCCTGTTTAAGATTAATGATAATTTGTTGTATATTATCTTAGTCATAATATTCTTTACTGGGTTAGTTGAGCTCATCCTTTTCCTTTTTGTTCAATTTTTCTTTTAAGTAGTAGGAACTAGCCGGCGTTTGGAGTGATGGTTCAGGATAGTTGTTTTAGTAGTCCTCACTATTTTGTGAAATAGTGTATCAATAATTATAATGAGGACTCCTTTTTTGTATATTGTCTACCTTTTTTGTATATTGTCTATTAGACAATATTTGTATTCAAACTCACAGTATATGTGTTGTCGTATTTTGCACGACAATTGTATTGCTGAGGTTGTATTTGTTTTTGTACCATGTATTTGGCGACTCAGAATGGGTGATGTATACCTATTTTGGGGGCGTCACATTATTTATGTCGCTTTCTATATCCGACAGTTATTCCGTTGTGGGGTCCACCAATGATTGGTTATTTTGGTGCCATCGTACGAATATTTCCCGACAAAAAGAATATTTCCCGAAAAAACAAATATTTTTCGACAACTGTTTACTTTGTATAATTTGAACATATCACCCATAACTATAACATTTATTAAATTAACACATTATTATTTAGAATAATATTTAGAAAAATTAAATCTTATTCATAAAAAGTTGAGGTCTTAAAAATATCATATTAAGTATATTAAAATATAATATAATAAACTAAATAGAATTTGCTTAGTTTCGTACTACTAAATATAATAAAAATAATATAATATAATAAATGATGTATTAAATAAACTAAGTAGCATTTATGAAGTTTTCAATTGCTAAAATAAACTAAGTAGAATTTTGTTATATCTCCATTACTAAAATAAACTAAGTGCACTTTCTTTCGTCTTTTTCCATGGCAGCTCCAAGAGGGTCTTTAACTTTAAACCCATAAGCACCAGAATACTATCCACTCTCATATCAAATTTTTGACCTAATTTGTCCCCAAACTCCTTCCTTTAATTAAAACTACTACACAATCTCATTTCATTTGCAACCCTCAATCTATACCACAACCACTACCCACGGTGGCGCCACCACCTACGGCAACGCCACCACCTACTTCAACTCATAATTGTAGATGGTCTCCGGTTAGGAGGTGGTCGGATCGGGTGGTGCATGCAGCAAAAGAAATGAGTTTAGAATGAATCATATGCTTTCAAATATGCTCAAGTTATATGCTTACAAGTATGCTCAAGTCATATGCTTATAAGTATGCTTAGAGAGTCTGACCATACTATACATTAATAAGCTCATGTTGTCTGCAATAGGTATCGTGATATCATGGACCTCTATTCAGATCGTAGTTGGATGAACGTCGACAAAAGTTGAGTTCCCAGATAGGTGCTACAACTGAATTTAGAGCTGGTTGCTAAGTGTTTTTGCACTTTGGCAAGTACCATGTTTATAAAGTTGTATAGATCATATGATGACGAGTAAAAAGAGAATCAGCCCGACATAACTGATAAAGATATTCAAATCAGTCGTTATAAAAAATTTTCACTTTGGCTAAAGGGCAAAATAAGTTAAGTTAATTAAGCACGACATATATATTCTCCATGAATTTATGACTTCATTTAAGGTAATAGCGTTTTTGTAGGCTTTTACTGAGGGAAAGATTCCGGATAATGTAAAAGTCCTTGCTATGGGCCCAAACAAGGATCAAGTTCAGCCGTAATGATTACAAAATAAATGGTTGTGAATTTCATACAAAGGCATATGTTTGCGGTAAAAGAACAATGAACACTGGAGTGTATGTCCAAGGAGATTGTTATAATGAGCTTGGTCGTGCCTTTTATGGGGAGTTGGAGGAAATCTTAAAGTTGTCGTACAAAAGGGAACTTATGCACTTATGGGGGTCAGATTAACTTGTTTAAGTGTCGTTGGTTTGATTTAGAAAAAGGGATATGTGTCGATCGACATGGAATCGCTGATATTGACCTCCATAGGTCTACATACGCCAACATACCATTTTTGTTGCCAACTCAAAAAGTACAAGTTTACTACACTCCTAGTCCTGATAGAAAAAGGGGTAGACCGCCTGCAGATTGACAAGTTGTAATTCATACTCCCGTGCGTAGTCGTGTAGAAGTAGTAAACAAGGAGTTCTACCAAAAGGAGATGCTTTATAAATCTACTACAATAAATGAGGAGGACGACAATGAAGTAATCCAGTTAGAGGGTGGAGATGGACCTAATGAATTAGATCCTTAGTCAGTACTTATGTCAGATGACATTTATACTGAGGAAGAAGAGTTATTGACTGACAATGACACTGAATCTAAAGAAGATAATGGTTATGAATCTCAAATATATGTATACAAAATGATTATGACTTAGACAACGATTAAAAAAATAAAATGCATATTTAGTATTACTTGTATTATATACAATACATATATACATGTGCTTTGTATCATTGTCGTGTGTTTATGTACCAATAAATTATAGTTATCGTAGTTAACTATTTCATACAATTACCTGTCATTATTGTCATTTTGTTTGTATATGTAATCAAATATAACTCATAATAATATCATGAAATTTTTATTTATAGAGATAACTTCTGAACTAGCTGCAAGATTAAAGTGCGGC
Organism: Panax ginseng; assembly: GCA_020205605.1. Classification (NCBI taxonomy): domain Eukaryota; kingdom Viridiplantae; phylum Streptophyta; class Magnoliopsida; order Apiales; family Araliaceae; genus Panax; species Panax ginseng. The sequence goes on from CM035150.1 coordinate 49,877,067, forward strand.
ATGGGTAGGGGTCCGAATCATGTGCCGAAGGCCCCGGCTAATCCGGATGACCGGATTCTCATACAAATTCGTCCTCCTCCGAAAAACATGTACGTTAAACAACATTTATATATAAGCATTTTATATTTTCATTATTGTAGATATATACTAATGTAAATTATTTTAAATTTATAATAAAATGACTTATCTTTAATCTAAATTATTATATATATATTGTAGTGATTTTAGCGATGGCCAAACTATGAAATGCATTTCACAATTTTGCTTACAGAATTGACCTACACCAGTGATTACGCAGGTGAGCACACCTATCGCCCACAAGGATGCAGTTTGGATTGAATTCAGGTATAATTTTTTTAATTCTGATAGATAATATAATTTATAAACTAATATTGTTTAGTAGGGTTGGATTATGTTAATATAATTATTTTAATATTATTATTGTTGTTTTATTTGCAGAAAAGGAATACATGGGACAACGCGTAGGCATCAGTTATTCAGACATTATTCTGGCAGAAGTGAGACGTCCGAACCAAAGATAATTTAAACAAGGAAAGACAGAAAGCCCTACATAATGCAAAGATCGACCATCCAGGACAAATGTGACCAATTCATGCATGATCATAGCCCATGGTGGTGCACATAGACCGTATAGGCTGAGATGTGTGCCCATTGGAGAATTGAGAGCTGGGTCGAGAGACGCAAGACAGCCGCCTCGAACAGATCCTCAAGTGTACCTGAAGGAGAAATGCACCTATAAAGGCGACATTATATCACAGTTGCAACATATTATTGCCAGGGTACGCATTTTGCAATGTTTCAGTTTTAGTTTTAGTATATCACATGCACAAGTTTACTTATTAATATATGATCATATTAATTTTGTAGGAGGCATCGTCTCAGGGTCAGCCTATCCACTAGCTAAATGTATATGTGGCCACCCCCACGATGGTTTGCCCGAGGCTATCCAGATAGCGCATTATACTTTGATATGCTTACAAATTTTTACATCATTCTTAAGCGTTTTATATTTATTGTTAGCTATTTAATTCCTAACCTAATGACAAGACACTTATAAGAGCCTAATAAATGAGGGTTATCCTGAAGGCACCTTGCGACCGTCGATTGATCAAAAATTATGGGAGATGGTGTTGGTTGTGAAGAAGAACTATGTCAAAATCCAAGGACAACGACGACGACCGACTATCAGTGGCACAGACAGCTCTGCTAGTTAGTCTACTCAGTCCTCTTGCCATCCGACGCCGTACACTCCTGCTGATTGTGTGAGAGCAATATGTTAGGATCGAAATCTTCTTCTCATACATGGCGGGCATGATCTGCAGTCTCTGAGTTCTAAGAAGTTAGCAGATGCATTGGCGAGAGCAGAAAAACAGCAGGATGAGCCCGAGGTAATCTTGTCATTGTTTAACTTTACATACTTTAGCTTTATGTACTACTTTGCATGTTTACTTTAACTTTACGTACATTCAATAATACATGTTTTATTCTTTTGTTATAACCCCATCTGGACGATATTGCTCGTGAAGACATTTGTATTCCTTCTTTATCTTGTTAATCGACATTTGATTATTATTTTTACCCACTGAATAATTGAATGCATGTTTTTGTTGTACGTTATGACATTTATATATAAATTTTACTCGGACGATACTTGTATATATGGATATCGATGGATATATATATATCGATGGATTTGTTTGGATGTTGGTTTATTTATATATATTATTGTGTGTTGGGATATAAAACATGTACAAAACAAGTAAAAAAATTTAGAAAATCCACAAAACAGACAATTTTTTTTAAAATTACACATCAGCGACCGCATTCGGTCGATAATACTTTTCAGCGATCGTTTATGACTAGAAGGTGTTAGCGACCGCGTTGGTCGCTATTGTTGGTCGCTGACACGTGGACCACGTCACCTCTGATACCTGACTCGCGGTGACTCAGCTCAACGACAGAATCGATCACTATTTGGTGATCACTGATATGGTGATCGCTAAAGATGGTCGCTGATATCCACACGACGATCAGTTTATGTACGACCTATATTAACAACATGCATGCATGTGTTCGCAAAAAAACCTTTTTCTTGTAGTGCTTCAAAAAAACCAAAACAAAACAAAACCAACAGCTGCCAAATCTATCACCTTGTTGAATCATAGGATTATCCTACCTATCTATCTATATTTTATTTCGATGTACTAGACATTGTACGGTTAAGTTGTTCAATAACAATTTGTCATTTTTCTTTTACAATAATTATTTATCTCTTTTCATAGAAAAATCCAAAAGAAAACTGCAAAACATTTCATTATTTTACCGACTTTATAAGTCAATTCTGTACAGATCATGTACATTGCCAATCAATTCAGTTTTGTCTATATGCAAATTCCTTGTAGTTTCATTGACAGCACCGTATGATAAAACGTAAAGCAACATCTATACTCTCTCCGACAAACATTTTCTTTTTTAATTCGTTCTCAATTTAAATTGTAAAATGACATAAATCTCTTAACATTATTTATATTCTAGGTATATTGAATACTATATATCATATACTATATGCCACCACTAAAAAAAAAAAAGGTTAATTCCCATGAATTTTTTCATCCGAATTAATTATTTTTTGTCGACAATTTGATCGGAAATAAAGTCATCCAAAATAAATGGGTCGAAAATTTCGTCGGAGTTATTATTTATGATGGACATTATAGAGATATACTCTTTTAATTTCAAATAATAGGTTCAATATTATTGACTTTTAAAAGTTCATTTGAGATACTTTTAATCAAAAAAATTTGCTATAATTCAACATAAATTATGAAATAATACATATTATAATTAATAGCATTACATTTACTAAATTAAATAAATTTATGTAAATTCTGAATTTGAAATTTTCTTAAACTGACTTCAAATAATCAATTAATATTGGAGTGAATGAATTACTAGTTTGAAGGTTCTTGGTGATAACACTTGGAGATATCATAGAGTATAATTTTTCCTTCAAAAATCTATTTAAAAGTCTATTTATAATTTTGGAACAGATAATTAAAAAGACAAAAATATGTTAGAAAAATAATATATTTTGCGATTTTATATATCAAATTTTGTATTGCGAGTTATGTGAAAACTGAAAAACTATTGTTGATAATATTTTAACGATACATTGGATATTGCTAGTAAGTCAATCTTATAATCATATATATCCATTATTATGGGTTAAAATGTATCGTAATCTTAATTCAGTAAAAAGTTTTAACAATATATAACACGACTCAATTCGGTATAATAATATAATAATGTTAGTGATATAAATTATTTTACAAACATTTTACAAACTGCTGATGTGACATACTCCACCTTAGCATATTGTGTGGGGCCGAAGATTATATTGAAATAATTTGTTAATCAATATGGTGAAGTGGAGTATGACACATCAGCAATTTATAAAATATTTATAAAATAGTTTATGTCTGTAGTATTACTCATAATAATATTCATTTTAAAAATGAATAATGCTAGAGACAAATTATTCTACAAATATTTTACAAACTGCTAATGTGTTCCACCTCAGCATATTGTGTTGGACCGAAGATTATATTAAAACAATTTATTGATTAATATGCTTGGATGGAATATACTACATCAACAATTTATAAAATGTTTATAGAATAATTTATGTCTATAGCATCACTCTTTAAAAATACACCTATTTTTTAGACTAAAATAAAAGGACAAACAAACCCATTGTAATGTCCAAACTACCACATAAATCAACTCAATATTCTATTCCCACTCATGGCTTCTGTTCTATAAATACACACAGTCACACACTAAACTTTCCAACATATATCCTCCACCTCCCAAATTAACCCTCTCTTCCATATTTTCCCTCCCTTCTGCCTCAAAGCTTTAGTCATGTATAGAGTTGCTAGCGCCTCCGAATACCTAGTCATCACCGGCGTCGGAATTACCGACATAAAGATTGCCAAAAAAGCATGGATTCTCCCCGGCCAATCCTACGCGATTTTCGACGTTTCTCCGGTCAACTACACCTTCGAAGTCCAAGCCATGAGCGCCGAAAAACTCCCCTTCGTCCTCCCCGCCGTCTTCACCATCGGGCCCCGCCTCGACGACCCCGACAGCCTGCTAAAATACGCCAAGCTCATTTCTCCCCACGATAAACTCTCCCACCATGTGAAAGAGCTCGTGCAAGGGATTATTGAAGGCGAAACACGAGTTTTAGCCGCCTCGATGACTATGGAGGAGGTTTTTAAAGGAACTAAAGATTTTAAACAAGAGGTGTTCGAGAAAGTTCAGCTCGAGCTGAATCAATTCGGGCTGCTAATTTATAACGCGAATGTGAAACAACTTGTGGATGTGCCGGGGCATGAGTATTTCTCGTATTTAGGGCAAAAGACGCAGATGGAGGCGGCGAATCAGGCGAGGGTGGATGTGGCCGAGGCGAGGATGAAGGGGGAAATTGGATCGAAGCTGAGGGATGGGCAGACGCTGCAGAACGCGGCGAAAATTGACGCGGAGACGAAGATTATAGCGGTAAAGAGGCAAGGGGAAGGGAAGAAAGAGGAGATTAGGGTGAGGAGTGAGGTGAAGGTGTTTGAGAATGAGAGGGAGGCGGAGGTGGCGGAGGCGAACGCGGAGTTGGCGAAGAGGAAGGCTGGGTGGGCGAAGGAGGCGGAGGTGGCGGAGGTGGAGGCGGCCAAGGCGGTGCAGTTGAGGGCGGCGGAGCTGCAGAAGGAGGTGGAGAGGATGAATGCGTTGACGCAGACGGAGAAGCTTAAGGCGGAGTTTTTGAGCAAGGCTAGTGTGGAGTATGAAACTAAGGTAAAACAAATATTATACTACACAACCTTACACTACTCACTTAATTATATAACAGTAAATAAAGCAGTGTTAAAGCGTTATTAGTTAAACGTTAATATTTTATTAATGAAGTGTGATGATTTTAATAGTGTTTGTGTATACACTGATTACATGTAATTTTATTACACAAAATAATATTATAGGTATGATAGAGTAATAAGTGTCATTAAAAATAAATATTATTGCTTGAATAAATATATAAATGTTGTTAAATATATATTTTTAGTCTGACAGCATGAATATTGATATGAAATTGTAAGCCCAAAATAATTCTAATGGTGAGAAAAGTTAATTATATTGAATCATGTACATGGATATATAACTCAAGGGATTGGTCAATTAACTACTTGCAAAAAAAGAGTCTGTGAGTGTTGACTTAAATCAAGTATAATATTATTAATATGTACTCTACTCAATTAAATTAACAGCATATCTTATTTAAAACACTTATAAAAGATATAATCAAATAATATATTGGATATAACTGATCATCATATATATATATATATATATTTGATTTATTTTAGGTTATGGTAGACACTTGGCCAAATTAAGAAAATGATTACATGACTTAGTCAAGCAAATTAAATTAAATGATACCAAGATATTTAGAATAGTATAGTCCAGAAATGTATAGTTTCGATGACCAAGTAGCAACTTTGGTATCTGCTAGGGTTTTTGTAATTGTCAACTTATTCAGCCATGTTTGTTGCCTACTTAGACGTTGACTATATCCAAAATTAAATAAAGTCATAGCCTCTTTATAATCATCTAATAATAGAATTTTTAATTGTAGGAGGAAAAAAATGCATGGCTTCTTTCTTTGCAAGTTATGAGTAATTTATCATAATTAAGTCATACATGTTTGTGTATGTAAAGTAAAACTCTTATTTAGGAATACAATAACCTCTATAATATTATAAAAAAAAATTGGTCCCAATTTGGGCCAGTTATAAATAGAAATAACCTCTAAATTGTAATATATTATATACTTTTTAAGTCTCGTATTAAGAAACTATAACTCTATATAGTAATAATTTCATATATATATATATATATATATATATATATATATATATATGAGAGACAATATTAATTTTAAAAGACTACATTTTCTATAAAAGACTATATTTTCTATAAAAAACTATATTTTTCTATAAAAGACTACATTTCCTATAAAGGACTACATTTCCTATAAAGGACTACATTTTCCTATAAAAGACTAGATTTCCTATAAAAAACTACATTTTCGTATAAAAGACTACATTTCCTATAAAAGACTACATTTTCTTGATTTGAAAATCTAAATAATTTATGTTTTCTATAACTTTGCATTAATATTTTTTGAATAATAATTATTAGGGAGTTCTTATTGATATTTTTGTTAAAATAGATATTTTTGGATGTTCGGAAAATATTTTGTACCAATACCTCTATTTAGTAATAACCTTTCAATTATAATACAAATAATTTGATTCCAAGTCTATTCTTAAATAGAAATTTTACTGTATATGTAATATACCAGTTCAAATGGTCCAACAATAAAGGGGAATGATATAGGGCGAGTTGTAAACTCAAAACATTTTTTTTAATGCATAAAAATGTTTGATAAATCTCTTTAATGGGAAAAAGAGTAAATAATACCTATTTGGTAAATTCCGAATCCGAATTTAAATCTGAATTGAATCATATCCATCCAAACAAAATCTTAACTTATATATTTTTTTAGATCATTTTAACCCACCACAGACTCAGATAAAAAGTAATGATTAAATGTATTAATGATAGCAGATTTGAGTCTATATACACATCCAAATATCCCACATGTTAGGATGTGGTACTGTAGTGCTACAAATTTCTCCACTTAAATTTCAACGTTCTCGTCAGAATCGATCACATACTTAACATCCTACATATCTTTCTCTCTCTAACCATTGTGCGATAATACCGGCTGGTTTCGTGTCCCCACCTCCGGATCTCTCTTCATTGTGGAATAATACTTTCAACCTTCTTTGAATTAGGATCCTCTCCATTTCAAATGAATTGGAGAATCTCCATTTCATGATTCAAATTTAAAATGTGTTGGAATATGACATCATGATGATAAGAGATAAATGGTGATAGAAAATATACAAAGAATGGAGACTCCATTTCATTTAAAATACAGAGGATCCTGGTCCACCTTCTTTATCTTTATATTTATTTTGATGTGTTTCTAGCGATGTTTTGAAACCCGTACTGGCCCAGCGGTTTGATTTTGGTGTGTTTGGTCGATTGGACCAGTTTAGTCAAAACCCGAATTAAACTGATTGACCATCGGTCGAACCGGTGATTCAACTGGTAAAATCGATTAAATTGACCCAGCGACTCGATTTTTAATATTTTTTGATACCAAAACATTTTAATATTAAATTTAACCAATTTTAGTACTATTGTAATATAAATTCATTATATTTTAGTTTATCAAAAACAAGATATTTTAAATTTTTATTAATTATTAATAATATATATTTTTATATATTTATGACGTTATCAGTTCAATAATGGTTCAACCACTAGTTGAACCGATGACTCATTCACTCAATAACTTTTTCGACTGAATAACTGGTACGACTCTAAAAATATTGGTTTGTAGTATATATAAGGATATAATAGGAATTATAAAAGATTTGCTTAATTTATTCGTCCGAAAATTTTGTGAAGAAAAATTGGACAAATATTTCATCCATTAAAAAACTTTAGACAAAAAACTTAAGTTTTCCCGTTCTTTTCTTTTTTGCGGAAGGACGATTTAATGATATATCATTGGAAGGGTTTCTGAAAATAAATTCCCGTACCCTCTCATAGTTTAGCAAACAATGAACAACCTCATTGAGCTCTGCATTTTTTTCTTTATCCACTTTTTTTAAAACACAGGTACAAGAAGCAAACTGGGAGTTCTACAAGAAACAAAAAGCCGCAGAAGCAATTCTCTACCAGAAGGAAAAAGAAGCGCAGGCACAAAAGGCAATCGCCGAGGCAGCATTTTACGCTCGTCAACAAGTAGCCGATGGAGAATTATACGCGAAACAGAAAGAAGCCGAAGGTCTTGTAGCACTAGCACAAGCTCAAGGCACTTATTTAAGCACCCTTTTAAGTTCTTTGGGAGGAAATTATGCCGCGTTGAGGGATTACTTAATGATTAATGGTGGTATGTATCAAGAAATCGCCAAGATTAATGGCGATGCAGTGCGTGGACTGCAGCCAAAGATTAGTATTTGGTCTAACGGGAGTGGAGAAAGTGTGGACGGGAGTCGAATTAGTGGTGGAAATGGTATGAAGGAAGTTGCTGGGATTTATAAGATGTTGCCACCATTGTTCAAGACTGTTCATGAGCAAACAGGAATGCTACCACCAGCATGGATGGGCACTATAACTGACTCTACAAATTAGTTGCTCAAAGTGTGGAGAATGGAAATGTTTGGGTTTTTCCTTTTGTTTGGTTTAATTTGCTTGTGTACTTATATGTGCTTTGTTATTTGTTTTCTTTAAATCAAAATGTCAAAATGTTGGCTTAATGTTTCAAGAATATTTTTATATATGACGAGAAATTTATGTTAATATTAAATATAGACATATATAAATACATTGAAGAGGATGATGTGAAAAAAAGATCCACATATTAATGTTCTATTTAATTTCGTACAATTCTACGTTAGTCGATGTTCACGTTCGACATAAAACTAATCGATATATAAATTATTTTTCTTGTTTCAATTAAATTATCTTTATATAAAATAAAATAGTCACATTTGTAAATTTTTTATCTTGTAGTTGCGTGTTAAGATTGATTTATTAGACTTGTATATAAATATGTAATATAATACCAAAATAAAATGGAAATAACGCATGTACTCACATGTTAACATACACAAACTAAATACCAAATGCAGAAGAACAAATAATTTTTAAAACTTTTCGATTAATTAAAGATGTAACTAGAAGGGAGGTTGAATATATTTTTAAAACTTTTTAATTAATTAAAAATGTATTATCAAGTAATCAGTTAATCAATATTAATTATGCACAACATAATATTCTTTAAAAAATTCCCCTTAAAGATTATGGAAATCACAAATCTAATAAAATTTAGTCTTGTGGTTGGAACATACATAGCAGATATAACAATAAATATCGACAAAATGTAAATGAGTTAAAATAAACGACACAAGATGTTTTAAGTGATTCGGAGACTGAATAACTCTTAATTCACTCTTCTACTCTAACGAGCAGCATATCCATTAAGGATAAGGTCACTCCAACCATTTACAACTGAACTACTAAGGTTCCTTCAAGTTACTTAGTCCCGGCATCGAGTCACTAAGACCAGGTCACTCAGACCCAATTCGGTCACGAAGATCAAGTCACTCAGACCCAATTCGGTCACTAAGACCAGGTCACTCAGACCTATGTTCCTATTTGTTGATGTGTTGGATGTGCTGTTAAGATGGTGTTTAAGCTCTATCATCTTCTAGTACTTAGCAGCTTGATTGTGATCATCTTCTCGGTGTTGTTGATCTTTGTCGTTGTTACTTGACTTCTTCTGGTTCTTAGCATTAATTACTCATGATCATCCTTGATGTGCTGCTATATAAGCTTTGCAATATGGTTTGACATCTTCTAGTACTTAGCAACTCTGAACACTTGTTAGATCGTAGAATGTGAAAGTCCAATAATAATCTAAAAGGGGGGTTAAATAGATTATTACATATTAAAAAAATTATCTTAGACCTTTTTAAATTTTTTGGATAATTAATTTGAAGTGTTAGAAATTAATATGCAATATAGTAAAAGTTCAATCACGCAATGCACAGAGATTTGTCTGATTCACAACATACATCCCGGGTATATTGCTACGTCCAGTCTCAAGCTCCTCTCTAGGACTTGAGATCCTATTACTTCTTATAATAAAAACTCCTTCAACAGGCAGAGAAACCTTTACAAAGTTTTTATAGAAACACTTTTAATTATTCTTAACTAATCTATCTTGGACAACAAGCTCTCAACTCACTCCTCAAGCTTAGTTGTATATACTTTTCTTTTGAGTTCAGTTCTATTCTATGATCTGGTCTTGAAACGACAACATTTTCCTCATCTCACAAGTACACTAGAGACCCAACTCCTAGCTGATCTCTGTAAGACTCTGGTCTTGGTCAAAGAATTACTCGTCTTTCTCACAGGTACATAAAATAAACTAACTCTACCCTTTTTCCTTTTACAAAAGATTTAACAAAGATATGCTTCTCAAATAAGCAGATAAAATTTAGTACATATATATATAAAAGTTTAACTTTAATTATATTTGATACTTCTCAAATAAGCATATAGCAATTAAAGATCAAGTAATTATATAAAAGTTCAACGACCTTTATGTATATGTGAAATGTGCTTCAGTGTAAGCAGATTTATATTTATGCTCGGTTATACAAGTAAATATAACTTTTATACTTGTATAATATGCTTCTTGATTAAGAAGATAGATTAATTTTAGCTTAGCTCAAAAAATACTTATGTATAAGCAGATATATAGTTTAATGCAAATTTATAAAGAATTATTTGTTCTTTATAACAAAAATGTGTTCAATGGGTTAAACAAATATAACTTTAAGGTCAGATATAAAAGTTTAAATAACTTTATATTTAGAGTGAAAATATTTCTGAGTAAGCAGATAAGTTGTTTTAAGTTTTGAATCAAATATGTTTCTATATAAGTAGATATTTAATTTTTGTACAAACTTATAAATTAAATAATTATTTATTCTTTATAAAAAAAGTGGCTTCCTATGTTAAACAGATAAGACTTTGATTTCTGATATAAAAGTTTAAATAACTTTTATAGCGAGTGGTGTGCTTCCGTTTAAGTAGATATATTCACTTAAGTTTGTGATATAAAAGTTTAAATAACTTTTATGTTATGCAACAAGTATTTTATGAATAAATAAATTTATGATAAAATAATTGTAATGATATCAAGTATAATAAATTAATCAGTTAAGCAATACTTGATATAACAAATATATTTGTTTAACTCAAAGAATATATAATAATATTTATCTATTATGTGAATAATTATAAATAAGGCCACTTAGGATTTTAAAGACCGTTTGAATAATTCACACTATCATTTGCTCAAGAGTGAATAAATTCAAATTGTAACGGTATCTAAGTACTTACCAAATTTATAGTTTCACAATTAATACTTATATAAATATTTTTGATAGATTACTTAGAACTTCAAATATGGTTCGCTAATTAACTTTATAAGAGGAATATCTCGGGGTTGTTTTGAACGATCATGTGTTGATCTACTTTACAATATTTATATAAATAATATGATCAATAAAAGACCACTTAGGACTTTGAGCACTCGTTCGGCTAATTCCCTCACTTAAGATGAATATATCCGCTATAGTCTCGGTGTCTAAGTACTGACTTTTTATTTGATAAATAGATTAAATAAATGTGTATATATAATTGTGTATAAAAATTTATATTTGTATATTTATAAATCTAAATAAGCAAGATATAATTAAAATAAATCAAATCAAATAACGTATCTCAAATACTTATACAAATTTTCTCTTCTCAATTGATTAGAACTTTTGATAAGAAGAGAGAGAAAGCTTTTTAAATAGAGAGAATGTAGGCAAGGAATGAGCTTTCCTTTTCTTGTGAATTGGCAAAATGAAATAAATGAAAAAGTGATAGACACATAATTTTCCATCTCTGGGAGGATTACTATATAGAGATTGAAGTCAAGAAGGAAAGAAGAGGGAAAAAAGAACAAAAGTGTCCAAGTTCAATGAATCTAAATTAGGGTTCAAATTTATTTTTCCTATAAATAGGACTCTTGTTTTAGAGAGAAGGATACATATTTTTGTATCAGTTTAGGATAGAACTTAGAAGTAGGAGTAGGAATAAATTACTTCTTCATTGTACGTTTGTTGGATGATCGTTAATTAAAGGGAGTTTTCTTATTTATTTTTAATCTTCTTCTCACTACAAGAAAAAAGCTTAATTCCGACAGAATATTCCCTCGGAAATAGACATATTCAGTCGAAAATAAAGTATTTCCGACGGAATATTCCGTCGAAAATTCGGTCGTATATATACGCGTCGAAGATAAGATCCGTCAAAAATTCCGTCGGATCTGCCTTATCTTCGACGAATTTATCTCCGACGAAATTTCGTCGAACATAAGTTATCTACAACTAAATAAATAGGACGAAACTTTCCGTCGAATATAGTATACCTTATTTCCGACGGACGTATTCCCTCAGAATTAACCTATTTCCGACCGAAAATTAAAATAAACTGGTATTTATTAAAAATGGCTAATTAATAACTTCGACGGATTTTTCGTCGGAGATATATTATTTCTGACGGACATATTCCCTCAGAATTAACTTATTTCCGACTGAAAATTAAAATATACCGGTATTTATTAAAAATTGGGTAATTGTTAAATCCGACGAAATTTTCGGCGGAGATACCTTATTCCGTCGAAAATAATTGTTTTTTTAATACAGATTTGAAAAGTTTAGTTTCCAGGTGTTTAAACCTATTTATGTACCTGGAACCTGTCATAACCCAATATACAGTAATATAAACCTGTGTCTCACGTTTAAATATGCAACGTAGCGCTAAAACGTAATATCCACCAAAACGTAATCTTCAACTCATTATCATTCAAATTCACATTCAAATATCCACCAAAACGTATTATAAGCTAATGTTCCATAAATATAAGCTAACCAATTACAAATATAAGGTAATGTTCCATAAATGATAAATAATATAATTTACAATACTTATACAGACGCAATTAGACACTACAATATATACAAATGTTCTACAATAACATGAATATACAAATGAACTATAAACTAGTAAAAGTATCATCATCGGGCAGAGATGAACGACGCTACTTTGGTGTATGGAAAGTAGTGTCGTCAGCACACCGTCATCATCGCCCACCTCATTGATAGAATCAAAAATATAAATCATTAGTCCGTATATATATATATATATATATATATATATATATATATATATATATATATATATGTGTGTGTGTGTGTGTGTGTGTGTGTGTGTGTGTGTGTGTGTGAGAGAGAGAGAGAGAGAGAGAGAGAATTAACAAGCTAGCCTTAATTGAAAAAAACATAAAAACAATAAGAATACCTGAGTAGGAGGGGGCAGACGAAAAGCCTCCTCCAAGAGGGTAATCACCATCCGGAGAATCTCGTCGCTCCAAGCGTCGAACTGGTCCCGCGGTAATACCACACTCTCTGCGGAGGCCCCTACTATAATTTCCTGAGCAATCTGGTGAAGATGAGAACTGGAAGGCAAATACTGACGCCGAAAGACCGAATTGGTACCGAACCTCTCTGACACGACCCCTATCAGCCGCTGAAAGATATCGTCATCCAAGCCAGAGCCCATATGAGATGGTCCGACATGTGCTTTCGGACACTGGCGCTGGCTGGAGCCTATAAAAAGATACAAATTCGATTACTAATAATAATTTATATAATGTGATAAATTCAGATAATTTGCGTGAAACATAAAAAATATTACCTCCAGAAAGTGTATATGCGGGTATCCTCGGCAAACCCAACACTCGATATCTGTCGGTACTTGTTAGAGTTTGTGCCCTAGAGACCAATTATTTGATATAATTGCTTAATATTTTGATATTATATTTGATTGAATAAATGAATGATTTTATTATGGTTTTATTTACTGCGTTATATAAATGTTAACATAATAAAATTTCTTAGAATAGTGATATAAATTATATAGTTTCAAGTATGTGACTTGAACATGAGATTATATAATTATAATTAGTATCATTATTCTGAAAAGTCCCTAGTCGAGTATCATTGTTAATGAGATAACAATGATGCATTAAGACTAGTATGTGGATTGACAGATGACCAATCTCATTGGTCATAAATATATAAGATATTAAGTCAATGCATATGTACATGTTAGAGAACGATGTATTGGACAGACCCACCATGAGAATTCTACGTGGAACAGTATGCAAAGTGTCATTAGCGATTCTCATAGTGACAATGATGTAATGGTCCTCTGACCTAAAATCACTATATTACTACACGAGAATTTATGTACTTTGATATCATCAAATGTTACCTTTAATAGGGTGGACTATAAAGGTGATTATTGGGTACATCATGAATCGTGTGAGGAATATGAGTGATCTAGATGGAATTTAACCCTCCTATATATTAGGGGTGATTTCCATAGGCCTCTTGATTGAGTAGGACTATGAAATGCATGGCCATGCTCAAATAGTGATTTGTTTCGTATTGTGACACCCTCAAAATAGGTATACATCACCCATTCTGAGTCGCCAAATACATGGTACAGAAACAAATACAACCTCAATAATACAATTATCGTGTAAAATACGACAACACATATACTGTGAGTTTGAATACAAATATTGTCTAATAGACAGTATACAAACTCAAAAGGAGTCCTCGTTACAATTATTGATACACTATTTTACAAAATAGTGAGGAATACTAAAACAACTATCCTGAACCATCACTCCATACCCCGGCTAGTTCCTGCTATGATCTCACATCCTGAGAAGAAAAATGGAACAAAAAGGAAAAGGGTGAGCTCAACTAGCCCAGTAAAGAATATTATGACTAAAATAAAATACAACAAATTATCAATAGTCTTCAACAGGGAAAAATCTGATAGAATATAATAGACAACAAGTTTTAGATCAACAACTGCAGCGGAAACAACAATCCATTAGAAGAGTCAAGTAGAGAATGAATTCTACTATCTTCTAAGATTTAAAAGTCCATCATCAATATTTTATCCCTGTAACATCAATTAATATACATCTTGAATCAAATATTCATCTTTGCACTACTGAGCCAAAGATATTCATTTGTATCACCGATTGGTCATGTTCATCTCAACACTGTTCATCTTTGCACTACTACGGCCAAAGATATTCATCGATTAATCATTCATCTTTGCACTCTGGTGCCAAAGATATTGATAATATCATCATTTAGGACCGAGGATGATGAAAAATATCTTAAAGAAAACGAATCCAGTGAGACGAAAGGACAAATATTAGGGATTCGTATTACAGTTTATCCAAGTTCAATAATACTGCATAATAACCAATTGTGAATCAAAATTCAAAAATAAAGATCAAAACATGGATACAATCAAAGATAGTAACCATAATAGAGATCTTGGACAAAAAGAAGAAAATTTCATTTTTTGATGAATAGTGTCGTATTCGTGAATAGTGTCGTATATGTGAATAGTACCGTATACGTGAATAGTAACCCCGACACAAAAAGGTAGAAATTCCACAATAAAATCTATACTAATATTTTAGTATAATGATATTGAAAGAATAACATCATTACGAAGAAAATAACATCCCTTACCTCAAAAGTTCAGTATTTCCGGCTGAAATATCAAGTATAAGGCTGAAGAAAACTTGCACTGATGAATAACAAACTCACAAAGTATCTAAATACTCACAAAATATGCTCGATAATATAGAGAGAGAAAGAGAGAAAACTTGTTTTTGGTGTGATTTTCAATTCTAACTAAGCACCCTATTTATAGAAAAATACTTATAACGCCATAGCAGACTAACTTGCTACCTGATGGATTTACCTGCTACTATTCACGCCCACCACTTTTGAAAATAAATTCCAGCACATTTTATTTCTCACCAATCAAAAGTGGGGCCCACCATGTTTTTAATAAAAATATTATTTCCGAAACTTCAATAATTCATAATAAATAGCCATTTTATCAAAAAAATTCAAATTAAATTCTCTACAACTTTGTAAGTTTAAGTTTTTTCAAATTACAAATGAAAAATGACCGAAAGTCACATACGGACGATTTTCAACGCCTCTATTCCGACAAAATACTGATAAATCACCTCAGCATTTATTCCTTCATTTATAACCACAATAAATATATCCATCATTTATATCCACATAAAATAAATATTTCCTTATCATATAAATCAATAATTAATTATTCACAAATAATATTACAGAATCAGAATTATGACAACCAGGTCGTTCCTAGGAAAGAGGGGGCTTTCCGATAAGGATTTCTTGTGACGCCCCCAAAATTAGGTATACATCACCCATCTTGGGTCGTAAGATACATGGTAAAAAATTCAAATACAACTTACTAATACAACTGTCATGTACAATACGACAAAACATAACTGTGAGTTTGAATACAATTATTGTCTACTAGAGATTATACAAACTCAAAAGGAGTCCTCATTACAATTATTAACACACTATTTCATAGAATAGTGAGGTAATGCTATCCTCTGGACCGTCACTCCGTTCCCCGACTAGTCCCTGTTATGTTCTCATTTCCTGAAGAGAACAGTGAAAGAAAGGGTGAGCTCAACTAGCCCAGTAAGAAATATTATGACTAAGATAATGCAGAATAATTTATCGTTAGCCTTCAACAGTGTTAAACTGATAAAATATAACAACATAAAGTTTAACTACAGCGAAACAAACAATCCATTAAAAGAGTCAAGTAGAGAATAAAATCTACTATCTTTTATGATTTAAAAGGTTTTTCATGACTTTTATCGCTGGGACTCAGCTTAATAAATAATCCACATCATCGAATCACCCATGCACTACGGCCAATGATATTCTTTAGTATCACGACCACAAATTATCCATGCACTACAGCCAAGGACATTCGTGTATTCATTAATGGTCATGATCATGCCAACAACTGTCCATCAATGCACTACAGGCCAATGATAACTTTTACCACATCATTTGTAACATTACGGTCATGATGATTACAAGAATAATTCCTGGTCATAATCATACCAAGTCCATCTATGCACTACAGGCCACAGATGACTTTCAACATAATATAAACATAAGGATGATGACAATGATATAAGAATTCAATAAAACAAGTTCAAGAATTAATTTATCCAGGAACTAATAATGTCCAAATTGTCAACATGATACTGCTTTGTAGAGTAAAATTCAAGAATGATCAGAAGAATATTTCCATGAAAAGATACTGGATGAAGCGCAAATATCAAGGATATTCTACTAATTTCATGGAGTATAGAAGTCAAAACTTTAACCAACTGAGTATAATAAAGAATAGAATAACAAAAGAAATCACCATGCATGCATAAGATTTCAGCCAGACAAAGTTATTCAACATGAATAATAATAACGGAACTAGGTTAGGAAAAATTTGCACTGATAGGATGTTCCAACAGAATAATAAAGACGGAACCAGGTCCGGTGTAAAACACACAGACGGGATGTTCCAAAATAATAATAATAAAGACGGAACCAGGTCCAGTGTAAAGCACACAGACAGGATGTTCCAACAGAATAATAATAAAGACGGAACTAGGTCCGGTGTAAAACACACAGACAGGATATTCCAATAGAATAATAGAAGAATGTCACCAAGTATAGGGTAACCGCGTATACAGGTTATTCCAACAGAATAATAAGTAATGGAATAACAACAGTTCTCTTCATGAATAAGAAAGAATAACACCCCTTACATTAGTAGTAGATTGAATCTGCGATGAGTGTAGTAAAGAATACTCTTCTTCTTTCTCTCTTATTCTCGCTATACTTTCTCTCTATAGCTTGAATGAATTAAGTGAAAATAATGAAGCACTAGGCCTCTATTTATAGAAGATTTCTAGCTTAGCACTTGAAATGTGAAAAGGCAAGTGGCTTGGACATTTGGTGAGGTGAAAAGAAAAGTGGTTTGGCCTTTGTAATGTGAAACGACAATTGGTTCGGCCTTTGTAATATGAAACGGCAAGTGGTTTGACGTCTGGTAAAGGTAGTTACTATTGACGAAGGTAATTACTATTGATGAAGGTAATTACTATCGACGAAGGTAATTATTATTATTGTGAAGGTAATTACTATTGATTTGAAGATAATTACTATTGATAAAGAGACTCTTAGATGATGACATATGGGCCCCCATAAAATAACCAAACTTACCACAAACGTCTCATAATAGACTCTTTATATACATCAAGGATTGAATAAATATTACCACAAATCATTTTATTTTTAATCAACACATATTTAATCTTTCAACAATTATTAATCATTTATAACTTGTCGTCTCAATTATTGATTTAATAATATAACATATTATACAGATGATACTGTGACAATAATTGAATCAATAATATAAGAGATATGATGCAGCAATTACTGTAGCAATAATTGAGTATAGCTGAGTGACTTCTCATGTAAGCATCAATAATCAATACCGTGTGCTACTATGCAACCACGCGTATTACTGTACTTTTACTACCGGGTAGTTCAACAGTTTTAACGGTAACACCTCTGCCGTTATTTTCATAAAGTATTTTTGTCGTTTTCTCAATCCGACAATAATTCCGTTGTGGGGTCCACCAATGATTGTGCCGTCGTACGAATATTCCCCGACAAAAAGAATATTCCCCGACCAAACGAATATTTTATAACAACTTGCTTACTTTGCAAAATTTATAAATATTACCCACAACTATAACATTATATCAAATTTACTCCATAATATTCAAAAATAATATTTATAGAAAATTCATCTTTATTTATAAAAGTTGGGGTCTTACAACCTCCCCTTCTTATGAAATTTCACCCTACATGAATTAGGGTATTACGGTATGTCGAAGAGGTAAGGATACCTTGAATTCATTTTGATTCTAACTCCCAAGTCATTTCCTCAACATCGTGGTTTCTCCATAAAACTTTGACTTGAGGTATAACCTTGGAGGCGTAGAATATGTTCCTTCTTATCCAAGATTTGAGCAGGGAACCTCTTCACACGTCAAATCTTACGCTATTTAAATCCGATTCTAACTCAATAATGTGGTTGGGTCTTTCACATATTTACGTAACATGGATATGTGAAAAGCGTTATGAACACGAGACATACTTGGCAGAAAGCGAGTCTATAGGCCACGATTCCTACTCGATCGAGGATTAAAAATGGGCTGATGAATCGAGGATTGAGTTTTCCTCTCTTTCCAAATCTCGTAACTCCTTTCCATGGAGCAACACGCAACAACACATGATCTCCTATATCAAATTCCACATCCTTTCGATGAAGATCAACATAACTCTTTTGTCGATCTTGTGAGGTTTTTATACGTTGTCGAATCGTTTGAATCTTTTCCGTAGTCATATGTACCAACTCCAGTCCCAACAACGTTTCTTCACCCACCTCATCCCAGCATACTAGAGAACGAAACTTTCTTCCATACAATGCTTCGAATGGAGCCATTCCAATACTTGCTTGATAACTGTTGTTGTAGGAAAACTCCACCAATGGTAAGAACTTGTCCCAACTTCCCTTGAAATCAAGGACATAGAGTCTTAATAGATCTTCAAGAGTTTGAATAGTCCTCTCCACCGTCCGTCAAAATGCTCGAGGATGATATGCCGAAGCTAAATCGTAAGTCTGTGCCCATAGCTTTTTGCAAATTAACCCAAAATCGTGAAGTGAATCTTGGGTCTCGATCGGAAACTATGGATCTTGAAGCATACCATGCGGTCTTACAATCTCGTTTATGTACATCTGAAAGCAAGGCGTTCAATTATATAAGTTTCTCAGATCCAGAAGAAATGAGTAGACTTGGTCAATCTATCAACAATGACCCAAATCGCATCTATGCCTTGAGAAACCTTAGAAGGCCAGTGCTTGAAATCCATGGTAATGTGCTCCCACTTCCATTACGGAATTTCAAGTGGTTGCAATGGACCTTTTGGTACTTGATGCTCCGCTTTAACTCGTTGACAAGTTAGACACCTTGAGATAAACAACGCTATCTCTCTCTTCATATTGCTCCACCAAAATGTATGGCGAATATCATGATACATTTTGGTACTCCCAGGATGGATTGCAAATGGTGTGTTGTGCGCCTCCATCATGATTTTATACTTTAAATCGGTCGTTAGGAACACAAAGTGCGGAGTTGACTCAAGTATTCCTTCTTCATCGATTCTTGCTTCTTGGCATAGCACCTTCTTGCACTTTCTTCCTCATACGCGTCGGCTCCAGGTCTGTAACTTGAGCAGCTTTAACTTTATCGATTAAAGTCGGTTCTACTCGTATATTCGCCATCATCACATGGGTCCCTAGAGTCATTAACTCTATCTCCATCCTTTGCAAGTCACACAAAATGGGCCTTTGCGTTGACAATATCGCACTCGTACTTGCATATGATCTTCTACTCAATGCGTCAACTACCACGTTCGCTTTTCCAGGATGGTATTGGATGGTATGATCATAATCTTTCAATAGTTCAAGCCAACGTCGTTGTCACATGTTGAGTTCCTTTTGAGTAAATAAATATTTGAGGCTTTTATGATCCGTAAAGATCTCCACCTTCTCCCCATACAAGTAATGCCTCCAAATCTTTAGTGCGAAGACAATAATTATAACTCTAGATCATGAGTAGGATAATTCCTCTCATATTCTTTGAGTTGTCTTGAGACATAGGCTATGACTTTTCCATGTTACATGAGAACACATCCCAACCCTTTTCGAAGCATCACTATAGATGACAAATCCTCCGAGGCGAGGATGGTATTGCCGTAACAAAGTCCGAAATAAGTCTCCTCTTGAGTTCTTGAAAACTCTTCTCACATTCTTTGCTACAACCGAACTTTGTATCTTTCCGAGTTAGCTGAGTCAATGGAGTATCGATTCGAGAAAATCCTTCCACGAATCTCCGATAATAACCAAATTAAACCAAGAAAGCTACGATTCGATCACCGATTTAGGTTGCTCCCAGCTTTGAATTACTTCAATTTTTGTTGGGTCAACAGATATTCCATGACTTGATACTACGTGCCCAAGGAATGCTACTTCCTCAAGCCAGAATTCGCATTTCTTCAACTTAGCATAAAGCTTATATTCACGAAGCTTTTGGAGTGTCACCTCAAGTGTTGCTCATGATCTTCACGGCTTTTGGAATAAATAAGGATGTCATCAATAAAAGGCGACCACAAAGTGATCCAAATATTCCTTGAATACTCGGTTCATCATATCCATGATGGCGGCGAGGAGCATTAGTCAATCCAAAGGACATGACTAGGAATTCATAATGCCGTCTCGAAGTTTCAAAGCCGTCTTTGGAATGTCATCATTTCTAATCTTCAATTGGTGATATCCTAAGCGAAGATCAATCTTTGAAAAGAATTTGGCTCTTGCAATTGGTCAAACAGGTCATCAATACGTGGCAATGGATACCTATTTTGATGGTGACATGATTCAACTCCAGATAATAATCAATACAAAGTCGCATACTCCCATCTTTCTTCTTCACGAATAGAACAGGAGCACCCCAAGGAGAAGTACTAGGACGAATAAAGCCAATGTCTAACAATTCCTGCAGTTGGGTCTTTAACTCTTGAAGTTCAATAGGAGCCATTCGATATGGGGCTTTGGAAATAGGTTTTGTATCGGGTTCAAGGTCGATACAAAATTCAATTTCACGCTCAGGGGGTAGGCCAGAAGTTTTTTTAGAATACGTCAGGAAATTTATTAACAATAGAAATATCGTTCAAAACTGACGTATTTTTGTTTAAATCTGTGACATGAGCTAAGAAAGCTTGACATTTGTTTTTCAATAAACGAATAGCTTTATGGCTTGAGATGACCGTGATTGATTTTAATGGTTTGGTCGCTTGAATTCGCATAATAGGTTGATTAGGAATATGAAAGCTAACAACCTTACGGAAACAATCAATTTTTGCATGATGAGTAGTTAACCAATCAATCCCTAGAATCATGTCAAATGCAAGTATTTTCAATGAAATAAGATCTACATGTAATGTGAGGGTACCGATTTGAACCAAACAAGACTTATAAATAGTGGATGTAATGAAGGTTTCTCCCAACGGAGTTTCCACAGATAATTCAAAGTCTAATTTCTCCGGAGTAAAATTTAATCGATGAGAGCAAGTAGGAGAAATAAAAGAATGGGTAGAACCGGTATCAAATAAAGTATAGATTTCGTTAGAGTTTATGATAAGCTTACCCGTGATGACCTCATTCGGGTTCCTTACTTTCTAGGAGGTCACAACAAACGCTCTCCCTTGCACTACCGATTTTGACTTTTCTAGGACGACCTTTGATGCCTCTATCCTAGCTGAATTTGTGTTCGGTGAACGACAAAATCAGACTAAGTGACCTTCTCTTCCATAATTTTAACATGCTTTGGATGGCATCACGCAGTTTGGACTGATGTGCCCCTCCCCTCCGCATTTGAAACATATGATAGATGGTCATTCTCCTTCCTTAACGACAGGTGCTGGTGCTGACGTCTTTCCATCATTGTTGAATCTCCTCTTCTTGAAATGTCCATTCTTATTGTTTTGGCCCTGATTACCACCGAAGTGGTTACCATTTCTGCCCTGTTGATTCCCTTCATGCTTGTTGTCACCGCTTCGATGACTGCTCTCGCTGGTATTATCATTTTGCCGGCTACTCTCTTTTAGTTGCGTTGACTCGTTATCGCGCTCCACTAACTGAGCCCTATTTACAACATCTGAATATAAACACAGTTTATGAGAAATAAGATGTTGACGTATCTCCGGCTTCAAACCTCTTAAAAACATCCGTGTCATTCTCTCTTCATTATCCACCAAGTGGGATGCAAACTGGGATAACTCCGCAAATTTAGCCTCGTATTGCGACACGGTCATATTGTTTTGTTCCAACTTGATAAACTCCACCTCCTTCATGTGACGAATACTTTCGGGAAAGTATTTGTCGTTGAACAGCTCTTGGAACTTCTCCCAAGACATCTTCAGTACGGCAGGTTGAGTACGTTTTACCGATTCCCACCAGTAATCTGCCTCTCCGCGCAACATAAAGGCGGCAAAGGGAACCTTTTGCTCCTCGAAGCATCCCAAGACATCAAATATCTTGGTGATCTGCTTTATCCATGCTTCCGCCATAAGTGGTTTTGGCTCTCCCTTAAACTCCGGTGGTCCCAGCTCCTTGAACTATTTAGCGGTGGCCTCACCGAGAGTTTCAATGTTTCCACTGCGCATTTTGGATGAGAGCCGCTCTCTCCTATTTGTTGCATGAATTGCATAAAGCCCATGAACATTTGATCATTCATCATTTGGTCAGTGTTGTTGTTTGCATGAGGATTGTCGCCTTTCTGATGCACATTATCCTGAATATTGATATGTGGTGAATCAACGGTCGCCTGTGCTCCATTGCTATTCTCAACAATCTCAGATGTCATTTTCAGATACTGCCACAAAACAAAGGTTAATTGACATGTAACATATTATCCCTAAATTCTGATCGACCAATTAAATACCACATAAACTTAGGTAGGTCATACTAGCGAAGGAATTCACCGTCTCTCCCTCCTAGTACTATTCTCACATCTTAGCGAGGATCATATCCTAAGCTTTGATACTGTTGTGGACGCCCCAAAATTAGGTATACATCACCCATCTTGGGTCATCGGATACATGGTACAAAATTCAATACAACTTACTAATACAACTATCGTGTACAATACGACAAAACATAAGCGTGAGTTTGAATACAATTATTGTCTACTAGAGATTATACAAACTCAAAAGGAGTCCTCATTACAATTATTAACACACTATTTCACGAGAATAGTGAGGTAATGCTATCCTCTCGGACCGTCACTCCGGTTCCCGACTAGTCCTCGTTATGTTCTCATTTCAAGAGAACGGTGAAAGAAAAGGGTGAGCTCAACTAGCCCAAAGTAAGAAATATTATGACTAAGATAATGCAGAATAATTTATCGTTAGCCTTCAACAGTGTTAAACTGATAAAATATAACAACATAAAGTTTAACTACAACGGAACAAACAATCCATTAAAAGAGTCAAGTAGAGAATAAAATCTACTATCTTTTATGATTTAAAAGGTTTTTCATGACTTTTATCATTTGGGACTCGATTTTAATAAATAATCCACATCATCGAATCACCCATGTACTACTTCTGGCCAAGGATATTCTTTAGTATCACGACCACAAATTATCCATGCACTATAGCCAAGGACATTCGTGTATTCATTAATGGTCATGATCATGCCAACAATCGGTCCATCAATGCACTACAGCCAATGATAACTTTTACCACATCATTTGTAACATTACGATCATGATTACAACCGAATAATTCTCGGTCATAATCATACCAAGTCCATCTATGCACTCACAGGTGCCACTTGATGACTTTCAACATAATATAAACATGAGGATGATGACAATGATATAAGAATTCAATAAAACAAGTTCAAGAATTAATTTATCCAGAACTAATAATGTCCAAATTGTCAACATGATCTTTGCTTTGTAGAGTAAAATTCAAGAATGATCGGAAGAATATTTCTATGAAAAGATCTTTGGATGAAGCGCAAATATCAAGGATATTCTACTAATTTCATGGAGTATAGAAGTCAAAACTTTAACCAATTCGAGTATAATAGAGAATGGAATAACAAAAGAAATCACCATGCATGCGGTACCCAGATAGATAAAGTTATTCCAACGAGAATAATAATAACGGAACCGTGTCGGCAAAATTTGCAAGCATGGGATGTTCCAATGAATAATAAAGATGAAACCAGTCGGTGTAAAATACATAGATAGGATGTTCCAACATAATAATAATAAAGCGAAACCAGTCGGTGTAAAAACACACAGACAGGATGTTCCAAATAATAATAAAAAGCGGAACCGGTCCGGTGTAAAAACACATGCATGCAGGATGTTCCAATGAGAATAATAGAAGAATGTCACCAAGTGTAGGGTAAAACCGCACATATCTGAGTTATTCCAACATAATAAAAAGCAATGGAATAACAAATTCTCTTCATGAATAAGAAAGAATAACACCCCCACATTAGTAGTAGATTGAATATCGCGGTAGTGTAGTGTGCAATACTCTTCTTCTTTCTCTCTTATTCTCTCTATACTTTTTCTCTCTATAAGCTTGAATGAATTCGTGAAAAATAATGAAGCACTAGGCCTCTATTTATAGAAGATTTCTAGCTTAGCACTTGAAATGTGAAAAGGCAAGTGGCTTGTAATGGTGATGTGAAAAGAAAAGTGGTTTGGCGCTTTGTAATGTGAAACGACAACAATTGGTTCGGACCGTAATATGAAATGGCAAGTGGTTTGACGTCTGGTAAAGGTAATTACTATTGAGCGAAGGTAATTACTATTGATGAAGGTAATTACTATTCGATTGAAGGTAATTACTATTGACGAAGGTAATTCTTATTAACAAAGAGACTCATAGATGATGACATATGGGCCCCCATAAAATAACCAAACTTACCACAAACGCGTCTCATAATAGACTCTTTATATACATCAAGGATTGAATAAATATTACCAAAAATCATTTTATTTTTAATCAACACATATTTAATCTTTCAAAATTATTAATCATTTATAACTTGTCATCTCAATTATTGATTTAATAATATAACATATTATCTGAGATGATCTTGTGACAATAATTGAATCAATAATATAAGAGATATGATCGCAAAGAATTACTATAGCAATAATTGAGTATAATTGAGTGACTTCTCACGTAAGCATCAATAATCAATCGCAGTGTGTTACTATGCAACCACGCGTATTCATTGTATTTTTACTACGGTAGTTCAACAGGTTTTAACGGTAACACCTCATACCGTTATTTTCATAAAGTATTTTTGTCGCGTTTCTCAATCAAATAATAATTCCGTTAATAGGGTCCACCAATGATTGTGCCATCGTACGAATATTCCCCGAAAAAAAGAATATTCTCCGATCAAACGAATATTTTATAACAACTTGCTTACTTTGCAAAATTTATAAATATTACCCACAATTATAACATTATATCAAATTTACTCCATAATATTCAAAAATAATATTTATAGAAAATTCATCTTTATTTATAAAAGTTGGGGTCTTACATTTCTCCTTATTGGCGCTCAATTAGGTGACCAAACCCCTTTCCGAGACAGAAATTTCTTAGACATTGTCAATAATGGTTTCTAATAATATTATTCAAATAATATGAATTATTGATCTGATAATGGGAAATACTGTGCAGTGACAATCATTGAAACAACAATAATATAACATATCAAAGTAGCAATTATTGAATCAATAAAATAAAATATTGAACAATAATTACTTTATGCTTGACTATTGAGTATGGCGCCTTTACGTAAGAATCAATAATTTCAAAAATATTGTGCAATACCGGTGCTGTCTTCTTTATGCAACCACGCCAGACATCGTATTTTAACCACCATGTATTCCAACAAGTGTTAATTTGGTAACAATTACGCAGTTATTTATAAAAACTCAAACTTATCATTTTCTTCATCAAGCGGTTATCCGTTATGGGGCCCACAAATATTACTGTGGCCGCATTCGAATATTCCAAGCAGTAAGAATATTCCACGACCAAACGAATATTTCCCGACAAAATGAATATTTTATAACCACTTGCTTATTTTGCAAAATCTTCACATTTCACCCATAACCAAAGTATTATATCAAATTAACACCTTATTATTCACAATAATAATTAGAGAAAATTTGATTTTACTTATAATAAGTTGGGGTTTTACAACCTCCCCTCCTTATGAAATTTTGTCCTCGAAATTGACGTACGTACCTGGTGTTTCAAAAAGGTGAGGATACCTCGCTTTCATTTCTGATTCCAACTCCCAGGTCATTTCTTCAATAGCATGGTTTCTCCACAAAACCTTAAATTGTGGTATAACCTTCGTGCGTAGGACATGCTCTTTCCTATCCAAGATCTTAACAGGTACCTCCTCGTACGTTAAATCTTCGGCTATCTCGTCCGGTTCTAACTCAATAATGTGGTTCGGGACTTTCACATATTTACGAAGCATAGATATGTGAAAAACATTAAAAACACGAGACATGCTTAGAGGTAATGCGAGTCTATATGCCACATTTCCTATTCAGTCAAGAATCTCAAATGGACCAACAAATCTTGGATTGAGCTTTCCTCTCTTCCCAAATCTTGTAACTCCCTTCCATGGAGCAATACGTAACAATACATGATCCCCAATATTAAATTCCACGTCCTTTGGATGAAGATTTGCATAACTCTTTTGTCGATCCTGTGCCGTGTGTATACATTGTTGAATCATTTGGATCTTTTCTGTAGTTATGCGTACCAATTATGGTCCCAAAAATGTTCCTTCTCCCACCTCATCCCAACATACTGGAGAGCGAAACTTTCGTCCATACAATGCTTCAAATGGAGCCACACCTATACTTGCCTGATAACTGTTGTTGTAGGAGAATTCCACCAATGGTAGGTACTTATCCCAACTCCCTTTGAAATCTAGGACACAGAGTCTTAATAGATCTTCAAGAGTTTGAATAGTCCTCTCTGATTTCCCGTCCGTTTGAGGATGGTATGTCGAACTGAATCGTAAATCCGTGCCCATAACTTTCTGCAAGCTAACCCAAAATCGTGGAGTGAATCTTGGGTCACGATCCGAAACTATGGATACTGGCATGCCATACAATCTCACAATATCATTTACGTACATACTAGCAAGACGTTCAAGGGAGTAAGTCTCACGTATAGGCAAGAAATGGGCAGACTTGGTTAATCTATCAACAATTACCCAAATCGCATCTATGCCTTGAGATACCTTGGGAAGACCCGTAACAAAATCCATAGTAATGTGTTCCCACTTCCATTTCAGAATCTCAAGTGGTTGCAATGGACCCTTTTGCACTTGATGCTATGCCTTTACACGTAGACAAGTTAAACACCTCGAGATAAACTCCGCGATCTCTCTCTTCATATTGCTCCACCAAAATATATGTCGAAGATCATGATACATTTTGGTACTCCCAGGATAGATTACAAATGGTGTGTTGTGTGCCTTCATCATGATTCTATGCTTCAAGTCAGAATCGTTAGGAACATAAAGTCTGGAGTTGACTCGAAGTATTCCTTTTTCGTCGATTCTTGCTTCTGGAATAACACCTTCTTGCACTTTCTTCTTCATACGCATCAGCTCCAGGTCCATAGTTTGAGTAGCTTTAACTTTATCGATTAAAGTCGGTTCTACTCGTATGCTTGATATCATCATGTGGGTACTTGGAACCTTTACCTCTATTTCCATTATTTGCAAGTCATACAAAATAGGCCTTTGTGTTAACAACATTACACTCGTACCCGCATCTGATCTTCTACTTAATGCATCAGCTACCACGTTTGTTTTTCCAGGATGATATTGGATTGTATGATCGTAATCTTTCAATAGCTCGAGCCAACGTCGTTGCCGCATGTTGAGATCCTTTTGGGTGAAGAAATATTTGAGGCTTTTATGATCTTTATATATCTCCACTTTCTCCCCATACAGATATGTCTCCAGATCTTCAACGAAAAAACGACTGCTGCCAACTCCAAATCATGAGTAGGATAATTTCTCTCATATTCTTTGAGTTGTCGCGAGGTATAAGCTATGACGTTCCCATGTTACATGAGAACACATCCTAACCCTTTGCCTGAAGCATCGCTGTAAATAACAAATCCATATGAACCAGATGGTATTGTTAGAACAGGTACCGAAATGAGTCTTCTCTTGAGTTCTTCAAAACTCTTCTCACAATCCTCGCTCCAACCAAATTTTGTATCTTTACAAGTTAGCTGAGTTAACAGAGTAGCGATTCAAGAAAATCCTTCCATGAATCTCCGATAATAACCAGTTAAGCCCAGAAAGCTACGTACTTCGGTCACCGACTTCGGTTGCTCCCAACTTTGTATTGCTTCAATCTTTGCCGGGTCAACAGATACTTCATGTTTTGACACCACGTGCCCAAGGAATGCTACTTCCTCAAGCCAGAACTCACATTTCTTCAGCTTGACATATATCTTGTTATCACAAAGCCTTTGCAGTACCAGCTTCAAATGGTGCTCATGATCTTCACGGCTTTTGGAATAGATGAGGATGTCATCAATAAAGACGACAACGAACTGATCCAAATATTCTTTGAACACACGGTTCATCATATCCATGAAAGCAAAGTGATAGCATTAGTCAATCCAAAAGACATGACTAAGAATTCATAATGCCCATCAGGATTTCGAAGGCGTCTTTGAATATCTCCTCGGTTTTAATCTTCAAATTGATGATATCCGTAAGCGAAGATATATTTTTGAAAAGAATTGTGCTCCTTGCAACTGGTCAAACAAGTCATCTATGCGAGGTAGTGGATACCTATTCTTGATGGTGACATGGTTCAATTCCCGGTAGTCAATACAAAGTCGCATACTCCCGTCTTTCTTCTTTACGAATAACACGGAGAGCACCCCAAGGAGATGTACTGGGGCCGAAACGATGTCCAACAACTCTTGTAGTTGGACCTTTAACTCCTGAAGTTCAATATGAGCCATTCGATATGGGGTTTTAGAAATAGGCTTTGTACCAGGTTCAAGGTCAATAAAGAATTCAACTTCACGTTCTGGGGGTAGACCGGGAAGTTCTTCAGGAAATACGTCAAGGAAATTCATTAACAACAGAAATTTTATTCAAATCTGACGTGTTTTTGTTCAAGTCCGTGATATGGGCTAAGAAATCTTGACATCCGTTTTTCAATAAACGAATAGCTTTATGGCTTGATATGACAGTGATTGATTTTAGCGGTTTGGTTGTTTGAATTCGCATAACAGGTTGGTTAGGAATATAAAAACTAACAACCTTACGAAAACAATCAATTTTAGCATGATGCGTGGTTAGCCAATCAATCCCTAAACTCACATCAAATGCAAGTATCTTTAAAGAGATAAGATCAACATGTAATGTGAAGGTTCCAACTTTAATCAAGCAAGATTTATAAACTATAGATGTAACTAAAGTTTCTCCTAACGGAGTCTCTACAGATAAGTCAAAGTCTAATTTATCCGAAGTCAAGTTTAAACGTTGAGCACAAGCAGGAGAGCTAAAAGAATGGGTAGAACCGGTATCTAGTAAGGTATAAACTTCGCAAAAATTTATGATTAACTAACCCGTGATAACTTCGTTCGGTTCCTCGCTTTTTGGAAAGTTATGAAAGGCGCTCTCACTTGAACCACCGATTTTGACTTCTCTGGGATAGCCTTTGGTGTCATCATTATCGCTAGAATTGACTTTTGCTATAGGGCATATTCCACCCTCAACTCCTTCTTCATACTCTTGTTTCATGATCTAAATCATTAATCTTTGATCCATATCGAATTGGGGTTGATCGCAATGTACAGGGTAATTCAAAACTCGATGTTGGGTTCTCTCAATTGCTGTCAAAAAAGAGAAATACATATCATCTATTTTAGCCTTCTTAGATCGGACATCTCTTTCCACAATATCAACGCGTCGTGCGATTTTTACCCATGCATCACTCATTCTCACTCGTTCAGTTGTTTCTTCTTTCAGCTCAGATTCCAGCTTTATCATCTTATATCTACCAAAGAGTGCTTCTGTTCAAGCATCACATATCGGGTAACACAAGCTTAATTGAATCGTTGCATCCTTTTGCTCCACGACTGCCTGCCGTTCTTCAGCCTGTTCTTCTACTCATGAATAAAATTTTGCAATTTTACATTTCGATCATAAAATTCTTCTAATAAATTCTCCTCAGGTTCCTCTTCTTCCTCACTCTCAGCTGCTACCTCTGCGACTAGCTCGGGTTCAACTATTAATTCTTCCCTCACCACAAGAATATCTCTAATTCCTTCTTCGCCTGACGTCACATTATCCTGGTTGGTGATTAGAGGTGTCTCCACGGTCTCATTCACTCCATTGTTAATGTTCTCTGCTGCCATTCTTAAATACTGCCACAAAACAAGGGTTAATTGACATGTCACATATTATTCATATACTTTGACCGACCAAATAAATACCAAATAAACTTAGTCAGGTTATACTAGCGAAGGAATTCCTCGTCTCTTCCCTCCTAGTTCTTGTCTCACATGTCAGCCAAGGATCATATCCCTAAGCTCTAATACCAACTGTGACGCCCCCAAAATAGGTATACATCACCCATTCTGAGTCGCCAAATACATGGTACAGAAACAAATACAACCTCAGTAATACAATTGTCGTGCAAAATACGACAACACATATACTGTGAGTTTGAATACAAATATTGTCTAATAGACAGTATACAAACTCAAAAGGAGTCCTCATTACAATTATTGATACACTATTTTACAAAATAGTGAGGACTACTAAAACAACTATCCTGAACCATCACTCCATACCCCGGCTAGTTCCTGCTATGTTCTCACCTCTTGAGAAGAAAAATAGAACAAAAAGGAAATGGCTGAGCTCAACTAGCCCAATAAAGAATATTATGACTAAGATAATATACAACAAATTATCAATAGTCTTCAACACGGAAAAATCTGATAGAATATAATAGACAACAAGTTTTAGATCAACAACTGCAGCAGAAACAACAATCCATTAGAAAAGTCAAGTAAAGAATGAAGTCTACTATCTTCTAAGATTTAAAAGTCCATCATCAATATTTTATCCCTGTAACATCAATCAATATACATCTTGAATCAAATATTCATCTTTGCACTACAGGCCAAAGATATTCATTTGTATCACCGGTTGGTCATGTTCATCTCAACACTGTTCATCTTTTGCACTACGGGCCAAAGATATTCATCAGTTAATCATTCATCTTTGCACTACAGGCCAAAGATATTCAGTAATATCATCATTTAGGACTGAGGATGATGAAAAATATCTTGAAGAAAATGAATCTAGTGAGACAAAAGGACAATTATTAGGGATTCGTATTACAGTTTATCCAAGTTCAATAATACTCCATAATAACCAATTGTAAATCAAAATTCAAAAATAAAGATCAAAACATGGATACAATCAAAGATAGTGTAACATTCCAGAATTTTAAAGTGTAATATTAAATATTTATTGATTTATATAAGTATTTAATGGATTATGTTTATTGTTGAATAAATAATTAAATATTAAATATTTATTTACAATATTAAATATTTATTGAATTATATGGCAATTTGAGTTGATGTGATTTAGTTAATTATTTGTTGAGTAAATAATTAAGGAGCTAAGAAAATTAATTGTTATGAGGTTATATACTAATTTAATTTAATAATTAAGTTAGAGAGCTAATAATGATTAAATAAATTATAGTATTTCAATTGGAATTGTGATTAAAATAAAGTGTTAGTTGATTAAATAAAATTATAATTATAAAGAAATTATAGTTTTGTGATAATGATTTATGTATTAAAAGTAATTTAATAGATTAATATTTGAATTGATTAAATTGATTTTTTAATTAAATAGAAGTGTGACAAATAACCTTGCTATAAAGGAGTTATAAAAATAAATTAAGGGAGTTTAATTCAGTTTTGCCAAACAAGACCTAATGCCTATTAAGTCTTTAATCTAATTGTGTTTTACCAAACAAGGCATAAGGGTTAATTGATTATTTTTAGTGGTTAGCCAAACAAGCCTTATGGCTTTTGTTCAAAATAAAAATAACTAATGTCAGTTAAGTTAGAGTTATATTATATATTTAATATATACATTATATCCATATACGTTATATTTTTATTACGTAAACTAGAGTTGGGAGAAGAGAGAAGAAGAAGAAGAACACAAAGAAAAATTTGAAAAAACTCTAGAGAGAAAGTGAGTGATTCTAACAGGTTTTTGAGAAAGGAATTGGAGAGAAGAAGCTTGAGAATAACCATCATCTTCTTAATCAAAGGTGGGAGCTTAATCTTTTCTTTAAAAAGTTAGTTTTCTTCTTCTTCCAAAAAGTTCTCTGTGAAATTTTTATAAAGGATAAATTGTTGTTATGTATATAGTTTTGTATGATTATTGATTATAAGGTTATTCCATGAGTTTATATATGATTATAGATAAAGTAATTCATGTATATATGTGTTTTGTGGAAGAAAGTATATTACAAGATTTACATGAAAATATATATGATGAACATGGCTTAGTTTAAAATAGAAATTTAAGGTTTAATTAGTTGTTAAATTGATAAATTGATTATGGAAATTGATAGAGTATGTATAATCATAACTATGATGTTTTGAAATTTCTGTTTTGATTGAAAAACAAAATCACAGTGTTGATTTTCATAAAAAAATGTCAACAATGGAGTTTTTGCCAAAAACATTGAAATTGGGTGTTGTAACTTTGATGTTTATGTTATTTTATGAGTAGAAACATGTTAGAAGTCTTCACAATATGTTTATATGAAGTCTATATGTGTATTACATGTTAATCAGTCTATTAGATTCGAGCTTTTAGGCCGACTTGGCTTTTATTCATACTGTTGCCGAGCTTGGTCGCCACATTTCGAGTCTCAGCAAGCAGCACATATTTTAAGAAGATCTAAATCTCAATAATGTGAATACGTAAGCCACTATCACGTGCAGAATGAGCCACCCACAGTAAATCGTGTATGGTTAATCTTGAGTTAGCGTAAGGTTACGACAGTTTTGTTTAAGTACACAAATTTAGAAAATAAACATTTTGTCTTAATAATGTGAATGCTAAATGATGATTTCAGTAGTATTAAACTATGAATGAGCATGTATCAAGTGTTAACTAGTATTAACATAGTTTGATTATGTGAATGGGTAATTCAACCTACATGATGTATGTATTATTTATATAGATATACAATGTTGGTAATGACTAACTATGTCAATATGGCATATGTATAGGGTATTAATTCAAGTTGTAAGGTTTAGCTTGTGCTAAAGGCAAGTTTTCTAACTCTATTCTTATAATTGAGCAAGTTCTCTAACTCAAAACTTCATTGTGCGAGTTTAATTTCATTTGGTACATTATTGTTTTCAAATTCAATTACAATTGTTGTAAGTTGCTACTTCTACACTTTCGTAGAGCTAGATTGCCTATTATTGAGTAATTCATTGTATCTAGTTACTCATGACGATACAAGTTCTCTAATCTATTATCTTGTTAATTTAATTTCTGTTTTCAATTCGATTACAATATAATGATGTAAGTTATTTGGAGCAACTTATTCTTGTATTTAACTTGTGGTTTAGCATGCACAACTATATATGCTATGAATGCTTATTATTCAATTCAAATTAACCTTGGCTTAGTGTTGTTCAAGCAAGGTATGCTATAGTTATTCAAATTGTATGCTATTAGATTATTCCTAATGCATGACTTTAGTTTATTATAATTGATTCAATCATGATTATTCTATAGTATAGTGTTATTGGTCTTATTCAACAACTCCTTAGTTGATGTTCGTTGAATTCCAAATTATCTTGAAAGCTTATCCAAACCAAACTTCCTTTAGTGCGGACTTGTACTCTAAATACTGAGATGAACAACTCTTTTAATAGAGGTTTACGCTTAGCGTTGAAATGGTTGTGCACAATACATTGTACGAAGGGTTGATCCCCAAGTCACGTGGAGTCCTTATAGTCTTATATTTGTTAAAGTTAAAGTTGAAAGATTACTTATAACTGTGGACATGATTCGTGGTCATTAGACCCTCAGTGAATGTTAAAATTTTCAGAAAGTTAATAGAATATATTGTTCAGTTTTGTTAAGCCTAATATTGGCAATTGATGTAAAAGTTTAAAGATTTATTTATTGTTATTTCAAGTGGGCCTTGCTTGCTCACTCTTCACTGTAAAATTTCTTACTGACTAAAGTTGAAACCGGTGACGTACCTAGCACCGAAAAAAGGAAAAGAAAAGATGAACAAGTACTGAAGACTTGTAATAGATTCGATAGTTTTATTATCAGACTTTGGTTTAAAGATTGTAATGAAGTTTATTTAAATTTCCGCATTTGAATGATTGTTGTTAAAGGTTAGATAACCTGAGAGATTTTTATTTAAATTTATTCTTGTATGGGAAGGTTTTTATTATTCAATTTTATTATAATTGGGTAGTTATAGATGAATGTTTTGATTAAGTGAACACCAAATCTTGAGGAAATGAAGTACCAGAATTTGGGGGTGTCACATATAGTAACCATAATAGACATCTTGGACAAAAAGAAGAAAATTTCATTTTTTGGTGAATAGTGCCGTATTCGTGAATAGTGTCGTATACGTGAATAGTAACCCCAACAAAAAAAGGTAGAAATTCCATAATAAAATCCATACCAATATTTCGGTATAATGATATTGAAAGAATAACATCATTATGAAGAAAATAACATCCCTTACCTCAAAAGAACGATTACTTGAATTGAAATATCAATTTATAAAAAAGGTGAAGGAAACTTAATCGATGAATAGCAACTCATAAAGTATCTAAATACTCACAAAATATGCTCGATAATATAGAGAGAGAAAGAGAGAAAAGTTATTTTTGGTGTGATTTTCAATTCTAACTAAGCATCCTATTTATAGGAAAATACTTATAACGCCATAACAGACTAACCTGCTATCTGATGGCTTTACCTGCTACTATTCACGCCCACCACTTTTGAAAATAAATTCCAGCACATTTTATTTCTCCCCAACCAAAAGTGGGGCCCACCATGTTTTTAATAAAAATATTTATTTCCAAAAATTTCAATAATTCATAATAAATAGCCATTTTATCAGAAAAATTCGAATCTCATGTCTATTCCACAGGAAATTAAATTCTCTACAACTTTGTAAGTATAAGTTTTTCCAAATTCCAAACGAAAAATGACCGAAATCCACATACGGACGATTTTCAACACCTCTATTTCGATAAAATACTGATAAAATACCTCAGCATTTATTCCATCATTTATAACCACAATAAATATATCCATCATTTATATCCACATAAAATAAATATTTTCTTATCATATAAATTAATAATTAATTATTCACAAATAATATTACAGAATCAGAATTATGACAACCAGGTCTTTCCCAGGAAAGAGGGGGCTTTCCGATAATGATTTCTCCTTATTAGCGCCCAATTAGGTGACCAAACCCTTTCCTAGACAAAACTTCCTTAGATATTGCCAATAATACTATCTAATAATATTACTCAAATAATATGAATTATTGATCTGATAATGAAAAATACTGTGCAGTGATAATTATTGAAACAACAATAATATAACATATCAACGTAGCAATTATTGAATCAATAAAATAAAATATTGAACAGTAATTACTGTAACAATTATTGAGTAGTGCCTTCTTACGTAAGAATCAATAATTTCAAAAATATCATGCAATACTGGTGTAAGCTTCTTGTGCAACCAGCGCCAGACATCGTATTTTAACCACCGTGTATTCAACAAAGGTTAAGCGGTAACAATTACGCCATTATTTATAAAACTCAAACTTGTCGTTTTTTTCATCCGACAGTTATCAGTTATGGGGCCCACAAATGGTTGCGCCGTCATACGAATATTCTCCGACAGTAAAAAAATTCCACGACCAAACGAATATTCCTCTAGAAAATGAATATTTTATAACCACTTGTTTATTTTGCAAAATTTTCACATTTCACTCATAACCAAAGTATTATATCAAATTAACACCTTATTATTCACAATAATAATTAGAGAAAATTCAATTTTATTTATAATAAGATGGGGTCTTACACGTATAGTCTACTCATTGATCAAGAAAATTCAGATTAAATTATGAAAAGTATGACACATTCCATGACTCAAGTTTAATCTAGATGTCAAGGTTAAAAGGATTAAATACATTGAAATATTGGTCACGAAAAGGTTGTATCGAATCATCGATTTTATTATTACTTGGGTAGCAGTGATGCATTATTAGATGTCAGCTAACGCTTATAATTTTATAATATGATTTTAAAATTATTGCCAACGTAATAATAACTATATAGGTCACACACATAGAACATAATTAAAGGGAATTAATTTAAATTGTAAAGATTTAAATATGTCAATATGATTGATAGTATTTAAATTACTTAATTTAAATTAATAGGATAATTATATATATATATATATATATATATATATATATATATATAAATTTGGATTCTATGAAATTAGGTTTTTGATTAATTCCTTTTAACTGCTATATATATGATATATAACAGCCCTTTAGGTAACATATCATAACCTTACAAACCCTATCCGCTCTTAGAGAGAGACTAGAGAGAAAACCTTTGAAGAAAATCTTGATCCTTAGGTGGATAGTACCGTAACACCCTTTTATTGCATAATCGTGAGATGGTTCGCGGACGTTCGTGTGGATACCGTAGAGACGTAGTTCATTCAGATTGCGTTGGAGATTCGATCGCATCAATTCCAGCTTCATAATCGGTATAATCTCTTACACACTGAATTAATTTCTGTTTCACATGGATCCTGTTTGGGTTTCGATTTTGTTTTGTTCAATTTATTTTTCGTTGTGCATTGCTTTGATGTGCCGAAAACCCTATAGTACTGCTAGTAGGGGGATCCTGAGATGCGACCCATAGTCTCAACTCCTCATCCCGATCTAATACAATATCGGGAAGAGGGGTGGCGGAATTTAACGGCTCAGAAACCCTCCTAATAGCCTCCAACTTAGCTATACACTCATTCCGAAGCCTCTAAAATCGGTCCTGTAATTTATTTTGTATACGTATGTTAATTATATCATTTTAATTACGATTGAATATTACTAAAAGCTAAATAGTAAGATGAGTTTTACCCGTATTGCTAAAGCTTCCTGAGATAAAGCACGCTCGGCCTTAGGCGTGTGGACTCGATCCCAAAACTATAAAATGGTAGGATCTCGGCCCAAGGTCCTCCTCAAGGCCTAATAAAAACATTCATAAAATAGGTATTAAGTATTAATTTGTATGAGAACTTGATAACTAAATACAACGCACTTACCCTCTTCGCCTCCTCGAACGACTGAGAACCAGTGGTGTGTACTATCTGTAGCTAACCACGGTTCTTCTTCGCCTGCTCAGACTTTTTCTTGAAGTCATCAGCCTCCTAGTGCGCACACATAGCCTCCCAGGCTAAATCGGAGACTATGCGGGGATGATGATCTCTGATGGTGGTCCCAGGCTGGTCCTCAACTGCCCGGACTGCCCTCTATCGCATCTCATACAGCCAGCTGGAGTAATTCACAACGACATGATGCTCAATCACATTGTTTCCAACTGACTGAGAGATGCTCGGGTCAAATCTATAATAAACCTATAAAAAAGTTTTAAAATTAGGAACAATTGATTTCGTCATCCTAATACACCTATGTAGTAATTAATATAATATTCTTAACTTACGTGGAACTCCCGCAAGACGGTTTGTATAAAAGTGGCATCGTACTGCCCATACTGGGTAAACCGCATGAACCCTCTTGGGAGATACATCAAGCAGATCGCGTGTAGGGTGTGCTTAGCCACCGGGTCTAGTATACTAAAGAAAAAATATAAAAATATGTGTTATGTGAATTGTGTTTTGCAATAACTGACAGAAATATTAATAATATATTAACACTTACTGTCTAGAATCGACATCCACCGGTACTGTAAGTGGCGCTGCCGACGGACGACCAAAGATACCAAGGTTCATCCCTCGGTGTCATCGACGAGTGATAAGTGGATTTTATATCCACGAGTCGATGTTCATTTCAAGCTTAATTCGTTGTTACTTTCTCATTTTTGTGTTAGTTTTCACTCGTTTCATGTTCTTTTATGTGTAGGGTGGTCATGGAGGCAAGTGGTGAAGAAAGGAGATCTTTTGGAGCAAGTTTGGTAAAATACATGAATTGGCAAAAGTTCTTTAAGATTGTACTACCCCGGCAAGGTATTGTGTATTGTATTATATACCCCGGGTAAAGGAAAGGTCTCAATTCTGAGTCTCTCACGCTTGTTGAAATCACGCCACATGGTTTTGAGACTTGGTTTTGCGCATGGACTCTAATAAGAAAGGACTTCGGCCAGAACATAAGGGGATATATATATATATGGCATTACAAACAACAAATCAGGCATCACGCAAAGCATATTACAGATATTATTTCCAGAATTTGATTGCAAGCTTTGGAGGAGTGATTGGAAGAGAATTTCATAACGGTTACA
The DNA here is from genome assembly GCA_020205605.1 of Panax ginseng. NCBI lineage: Eukaryota > Viridiplantae > Streptophyta > Magnoliopsida > Apiales > Araliaceae > Panax > Panax ginseng. The sequence goes on from CM035150.1 coordinate 49,916,192, forward strand.
GATTAAGGCTACGTGAAGGGTGGTTTCGCATTATTCTTCATCTTAGTTTTATATTTGTAATTGGAAGGATGTTTCCTTTGAATTATTCAGTTTTTATTTCATTCGTTATAAACTAATTCGCTTATTAGGCTTATGATGGATCCGTGGGTGAAACGATGATTTTATAATTTTGATTTCCAGTTCAATAAAGTATTTTTAGTTTATCTATATTAATTTGAGCGTGAATTTATGAATTGCTTGATCAATAGTTCTCTGTGGATTTGTATGGAATCGAGAGAGGATATTCAAATCTAGACTTAGTTAATATAGCATGTGTCATGAATTTTGTGAATAGCAGATTCTTGATTATTGTTAAGGTAGAGATATGCTTGACATCACATGTAATCGGATAGAGAACTTATTCTTAAACCTTCTTTAATTTCAGTTCACATAGAGATATAGTGAGTTGGTTGATTTAGGTGTTTAACTTGGTTCTATCTAATTTGTGGATTTAAGTTAATATGGTATTAGTGCATCGAGAGGTGGCTAATACTACATTCGTGTTCTTGATTAATAAACTGGGATATTGAGTTGGATTGGAATAAAGGTTTGAAAATCAGAGTGAAGCTTAAGGTGAAATCATAAGTCTAATTCTCCATCAATTGTTTGAAATTCCAGATTTTGATATTTGTGATTGTTTTGTGATAGTTTATTTATTTATTAATTTAGTTTCTATAATTCTAAACCATTGAATTGAATAGTTTAATAGAATTAGGATTAATAGGAAAATGATAATTGTGAAGTTAAATTTCTTGCTAATTTGTCTCTATGGGAACGATACTTTATTCACTACTATATTACTTGTTGACCACGTATACTTGTGTGTTTTACGTATATAGATTTTACCCAACAACGAGGTGCATCTATAATAATTGTATTTAACTGAGTTAATAAACATTGTAACTAATGCAGCTTGAGATATATTTAAATCCTAGTTAAGATAACTTGCTAGCGCCTGAAGAAGAGCCTCCATCGTGGCTACCGTCTCCAGTACCGGATCGGCCACCACCTCGGTGACCTCCACCGCTATGTCTAGCCATGAATATCCTACTACAATAACCAAATTGGTAGATTATGAATATGTAAGGTTTAAAAATATGTGGTATGTTCTAATATGAATGCTCATTTTCAATTACGTATGTCATCAAACCCATTAGAATCAACGTGTATATCATTCTTGGATTTGGTATCTTCTTCATCCTCAGCTTCGAGATTAATTTTGTCATCGTTATCATCCTCAACGACTACATAATCATTCATGTTTACGTTTGCCTCGACATCCTCATCGTCAGGTACGTCAATGACATCAGTACTCATCACATCTTCAACATGGAACACTACGGCCAAATGGTTGCCAACATCTTCTTATAATGCCTCATCTATACCAAACATGTTATCAGCATTAAATGAACGTGTTTTAGTTGTGACTACTGTGTACCAGGGGCTTCGAGTATTTACGACATTAAGAGCGTAATACACTTGAGTCGATTGACTTGCTAACACGAACATGTCATCAGAATTTAACACCGACTTGATATCTACAGTTGTGATTCTATTACGATCAACTTTAACCCCCTTTTCAGTATCAAACCAGCTACACTTAAAATGTAACTACCTTTTTACCCCTATGATAATTGAGCACAATCACATCCTGTAAAAGGCCATAGTAATTGGATTCAGAATCTTGGTAGCATCTTCCTAACACCACAACCCCAGAATTGACTGATGTGAGTTCATTCAAGTCATCAACTCTAAATCTGTACCCATTCACCATGCAACTGGGAAAAGAACTAGCAACTTTGTAAGGTCCTTGGATGACATCTATAAAACGCTCAGAAATGTTCTCCGCTTCAACCCTTTTCTTAAACCACTGTTGGAAATTAGCATTAGTGAATGTTTCCAACTCTGCTGTAGTAAAAGCTGGGTTAGAAGCATATGCTTCCTCTTCGAATGAACTGCAAAAATAGTAACATATATAGATGACTACACTTATAAATTGCACTAAATACCGCAAATAAGTTGATACTTACGTGATGTATGATGATACTTTGGGCATATTTAGAAGCACGTATATAGATACAATCTTTAACTCTTTATCGCTTAAGTAAGTCAGCATCTCATGGCCAAATGGCTTAGCCGAATATGTTAATACAGCTAACTCATCATCAGCATGAGACATTGGACCAACAACCTCATTCCTTCCTAAACGGTTGTGCTTCGTTGAGACAACATCGTCAAAATACAATGAGCAAAAGTTGACAAGCTCTTCCTCCGTATATCATTCAACAATAGAACCCTCTACACGAGCTTTGTTCTTAACCTTTTGTTTTAATCGACGCATATACCTAAGATATATTTCGAAAAATATGAGTATTATTAATATGAGCAACATAAAGAAATTATCATTTTCAATTACCTCACAAAAGGATACATCCACCGTATTGCACCAGTCCTCCAAGTTTGAGTTCATAAGGTAGATGAATAGGCAGATGGTCCATCAAGTTAAAGAATCCTTGAGGGAAGATCATTTCGAGCTTGCAAATGGTAAGCACAATATTGTTCTCCATCTGTTCAACATCACTATACTTAATTACAGTTGATCAAAGATCTCGAAAGAAATTTGAAAGTTCGGTCAATGCATCCAAAACTTTTCTGGGTAACATCTCATGAAATGCAATTGGGATCAACTTCTGCATGAATACATGACAATGGTGACTCTTGAATCCAGAATTTTTCAATTGATCAGCCTTACACCAACGTGTTATGTTTGACGCATATCCATCTGGGAGCTTCAACCCACTTACACACGTCTTCAACTTGTTGCTTAGTAAGACAAAATAGAGCTTTAGGTTTCGTAGTGTTAAGGCGAAGCCACAATTCAGGCCTAATGTTCAATGCCTCCAAATCTTTTTGAGCATTGTCATTGGCTTTGGTTTTACCACTCGCATCTAACACGATGTAAAACAAGTTCTCGAAAACATTCTTTTCGGTATACATGACATCTATATAATAACGAACCGAAAGTGTGCCCCAATACGGCATCTCAAACCATATGGGCCAGTGTGTCCAATTATGAGTCTTCCCGTACCTGGTTGCTCTCAATTTACTGTGTTCCTTCCCCGACAAAGGAAAATCAAGCTGGTTCAACCAGCCCAAAACCTCACTGCCCGACAGTCGACCAACAACCCCTTTCTTCTCTGTCTTTCTGTTGAACTGTGCAGACATCTTTATGTAATTGTTATCAAGAGGTAAGAATCTACGAGTAGTTCCAAAGAAAATACATTTTCGCCCATGCTGCAACTGGTTGCCTTGCACATCCCCCATACACACTGGACAAGATAGCTTCCTATGAGTTGACAAACCACTAACCATCCCAAGACCCAAAAAGTCAGTGATAGTCCATAACAGGGCTGCCTTCATCACAAAATTCTCGCATATCGATTTAGCATACGTCTGGACCCCTATCTCCCACAACATCTTTAGTTCATCCACTAATGGTCGAAGGTACACGTTAATGTCTTTTGTAGGACTTTTATCTCCCGAAATTAGTAAAGTCAAGAACAAATACGGATTCCTCATGCACATTGCCGGTGGAAGATTATAAACGACCATAATGACTGGCCAAACTGAATACAGCTGGCTAAAATTAGTAAAAGGGCAAAAGCCATCAGTAGTCATGCCAAGCCTAACATTCCTAACTTCTTCTGCAAACTCAAGATAATTTGCATCAAATCTCTTCCATTCATCCCCATCCACTATGTGAGTCAGCTGACCAGGCACGACATCCCTTGTTCGATGCCAACTCATATGTTGAGCCGTATGAGACGACATGAATAGCCGTTGAAGCCTCGGCACAAGAGAAAAGTACCGTAAGATCTTTCTGGAACATGTTTCTCCTCCCCCCACGTTTTGTCACCTTGTATCGTGGTAAGCTGCATATATCACATTGTCCCTTATCTCTATTGTAATACCCAGAAAAAATAATAATTTATATTCTTAAAACATATTGTTTGAACTTTTTCTTTTATATGAGTCAAACTTATTATTTAATTAATTTGGGTTAATAAGTATTAATAAGTGATGAATAATTAACTTAGTAAATTTGAACTTTTCTTATGATTGGCAGTTTTGGTCAAAATAGTATTTAATTTATGTTGACTATAATAAGTATGTGGTTACATTAATTTGGGCATTTATACTAATTGGGTCAAATTAAATTTTAAGTATTTAAGTTTGGGCTTGTTAAACTATTTGAGCCCAATTCAAATTAATTGTTGGGTTAAAAACCAAATTATAATAAGCGTATCTTTAATATAGTAAGTTAGGGTTTCTCAAATATTGATACCGCGGTAAACAAAGAAAAGGAAGAGGAGGAAGAAAAGTTGTGGGATAAAAAGGAAAATTTGGAAAGGAGATTGTGAGATCATAATCGCATCTCTTAAAGGTATTCATTGGATTTATTTTTGAATATTAAATATATTTTTTTTGTGTGTGTGTGATTACAACTGCTTTTAGAGATTTGATTGTGTCCTCGTTTGTTTAATCCAACGTGTTGCTATAGTATGAGAATATGTGATAAATTATATATTAGATGAGAAATTGAATTGTTAGTGAGTGGGTTCGTAAGCAGTGTGTATGCAAATGTAGGGTACAGTGCCGTGAATTCGAGATTATAATTATGAAAGGTGAATGCCTGATGCTTTTTGTGCATGTTCAAGTGACTAAGGAAAGTATTATTATATAATTTGAATCCATCATATATATGTATATATCATCATAATAGTCATAGTCATAGTCAATAGATTTGTATATGTTAAAAGACTTGAATAGTGGCTTGCATACACTCATCAGGAGGTCTCAACCAAATTAGGAGGTAATCATGTTATTTAATATTTTAGTATTAATACATTAAGAGATAATATTATATATATTAAAACATAATTATTTTATATTAAATAATATTCATGTACTAATATGGATTTTTTTAAAAAATTCATAAAATATAAAATTTTATAATTTGGTAATTTAATTAATGATCTTGTATGATATTTTTATAATTATATAGATCGGATTGAGGAGATCTAGCGGTGTAATATTTGAGTTCGGTGAATTATTTCGGTATTATATTCAGGTACGGATTTCGTACTCTTTCAGCGATACTCTTGTTAAATTTGATTTGTTCGTTTGTTTCCTTATTTCGAATTATGTTATGATTTCACATAATTGTTTAATGTGAAATAAATATATTAGTTTCATTTTGGAGTTGATACACATGACTCGTATTTGTACTCTTTGAATTAGGATATCATGTTTAGTATTTATTTTTGATAATTATAAAGCGGTACATGTTGCTACCTTCTTTTTGAGACCTTGTGACTATAATTTGATTTGGTTCAACATGTACATATAGAACCCTTTTATTGGTATTATGTCGCATGTGTTGTGACATAGTATTTTTGTTAGAATATACCGTAGGGTATACCTGGATATAACCACCTGTGGGGGTACCACAGGCATGTCATCTTGGCACGAGAGGCATGACACTTTCCGTGGCGGTGTGATTAGTCCACGGCGTCTCCGTTTTGGGCTCCGGAGGAAGTGAGCCATTTGGTGTTTTGTTGTGGGAGGCGTATGGGTTAACCTTAGTTTTCTGTTCTGCGGATTTGTGATGTTGTGCCAAACACACCTATCCGATTTGCATACATTTGGATTCGCGGTCCAATGTGTGATATGCCTGTGTGGCATTATTTTGGTTCCTGTGTGGCATCATTTGACTTGTTTGTGTGGCATCATTTGACTTGCATGTGGCATTATTTTGACTTGCCTATGTGGCATTTTTTTTGACTTGCTTGTGTGGCAATGTATATTTCTCGAGCTCACTCGGTATAAAATAAAACTCAACCATTTGACTCAGCCTATTATTTCATTGTATTAGTTTTGTTTGTTTCTGTTCAGTTCAATTCATTGAGTTAGTTACTTTAGTTTGTTATTTCTTTATTCTTCTATTGGTTTCGTTAATTTTGTTTATTAAGATATATTCCATTCGGATCTTTGGAGAATATATTTTTTTGGTCGTATTTACACTTGAGGCTTTGTTCAGTATTTTGTCTCAATTATTTTTGTATATCAGTTGTATATCTTTTGTATATCTGTATCCGTACTGGGCAATTGGCTCATGCAGTGTTTTTCTACCAATAAGTTTGCAGGGGTGATTAAGGGCTAGTGTGATGAGAGTGTTGCCTTGACTATCTAGGTTGATTCAATTTTTGGTTTTGATTATTTTAATTCTAGTTGGAGAATTATATTTAGTACTTCATTGATGGATATCATTATTAATATTTTGAAGTTATTAGTGCTCTATTTACTAATTTTGAGGTTTGTTGTGCTTTGCACGGGACCTCCCTTTCCTTTTCGGGAAGGGGTGTTCTGAGAGATGGTATCGAGCTTAGGTTCTTTCTTATAGAAAACCTATTTAGGTTTGACACATGAGTTGTGAATAAATCCTTTGGGTAGATGTAGGAGTTTGATTTGATTTTGTTCTTTGTTTGGTTGGTCTTGATTTTGACCAAGTGTTTTTAGCTCTTTGAGTTGTAGTTGATTTGAGAAAGGCGAGATAATTTTTTAAGATTATTATTATTGTTATGTGTTGGAGCAATAATATTAGTTAAGGATTGTGATTGGATCATTAAGGAGAATAATGTCATATTTTATTTAGTTAAGAAATGATTATCTGATTATGATATGAGCATTTGTATCGTGAGTTTTGATATTGGAGAATTTTTTTTTGTTAGTTATTTTAGGTAATTATAAATTATTATGATTTTGGAATTGAGGATTTGATTTGGGTTAGATTCTGATTTTTATTAAGTTATGAATAAATTGAGGTATGTGAATCGGTGGGATAATATGATAAAGTGAAAATTATTAAGTACAGAGGATCTCTTGTAATTTTGAGTTGTTGTAGAGATTCGAGGTAATTAGATTAATTTTTTTTTGAAGTAAATGAATTTTGCGATTATTTCCTAGTAGAATATTGTAGTTATCTTATATGAAATTTTGAGTGATAGTATGTGGAGATATTGGAATTTGTTGGGTTAAGAATTGCATTAAGAGAATGATTGATTCATGGAATGATTAGATATAAACAATAAGTGATGAATCTTTAAGAGGTTTTGAAAGCTATAGTTTACTTATTCAGATAATAGGATATATGATTTGGAGTTTGGTATGGCGATAAAGAGATCTTAGTAGTACTATATTTTTGGTGTAATATTATTTGAGAACTAATTTGATTCTAGGTTATGATATTTTGAAACTCTTGAGTTCTTAGGGTGAGTTGGAGATATAATTTGTACAATTGTTTTGTTTGTCCGGTGTCATTGAAGTTTTGCATGTATTTATGTAAAATAAATAAATAAAATAAAAATAATTTGTTAAATCTTTGTCATATGTAGAACATAAACATTTTACGAGTTAAAAATAATTTTAAATATTTTGGGTATTCGAATCGTATTTAGATGAAGAAATTTTTTTGTGATTTTGAATTATGTTCCGAAGAGTACGTACGTTTGCAAGAATGAAACTCAAAGATATTAGCGACGTCTTACCGCTTTCAACGGTGGATCATGTGATTTAATTTGATGCAACGTGAAGAACCTTACCAAGGCTTGATACCAGAGCTGACGAATCTTTTACGAGTACATGGATAATTGTGTAGACCGATGAATTTACCATGCTTGATCGTTACAAATGATGGCGCTACATCTTAATTAAAGTTTATGAATAATTATGTAATTTAAATAAACACTAAAAAAAAACTTTATGTAACTTATTTGAATTCGAGGATCTAAATTATTTTTAAGGAGGAAAAATGTAATAATCCAATTTTGTTAATAATTAAATATTAATTTGTTTTCCTAAAATTATCCGGAGTGAAACTACTTGGGAGGCGTAAGAGACTATTTGGCAAGAGTATCCTCCTCACATTTTTAATGTCAAGTAAATCTTTGTTACTTTTTTTTGATTTAGGGACGGAATCCTTTTTAAGGGGAAGGTAATGTAATACCTAGAAAAAAATAATAATTTATATTCTTAAAACATATTGTTTGGACTTTTTCTTTTATATGAGTCAAACTTGTTATTTAATTAATTTGGGCTAATAAGTATTAATAAGTAATGAATAATTAACTTAGGAAATTTGAACTTTTCTTATGATTGGCAGTTTTGTTCAAAATAGTATTTAATTTATGTTGACTATAATAAGTATGTGGTTACATTAATTTGGGCATTTATACTAATTGGGTCAAATTAAATTTTAAGTATTTAAGTTTGGGCTTGTTAAGCTATTTGAGCCCAATTCAAATTAATTGTTGGGTTAAAAACCAAATTATAATAAGCGTATCTTTAATATAGTAAGTTAGGGTTTCTCAAATATTGATACTGCAGTAAACAAAGAAAAGGAAGAGGAGGAAGAAAAGTCGTGGGATAAAAAGGAAAATTTGGAAAGGAGATTGTGAGATCATAATCGCATCTCTTAAAGGTATTCATTGGATTTATTTTGAATATTAAATATTTTTTTTGTGTGTGTGTGATTACAACTGTTTTAGAGATTTGATTGTGTCCTCGTTTGTTTAATCCAACGTGTTGCTATAGTATGAGAATATGTGATAAATTATATATTAGATGAGAAATTGAATTGTTAGTGAGTGGGTTCGTAAGCAGTGTGTATGCAAATGTAGGGTACAAAGGTTAGTGAATTGAGATTATAATTATGAAAGGTGAATGCCTCGATGCTTTTGTGCATGTTCAAGTGACTAAGGAAAGTATTATTATATAATTTGAATCCATCATATATATGTATATATCATCATAATAGTCATAGTCATAGTCAATAGATTTGTATATGTTAAAAGACTTGAATAGTGGCTTTGCATACACTCATCGAGGAGGTCTCAACCAAATTAGGAGGTAATCATGTTATTTAATATTTTAGTATTAATACATTAAGAGATAATATTATATATATTAAAACATAATTATTTTATATTAAATAATATTCATGTACTAATATGGATTTTTTAAAAATTCATAAAATATAAAATTTTATAATTTGGTAATTTAATTAATGATCTTGTATGATATTTTTATAATTATATAGATCGGATTGAGGAGATCTAGCGGTGTAATATTTGAGTTCGGTGAATTATTTGATTATTATATTCGTGTACTGATTTCGTACTCTTTCAAATGATACTCTTGTTAAATTTGATTTGTTCGTTTGTTTCCTTATTTGAATTATGTTATGATTTCACATAATTGTTTAATGTGAAATAAATATATTAGTTTCATTTTGGAGTTGATACACATGACTCAGATTTGTACTCTTTGAATTAGGATATCATGTTTAGTATTTATTTTTGATAATTATAAAAGCGGTGCATATTGCTACCTTCTTTTTTGAGACCTTGTGACTATAATTTGATTTGGTTCAACATGTACATATAGAACCCTTTTTTATTGGTATTATGTCGCATGTGTTGTGACATAGTATTTTTGTTAGAATATACCGTAGGATATACCGGATATAACCACGTGGGGGGGTACCACGTGCATGTCGTCTCGCACGAGAGGCATGACACTTTAAAGTGGCGGTGTGATTAGTCCACGGCGTCTCCGTTTTGGGCTCCGGAGAAGTGAGCCATTGGTGTTTTGTTGTGGGAGGCGTATGGGTTAACCTTAGTTTTTCATTCTGCGGATTTGTGATGTTGTGCCAAACACACCTATCCGATTTCAGACACATTTGGATTCGGTCAATGTGTGATATGCCTGTGTGGCATTATTTTGGTTGACTGTGTGGCATCATTTGACTTGTTTGTGTGGCATCATTTGACTTGCCTGTGTGGCATTATTTTGACTTGCCTATGTGGCATTTTTTGACTTGCTTGTGTGGCAATGTATATTTCGAGCTCACTTTCAGATAAAATAAAACTCAACCATTTGATTCAAATTTATTATTTCATTGTATTAGTTTTGTTTGTTTCGCATTCAATTCAATTCATTGAGTTAGTTACTTTAGTTTGTTATTTCTTTATTCTTCTATTGGTTTCGTTAATTTTGTTTATTAAGATATATTCCATTCGGATCTTTGGAGAATATATTTTTAATGTATTTACACTTGAGGCTTTGTTCAGTATTTTGTCTCAATTATTTTTGTATATCAGTTGTATATCTTTTGTATATCTGTATCCGTACTGGGCAATTGGCTCATGCAGTGTTTTTCTACCAACAGGTTTGCAGGGGTGATTAAGGGCTAGTGTGATGAGAGTGTTGCCTTGACTATCTAGGTTGATTCGAATTTTTGGTTTTGATTATTTTAATTCTAGTTGGAGAATTATATTTAGTACTTCATTGATGGATATCATTATTAATATTTTGAAGTTATTAGTGCTTTCATTTACTAATTTTGAGGTTTGTTGTGCAGGTTTTGACGGGACCTCCTTTCCTTTTCGGGAAGGGGTGTTCTGTAGATGGTATCGAGCTTAGGTTCTTTCTTATAGAAAACCTATTTAGGTTTGACTTTGTGAGTTGTGAATAAATCACTGGGTAGATGTAGGAGTTTGATTTGATTTTGTTCTTTGTTTGGTTGGTCTTGATTTTGACCAAGTGTTTTTAGCTCTTTGAGTTGTAGTTGATTTGAGAAAGGCGAGATAATTTTTTAAGATTATTATTGTTATGTGTTGGAGCAATAATATTAGTTAAGGATTGTGATTGGATCATTAAGGAGAATAATGTCATATTTTATTTAGTTAAGAAATGATTATACGATTATGATATGAGCATTTGTATCAGCGAGTTTTGATATTGGAGAATTTTTTTTTGTTAGTTATTTTAGGTAATTATAAATTATTATGATTTTGGAATTGAGGATTTGATTTGGGTTAGATTCGATTTTTATTAAGTTATGAATAAATTGAGGTATGTGAATCGGTGGGATAATATGATAAAGTGAAAATTATTAAATCACAGAGGATCTCTTGTAATTTTGAGTTGTTGTAGAGATTCGAGGTAATTAGATTAATTTTTTTTTGAAGTAAATGAATTTTGCGATTATTTCCTAGTAGAATATTGTAGTTATCTTATATGAAATTTTGAGTGATAGTATGTGGAGATATTGGAATTTGTTGGGTTAAGAATTGCATTAAGAGAATGATTGATTCATGGAATGATTAGATATAAACAATAAGTGATGAATCTTTAAGAGGTTTTGAAAGCTATAGTTTGCTTATTAAGATAATAGGATATATGATTTGGAGTTTGGTATGGCGATAAAGAGATCTTAGTAGTACTATATTTTTGGTGTAATATTATTTGAGAACTAATTTGATTCTAGGTTATGATATTTTGAAACTCTTGAGTTCTTAGGGTGAGTTGGAGATATAATTTGTACAATTGTTTTGTTTGTCAAATTATGTCATTGAAGTTTTGCATGTATTTATGTAAAATAAATAAATAAAATAAAAATAATTTGTTAAATCTTTGTCATGTGTAGAACATAAACATTTTACGAGTTAAAAATAATTTTAAATATTTTGGGTATTCGAATCGTATTTAGATGAAGAAATTTTTTGTGATTTTGAATTATGTTCAAGAAGACGACGTCGTTTGCAAGAATGAAACTCAAAGATATTAGCGACGGCCCGCACCAACGGTGGATCATGTGATTTAATTTGATGCAACGTGAAGAACCTTACCAAGGCTTGATACCGTGAGTCGATTTAATCTTTTACTAAAGTACATGGATAATTGTGTAGATCGATGAATTTACCATGCTTGATCGTTACAAATGATGGCGCTACATCTTAATTAAAGTTTATGAATAATTATGTAATTTAAATAAACACTAAAAAAAAACTTTATGTAACTTATTTGAATTCCGAGGACTTAAATTATTTTTAAGGAGGGAAAAATGTAATAATCCGAATTTTTGTTAATAATTAAATATTAATTTGTTTTCCTAAAATTATCCAAGACACGTAAACTACTTGGGAGGCGTAAGAGACTATTTGGCAAGAGTATCCTCACATTTTTAATGTCAAGTAAATCTTTGTTACTTTTTTTGATTCCGGGGACGGAATCCTTTTTAAGGGGAATGTAATGTAATACCTAGAAAAAAATAATAATTTATATTCTTAAAACATATTGTTTGGACTTTTTCTTTTATATGAGTCAAACTTGTTATTTAATTAATTTGGGCTAATAAGTATTAATAAGTAATGAATAATTAACTTAGTAAATTTGAACTTTTCTTATGATTGGCAGTTTTGTTCAAAATAGTATTTAATTTATGTTGACTATAATAAGTATGTGGTTACATTAATTTGGGCATTTATACTAATTGGGTCAAATTAAATTTTAAGTATTTAAGTTTGGGCTTGTTAAGCTATTTGAGCCCAATTCAAATTAATTGTTGGGTTAAAAACCAAATTATAATAAAGCGTATCTTTAATATAGTAAGTTAGGGTTTCTCAAATATTGATACCGCTTGATAGAACAAAGAAAAGGAAGAGGAGGAAGAAAAGTTGTGGGATAAAAGGAAAATTTGGAAAGGAGATTGTGAGATCATAATCGCATCTCTTAAAGGTATTCATTGGATTTATTTTTTGAATATTAAATATTTTTTTTGTGTGTGTGTGATTACAACTGCTTTTAGAGATTTGATTGTGTCCTCGCTTGTTTAATCCAACGTGTTGCTATAGTATGAGAATATGTGATAAATTATATATTAGATGAGAAATTGAATTGTTAGTGAGTGGGTTCGTAGCGGTGTGTATGCAAATGTAGGGTGCAAATCTAGTGAATTGAGATTATAATTATGAAAGGTGAATGCACGATGCTTTTTGTGCATGTTCAAGTGACTAAGGAAAGTATTATTATATAATTTGCATCCATCATATATATGTATATATCATCATAATAGTCATAGTCATAGTCAATAGATTTGTATATGTTAAAAGACTTGAATAGTGGCTTGCATACACACTCATCGAGAGGTCTCAACCAAATTAGGAGGTAATCATGTTATTTAATATTTTAGTATTAATACATTAAGAGATAATATTATATATATTAAAACATAATTATTTTATATTAAATAATATTCATGTACTAATATGGATTTTTTTAAAAAATTCATAAAATATAAAATTTTATAATTTGGTAATTTAATTAATGATCTTGTATGATATTTTTATAATTATATAGATCGGATTGAGGAGATCTAGCGGTGTAATATTTGAGTTCGGTGAATTATTTCGGTATTATATTCAGGTACGGATTTCGTACTCTTTCAGCGATACTCTTGTTAAATTTGATTTGTTCGTTTGTTCCTTATTTCGAATTATGTTATGATTTCACATAATTGTTTAATGTGAAATAAATATATTAGTTTCATTTTGGAGTTGATACACATGACTCGTATTTGTACTCTTTGAATTAGGATATCATGTTTAGTATTTATTTTTGATAATTATAAAGCGGTACATGTTGCTACCTTCTTTTTGAGACCTTGTGACTATAATTTGATTTGGTTCAACATGTACATATAGAACCCTTTTATTGGTATTATGTCGCATGTGTTGTGACATAGTATTTTTGTTAGAATATACCGTAGGGTATACCTGGCTATAACCACCTGTGGGGGTACCACAGGCATGTCGTCTTGGCACGAGAGGCATGACACTTTCCGTGGCGGTGTGATTAGTCCAAGGCGTCTCCGTTTTGGGCTCCGGAGGAAGTGGGCCATTTGGTGTTTTGTTGTGGGAGGCATATGGGTTAACCTTAGTTTTCTGTTCTGCGGATTTGTGATGTTGTGCCAAACACACCTATCCGATTTGCATACATTTGGATTCGCGGTCCAATGTGTGATATGCCTGTGTGGCATTATTTTGGTTGCCTGTGTGGCATCATTTGACTTGTTTGTGTGGCATCATTTGACTTGCCTGTGTGGCATTATTTTGACTTGCCTATGTGGCATTTTTTTGACTTGCTTGTGTGGCAATGTATATTTCTGAGCTCACTCGGTATAAAATAAAACTCAACCATTTGATTCAGCCTATTATTTCATTGTATTAGTTTTGTTTGTTTCTGTTCAGTTCAATTCATTGAGTTAGTTACTTTAGTTTGTTATTTCTTTATTCTTCTATTGGTTTCGTTAATTTTGTTTATTAAGATATATTCCATTCAGATCTTTGGAGAATATATTTTTGGCTGTATTTACACTTGAGGCTTTGTTCAGTATTTTGTCTCAATTATTTTTGTATATCAGTTGTATATCTTTTGTATATCTGTATCCGTACTGGGCAATTGGCTCATGCAGTGTTTTTCTACCAACAGGTTTGCAGGGGTGATTAAGGGCTAGTGTGATGAGAGTGTTGCCTTGACTATCTAGGTTGATTCGAATTTTTGGTTTTGATTATTTTAATTTTAGTTGGAGAATTATATTTAGTACTTCATTGATGGATATCATTATTAATATTTTGAAGTTATTAGTGCTCTATTTACTAATTTTGAGGTTTTGTTGTGTTTTTGACGGACCTCCCTTTCCTTTTCGGGAAGGGTGTTGTTAGTAGATGGTATCGAGCTTAGGTTCTTTCTTATAGAAAACCTATTTAGGTTTGACTTTGTGAGTTGTGAATAAATCCACCGGGTAGATGTAGGAGTTTGATTTGATTTTGTTCTTTGTTTGGTTGGTCTTGATTTTGACCAAGTGTGTTTTAGCTCTTTGAGTTGTAGTTGATTGAGAGAAAGCGAGATAATTTTTAAGATTATTATTGTTATGTGTTGGAGCAATAATATTAGTTAAGGATTGTGATTGGATCATTAAGGAGAATAATGTCATATTTTATTTAGTTAAGAAATGATTATCTGATTATGATATGAGCATTTGTATCAAATGAGTTTTGATATTGGAGAATTTTTTTTTTGTTAGTTATTTTAGGTAATTATAAATTATTATGATTTTGGAATTGAGGATTTGATTTGGGTTAGATTTCGATTTTTATTAAGTTATGAATAAATTGAGGTATGTGAATCGGTGGGATAATATGATAAAGTGAAAATTATTAAATCTGAGAGGATCTCTTGTAATTTTGAGTTGTTGTAGAGATTCGAGGTAATTAGATTAATTTTTTTTGAAGTAAATGAATTTTTTGCGATTATTTCCTAGTAGAATATTGTAGTTATCTTATATGAAATTTTGAGTGATAGTATGTGGAGATATTGGAATTTGTTGGGTTAAGAATTGCATTAAGAGAATGATTGATTCATGGAATGATTAGATATAAACAATAAGTGATGAATCTTTAAGAGGTTTTGAAAGCTATAGTTTACTTATTAGGATAATAGGATATATGATTTGGAGTTTGGTATGGCGATAAAGAGATCTTAGTAGTCTTATATTTTTGGTGTAATATTATTTGAGAACTAATTTGATTCTAGGTTATGATATTTTGAAACTCTTGAGTTCTTAGGGTGAGTTGGAGATATAATTTGTACAATTGTTTTGTTTAATAAATTGTCATTGAAGTTTTGCATGTATTTATGTAAAATAAATAAATAAAATAAAAATAATTTGTTAAATCTTTGTCATGTGTAGAACATAAACATTTTACGAGTTAAAAATAATTTTAAATATTTTGGGTATTCGAATCGTATTTAGATGAAGAAATTTTTTTGTGATTTTGAATTATGTTCCGAAGAGTACGTACGTTTGCAAGAATGAAACTCAAAGATATTAGCGACGGCCCGCACCAACGGTGGATCATGTGATTTAATTTGATGCAACGTGAAGAACCTTACCAAGGCTTGATACCAGAGCTGACGAATCTTTTACGAGTACATGGATAATTGTGTAGACCGATGAATTTACCATGCTTGATCGTTACAAATGATGGCGCTACATCTTAATTAAAGTTTATGAATAATTATGTAATTTAAATAAACACTAAAAAAAAACTTTATGTAACTTATTTGAATTCCGAGGACGAAATTATTTTTAAGGAGGGAAAAATGTAATAATCCGAATTTTTGTTAATAATTAAATATTAATTTGTTTTCCTAAAATTATCCGGAGCGCGAAACTACTTGGGAGGCGTAAGAGACTATTTGGCAAGAGTATCCTCACATTTTTAATGTCAAGTAAATCTTTGTTACTTTTTTTGATTCCGGGGACGGAATCCTTTTTAAGGGGAATGTAATGTAATACCTAGAAAAAAATAATAATTTATATTCTTAAAACATATTGTTTGGACTTTTTCTTTTATATGAGTCAAACTTGTTATTTAATTAATTTGGGCTAATAAGTATTAATAAGTAATGAATAATTAACTTAGTAAATTTGAACTTTTCTTATGATTGGCAGTTTTGTTCAAAATAGTATTTAATTTATGTTGACTATAATAAGTATGTGGTTACATTAATTTGGGCATTTATACTAATTGGGTCAAATTAAATTTTAAGTATTTAAGTTTGGGCTTGTTAAGCTATTTGAGCCCAATTCAAATTAATTGTTGGGTTAAAAACCAAATTATAATAAGCGTATCTTTAATATAGTAAGTTAGGGTTTCTCAAATATTGATACCGCAGTAAACAAAGAAAAGGAAGAGGAGGAAGAAAAGTTGTGGGATAAAAAGGAAAATTTGGAAAGGAGATTGTGAGATCATAATCGCATCTCTTAAAGGTATTCATTGGATTTATTTTTGAATATTAAATATTTTTTTTTTGTGTGTGTGTGATTACAATCTGTTTTAGAGATTTGATTGTGTCCTCGTTTGTTTAATCCAACGTGTTGCTATAGTATGAGAATATGTGATAAATTATATATTAGATGAGAAATTGAATTGTTAGTGAGTGGGTTCGTAAGCAGTGTGTATGCAAATGTAGGGTACAGTGCCGTGAATTCGAGATTATAATTATGAAAGGTGAATGCCTGATGCTTTTTGTGCATGTTCAAGTGACTAAGGAAAGTATTATTATATAATTTGCATCCATCATATATATGTATATATCATCATAATAGTCATAGTCATAGTCAATAGATTTGTATATGTTAAAAGACTTGAATAGTGGCTTGCATACACTCATCGTGGAGGTCTCAACCAAATTAGGAGGTAATCATGTTATTTAATATTTTAGTATTAATACATTAAGAGATAATATTATATATATTAAAACATAATTATTTTATATTAAATAATATTCATGTACTAATATGGATTTTTTAAAAATTCATAAAATATAAAATTTTATAATTTGGTAATTTAATTAATGATCTTGTATGATATTTTTATAATTATATAGATCGGATTGAGGAGATCTAATAAGTGTAATATTTGAGTTCGGTGAATTATTTCTTATTATATTCAGTACGGATTTCGTGACTCTTTCAAATGATACTCTTGTTAAATTTGATTTGTTCGCTTGTTCCTTATTTGAATTATGTTATGATTTCACATAATTGTTTAATGTGAAATAAATATATTAGTTTCATTTTGGAGTTGATACACATGACTCGTATTTGTACTCTTTGAATTAGGATATCATGTTTAGTATTTATTTTTGATAATTATAAAGCGGTACATGTTGCTACCTTCTTTTTTGAGACCTTGTGACTATAATTTGATTTGGTTCAACATATACATATGTAACCCTTTTATTGGTATTATGTCGCATGTGTTGTGACATAGTATTTTTGTTAGAATATACCGTAGGGTATACACCGCTATAACCACTGTGGGGTACCACGTGCATGTCGTCTTGGCACGAGAGGCATGACACTTTAACTTTCAAGCGGTGTGATTAGTCCAAGGCGTCTCCGTTTTGGGCTCCGGAGGAAGTGGGCCATTTGGTGTTTTGTTGTGGGAGGCATATGGGTTAACCTTAGTTTTCTGTTCTGCGGATTTGTGATGTTGTGCCAAACACACCTATCCGATTTGCATACATTTGGATTCGCGGTCCAATGTGTGATATGCCTGTGTGGCATTATTTTGGTTGCCTGTGTGGCATCATTTGACTTGTTTGTGTGGCATCATTTGACTTGCCTGTGTGGCATTATTTTGACTTGCCTATGTGGCATTTTTTTGACTTGCTTGTGTGGCAATGTATATTTCTGAGCTCACTCGGTATAAAATAAAACTCAACCATTTGATTCAGCCTATTATTTCATTGTATTAGTTTTGTTTGTTTCTGTTCAGTTCAATTCATTGAGTTAGTTACTTTAGTTTGTTATTTCTTTATTCTTCTATTGGTTTCGTTAATTTTGTTTATTAAGATATATTCCATTCAGATCTTTGGAGAATATATTTTTGGCTGTATTTACACTTGAGGCTTTGTTCAGTATTTTGTCTCAATTATTTTTGTATATCGCTTGTATATCTTTTGTATATCTCTGTGATCCCAGATTGGGCAATTGGCTCATGCAGTGTTTTTCTACCAACAGGTTTGCAGGGGTGATTAAGGGCTAGTGTGATGAGAGTGTTGCCTTGACTATCTAGGTTGATTCGAATTTTTGGTTTTGATTATTTTAATTTTAGTTGGAGAATTATATTTAGTACTTCATTGATGGATATCATTATTAATATTTTGAAGTTATTAGTGCTCTATTTACTAATTTTTAGGTTTGTTGTGCTTTGCACGGGACCTCCCTTTCCTTTTCGGGAAGGGGGTGTTACAGAGATGGTATCAGAGCTTAGGTTCTTTCTTATAGAAAACCTATTTAGGTTTGACCTGTGAGTTGTGAATAAATCACTGGGTAGATGTAGGAGTTTGATTTGATTTTGTTCTTTGTTTGGTTGGTCTTGATTTTGACCAAGTGTTTTTAGCTCTTTGAGTTGTAGTTGATTTGAGAAAGGCGAGATAATTTTTTAAGATTATTATTGTTATGTGTTGGAGCAATAATATTAGTTAAGGATTGTGATTGGATCATTAAGGAGAATAATGTCATATTTTATTTAGTTAAGAAATGATTATACGATTATGATATGAGCATTTGTATCAGCGAGTTTTGATATTGGAGAATTTTTTTTTGTTAGTTATTTTAGGTAATTATAAATTATTATGATTTTGGAATTGAGGATTTGATTTGGGTTAGATTCTGATTTTTATTAAGTTATGAATAAATTGAGGTATGTGAATCGGTGGGATAATATGATAAAGTGAAAATTATTAAGTACAGAGGATCTCTTGTAATTTTGAGTTGTTGTAGAGATTCGAGGTAATTAGATTAATTTTTTTTTGAAGTAAATGAATTTTGCGATTATTTCCTAGTAGAATATTGTAGTTATCTTATATGAAATTTTGAGTGATAGTATGTGGAGATATTGGAATTTGTTGGGTTAAGAATTGCATTAAGAGAATGATTGATTCATGGAATGATTAGATATAAACAATAAGTGATGAATCTTTAAGAGGTTTTGAAAGCTATAGTTTACTTATTCAGATAATAGGATATATGATTTGGAGTTTGGTATGGCGATAAAGAGATCTTAGTAGTACTATATTTTTGGTGTAATATTATTTGAGAACTAATTTGATTCTAGGTTATGATATTTTGAAACTCTTGAGTTCTTAGGGTGAGTTGGAGATATAATTTGTACAATTGTTTTGTTTGTCCGGTGTCATTGAAGTTTTGCATGTATTTATGTAAAATAAATAAATAAAATAAAAATAATTTGTTAAATCTTTGTCATGTGTAGAACATAAACATTTTACGAGTTAAAATAATTTTAAATATTTTGGGTATTGAATCGTATTTAGATGAAGAAATTTTTTGTGATTTTGAATTATGTTCAAGAAGAGTACGACGTTTGCAAGAATGAAACTCAAAGATATTAGCGACTACCGCACCAATCTGGTGGATCATGTGATTTAATTTGATGCAACGTGAAGAACCTTACCAAGGCTTGATACCAGAGCTGACGAATCTTTTACGAGTACATGGATAATTGTGTAGACCGATGAATTTACCATGCTTGATCGTTACAAATGATGGCGCTACATCTTAATTAAAGTTTATGAATAATTATGTAATTTAAATAAACACTAAAAAAAAACTTTATGTAACTTATTTGAATTCCGAGGACGAAATTATTTTTAAGGAGGGAAAAATGTAATAATCCGAATTTTTGTTAATAATTAAATATTAATTTGTTTTCCTAAAATTATCCGGAGCGCGAAACTACTTGGGAGGCGTAAGAGACTATTTGGCAAGAGTATCCTCACATTTTTAATGTCAAGTAAATCTTTGTTACTTTTTTTGATTCCGGGGACGGAATCCTTTTTAAGGGGAATGTAATGTAATACCTAGAAAAAATAATAATTTATATTCTTAAAACATATTGTTTGGACTTTTTCTTTTATATGAGTCAAACTTGTTATTTAATTAATTTGGGCTAATAAGTATTAATAAGTAATGAATAATTAACTTAGTAAATTTGAACTTTTCTTATGATTGGCGTTTTGTTCAAAATAGTATTTAATTTATGTTGACTATAATAAGTATGTGGTTACATTAATTTGGGCATTTATACTAATTGGGTCAAATTAAATTTTAAGTATTTAAGTTTGGGCTTGTTAAGCTATTTGAGCCCAATTCAAATTAATTGTTGGGTTAAAACCAAATTATAATAAGCGTATCTTTAATATAGTAAGTTAGGGTTTCTCAAATATTGATACCGATAAACAAACAAAGAAAAGGAAGAGGAGGAAGAAAAGTTGTGGGATAAAAGGAAAATTTGGAAAGGAGATTGTGAGATCATAATCGCATCTCTTAAAGGTATTCATTGGATTTATTTTTGAATATTAAATATTTTTTTTTTGTGTGTGTGTGATTACAATCTGTTTTAGAGATTTGATTGTGTCCTCGTTTGTTTAATCCAACGTGTTGCTATAGTATGAGAATATGTGATAAATTATATATTAGATGAGAAATTGAATTGTTAGTGAGTGGGTTCGTAAGCAGTGTGTATGCAAATGTAGGGTACAGTGCCGTGAATTCGAGATTATAATTATGAAAGGTGAATGCCTGATGCTTTTTGTGCATGTTCAAGTGACTAAGGAAAGTATTATTATATAATTTGCATCCATCATATATATGTATATATCATCATAATAGTCATAGTCATAGTCAATAGATTTGTATATGTTAAAAGACTTGAATAGTGGCTTGCATACACTCATCAGGAGGTCTCAACCAAATTAGGAGGTAATCATGTTATTTAATATTTTAGTATTAATACATTAAGAGATAATATTATATATATTAAAACATAATTATTTTATATTAAATAATATTCATGTACTAATATGATTTTTTAAAAATTCATAAAATATAAAATTTTATAATTTGGTAATTTAATTAATGATCTTGTATGATATTTTTATAATTATATAGATCGGATTGAGGAGATCTAGCGGTGTAATATTTGAGTTAAATTGAATTATTTTCAGATTATATATTCAGTACGGATTTCGTACTTTTTTCGGTGATACTCTTGTTAAATTTGATTTGTTCGTTTGTTCCTTATTTCGAATTATGTTATGATTTCACATAATTGTTTAATGTGAAATAAATATATTAGTTTCATTTTGGAGTTGATACACATGACTCGTATTTGTACTCTTTGAATTAGGATATCATGTTTAGTATTTATTTTTGATAATTATAGAGCGGTACATGTTGCTACCTTCTTTTTGAGACCTTGTGACTATAATTTGATTTGGTTCAACATGTACATATAGAACCCTTTTATTGGTATTATGTCGCATGTGTTGTGACATAGTATTTTTGTTAGAATATACCGTAGGGTATACCTGAGCTATAACCACCTGTGGGGGTACCACAGGCATGTCGTCTTGGCACGAGAGGCATGACACTTTCCGTGGCGGTGTGATTAGTCCACGGCGTCTCCGTTTTGGGCTCCGGAGGAAGTGGGCCATTTGGTGTTTTGTTGTGGGAGGCATATGGGTTAACCTTAGTTTTCTGTTCTGCGGATTTGTGATGTTGTGCCAAACACACCTATCCGATTTGCATACATTTGGATTCGCGGTCAATGTGTGATATGCCTGGTTGTGGCATTATTTTGGTTGACTGTGTGGCATCATTTGACTTGTTTGTGTGGCATCATTTGACTTGCCTGTGTGGCATTATTTTGACTTGCCTATGTGGCATTTTTTTGACTTGCTTGTGTGGCAATGTATATTTCTGAGCTCACTCGGTATAAAATAAAACTCAACCATTTGATTCAGCCTATTATTTCATTGTATTAGTTTTGTTTGTTTCTATTCAGTTCAATTCATTGAGTTAGTTACTTTAGTTTGTTATTTCTTTATTCTTCTATTGGTTTCGTTAATTTTGTTTATTAAGATATATTCCATTCAGATCTTTGGAGAATATATTTTTGGCTGTATTTACACTTGAGGCTTTGTTCAGTATTTTGTCTCAATTATTTTTGTATATCAGTTGTATATCTTTTGTATATCTGTATCCGTACTGGGCAATTGGCTCATGCAGTGTTTTTCTACCAACAGGTTTGCAGGGGTGATTAAGGGCTAGTGTGATGAGAGTGTTGCCTTGACTATCTAGGTTGATTCGAATTTTTGGTTTTGATTATTTTAATTCTAGTTGGAGAATTATATTTAGTACTTCATTGATGGATATCATTATTAATATTTTGAAGTTATTAGTGCTCTATTTACTAATTTTGAGGTTTGTTGTGCTTTGCACGGGACCTCCCTTTCCTTTTCGGGAAGGGGGTGTTACAGAGATGGTATCAGAGCTTAGGTTCTTTCTTATAGAAAACCTATTTAGGTTTGACCTGTGAGTTGTGAATAAATCACTGGGTAGATGTAGGAGTTTGATTTGATTTTGTTCTTTGTTTGGTTGGTCTTGATTTTGACCAAGTGTTTTAGCTCTTTGAGTTGTAGTTGATTTGAGAAAGGCGAGATAATTTTTTAAGATTATTATTGTTATGTGTTGGAGCAATAATATTAGTTAAGGATTGTGATTGGATCATTAAGGAGAATAATGTCATATTTTATTTAGTTAAGAAATGATTATCTGATTATGATATGAGCATTTGTATCAATGAGTTTTGATATTGGAGAATTTTTTTTTTTGTTAGTTATTTTAGGTAATTATAAATTATTATGATTTTGGAATTGAGGATTTGATTTGGGTTAGATTCGATTTTTATTAAGTTATGAATAAATTGAGGTATGTGAATCGGTGGGATAATATGATAAAGTGAAAATTATTAAGCATGAGGAGGATCTCTTGTAATTTTGAGTTGTTGTAGAGATTCGAGGTAATTAGATTAATTTTTTTTTGAAGTAAATGAATTTTGCGATTATTTCCTAGTAGAATATTGTAGTTATCTTATATGAAATTTTGAGTGATAGTATGTGGAGATATTGGAATTTGTTGGGTTAAGAATTGCATTAAGAGAATGATTGATTCATGGAATGATTAGATATAAACAATAAGTGATGAATCTTTAAGAGGTTTTGAAAGCTATAGTTTGCTTATTCAGATAATAGGATATATGATTTGGAGTTTGGTATGGCGATAAAGAGATCTTAGTAGTACTATATTTTTGGTGTAATATTATTTGAGAACTAATTTGATTCTAGGTTATGATATTTTGAAACTCTTGAGTTCTTAGGGTGAGTTGGAGATATAATTTGTACAATTGTTTTGTTTGTCCGGTGTCATTGAAGTTTTGCATGTATTTATGTAAAATAAATAAATAAAATAAAAATAATTTGTTAAATCTTTGTCATGTGTAGAACATAAACATTTTACTGAAGTTAAAATAATTTTAAATATTTTGGGTATTGAATCGTATTTAGATGAAGAAATTTTTTGTGATTTTGAATTATGTTCAAGAGTACGACGTTTGCAAGAATGAAACTCAAAGATATTAGCGATTTTACCTGCACTAAATTAACGGTGGATCATGTGATTTAATTTGATGCAACGTGAAGAACCTTACCAAGGCTTGATACGTAGAAAGTGATTTAATCTTTTACTTAAAGTACATGGATAATTGTGTAGACCGATGAATTTACCATGCTTGATCGTTACAAATGATGGCGCTACATCTTAATTAAAGTTTATGAATAATTATGTAATTTAAATAAACACTAAAAAAAAACTTTATGTAACTTATTTGAATTCCGAGGACGAAATTATTTTTAAGGAGGGAAAAATGTAATAATCCGAATTTTTGTTAATAATTAAATATTAATTTGTTTTCCTAAAATTATCCGGAGCACGAAACTACTTGGGAGGCGTAAGAGACTATTTGGCAAGAGTATCCTCACATTTTTAATGTCAAGTAAATCTTTGTTACTTTTTTTGATTCCGGGGACGGAATCCTTTTTAAGGGGAATGTAATGTAATACCTAGAAAAAAATAATAATTTATATTCTTAAAACATATTGTTTGGACTTTTTCTTTTATATGAGTCAAACTTGTTATTTAATTAATTTGGGCTAATAAGTATTAATAAGTAATGAATAATTAACTTAGTAAATTTGAACTTTTCTTATGATTGGCGTTTTGTTCAAAATAGTATTTAATTTATGTTGACTATAATAAGTATGTGGTTACATTAATTTGGGCATTTATACTAATTGGGTCAAATTAAATTTTAAGTATTTAAGTTTGGGCTTGTTAAAGTTTATTTGAGCCCAATTCAAATTAATTTTGGGTTAAAACCAAATTATAATAAGCGTATCTTTAATATAGTAAGTTAGGGTTTCTCAAATATTGATACCGCAGTAAACAAAGAAAAGGAAGAGGAGGAAGAAAAGTTGTGGGATAAAAAGGAAAATTTGGAAAGGAGATTGTGAGATCATAATCGCATCTCTTAAAGGTATTCATTGGATTTATTTTTGAATATTAAATATTTTTTTTTTGTGTATGTGTGATTACAATCTGTTTTAGAGATTTGATTGTGTCCTCGTTTGTTTAATCCAACGTGTTGCTATAGTATGAGAATATGTGATAAATTATATATTAGATGAGAAATTGAATTGTTAGTGAGTGGGTTCGTAAGCAGTGTGTATGCAAATGTAGGGTACAGTGCCGTGAATTCGAGATTATAATTATGAAAGGTGAATGCCTGATGCTTTTTGTGCATGTTCAAGTGACTAAGGAAAGTATTATTATATAATTTGCATCCATCATATATATGTATATATCATCATAATAGTCATAGTCATAGTCAATAGATTTGTATATGTTAAAAGACTTGAATAGTGGCTTGCATACACTCATCAGGAGGTCTCAACCAAATTAGGAGGTAATCATGTTATTTAATATTTTAGTATTAATACATTAAGAGATAATATTATATATATTAAAACATAATTATTTTATATTAAATAATATTCATGTACTAATATGGATTTTTTAAAAATTCATAAAATATAAAATTTTATAATTTGGTAATTTAATTAATGATCTTGTATGATATTTTTATAATTATATAGATCGGATTGAGGAGATCTAAGCGGTGTAATATTTGAGTTCGGTGAATTATTTGATTATTATTATATTCAGTACGGATTTCGTACTCTTCAAATGATACTCTTGTTAAATTTGATTTGTTCGTTTGTTTCCTTATTTCGAATTATGTTATGATTTCACATAATTGTTTCATGTGAAATAAATATATTAGTTTCATTTTGGAGTTGATACACATGACTCGTATTTGTACTCTTTGAATTAGGATATCATGTTTAGTATTTATTTTGATAATTATAAAGCAGTACATGTTGCTACCTTCTTTTGAGACCTTGTGACTATAATTTGATTTGGTTCAACATATACATATAGAACCCTTTTATTGGTATTATGTCGCATGTGTTGTGACATAGTATTTTGTTAGAATATACCGTAGGGTATACCTGGCTATAACCACCTGTGGGGGTACCACAGGCATGTCGTCTTGGCACGAGAGGCATGACACTTTCCGTGGCGGTGTGATTAGTCCAAGGCGTCTCCGTTTTGGGCTCCGGAGGAAGTGGGCCATTTGGTGTTTTGTTGTGGGAGGCATATGGGTTAACCTTAGTTTTCTGTTCTGCGGATTTGTGATGTTGTGCCAAACACACCTATCCGATTTGCATACATTTGGATTCGCGGTCCAATGTGTGATATGCCTGTGTGGCATTATTTTGGTTGCATGTGTGGCATCATTTGACTTGCTTGTGTGGCATCATTTGACTTGCATGTGTGGCATTATTTTGACTTGCCTATGTGGCATTGTTTTGACTTGCCTGTGTGGCAATGTATATTTCTGAGCTCACTCGGTATGAAATAAAACTCAACCATTTGATTCAGCCTATTATTTCATTGTATTAGTTTTGTTTGTTTATGTTCAGTTCAATTCATTGAGTTAGTTACTTCAGTTCGTTATTTCTTTATTCTTCTATTGGTTTTGTTAATTTTGTTTATTCAGATATATTCCATTCAGATCTTTAGAGAATATATTTTTATCTGTATTTACACTTGAGGCTTTGTTCAGTATTTTATCTCAATTATTTTTGTATATCAGTTGTATATCTTTTGTATATCTGTATCCGTATTGGGCAATTGGCTCATGCTGTATTTTTCTTCTGGCAGGTTTGCAGGGGTGATTAAGGGCTAGTGTGATGAGAGTGTTGCCTTGACTATCTAGGTTGATTCGAATTTTGGTTTTGATTATTTTAATTCTAGTTGGAGAATTATATTTAGTACTTCATTGATGGATATCATTATTAATATTTTGAAGTTATTATTGCTCTGTTTACTAATTTTGAGGTTTGTTGTGCTTTTCACGGGACCTCCATTTCCTTTTCGGGAAGGGGGTGTTACATCTATCCTCCCCATAGTATAACATGCAATCCTGCTCACAAGCATCAATTTTCTTATACCCCATATTTAACCCCTTGACAATCTTCTTCACTTCGTAATAAGTTGCAGGAAGAGTATGATCCTTGGGTAAGAACTGTCCAACTATAGCAAGTAAATCGTTGAAACCTCTCTTGTGACGCCCCCAAATCCGGGTCTCTTCCAACCCGACAGATGTTGCTACACAGTACTACTATTCATTCATACATTCCATTGAATAGTCTCAAAAGGACTAATATAGCTTATATATATATTCAAAATAATATTACATTCCCCAGGTTCTTTGTAACCCTTTCAGTTGTTCTTGTCATAATATCAATATATTACAAACAGTCTTCCCATACTATTACATAAGTATGCTACGGGTTCGTCTTCGCCTTGCCTTTATCCTTGCCTGAGACTTCTGTACGCTCGATCTTAGTTGTGTTCATATGGTTCAAGCAAGAGTGAGCATGACTAGCCTAGCAAGTACTACAATTCTAATAAACAACATGCTTGAAACATAGAACTCATATATCTTCAATAACTGAACAATAGTTACGAAGTACTATCGATAAATCAAAATAGCATTTCTTTTTCTTCAAAACGTTTTACATAACCATACTTAATTGAATAATAATTATGGCTCAATTATATGAGCATTCATAAGTTTTTTTGAAAAGGACAACCTGGCACTAAGTCTGTAAGTCCGACATAGCTTATGAGCACTTCTGAGTGATCAGCTCATAGTACTCTATGTTGATCAACACTACATTCATTAAACGTGTATACGTTTAAGTTGTGGCAACCTCACGTGCTCGCTCGTTTGACGACAAAACAATTTGAGCATACATAATCTACCTTTGAAAAACCACAATAATATTAGTTCGGTAAATCCTTAACACCACTTGATAGAATAACATAGCATACGTCTAGCCGAAAGGATTGGCTTTGACATTCCTCAAATACTAACTCATGTGAAGAATACATGAATCACAAAGACTTACCCAGATCGAACCGGAACAAGGGTTAGAGTACTTACCTTTAGCGTCTGATTACTGGTTAATACTCGTACAGTACTTTCAGTCTTTATGATTCTACAATTCATAATCACTTACCACATTAAGTCATACACAATCAAGTATGATTACTATTATATCTTACCCTTCATCTCAATGTAATTCCTAATTTAGATTCGTTATTTAGGGTTTTCGGCGTTCGTTACGTCATTCTCATTCCGTTAATCTTCGATTAATTATTAACTCTTAATCAACATGCATTAGTGTCTTACAAGTACCTTACAATGTCTTAATCATGTTATGATTACATCTTAATACATTACTATTAAGTTCCCTTTCCTTCCATATTTGAAATCTTTCTTCACTATCAACTTCCTTGGATCAGTATGGGCGCCAAGGAGGATTACTCTGTGACTTCATGTTATGATGAAAGTTAGCGATGTACCATGGTTCGGGATCTCACGTCATGCTGTGAGCAATTAGCTTTTAGAGTCATGGCATGCGGATCAGACTGCCTTAGAAAATTTTGCAATTTTGAAAATTTTTACGAACTTCCCGGACGCATAACTTCTTCGTTTTAAGTCCGAATTGGTCCGTTCAAAAGCCTACGGTTCACAAATTTCATAATCTACGCGTTCATGTAAAAATTTTATCTATTTGACTTCATTTACTCAAAATTCACCTATGAGTTCATTTTTAACGAAAACGATAAACGTTCGTGAACGTTCAACGCTCGTTTCTTCGTTTTAAGTCGGAATCCGGTCATTTTTGAGCCCGTGACTCTATAATGACTAAAATGACTTGTCTCCATCGAAAACCAACATTTCTAACTTCGAACACAAAATATGACTTCCATTCCGAGAATTTCACGAATTCAACGGTAATCGTCCAATCGTGCGAATTCCGGCAAATCTTCATTACTAAGCGTTCTTAATGGATTTTAATCAACATAAGATCATTACAAGTTATTTACTAATCCAATTTATAATCAAAGTTGGTTTTGACTTATTCTCATATGTTATTAACTTATTTAACTTAAGAGTTAGAAATCTTCATGATCATGACTTATTATTAACTTAAGTCCTTCAATCAAAGTTCTCATGCTATATTCCACATACTAAACATCATATCATAGGTTCTTCATGGTTCTAACAACTTATTAATGTTCAAGTTGCTTTTTCAACTTATTTGGCTTAAGTTCATTCTTTAGTAACTTATTACATGCTATCATCCAACCCTCCCCCTTCTCTATCAATCCTATTATAGAAGAGATGAAGATATAAGAGAGGATTCTTACCCTTGAAGACTTCTATTTGCTTTGAAAAACTATCAATGGTTGAAGTGGCTTATAAGTGCTTAAGTGACTTATTCTCCCTAACCAATAAGTAGCTTTATGTTTGAGAGAAAAGTTGGATGAAAATGATCAACCAACACAAGAAATGAGCTTGGTATTTATAGGCTTGGCAAAGTGAGGGCATTTTAGACATTAAACCTCCCACCTCCTCATTTCCACCTCCTTACTATTCCTTACTTAACCTTCAAGTCTTCTTGCTAGCTACATAAAGTTCTTGGGCATCACACAAAATCCTTACCCATTTCACACTTGGTTTGACCCATGGGTCAAGGCTTTACTTTGGGCTTGATAATTAACTTAGCTTTCTCTCTTAATAGGCTTATGCTACAAATAGTTTGGGCTTATGATCAATCAAACACTTGGGCTTGATTAATACTTACATTGGACTTCTACCAATAACTAACAATCTTACAAGTCCATTAACTTAATCTTAACAACTTAACCATTATACCCCACGTATAATCTTTGTATACTAACTCGTATATTAGTTCGTAATATACGTTATTTCATTCTTCATACATAATAGTACAATACATAGTATTATTCTTTCATTCTTTACTTCATATAGTGTATACACATTATATGATCACAACTTTCTTCCTTTAATGCTTAATAACCTAACGTTCCCAATTTAAGTCCGCATACGAAATATTACGTTTCCCATACTTAAATTATTATTACATAATCGATATCACCTCGATATTATAACATTACATATTTCTCGAAAATTCAAAAATAATTCCCGAGCGGAAATCGATGAATAGTGTTTTTCAGAAAATTTCTCGAAAAACTTTTATTTTCATTTTAGAAATTCAAACACTTTAATTCTTCCACGTAGTTAAAATACTACGACGTTCCGACGTTTCTAGGTTATAGAACAACATTCATCTTCTCAATACACAATAATAAAAAATAATATTATTTTATTTATTATTAAAAGAAATTACAAAATGTTCGATTTTCCGGGGCGTTACATCTCTCACTACAGTCGTGCTCATTCTTGAAGTGTAAGAGCATCGTCACTGCAGAAAGCTTGGTGTCCGCATCATTTCCTGAATACAACGCGACCCCAGATTCAAATAGTAACTTGTAAAAGGCAGCAGCTGTATCATTTGGCACTTGCTTAGCATTACTTGAAGAAGGCTCATTTTCAGCCCAATCAATATTAGTAGGGCCATACGCATCGACCAACATCTCCACTGGATCATAGTTTTCGACGTATGAATCCTGTAGAATTGGTTGTTCCATAATATTTTCAATCACTTCTGATTCCCCGTGATGAGTCCATACACAGTACCCATCCACAAATCCACGGGAAAATAACTCGAATTTAATCTCGTCGACTTTATTCCAAATCAGGTTTTTACACTTGACACACGGGCATCGCATCTTCCCGTTCGGATCATTCGTATGTTCTATTGCTTTGTTCAAGAAATCTGACACCCCAACACGATAAGTTGAGACTAATCCGCTCCCATCACTGGGTATCCTACGGTACATCCAACTCCGGTCGGCTGACATTTTTAACTACACAGAAGACGCATTCAGTTAATTTGGATATTCATGCATGAATTAGATTTACCTAGTATCTCCACTCTACAGGACAGGGGTAAGGCTTCTATCCCGTTATTGGATGCATCTTGTCAGTAGTTCCAACACGTTGAGTACATTTCATGAGTGTCAAGAAAATTTCGGCAGTACCTCCCCATGGTCTCCAAGTACACGAAATAGACTAAGATAACTTAATCTAAGTATGCACTCGAAGAACATATAGAGATAACATTCGAAAAATTATCAAAACAACAAAAATATACCGTTTCGTATTGGCACCAGCCTAAAGAGACATAACATCCAGTAACAGTCCCAAACTGAGGACTGTTCGACATTCACTCCTACTGAGTGCATGTCAAACGATATCTAAGTTCCAAAGTATAGTACATATATTATTGAGTGTATTGAAGATTAAAGGGAGAGTATTATTGAGTTTATTGAAAATTGTGGCAAACTAAGCAAATGCTACTTAGTTTATTTTGCCAATGATAAACTAAGTAAGTGCTACTTAGTTTATATACCAATTTTTAGCCCCAAATTTCAGCCTCAAATCCAATTTTCAGTAAAATATATTAAAAAAAATTATCCCTACCAATTTTTACCCTCAAATTCAATTGACAAAGTCGAATTGATGCACACATAGTAACCAATTAAGGAATTTAAACGTTACAAATTTCTAATTTCAATTGACAATAACAAACTAAACCAATACCAAACCAAAAACTCTACCAATTTTCAGCCTCAAATCAATATATACATACAATATAACAATTATTCAATCTATTGATTGTGTACATCATCATCAAATTGAAACAATATTCGAACACATACCTTCTTTTGGAGCTAATAAACCATCAGAAACAGATGAAGAAATACGTCACAGTGCTGGTCGGCGTGTGGATACTAGTGGAGCTTTCCTCGGTGGTGGTGGGTTGGTGGCGGGATGTGGATGGTTGGTTAGTGGTGGGGCAGGGGAGAGAGGAAAAGATATAACTGAGATGGTGGTATCGGTGGTTAATGGTCGACGGCTGGATGTGGTGGTGGGTGGCAGGTGGGCACCAAAGATGAGAGTGAGAGATGAGAGAGTGAGCAGAGGCCTGAGAGATCGAGTGAGATGAGAGAGAGAGAGGAGCTGATGAGATTAATAAGAGATATGAGAGGCGCCTGAATAAGAATATGAATCGAATAGGTTTTATAAGATAGTTCCGACGGAATGTCCATCGGAACTAAGTCCCCCGGAGATAGGTTATCCTCGACGAAAAGTCCCTCGGAAATAACCATAGTTTTCGTCAAACTTAAGTTTCAAGGCTAAGCGAAACTTTCATGAGATGAGGCCTTATAATTCCGACGGATTTCCCTCGGAAATAAACTACATTTGACGAAATTATTTTCAACAGGTTATTTCGTCAAAAATAACTTATTTCCGACTGAATACAGTCCGTCGAACCTAATTCCGTCGGAATTAAGCCTTTTTCTTGTAGTGTCTCTTCTTTATTTTAATTAGTTTATTTATTTTCATGTCTAGTTTATTTTTTACATATAGGATGAAGATGAAATTAAATAATTATTTATGATACTATTTTTCATCTCTTCTATTATTTATGCTTTTATGTTTAATTAATTTCGCCTTCATATATGTTTCGTTACTGAAATAACTTCGTTTTATAGTTCTTATGTGATTTTAAATTAATTAAGAGGTTTTGATAGATTATTGTTAAGATATGAATTTTTCATAATCCATCATTACTCAAAGAAGTTTTGATGAGTTATAGTTAATTCTTAAATTTTCATAATCTATACTTTTACTCACGTTAATTGTAAAATTGCTAAATTAAAGGAAAAGGAGATCAAAATCTTAATTAAGTTATAAAAATAGAAGAGATTGAATTACTTATTATGTTTATTGTTTAATGGATTCGGATTCCTATATTGCTTTCTCAATATTAGTTTTCAGGTTCTAGTTAATCAATCTTCAATCTTTATTTCTAATTCACCTAAATAAAAAAATTAAGGATACATTAAAGTTAATCTAGTCTATGTGGTTCGACCTGTACTTGTCAGTTCTTCAATTTGACTGTGCACTTGCAGTTACATATTTTTAACACATCAAGTTTTTGGCGCCGTTGCCGGAGACTAGAATTAATTTTATTTATTCCTTAATTTTTATTTATTCGAATTAATTTTTTTTTTAAATATGTTTTTATATTTTTTTCAGGATTATCAAAGTGGATCAACGGTGCATAAAGATAATATTATTGATGCATTTTTCCTGTTATTTTCTATATTATCTCAAAAAAAATATTAGCTTAGTTTTTATTGTTAGTTAGAAAACTAATTGTCGCATTCATGCATTCACTCACGTAGAGCACATCTTGTTTAGGTTTTTATTTTTTTATTTTTATTTTTTGTCAAATATAAACTCTGATGATTGCTGGAGTACGTCAAATTTCTCATTCTTTCGTAATTCACATAGTTTTAGGATATTTTATTTGTTTATAGTTTTTTTTATTTGTGCATTTTCAAATTTAATCTAACATTAAGGGCACAACTTGTAATAAGACAAGGTGGGGATTTCATCACCATTCCTTAGCCCACAAACCACCAATTCATTTTCATAACCTTGCCTTAATAAAATCAAGTAGACGTTAGCCCATAGGACTTGCGAGCTCAATTAGGACAAGAAACTCTAAGAGGAGTCTAAATTTTAAATTAATCAAATTATTGGTGTCTAGGCAAGTGGTTCAAAAGGCAAACGCCTAACGAACGTGTGGTTATTCATGTGACGCCCCCAAAATAGGTATACATCACCCATTCTGAGTTGCCAAATACATGGTACATAATACAAATACAAACTTAATTTATACAATTGTTAAGTGTCGTGTAGAATACGCCACAACATAAGTTGTGAGTTTTAATACAAATATTGTCTTCTAGACAGTATTCAAACTCAAAATAAGTCCATATTATATTTATTATCACACTATTTCACAGAATAGTGAGGACTACTAATACAAACATCTGGACCGTCACTCCGTTCCCCGACTAGTCCCAGCTATATTCTCATTTCTCGAAGAGAACAATGAAAGCAAAGGGTGAGTTCAACTATCC
The DNA here is from genome assembly GCA_020205605.1 of Panax ginseng. Classification (NCBI taxonomy): domain Eukaryota; kingdom Viridiplantae; phylum Streptophyta; class Magnoliopsida; order Apiales; family Araliaceae; genus Panax; species Panax ginseng. The sequence continues at coordinate 49,950,189 of CM035150.1, forward strand.
CAGTAAGAAATATTATGACTAAGATAATGAAGAATAAATTATCGTTAGCCTTCAACAGTGTTAAACTGATAAAATATAATAAACATCAAGTTTAACTGCAGCGGAACAAACAATCCATTAGAATAGTCAAGTAGAGCACACTAGTACAAAACCATAAAAAGACAACACTTAAAAGATGATGTTTTTATAAAAAAAACGTTGTGGTATTTTTTTACAACGTTTTTTTTATCAAAACGTTGTAGATATATATGAAAAAACGTTATATATTTATAAGGGCAATTTTTAGTTTTAAATAAATAACATTTTTTTTATATAAAAAACACGGAGCCTCTTTTCAAAAATCCTCAAACCCTTCTTTAAAAAACACGGAGGCCTGGAGTCGGGTAAGAAAAAAAAATTGTCGTGCCTTTGTTCCCTTCCCCTTTTCCAAAATCCTCAAACCCAAACTCCGCCATTTTACTCGTTCGCTTGTGTTTTAGGCGGGTTAAATGCTTTCTAAGTCACTGTACTATATGCCAACTTACAACTGGGTCACTGAACTTTTTTTTCTTACAGTCAACTCACTAAACTCGATTTTTCTAACAAAAAATTAAAAAAACCGTTACACTAGTTTGATTGTTAACGAAAACCGGCTGAGTTGTCAAAAAAAGCTTATGTGGCAGTTAGTATGCGACGTGGCAGTGATGATGTGGATTTGTAGGAAAAAATAGAAAAAAAAAATATTTTAAAGTATAATTTAAATTTAAAAAATTAGCCAAAAAAATAAAATAAATAACTGCGTTTTTTTATTTTTTTAATAAAAACTGCTTTTTTTTAAGAAAAATAAACTGCGTTTTTAAAAAAAAAACAAAAATAATTGCTTTATTTTTCTTTTAAAAAACTGCTTTTTTATTTTTTTGTTAACAAAAATTAAAGCATTTTTAAAAAAAACAAAAATAATTGCTTTATTTTTCTTAAAAAAACTATTTTTTAATAATAAAAATTTTTTTTAATTAAAAAAAAGTAGTTTTTTTTATAAAAAAATAACGCAGCTTTTTTAATAAAATAAAAAACGCAATTTTTTAAGAAAATGAAAAACATTTTTTTTAAAAAAATAGTTTTTTTAATAATAAAAAATAGTTTATTTTTCTTAAAAAATAAAAAAGTAGCTTTTATTTAAAAAAAAAACATGGTTTTTTTTTTAAAAAAACAATTTTATTAAAAATAAAAGCAGCTTTTTTAAAGAAAAATAAAGCAATTACTTTTGCTTTTTTAAAAAATGCTTTTATTTTTGTTAAAAAAAGAGTTTTTTTAAAGAAAAATAAAGCAATTATTTTTTTTTTTTTTAAAAATGCTTTTATTTTTGTTAAAAAAAATAGTTTTTTAAAGAAAAATAACGCAATTATTTTTGTTTTTTTTTAAAAAAGCAGTTTTTATTAAAAAAAAAATTAAAAAAGCACTGCTTTTTTATTTTTTTTAAGAAAAATAAACTGCATAAAAATGCGTTTTCGTTTTCTTAAAAAAAGAACTGCGTTTTTTTATTTTTTTATTTATTTTATTTTTTTGGCTAATTTTTTAAATTTATATTATACTTTAAAATATTTTTTCCCATTTTTTCATAAATTTTTTCCTAGAAATCCACATCATCACTGCCACGTCGTATACTAACTGCCACATAAGATTTTTTGACAATTCTACCATTTTCCGTTAACAGTCAAACTAGTGTAACTGTTTTTTTAACTTTAATCGAGTTTAGTGAGTTGACTGTAAGAAAAAAAAGTTCAGTGACCCAATTGTAAGTTAGCATATAGTACAATGACTTAGAAAGCATTTAACCCTGTTTTAGGCTTAGTAGTAGTTCACAGCTCGCTACTTCTGTCGAATCATTTTGCTAGGGTTACCATTTTTTTAATTTTCTCATCCCGATCGGTGAAACTGTAAATCAAACAAGAAGAAGAAAAGAAGATTGTTAGTGTTTGTTCGAAGAAGATGGTGTTCCAAATCTGTTGTCAGGATTAGTGGGATGCTAAAAGAAGGGCATAAACATATCTACGGACTCGACGAAGCTATTTTCAAGAACATTGATGCTTTGCAAACAACTATCCACCATCACGTAACTTCTCTCGGTACCAATGGTTGGTATTACTCAGAATTATTTACTACTTTGCTATTTTTCTAAGATCTCTCTTCATTTGTAACGCATCGCTAAAATTTTCTCTAAGATCTCTCTTCAAGAATAGTGTAATTTTGCTTACGAATTGTTTTATATATGTTAATGTAATTTACTACTCTGTTTATTTATAAATTCTTCTCACCAAAGTACATCAGATCTGCAGATTGAACCTCATGACTATCTCGGCCAAACTTTTTGATTCAGGTTGTTTCGGTTCAACAACATCTTGATTGATTTCGATAGAGACACATCGGGGTTATATCTCCTTAAGTTACTTCAAGCATGTGAGCATTCGATATCTTATTGGACTTTATACTTGAATTTTAAGGAAAACATTAACCAAGACATTGTACATTGTTGAAAGCGATAACAAAGGTGGTGAGGTTGTGATAGACTCCACGGCAAGACGCCAATGTGTGTGGTCGTCGTCGCCCGATCGCTTTCTAGCACAGTTGTTGGGTGAATTGCTTACAACACCTTAACCCTCGCCTATATGTAGGCGGTAATCTTGGTACAATTGCTCGCGTTCGTTAATTCTGCGTTGAATGGACACCAACGACACCTTGACCCCTCGCTTATATTGAATCGGTAATCTCGGTGACAATCGGCGATTGATGCGTAGAAGACGCACACACAACTATGAATTATTGTATGATAAGTCAAATTGAATCTCAAAGAAATAACTAAGAATTACTAGTTCTTAGGAATTCTTCAAAGAACCAAAAGTAGAGAATAAACTCACAAATATATAGAATAATAATAATGTATAATAATAATGTGTTTGATTACATAACTTGGACCTCTATTTATACTACTCAAAACAATTCAAATCCTAATAGGAATTTATAAACTATAACCCTAATTGAAGTTAATTTGGAAAAGAACTTCTAATTAAAAAGAAGTCCTAATTACAATAGAATTATAAAAAAAATCTAAAAATCCTAATAAAATAAAAATTCTTCGCCGCGTGGGATTTCTTTAACTCGTGACTAAACTCCTTTTTCGCGCATGAGTCAGATTAGTATGATAAGCTTCATGAATAATAATGAGAAGGCCCACGTGAATGATGTTGAATATGTTTAGTCTGATAACTTGAAACAAAAGTACGGCCCACATGATTAAATAACCTCCTTTGTATGTAAAATATGTTGGCTATCATGATTTTCATGGATCTGAAATCAATTAGGAATCTGTGCATGGACTGAATTGAATGTGCCAATTAGATCGGCCCAATAATGCTTGAATTGTACTCTTTTGAATAATCTTCAACCCAATTATTTAAAATTATTTGATGAACCACTGAGACTTGAATTGGGTTATTTTCGTTTGATGAAAGCTTGATTAGGATTGTATCATTCCCCTCCTCTTCAAAAGGATTTGTCCTCAAATCTGGCACATCGTCCTCTCAAAAATGATTCATCCACAAAATTGCTCCTACATAAAAACAAACTAAGTTAGTAGCATCAAACCAAACATAATGCCAAAACTCAACTTGCAAATGACATATATAAGCAACAAAAACTCCAACTCCCACCAAGAACATAGCAATGTATGACTTTTCTCTCGAATTGACAATTTGTAGACCAATTACTCCCAAAACACTAATTATATAAACTAATCTACTATCCACTAAAATAATCATGAATGCAAAGTAAGAAAGAATATGAAAAGTCTTATATCCTCCTGGATCAAAAATCATCACGCAAAACTCTTCATGTGGTAGATTCTTCCAATGACGAATTCCTGGATCAAAAGTCAATATAATGATCTCAATCCTTCGCAGAAACACATTCGTCAATGCACCTGGGTCAAATATCAATACTTGAAATTCGTAATGCTTCTCACGCAAAGTCTCTCGAATTCCTGGATTAAACACAAAACAAAACAAATCAATAAGTTCCTTTTGTCTAATCACAAAGAAATTAAATAAACCAAAATCATATGCATAGTCTACTAAAATAATATTCAAAACACTTCCCTGTTGACTCTTAATGCATTGATCGAATTGAATTGCACGATCCATGTTTCCCTCGATGAATATGATCCTATCACGAATCTGCAAAACACAACCAACCTTTCTCTTTCCATTGACATTAACACAATAAAGAACAAATAATGTTGTCAACGGAGTAAAAAGATCACAACCAACTTCACAAGATAAAAACTCAATTGCATACTTATTATGACAAACAAACTCAACACATGATATAGAATTTTGCAAATTGTTGACAAAAATCGGAATATCATCAAAATATAGAATAATAATTTTTCTCATAAAAGAATGTAAAATATAATTCAATAATTCCATGGAAGTATGCAATGCCTTAGCTAATCCAAGTAAACTAACTAAACATGCAAATAACTCATCCCTCAAACGATCTTGATGATAAACACTTGTTAAATCAAAACCATATGATAGCAAATCATGCAATGAAGATTGCTCCAACGAAACAACATGATTACTACCATTGTCAACTAACGACAATTCATGTAAAGATTGACTAGCATGAAACCCTAAGTCAATATCTGGATAACAAAACATAGAATTAATTTCATGCAAGTAAACACATTGAAAACGAGAATATATATCATGATCATAAACTAACTCAACATAAATCAAATATCCTCCATAGTTTATGATAAAAATGATTCTACCATCAAAATAGCTAACAACAAATTTTCCAACAGAAGCATGCAAAACATGTTTTAAATAACTCATGAAAACACTAGATGCATCAGTTAATCTAACAGAAATAACTAACCACCTATATAACTCACATGCTAAAACAATTTTTCATTTATCACAATCTCTCGTGCTAAATTGAGTAGGCATTATCATCACATGACCATTATCACATGTAGATAAAAACATAAGTACTATGCAATTTATCAAGCATATTATCCAAACAAGAAAAAGAATAACGATACTTGTTTACCAATTCAAAATCGACGAACAAACTCGTTGTCCCATCCTCCTTAGATACTATGATCTCATAATCAACACATGAACTCATGTCTTCTCTCACGATACCCACTTTCACCAACTCTCCAACCCGCCTTGGTAGCTCCGTCGTCTCCTCGGGAATACTATCAGCTGATCGGTACGGAATGATAGTACGGGGTATTTCATCAACAACTTGTACAAGAGAAAACAAAACTAGACAAAGAAGAATCATTAGTGTTAGTATTCAAAAGCGCCGCCTTGTACGAATGTACAATCATTAGCTTTTCAAAATATAACTCACTTTTCAACTCACTCTCTTTTTCATAGTCACATATTTCTTCTCTCTCTTCTTTATGCTCACCCTCTCGTTTGTTTTTCTCTCGTTTGTTTCTAAGGTCACTCTCATTCTCTTTATTCTCAATCTCTCTTTTCTTTTCATTCTCACTCCTTTCAATTTTTTCTTTAACATTATCAATCTTTCGAATAATTTCTTTTTGTCGATCTTTTCCACATGTATTTCCTTGTACGAACTCATCTTCTTGATTACTTTCTTTCGAATGTTCACCATCTTGCTTTAGATCATGGATTTCATCTTGAACACTCGAACCCAATAACTCTCCTTGGACTGCATATTCTATAATTTCATCCACCTCCCCTCGCTGATCTTGTTTCTTTTGCGCCTTAGAAGTATATTATAGCTGCATCCAATAATCTTCCTTGTTTACATGTGTGCGAACACTCCTATTATTGTCTACTATAAATCGCCTTGAAGGTTGCTCTACATGTCTTTGAGATGTATACTCCTCCTCCTCTGTCCTTGTTTGTCTTTCGAGCAAAGCGCTTTCTCATTCTTGATTTTAATTACGCCCATGTCTCGAACGGACGCTCTCCATATTTTTGTTTGATAAGCTGCCACCATATAATTGTATGATCGGAGAACTCTTGAACTGCCCGTCTGACCTTCCTCCTCCCAGAGTAATCATGAGAGTCAAATTCTTGCTCCCTTTTTCTCTCCCATCTCAGATATGCCTCTGTATCAATATTGCCTTGGAAAGTATTCTTTCGAGACCCATAATAACTTTCATAATTGTAGCCATACATGTTTGCTGTAAAAAAAGGTTAGTAGATAAAAATTTTCCTCACACACTCCCTTACGTGTTTCGCTCAAATAATGATGAATCACTCGTGTATCGCTCAAATTTGGCTTTTACCCTCTAACAATCTTACACCCTTGCCTTTTACCTCTAATATTCTCTCTAATAGGTTCTTCTTGAATTCTCCTAGCAAAATTCTTGGTTTTACTAATCAATTCAAAAATTACTTATCACGAAACAAAATTATAGATGGTGTAATTATTAGAATATCACAAAATCACCAATCGATTGCCTTGTACTCCTCTTGTATGCTTCAGATTTGTAAATTGTAGCTCCGTTTTAGAATTGATGATGATGGACGGTATGAAATCTTCGTTGGAATTTGATGGTGTGCTACAAGTTTGGTTAGCACAATGAAAATAGAATATGAATTTTTCTTTTTTCTTTTTTTTTTCTCTTTTTTTTTTTTTTTTTACTCACGATTTTTTTTTCAATATATATTTCGACAAAAAATTAAAGATAAGTAACTTGCTAGAAAGGCTTAGCTCTGATACCAAATGATAGACTCCACGGCACGCTTGCGTGAGGTGGTCGTCGCCCCGATCGTTTCTAGCACAGTTGTTGGGTGAATTGCTTACAACACCTTAACCCCCTCGCCTATATGTAGACGGTAATCTTGGTACAATTTCTCGCGTTCAGAATTCTGCGTTGAATGGACACCAACGACACCTTGACCCCTCACTTATATTGAAACGGTAATCTCGGTACAATCGACGATTGATGCGGTAGAAGACGCCACACACAACTATGAATTGTTGTATGATAAGTCAAATTGAATCTCAAAGAAATAACTAAGAATTACTAGTTCTTAGGAATTCTTCAAAGAACCAAAAGTAGAGAATAAACTCACAAATATATAGAATAATGATAATGTATAATAATAATGTGTTTGATTACATAACTTGGACCTCTATTTATACTACTCAAAATAATTCAAATCCTAATAGAAATTTATAAACTATAACCCTAATTGAAGTTAATTTGGAAAAGAACTTCTAATTAAAAAGAAGTCCTAATTACAATAGAATTATAAAAAATCTAAAAATCCTAATAAAATAAAAATTCTTCGCCGCGTGGGATTTCTTTAACGCGTGACTAAACTCCTTTTTCGCGCATGAGTCAGATTAGTATGATAAGCTTCATGAATAATAATGAGAAGGCCCACGTGAATGATGCTGAATATGTTTAGTCTGATAACTTGAAACAAAAGTACGGCCCACATGATTAAATAACCTCCTTTGTATGTAAAATATGTTGGCTATCATGATTTTCATGGATCTGAAATCAATTAGGAATCCGTGCATGGACTGAATTGAATGGGCCAATTAGATCGGCCCAATAATGCTTGAATTGTACTCTTTTGAATAATCTTCAACCCAATTATTTAAAATTATTTGATGAACCACTGAGACTTGAATTGAGTTATTTTCGTTTGATGAAAACTTGATTAGGATTGTATCAGGTTGGATCCTCAACAATGCCTCACAAGGTGAACCCAATAGATTTTGATTTTGGGGGAATATAACTGGATTTATTTTTACTTCAATACCTCCTCATAAACCCACCCTTGCAGATATAGATTGTGACCGATTTTCTTTACCTGTAACTTCCCAGAATAGCTTTGGTATTTTTATTATTCTTATTAAATTTTTTTTGTAGAATAACGTATCATAAAGTTTTCTGGAAAAAATCTTTGGTTTCATTGCTTTTGTTTGCTATTGATTTCGATCGTAACTTAAAAGTAATTAACTTTTGACGCAATCGATTTTGTTCATCCAATATAAAAAGATCAAATGGCAGCTATGATGAGCCAAAACAAATCTAATGTAAGTCTCTGTTCTCTGTTGTGTTACCATAGTTTCCACTACTGACCACTTGCCAACCATATAGCATGCAATTAATATGCACATGCAAATATATCGTTGCCATGTATAACAACCTTCGAATTAGTCTTATATATCTTTATGTACACGAAAATGTTTGACAATGAACAATTTAAGTCTAATTTTATTCCATATTTACAATTGGAGGAAATTTTTGAAGGCATTGCAGAAAGATAAAGTGAATTTGCGAGTTTATCAATTGAAAAGAATAAGTTAGAGTTTAAATTAGTATGAGTAATGTCAAGAGTCCTGGAATTGATTCATCTACGATTAACTGGTTTCTATGTACTTTAGACATCTTTTGAGACAAATGTTGTGTGTTGTGTACATGTTGATAAAAGAACTTTTTTAAGAGATTGCTTCTAATAGTCCCACACTCCCACTACATAAATTATACAAAAACTTCTGAAACCATAGTTAATGATGTAAAAATTTCAAACTATTATATATGAATATTGCCTACAGAAAAATTGTTTAAAGAAAAGAACACATGCTTATGTTAACAGTTAACTGCTAATTCTTGCAAGCATGTTATGTGCTCATGGCTCTGATTTTCAAGACTCCATCCATACTCTACTAGATCATTTTAAAACAGTAAGATTATATCCAAGGACTAGAGTTTCAGTTTCTTTTTCTGATGAGAAACAGTAGTTTGCGTTTATTGCATCTAGCAGGTATGCTTGTTGGGGCTTCAACTGTCTTTTTTGCTTACATCGGTTTTGATTCAGTTGCCAGTATGGCAGAGGAGGTATGCCAATTTCCATGGTATTAATTATAATTTTGTAGAATGTCATGTCTTGAGAGGGGACTTTGAACGATGAAAGTAATTTTCCTGATCCTACAGGTGAAGAATCCTCAAAGAGATTTGCCTCTAGGTATAGGGGCTGCATTGTCTATCTGTTGCATGTTGTATATGTTGTTGTTAGTCTGGTACCCTACCACGCGATGGATCCTGACACCCCCATCTCCTCTGCATTTTCTAGTCATGGGATTCAATGGGCATCGTAAGCAAACATTTTGCTTTTCATTTATGTTCAATATTATAATTGACTTGACTCTTCATATATCTCCTCTTCTTTTTTTTAAAATTTATCTATCTGCTTACTTTGCAGGTATATAATAACTCTGGGAGCTTGTACTTCTCTCTGCTCAACATTGACAGGTACTCCCCTAATATAAAGGAGATAAAGGTGCTGGAGAAGAAGAAAGTGAGGAGGGCCAAGCTTTACTATCTCAGGGATAGATTTAATCCACTTGAGAACTTTTTGACATGTTGAAGACTGAAGGATACATTATGACCGAGTCGGAAGCTGCGGTTTTTCTTCCTTGCTTATTTGAGAAGGTTATTATGACCCTGAGCTCCATTATTTTAGACTTTAATTTAATAGATTGTTGCTTTCCCACGGGTCTGATAACAAGGAGACCAAATATGTCACTGAGTCTGTCTCACTGACCTAGTGTTCTTGCAACTTTGCAGTCAGAGTCTAAGTACAAGGATGTTAATAGCACTGATAATGGTTCCATAGAGGAACAACAGTTGAAAGCAGTGGCATCATCTTCACATTCTGCAAATCAAGAAGCATTAGAGGTGAAGTTTGGTGAACCACCTCCATCAAACCAAGACAAAGTTGAAGAGGAAAATCATGAAACTCCTCTGCCCAATACTGATGCCATCTGCCGAACCACCAGGGGTAAGAATAAAAGCTTTCCTTATTGAAAACCTTCTAGAGTCGAAGTACAACATTTTTAGTTTTGCTTGCAGGCAAGTGTGACTGTTAAGTGTGACTTGCAGTTAGAGTGAGCTAGGGGACCATTAATACAAATAGGGGATTATATGATTATCCTGATTGTCTTGTGTGTTCTTTAGCATGAGTGGGAATAAAAAATGAACATCAGATCTTACTGGTCCCTTGTAATCATTCAGGGACACCCTTCACTGTAGATGCACATCAGATTTTTTTTCTTCTGCATTTTATGTACATATAGAGTTGGCATACATTGCGGTGATGGTTGAATAGATATGTGTTTATGTTTTTTCAACAGAAGGATGGATGTGTATGCTAATGTAAGGTATGTACGTATATGTTTCAGCTGTCCTTATTGGTAGTATTGTTTTCAGGGAGTTCCTGTTGACGTGAACCATGGGTTTAGCGTTGATTTTGTTTGGAAGAGCACAAGTTTTGATAGGATGCAGGGAGCCATGAAAACTTGGCACCTGACAGGCCAACAACTCCATCCCATGAAGACCCTCGTGCTATGGGACCATGGCAAGGCAGCAGGTTCCGTGGCCACATGGAGCCAACCCCGCCAAGTCACACTACTATTTTATGCATGCTTAGGTAGTAGCTTAATTTTATGGATAGTTTGGTTTATTTTGTGGATGTAATCAAATTCACAATTCAATATAGTAGTAGTAATTTATATTGCAAAGTGAATTTGAGATGCATATATGGATATTTTGTGGATGTATTATTGGGATATATTTTGAATGGTTGATACATTTTGGCTTTAAATTTAAATGAGAATTTAGACCTTTTAGTTATATATATCATTGCATTAGCATATTACAGGTGCATTGGTAATGTAGGTGAGCAACAACCTTTTTTTTTATCTACAACATTTTAAAAATGTTGTATATTTGTACAACATAATGTGTAGTAGTCAATGTTTCAGTGTTTTCTACAACGTTTTTAGCCAGAAAACGTTGTGGAATCATACATTCTACAATGTTTTCAAGCATCTGCTAATTTATGGAAAACAAATCTACAACATTTTTTTCTTTAAAAACGTTGTATAAGGTGTCTAACTATAGCGTTTTAAAAATATTGTGTAAGGGTGTCAAATAGATGACACCCTTAACTACGACATTTTTCTGATTGAAACTACAACGTTTTTTTGTGTTATCTATTTACTGTTTTGTAGTAGTGGCATGACATTTACTATCTTCTATGATTTAAAAAGTTTATCAACAGTTTTATCAGTGAGACTCAGCTTAATAAATAATCCACATCATCGAATCATCCTTGCACTACGGGGCAAAGATATTCATTAGTATCACCAATGGTCATGATCATGCCAACAACTGTCTATCAATGCACTACGGGCCAATGATGACTTTTATCACATCATTTGTAACATTACGGGTCATGATTATACCGAATAATCTCTGGTCATAATCATACCAATCAACTGTCCATCTATGCACTACGGCTAAAGATGACTTTCATCACAATATAAGCATGATGATGATGACAATGATATAAGAATTCAATTTAAATGAGAGCAAGGATAAATTTTAAAGATTTATAATTTAATTAATCCAGAATTTAATAATGTTCAAATTGCCAACATGATACTGCATTGTGGAGTAAAATTCAAGAATAATATTGTATCAAAAATAATTTGGACAGAAAAGAAATCAATTTTTGTCGTGAATAGTAGTACCCCGTGAATAATAACCGAGTAAATAGTACCCCGTGAATAGTACTTCGGGAATAGTAATCCTTGAATAGTACACCGACATGAAAAGATACTGGATGAAGCGCAAATATCAAGGATATTCTACTAATTTCATGGAGTATAGAAGCAATACTTATCAACATAAGTGTAGAATTAGAAATATGAAACAAAATAATATTACTTACATACTACAGAGTATGGAAGAAAATATTATTTCTTACGAATATTGAACAAGAATAATATCACTTATGAATACGAAAGAAATAATACCCCTTACCTTAGTAGGAGATTGGATACTGCAATAGTATAGTAACAAAATACTCTTCTTCTTTCTCTCTTATTCTCTCTATACTTTCTCTCTCTATAGCTTGAATGAATTGGTGAAAAATAATGAAGAAATAAGCTTCTATTTATAGGATTGGCAGAGTAAGGGTAAAATAGTCTTTTTGCCATAATTTATGACATCATCACTTACATCATCGATCATATTACATCATTGCTTACCTCATCGTCTGATGGCATCATCGCTTATCTCATCATCCGATGACATCATCGCTTACATCATAGAAATTCATATTCAATTTGTTCTCTTCCATATCCTTTTACTTTTATACTATGAATTTACTATAATAATGTTACCGTTCAAATTATAAAAAACGTACTATTATATAATCACATCATACTACTATAATGTAATATTATAATAATATATTTGAATGAATTGTTTTATCGAAAAAGATAAAATACCAACTTTCAACAAATGTCACATGCTAAAAATTCCTCAGTTTAAATTCACATTGAATAAATATTTTCTTATCATATATATCAACAATTAATTATTCATAAATAATATTATAAAATTACAATATTGACAACCAGATCGTTCCTAGGAAAGAGGAGCCTTTTCGATAAGTATTTCTCCCTATTGACGCGCAATTAGGTGACCAAACCCCTTTCCTCGACAGAACTTTCTAGACATTGTCAATAATACAAATAATAATATTATTCAAATAATATGAATTATTGATTTGATAATTTGAAATACTGTGAAATGACAATTATTGAATCAATAATATAAAATATCAACGTAGAAATTATTGAATCAATAAAATAAAATATTGAGCAATAATTCTTTGTAATAATTATTGAGTAGTGACTTCTTACGTAAGCATCAATAATCAAGATATTGTACAATACTGGTGTGTTACTATGTAACCACGCCATTATTACTATACTTTTATCATCGGGTATTTCAGCAGATTAACGATAAAACTTTTCGCTAGCTATTTTTATAAAAGATATTTACATAGTTTTCTAACTCCAAATAATAATTACATTGTGGGGTCCACCAATGATTGTTCCATCGTACGAATATTCTCCGACCAAAAAGAATATTTCCTGACCAAAAGAATATTTTATAACAACTTGCTTACTTTGCAAAATTTATAAATATTACCCATAACTATAACATTATATCAAATCCACACCATAATATTCAAAATGATATTTAAAGAAAAATTAATCTTTATTCATAAAAGTTGAGGTCTTACAATTCAATTAGTCATCGTACCTACGAAGAGACTCCCACCTTTCTTACACATACCTAACTAGTAATGTGATTAATTTTGAATTTGGTGGACCTTGCGGTGTAATTTGGAACAGTTAGGAGCTGTCTAGATTTTATTTAGGTTAATCATAAAATTAGGATTTTTATTTTTTTATTAATATTTTTTTTTGACTTTCATGGTTAGTTGCATATTTGTTTTGTGATTGGTGGAAAGATGGACTCTTATTATAGTTGGAATAATAATTTTGCTTGGCCTCAAGAACCTTATGAAAATTTTAATGCACACCAAGTAAATTAATTTTTTCCAACTTATGAAAATCCTTATCTAAGTTCATATCCATATCCATATCCATATTTGGATTCAGAACCTCAATATCCACAAGAATTATCAAATGAAGACGAGGAAAGATTCAACACCTTAGAGAAAACTATGGAAGTTTTAATGAAAAATCAATGTAGCATTATATCTCGTCTAGAAATTCAAATGAGACGATTAGCCACCATAATAAATGAACAAGAGGTGGGTGATTTTTCTAGTAACTCTGATGTTAATTTTGAAAATCTTGATAGTTATGAAAATTATGAGGAAAATGAAACTTTTGTATTTAATTTTACACAATTTGAGTCAAGTGAATTTGAAGAGTTTAAAAATAATGAGTCTATGTCTAAAATTGATCATGTCACATTTAATAAGTCAGTTGAAAAAGTCTATAAGCCTTAAGCTCCATACCCTGAAGGACGTATTCCCAAAAAATCACTAGTGATTTTTTGGATCAACCCATTAAAGTAAACATGATTCAAGAGTTGTCAATGACCCAAAAAATAATTGAAAATAGACTCTTGATTGAAAAATATCCAATTGATTTTTTCTTAAATCATCTTGACCAAAATTAGAATGAATCTGAATATTTAGATAAGGTTAATGAGTTGTTGAGATCCACAACAAATAAGTCAACTAAACTAGAACATGTATTTGAACCAATTCTTCCATCTTTTGAACATGTTAGTGAAAGTTTTTCTGAGGTAAACTTTAAGTATAATTCTGATGAAAATGTCGACTATTTTCAATTTCCTAGACTTCCTAAAAATAATGAAAAGTTCACACTTACTTACCCATTTGTATCATTCATTTCTAGTCACATACTTTTTGGGATATATGCAATTCGTAGGTATGTACATTTGTTTTCTTTCTCACCACATTTCCTTGCAGAATAAATGCCCCGCATACAAGGTACAATTCTTTCATTTCTTTGTTCTCTATTTTCATTTGTATACAATGAGGACAATGCACGATTTAGGTATGAGGGGGTTTGTTTGTATTATTGTATTAGATTATTTTTTTAGGAAAATATAGAAAAAAATTAAAAAATTTGTTTGACTTTTTATGGATTGAATTGATTCTAATAAGTTTCTATGGAACAAAACTCAAGAGTAAGATTAAAAGATTTAAAACTCTTGAACATTTGATTAGATACGAAATCTTAGTTTGAAATACCATTTGGATAAAATTGATTTCATAAACATTTTTGCACTTCACGTTTACACTAATTCTTAGTTGTGATGTATAAACTATGATTCGAGTAATTTAAAAAAAATGGAAAAAAAAAGTTGAAAACAAAAAAGAAATAAATAATTGCTTCAATATCCATTGAACGAAATAATTGGGTATCCAAGCTTCAGGAAGCATCGATATTCACACTAAAAAGTGGATAAAAGTAGCTTCACTAGTTTAATTTTATGGCCTTTATTACTCGAGTTATGTGACGCCCCCAAAATTAGGTATACATCACCCATCTTGGGTCGCCAGATATATGGTACAGAATTCAAATACAACTTACTAATACAACTGTCGTGTACAATACGACAAAACATAAACTGTGAGTTTGAATACAAATATTGTCTACTAGAGAGTATACAAACTCAAAAGGAGTCCTCATTACAATTATTATCACGCTATTTCATAGAATAGTAAGGACTACTAATGCAAACATCTAGGACCATCACTCTGTTCCCCGACTAGTCCCTGCTACGTTCTCATTTCCTGAAGAGAACAATGAAAGCAAAAGGGTGAGCTCAACTAGCCCAGTAAAAAATATTATGACTAAGATAATGCAGAATAAATTATCATTAGCCTTAAACAGTGTTAAACTGATACAATATAACAAACATCAAGTTTAACTGCAGCGGAACCAGTAATCCATTAAAAGAGTCAAGTAGAGAATAAAATCTACTATCTTCTATGATTTAAAAGGTTTTTCATGACTTTTATCGCTGGGACTCAGCTTAATAAATAATCCACATCATTGAATCACCCCTTCACTACGGCCAAGGATATTCTTTAGTATTATGACCACAAATTATCAATGCACTACTGGCTAAGGACATTCGTGTATTCATTAATGGCCATGATCATGCCAACAACTGTCCATTAATGCACTACGGGCCAATGAGGACTTTTACCACATCATTTGTAACATTACGGTCATGATTACACCGAATAATCCCTGGTCATAATCATACCAAGTCCATCTATGCACTACAGGCCACAGATGACTTTCAACAAAATATAAACATGAGGATGATGACAATGATCTAAGAATTCAATAAAACAAGTTCAAGAATTAATTTATCCAGGAACTAATAACGTCCAAATTGTCAACATGCTACTTCTTTGTAGAATAAAATTCAAGAATGCTCAGATGAATATTTCCATGAAAAGATACTGGATGAAGCGCAAATATCAAGGATATTCCACTAATTTCATGGAGTATAGAAGTCAAAGTTTTAACCAACTGAATATAATAAAGAATGGAATAACAAAAGAAATCACCAAGCATGCGATAGACCGCACACATACGCAGTTATTCCAATGTAATAATAAATAACGGAACCGTGTCCCGGCGTGAAACGCATGATGAGGATATTCTAAAAGAATAATAAAGAATGGAATCAGTCCGTGAAGCGCATGCATGTGATATATTCGGCGAATAATAAATAATGGAATCGGGTTCGGCAGAAACGCATGACATGGATATTATGCGAATAATAAATAATGGAATAATGAAGAATTTCACCAAGTATAGGGTAGCTAGCGATATCTGAGTTATTCCAACAGAATAATAAGGAATGGAATAACAGAAGTTCTCTTCATGAATACAAAAGAAATAACACCCATTACCTTAAAAGAAACTGGATATAAGAGTAGGGAAGTAGCAGAATACTTTTCTATAGTTTCTCTATAATTTCTCTCTCTAGAGTTTCAGTGAATTCGTAAGAAAATAATGAAGGAATGAGCTTCTATTTATAGAAGAATGGACTGCATAGTAACTAATTCATGAACGGTCCAGATCGATTTACTTTTAAACGGACGGTCCAGATTGATTTAATAAAATATTCTAATAAAACAAAATCTTTTAAATAATATATATATATATATATATATATATATATATATATATATATATATATATATATATATAACATTAGTCACAGGTTATGAACCCCGTGAACACGCCTAAGACATTCAAACTATAACATATATATAAATATAATAATCATAATAATTGTACTCCCGCCAATATTGAAAATCAAAACATATATATATATATATATATATATATATATATATATATATATATATATTATA
This sequence comes from Panax ginseng, assembly GCA_020205605.1. Classification (NCBI taxonomy): domain Eukaryota; kingdom Viridiplantae; phylum Streptophyta; class Magnoliopsida; order Apiales; family Araliaceae; genus Panax; species Panax ginseng. Next base: position 49,966,994 of record CM035150.1, read on the forward strand.
TAAGACTTATATATATATATATATATATATATATATATAATGAATAACTCGCTACTAGGTTATTTTGAAAAATAGATAAATGGGGTCCATAAAATAAACTAAAATTACCACAAATACTTCATAAAAATCTCTTCAATATTTTTAACAACATTTATCATCATTATTATAATTCACAATATTAATCGACCAGGTCGTTCCCAGGAAAGTGGGGGCTTTCCAATAAGGATTTCTCCCTATTGGCGCACAATTAGGTGACCAAATCTCTCCTTGACAGAACTTCTAGACATCGTTAATATTGTAAATAATAATATTAATAACCTTGTCGTCTTAATTATTAGTTTAATAATATTGACAATAATTGAATCAAATAACGTGAGATACTATGCAGCAATTACTGTAGCAATAATTGAACAAAACTGAGTGACTTCTCACGTAAGCATCAATAATCAATACCGTGTGCTACTGTGCAACTACGCGTATTACTGTACTTTTAACACCGGGTGTTTCAACAGTTAACGGTAAAACTTCCGCCGTTATTTTCATAAAGTATTTTTGTCATTTTCTCAATCCGACAATAATTCCGTTGTGGGGTCCACCAATGATTATGTTGTTGTACGAATATTCCTGTTAAAACGAATATTCCCCGACCAATCGAATATTATATAACAACTTGCGTACTTTGCAAAATTTATAAATATTACCCACAACTATAACATTATATCAAATTCATTCCATAATATTCAAAAATGATATTTATAGAAAATTCATCTTTATTCATAAAAGTTGGGGTCTTACAAGTTAGCAAGCCCCTAGGGGTGTTTTTACATCTAGTGCCCTAAAGCTAATTGGTTTGCGAGTCATTGGTCCAATTTTGGCTACATGGATAACTCTGAAAAGCCTAAAAAATGAGACATTGCACAAGTCAAAAAAATAATCAAAAAAATTGACAAAAAAACGAATTTGCTTGATTTTCATAGTAAAAATTCCTACTAGGAGTTATATCACATACTCAATGCATGCATCACATGTAATTAATTTTATGAAGGATGAAGTCTATAGTGAAGATAAAATATTTTTGATAAGGTGAAAATGTGATTTTAATTTAATCTTACTTATGTATAATGCCCATGGATATTTAGAAGTTTTCTTTCAATTTTATAACTTGTTGAACCGAAAAATAATTTTAAATTTTGTGGGTATATTTACTACAAACCCTCACGAGACACAACTCGTACACTTGGGGTAACATTGGGGGTTTAAAGACTTGTTGCATATGCTAAGTGTAATCGTGTTTCCTATGAAAATGGGTTTGTATAATTTTTGTTTTATTTTAGTTTTCTTTTTATTTTACTCGAGAACAAGCAAAAGCTAGGTATGAGGGTTTTGATAGACACATGATTAATACATTTTAATATTCTCATATTTATTATTTTATATGCTTATTTTATTTAACTAATACATTTTATTTTGTTTTGTAAGAAATAATATTTATTTTTATTGGGGAGCAAATAAAGGATTTATATCCAACTTTTAAAGATGGAAAAAGACTCTTGGAGGATTACAATATAGAGATTGAAGTCAAGAAGGAAAGAAGAGGGAAAAAAAAGAATAGAAGTGTCCAAGTTTAATGAATCTAAATTAGGTTTCAAATTTATTTTTCCTATAAATAAGTCTCTTGTTTTAGAGAGAAGGAGGAGTATTTTTGTATTAGTTTAGGATAGAAATAGGTTAAATTACTTATTCATTGTATATTCGTTGGATAATCGTTAATTAAAGTGAGTTTTCTTATTTATTTTTAATCTTCTTCTCTTTTTTATTTTAGTTAGTTTATTTATTTTCATGTCTAGTTAATTTTTTATATCTAGGATGAAGATGAAATTAAATAATTATTCATGATAATATTTTTCATCTCTTCTATTATTTATGCTTTTATGTTTAATTAAATTCGCCTTCATGTTTCGTTACTGAAATACCTTCGTTCTATAGTTCTTATGTGATTTTAAATTAATTAAGAGATTTTGATATATTATTGTTAAGATATGAGTTTTTTATAATCCATGCTTGCTCAATGAAGTTTTGATGGGTTATAGTTAATCCTTAAATTTTTATAGTCTAAGCGTGCCCACGTTAATTGTAAAATTGCTAAATTAAAGGGAAGGGAGATAAAAATCATAATTAACTTATAAAAATAGAAGAGATTAAATTACTTATTATGTTTATTGTTTAATGGATTCGGATTCCTAAATTTCTTCCTCAATATTAGTTTTCATATTCTAGTTAATCAATCTTCAATCTTTATTTATAATTTGCCTAAAATAAATATTAATGATACATTAAAGTTAATCTAGTCTTTGTAATTCGATCTGTACTTGCCAGTTCTTCTGACACTATGTACTTGTAGTTACATATTTTTAGCACATCAAAAAGCCTCATATTTATAGATTTTTGAAGTTAAGGGCAAAAATGTCATTTGGTATTTTTGTATTGAAATTCAACTGCCAGGATGTGTTGATTTAAAATTGGAAGGCCCGGATGAATTTTCTTGCAATTAAGCACATAGACTGGGAAAGGGAAGAAACATAGATTTTTCAAAATCTTTGACATTTAATGAATAGGCCCATGACTTATTCCTTTTAACTTTCTCAGCCAAGCAAGTACAAAACATTTTCATTCAGTCAAAGGCATAAAGGTTTTAAGCCTTGGGCATTCAATTCCTCCAAATGAGCATTACACACACATGCACTATTTTCCAGCATATTCGGTTAACAAGGTGGAGGCTTACCAAGCCTTCACATTTCTCTTTACTCACATGTAGGGGTGAGCATTAGGTTAATAACCGAACCGAACGTAATTTTGGTTATAACCGAAACCCGAAAATACCTCGTTTTAGGTATCCGAACAAATAAGCGAATTTTGTATTAGCATCAATAACCGAATAGGTTATTCGGTTATTAAGAATAAATCTTGAATTGAAAATATATATTTGGATTAAAATAAAACACCGCAGACAAGGCCAATCACGGATACCAAAAACCCGAAACATAAACCAAAAGACCTCTTAAACATTGGACCAAATCTTTTATAAAACGAGGCCTACTTGACCCAAGAAACTCCAAAGACCTTCATGATGCCGACAATAGTGCCCTTTGTAATTGGGAAAATTATTAAGAGCTGTGACCACATTAGCGAGATTGGGAAAAGTCCGAGCATGAGCCATTAGAAGCATGAAGAGGCACATGAACCGTGACGCCCCAAAATTAGGTATACATCACCCATCTTGAGTGCTTGAGATATGGTAATCTTTGAATTCAAATACAACTTAATAATACAACTATGGTTTTACAATATGACAAAACATAAAGCGTGAGTTTGAATACAAATATTGTCTACTAGAGATTATACAAACTCAAAAGGAGTCCTCATTACAATTATTATCACACTATTTCACAGAATAGAGAGGACTACTAATGCACCATCTAGGACCATCACTCTGTTCCCCGACTAGTCCCAACTACGTTCTCATTTTCTGAAGAGAACAGTGAAAGAAAGGCTAAGCTCAACTAGCCCAGTAAGAAATATTATGACTAAGATAATGCAGAATAATTTATCGTTAGCCTTCAACAGTGTTAAACTGATAAAATATAATAACTATCAAGTTTAACTGCAGCGGAATAAGTAATCCATTAGAAGAGTCAAGTAGGGAATAAAATCTACTATCTCCTATGATTTAAAAGGTTTTTCATCACTTTTATCGCTGGGACTCAGCTTAATAAATAATCCACATCATCGAATCACCCCTGCACTACGGCCAAGGATATTCTTTAGTATCACGACCACAAATTATCCATGCACTACGGGCCAAGGACATTCGTGTATTCATTAATGGTCATGATCATGCCAACAACTGTCCATCAATGCACTACGGGCCAATGAGGACTTTTATCACATCATTTGTAACATTACGGTTATGATTACACCGAATAATCCTTGGTCATAATCATACCAAGTCCATCTATGCACTACAGGCCACAGATGACTTTCAACAAAAAATAAACATGAGGATGATGACAATGATATAAGAATTCAATAAAACAAGTTCAAGAATTAATTTATCTAGGAACTGATAACGTCAAAATTGTCAACATGATACTGCTTTGTAGAGTAAAATTCAAGAATGCTCATAAGAATATTTCCATGAAAAGATACTGGATGAAGCGCAAATATCAAAGATATTCCACTAATTTCATGGGTATAGAAGTTAAAGTTTTAACCAACTGAGTATAATAAAGAATGGAATAACAAAAGTAATCACCATGCATGCGATAGTATCAAGATAGGCGAGTTATTCAACAGAATAATAAAGGATGGAAACGGTCCAAGGCAGAAGCGCAAAGCAGGATATTAAAAACAGAATAATAAATAATGGAACCAGGTCCGGCGTAAACGTACAGATAAGATATTTTGATAGAATAATAAATAATGGAACCAGGTCCAACAGAACGATAGACAAGATATTAAGCGAGAATAATAAAGAACGGAATATTAGAAGAATGTCACCATGTATAGGGTAGCTCGGCGTATACTGAGTTATTCAATGAATAATAAATAATGGAATAACAAAAGTTCTCTTCATGAGTACAACAAATAACATCCCTTACAGTGAAAAAGAAGCCGAATATAAGAGTAGGAAAGTAGCGAGAATACTTTTCTATAGGTTCTCTTATAATTCTCTCTCTAGAGTTTCAAAGTGAATTCGTAAGAAATAATGAAGGAATGAGCTTTATTTATAGAAAATGGAATGAATAGTAACTAATTCATGAACGGTCGCATCGATTTACTATTAAGCAGACGGTCCATATTGGTTTACTATTAAAACTTAAAACAACGGTCCATACTGATTTACTATTAAAACTTTAAACCAACGATCCATATTGATTTACTATTATAACTCCACCAGCGGTCCATATTAACTTAATATTATATCTTCAACCAACGGTCTGAAAAATTAGCACATCTCTTTATGGAATAATATTGTACCCAAATACCCGAATGCACAATACTAGAGTGAATAGTAACTGGGTGAATAGTAACTCGTGAATAGTAACTCCGACACGAAAAGTGTCCCGAATACCCAATTGAATAATATATCCTCCAGACATCAATTATACTAACACAAATAAGTCCAACACAATGGAACTATAAAATTCATCTTTAATCAACACAAACTTATTCATTATTAATATTATAATTCACAATATTTAACAACTAGGTTGTTCCCAGGAAAGAGGGGGCTTTTCGATAAGGATTTCTCCTTATTGGCGCGCAATTAGGTGACCAAACCTCTCCTTGACAGAACTTCTAGACATTGTCAATATTGCAAATAATAATATGAATAACTTTCTTAAATCTCAATTATTGATTTAATAATATATCATATTATTATACGGATGATCTTTGTAACAATAATTTAATCAATAATATGAGAGATATGATGCGATAATTATTGTAGCAATAATTGAGTATAACCGAGTGACTTCTCACGTAAGCATCAATAATCAATACCGTGTGCTACTATGTAACAACGCGTACATCTTGTACTTTTTCAACACCGGTGTTTCAACGAGCTTAACGGCAAAACTTCCACCGTTATTTTCATTAAGTATTTTTGTCGTTTTCTCAATCAAGACAATAATTCCGTTGTGGGGTCCACCAATGATTGTCACCGTAAATGCGGATATTCCACGATAAAAGAATATTCCCCGACCAATCGAATATTATATAACAACTTGCGTACATTGCAAAATTTATAAATACTACCCACAACTATAACATTATATCAAATCAACACCATAATATTCAAAAATATAATTCGAGAAAATTAAATATTTATTCATAAAATCTGGGGTCTCACAATCTCCCTTTGTTATGGAATTTTGCCCTCGAAATTTACGTACGTACCTGGTATGCTGAACAGGTGAGGATACCTTGACTTCACTTCAAATTCTAACTCTTGAGGTATAACCTTTGAGCGTCGAATATGATCCTTCTTATCCAAGATTTTAACATGTATCTCCTCATACGTTAAATCTTCTGTTATCTCATCCGTTTCTAAATTAATAATGTAGTTCGGGTCGTCCACATATTTACGTAACATCGATACGTTAAAAACGTTATGAACACGCGACATACTTGGTGGTAAAATGAGTCTATAAGCCACAGTTCCTACTTGATCGAGGATTTCAAATGGGTCAATTAAATCGAGGGTTTAGATTTCCTCTCTTCGTCAATTCTTGCTTCTAGAATAACGCCCTCTCGAACCTTTTTAATTATTCACATTCATCAGCTCCGAGTGTGTAGCTTGAGCGGCTTTAACTTTATCGATTAAAGTTGATTCTACTCATATATTCGTTATCTTCACATGGGTTCATATATTCGCACTTGTAACCGCATATGATCTTCTACTCAATGCGTCAGCTACCACGTTCACTTTTCCATGATGGTATTGAATGATATGATCGTAATCTTCAACATCTCGAGCCAACATCTTTGGCACATGTTACGTTCGTTTTTGGTGAAGAAAATATTTGAGGGTTTAAGAAATGGGTTTTGTACTGGGGTTAATATAAAATTCGATTTCACGCTCTGGGGTAGACCAGGAAGTCTTCAAGAATACGTCAAGAAATTTATTAACAATAGAAATATCATTCAAAATTGTGACCCTCATCCAAGACTTGGATAGTACGTCACATTGATACATATCAACTTGCCATCGTCATTCACGACGTCGCCTACAGAAAGTCTGGCTTCGGTGCATTCCACACAAAAAAGTCAACAATGAAAGGACCGGGGCTCTTTACTTATGGCTTGATATGACAATGATTGACTTTAGTGGTTTGGTTTCTTTGAATTCGCATAACAGGTTGGTTAGGAGTATGAAAGCTAACAACCTTACGAAAAGAATGATGAGTAGTTAACCAATCGTTTCCAAAAATTACATCAATGGCAAGTATTTTCAAAGAGATACGATCGACAGGTAACGTGAAAGTGTTGATTTGAACAAGATTTATAAATAGTGGAGGTAACGAAGGTTTCTCCCAACTGAGTTTAAACAGATATATCCAAGTCTAACTTCTCCGGAGTTAACTTCAAACATTGAACACAACTAGGTGAAATAAAAGAGTAAGTAGAACCGGTATCTAACACGGTATAAACTTCACAAGAGTTTATGACTAACATACCCGTGATAATTTTATTCAGGTTCCTTGTCACGAAAAAAAACGCTCTCTCTTAAACTACCAACTTTGACTTTTCTAGGACAGCCTTTGGTGCCTCCATCCTAGCTGAACTTGTCTTCGGTGAACGACAAAATCGGGCTAAGTGACCTTCTCTTCCACAATTATAACATGCTTTGACGGACATCGCGCGGTTTGATCGATGTGTCCCTCCCCTCCGCATTTGAAGCATATGATAGGTGGTCATTCTCCTTCCTTAACAACGGGTCCTGGTGCTGACGTCTTTCCATCATTGTTGAATCTCCTCTTCTTGAAATTTCCATTCTTATTATTTTGACCATGATTACCATCGAAGTGGTTACCATTTCTTGCCTGTTGATTCCCTCCATGCTTATTGTCACCGCTTTGATGACTGCTCTCATTGGTATTATCATTTTTCCGGCTGCTCTTTTTTCATTGCGTTGACTCGTTATCGCACTCCACTAACTGAGCCCTATTTACAACATTTGAATACAAACACAGTTTATGAGAAATAAGATGTTGAAGTATCTCCGGCTTCAAACCTCTTAAAAACATCCGCGTCATTCTCTCTTCATTATCCACCAAGTGGGATGCAAATTGGGACAACTCGGCAAACTTGGCTTCGTACTGTGACACGGTCATGTTGTTTTGCTCCAACTTGATAAATTCCACCTCCTTCATGTGACGAATGCTTTCGGGAAAGTACTTGTCATTGAATAGCTCTTGGAACTTCTCCCAAGACATCTTGAGTGCGTTAGGCTGGGTACATTTTACAGATTCCCACCAGTGATCTGCCTCTTCACGCAACATAAAGGTGGAAAAGGGAACCTTTTGCTCCTCGGAGCATCCCAAGACATCAAATTTCTTGGTGATCTATTTTAACCACGTCTCCGCCTTAAGTGGTTCTGGCTTTCCCAAAAACTCCGGTGGTCCCAGTTCCTTGAATTGCTTAGTGGTGACCAACCGTGGGTTGCCATTGTTTCCTCCTGCATTATGAACAGGAGCCACCTTCGCCTGATGTTGCATGAATTCTAAAAAACTCCTAAATGTACCGTCGTTTGTCAATTGATTAGTGTTGTTGTTTACATGAGGATTGTCACCTTCTTGATGCACATTATCCTGATTATTGATATGTGGTGAATTAACGGTCGCCTGTGCTCCATTGCTATTCTCAACATTCTCAGATGTTATTTTTGAGATCTCGCCACAAAACAAAAGGTTAATTGACATGTAACATATTATCCCTATATTTACGGTGACCAATTAAATAAAAAAAACTTAGGTAGGTCATACTAGCGAAGGAATTCCCCGTCTCTCCCCTCCTAGTTCTATTCTCACATCTTAGACAGGGATCATATCCTTAAGCTTTGATACCAACTGTGACGCGCCCAAAATTAGGTATACATCACCCATCTTGAGTCGCCAGATACATGATACAGAATTCAAATACAACTTAATAATACAACTGTCGTGTACAATACAACAAAACATAAACTGTGAGTTTGGATACAAATATTGTCTACTAGAGATTATACAAACTCAAAAGGAGTCCTCATTACAATTATTATCACACTATTTCATAGAATAGTGAGGACTACTAATGCACCATCTAGGACTATCACTCTGTTCCCCGACTAGTCCCAGCTACGTTCTCATTTCCTGAAGAGAATAGTGAAAGAAAGGGTGAGCTCAACTAGCCCAGTAAGAAATATTATGACTAAAAAAATGCAGAATAATTTATCGTTAGCCTTCAACAGTGTTAAACTGATAAAATATAATAACTATAAAGTTTAATTGCAGCGGAACAAGCAACCCATTAGAAGAGTCAAGTAAGGAATAAAATCTACTATCTTCTATGATTTAAAAGGTTTTTCATCACTTTTATCGCTGGGACTCAACTTAGGGGGTGTTTGATAAAAACTGAATAAATCTGAATGAGCTGAATCTGAATCTGAATGAGTTGAATCTGAATCTGAATGAAAAAAACTGTTTGATAATTGACATGTCTGAAACATCTGAATAACAAAACTTTATTATTCTACCCCTCTAAAAAAATTCAAAATTATTGTAAATTTATTTAATATTACTTAATATAATAGTTAATATTTTTTTTTAATTTTTTAAATTTTTTAAATTTTTTTTACTTCATTCGGCTGCTCATTCAACCATTCAATTCAAAAAATTTGACTTAGCCATTCAGCTCATCTATCTTACCGATTCAGCCATTCAGACCAAAACAAACACACTGACCAATTCAGCCATTCAGATTCAGCTTCATTCAGCTCTAAACAAACACCCCCTTAATAAATAATCCACATCATCGAATCACCCCTGCACTACGGCCAAGGATATTCTTTAGTATCACGACCACAAATTATCCATGCACTACGGGCCAAGGACATTCGTGTATTCATTAATGGTCATGATCATGCCAACAACTGTCCATCAATGCACTACGGGCCAATGATGACTTTTATCACATCATTTGTAACATTACGGTCATGATTACAATCGAATAATCCACGGTCATAATCATACCAAGTCCATCTATGCACTACTGTGCCACAGATGACTTTCAACAAAATATAAACATGAGGATGATGACAATGATATAAGAATTCAATAAAACAAGTTCAAGAATTAATTTATCTAGGAACCGATAACGCCCAAATTGTCAACATGATCTCGCTTTGTAGAGTAAAATTCAAGAATGCTCGGAAGAATATTTCCATGAAAAGATTTGGATGAAGCGCGCAAATATCAAAGATATTCCACTAATTTCATGGGTATAGAAGTCAAAGTTTTAACCAACTGAGTATAATAAAGAATGGAATAACAAAAGAAATCACATGCATGCGATAGACCGCACAGGCAGGTTATTCCAACAAAATAATAAAGGATGGAACCAGTTCAAATAAGCGTCTGATACATGATATTAAAATGAATAATAAATAATGGAACCAGTCCCAACAGTAAGCGCATAGGCGAGGATATTCCGACAAAATAATAAATAATGGAACCAGTCCCAAGGCGAACGCATACAGATAGGATATTACGCGGAATAATAAAGAACGGAATATTAGAAGAATGTCACCATGTATAAGGTAGCTCACAGCGTATCTGAGTTATTCCAATGTAATAATAAATAATGGAATAACAAAAGTTCTCTTCATGAGTACAACAAATAACATCCCTTACCATAAAAGAAACTGAATATAAGAGTAGGGAAGTAGCAGAATTCTTTTCTATAGGTTCTCTTATATTTCTCTCTCTAGAGTTTCAGTGAATTCGTAAGAAATAATGAAGGAATGAGCTTCAATTTATAGAAAAATGGAATGAATAGTTGTAATATCCGAGATTTCTATGTAATCTAACAATTTCAATAAACAAACTTATGTGAAATTCTTATGTGACAATTATTCATAAATGAATTATTTAATTTCATTATATGTTATGTGATAAGATGTATTGGAATGGTTGGTACAGTTGAGTCAACTATTCAATTTGGATAAGTATGAAATTAATTCTAATTAATTTTGTGGGATGACTTTAAAACATGACTTTGAGTTCAGAGAGGAATTTAGTGACGCGGACAGCGTATTTGAGTCTGGAACATCGAAATTAGTCAGGATAGGCTGTAACCACAAAATGCGTCACGGTTGACTTTTGGGTCAAGTCAACCGGTTGACTTTTTTGGGGAAAAAGTCAACTTCAAATTTTGAAGTTGAGTTTGATGAAACGGATAGTTCCATGACGTTCGAGACGTCGACTTTAGTAGGAATCGATATAAGTATCGAACACGTTTTGCTACTAGGGGCAAAATGGTCAAAATGGTCAAAATGATTATTAATTGATTAAATGATTAAAATAATATTTTTATTTACATAAAGTTCAGTTGCTGGGAGTCCTTGTGACAATCTATATGGGACAAGGGAGGGAGTATACGTATTATAAGGATTATTGAGGGAGAGGGGGTTACTCTTGTGTTATTAAAAAAAAACCTTTCATTTTCTTAACTCCTACCCATAATTAGCCTAATGAATTGTGAGTGTAATGATATCTGATCATGGGGGAGTTGTAATGAAATTTGGAGATTTCGGTTTCATTACACTATATATGAGGTATATACATTCCATCTAAACCTCTTCTTCCTTTCACAACAACTTTCTAACTAGAGAGCAAAAATAAAGAAAAGAGAAGAAAATATTGAGGGTTTTAGAGTGGTTCAAGGTGGGCTACGAATTCTGGAGAATCTTACAAGCAAGGAATGTGGTTATCAAGCTCCAATCAAGAAGAATTCGCAACCAAGGTAAGCTATGAGACCCACTTATATGATCTTGAGGAAAAAAAAATAGTGAAAAATGCATGTATAGCTATGATAAATGTTTTGTTTTGGCTTGGTGATGCCATGATTTCGTGTATTACTACTATGTGGATGATAAGAATGAAAATTCTGGTATATAACATGTTACTATTACATAAAGAATCATAGAATTCATGTATGCATTCTAACTATTTGATAAAATGCCTCTTAGTTGCTAATTTGATCAAAACATGAAAAGTTAGAGGGTTTGATTGTTGTAACATGTGTATATATGTTAGTAAATGTAGTCTGGACAGTAGGAATCAAATCCATGCATGCTAGAATCAAAATCATGATTTTTTGAAAAGTTGGGTTAAACTAGTTTGCATGAGTTTTCAGAATTTTCGGTCGCTTGAAATCATGTCTTCGGTAATCCGTTTGGTGCATGTAGTAAATTTGTAAAATAGTATGTAGCATGAAGTATAATCTGTCCAAATTTTATTCGGATCGAAGCTATATTGAGTGAGATATGAAAATCGTAAGCAAGCATGTTCACAACAAAAATCTGCAGAAATCTGGAATTTCCAGAATTTTTCTAAGTATGAAATCTGTTCGGGCACGCTTTTCAAGGCAGCCTGTTCGTGGTCTTAACTTGCTGTTTTCTGGGATGTGATATTTTTGTAAAATACTACGCTATATGGAGTATATTGTGTCAAAATTTCAGAGTCATATCATGTACAGATTGATAGGAATAAAATTGCAAAGTAAGTTTCAATCGCCAAAAAAATTTCCGGCAAAGAAGAGCATGATTTTAAAGGGTCGGGCCGGTCCGATCCGGCCGGGTCCGATCCGCCGCCTGGTCGGAAAATTTCGAAACTTTATTTTGTCCGATTTTCATTACGAACCCTGGACCTTTAAGATGCAACACTCAGCTTGTGTAGTTTAAAGTGTATTTAATTAAGTATTAGTTTATAAACATATTAATATTAAAAGGAAATTGTTTTCCTTTCGTTTTGAAGTTTGAGAACCACTTCAACTATGTGAGGCTATGTGTTATGTGATTGAATAAGCTTGACCTATGTGATGCAACATGATATGTAATTGAATTGTTTTGAATACAAGTTAACTTAATAAATCTTATTAAAATAATAGGAGACCCTTATACTTCAAACTAGATTGTGTATGAATGGTGATTAACGAGACACATGTGATTAGGTTATGTGAAGGTTAATTGCTAGCGTTAATTGTAGCGGGCTTATCAGGCAAGTTTCCTAACCCTAATTTCTTTTGGGTATTTATTAAATCCTTACTAAAATTATCGCAGTAAGGGTAAGTATTGGACTTGTGTTAGTTATTTATTCGTGCAAGTTTCTTCGTTGAAAAGTCATACAAACTTCAATTATCTTGCAAGCTTATCGATGATTATTCAGTTATTATTTTAACTGCCATATGTTTAAATTTCATTTCATTATCGAACTCGTTTCTAAGTATGTTTCACGGCCTTTGTTTCGGCTAGTTATTATTGATGGAAAAAGTGATTTAAAACAAATCTTTCGAAATTTATTAAATGTTTACCAATCCAAATTTCTTTGGTGCGGTCTCACATGATTACTAAGATGAACAACCCGAATAAACGGGCAAATAGATGTCGGGCAAATAGTCCCATTTCGCTTATGCATCTTAAAACTTAATACTTGTGCACAACGTAGGGTACAATAGGCTGATCACCTGGCGTACTTGCAGAGACCGTTTATAGTCTATTGGATTGTTAAACCGTCTGATGATTTTTGACGAAAGAAAATATGTTCAGGGTATTTTACACCCCTTAGTATGATATTGAAAATTCTTAAATTTCCATTCTTGATGTTCCTATTTAACACTTGACAATCATTTCAACTGTTGAGGTTTAGCTATTCAATTACTTTCACTCCTGATGTATGTTTTCAAATTTCTGTATATACTTGCTGGGCAATTCGTGCTCATTCTTGCTTAAACCTTTCAGTTAAGGGTGAGAAGGCTGAGGGTTCGGGCAAGGACAAGGGAAAGTCCAAGATGAAGTGATGCTAATGGTTATGTAATAAGTTAATTATTTCCGCATATGTGTAATGTAGCGATAAATGCTAAGACTAAGTTCTAGTATGTTTTAAGGTTGTAAAGATTTGGGATGTTATTTTGACTATTTATGTAATGGGTAATATAATATTATTATTATTGTTAAAGTTTACTTAGATAGATGATGTTGTATGTTGTATCATGAGCATCAAGTCATGTAATCGATGTTACACGGATTTGGGGGCGTCACAGGTTGGTATCAAAGCTTTAGGCTATAAACCTTAGGTGGGGAACCTTGGGCTATAACCTTAGAGAGAGTTAGTGGAGATGATAGGGAGATGAACTCACACAGAGTTCTAAGTGTAGTGTCAAATCTATTTTTCTAAAAACAAAATCAATATCTATTTTTCTAATCGAGTTGATTTGTGTTTTGATTATAGGATGTTAAGAGAAGAGGAAGTTAGAGATATTCGTGTAGTAAGTGAGCGATTAGTGGCAAATTGCACGAGCCTATATAATGAGGTAGCGGTGAGTCGATCCGGAAGAGAGGAAGAGAGCCCGAGGAGGACTCAGGAGGTACTGAAGACACTATCTTTGGATGAGTTGATGGACAGGATCGTCGGCGGACGACAAGGTCCACGAGTTAGAGGGCTGTATCGGGGGAACAACAAGCTGCAGCTTTGCTGGGAGCATTGGTGGACCACCTGGTAATTAGGAATGGGGATCTGGCTGACAAGCTGCGGGTTGAAGGCCAGAAGTTGGTTAGGCTGAAGGATGAGAGGTATGCTATCAGAACCCACTTGGGACATACCATTAATGGGTTGGAGTCGAGGATTCAGAGTCTCCAACTTGACAAGTAGATTATTACCACTTTCTGGGGAGATGAGAGAAGAGACCGTGTTAGGGCTGAGAAGCTAACCAGAGAGTTGGAGGGAGAAGTTAGAGACAAGAAGGTTAAAATAGACAAGATGAAATACGTGTTTAAGTTGACACATGGAAGGTTCCAGCATAGGGTGCATCACTTTCCACGTGAGGAGTGCCGGTCTGGCCGTGTTATAAGTCGAGAGCTGGTGAAAGAGATAACAGATGAGGAGCATGAGGACGCCATTAGGCGGGGTCTTTAGTTATTATGATAAACTTTTTCCTAGTAACAAATAAAATGATTATCTATGTAATAAAAAGCTTGGTTTCTATTTTTACCAAGTGATTGATGCCACGTGATGTAAATGGCGTAATGCCATAAGACGATGAAATACTTTGAGTATTATGTTTATAAATAAATATGTTTTTATTTAAGTATGGATGTGATTGTTCAGTTTTTACGAGTTCTATATGCTGTAGAGTAAGTTATGAAATAATAATATTAAGTTCATTTTGAACAGATAGATGGCTAGAGGAAGACATCGCCAAGCACCCGAGGGGTCAGATGGTAATGCTGGGGATCCACCGAACCCTATGCAGTAGTTTGTAGACATGTTAGTGGGGGCACTTCAAAATTGAACCCCGAATGTCAACAACCCTCCAGTGGCCCCAGTGGCACACTTTAAAGACTTCAAAAGTGCGGGACCACCTGAGTTCAAAGGAATTACGAAACCCATCGAAGCCCAGACTTGGGTTAAGGAAATCGAAAAGGAGTTCACTATTTCCCGAGTAGGAGATGACCAGAAAACTATCTTCGCCATGTATATGCTGAAAGGTGAAGCCAACTACTGGTGGGAGGCAAATCAGACCCGAGCTGGAGAAGGTGTGATACCTTGGGAAGGGTTCAAGAAAATCTTTTTCGAAAACTATTTTCCTGTTAGTATGCAGAGTCGCATGGAGATACGATTCTTGGAGCTGAAACAAGAA
The DNA here is from genome assembly GCA_020205605.1 of Panax ginseng. Taxonomy (NCBI): domain Eukaryota; kingdom Viridiplantae; phylum Streptophyta; class Magnoliopsida; order Apiales; family Araliaceae; genus Panax; species Panax ginseng. The sequence goes on from CM035150.1 coordinate 49,982,450, forward strand.
GATATGACGGTACCACAGTACGCTGCAAAGTTTAACGAGCTGATGAGGTTCGCACCTCATCAGGTCGACATTGAGGAGAGAAAGACGAGGAGGTTTGAGCAAGGACTCAAACCATGGCTATACAACAGACTTTCGGTGCTGCAGACGAACAGTTTCGTGACTCTCCTGGAGAAAGCTATAATCGCTGAGGGTGGAAGTGAAGCCCTAATGAAGTTCAACAAGGAGAAAAAGAAGAAGACTGAAGGAGGAAACCGTGGAGAAGGCAGCAGCAGCAACGGTGCAAATAAGAGGAAGTGGAACAACAACAACAATAACAACAACAACAATAATGTCAACTCGGGAAACCCTGGGGGCAAATCAGGGGAAACAAAGAACAGGACTGAGGCGTGCAAGGAGTATGAAAGGAATCACTCGGGGGCATGTCTAAAGGGGAAGAATGTCTGTTTTAATTGCGGGCATGAGGGGCACATCTCTCCCAACTGCTCTGCACCGAAGAGAAATGGATGTTTCAACTGTGGAGCATTAGATCATCAGGCGAGGAGTTGCCCAAAGAAGAACTCAGCAGGAGGAAATAGAGGGAGGGGACCAAGCGGTGGAACTCTCATAATTGGTGGACCACCAACTCAGAATCGACCAACAACAAGGACTTTCAACATGACGGTTTAGGATGCGGTTGCATCCAGGGATGTGGTTTCAGGTATCATTCCGATCAATGATATATCTGCTTACATATTATTTGATTCGGGTGCTACTTGTTCCTTCGTTTCGTATGAATTCTCCCAACGGTTAAACTTACCTCAGGAAGAATTAGAATATCCTATGAACATAGAAGTTGTTAATAAGGAAGTCATTCCCGTTAACCATGTCCATAGGAATTGCGTTGTAGATATCAGGGGATATAGGTTACCTGTGGACTTAATCCCAATTCAATTACGAGAATTTGATGTAATTCTAGGGATGGATTGGTTATTTAACCATGGAGCAATAATAGATTGCCAGAAAAAGTGTATAAACCTTAAGACTCAAAGCGGTCTAAGGTAGTGTTCTATGGGAGTAGGTCACGAGACACTTGAAGTTGTCGGACGATGATGCAAGCGAGAAGTTACTAAAAAGGGATGTGTAGGTTATTTGGCCCATATCGTCGATACTCGGAAAGTAGGGTTAGAAATGGGACAAATACCGATAGTGAATGAATTTCGGATGTATTCCGGAAGAATTGCGTGTCTTCCGCCGGATAGAGAATTAATTCATTATAGATTTAAAACGAGAACGACATCGATTTTGAAAGCCCGCATGAGAATGGCACCCGCAGAGATGAAGGAGGCGATGGTACGATTACTGAGAATTATTAGATAGGAAGTATATTTAACCAAGTGTGTCTCCACGGGAGCACCAAAGCTGTTGTTTGTGAAAAAGGGCGGGTCGATGAGGCTGTGCATCGATTATCGAGAACTGAACAAGGTGACGATCAAGAATAAGTACCCGTTACCTTGGATAGATGACCTATTTGATCAATTGAAGGGAGCGAAATATTTTTCCAAAATCTATTTGAGGACGGGGTATCACCAGGTGAAGGTGAGAAAAGAGGATGTACCTAAAGGTGGCGTTGAACTCGTTATTACGGTCACTACGAGTTTCTAGTAATGTCGTTCGGGTTAACAAACGCGTCGACAGCGTTTATGGTCATGATGAATCGGGTATTCAAATAGTATTTAGATAAATTCATAGTTGTGTTCATAGATGATATCCTGATCTTTTCCAGACTCAGGAAGATCATGCTGAACATTTAAGATTATTATTGGAAGCATTGAGAAGGGATAAATTATACGCAAAATTTTCGAAGTGCGAGTTCTGGTTAGAAAAAGTTCAATTTCTAGGTCACGTGATCGACAAGGACGGAATCTCTGTGGATCCAACTGTTGGTTGATTTCACAATCAAAACAAACGTGCAAGTATACACGATCAACAAGTAATATAGTGATAAATTAGAGTGTCGATCCCTCAGAGAATTCTAATTAATAAATTCCAACTACTAGTACTGTATCAATCCGAATTTAATTAAACAACCAAAAATTGTGATTATTAAAACTAAGAAAACTAATTGTAAATATAATCAAGAAATTATGCTAAAAGAAAATAAGAACAAATTAAAAATTATTTGAATGCAGATGAATGATAATTAAGACTCCAATTTCCCCAATTATGATTACTAAACCAATTATCCCAATTATTATGTCTACTGAATTGTTAACAGGAATTCTCAAATGCCAAAAGCCCTCTCTCGAGTGATCAATTGCCTTCTATTTAACCCAGATTAATTTTGCTATATCTCTATGCAAAACAATTAAATTAAACTCGCTACAATTCCAATTCCTTATGTGTTACATGCGACAAATAGATATTCTCATTCTATTCACAAACCTAATTATTCACTGTGCAAATAACTAAGTCACATGTCATCCTGCCCAGTTCTAACCCTAGAATTCCTTTCTCAATTCCTTCTAGAGTAACACGGTAATTATTGGCCAGATAATTAATCAATAAATCCAAGACATGATGAACAATTCACTTCAACATAAATAATTGGAATAAATTAAATAATCAATCCATCACCATAAAAGGTTCCATTGGAATCTTAATAAATAGAATTAGTTCATGATGGAAATAAAAACCACAAATAATTGATAAATCATCCTTAAGAAGTTACACAATTTAAAAGAGTAAAGAAGAAGAAAAAAAACTCCAAGTTGTAGTGTGGCGACCCCAAATCCGGGTACTTGCAACTCGAACTCGGTTCTCCACGATACCATTTCTTTAAGCTGAATAATACTAAATAATAATACATTCAAACTTAATTTACATACATCAAAGTTTACTTCCCCAGGTACGTGACCTTTAAATACATTCCTTACAATATCTGACAATAGATTCCATTTTCTTACTAACTATAACCATTAACTGATAATATAAACTCATTCGAACAGCTTTCCTTTCCCCTTGTTCGTGCCTGAGCCTTCAGGTTGTTCATACATAACTGAAAACATTTAATTTAATCAAGAATGAGCATTTGAGTGCCCAGCAAGTAATAGCAATTATATATATAAGCTGAAAGAATATAAGTATTCTCTTTACATAAAACTTCTACAACGAATCGAAAGTTGTGAAGTAATCTGTACTGATAAAAAATTCACATAACAACTCTCTTTCAATTTCTTGAAATTAGGCTCCACCCATGAATAGGGTTTAAGAAACATACTATGAACATTGTTTTTCATTTTGAAAAGGTTTGGCGAAATCCATCCATAAACCATTCTAGCTACAGCACGGAGGGTGATCACCCAGTTGTACCTGTATTGATCAATACTACATAACTTGAAGCGAAATTCATCGCTCACTCTATCCGCCTTGGGCACAAAAATATTCCCATATAGGGATGTTCATACATGCACGGTTCCAAAACAAGAAGGTTTTAATCTTGCTCAACAATAATATGTAATTCAACATATATATATACGGGTAATTGACAAAAGTGTATCAACATGTGAATAAATGCCATGATTATCCAAGTGGGGACACTTATATAACCATTTAGAAATCAACTTAACAAAATATATATCTGAGTTAACATGTTGATAATCAAAGTGTACATAATCATAGAATAGAATAGAATAATTTCAAACTTCTTACTCATGTCCATTGCATAAAGGAAATGCAAAGGTAAGATACTTTTTGATTTCTTCGATTACAAATCTCAACTTAGGTTTTATCTCTTTATCACAACCTATCAATAATCGGATCATTCGTTCGATTAGAACAATATATCTTAACACATAGTCATCGTCTATTACAAAGACATAGTCTAATCACATAATCACAGTGATCATACTTTTAGTTCCTATTCTATACTTGAAATATTTTTATACATTTTCAAATATCTCATCCATGCTCTTACGGTAGCCTTTTCTTTCTTTTATAAGGTTCAACATCATTTGCCGCATCGTCTTAAGCTGACTTTATTAGGTAAAAATCTTGAGTCTAAGACTCTTATTCTATACCTCAACATCTCGTAAATATCGGACATTTTTTTAATCATTTTTGAAATTTCCGGAAATTGAAAAATTTAAAATAATTCAAATCTGTCACTAAAGGGCCTATAGTGATATAACTGTTATTATAGGTGTTCTTCTTCAAATTCAGAACTTCATAACCGGTTCTCAAGTCAGCTAGTTTGACCGGCTATAACTTTCAAACGTCGGAATCATAATTAAATGATTTAAACATCAAACAATTCTATTATCATTAATAATTAATTAATATTAAATTATTAATGAAACCATTGCCAAAATATAAAAGTTATTTATAATAACTCAAACTATTTTTAAAACATTTATATTACCCTTAAATGATTTTTAAAATAATTAAAATCATTTTTAAATAATTACCATTAATATTTAAATATTAATGTACTATTTATCCAAATATTAAAAGTCATTAATTATAACTTAAAATATTTTTAAATCCTTAATATCCTCTTTAAATAATTTTTAAATAAATAAAACCATTTTTAAACTATTTATTTAATATAAATATTAAATAAACTTAATATCACAATTAACTAAATACCATTAATATATAATTATTAATGAAATTATCTTCTAAATATTAAAAGTTATATTTTATAACTCAAAATATCTTTAAATACTTTATTTTTATTTAAAATGATTTTAAACTATTAAAATCATTTTTAAACTAATTATTTAATATAATCAATAAATAACTTTAATATCATTAATATTAATTAATTAATGAATTCATCACAAAATATTAAAAGTCATGGAAAATAACTTAAAATATTTTCTTATACCATAATATAATTTTTCATGATTTTTCATGAATTAAAACTATTTTAAATAATTTATTTAATATTATAATTAAATAAATAAATACTTTTTATATTCCAAAAATATTAAATATTTATGAAATATACTAGAATAATTAAAAACTATTTTTTAGGACTTTAAAATAATTTTTCAGAATTTATTTGGTATTTTTAATAATTAAAATCTAATTTTTCTAATTTTTAAATTAATTTTAGGAAATTAATAATAATAACTGTCGTTAAAAGGCCCTATAGCGACGTAAAATCGTATAGGTGTTCTTGAGCACGCCTGAAATCCTATGGCGCGAGGCAAAAGTAACTACTTTGACCGTGTGTAGTTTTGTGTGTGTTGCGATTCTGGCAATTTTCTTGGTCAGCTATTGTAGAGGAAATACAAGACTACAAGATCCAACAAACATCATGGCTCTCTAACATCTAATCTGGGATAAATCGTACCTCAAAGTAGCTGTCGAAGCTGTTCTTCACGAAGAACAGTTTGAGGTACCTACTTTGGACCTCTATAACTTGATGATCGTGCAATGTTTACGTGATCTATCAATTCCAGTGTGTAGACAACATGTAGGAATACAACTTAAAAGCTCCATAACATTAAAACATCAAAACACCAGCGAGATCAAGTCGGTCAAACTTGAACACGGACAGCGTTCAAGAAAATTTCCAGGTTCGCGATTTTCACAAATTCGGTCAACCATGTTTGATCGTTTATATCTCCCAATCTACAACTGATCTAGACTTTATTATTTTTGCATATTAAAGACCATATAACAAGCTACACATAACATCTTACAAACAACAAAAAAAGTAAATAATCACAGAGATATAAGGCTTGACATTTTCCCAAAAATCACAGAATTCGGTTTTTTCAACTTGCTTAAATCTTTGATTTTGAGCACTTTGATGTTATGGGTCTGTGTTTTTACAACCCAGAACATTAATAGACTCCTTATTACACAACTTTAAACAATCAATTGCATCAATTAACATCGAATCGAAGGATTTCTAGAATTTAAGGTTTCTACCTTTTCAAGCTTGATTTTGATTTACGACTTCTTGATGCTTCGATTTGTTGTTTGTGATGGTGAGCTTTGATTATGAGCTTATGGGCAAGACAATTTGGAGGTTTGGGGTTGAGAGAAAATAGCTAAGTGTTTGTGAGCAATTTTAGTGTAAATGTGCATTCCCTCTCTCTTTAATCCATATAAATAATGTATGAAATGATTGTAATGGTTGATTGATGGTAATACTACAGTCCATAGGTGATTTCTAGATTGAATGGCCGGATTTGTGGTGATTGGTAACACAATAATGCACAAATAATTCACCAATAATGCACTAAATGGACAAAAAGGGTAAAATAGTCATTTCCACCCTAATAATTGGTTCCTTCCTTTAATAATGCGCAAGGGTAGTTTAGACTTCTCATGTCTACCATGAAGGGCATTATAGACATTACCCATAACCATTAGGGTTTATCACTTTAGATTTTAAAATTCCATAAATAATATAACTAATAATACACTAAAAGGGTATTTTGGTAATTTCACATATAATTTCATGGGCATTTTTGTACATAGCAATTAAATGTAGTATTTAATCACTAGATGGTAATTCTTATCATTTACCAATTACTTTCTATCGTTGGTAAATTCAAACACTTGTACATTAACATCGTAATTAAACCTGATAATTTAAAATTAGGGTTTTTGATTGAAAAATTAGGGTTTTCTAATTAGGGTTTCTTAACGCCATCAATTAGGGTTTCTAATTCACCATTAGGGTTCTCTTATTATCTCGTGTATGTTCTAACACGGTCATTACGATCTCTAACTTCAAGCTGATTAGGTTATAATAATTAGGGTTTGTCCACAATTATCGGTAGTAAAAATAGTAATTAGGGTTTTCTTCTAATTACTGACATCTTATACACAATAACCTTCATATAACACATTCGCTACTCGGTTATATCTCATAAGCGAAGTTTAATAATTAGGGTTTCACAAAGACCAAGTGGTATCTTTATGACCTAATTCAACCGTCATTGCACAATATTATCTGTCACATATACACAGTACATATTTATGGTACTGTAAAATTATTATAAAAATAATATAATATTATTATTCTCATCTCTTGATCACAATCCCAATCTGGGTTTGGATCTCATATCGACTTATTCTTCGTTACAAAGATCTATAATCAAGTTAAAATAATTAACTTAAATATTACGAACAAATCATATAATAAAATATTTATTATATAATTCTAATTATCACTTCATATATTATTTCCAATCATGTTTTCATGAAAATTAATAAAACATTTCGTCTTACAGGAATTAATTACCATAAAAATATAATTTGTAGTAATTAATTATTCCAAAATTATTTCTAATTTTTCAAGTAATAAATATATTCGCATTTATCGTTCACATTACTAGACGCTTATTCGCGTCATTAAATAAATAAATAAAAATTTATACGCAAAATTTCTTATTTATTTTATATAGAAAATCTTGGGTTATTACGTGTAGCCTTCAGATCTGATCCTCCTCCTTGCTCCAATCTCTAATTGTGTCGTATAATCCTCCTTCAATTCAATAACAATAAATCAATTTATATTTCTCTGTCCAATTCCAACAATTCTAGTCCAATTAGGCTTCCAAGACACATAAAATAAAGTCAACAGCAAGTCAAAGTGAAGTCCCACTTTTGTTTCCACACGCTGCCGCCCTTCCCGAAGTCAATGGACATCTAGCGCCCGAAACATCGCATTTTTAGTTTAGTAATAGCGCCCATGCCGCTTATTGAAAGTGAAAATGAATCTTGCCCCTTTTTTTTAGCCCAATTGCTCCCAATCGCTCCAACAACGCACAATCCAGCCACAACACACTTAAACGAGTAAAATAATTCTAAAACGCTTCAAACACACAACAAATTAAGGTTAAACGTAATTAATTCATGAGTATATTACCCAATCATCAAATACCCCCAAACTTAAATCGTTGCGTGTCCTTAGGCAACAAAACACAAAACACGATTAACTAAACATCATGCAAATGTAAACTAAATAAAGGACCTTAATTCCAGCAATTCAATAGTTAACGAATATCCATAGGGCTCAGAAAAATCACAAAAACATGCTAATACCTCATGTTAAAATAGATCAACAATATCCTAACAATCAATCAATCAAAATCTGTTATTACTGATATTGTGAGTGTGTGTTCAACAACCATGCTAACCAATGACAAGCAAAAATCTGAAAGATAATAAAGTTCTTAATAAGCGTCATACAGTTCAACTCAAGAACGCATCAAAGAAACTAAATTCAACTGAAATTAAACAATCACCAAAATTCAAGATTCAACATGGAATACTTATGCTTATTTTTGCTAAACGGGGGCATTTTGCACTTTTCCCACTTTATTGTTTTTTTTTAACATAACTGTGCAATGTCTCATTCCATTAGGCTAACAGTGCTACCCCTTAGCGAAGCCACCAACGACTCCTGGACCATAAAAGACCTTTAGGCGCTTAGGTTTTAAGATACCCTTCTTGAGGCATCTTTACTCAAGTAACAAAGGCCCCGAAACAAGACTAGTCACGATATTTTTTTTTCTTTTTTCTTTTTTTTTTTCAGCTCAAAGCTTATATACTCCATATATTTTTCCCCAACTGAAGTTCAAGTCTAAACTAAGTCTTCACTAGCTACTTAACTTGTTCCTTCATTTCACTAGCATTCAACCTTTAGACCTCTATTATCTATTCATTTAAACTATCATAGCTAACATGGTCATCTTTCCAAATGTGCTACCCTTGAAACATCAGTGTCAAACAGATAGGAATTCAAATCATGTCAAGAACATCATATTACTGACTCAACAATGCTTACGAGACTTGTTCATGCAATTTTAAGTTCATCATTGGCCTTCAAATATACTCACTATCAAAAGCTGGAATTAACATGCAATCCTAAATGCAACATAAAAAAATAAAAATAAAAACAAGTTTACTCATGCAACTAAGAAAAATAAAACTTAACAACTACCCCCAAACTTATCTAGAGCAATGTCCTCATGCAAAAGATAAAACAAAATAAAACAGAGGACTTCCCTAATGAGCTTAAGCGTTGGCTGGATCATCATCATCCTCGCTCATCTCTTGATCAGACGGGGGAAAAACTGGCAGGACTGGAGCAGATGGAAACTGACTGAGACTAACATTTGGAAATTGCTGGGCATTCATCTCATTCTGTGCGGCAAACTGGTCAACCAAATACTTAAAGATAACGTCTTGGCTCTCAGACAGGCGGACATTTTGGGCTTCAAGATTGTAGAACCAACCATTGATTTCTCCTTGAACAGCTTCGGGAACCACACCTCTATACGCGGCAGACGAGGGACCGTATGTAGATGGAGCCTGGGACGGTGGAGCTTGAGATTGTTCAGCTTGGGGAATTATGAAACCCAATCCCCTAGGGTGGTTTGCTCCACCAGTCCATACTTTTTACCGGCTGATCAACTTGTGGTCCAACACTGGCATAGGCTTTTGGGTCATCTCGTCGGACTTCCATTTGACGCCGAACTTATCACAAAACATGCAGATGAGAGACGGATGTGGTAATCCTCCAGTGGTACTCCTACAAGATTCTCGGAGGACAGATTGCAAGATGAGATGGCCCACATCAATTTTAAATCCTTTGATGATTGAGTATAGAAGCACTGCATGTTCCCTGGTAACATAACTCATATGGGTGCATGGCATGAGTTTTGCGTAAATGAACGCATACCATGCCTTCCCATATAAGTTAAGATTCGCTAATGGGAAGGTCATGTTTTCGCGTTCCTGGATCGTCTATGTGGTGCCCGACTGACAAAGCTCACGAATTATCTTCTCATAATCTGGCCCATCACTCACAAACCGTGCATATTCGTCGTTCAATCCCTCAAGTGGTAGTTGATAGCACCCGTTGAAGTCCTCTTCACCAAATTCCACTGTTTTGCCCCTTACGAATACCGTGTAGTGATCATGCTCGGGCACGTTGGCATAAAATTCTTTTACCACTGCAATTACCGCGGGATCGGGCTGTGCGGTGAGTGTGAACCAATTTCTCTCAGCTATCATGACTGCCATGTCGCCATCTTTTGCTGGATCTGGACTCAACCCACGTTCCGAAACCAATGACCGAGTAGCCATTCGATTGTATCTTTCCTGAGCCGCAAGACTGACAAATCGGCGGTTGTCAAACCTCGGAGGTGGAGTTGAGGCGGTCCCTGATCTTTCACCACGCTGACGTTTCAATGCCATAAAGCGAGTCTGCAAGTACAAGCATTTATATATATATTAGTATTGAACAGATTTTTGAATTTCAATAAACTTATGTATGACTCAACCCCCAAACTTTAAAAAACATATGGACATTGAGCACATTTTGTGAGGGGGTGGTGCTTGACACAAGAATACAGGTATATGCACAAGTATGCCGATTGAAGTCATGGGCTCATCCGTTTATAGAGTTAGCACATGCAACACAAGAGATGCCCAAACACTACTAGAAATTTGACCTATAGCGACGACCTATAGCGACTGTAGAGACGGAACCCTCGCTATAGGGTATATATAGCGACGGTCGGGACGGAACCCTCGCTATAGGGTATTATATAGCGACGGTCACGTATGCCCGTTGGTATAGATGGTTTTTTAATTAAAAAAAAAAACATTTTCCCCGAATTATTTCACTTTTCGCCCAAATCATTTTCCTCCTCTCCACACCACGCCGAGATGGTGCTCTTGCAACATCTCCTCCACCCAGACCAAGGTTTAGCTCTGTTTCTCCTTCTTGCAAGCTAACAAATCCAGAGCCAAACTTGAAAAACTACTTTAAGAGAGAAAGCTTGCCATGGGCCGGGGAAGATGGCAAACAACAAGCACATCTAGTGTTAGCCCACAAGATATTCCCTGCTAACTCACTGATGTTGATTGATATCGAGAAAGTTGGGCTCTCGTGATGAAGTCTTTAGCGGCCTTCAGAGTGATACGGTATTATTTTCACAATTATCTGTTCGATTTATTGATTTGCACTGTTTTGAATTCAGGGTTTTTGAAATTGCAATTTTAGGTTGCAGATATGGCCCCATTGTACGAAACCTAGCCTCGAGTTCTGTGCTGAAATTAGATCAGAAGATTCTCGATTCGATGCGTGCTAATATTGACGATGAGCCCAAGAAGCTCGACGAGAAGTGAGTATCTTTATGTATGTATATAATGACTAAATTTAGTTTGTCTTTTTTTTTTCCCACTGAATTTGAATTGAATGGTGGGTTGATGATTTGAACTGTAGGTGTTACTTTATATGCTAGCTAATCCATTTTTTTAAAATTTTAATAAGAAATTAGTAATCTTTGTTCTGGGATTTTGTTTATTTTTTTGTAATTTGGCAATTTTGTCCTGTTAAATTATTATGTTGTGTTGCACTTGAGCAAATATTTAACCTTATGTTATTTTAATCACTAGATTATCTTCATAATCAGTGTGAAGCACCAATCATTCATTGTGATTTAAAGCCCAACAACGTTCTTCTTGACAATGACCTATGTGCCCACATGGGTGATTTTGGCATGTCAAGGTTCCTTCCAGCTACCAAAGGTGAATTCAGTGATAATCAATCAAGTTTGAGTGGAATTAGAGGAACAGTTGGGTACGTGGCACCGGGTAATTACCAATTCATCAACTTAGATATATTATATTTTTGGGTGTGACATTTACATTACTAAATGCACGTTGGAGCTCAGAAGGTTAGGTTCCTCTAGCAAAGAAAGATATATGTCCCAAAAAACTGAATGTGTAAGGAAGTTTTCTAGCCTGAAAGCCGCTACCTTATCTTACATATTTATTGATTTTATTAAATTGCAGAATATGGAATGGGTAGCGAGGTATCAACACAAGTGGATATGTATAGTTATGGAATCCTGTTACTAGAAATGTTTAGTGGTAAAAGACCTACCAGCAACTTGTTTACGGGAAATTTTAATCTTCATAGATATGTTAAGATGGGTCTCCCAGATAGAGTGATGGAAATTGTTGACGCACAAATTGATAAGATCTGTAATCCAAAATTATATTGAAAGAAAAACAAACCAGAATATCTCGTTGTATATTTTTCTATCTGTACATTTTGTATATATATGAAGGCTAAACGAAAACTGATAAAAGACTAGAATTACATCTGTACTATATTCATCTATAATATATGTACTAGCACTAGGACAGTTGTACTATCCTTACTATTATACTATGACAACTGTGTTATATCTCCACGTGTAACATTGGTTAAACATTGCAGTAGCTTATGCTTTATTTCTTGTGTTGAATTTTGAAGCTGAATGTAATATTTTTCCGTGCCTTCAGCTGGATGGATTGGAAAGGATGTTGTCTCCCCAATCATTGGCAAACATGACCCTTACTATCATTTATCTAGAAGGGTAGGTGCCTCTACAATACAAAAGCTCTTCCATCTAAATGATGTTGGTTCATTCAGTTTTACTGGATCTTTTGCAACATCTGTTCTAAAGGCAAGTAAGAATAATAATGCTTTCAGTAATTATTTCCAATTCTACCAAGATTAACATGTCCCTTCATACTGTTTACTTTGCAACTCGTAACTATTGTGTCTCATTTTGCCGCTGCTATAATTCCATTAAGGCCGTCTACAAGGTGTTTGGATTTCACTGTTAACATATCCAAGATGCTTAGCGCATTGCTTCCACACAACACTTCCTTATAACCTTTACTTGCTCTTAGTTTACTACTTTAATTTGCACTGGCTCTCTTTTTATCTTTCATTTATATTACAGACATTTCATGATGTGTTGATTGAAGAAATTAAATTTGCATGCAAAGAAGAAATTACATTTCTTCTGTATTTTCTTCAATGAGGCGGCTCATGCGGTATAATCTTGGATCTGTAGCTCTTGGGTCCCTCATAGTTTCGATTCATTGGGTCAATACGATCCTATACTCAAGTCAATTCGCTAGAGACCCGAAAGTAGGCGATGTGAGGCCGGAGAATTGGTTTGGAAAAGTGGCATATTATACGTGTCAATATGTTCTTACATCTATTGGTTGGACCATCAGACATGTAAACCGCAATGTTTACATCATGGTAAACTCATCTTTTTGTAACTTGTTTCTGTACTTTTAGATTGGACAATCGGTAAGAATTATGTAATTACTGATTATTTTTCGAGAAATTTTTCGGGCTTCTGCGATGTTTACTTTTATGAATTTTGCTGTACATATATTTCTTGCAGATTGCCATTATGGGTGAGTGTTTCTTCAATGCTTCTGCAATTGCAAAACTTAATTAAAGCTACATTTTTCTTTTTTAGAGTATTTTGGAAACAAAGTGCTAAGCTTTCTTGAGTATTCTCATGATTTTCAGATTATATAGAATAAGCCATGAAAATTAATTTTTTTTCTCTCCTGCCTCTCATAATAAGGTTTTGAATTTGTTATATCCTCTTTAAATTTTATTTTATTTTTTGATTTTATTTCATCTTCTAGTGAGTCAAATGTTTACTTAATTTTCTGTCAAGGTCTTATGTTAAAATTCCTTTTATGTTTCCTACAGGTTGACAAGACCAATTTACAAAGGAAGGTTGTAGAACTGGATGATATGGTTAAGAAACTGTTAAAATTCCTTTTATGTATGGATGTGGTACTTTGAAAGTGCAGCAGTTGGTCATCTTGAGAAGAAATATGAAGGAGGGTTGATGGAACATTTGTATTGTGAAAGATTGTATTGTGAATGATTGTAATGTTGTAAAATATCTCTTCTTATATTGTAATGTTGTAGCGTGAATGATTTTAAATGATGAATATAATATTTTTTTATATTTTATTTTATATTGTATTTGTGTTTGTTGAATTAATGTGCATTATTAATTTTTTTTAAATATAAAAAAGCTATAGCGACGGTCATCGACCGTAGCTATAGTGTTCTATAAAACACATCCCTATAGCGACGGTCACCGAGCGTCGCTATAGACATCTATAGCTACGGTCATGACCGTAGCAATAACTCTCAGAGACCGTTAGTAAAGAACATATACACGATTTTGCCATGACCTATAGCTAGGGTCGATGACCGTCGCTATAGGTCAAAAGACCGTCACTATAGGTTTTACCGACGGGTTCTATGGCGACGGTCGGCGACCGTTGCTAAAACCTTTAGCGACGGTCTTTTGGCCTATAGCGACGGTCAGCGACCGTCGCTATAGGCTGATTTTCTAGTAGTGAAAATAGTGATTATAGAGTGCGTGAGGAGTCATGAATGGATCAATATAGTCTAATTCTCCCCACTCTAATTCACTATGTGTGATGGTAACCAAGAACAAGTGCTACAGTAGATTGAACTCATTGTGGTGGCACATGGGTCTAGAGTGATAGTGCTTGGACATAGTGATAAGTGTGCATGTGGAAAGGATCCTTCACTCAGGCAATCCATCAAACATCTAAGAGGCAACTCATCAATTACTTAGATTTGCACTAAGTTACTGTCAATTCATACCTCTTATTAATCAAAAATATCCCATTGATGCAATCTCTGCTTTCAATTAAGCAATTTATGGCCATTATACAAGATAGAACAAAAAAAAAAGAAAAAAGAAAAGAAAAAAACTCTTATCTCTAGATGAGATACACATCCAGATGTAGAACACTTACCAAATAAATCAATACCAATGCTTGTTGCACAAAAATAGAATTAAAACATTCAACATACCTTGGTAGATGATTGTGAGAGAGATGAGAATTGTGTCACTATTGGAGGATTGAACCCTAGAATTTGATAATAAGCCTTACAATTTTTCGGTGTATCCAAGTGAGAGAGAGAAGGAGATCGTGTGGGAGATGGAGGGGAAGGAGACGTGTGCTAATAAAAGGAAGGAGCGTAACCGATTAGCAATTATAACCAAATTAGGACTCTTGGTCGACCGCTAGCACCGGGGCGCTGTATTTGTATGGGGAAACAACGCCGGGGTGCTAGTAAGCAGTAGGTTCAGGAGGCCCTTAGCGTCGGGGCGCTATTTAAGCTTAGGAATACAGCGTCAGGGCGCTCTTAGGCAGAATCTTCATTAACGCTCTAGCGCCGGGGCGCTATTTTTTATATTTTGCAACAATACAAGGCGCTCTTAAGCTGCAGACTTCAAGAATTCCTCGTTCACACCTCTGATCACCTGCAACATGGAATTTAATTAACCACCCACCATGATGAGTAACTCTACTTTCTAATACTAAAATAGAGACATGATATGCAATAGATAAAAAGAATAACTAAAATACTCCAAGAAATAAAATAAAATAAATAAATAAAAATAAACAAAAAAAATAAAAATTGATTGGGTTGCCTCCCAATAAGCGCTTGGTTTTCTTGTCGACGTGACTGAGCTTTGCTAGTTTGCTCAATTGTTATTTGGTCGGAGAGATTTACTAACGTAGTTTGCCTTTCAATAGGTCCACTCGGTAATGTTTGAGTCGTTGACCGAATTAACCTTGAATGTGCAATTTGAATTTGGTTTTCGATCTCAATGTTACCATGTGGGGCAATTGACGATCGTAAAAGGTCCCGACCAACGTGATTTGATTTCCTCGAAATAAACGCAATCTCGAATTGAAGAGCAAGACTTGTTGGCCCGGTTCAAATGTTTTATCGAGAATTTTCTTATCATGCCAAGCTTTGACTTTCTCCTTGTAGAGTTTAGCGTTTTCATACGCGTTAAAGCGGAATTCATCCATCTCGTTCAACTGCAGTAACCTTTGCTCACCCGCTGCTTGTTCATCAAAATTGAGCTTCCGAATGGCCCAATATGCACTATGTTCTAGCTCGACTGAGAGGTGACACACTTTTCTGTAAACCATTCGATAAGGTGACATACTAATCGGATTCTTATATGTTGTACGATATGCCATAGAGCATCGTCAAGACGTAGCGACCAATCTTTTCGAGACGGATTGACCACCTTTTCCAGAATTCTCTTGACCTCCCTATTCGAAACCTCAGCTTGGCCATTGGTTTAGGGGTGGTACGCAGCTGCGATTTTATGACGAACCCCATACTTCACCAGTAACTTTGTGAACTGCTTGTTGCAAAAATGTGTTCCCTCATCACTTATTATTGCCCGTGGAGTCCCAAATCGCGTGAAAATATTTTTCTTTAAAAATCGCAAGACGACGTTAGCATCGTTTGTGGGTAAAGCTGCGGCTTCTACCCACTTGGAGACATAATCCACTGCCAGCAGAATATACTGATTATTGATAGATGAGGGGAACGGTCCCATGAAATCGATTCCCCAAACGTTGAACAATTCTACCTCCAAAATAGAGTTAAGTGGCATTTCATTTCGCTTGGAGATATTACCAACGCATTGGCATCTGTCATACTTTAGCACATAGAGGTACGCATCCTTGAATAATGAAGGCCAGTAAAAACCTGATTGTAGCACCTTGGCCGCAGTTCGATCACCGGAATAATGACCTCCATAGTCGGATGAATGACAATGACCTAAGATACTGTCCATCTCTTCATGAGGTACACAACGTCTAATCATTTGGTCCGCGCAGGCTTTAAACAAGAATGGTTCATCCCAATAGTATTACTTCACGTCATGGAGGAATTTCTTTCGTTGTTGCGAATTCAAATCCGGAGGTAACACCTTAACAACCACATAGTTCACATAATCAGCATACCAAGGCAATGTTGTGGTCACTCGTAGAAGTTGTTCATCTGGAAATTTCTCGTTAATCAATGCATTGTCTTTCCTCTGCACCTCATCATTTTCCAACCGCGAAAGATGATCCGCTACTTGATTTTCTGTACCCTTTCTATCCTGGATCTCCAAATCAAACTCCTGCAGCAGTAACACCCAACGGATTAACCTTGGTTTGGCATCCTTCTTCTCGATCAAATATTTTATTGCAGAATGATCCGTGTAGACAATAACCTTGGTTCCGATGAGATATGCTCTGAATTTGTCGAAGGCAAACACAACTGCAAGTAGTTCTTTTTCGGTGGTTGTATAGTTCAACTGAGCATCTGTCAATGTCTTGCTTGAGTAATAGATTGTATGGAAAATTTTGTTGAGACGTTGACCCAAAACTGCTCCCACTGCATAGTCGCTGGCGTCGCACATCAATTCGAATGGTAGAGACCAATCGGGCGCCACAATGATTGGAGCAGATACTAGCTTCTTCTTTAAAATCTCGAATGCCTCGATACATGATTGATCTATTTTGAAAGGCACATCTTTCTCTAACAAGGAACACAAGGGTTTTGAGATTTTTGAAAAATCTTTGATGAAACGTCGATAAAAACCCGCATGTCCCAAAAAGCTCCGGATTCCCTTCACAGATGATGGAGGTGGTAATTTCTCAATAGTCTCAATCTTTGCTTTATCCACCTCTAGTCCTATTTGCAGAAACCACATGCAGAGAATAATCCCTCCTTTCACCATAAAGTGACATTTTTCCCAATTAAGAACCAGATTAGTCTCCACGCATCGTTTCAATACTAACATTAGATTTTTCAAGCACAGATCAAAGCTATCACCAAACACGGAAAAATCATCCATAAATACCTCCAGATTTTTCTCGACCATGTCGGAGAAGATCGCCATCATGCACCGCTGGAAGGTTGTTGGTGCGTTGCATAAACCAAAAGACATTCATCGAAATGCAAACGTACCGTATGGGCATGTGAATGTCATTTTCTCTTGATCCTCAGGTGCAATAGCAATTTGATTATATCCAGAATAACCATCCAAGAGACATTAAAATTGATGTCCCGCTAGCCTATCCAACATCTGATCAATGAATAGTAAGGGAAAGTGATCCTTACGTGTGGCTTTATTTAGCTTGCGGTAGTCCATGCACACTCTCCATCCTTTAAATGTTCGAGTAGGGATGAGCTCATTCGCTTCATTCTTCAGCATTGTCATACCCCCTTTTTTGGTACGCATTGGACAAGACTCACCCATGAACTATTTGAGATCGGGTAAATAATGCCAGCATCCAACCACTTTATTATTTCCTTTTTCACCACCTCCTTCATGATGGGGTTTAACCTTCTTTGCATCTCGATGGTTGGTTTCGCCCCTTCCTCCATTAAGATTTTATGTATGCAGAATGATGGGCTAATACCTCGAATGTCTGCTATAGTCCACCCAATTGCTATTTTGAATTCTCATAAAACCCGTAGCGCTTTTTCCTTCACAGCGTGTCGATCAATTCGTGGAAACAATAACCGGTAGGGTCTCGTCTTTTCCTAAATAAGCATATTGCAGATGGGGTGGTAATGGCTTTAACTCTAGCACCGGTGGCTCTTCTATTGACGGTTTGAACTTTTTACCTTCAGCTTCGGGCCTCTCTATGGTGTCGAAGGATTGAGTGTTTTTCCTGAACACTGTTGGTGTGTCTAGCCATTTTACGTATTCGATATCTTCTTCAATGCCATATTCGTCTGCCCCGAGCAAAATAGATTCAAGTGGGTCCTCCAAAAAAGTTGTGCTGAATTTATGATTCACCAATTCCTTCATGATATCAACCCTCATACATTCACCTTTTTCTTTAGGATACGACATCGACTTGAAGACGTTAAAGGTGACCTGTTGATCTTCCACTCGCATTGTCAATTCACCTTTTTGAACATCAATCAGTGTTCTGCCTGTTTCCAGAAATGGTCGCCCAAGAATGATCGGAATCTCACTGTCCACTTCGCAATCCAAAATAAAGAAATCCGCGGGGAAGATAAATTTATCCACTTTTACTAGCACATCTTCAACTATACCTCGTGGATATGTAACCGATCTATCCGCTAGCTGCAAACTGATGTTTGTCGGGCGTGGGGCTTGAAGTCCGAACTTACTGTAGACGGATAATGGCATTAGATTTATACTAGCCCCCAAATCACATAAGGCTCGTCCAGAAAACTGATTTCCAATCTCGCACGGTATATTAAAACTACCTGGATCCTTGAGCTTTGGCGGTAACTTATTCTGAATGATAGCACTGCATTCTTCCGTCAATGCTACTGTCTCGAATTCACCCAATTTCCTTTTTTTTGACAGAACCTCCTTCATAAACTTCGCATAACTCGGCATCTATTCCAAGGCTTCGGCGAAGGGGATGTTGATGCGCAATTTCTTGAAGATATCCAAAATTCGAGAGAACTGATTATCTAACTTGGATTTCTAAAATCTCTGCGGATACGGTACGGGGGGCATTGTACGGGTTGGTTCCAAATTTTTCTGCTGTGAGGTCTCCTCTTAATGCTTTTCGATATCCACCACTTTCTCTATTTCAATTTGTACCTTGTCCTCCTTTTCCTTATCCGTGACTGAGTCTTGTAGTTCTTTCCCACTTCGTAGAGTTACCGCTTTACAATGCTCGTCTCTGCCTGGGTTTTTCTCGGTGTCGCTTGGAAGTGTTCCAAGTGGTCGGTTATTCAACGCATGTGCCATTTGCCCCATTTGATTTTCTAGGTTTTTGATCGATGCAGTCTGACTTTGTATACTCAACTCCACTTGATTCAATCTTTTATCACTCTCCTCACTTTTTTTTCATCTGCCTTAACAAATCTTTCCAAGGCTTCTTCCCAGCTTGCTTTCCGCACGGGTTGTTGTGTCTGGTTTTGAAACCCGGAATTGTTTTGCTGTCTCGGTGCTTGTTCTGCAGCTTGGTTGTTACTCCATGAAAACCCAGGATGATTTCTTCAACCCGGATTATATGTATTTTGATTCGGATAAGGCTGAGTAGACCGACTATAACTTCCCACATATTGTGCTGCTTCAGTATTGATGGCACATTGATCCGTAGTATGACCCCCAGCACAAATTTCACAGACCATAGCTATCTGCTGAGTGGATTGTGGATGCAATAATTCTATCTGCTTAGCCATTGCTATCATTTGCACTTGTAAAGATGTTATTGCATCCACATCATACTTTCTTGCTGCTTCGGAGGATTAGACCTCGTCATGGGCCACTGATAATTGTTGATGGCCATCGTCTCTAACAACTGAAATGCCTCATCAAGGTTTTTAGACATAATTGCTCCTCCTGCTGCTGCGTCAATACTTGCCCTTGTGGATGCTTTTAACCCATCGCAAAATATCGCTAATTGCATCCACTGTGGAATTCCATGGTGTGGGAATTTGTGGAGCATATCCTTAAACCTTTCCCACGCCTCATACAACGATTCTGAATCAAACTGTGCGAAGGTATGAATGTCATTCCGTAGTTTTCTTGATTTGAATTAAGGGAAAAATTTAGCTAGAAATTTTTGAGCCAAGTCGTCCCAAGTTTGGATTGAGTCAAGAGGTCGAAAGCGATAACCAATCAAGCTGCGTGCTTTGTCTTTCAAAGTGAATGGGAACATTCTCAACCTTGTAGCATCTTGAGACACATTGTTGAATTTGAAGGTGTCGCAAACTTCAAAGAAGCTCAAGATATGCTCATTCGGATCATCTAATGGACCACCCCAAACCGACATTGATTTCAAGCATTTGAATGGTAGTTGGTTTGATCTCAAAATTGTTAGCATTGATTGCTGGTCTCCTAATGCTCGACTGTATATCCGTTACATTCGGCATGGCATAGTCCCTAAGTGATTTCTGATCGTTCCCTGCCATGTTCACTGGAATTTCTTGATCTGCCAGTTCTTCTTTCTCGGGTGTTACCGCACTAGTCAATTGCTCTTTCCGGAATTTCCTTTCGATCTCGTCGATATAAGGAAAAAGTTCCCTTCGTGCACTTGATCTAGTGTGCATACACTTGCAAAGAATTCCTGCGAAAACAAGAAGAAAAATTAAGTAACGTTTAAATTAAGACCGAATTGATTATAACTAATATGGAATTAATATTAACAAAAGAAGTCCCCGGCAACGGCGCCAAAAACTTGTTGGTTGATTTCACAATCAAAACAAACATGCAAGTATACACGATCAACAAATAATATAGTGATAAATTAGAGTGTCGATCCCTCAGAGAATTCTAATTAATAAATTCCAACTACTAGTACTGTATCAATCCGAATTTAATTAAACAACCAAAAATTGTAATTATTAAAACTAAGAAAACTAATTGTAAATATAATCAAGAAATTATGCTAAAAGAAAATAAGAACAGATTAAAAATTATTTGAATGCAGATGAATGATAATTAAGACTCCAATTTCCCCAATTATGATTACTAAATCAATTATTCAATTATCCCAATTATTATGTCTACTGAATTGTTAACAGGAATTCTCAAATGCCAAAAGCCCTCTCTCGAGTGATTAATTGCCTTCTATTTAACCCAGATTAATTTTGCTATATCTCTATGTAAAACAATTGAATTAAACTCGCTACAATTCCAATTCCTTATGTGTTACATGCGGCAAATAGATATTCTCATTCTATTCACAAACCTAATTATTCACTGTGCAAATAACTAAGTCACATGTCATCCTGCCCAGTTCTAACCCTAGAATTCCTTTCTCAATTTCTTCTAGAGTAACACGGTAATTATTGGCCAGATAATTAATCAATAAATCCAAGACATGATGAACAATTCACTTCAACATAAATAATTGGAATAAATTAAATAATCAATCCATCACCATAAAAGGTTCCATTGGAATCTTAATAAATAGAATTAGTTCATGACGGAAATAAAAACCACAAATAATTGATAAATCATCCTTAAGAAGTTACACAATTTAAAAGAGTAAAGAAGAAGAAAAAAAACTCCAAGTTGTAGCCTTCAGATCTAATCCTCCTCCTTGCTCCAATCTCTAATTGTGTCGTATAATCCTCCTTCAATTCAATAACAATAAATCAATTTATATTTCTCTATCCAATTCCAACAATTCTAGTCCAATTAGGCTTCCAAGACACATAAAATAAAGTCAACAGCAAGTCAAAGTGAAGTCCCACGCCTGTTCTACACGCGCGTGCCCCTTTCCGAGTCAATAGACGTCTAGCGCCCCGGCGCTGTTTTTTAGCCTAGTAATAGCGCCCCGGCGCTATTGAGCAGAAAATGAATCTTGCCCCTTTTTTTAGCCCAATCGCTCCAACAACGCACAATCCTACCACAACACACTTAAACGAGTAAAATAATTCTAAAATGCTTCGAACACACAACAAAGTAAGGTTAAACGTAATTAATTCATGGGTATATTACCCAATCATCACCAACAAAGGTGGAAGCGGTTCAGAATTGGGAACAACCAAGGACACCGACGGAAGCAAGAAGCTTCTTAGGATTGGCAGGCTACTATAGACGGTTCATTCAAGATTTTTCGACGATAGCAGGAACATTGTCGAATTTAATGAAGAAGTCGGTGAAGTTTGTCTGGACTGAGAAGTGTGAAGAGAGTTTTTGAGAACTCAAGAAGAGATTGAGTGAGGCACCGGTGTTGTCGTTACCAGACGATACAGGTGACTTCGTGATTTTCAGTGATGCATCACACAAGGGGCTTGGCTGTGTGCTTATGCAACATGGTAAAGTCATTGCCTACGCATCGCGCCAATTGAAAGATTATGAGAAGGGATATCCTACCCATGACCTGGAATTGGCAGCGGTAGTATTTGCCCTCAAGATTTGGAGACACTATTTATATGGTGTGAAGTGTGAAATATACACGGACCATAAAAGTCTGAAGTATATTTTCACGCAAAAGGAGTTAAATATGAGGCAGAGAAGATGGTTGGAGCTAATAAAGGATTACGATTTCAATATTTTGTATCATTCGGGGAAAGCGAACGTGGTAGCGGATGCGTTAAGCAGAAAGGGCAGTGGTAGATTGGCAATGCTAACAGCTCAGGAGGAGTTAATCAAGGAGATGGCGGTTTGGAGCTAGAGATAAAGAGGCGAGAGAGAGCGGATGGGAAATTGTTCGCAGTGGAGAGGTTCAGAGACTCTATTGGACAAGATCAAGGAAGCACAAGGCGGTAATGAAGAATGTGAGAAAATGAAGAAAAGAATTTTCGACGGAAAGGAGCTTAAATTCAAGCATGGGTGGTGATGGTGCATTAAAATTTGAGGAGAGAATTTGGGTGCCAGCCAGATCTCGATTAAAGGAAGAAATCTTGCAGGAAGCTCATCGTTCAAGTTACTCAATCCACCAGGAAGCACAAAATGTATCAGATCTTCGTCAACATTATTGGTGGCCCAATATGAAAAGAGAGAGGTCGGAATGCGTTAGCAAGTGTTTAACTTGTCACCAGTCAAGCGCGAGAACATCGAGACCGAAGCGGGTTACTTCAACCTTTAGAGATTCTGGAATGGAAGTGGGAGCATATCACGATGGATTTTGTGGTAGGACTTCCAACTACGCAGAAGGGTTACGATGCAGTGTGGGTGATCGTCAATCGATTGACCAAGTCAAGCATTTCTTGCCAATCAAGATCGATATACCTTGGATCGATTGGCTAAGCTTTATATCAAAGAGATCGCTTCGTGCACGGTGTACAGTTTCAATTATATCGAGATCGCGATCCGCATGGTTCACAAAGAAATTACGGAGAAGTTTTTAAGAACGCATGGGGGACGAATCGAGGTTGAGCACCGCGTATCATCCTCAAACAGATGGGCAGAGCGAGAGGACTATTCAAACGTTGGAGGACATGCTGAGAGCATGTGTGATGGATTTCAAAGGGAGCTGGGATGACCACCTATCGTTGGTGGAATTTGCATACAACAATAGTTACCACGCGAGCATCGGGATGCCACAGTATGAAGCTTTATATGGAAGGAAATGCAGAACGCCATTGTGTTGGGATGAAGTAGGAGAACGTCAACTGCTAGGGCCAGAATTGGTACAACAAACTGCAGATATGATCAAAACTATTCGAGCGAGGCTAGTGACGGCTCAAGATCGACAGAAAAAATATGCTGATCTTCATCGGCAACAACGAGACTTCGATGTCAGCACTTATGTGTTTCTGAAAGTATCACCTTGGAAAGGGAAAATGAGATTTGGGAAGAAGGGAAAACTTAGTCCCAGATTCATAGGACCCTTTGAAGTTCTGAGACGAGTCGATGAGGTAGCTTATGAAATAGCTTTACCTTCGGAGCTGGAACATATACACAACGTATTCCATATTTCAGTCTTAAGACCATATAAACAGGACTACAAGCATGTCATAGAGTATGAACCCTTTCAGTTCGAAAAAGACTTAACTTACGAAGAGGTTCCAGTGCAGATAATTGATAGAAAAGAACAAGTGTTAAGAAATAAAATAATACCTTTTGTTAAGGTAGTATGGAGGAACCACAACGCCGAGGAGGCTACATGGGAACTCAAGGAGAAAATGATGAAAAACTACCCTAATCTGTTTGTTTGATGTGTAATGATTCCGGGGACAGAATCTTTATAAGGGAGGGTGAATGTAATATCCGAGATTTCTATGTAATCTAACAATTTCAATAAACAAACTTATGTGAAATTCTTATGTGACAATTATTCATAAATGAATTATTTAATTTCATTATATGTTATGTGATAAGATGTATTAGAATGGTTGGTACAGTTGAGTCAACTATTCAATTTGGATAAGTATGAAATTAATTCTAATTAATTTCGTGGGATGACTTTAAAACATGAATTTGAGTTCAGAGCGGAATTTAGTGACGTGGACAACGTATTTGAGTCCGGAACGTCGAAATTAGTCAGGATAGACTGTAACCACGAAAATGCGTCACGGTTGACTTTTTGGTCAAGTCAATCGGTTGACTTTTTTAGGGAAAAAGTCAACTATGAATTTTGAAGTTGCGTTTGATGAAACAGATAGTTCCATGATGTCCGGGACGTTGACTTTAGTAGGAATCGATATAAGTATCGAACATGTTTTGCTACGAGGGGCAAAATGGTCAAAATGATTATTAATTGATTAAATGATTAAAATAATGTTTTTATTTACATAAAGTTCAATTGCTGGGAGTCCTTGTGACAATCTATATGGGACAAGGGAGGGAGTATACGTACTATAAGGATTATTGAGGGAGAGGGGGTTACTCTTGTGTTATTAAAAAAAAAACCTTTTATTTTCTGAACTCCTACCCATAATTAGCCTAATGAATTGTGAGTGTAATGATATCTGATCATAGGGGAGTTGTAATGGGCTGGAGATTTTAGTTTCATTACACTATATATGAGGTATATACATTCCATCTAAGCCTCTTCTGCCTTTCACAATAACTTTCTAACCAGAGAGCAAAAATAAAGAAAAGAGAAGAAAATATTGAGGGTTTTAGAGTGGTTCAAGGTGGGCTACTAATTCTGGAGAATCTTGCAAGCAAGGAAGGTGGTTATCAAGCTCCAATCAAGAAGAATTCGCAACCAAGGTAAGCTATGAGACCCACTTGTATGTTCTTGAGGAAAAATAGTGAAAAATGCATGTATAGCTATGATAAATGTTTTGTTTTGGCTTGGTGATGCCATGATTTCGTGTATTACTGCTATGTGGATGATAAGAATGAAAATTTTGGTATATAACATGTTACTATTACATAAAGAATCATAGAATTCATGTATGCATGCTAACTATTTGATAAAATGCCTCTTAGTTGCTAATTTGATCAAAACATGAAAAGTTAGAGGGTTTGATTGTTGTAACATGTGTATATATGTTAGTAAATGTGGTCTGGACTGTAGGAATCAAATCCATGCATGCTAGAATCAAAATCATGATTTTCTCAAAAGTTGGGTTAAACTAGTTTGCATGAGTTTTCGTAATTTTTTGGTCGCTTGAAATCATGTCTTGATGAATCCGTTTGGTGCATGTAGTAAATTTGTAAAATAGTATGTAGCATGAAGTATAATCATCCAAATTTCATTTGGATCGAAGCTATATTGAGTGAGATATGAAAATCGTAAGCAAGCATGTTCACAAAAAAATATGCGTAAATTTGGAATTTCGAATTTTTCTAAGTATGAAACTGTCGGCACGCTTTTCAAGGCAAATTGCTCGTGGTCTTAACTTGTCATTTTTCGGGATGTGATATTTTGTAAAATACTACGCTATATGGAGTACATTGTGTCAAAATTTCAGAGTCATATCATGTATGATTGATAGGAATAAAATTGCAAAAGTAAATTTTTAAAATTGCCAAAAAAATTTCGCCAAGAAGAGCAGATTTTCCTGATTGAATTAAGGTCCGATCCGGATTTGGGTTGGGTCGGAAAAATTTTAGAAACTTTATTTTGTCCAGATTTTCATACTGAACCCCTAGACCTTTAAGATGCAACATGCTTGTGTAGTTTAAAGTGTATTTAATGAAGTATTAGTTTATAAACATATTAATATTAAAAAGGAAATTGTTTTCTTTCGTTTTGAAGTTTGAGAACCACTTCAACTATATGAGGCTATGTGTTATGTGATTGAATAAGCTTGACCTATGTGATGCAACATGATATGTAATTGAATTGTTTTGAATACAAGTTAACTTAATAAATCTTATTAAAATAATAGGAGACCATTATACTTCAAACTAGATTGTGTATGAATGGTGATTAACGAGACACATGTGATTAGGTTATGTGAAGGTTAATTGCTAGCGTTAATTGTAGCGGGCTTATCAGGCAAGTTTTCTAACCCTAATTTCTTTTGGGTATTTATTAAATCCTTACTAAAATTATCGCAGTAAGGGTAAGTATTGGACTTGTGTTAGTTATTTATTCGTGCAAGTTTCTTCGTTGAAAAGTCATACAAACTTCAATTATCTTGCAAGCTTATCGATGATTATTCGGTTATTATTTTAATCGCCATATGTTTAAATTTCATTTCATTATCGAATCGTTTCTAAGTATGTTCTCGGCCTTTGTTTTAGGCTAGTTATTATTGATGGAAAAAGTGATTTAAAACAAATCTTTCGAAGCTATTAAATGTTTACCAATCCAAATTTCTTTGGTGCGGTCTCACATGATTACTAAGATGAACAACCCGAATAAACGGGCAAATAGATGTCGGGCAAATAGATGTCGGGCAAATAGTCCCATTTCGCTTATGCAGCTTAAAACTTAATACTTGTGCACAACGTAGGGTACAATAGGCTAATCACCTGGCGTACTTGCAGAGACCGTTTACAGTCTATTGGATTGTTAAATCGTCTGATGATTTTTGATGAAAGAAAATATGTTCAGGGTATTTTACACCCCTTAGTATGATATTGAAAATTCTTAAATTTCCATTCTTGATGTTCCTATTTAACACTTGACAATCATTTCAACTATTGAGGTTTAGCTATTCAATTGCTTTCACTCCTGATGTATGTTTTCAAATTTCTGTATATACTTGCTGGGCAATTCGTGCTCATTCTTGCTTAAACCTTTCAGTTAAGGGTGAAAAGGCTGAGGGTTCGGGCAAGGACAAGGGAAAGTCTAAGATGAAGTGATGCTAATAGTTATGTAATAAGTTAATTATTTCCGCATATGTGTAATGTAGCGATAAACGCTAAGACTAAGTTCCAGTATGTTTTAAGGTTGTAAAGACTTGGGATGTTATTTCGACTATTTATGTAATGGGTAATATAATATTATTATTATTATTATTATTATTATTATTATTATTATTATTATTATTATTATTATTATTATTATTATTATTATTAAAGTTTACTTAGATAGATGATGTTGTATGTTGTATCGTGAGCATCAAGTCCTGTAATCGATGTTACTCAGATTTGGGGGCGTCACAATAGTAACTAATTCATGAACGGTCCAGATTGATTTACTATTAAATGGATGGTCCATATAAGTTTACTATTAAAACTTAAAACAACGGTCCATACTGATTTACTATTAAAACTTTAAACCAGCGATCCATATTGATTTACTATTATAACTCCACCAGCGGTCCATATTGACTTACTATTATATCTTCAACCAACGGTCTGAAAAATTAGCACATCTCCTCATGGAATAATATTGTACCCAAATACCTAAATGCACAATACTAGAGTGAATAGTAACCGGGTGAATAGTAACTCGTGAATAGTAATTCATGAATAGTAACTCATGAATAGTAACTCATGAATAGTAACTCGTGAATACTACCCCGACACGAAAAGTGTCCCGAATACCCAATTAAACAATATATCCTCCAGACATCAATTATACTAACACAAATAAGTCCAACACAATGGAACTATAAAATTCATCTTTAATCAACATGAACTTATTCATCATTAATATTATAATTCACAATATTTAACAACCAGGTTGTTCCCAGGAAAGAGGGGGCTTTCCGATAAGGATTTCTCCTTATTGGCGCGCAATTAGGTGACCAAACCTCTCCTTGACAGAACTTCTAGACATTGTCAATACTGCAAATAATAATATGAATAACTTTGCCGTCTCAATTATTGATTTAATAATATATCATATTATGCAGATGATACTGTAACAATAATTTAATTAATAATATGAGAGATATGACGCAGCAATTACTGTAGCAATAATTGAGTATAACTGAGTGACTTCTAACGTAAGCATCAATAATCAATACAAGGTGTGCTACTATGCAACAACGCCAGATATTCTATGTACTTTTAACACCGGGTGTTTCAACAGTTAACGGTAAAACTTCCGCCGTTATTTTCATAAAGTATTTTTGTCATTTTCTCAATCCGACAATAATACCGTTGTGGGGTCCACCAATGATTGTACCGTCGTACGGATATTCCCCGACAAAAAGAATATTTCCCGACCAATCGAATATTATATAACAACTTGCGTACATTACCAAATTTATAAATACTACCCACAACTATAACATTATATCAAATCAACACCATAATATTCAAAAATATAATTCGAGAAAATTAAATATTTATTCATAAAATCTGGGGTCTCACATGACCAGCACGGCCGGCCGGGGAATCACTCCGACAACCAATAACCACATAAGAAAGTAGCCCGCGAAGGATGAATAAGCGCCATGAAAGCACCACCCATGGCCCGCTAAGCCAAGAACCCCGAGAATCTGCGCATGAGGTGGAACTTCAAGGCGGTGGTGATGCAATGGAGGTCTAATCGTCTTTTCAAGTTTGACGGATGAGTGAATCGAGTGATGACCATCGACCGATGAAGAGCCACCGCCCACCGAAGGCGATGAGGGTCGAGGAGGCGATGCCGTCGGCAAGTTTGGGATGAGAGATCCTGAGACTCGAGATGGTGAGAGGTTAAGAATTTGAGAAGACGATCGGACGAGACTTGAGATCGAGAGTTGAGGATCTCGGATCGATCTCGAGAGTTCAGTCTTGGAGGACTCTGTGACTCTGTATTAAATTAGTAATGAATATTGAATGTACTCACTCTGTGACTCATATTATTTTTTTAACCCAACTGTTGTTCGGTTATTCGGTTTAACCGAATAACCCAAAAGTAAAACCCGTATAAGCTAACCGAAAATCGTAAAATAAATCGGTTATAACCGAAATAGTGAAAATAACCGAATTATCAAAAAAAATCGGTTAAATTATTTCGGTTTGGTTCGGTAATTCGGTTATATCCGTTTTTTGCTCAGTCCTACACATGACACAAACACACACACGGTCATGCACACATACATGAGCACACAAGAATATATGAATATGTACACATTTACATGGATATATATGTACACGAATACATATACACATATTTTGTAATTACTTTTTGCCCCTTTTTAATTCGTGGAAATAATTTTTGAAAACTTTAAATATAATTATTTTGAAATGAATGGTCCGGAAGAAGCAATTGATGAGCACACAGATTGAAAAAATTTCAACCCATACAATTTTGACTTCCCCAAATTTATCTCCTCCGAATTCAATTTTTGACCTAATAGAATTTTTGCCAACTTTTGCATTTCTTAGCCACGTGTGTTCAAGCAATTCCGTCAAAGAGAATGAAGGTTGTTCAGCCTCTTTTATTTTACTCCCTCCGTTCATAAAAGATTGTCGTTTTAGAAAAAAAATTGTTCTAATTTATTTGTCGTTTACAACTTTCGAAGAGAATAAATTATTTACTTTCCTATATCACCCCTACCTGCTCTCATTGTCTCAAGAAATTCTCTCCATTGTATTAATAGTTTTTAACTTCTCATAAAGGGGTAGTGATGAAATTTCAAACAAATTTTAATTGTTCAATGATAGTATTAAATAACTTTTTTAATCTATATGCAAAAACCTTAAACGACAATCTTTTAGAAACGGAGGTAGTATTACTTAGACATATGGGCATACATACATATCCAACACATGGGTAAAAGAAATATAATTAATGCACTTCATTTTGCAAGTTTCAAATGAACGGATGAACGAAGCAAAAAAAGCTTTTAAGTCTTATTCCTCACATGGACACATACTTTATGCTTTACAAATTCCAAGTTTCAAGTTACTCCCTCCGTTCTTAAAAGATTGTCGTTTAAGATTTTGACACATGGATTAAGAAAGTGTCATTTACCAAGTAAAATTTATTTGAAATTCCATCACTACCCCTTTATAGAAAATTGAAAACTATTAATACAAGGGAGATAATTTATTGGGACAATGAGAGAAGATAGTGGTAATATAGGAAAGTAAATAATTTATTCTCCTCGAAAGTTGTAAACGACAAACTTTTTGGAACAAATTTTTTCTTCTAAAACGACAATCTTTTAGGAACAAAGGGAGTATTTTCGAATAAATCACAAAAATAAGGCAGTTTACTTCCTTTGTGCTTTTATATTAAATATATTAATATATTATTGTAGAAACCTTAGTAAAAAATCATTTATAAATAATAGAAGTTTCCTTGTCTTAGGAAATATTTGGAAAAATATTAAATCAATAAGATTGAAAAAATATTTTTGGTCAAAGAAAATAAGATAATTGAATATAATTATAAAAACAATCCAATGGAGATGATTCTACCATTTTAATTATCTTATTTACTAATTATTGTTATCATCACAAAAACCTAAAAGTTAGATACCCTACAATTTCTCCCTTTTTGATGATGACAATCAACTAAAAATATTTTCTATAAAAGCTCCCCCTCGGTTTATTCAATCCTTTAAAAAATTTAAATATTTAAAAAACTAACATGTAATAGCATATAACAGTTTATAGAAGTAGTATATAGCATGTCACAAAATATTTTTCTTCTCCCCCTTTGTCATCATAAAAAATGGGGGGAAATAATAGTATAGAGTACTTTTCAGAACCTGCAAAAAAAGAGATTAGAATATGAAAAAAAATTCTTTTAAAGATTCGGTTTCCTATTTGTCTTTTGATCAAAAGGTAGGAAAGCTTGCATGATTTGAATCTGTGTGGTTTCTTTTGATTGATCCAAATTAGTATACACGGATGAAAGTTATTTACCGTTAGATGTATAAAAATTCAAATGAACATTCCAGATTAAATCTATATATATATATATATATATATATATATATATATTTAAAGAGAATAGATTTAAATATTAAATATAAGTAATAAGAACTTATAAATATTAAAATATATTTATAATAATGTTTTTAGAAAAATAATTATAAATATAAATTTTTGTAAAATTCTACACATTTAAATATTTCTACTATGTTAAAAATCAAATTTAATCAATAATTTTTAAAACACATATTTTAATGCATAAATAATTGTGAGAAAATTGACATGTGTCACTTGTACTTTTATGATTATGATGTCCTGCATAGTCAGAATTTTTTTTACCTTGTTTGATTTGCAATTCTAGGAATAAGTTTAATTCTCTCATCATGCTCATTTCAAATTACTTACTCATGCTTTCAGAAAGAAATCATTGCGCAAAGTAATATCAGTAAACCCAAAAATGATGTCATCATTTACTTTTATTAGAGTCGGTTGCAAGAAATACATACAACATATACTAATTTCATGAATAGGTACCATTTAATAAAAAGTGTCCTTTGGGCAAGTTTCCCATTTTGTATAAGGAGTATTTGTGTTTTACTTTATAAAACTGGGTACAGGATGATGAGTGAGTTTCATACTTATGAATCAGATTCCTATTTGGACTTAAACAGTGTTTATTCCATCTATTTTAGTATAGTTTTATGTGTTTTGTGTTTGTTTTGTTTATAGGTTTCATTACATGTTAGTGTTGGTACAATGATGGCAATGTGGTGGAAAACAGGATAGAAAAACAAGGAAATAAAAGTCAGCAGTCTAGTACCCCACCGGGGCAGGGGTACACGTGTCAAGAAGATTAGCACCCCACCGGGGCTGGGGTTATCAAGGCTTAAATACCCTCTGGGGCAGGGGTGCGCGAACAGAAAGAAGGTGCTCTATTGTGATTCTAACATTGATGAGGCGTGGACTGAAAGACTTTGACTCCGATTGGGACTAAATTGTGGACATTTTTATCAGCTATTACAGAGACTAAGTGAAGGTAATTAATCAATCAATCAGAGAAGTATCAATTACAACTTCAAAACCCTAATTCCAAAAGATTCTTGGAGGAGTAGAGCAGAAAAGCAAGATCACGAAAATTTCAGAATTGAGTGCAGAGAAGGGTGGTTCTAAACTATTCTTAATCGTTATTTCAGTTTCTGTAATTGGGATGATGTATTCTTTTATCTATTTAGTTTTTAATTCATTAGTTATGAACTAAATTTCTTATTAAGCTTGCAATGGATCTTTAATGTGGAACAATGATTATCATACTTTGATTTCAGTTTAATAAAGCTATCTTTTCAGTTCATCTATTGTGATTTGTGCATAATTTATGAATTGCTTGATCACCAATTCTGTGTGGATTTGTGTAAGACCCCAACATTTTATGATAAAGATTTAATCTCTTTAATTATTATTTTGAATAATAAGGTGTTGATTTGATATAATGCTTAGTTATGGGTGAAATGTGCAAATTTTGCAAAATAAGCAAGTGGTTATAAAATACTCATTGTTGTCAGGGAATATTCATTTGGTCGTGGAATATTCTTACTGTCGGGGGTTATTCGTACGACGGCGCAACCATTAGTGGGCCCCATAACGGAAAACTGTTGGATAAAGAAAATGTCAAGTATGAGTTTTTTATAAATAACGACGTATTTGTTACCGTTAACACTGTTGGAATACCTGGTGGTTAAAGTACAGTAATACGCGTGGTTGCATAGTAGCAAACGGTATTGCATAATATTTATGGATTATTGATTCTTACGTAAGAAGGCACTACTCAATAATTGTTACAGTAATTACTGTTCAATATTTTATTTTATTGATTCAATAATTGCTACGTTGATATTTTATATTATTGTTGTTTCAATAATTATCACTGCACAGTATTTCCCATTATTAAATTATTAATTTATATTATTTGAATAATATTATTAGATAGCATTATTGGCAATTTCTAAGGAAATTCTGTCTAGGAAAGGGGGTTGGTTACCTAATTGCGCACCAGTAAGGAGAAATCCTTATCGGAAAGCCCCATCTTTCATGGGAACGACCTGGTTGTCATTATTATGATTCTGTAATATTATTTGTAAATAATTAATTATTGATTTATATGATAAGGAAATATTTATTTTATGTGAATATAAATGAAGGAATTAATGCTGATGTGTTTTATCAGTATTTTGTCGAAATGGAGGTATTAAAAATTATCCGTATATGGATTTCGGTCATTTTCTGTTTGGAATTTGAAAAAACTTTCTTCTACAAAGTTATAGAGAATTAAATTTTATATGGAATGGATATAAAATTTGTATTTTTCTAATAAAAGGGTTATTTATTATGAGTTATTGAAGTTTCAGAAATAAATGTTTTTATTAAAAACATGGGTGCCCCCCGGACTTTTGTTTTTTGTAGAAAAATGCTGAATTTCAAAGGTGGTGTGCATGAATGGAAAAGGAAGCCACCGGTAGTTGGTTAGTCAGATTTGGCGTTCTAAGCATTTTCCTATAAATAGGGTGCTTATGTTAGAATTGAAAATTACACCAGAATCAGAAATTTTCTCTCTATAATATCTAGCGTATTTTTGTGAGTATTTAGATACTTTGAAAGTTGATAAGCAGTGCAAGTTTTCTTCCGTATTATATCCGATATTTCAGTTAGAAGTACTTGTCTTTTGAGGTAAAGGATGTTATTTTCTTCGTAAATGATGTTATTTTTTTAATATAATTATATCGAAATATTGATATGAATTTTATTATGAAAATTTTACCTTTTCATGTCGAGGTTACTAATCACGTATACGACACTATTCACGTATACAACACTATTCATAAATACGATACTATTCACGAAGTAGGATTTTTTTTTATGGAATTTCTACCTTTTTGTGTCGGGGTTACTATTCACGTATACGACACTATTCACAAAAAAATAATTTTTCTTTTCTTTGTCCACTATTATAGTACTATCTTTGATTGTATCCATGTTTTGATCTTCATTCTTGAATTTTTTTTCACAATTATTTATTATGGAGTATTTTTTAACTTGAATAAACTAAAGTACGAATCCATAATCTTTATCCTTTTATCTGACTGGATTCATTGTCTTTAAAATATTTTCATCATTGTCAGTCCTAAATGGTGATATAACTGAATATCTTTGGCCTGTAGTGCAAAGATGATTGATTACCGATGAATATCTATGGCCCGTAGTGCAAAGATGGACAGGTGTTGAGATAAACATGACCAACTGGTGATACAAATGAGTATCTTTGGCCGTAGTGCAAAGATGAATATTTGATTCAAGATGTATATTGATTGATGTTACAGGGATAAAATGTTGATGATGTACTTTTAAATCATAGAAGATAGTAGACTTCATTCTCTACTTAACTCTTCTAATGAATTTTTATTTTCGCTGCGAATATTGATCTAAAAATTGTTGTCCATTAAATTTTATTTGATTTATTGAAGGCTAACGATAATTTGTTCTACATTATCTTAGTCATAATATTCTATATTAGGCTAGTTGAGGTCATCCTTTTTCTTTTTGTTCCATTTTCTTCTAAGGAGGCGAGAATATAGCAGGAACTAGTCGGGGTGTGGAGTAATTTTTCAAGACAGTTGTTTTAGTATTCCTCACTATTTTGTATAATAGTGTATCAATAATTGTAATGAGGACTTATTTGAGTTTGGATATTGTCTAGAAGATAATATTTTTATTTAAACTCACAACATATATGCTATCGTATTTTGCACAACAATTGTAATAATGAAGTTGTAGTTGTTATCTGTACCATGTGTTTGGTAACTTAGAATGGGTTGTGTGGACCTATTTTGGGGGCGTCACAGTTGATATCAGAGCTTAGGGATATGATCTCTGATGGAGATCTGGGGTTAGAATTAGGAAGGGAGTGACGAGTAAATCCTTCGCTAGTGTGTCCTACCTAAGCTTATTTGTGTTTAATTGGTCACTCGGAATATAGGGATAATATGTGGAATATCAATTTCTTTAATTAACCCTTGTTTTATGGCAGTATTTGAGAATGTCAGCTGAAAATATTAACAATGGAGTGAATAAGATAGTAGATGTAAGACCCCAACTTTTATGAATAAAGATTAATTTTTCTCGATTTATATTTTTGAATATTGTGGTGTGAATTTGATATAATGTTATAGTTGTGGGTAGTATTTACAAATTTTATAAAGTAAACAAGTGGTTATATAATATTCGATTGGTCGGGGAATATTCGTTTTAACAGAGAATATTCGTACGACGACACAATCATTGGTGGACCCCACAACAGACGTATTGTCGTAGTTAGAAAACGACATAATTATCTTTTTATAAAAATAACGGTGAAAGTTTTACCGTTAAACTATTGAACTACCCGGTGGTAAAAGAACAGTAATACGCGTGGTAGCATAGTAGCACACGATATTGATTATTGATGCTTACGTGAGAAGTCACTCAGTTATACTCAATTATTGCTATAGTAATTGCTGCATAATATCTCTCATATTATTGATTCAATTATTGTCACAGTATCATCTGCATAATATTTATTATTATTAAATCAATAACTGAGACGAAAAAGTTATTCATATTATTATTTGCAATATTGATAATGTCTAGAAAGTTCTGTCAAGGAGAGATTTGGTCACCTAATTGCGCGTCAATAGGGAAAAATTCTTATCGAAAAGCCCCCTCTTTCCTGGGAATGATCTGGTTGTTAAATATTGTGAGTTATAATATTAATGATGAATAAGTTCGTGTTGATTAAAGATGAAATTGATATTTCCATTGTGTTGGGGATTATTAGTGTTAGTGGAAATCGACATCTATTTCGATAATAATGGATGCCTAGAGGTTATATTGACCAATCGGGTAATTAATCGGATAAATGAGCAATTAATTGCTATTAATTCACATGCTTATAACTATTTGTTCACATGTGTGAACTATTGATTCACATGCATGTACTATTAGGGGAGGTGGTGCAAGATTGATAATACTTGTATTACTAAATTAAAAACGGAGGTATAGAAGAAGGTCCTATACTGTAATTATTTTTTTCACATGTATAGAACTATTGATTCAAATGATTGTACTATTTATTCACATGATGTACTATTAGGGGAGGTGGTGCAAGTTTGATAATACTTGCAGGACTAAATTAAAAATGAAAGAAAAGATGAAAGTATTATACTGTAATATTTCGAGCCCCAAAATGTGCAATTATCGAAACTATGTTTTCCTATAAATAGAAGCTCATTCTTCTTTCATTCTCACGAATTCACTAAGACTCACAAGAGCAATTATAGAAAGAGAAGCTATAGAGAGAGAAGCTTTAGAGAGAAAGTAGAAGAGAAGTCTCGATACCTCACTATTCCAAAGATCCAAATTTTCTTCTGAGGTAAGGGATATTATTTTGTTCAGTATTCATAGGAATAATATTTTCTTCCATACTCTGTAGTATGTGAGTAATATTATTTCGTCTCGTATTCCTGTTTATACCATCATTTTGTTAAAGTATTGTTTCTATACTCCGTGAAATTAGTAGAATATCCTTGAAATTTGCACTTCATCTAGTATCCCTTCACAAGGATATTTTCTGCACATTCTTGTTAAATTTTAAGCTTTTCATGCAGGAGTACTGTCCATGAGTAGTATTAATTTTTATGGTACTATTCACAAAGTACTATTCACGAGTACTATTCACAAAGTACTATTTATGGGGTACTATTCCCGAAGTACTATTCATAGGATACTATTCACTCGGGTACTATTCACCCGGGAAATTATTCATGACAAAAATTGATTTCTTTGATGTCCAAATCATTTTTGATATAATATTATTCTTGAATTTTACTCCACAAAGCAATATCATGTTGACAATTTGGACATTATTGAATTCTGGATAAATTAAGTTATAATCTTTAAAAATTTATCCTTTGCTTTCTTTTAATTGAATTCTTATATCATTGTCATCATCCTCATGCTGATATTATGATAAAAGTCATATGTGGCTTACGTGCATAGATGTACTATTGATTGGTATGATTATGACCATGGATTATTCGGTATAATCATGACCGTAATGTTATAAATGATGTGGTAAAAATCCTCATTGGCCTGTAGTGCATTGATGAGTGGGATTTATACCCGCGAATCGAATGCTTTATGACTTAAATAGTTGCATGTTCTCGTAGATTGTGTATGGTTTTAGATGATTATAGTGTTATTGTGCTTAATCGATGCAATGCAGGGCTTATCAGGTGTTTTCTAGCATTAAGGGGCAAAACGGACAAATTCGACACACTGGCGCCACAGCACTAATGCCCAATGTTATTCTCGCCATGCGCCACCTCCTTGTTCCTCGCCGACATCACCTCATGTGCCAAGCAATACCATTGTTTCTTCTTGGGCTCATACTGCTGAAGACGAGCTCTAATCTCTTACTAAATGACATGGCGCCGCAACGCCGAACTCAAGGTTATTGTCCGCGCCGCAGCGCCACCTCCGGTGCCCAGGCAAATGAGGCTTGGGTTTGACCTAGCTAAAAGGAAGGAGGCGTATATAACACAGATAGGGCCTCTACATTTGAGATATCTCATAACCTATCATATGAGACTTTAGTTTTAGGATAGCTTAGCTTAGGATTTTCTTCTGTAATTCTCTTAGATTATCTCAGTAAATATAGATTAGGGAGAAGTTTGTATTTCTTTGGAGCACAAGAGTGACACGGATTAGAAAGCTTGATATGAGCGGAATGCGTGGGGATTGAAGGGGCTTTGACAGAGTTTCTTTTATCCATTTATTTCCTCTAATTTTGTATTCTATAAATATTGTCTTATTGGCTACTTGTATTTGGTTTATTATCTATGAACTGAATATTGGCTCTAAGGTTATAATGGATCCCTTTGTTATTTGAATTAACTGTCTTTATCTCTTTGGTTTACACCATATGATTTGGTTTAATATATTTGTGCTTTATGATTCTCGTTAAGACATTAGTGATGATTTTGGTAATCTGCATGATATCGACATAAGAATTGTAGATTTACACCTAAATGTATTGGCATGTGATTGTGGGTTTCGACTGCATAAGTTGTGCATAGAATAGACATATCTCTGTGCGCCATGTGCGACCTAATTGCGAACTTATGCTAAATCCTTGTTATGATTGATTCGCATAGACATATGTAGGATTGCATCTAGCTTGGACGTTCTTTTCTGTTCTATTCCCTTTCGAGTGGATCTGGAGAGGTTATGTTTGTGTATACCTCGACAGAGGTGCATAGGCACCTATGTGTTCTCGGTCGACAAATTGTCATGACCATTAAGGCCAAAGAGAGAAGGGTAGCTAGTTTGATGAAGCATAACACACCAGGTGTTCGACAGAATGCCTGTGTGGGGGTGAAGTTGTGACCATAGCTTGTATTTCCTTAGATTACCATTCGTTATCCATTTACTTGTTTTGTTAATTAGTTAACTAGATTAATCACACTTCCATTTATTGTTGTTCGAATAAGATTTTAGTGATACATAGTCGGTACTTGGTAAATATTAGTCATAGTTCCTCGTGGGTACGACACTCTACTTATCACTGTATTACTTGTTAGACCGCGTATACTTGTGCGTGTTTAGTGATCTGTTTCCCGACCAACATGCATTGATGGACAATTGTTTGTATGATTATGACCAGGGATTATTTGGTATAATCATGACCATTGATGATTACATGAATATCCTTAGCCCATAGTGCAGGGATGATTCGATGATGTGGTTTATTTATTAAGCTGAGTCTCAGCGATAAAACTTTTGATAAACTTTTTAAATCATAGAAGATAGTAGATATCATGCTCTACTTGACTCTTCTAATGGATTGCTTGTTCTGTTGCAGTTAAACTTGATGTTTATTATATTTTATCAGTTTAACACTGTTGAAGGCTAAGTAATTTATTCTGTATTATCTTAGTCATAATATTTCTTACAGGGCTAGTTAAGCTCACCCTTTTACTTTCATTGTTCTCTTCAGGAAATGAGAACGTAGCTAGGACTAGTCGGGTAACAGAGTGACGGTCCAGATGTTTGCATTAGTAGTCCTCACTATTCAGTGAAATAGTGTGATAATAATTGTAATGAGGACTTTATTTGAGTTTGGATACTCTCTATAAGACATTATTCGTTTTGAAACTCTCAGCTACGTTTTGTAGTATTGTATAAAAGAAGTTTGTATTTAAATTCTGTACCATGTATTTGGCGACTCAAGATGGGTGATGTATACCTATTTTGGGGGCGTCACAGTTGGTATCAAAGCATAGGGATATGATCGTTGACTGAGATGTGAGACAAGAACTAGGAGGGAAGAGACGGGGAATTCCTTCGCTAGTATGACTTACCTAAGTTTATTTGGTATTTAATTGGTCAGTCAGAGTATAGGGATAATATGTGACATGTCAATTAACCCTTGTTTTATGGCAGTATTTGAAAATGGCATCCGAAAATGTTGAGAGAAGAAATGAACCACATGAGACCGTTGAGTCACCAACGATCAATGCCCAGAATAATGTGCAACAGGAAGACAATAATCCTCAGGTAAACAATAACACCGATCAAATGATGAACACTGGGATGTTCAGAGGCTTTATGCAATTCATGCAACATCAGGCGAGAGCGGCTCATGTTCAAAATGCAGGTGGAATCATTGGCTACTCTCGGTAGGTCATCGCTAAATAGTTCAAGGAGTTGGGACCACCAAAGTTTATTGGAGAGCCAAAACCACTTAAGGCGGAGACGTGGATAAAGCAGATCACCAAGATATTTGATGTCTTGGGATGCTCAGAGGAGAAAAAGGTTCCCTTTGCCACCTTTATGTTGCGAGGAGAGGCAGATTACTAGTGGGAATCGGTAAAGCGTACTCAACCTACCGCACTGAAGATGTCTTGGGAGAAATTCCAAGAACTATTCAACGACAAGTATTTTTTCGAAAGTATTCATCACATGAAGGAGGTAGAGTTCATCACGTTGTAGCAAAACAATATGACTGTGTCACAGTACGAAGCTAAGTTTGTCGAGTTATCTCAGTTTGCGTCCCACTTGGTTGATAATGAGGAGAGAATGACGCGGATGTTTCTAAGAGGTTTGAAACCTGAGATACGTCAATACTTAATTTCTCGCAAATTGTGTTTGTATTCAGATGTTGTAAATAGGGCTCAGTTATTGGAGCGCGATAATGAGTTAACCCAACCAAGAGAGAGCAGTCGGCAAATTGATAATACCAGTGGTAGCAGTCATCGAAGCGGTGACAACAAACGTGGAGGGAATCAACATGCTAAAAATGGTAACCACTTCAGTGGTAATCATGGCCAAGACAATAAAAGTAGGAGTTTCAAGAAGAGGAGATTCAATAATGAAAGAAGGATATCAGCACCAGCACCTGTTGTTAAGGAAGGAGAACGACCGCCGGTCGTATGTTACAAATTCGGAGGGGAGGAACACATCAGTCCAAACTGTACGCAGCAGTCCAAAGCATGTTACAATTATGGAAAGAAGGTCACCTAGGCTGATTTTGTCATGCAACCAAGTCAAGTCCAATTGGGATGGAGGCATCAAAGGTCAGTCCTGCATAAGACACAATGTGTAGTTCAAGGGAGAGCATTTGTTGTAGCCTCCCAAAAAGTGAGGAATCTGAATGAGGTGATCACGGGTAAGCTAATCATCAACTCTAGCGAAGTATATACCTTATTTGATACCGGTTGTACCCATTCTTTTATTTCTCCTACTTGCGCCCAACATTTAAATTTAACTCCGAAGAAATTAGACTTTCATTTATCTGTTGAAACTCCGTTGGGAGAAACCTTCATTACATCTACTGTTTATAAGTCATGTTTGGTTTAAATCGGTACTCGCACATTACCTGTCGATCTTATTTCCTTAAAAATACTTGCGTTTGATGTGATTTTAGGGATTGATCGGTTAACTACTCATCATGCTAAAATTTATTGTTTTCGTAAGGTTGTTAGCTTTCATATTCCTAACGAACCTATTTTGCGAATTCAAGCAACCAAACCACTAAAGTCAATCACTGTCATATCAAGCCATAAAGCTATTCGTTTATTGAAAAACGGATGTCCAGCTTTCTTAGCCCATGTCACGGATTTAAACAAAATACGTTAGATTTGAATGATATTTCTATTATTAATAAATTTCCTGACGTATTCCCTGAAGAAATTCCTGGCCTAACCCCAGAGCGTGAAATCAAATTTTTTATCGATCTTGAACCTGGTACAAAACCCATTTCCAAAGCCCCATATCGAATGGCTCCTATTGAACTTCAGGAGTTAAAAACCCAACTACAGGAATTGTTAGACATCGGTTTCATTCGTCCTAGTACATCTCCTTGGGGTGCTCCTGTTCTATTCGTGAAGAAGAAAGATGGAAGTATGCGACTTTGTTTTGATTATCGGGAGTTGAATCATGTAACCATCAAAAATAGGTACCCGTTACCTCGTATTGATGATCTGTTTGACCAGTTGAAAGGTGCCAAATTCTTTTCAAAGATCGATCTTCGTTCCGAATATCATCAATTAAAGATTAAAACTGATGACATTCCAAAGACTACTTTCAGAACTTGGTACGGGCATTACGAATTCCTAGTCATGTCTTTTGGATTGACTAATGCTCCTGTTGCCTTCATGGATATGATAAACCGAGTATTCAAGGAATATTTGGATCACTTTGTGGTCTTCTTTATTGATGACATCCTCATTTATTCCAAAAGCCGTGAAGATCATGAGCAACACTTGAGGCTGATACTCCAAAAGCTTCGTGAAAATAAGTTATATGCCAAGTTGAATAAATGCGAGTTCTGGCTTGAGGAAGTAGCATTCCTTGGGCACGTGATATCAAATCACGGAATATCTGTTGACCTGGAAAAGATAGAAGCAATTCAAAGTTGGGAGCAACCTAAGTTAGTAACCGAAGTACGTAACGTTTTGGGCTTAGCTGGTTATTATCGAAGGTTTGTGGAAGGATTTTCTTGAATCGCTACTCCATTAACTCAGCTGACTCGAACAGATACAAAATTCGGTTGGAGCGAGAATTGTGAGAAGAGTTTTCAAGAGCTCAAGAGTAGGCTCATTTTAGCACCTGTTTTGACAATACCAGCTAGTTCGGAGGGATTTGTCATATACAGCGATGCTTCAAGCAAAGGTTTAGGGTGTGTTCTCATGCAATATAGGAAATTCATAGCCTATGCCTCATGAAAACTGAAAGAATATTAGAAGAATTATCCTACTCATGATCTAGAGTTGGCAGCTATCGTTTTTGCGTTTAAGATTTGGAGACATTACCTGTATGGAGAGAAGGTGGAGATCTATACAGATCATAAAAGCCTCAAATATTTCTTTACTCAAAAGGAACTTAATATGCGATAACGACGATGGCTTGAGCTATTGAAAGATTACGATCATACCATTCAATACCATCCTGGAAAAGAGAACGTAGTAGCTGACGCATTGAGTAGAAGATCATATGCGGGTACGAATGTGATATTGTCAACGCAAAGGCCCATTTTGTATGACTTACAAAGGATGAAGATAGAGTTAAAGACTCTAGGGACCCATGTGATGATGGCGAATATACGAGTAGAACTGACTTTAATCGATAAAGTTAAAGCTGTTCAAGCTACAGACCTGGAGCTGATGCGTATGAGGAAGAAAGTGCAAGAAGGTGATATTCCAGAAGCAAGAATCGATGAAGAAGGAATACTTCGAGTCAACTCCAGACTTTGTGTTCCTAACGGTTCTAACTTGAAGTATAAAATCATGATGGAGGCGCACAACACACCGTTTGCAATCCATCCTGGGAGTACCAAAATGTATCGTGATCTTCGACATACATTTTGGTGGAGCAATATGAAGAGAGAGATAGCGGGGTTTATCTCAAGGTGTCTAGCTTGTCAACGAGTCAAGGCGGAGCATCAAGTGCCAAAAGGTCCATTGCAACCACTTGAAATTCCAAAATGGAAGTGGGAGCACATTACCATGGATTTTGTTACTGGTCTTCCCAAGGTTTCTCAAGACATAGATGCGATTTGGGTAATTGTTGATAGATTGACCAAGTCTGCTCATTTTTTACCGATACGAGAAACTTATACACTTGAACGTCTTGCTCGTACATACGTAAATGAGATTGTAAGATTGCATGGTATGCCAGTATCCATAGTTTCCAATCGAGACCCAAGATTCACTTCACGATTTTGGGTTAGTTTGTAAAAAGCTATGGGCACGAATTTATTATTTAGTTCGGCATACCATCCTCAAATGGACGGGCAGTCAGAGAGGAATATTCAAACTCTTGAAGATTTATTAAGACTCTGTGTCCTTGACTTCAAAGGAAGTTGGGATAAGTTCTTACCATTGGTGGAGTTTTCCTATAACAACAATTATCAAGCAAGTATTGGCATGGCTCCATTTGAGGCGTTGTATGGAAGAAAATGTCGTTCTCTAATATGCTGGGATGAGGTGGGTGTAGCAACGTTGTTAGGACCAGAGTTGGTACGTATGACTAAGGAAAAGATTCAAACGATCCGACAACGTATAAAAACCTCACAAGATCGATAAAAGAGTTATGCTGATCTTCATCGAAAGGACGTGGAATTCAATATTGGAGATCATGTGTTGTTATGTGTTGCGCCATGAAAAGGAGTTACGAGATTTGGAAAGAGAGGAAAGCTCAATCCTCGATTCATTGGCCCATTTTTAATCCTCGATCGAGTAGGAACTATGGCCTATAGATTCGCCTTACCGCCAAGTATGTCTCGTGCTCTTAACATTTTTCATATATCTATGTTACATAAATATGTGAAAGACCCGAACCACATTATTGAATTAGAACCGGTTGAGATAGCGGAAGATTTAACGTATGAAGAGGTACCTATTAAAATCTTGGATAAGAAGAATCATATTCTACGCTCCAAGGTTATACCTCAAGTCAAAGTTTTGTGGAGAAACCACGATGTTGAGGAAATTACATGGGAGTTAGAATCTGAAATAAAGTCAAGGTATCCTCACCTCTTCGACATACCAGGTACGCACCCTAATTTCGAGGACGAAATTTCATAAGAAGGGGAGGTTGTAAGACCTCAACTTTTATGAATAAAGATTAATTTTTCTCGAATTATATTTTTGAATATTAGGGTGTGGATTGGATATAATGTTATAGTTGTGGGTATTATTTACAAATTTTGCAAAGTAAGCAAGTGGT
Source organism: Panax ginseng (assembly GCA_020205605.1). Taxonomy (NCBI): domain Eukaryota; kingdom Viridiplantae; phylum Streptophyta; class Magnoliopsida; order Apiales; family Araliaceae; genus Panax; species Panax ginseng. The sequence continues at coordinate 50,027,053 of CM035150.1, forward strand.
TATATAATATTTGATTGGTCGGGGAATATTCATTTTAACATGGAATATTCGTACGACGGCATAATCATTGGTGTACCCCACAACGGAAGTATTATCGTAGTTAGAAAATGACAGAATTATCTTTTTATAGAAATAACGGCGAAAGTTTTACTGTTAAACTGTTGAACTACTCGGTGGTAAAAGAACAGTAATACGCGTGGTAGCATAGTAGCACACGGTATTGATTATTAATGCCTACATGAGAAGTCACTCAGTTATACTCAATTATTTCTATAGTAATTGCTGCATAATATCTCTCATATTATTGATTCAATTATTGTCACAGTATCATCTGCATAATATTTATTATTATTAAATCAATAATTGAGACGAAAAAGTTATTCATATTATTATTTGCAATATTGACAATGTCTAGAAAGTTCTGTCAAGGAGAGGTTTGGTCACCTAATTGCGCGCTAATAGGGAGAAATTCTTATCGGATAGCCCCCTCTTTCCTGGGAATGATCTGGTTGTTAAATATTGTGAGTTATAATATTAATATTGAATACGTTCGTGTTGATTAAAGATGAAATTGATATTTTCATTATGTTGGGATTATTAGTGTTATTGGAAATCGACATCTATTTCGATAATAATGGATGTTTGGAGGTTATATTGACCAATCGGGTAATTAATCGGATAAATGAGTAATTAATTGCTATTAATTCACATGCTTATAACTATTTGTTCACATGTGTGTACTATTGATTCACATGCATGTACTATTAGGGGAGGTGGTGCAAGATTGATAATACTTGCATTACTAAATTAAAAATGGAGGTATAGATGAAGGTACTATACTGTAATTATTTTTTTCACATGTATAGAACTATTGATTCACATGATTGCACTATTGATTCACATGATGTACTATTAGGGGAGGTGGTGCAAGTTTGATAATACTTGCAGGACTAAATTAAAAATGAAAGAAAAGATGAAGGTATTATACTGTAATATTTCGTGCCCCAAAACGTGCAATTATCATTCGTATATGGATTTCGGTCATTTTCTGTTTGGAATTTGGAAAAACTTTCTTCTACAAAGTTATAGAGAATTAAATTTTATATGGAATGGACATAAAATTCGTATTTTTCTAATAAAAGGGCTATTTATTATGAGTTATTGAAGTTTCAGAAATAAATGTTTTTATTAAAAACATAGGTGCCCCCCACTTTTGTTTTTTGTAGAAAAATGCTGAATTTCAAAGGTGGTGTGCATTAATGGCAAAGGAAGCCACCGGTAGTTGGTTAGTCAGATTTGGCGTTCTAAGCATTTTCCTATAAATAGGGTGCTTATTTGAATTGAAAATTACACCAGAATCAGAAATTTTCTCTCTATAATATCTAGCGTATTTTTGTGAGTATTTAGATACTTTGAGAGTTGATAAGCAGTGCAAGTTTTCTTCAGTATTATATCCGATATTTCAGTCAGAAGTACTTGTCTTTTTGAGGTAAAGGATGTTATTTTCTTCGTAAATGATGTTATTTTTTTTAATATCATTATACCGAAATATTGATATGAATTTTATTATGAAATTTTTACCTTTTCATGTCGAGGTTACTAATCACGTATACGACACTATTCACGTATACAAGACTATTCATGAATACGGTACTATTCACGAAGTAAGATTTTTTTTATGGAATTTTTACCTTTTTGTGTCGGAGTTACTATTACGTATACGACACTATTCACAAAAAAAGTAATTTTTCTTTTCTTTGCCCACTATTATAGTACTATCTTTGATTGTATCCATGTTTTGATCTTCATTCTTGAAATTTTTTTCACAATTATTTATTATGGAGTATTTTTGAACTTGAATAAACTAAAGTACGAATCCCTAATCTTTATCCTTTTATCTGACTGGATTCATTGTCTTTAAAATATTTTCATCATTGTCAGTCTTAAATGGTGATATAACTGAATATCTTTGGCCTGTAGTGCAAAGATGATTGATTACCGATGAATATCTTTGGCCCGTAGTAGCAAAAGAAAGATGGACGGTGTTGAGATAAACATGACCAATCCTGGTGATATAAATGAGTATCTTTGGTCAGAAAGTGCAAAGATGAGTATTTGATTCAAGATGTATATTGATTGATGTTACAGGGATAAAATGTTGATGATGTACTTTTAAATCATAGAAGATAGTAGACTTCATTCTCTACTTAACTCTTCTAATGAATTTTTATTTTCGCTGCGAATATTGATCTAAAAATTGTTGTCCATTAAATTTTATTTGATTTATTGAAGGCTAACGATAATTTGTTCTACATTATCTTAGTCATAATATTCTATACTGGGCTAGTTGAGGTCATCCTTTTCCTTTTTGTTCCATTTTCTTCTAAGGAGGCGAGAATATAGCGGGAACTAGTCGGGGTGTGGAGTAATGTTTCAAGACAGTTGTTTTAGTATTCCTCACTATTTTGTATAATAGTGTATCAATAATTGTAATGAGGACTTATTTGAGTTTGGATATTGTCTAGAAGATAATATTTTTATTTAAACTCACAGCATATATGCTATCCTATTTTGCACGACAATTGTAATATTGAAGTTGTAGTTGTTATCTGTACCATGTGTTTGGTAACTTAGAATGGGTTGTGTGGACCTATTTTAGGGGCGTCACAGTTGATATCAGAGCTTAGGGATATGATCTCTGATTGAGATCTGGGGTTAGAATTAGGAAGGGAGTGACGAGTAAATCCTTCGCTAGTGTGTCCTACCTAAGCTTATTTGTGTTTAATTGGTCAGTCGGAATATAGGGATAATATGTGGAATATCAATTTCTTTAATTAACCCTTATTTTATGGCAGTATTTGAGAATGTAAGCTGAAAATATTAACAATGGAGTGAATAAGACAGTAGATGTAAGACCCCAACTTTTATGAATAAAGATTAATTTTTCTCGATTTATATTTTTGAATATTATGGTGTGAATTTGATATAATGTTATAGTTGTGGGTATTATTTAAAAATTTTGCAAAGTAAGTATGTGGTTATATAATATTCGATTGGTCGGGGAATATTCGTACAACGACAAAATCATTGGTGGACCCCATAACAGAAGTATTGTCGTAGTTAGAAAAAGACAGAATTATCTTTTTATAAAAATAACGACGAAAGTTTTACCGTTAAACTGTTGAACTACCCGGTGGTAAAAGAACAGTAATACGCGTGGTAGTATAGTAGCACATGGTATTGATTATTGATGCTTACGTGAGAAGTCACTCAGTTATACTCAATTATTGATATAGTAATTGCTGCATAATATCTCTCATATTATTGATTGAATTATTGTCACAGTACCATCTGCATAATATTTATTATTATTAAATCAATAACTAAGACGACAAACTTATTCATATTATTATTTGCAATATTGACAATGTCTAGAAAGTTCTGTCAAGGAGAGATTTGGTCACCTAATTGCGCGCTAATAGGGAAAAATTCTTATCGGAAAGCCACCTCTTTCCTGGGAATGATCTGGTTGTTAAATATTGTGAGTTATAATATTAATGATGAATAAGTTCGTGTTGATTAAAGATGAAATTGATATTTCCATTATGTTGGGGATTATTAGTGTTAGTGGAAATCGACATCTATTTCGATAATAATGGATGTCTGGAGGTTATATTGACCAATCGGGTAAATTAATCGGATAAATGAGCAATTAATTGCTATTAATTCACATGCTTATAACTATTTGTTCACATGTGTGTACTATTGATTCACATGCATGTACTATTAGGGGAGGTGGTGCAAGATTGATAATACTTGTATTACTAAATTAAAAATGGAGGTATAGATGAAGGTACTATACTGTAATTATTTTTTTCACATGTATAGAACTATTTATTCACATGATTGCACTATTGATTCACATGATGTACTATTAGGGGAGGTGGTGCAAGTTTGATAATACTTGCAGGACTAAATTAAAAATGAAAGAAAAGATGAAGGTATTATACTGTAATATTTTGAGCCCCAAAACGTGCAATTATCGAAACTATGTTTTCCTATAAATAAAGGCTCATTCTTCTTTCGTTCTCACGAATTCACTAAGACTCACAAGAGCAATTATAGAAAGAGAAGCTATAGAGAAAGAAGCTTTAGAGAGAAAGTAGAAGAGAAGTCTGCTACCTCACTATTCCAGTATCCAGTCTTCTTCTGAGGTAAGGGATATTATTTTGTTCAGTATTCATAGGAATAATATTTTCTTCCATACTCTGTAGTATGTGAGTAATATTATTTTGTCTCGTATTCCTGTTTATACCCTCATTTTGTTAAAGTATTGCTTCTACACTTCGTGAAATTAATAGAATATCCTTGAAATTTGCACTTCATCTAGTATCGCTTCACAAGGATATTTTCTGCATATTCTTGTTAAATTTTAAGCTTTTCATACCGGAGTACTGTCCATGAGTAGTATTCATTTTTATGGTACTATTCACAAAGTACTATTTATGGGGTACTATTCACAAAGTACTATTTATGGGTACTATTCACAAAGTACTATTCACGAGTACTATTCACGGGGTACTATTCCCGAATTACTATTCACGGGGTATTATTCACCCGGGAAATTATTCATGACAAAAATTGATTTCTTTGATGTCCAAATCATTTTTGATACAATATTATTCTTGAATTTTACTCCACAAAGCAGTATCATGTTGACAATTTGGACATTATTGAATTTTGGATAAATTAAGTTATAATCTTTAAAAATTTATCCTTTACTTTTTTTTACTTGAATTCTTATATCATTGTCATCATCCTCATGCTTATATTGTGATAAAAGTCATTTGTGGCTTACATGCATAGATGTACTATTGATTGGTATGATTATGACCAGGGATTATTCGGTATAATCATGACCATAATGTTACAAATGATGTGGTAAAAATCCTCATTGGCCTGTAGTGCATTGATGGACAGTTGTTGGTATGATTATGACCAGGGATTATTCGGTATAATCATGACCATTGATGATTACATGAATATCCTTAGCCTGTAGTGCGGGGATGATTCGATGATGTGGTTTATTTATTAAACTGAGTCTCATCGATAAAACTTTTGATAAACTTTTTAAATCATAGAAGATAGTAGATATTATGCTCTACTTGACTCTTCTAATGGATTGCTTGTTCCATTGCAGTTAAACTTGATGTTTATTATATTTTATCAGTATAACACTGTTGAAGGCTAACGATAATTTATTTTGCATTATCTTAGTCATAATATTTCTTACTGGGCTAGTTGAGCTCACCCTTTTACTTTCATTGTTCTCTTCAGAAAATGAAAACGTAGCTGGGACTAGTCGAGTAACAGAGTGACGGTCCAGATGTTTGCATTAGTAGTCCTCACTATTCAGCGAAATAGTGTGATAATGATTGTAATGAGGACTTTATTTGAGTTTGGATACTCTCTATGAGACATTATCCGTTTTGAAACTCTCAGCTACGTTTTGTAGTACTGTATAAAACAAGTTTGTATTTAAATTATGTACCATGTATTTGGCAACTCAAGATGGGTGATGTATACTTATTTTGGGGGAGTCACAGTAGAGAGACCTTTAATCACCAACCAGGAGAACGTGCAACAAGACGATAATGTTCCTCCTGTAAACAACACCACCGATCAAACAATGAATGATGTGACATTTAGGAGCTTTTTGCAATTCATGAAAAATCAGACGAGGGAGACTCGTGTACAAAATACGGGTGGAAATAATAGCAACGCGCGACTTGTCATAGCCAAGCAGTTCAAAGATTTGGGACCACCAGAGTTTTTGGGAAAGCCGGATCCGATCAAGGAAGAAACGTGGGTTAAGCAAATTGCCTAGATATTCGATGTCTTGGGATGCATGGAGAAACATAAGGTTCCATTCGCCACCTTTATGTTCCGTGGTGAGGGTGACATCTTGGTGGGAATACGTGAAGCGCATCACCAACCCGTACGCACTCAATATGTCTTCGGAAGCATTCTAGAAACTGTTCAATGACAAGTACTTTCCTGAAAGTATTCATCATATGAAGGAAGTAGAGTTTATCAGACTGAAATAGAACAACATGACTGTGTCCCAGTACGAGGCTAAGTTCGCGGAGTTATTCAGGTTTGTACCTCATTTGGTAGAGAATGAGGAACGTATGACGCGGATGCTTCTAAGAGGTTCGAAACCCAAAATTTGTCAATACCTTATCTCTCATAAATTTTCTCTATATTCAAATGTTGTGAAAAAGGCTCAATTATTAGAGCGAGATAATGAGTTTGTTCAACCGAGGGACCACAACCAGGGTCATACCGGTGGCAGCAGTCATCTGAGCAATAATAACCAGCGGGGATGAAAGTATTCGGACAAAAGCGGTAACCACTCTGGTGGTAATCGTGGCCATGATAATAGAAGAAGCGATTCGGGGGGAGATTTCAAAAAGAGGAGGTACAACAATTACAACGTGAAGACGTCAACACCAGCATCAACTATTTCTAGGGGAGGAGAACGACCACCGGTCGTTTGTTATAAAAGCGGAAAAGAGGGACACATCAGCCCAAACTGCCCACAACAATCCAAGGTGTGTTATAACTATGGAAATGAAGGTCATAGAGCTAGAGATTGTCTTATAGCGAAACAAAGTTCAACGTAGATGGTGACTCCAAAGGCTGTCCCAGACAAGTCAAAGTCGGTGGTTCCTGGAAGAGCATTTGTTGTGGCTGCCCAAAATGCGAGAAATCCGAACGAGGTGATCACGGGTAAGCTAATCATAAACTCTTACGAATTTTATACCTTATTAGATACTGGTTCTACCCATTCTTTTATATCTCCTGCTTGTGCTCAACATTTGAACTTGACTCCGGAGAAATTAGACATAGACTTATCTGTTGAGACTCCGTTAGGAGAAACTTTCATTACATCTATTGTTTATAAATCTTGCTTCATCCAAGTTGGTACCATCACATTACCTGCTGATCTTATTTCGTTGAAAATACTTGCATTTGATGTGATTTTAGGGATTAATTGGTTAACCACTCATTATGCTAAAATTGATTATTTTCATAAAGTTGTTAGTTTTCATATTCCTAACCAACCTGTTATGCGAATTCAAGAAACCAAACCTCTAAAGTCAATCACTGTCATATCAAGCCATAAAGCCATTCGTTTATTGAAAAACGGTTGTTAAGCTTTTTTAGCCCATGCCACGGACTTGAACAAAAACACGTCAGATTTGAATAATATTTTTGTTGTTAGTGAATTTCCTGACGTATTTCCTAAAGAACTTCCCGGTCTACTCCCAAAACTTGAAGTTGAATTCTTTATTGAATTTGAACCTGGTACAAAGCCCATTTCTATAACCCCATATCGAATGGCTCCTATTGAACTTCAGGAGTTAAATGTCCAACTTCAGGAGTTGTTGGACATCGGTTTTATTCGTCCTAGTACATCTCCTTGGGGTGCTCCGGTGTTATTCGTAAAGAAGAAAGATGGGAGTATGCGACTTTGTATTGACTACCGGGAATTGAACAATGTCACTATCAAGAATAGGTATCTGCTACCTCGCATTGATGACCTGTTTGACCAATTGCAAGGAGCACAATTCTTTTTAAAGATCGATCTTCATTCTGGATATCATCAGCTAAAGATTAAAACTGAGGATATTCTGAAGACTGCCTTCAGAACTCGGTACGGGCATTATGAATTTTTAGTCATGTCTTTTGGATTGACTAATGCTCCTGCTGCTTTCATGGATATGATGAACTGGGTGTTCAAGGAATATTTGGATTAGTTCGTTGTTGTCTTTATTGATGACATCCTCATCTATTTCGAAAGCCGTGAAGATCATGGGCACTAATTGAAGCTGGTACTGCAAAGGCTTCGTGACAACAAGCTATATGCCAAGCTGAAGAAATGCGAGTTCTGGCTTAAGGAAGTAGCATTCCTTGGGCACGTGGTGTCAAAACATGGAGTATCTGTTGACCCGGCGAAGATTGAAGCAATACAAAGTTGGGAGAAACCAAGTCGGATCAAGCACGTAGCTTTCGGGCTTTATTTGGTTATTATTGGAGATTCGTGGAAGGATTTTCTAGAATCGCTACTCTGTTAACTTAGCTAACTCAGAAATATACAAAATTCGTATAGAGCGAGGGATGTGAGAAGAGTTTCCAAGAGCTCAAGAGGAGACTCATTTCAGCACCTGTTTTGACAATACCATCTAGTTCAGATGGATTTATTATCTACATCGATGCTTCAGGCAAAGGGTTATGATGTGTTCTCATGCAACATGGGAAAGTCATAGCCTATGCCTCACGATAACTCAAAGAATATGAGAGGAATTATCCTACTCATTATCTAGAGTTGGCAACAGTCATTTTCGCGCTAAAATTTTGGAGGCACTACCTGTATGGGGAGAAAGAGGAGATCTATACAAATCATAAAAGCCTTAAATATTTCTTCACCCAAAAGGAACTCAACATGCGACAATGACGTTGGCTCGAGCTATTTAAAGATTACGATCATACCATCCAATATCATCCTGGAAAAGAAAACGTAGTAGCTGACGCATTGAGTAGAAGATCATATGCGGGTACGAGTGCAATGTTGTTAACACAAAGGCCCATTTTGTATGACTTGTAAAGGATGGATATATAGGTAAAGGCTCCAAGTACCCACATGATGATATTAAGCATACAAGTAGAACCAACTTTAATCGATAAAGTTAAAGCTGCTCAAGCTATAGACATGGAGCTGATGCGTATGAAGAAGAAAGTGCAAGAAGGTGCTATTCCAGAAGCAAGAATCGACGAAGAAGGAAAACTTCGAGTCAACTCTAGACTTTGTGTTCTTAACGATTATGACTTGAAACATAAAATCATGATGGAGGCACACAACACACCATTTGCAATCCATCCTGGTATTACCAAAATGTATCATGATCTTTGACATACAATTTGGTAGAACAATATGAAGACAGAGATTGCGGAGTTTATCTCGAGGTGTTTAACTTGTCAACGTGTAAAGGCGGAGCATTAAGTGCCAAAGGGTCCATTCCAACCACTTGCGGAAGTGGGAACACATTACTATGGATTTTGTTACGGGTCTTCCCAAGGTTTCTCAAGGCATAGATGCGATTTGGGTTATTGTTGATAGATTAACCAAATCTGCCCATTTCTTGCCTATACGGGAGACTTATTCCCTTGAACGTCTTGCTAGTATGTACATAAATGATATTGTGAGATTGCATGGCATGGCAGTATCCATAGTTTCGTATCGTGACCCAAGATTAACTTTACGATTTTGGGTTAGCTTGCAGAAAGCTATGGGCACAGATTCGATTGATTCTGGGCCAAAGATACCACCCTCAAACGGACGGACAATCAGAGAGGACTATTCAAACTCTTGAAGATCTATCAAGACTCTGTGTTCTAGATTTCAAAGGGAGTTGGGATAAGTACCTACCATTGGTGGAATTCTCCTACAACAACAGTTATCAAGAAAGTGTAGGCATGGCTCCATTCGAGGCGTTGTATGGAAGAAAATGTCGTTCTCCAGTATGCTGGGATGAGGTGGGTGAAGCAACGTTGTTGGGACCAGAATTGGTACGTATAACTACAGAAAAGATCCAAATGATCTGACAACGTATACAAATGGCACATGATCGACAAAAGAGTTATGCGGATCTTCATCGAAAGGACGTGGAATTTAATATTGGGGATCATGTATTATTACGTGTTGCACCATGGAAGGGAGTTACAAGATTTGGAAAGAGAGAAAAGCTTAATCCACGATTTGTTGGTCCATTTGAGATTCTTGACCGGATAGGAAATGTGACCTATAGACTCGCATTACCTCCAAGCATGTCTCGTGTTCATAATATTTTTCATATATCTATGCTTCGTAAATATGTGAAAGACCGGAACCACATTATTGAGTTAGAACCAGACGAGATAGCTGAAGATTTAACGTACGAGGAGGTACCTGTTAAGATCTTGGATAAGAAAGAGCATGTCCTACGCACCAAGGTTATACCACAAGTTAAGGTTTTGTGGAGGAACCATGCTATTGAAGAAATGACGTAGGAGTTGGAATCAAAAATAAAAGCGAGGTATCCTCACCTTTTCGAAACACCAGGTATGTACATCAATTTTGAGGACGAAATTTCATAAGGAGGGGAGGTTGTAAGACCCCAACTTTTTATAAATAAAATTGAATTTTCTCTAAATTATTATTGTGAATAATAAGGTGTTAATTTGATATAATGCTTTGGTTATGGGTGAAAGGTGCAAATTTTACAAAATAAACAAGTGGTTATAAAATATTCATTTTGTCGGGGAATATTCGTTTGGTCATGGAATATTCATACGACGGCGCAAACATTTGTGGGCCCCATAATGGAAAATGATCGGATGAAGAAAACGACAAGTTGAGTTTTAATAAATAACGGCGTAATGGTTACCGTTAATGCTGTTGGAATACCCGATGGTTAAAATACAGTAATATGCATGGTTGCACAGTAGCACACGGTATTGCATAATATTTTTGAATTATTGATTCTTACGTAAGAAGGAACTACTCAATAATTGTTACAGTAATTACTGTTCAATATTTTATTTTATTGATTCAATAATTGCTACGTTGATATTTTATATTATTGTTATTTCAATAATTGTCACTACACAGTATCTCCATTATCATATCAATATTTCATATTATTTGAATAATATTATTAGATAGCATTATTGACAATGTCTAAGGAAGTTCTGTCTAGGAAAGGGGTTTGGTCACCTAATTGCGCGCTAATAAGGAGAAATCCTTATCGGAAATCCCCTTCTTTCCTGGGAACGACCTGGTTGTCATTATCTTGATTCTGTAATATTATTTGTGAATAATTAATTATTGATTTATATGATAAGGAAATATTTATTTTATGTGGATATAAATAAAGAAATAAATGCTGAGATGTTTTATCAGTATTTTGTCGGAATAGAGGTGTTGAAAATCATCCATATGTGGATTTTGGTCATTTTTCGTTTGGAATCTGGAAAAACTTAAACTTACAAAGTTGTAGAGAATTTAATTTCCTATGGAATAGACCTGAGATTCAAATTTTTCTGATAAAATGGCTATTTATTATGAATTACTGAAATTTCAGAAATTAAATGTTTTTTTTATTAAAAATATGGGTGGGCCCCACTTTTGGTTGGGGAGAAATGTGTGATAAGTGGGTTTTATACCTACTTATGGAATACCAATTCACGCAAACTATGCCCATCTCAAGTACATTTTAGTGTGGTTTAGTTGCATTTCATGTGCATTGCATATACTTAAAACTCCTTTTGGTGAAAAAGTGCAGGAAACAGCCTAATTTGGTGGAATTAGAAGGCACGAGGCGAATGGATGCATGAAGCGAGGCACAAGCTGGGATATGCATGGCATGAGGATCAAGTGGAGTAGAAGACTAAGTGTGGATGGACAAAGGAAGGAGCAGCGGAACAGATCAGTTGCAGCAGTAGAACCAGAACTCAACATTGCAGAAGCCACGCGACAGGACAAGCTTGGAGACGCGTGCCCGCGCGAACACTCGGCTGAACAACATTACACACTACAAGTCGCGCGCCCGCGCGAGGATTACACTGGGGGAGCACGCGGCCGCGCGCGATGCTGATTAATGCTGATTAGTTTTATTTTAATTTTTAATTAAATAGGTTGTAATTGGTTTTAAACGCATTCTGACTGGTGTCAGAGGAGGATTATTCAGATTTACGTATTTTCATTTTCAAAACTAGGGTTTACACTCTGATAGAGATTCCAACGTAGAGCGAAGCCAAATCTCTACTTTTATGATTCTTCTTGGGATTCTCTATCAGTGTGGATTTTTATTAGCAGTTGATGGATTTATATGAGGATCTGAACGTTAATAGTGGATTGTAATCAGCAATTGGTTTGATTGTTTCTATCTTTCATCTTTCAATTATTTGCTTATTAGCCATGTTTAGCTTTGATCCCATAATGACTTTTGGTTCAGTCATGAACTAAACTCCATTATGGGATTCTAACATATTTTAATATGTAGTTTGGTTGCATGCTTGAATGTTGGATTGTTTTACATATCATATGGGATTTCTATCATGATTATTTTGCATGTATGAATTCTTGATCACCATTCGCTTTTAGTACTTGTATGGAATTGACAATGAACATGCAAGTATGGTTTGTAATCATGATAGCATACGTATATAGGGCTGTTTTGTATGGCTTGTGTATTTCGTGAACCAGATAGACATATACTGTTTCACCGTATGAGTTAGAATAAGGGTTTGTGCTTAAATTCAATATAATTGTAATTTCACATAGACATATAGTGATTTTGGTTATATTGATGAATACATAGAGTCTATCGCTTGTGGATGCTGTGTAAGTAGGTCATAGTATATTGAAAAATGGCTATGACTCTTTTAGTGCTCTTGTCTATTTTCCTGTGATATGTGAACAAGTCTTGCATGATAGTGGTGATTAAATAAAATATTAAATGAAGTTAGGATCCCATTATTTTCAGATTTGATTTATTACATCGTTATTATTATTTTAATCGTTATTTGCGATTAGCGTAATTCACCAATCATATTCATTAGTTTGAGCTTATAAATATAGTGATTTAATTGATGCATAGTAATTTAAATTAAACAACTTTCCCTGTGGGATCGATACTTTACTTGCTCTGTATTACTTGTTGACACATGTATGCTTGCATGAGTTAGAGCACTTTTGTTAGAACTAAAAAAGAGGCAACAAGTTTTTGGCGTCGTTGCCGGGGAAAGGCGTTTTATTATTATTATCATTAGTTTTAAGCTATATTGTATGACTTAGACAAATCTATTCTTCTCTCATTTCCATTTTTGTTTTTGTTTCAGGAACTTGTATAAATTTTTATGCGCTCGCGGTCATCCAACCCCCACTTAACACCTATTCAGGACTACATAAACGGGAGAGATTGGAAAGCGAATGTTCGTAGAAATTTACAAGCACAGTTAGAAAGGACTACAACTAATATGGCAGCCGAGGCACAAGGAGAAGAGAAAAGAGAGGAGCATAGGGCTCTAAAGGAATATTCCATGCCCAATATTAATGGATTACAGTCTAGCATCGTCAGACCAGCGATAGGAGCCAATACATTCGAGATAAAAAGGGCACTATTCAGTTGGTAAAAAATTCGGTACAGTTTGGGGGTGCCGTTACAGATGATCCGAATGAACACCTGTTGAGTTTCATCGAAATTTGTGATACATTCAGATACAACGGTGTGACGGAGGATGCTATCAGACTTAGGCTATTCCCATTCTCATTGAGGGATAAAGCAAGAAGTTGGCTACATTCTTTTCCAGCAGGATCTATAACTACATGGGAGGACTTAGCATAGAAATTCTTAGCCAAGTTCTTCCCAATGGCTAAGACTGCAAAGATGAGGACATCTATCTCTCAGTTTGAGCAACAACAGGGCGAGTCCTTATATGAAGCATGGGAGAGATATAAAGAGATGCTGAGAAAGTGTCCACATCACGGTATGCCAGATTGGACGGTGATCAATACATTTTATAACGGATTGGGATGGCAGTCGAGACCGATTGTAGATGCAGCTGCAGGAGGGGCATTATGGGCAAAAAGATATGAGGAAGCCTATAACCTTATCGAGACAATGGCATCAAACGATTTTTAAAATCCTACATCCCGAATGCCACAGCCCAAGGTTACAGGTGTGTTGGAAGTATATGCTATCACACAGTTGTCAGCATATATGGCAGCCATGGCGAAGAAAATAGATACATTAACAGAAGGTAAAATGAAGACGGTTGCCTTCATATGTGAGATTTGTGCGGGGTCACACTCGACAGATCAATGTGCTATCAGCTTGGAGTCGGTAAAGTATGTGAGCAATTACAGAAAGGACCAAAGTCAGTTTCAGAACACATACCACCCCAACAACCGAAATCATCCATACTTTAGTTGGTCAAATAACCAAGGGAATCAGCAGAATCAGTTTCAGTCACAACCAGCGCAGCCACAGTTTAATCCTAGACCACCTTTTCCGCCGGGATTTTCTCAACAACAACAACATCACACTCGAGCTGCACCTCAGCAAGAAAAGAAATCAGATATGGAGGAGATGATGATGAAATACATGGTAAATACAGAAGTTATGATCAAAAGCCAAGCAGTGGCTATTAAGAATCTGGAAACTCGGATGGGGGCGGATGGCGAACATGCTTACCAATAGGCCCTGTGGTTCATTCTGAGTAATGTCTGAAACAAATCCACGAAGAGACGGGAAGGAACAATGTCAAGCTATCACATTGAGATCTGGGAAAAACACTGCAGACACTACAAGTCGCGCCGCCGCCTAATTGTCTTAAGGAGGCTGCTACACTACAAGCAAGGCGAAAGCAGTGACTGGCCGAGGAAGAAAGTCTGGAAAAGTCTGAGGTTCAGCAGGAAGAGAAAGATAAAGCAGGTTCAGAGGAGAAGCTTAAGAGTTCAGTGCCACCAATTCACCCTCAAGTTCTGTTTTCGCCAAGATTAAATAAGAAAAAGGAAGATAAGCAATTCAGTAAGTTTCTGGAGATATTTAAAAAGCTGCAAATCAATATACCTTTCACCGAGGCATTGGAACAAATGCCAAGCTATGCAAAGTTCATAAAGGGTATACTGTCAAGGAAGAGGAGATTAGATGAATTTGAGACAGTAGCCTTGACAGAAGAATGCAGTGCAATACTTTAGCAGAAGTTACCTCCGAAGCTGAAGGATCTAGGTAGTTTCACAATCCCGTGCACAATCGGGAAGATGAATTTTGAAAAGTGTTTATGTGATCTTGGGGCAAGCATAAATTTGATGCCCTTGTCAGTTTTCAATCAGTTGGGATTGTCGGCTCCAAGGATGACAAACATTGTGTTACAGTTAGCTGACAGATCCATCACGTATCCACGGGGACTTGTTGGAGATGTCTTTGTGAAGGTGGACAAATTTATCTTTTCGGCTGACTTCATCATTTTGGGTTATGAGGAAGATAAAAATATACCAATTATACTGGGGAGACCATTCTTAGCCACATGCAGGACTTCGATAGATGTGCAAAAAGGGGAACTCACGATGCATGTACATGATCAGGAGGTGACCTTTAATGTCTTTAAAATAATGAAGTTCCCAACAGATGAAGAAGAATGCTTCCGGGTTGATGTGGTGAACCGGGTTCTAAATGATGAAGTACAGAGTATAGTGGATTGTGAACCATTGAGAAGTATCATTGCTGAAAATTCAGATGTGGAAGATGAGGAATTAAATA
The DNA here is from genome assembly GCA_020205605.1 of Panax ginseng. Classification (NCBI taxonomy): domain Eukaryota; kingdom Viridiplantae; phylum Streptophyta; class Magnoliopsida; order Apiales; family Araliaceae; genus Panax; species Panax ginseng. Next base: position 50,042,421 of record CM035150.1, read on the forward strand.
AATTCGTTCAATATCTGGATACCACTCCACAGTATGGAACCATTGCAATATGTGATAAGTTTTCGGACAAGCATCTTAAAGTGAATGGCCAGAGATTGAAGAGTGATTCTGGTGGTTAGGTGGACAGAAAGAAAGTCACCGCGATTCTATCTTCGACATGAGACTCAGAGACAGTCAAGCTAATTGACTATAACTTAGCGCTTGATGGGAGGCAACCCATTGTTCCATCTCTACTTAGTATTTATTCAGTTCAAGTTGTTTGGTTTAGCTTATTTTCATTACTTGTTAGAATAGTATGAGTACCTTTATATGCTTATTCATCGTAGTCGAATCACAGAAGAGCACGTGCATGTATTGCATTAAAATTAGGGAGACAGAATAGGCATTCATTTTTATTTAGTGAACCGTGCTTTGATAAGGTCTATTGATGGTATTGCAGGTGTATTGGAGAGCATGCATTTATGTCTTACAGATTCTAAAAAAAATAAAAGCTAGCGAAGGGTATTAGGGACGAGCGACCCATAACAATTTCAAAGATAGACTCACCGCGATATGTTTATCGAATAGGAGTTGTTGCCTCATGGCGCCCACGCCCTGACCCATTAAAATCTCGCGTGGTAAGTTTAAAAACGTGATGGATATCAGTTGGACTCTCATTTGCAATCAAAACAGAAGCGCACTCACAGTGTCTCTCCATAACTCACGTCTCTATCATCTATCAGTTACAAATTGAAGCCGTATATCTCTCAATCACATATCCACAATTCTCTCCACATTCAAAGCTCAAACCCACGCTCTCATCCAATTGCAGTATAAAACTAGGGCTTTTATTTGTTTCTTCTTCACTCTCAGTCATATCATATGAGCAATCTTTATCAACTGCAAATGGGGCCTAAGCGAGCACGCTCTATTTCATCTTTTTCTTCATCTTCCTCGGGCAGTCAAGGGGAGGATATTGTTGATCACAACAAGTTTCTCAACTTGGAAGCTCAGCAGGAGTATTACCGAATTGTGGCGAAGACGTTTATCAAGGAGCGCGGTTTCAAACCAGAGGGGCAAGATGGTCAGTTGTGTGCCATGATTCATGAAAGAGGCTGGACTGGACTAACTATCCGATGAGCATAGTCCGAGAGTTTTATGCCAACGCCAAGGTCACCATGAGCAGTATATCTATGGTTCGCGGTTTCGAGATAGATTACAGACCCCGTGTCATCCACGCCATTTTAGACTTCTAGATACACATGACAAAATTTGCTAATTGGGTCACAGGTGCACATTTGGAGACAGACATGGAGTTGGTTATTGCTGAATTGTGCGTGCCTGGCACGAAATGGACCTATAAAGTCGGCAAGAATCAACCTCGCATATTCCCAGCCGCCGCCCTGAACCTATATGCAAAGGTGTGGAATCTATTTGTATGTGCCAAGCTCGTGCCTTCCTCTCATCAGCACGAAATAATAGTGGAGAGGACAATTATTCTGTGGGGCATAATCACCGGGAAATACATTGACATTGGTCATCTCATCCATCAGAATATGTTGAGATATATGCAGGGAGGCACCATTGGGAGCATTCCACACGCATCAGTGGTTGATATGTTATGTGTTAATCAGGGATGCAACTGGGGCAACGAACAAATACAATACCCAAGCCAGGACATAACTCATGCCACAATTGCAAAATTTGAGGATTGGGCAGGAGGTGTACCGCATCTGCGCGGACTAGGTTTTATCATTCAGCCTACTTTCCCAGAGCCGTCCCAGTAGCCCCCTCAGACAGATGAGGCAGGCCCGTCCACGCAAGCACCTGCTGCCCATTGTGATCGCCAGCTCCGAAGGTTGGAGCGCAAAATCAATGTCATGTACGATAATTTCAGCACATTTGCGACGGGACTCACTAGGGCCTTAGCCGAAGCTTTTACGCAGCAAGGAACGACGCTAGTGTGGCCTCAGTTCGGGACAGCAGTGCCATATACACCACCAGATTCACCACCCGAGGAGGGTGGTACCACTGATCATTAGGGGAGTTTTTCGTTACCCTTTACCTTCATTCAATAGGGCATTAAATAGTTTAAGTTTGGGGGTATTGGGGGTAGTAGTATAGTAGCATATAGTTTTTGCATGTTTAGTTTAAATTTTTGCATCATATAGTTTATTTTTTCATATTGTTGCATGTTTATTTTTAGTTTGCATGTCTCACAGTTCTTGCCGTATGGAAATTTTTGTCCAGCCGATGATGATAGTGAAATTTTGAAAGATTTTTGAGTATGTTAGGATAATATGAGCTGAGATATAATGTTTTACATGATGAAATTCATGTTTCTGTTTAAATGCTTTCGGTTTGCACGATTGTGTTCACAATCACTTGTAGGTATAAGAAGTATGTGTTGTATTGCTTAGTAGAAAATATAGTGTCAAAAAGAGAAATATATGAAACATGGATGTAGACTTGCAAAGCATTGATTTTTAAACTTTGAGAAAACATGGGTATCTATGTATAAAAATAAAAAAAAATACTAATAATGTGGATAGTCTTATTTTGGAATACAGCTACTTGAGTAGAAATGCCGAGGGGATTATCTCTACACCTAGTGCCCTAAGGTCTTTCATGGTCTGGGAGTCGTTGGTTGAAAGCTCGCTAAGGGATAGCAGTGTTGCCTAATGGAGTAAGACATTGCACAGTCATGTGAAAAAGAAAAGGAAAAAAATAGCAATAAACACCGCGGGAAAGTGCAAAAATCGCCCTCATGAGTAAAAATAAAGCAGTTAAGCCCATTGTTGAACCTCAGTTTGTTTTGATATGTTGGAATAGTCTGTGTTGCATATGTATACATGAGTCTTGATTTAAACTATAATTTTATGTTTTGAGCAATTTAGTATGTGTATTCTTTGCTTAAATCAAGTTTTGGTGAACATAACACACACATCCTATCTATAGCATTTCTGAATTATCTAAGTGTACGACATTATGCCTACAGTTAGTTTTGAATCTGTATTCTTGAACCTGGAAAAATTCGCTGAGGCATTTTGGACTGAATTTCAGTGATACCTGGAACAATGTGAGACTAGTTGCATCATAATTAATATAGCTGCATTTTCATTGTTCATTAGTATGCATTGCTTGAGGGCAAGCAACAGTTCAAGTTTAAGGGTATTTGATAAGTGGGTTTTATACCTACTTATGGAATACCAATTCACGCGAACTATGCCCGTCTCAAGTACATTTTAGTGTGTTTTAGTTTCATTTCATGTTATTTTGCATTGCATATACTTAAAACTCCTTTTGGTGAAAGAGTGCAGGAAATGGCCTAATTTTGTGGAATTAGAAGGCACGAGGCGAATGGACGCATGAAGCGAGGCACAAGCTGGGATATGCATGGCATGCGAATTAAGTGGAGCAGAAGACTAAGCATGGATGGACAAAGGAAGGAGCAGTGAATGGATCGATTTGCAGCAGTTGTAACCGAACTCAACATTGCGGAAGTTGCCGGCAGACAAGCTTGAGACGCGTGCGTGCCATGAGCACCCAAATTTGAACAACATTACACACTACAAAGTCGCCTGTGAGGAGGATTACATCGGGGAGCGCGCGATGCTGATTAATGCTGATTTGTTTTATTTTAATTTTTAATTAAAAAGGTTGTAATTGTTTTTAAATGATTTCTGACTGGTGTCAGAGGGGGATTATTCAGTTTAAGTATTTTTATTTTCAAAACTAGGGTTTACACTCTGATAGAGATTCCAACATAGAGCGAAGCCAATCTCTACTTTTATGATTCTTCTTGGGATTCTCTATCAGTGTGGATTTTTATTAGCAGTTGCTGGATTTATATGAGGATCTGAACGTTAATAGTGGATTGTAATCAGCAATTGGTTTAATCGTTTCTATCTTTCATCTTTCAATTGTTTGCTTATTAGCCATGTTTAGCTTTGATCCCATAATGGCTTTTGGTTTAGTCATGAACTAAACTCCATTATGGGATTCTAACGGATTTTAATATGTAGTTTGGTTGCATGCTTGAATGCTGGATTGTTTTGCATATCATATGGGATTTCTATCATGATTGTTTTGCATGTATGAATGCTTGATCACCATTCACTTTTAGTACATGTATGGAATTGACAATGAACATGCAAGTATGGTTTGTAATCATGATAGTATACGTATATAGGGATGTTTTGTATGGCTTGTGTATTTTGTGAACCAGATATACATATACTATTTCACCGTATGAGTTAGAATAAGGGTTTGTGCTTAAATTCAATATAATTGTAATTTCACATAGACATATAGTGATTTTGGTTATATTGATGAATACATAGAGTCTATCGCTTGTGGATGCTGTGTAAGTAGGTCATAGTATAATGAAAAATGGCTATGACTCTTTTAGTGCTCTTGTCTATTTTCCTGTGATATGTGAACAAGTCTTGCATGATAGTGGTGATTAAATAAAATATTAAATGAAGTTAGGATCCCATTATTTTCAGATTTGATTTATTACATCGTTATTATTATTTTAATCGTTATTTGCGATTAGCGTAATTCACCAATCATATTCATTAGTTTGAGCTTATAAATATAGTGATTTAATTGATGCATAGTAATTTAAATTAAACAACTTTCCCTGTGGGATCGATACTTTACTTGCTCTGTATTACTTGTTGACACATGTATGCTTGCATGAGTTAGAGCACTTTTGTTAGAACTAAAAAAGAGGCAACAATGTGCTGGAATTTATTTTCAAAAGTGGTTGGCGTGAATAGTAACAGGTAAAGCCATCAGGTAGCAGGTTAGTCTGCTATGACGTTCTAAGCATTTTCCTATAAATAGGGTGCTTAGTTAGAATTGAGAATCACACGTAAATAAGTTTTCTCTCTTTCTCTCTATATATATATATATATATATATATATATATATATATATATATATATATATATATATATATATATATATATATATATATATATATATTATCGAGTTTATTTTGTGAGTATTTAGATACTTTGTGAGTTGCTATTCAGTGCAAGTTTCATTTAGCCTTATACCGATATTCCAGTCAGAAGTACTGTTCTTTTGAGGTAAGGGATTTTATTTTCTTCATAATAATTTTATTCTTTCAATATCATTATACCAAAATATTGGTATGGATTTTATTGTGAAATTTCTACCTTTTTCATGTCGAGGTTACTATTCATGTATACGATACTATAAATGTATACAACACTATTCACGAATACGTCACTATTCACAGAAAAAATGAAATTTTCTTTTCTTTGTCCAAGTTGTCTATTATGGTTACTATCTTTGATTGTATCCATGTTTTGATCTTCATTCTTGAATTTTGCTCCACAATTGATTATTACAAGGTATTTTTGAACTTGGATAAACTAAAGTACGAATCCCTAATCTTTGATCTTTTATCTCATTGGATTCATTTTCTTTAAGATATTTTCATCATCCTCAGTCCTAAATGATGATATTACTGAATATCTTTGGCCTGTAGTGTAAAGATGAATGATTAACTGATGAATATCTTTGACCTGTAGTGCAAAGATGAACAGGTGTTGAGATGAACATGACAAATTGGTGATACAAATGAATATCTTTGGCCTGTCGTGCAAAAATGAATATTTGATTCAAGATGTATATTGATTGATGTTACAGGGATAAAATATTGATGATGAACTTTTAAATCTTAGAAGATAGTAGAATTCATTCTCTACTTGACTCTTCTAATGGATTGATGTTTCCGCTACAGTTGTTGATCTAAAACTTTTTGTCTATTATATTCTATCAGATTTTTCCCTGTTGAAGACTAATGATAAATTGTTGTATATTATCTTAGTCATAATATTCTTTACTGGGCTAGTTGAGCTCACCCTATTCCTTTTTGTTCCATTTTTCTTCTCAGGAGGTGAGAACATAACAGGAACTAGTCGGGGTATGGAGTGATGGCTCATGATAGTTGTTTTAATAGTCCTCACTATTTTGTAAAATAGTGTATCAATAATTATAATGAGGACTCCTTTTGAGTTTGTATACTATATTAGATAATATTTGTATTTAAACTCACAGTATATGTGTTGTCGTATTTTGCACGACAATTGTATTACTGAAGTTGTATTTGTTTCTATACCATGTATTTGGTGACTCAGAATGGGTGACATATACCTATTTTGGGGGCGTCACAAACACTATTGGAATACCTAGTGGTTAAAGTACAGTAATACGTGTGGTTACATAGTAGCACATGGTATTGGACAGTATTTATGGATTATTGATTCTTACGTAAGAAGGCATTACTCAAAAATTGTTACAGTAATTACTGTTCAATATTTTATTTTATTGATTCAATAATTGATACATTAATGTTTTATATTATTGTTGTTTACATAATTGTCACTGCACAATATTTCCAATTATCAGATCAATAATTAATATTATTTGAATAATATTGTTAGATAGCATTATTGGCAATGTCTAATGAAGATCTGTCTAGGAAAAGGGGTTTGGTTACCTAATTACGCGCTAGTAAGGAAAAATCCTTATCGAAAAGCCCCCTCTTTCTTGGGAATGACCTGATTGTCATTATTGTGATTCTGTAATATTATTTGTAAATAATTAATTATTGATTTATATGATAAGGAAATATTTATTTTATGTGAATATAAATGAAGGAATTAATGCTGAGGTGTTTTATCAGTGTTTTGTCGGAATGGAAGTATTAAAAATCATCCATTTGTGGATTTCGGTTATTTTTTGTTTGGAATTTAAAAACTTTCTTCTACAAAGTTGTAAAGAATTAAATTTTATATGGAATGGACATAGAATTTGTATTTTTTTGATAAAAGGGCTATTTATTATGAATTATTGAAGTTTCAAAAATAAATATTTTTATTAAAAACATGGGTGGGCCCCACTTTTATTTTTTATGAAAAATGCTGAATTTCAAAGGTGGTGTGCGTGAATGGCAAAGGAAGCCACCGGTAGCAGGTTAGTCAGCTTTGGCGTTCTAAGCATTTTCCTATAAATAGGGTGCTTAGGTTAGAATTGAAAATGTGACGAACGAGAATTTTGTAAATTAATTTTAATATTTATTAGATTAAATAAATATTTTCGATGATTTAATTATTAGATTAAATAATTAATTGATGTAATTATAGTAGATTAATTTAATTATATGTATTACATTTATTAAATTATGTGGAGAATTTTTATTATCGAAGTATGTGATTATGTGAGCTTATTGTATTAAAAGAAATATTTAATAAGCCTATTGGTATTTTAATTAATTTAATTATTAATTAGAGAGTTAATAATTTGACATTATTTATTTATGAGAAATTATTATATTTTATTTAAAGTAAATTAAATAAAATATTGGATTTATTTTATAAGGAGTGTGACATTAATTAAACTATATGATAAAGCTTTATTAAATTAAATAGTTTTGAAATCTATTAAGCCTAGCCAAACATGGCCTTAGTGGGAGTTACTAGCAGTTACCCATGATCAAGTTAATGACCAAGATGTCTTGTGCGTCAGTTCTCTTTTCCTTTATTATCGTACTCTTTTTCTATTCATTTTCTAAGTCTGAAAACGGAGAGGGGGAAAGAGTTTGAGAAATTGTCAGATAAAATTGTGAGATTTATAGATATTGGGAGTGTGTAATCAACAAGTTGTTGTGAAAGAGTCATCTGTGATCATCTCTTCTAAATTATACTCTGGGTAATTTCTCCAAACCCAATTTCTATTTTACGTTGTTTGAGTTTTACAAAAATGGATTTCACAGTTTTCTGTAATGTCTCTATGATGGGAAGTTGTAAGGCTTATGTGCATATATAGGTTAAGATGTTGTCAAATCATATTTAATTATATATATTTTGTAAACCATAACATCAGTTTCATGAAAATACGTAGTATATGATTTCTACAAAATTACAGAGTATGGGTTTTGGCCTTATGGCCTTATACGTGTTATTTCATTTGTTGATCATATATTATCCCTAAATTTTACACTCGTAAGTTATTATGCATGTTGATACGAAGAGACCAAAGTTTAAATGAAGCGGATTGATTGTTATACTTGAATTAAGTAGTGACAATTTTCATGTTTTATTTTCAAAACCTTCAAGAACATCAAAGTCAGTGAAATTGCATGCTTAAATTCTGTAATTAAGTGTTTAAATTGGATAAAGTTATTATATAAATGTTGGGTTATGATTATACATGAATTATAACATGTGTGTATGTCTAAATTCTAGTAGAAATTAAGAAATTGGTAGAAATTGGCATGTTCTGCGATTTTCATGAATCGCCATTCTCATGTCTGGTACTGTGCATGCAAATACGGCTACTGTCTATTTCCGCAGCATAGCATACCATGACTCGAGCCTTGTGTAATAAGACCAGAATGTAATGATGGTATGCATATACCACTCTCCGAAAAAGTTCGAGAATGAATTATTTTAAAATGTTAAGTCTAGCAATGTGTTAGTAACTTAATGTAATGAACATGTAAACATGTTAGAAGTATAATGAGATGTAAAATAGATGTTTAACATGTAAATAACATAATTGCATGTGGATCGAATTATTGAATACATAATTAGCTTGTTATTCATGAAGTATAAATTATGTGACAAAGTGGTAAATTAACTAAGTATAGTTAATAATCAAAGTAGACAAAGAGAATGAGTTTTTGATGATTAGTTAAGTTATAATTAACTGATATTGTGAATGTAAATGGTATGTAGGATTAAATTCAAAGAACGTGCTTAGTTAAAGTGTAATCTACGCACGAGGCAAGTTTCCTAACCCTACTTGTCATTATTGTTCAAGTTTATGATTCAACTAGTCCTTAGTTGATGAACGTTCTAAATTTCAGAACCCTTATTGAATTATCCAAACCAAACTTCCTTTGGTGCGGACTTGAATGTCAAACTGAGATGAACAACCACAGTAAAGGGATTTACTTACTTATCGTTAAGCGTTAAGATATTGTGTACTGCGGTATGGTACTAAAATTTGATCCCCCCAAGTCACGAGAAGAAAGGTCCATAGTCTTATGACTGCTAAAGGTTTCAAGTATAACCCTTGATAACCTAGAACATAGTTCAAGGTCTTATGACCCTCAGAATTCTTTTGATTCTTGTTATTCATTCTTGATTCAAAAGTTGAGCTTTTATTCAGATGTCTTTGATTCACTCGTATGTTATTATACTATTAGTTCATTGTTATACTTGTGGGCAATAGTGCTCACTCTTGCTTATTAATAACATTTCAATTAAGAACGAAAGAACCGATGAACCTTCCACTAGTAAAGGCAAGGGCAAAGTTAGCAAGTGATGAAGACTTGTTATTTTATTTGATGATGTATTTATGTTAGACTTGAGTTAATGATGTTGTTTAAGACTTATTGTTTATATTTCCCATACAGATGTTTAAGGTTAGTTTAACTTTGGGATTATGTTTATGATTAGGATGTTGTAACCTATAAAGGGAAGATTTTATTTCTATCTATTGCATGGTTTGGATTTATTATGGGTAGATAGATAGATGATATTTGTACAGTGAACACCAAATCCCGTGGAATCGAAGTACCCGGATTTGGGGGTGTCACAGAAAATCACACCAGAATCAGAAATTTTCTCTCTCTCTATACTATCGAGCGTATTTTTGTGTGTATTTAGATACTTTGAGAGTTGATAAGTAGTGCAAGTTTTCTTCAGCATTATATCCGATATTTCAGTCATAAGTACTTGTCTTTTGAGGTAAAGGATGTTATTTTCTTTGTAAATGATGTTATTTCTTTTAATATTATTATACCAAAATATTGGTATGAATTTTATTATGAAATTTTTTCCTTTTCATGTCGAGGTTACTATTCACATATACGACACTATTCATGAATACGGTACTATTCACAAAGTAAGATTTTTCTTATGGAATTTCTACCTTTTTGTGTCAGAGTTACTATTCACGTATACGGCACTATTCACGTATACTTCACTATTCACGAATACGACACAATTCATAGAAAAATTAAATTTTCTTTTCTTTGCCCAAGTTGTCTATTATGGTTACTATCTTTGATTATATCCATGTTTTGATATTCATTCTTGAATTTTGTTCCATAATTGTTTATTATGGAGTATTTTTAAACTTGGATAAACTAAAGTACGAATCCCTAATCTTTGTCCTTTTATCTCACTAGATTCGTTGCCTTTAAAATATTTTCATAATTCTCAGTCCTAAATGGTGATATAACTGAATATCTTTGGCATGTAGTGCAAAGATGAATGATTACCGATGAATATGTTTGCCCTGTAGTGCACAGATGGACATATGTTGAGATAAACATGACCAACTGGTGATATAAATGAGTATCTTTGGTCGTAGTGCAAAGATGAATAGTTGATTCAAGATGTATATTGATTGATGTTACAGGGATAAAATGTTGATGATGGACTTTTAAATCATAGAAGATAGTAGACTTCATTCTCTACTTAACTCTTCTAATGAATTATTATTTTCGCTGCGAATATTGATCTAAAACTTGTTGTCCATTATATTTTATTTAATTTATTGAAGGCTAACGATAATTTGTTCTACATTATCTTAGTCATAATATTATTTACTAGGCTAGTTGAGCTCATATTTTTCCTTTTTGTTCCATTTTCTTCTCAGGAGGCGAGAATATAGTGGGAACTAGTCGGGGTGTGGAGTAATGTTTCAAGACAATTATTTTAGTAGTCCTCACTATTTTGTAAAATAATGTATCAATAATTGTAATGAGGACTTACCTAAGTTTGGATATTGTCTAGAAGACAATATTTGTATTTAAACTCACAGCATATATGTTGTCGTATTTTGCACAACAATTGTAATAATGAAGTTGTAGTTATTTTCTGTACCATGTGTTTGGTAACTCAGAATGGGTTTTGTGGACCTATTTCGGGGGCGTCACAATTTGTATGGACTCGAGAGATGAGATATGAATCTAGACTTAGTCATAATAGCATGTGTTCTTAATTTTTGCATTTTGATGGAATTCTTGATGTATGTTTAGGATAGAGATATACCTAACATCGCATGTAATCGTGTAAGAACTTGGAATTTAAACCTTCTTTAATTTTAATTCACATAGAGATATAGTTAATTAGTTAATTAGGGTGTTTGGCTTAATTCTATCAATTGTGGATTTAAGTTGATATGGTGTTTTAGTGCATTGAGAGATGACTAATTCTACTTTTGTATTCTTGATTAATGAAATGAGATAGTTATTTGAATTGAAAAGAAGTGTGATAATCAGAGTGAAGCTTAAAGTGAAATTGTAGGCTTAATTCTCCATAATCTGATTATAATTAGCGGTAACGAGTTGAATTGATTTGTTTTGATTTTTGATTTTTAGTTTATTAGTTTTTTTTTATTAATTGCAATCATAAATTCGATTAGTTTAATAAAATTGGAATAATATAAAGCTGGTAATTGTTAGATTAAAATTAATATTTGTCTCTATGGGAATGATACTTGACTTATCATTATATTACTTGTTGATCACGTATACTTGCGTGCAGTGCTTAAATTAGATTTACACCCAACAAGTTTTTGGCGCCGTTGCCGGGGACAATTTTTGATTTTATTACTTTCAATATCAATTTAATTAGTTCAATTTTAGTTAAACAATTTTTCTTTTTCTTTTTATTATTTCTTGTTTCAGGTTCTCTTACTTAGTGTATACAAACTCGGTCAAAGAAACCAGATTTGCTTCCTTTCGAGGATGACATCGAACGAAGGTTTTAGAGGCTTAGTAAGTGGATTAAGGAAACTCAAGAGAATTTTGTTAAACAAAAAAGTATGGCTGCAGAGGATCAGAAAGCACTGAGGGACTATGTTACTCCCAAAGTCACTGAAATTCAGTCAAGTATTACCAGGCCTGCAATAGCTGCTAATCATTTTGAGATCAAGCCTAGGACCATTCAAATGATACAGAATTTAGTATAGTTTAGGGGATTAGCCAATGATGATCCGAATGAGCACCTAGTTAGCTTTTTAGAGATTTGTGATACCTTCAAATACAATGGGGTATCTGATGATGCAGTTAGGCTTCGTTTGTTTCCGTTCACACTACGGGACAAAGCGAAGAGTTGGTTACACTCACTACCGCCAGGGTTAATTACTACTTGGATGACCTTGCTCAGAAGTTTTTAGCTAAGTTTTTCCCACCAGCAAAGACTGCTAAGATGAGGAATGAGTTTACGATGTTTAAACATCAGCATGGGGAGTCTCTATACGAAGCTTGGGAAAGGTACAATGAATTGCTAAGGAAGTGTCCGCATCACGGATTACCCAAGTGACTACAGATGAACACCTTTTATAATGGGCTGAATGGTAATCTCTGCACGAGTATTGATGTAGGGTCTAGGGGAGCTTTATGGCTAAACGTTTCGAGGAAGCATATGATCTGATTGAGAAAATGACGACTAACAACTACTAGTGGCCTACAACAAGAATGACACAGCCTAAGGTAGCTAGGGTGTTAGAAGTAGATGTAGTGACAACGTTAGCGGCACAAATTTCAGCATTGTCAAAGAAGATAGATGCCCTCACGGGTGCACATGTTCAGCAAGTGGCATATGTTTGTGAATTATGTGTTAGGGAAGATCCGACAGAGCAGTATACCATCAATTCTGTAACGGTTCAGTTTGTAGGCAGTTATAATAGAATACCTTAGAATCCATAGCAATTCATGCCTACAATCCGGGGGCAAGGAACCATCCAAATTTTTTATGGAGTAACAACCAAAATCAGTAGGCTCAACGATAATCTTATCCCCCAGGTTTCCAAAATCAACATCAAAAGTTAGCTCCACAGCATGAAAAAAAGTCAGAATTGGAAGAGTTGTTGTTGAAATACATATCGGGTAACGAAGTAGCAATGAAAACGCAAGCGACGATAATTAAGAACTTGGAAAATCAGATGGGACAGCTTGCGATGACTTTGAACAATATACCACAATGAACTTTACCGAGTTATATGAAAAGAACCCTAGAGGAAATCATGAACAGTGTAATGCTATCACACTTAGGAGTGGTAAAGAATTGGGGTCTAACTTCGATAGGAAAGCAAGGAAAGATGAGGATTGCGAAATTGATGGGAATGATTCGGCCAGGAAAACTAAGGAAAAAGTTGTCTAAAAGTCGAAGGAAGATAAACAGAATATAGTCACACCGCCTGTGCCTTTCCCTCAGAGGTTGGAAAGTCAAAAGCTTAAGAATCAATTTTCTAAGTTTATAGATATCTTCAAACAATTTCACATTAAAATTATGTTCGCCAAAGCACTAGAGTAGATACCACGCTATGTCAAGTTCATAAAAGAGATTTATCTAAGAAATGCAAGCTCAATGAATTCGAAACAGTGGCATTAACGGAAGAATGCAGTGCAATTCTACAGAAAAAGCTTCCCCCTAAATTGAAAGATTCGGGGAGTTTTATTAATACCTTGTGCAATTGGTAATCAAGATGTGGGTAGAGCCCTATGTGATCTAGGAGAAAGTATAAATCTTATACCACTATCCATATACAAAAAGTTGGGCTTAAAGGAAGCAAAACCAACTAACATCAGTCTACAACTCGCAGATAGATCAATAACTTATCCATTGGGGATAGTAGAAGATGTGTTGGTAAAGGTTGACACATTGATTTTTCCAGCTAATTTTGTGGTGTTAGATTTCGAAGAAGATAAGAACATCCCGATCATCTTAGCATGACCATTCCTTACAATGGGATGAACACTAATTGACGTGCCTACTGGAGAATTGACCATGAAAGTGTTCGATCAGGTAGTGAAAGTTAAAGTGTTCAAAGAAATTCCAATCCCTATTGACAAGGAGGAGAGTGATTTGATTGAGAAATTTACACGTGTCAAAAACAAGTATTGTAGAGAGGTTGGTGGTCTAAAAGCATTGATTGAGGATAGTAAGTCATCTTTATTTCTAGAAATACAGATGAACAAGCATGAAATAAAGCGTTGTTGGTTATGTGCGAAAAACAAACAACATGACAAAAATATCCCAACCGATCCAGGATAAAAACAGGGAGTAGTCAGGCTGAAAGACTCAAAAACATGTGCTCATTGGGAGGTAACCCAATTTTCTTGTCATTTACAGTATTTTAGTTACATGTTATTCAATTCATACTTTAGTTAATAATTTAGTATTACACAATTCAAGTATGTACAATTCTTAGGTAGTTAATTAGTTTTTTTTAGTATTTTTCAACATGCTTTCTCAAACTCCATGAAATTATCTTATATATTGGGTTTTAATGGTTTCGGGTACTAATGATGAAGTTTGCTACGCGTGCGGGTCAAAATTTGATGAAAAACTGAAGTCCTGCAGAAAAAATGACCTCGCCCCGGTGGGCCCTTCCATTGCCTGACACACCCGTCCCGGCAGGGGGGTTCTCTGTATATGTCTGCCCCGACGGGGGTACGGGTTTCCAGTTTTTAAAATAACTTCTACAGAATGTGGCTTACCCATTCTCCTTTATCAAAACTAAACCCAGTCATCCTAACTACCCACGAACTACTCTCATAACCCTCAATCTAGCATCAATTTCGCCCATTACTACAATCCTATATAACCCTAACTCCAATTCCCATCCATTATCCATCACATAACCATATATTCCTCTCGTTTACAAACACCAAAACCTAGGGTTTTCTAAAGGTTTGGATTTGCAGCAAGGGAAGAAGAGGAACGTCAGAAATTGGGCAACATCACTGCACTATCATCATTCAGTTGGACAATCAGTGTGGGTAAGTCAGTTTTTCACCATACTTGGATCACATGGTTCAACTTTGGGATATTGTGAGTGGTGCACACCAACTGTTTATGAAATTTCCAAAGAACAAGTTTGAGGGAGTTCTTGATTACATTAGTTTGAAATGGCACTGAAAACTCCTGTGAAACACCAAAGGGGCAAAGGTTGTTCACCACCTACAAGGAGCTTCGACAAACGCAAGTTTGTGAGTGCTAATACAACGAACAAGTATGATTATCTCACGCCTAAGGCACTGACACTGGAAAGGGCCTTGAGGCCGGATGCATTCGATGGACAAATACAGAGACAAATTCATGAACAGGGTTTAGAGGTATTCACTAATGATCCGGATCCTACTATTGTGGATGTGGTGAAAGAATTATATGCCAACGTCGAAGATAGAACACCATTTGTGGTGTTTGTTTTGGGTAAACAAGTGTCTTTCAGTCCTAAGGCAATAAATGAATATTATAGTGTGAGAGCCCCAGCAGTGTATCAATATGCTCAGCTTAAAACATCCATCCAAATTATGATAAGATTATTACGGAGATATCAAAACCTGGCACTATATGGGTGAAGGGGAGAAAGGGAGGCACCTTGTTCATGAGCAAGGATTTGAGCTTATATGGAAAGATCTGGTATGCGAAGCTATTCCTTTCGACACATACTAGCGAAGTTACTAAGGAAAAGGTGTTACTTCTGTATGCTATAGTGAAAGACTTTGACATTAATATCGGTGCAATAATCAGTTTTTTAATTCGACGATGCTTGCTAGGGCCATTTTTAGGAGGATTGCCACACCTATCACTTATTTATGGTTTGTGTAGACAATTAGGTGTTCGATGGTCAGGTGATGAGCCCGTGCAGCAGCCTCTCTAGCTTCTTGATTCCAGAATGATTGCTCGATATTCAATTTGGGCTGAAGGGGAGTCCCATCCTCAATGTTTAGGTTTTGTATTTCCTGATGCTCTAAAGGATGAGGAGGCAGAGGATACCTAAGAGGATGACGAGTTCAGAGCTGATGAGATGTCTGGTGAGGAGGAAGCTGTGAGGGGTAGTAGGTCTACCAAGTAAATGTTTAGTACCCAGTTTCGCAGCTTACAGAGGCATATTTATATGAGGGATAGAAAAGAAGATAGGAAGCTGAAGGGAATTGCAGCAAGGCAGGATCACATGTTTACCACAATGAATAACTACCATGATTCATTGACTGAGGCATTTCAAAGAATGAATCCTATTGCTACCGATCAGTTTCAGTTTCCTACTCCAGAGCCATTGCCACAGTATCCACCTTCTGACTTGGATGTGGAGGAGTTTTCAATCCCAAACCCAAATCCACCACCACCACAGGCTTAGCATGTTATAAGGAAGTCGTCTTTTACTTTAACGCAATATTTTCACAATGAGGACCTTGTATATGTCAAGTTAGGGGGAGTTTTAGTTATTTATTTAATGTTTACTATATTTAGTTTTCGTTGTGTTTTAGTTTTAGTTCTGTAGATATGTCATATGTTGCATTGTTAGTTTGCATATAGTTTTCATGTCAGTCCATATGCATTCATGTAGTTGCATCTTTAGTTTAATTTAGTTATGTTTGCATAGTAGTTTTAGTTCTGTTTGCATACGTTTCTATTTTTGTTGAGTTATCTAGATATAAGAAAAAAACTAAAAAATTTAAAAATCTCAAAGATATTAGTTAGTTTACTGTTTTTGTGTTGCATTTAGTTCATACTTGCATGATTCCAGCTATTAGATGGATAAAAGTTTATTTAGGCCAATGATGAGACTGGAATTTCATAAACAAGTATAGTATTGACTGTTAAGGCTTTGAGATGATTTCTTATCATGAATTAGATCTTTATCTATTTGAAACTGATATAATCATGATAACACGTTAAGAAACAACTATGTTGAATGATTGAGTCAAAATTAACACATAATGGAACTCTAAAGGATAATGCTAGTTTGAATAAAAAAAAGTCATGAATAGGTAGTGATGACTAAGATTAGACAGGAACCTAAGTCTGGGGGAAAATTTGGGATCTAAGTTATAAAATAAAAAAGAAAGAAGAAGAAAAAGAAAAGAAAAAAGTATGAATAAACATCGTGGCCAGTCTAGTTATGTGGCCTTTCTTACTTGAGTAAGTACGCCCGGGGGGGATGTCTCTACACCTAGCGCCCTAAAGCCTGACGATTTGGGAGTTGTTGGTTGAAAGCTCGCTAAGGGGTAGCATTGAAAAGCCTAAGAGGACTAGACATTGCACAACCATAAGAAAAATAAAAAAAGTGAAAAACGGGAAAAAGAGCGAAAAGCCCCCGTATGTCAAAAAATAAAGCGTAAGTATCCCATGTTGACCTTTGATTTTGGTAACTATTTGGTTTTAGCCGGATCTTGCTTGTTTTTAGATTTCTTGACTTTACACTGTATGATTACTTTAAAGAGGTTTGTTATGTGTTTTATTTAAATTTAAGTCAGTTAGCATGGTTGTTGAGCACACACACACTATATCAGTTATAACAGGTTAAGATTTGATGACTGATTGAGAAGTTATTGATCTGCCTTGATATATTGTACTGTCATGTCTATTTGATTTCTTTGAGGCCATGTGAATAGACTTTGTTATGTCTGACTGCTGGATTCGTAGACATGTAGTTAGTTGCATTGCATTGCATATTGTTGTGCTCGAGGACTAGCACGGTGTAAGTATGGGTGAGTTTGATGTAAGGACCCCAACTTTTATAAATAAAGATGAATTTTCTATAAATATCATTTTTGAATATTATGGAATGAATTTGATATAATGTTATAGTTGTGGGTAATATTTATAAATTTTGCAAAGTACGCAAGTTGTTATATAATATTTGATTGGTTGGGGAATATTCGTTTTTTAACGGGGAATATTCAGACAACAACACAATCATTAGTGGACCCCCTACGGACGGAATTATTGTCGGATTAAGAAAAGCGACAAAAATACTTTATGAAAATAACGGCGGAAGTTTTACTGATTAATCTGTTGAAACACCGGTGTTAAAAGTACGATGAATCTGGCGTAGTTATACGATAGCTTTACGGTATTGATTATTGATGCTTATGTGAGAAGTCACTCAGTTTTGTTCAATTATTGCTATAGTAATTGTTGCATACTATCTCACGTTATTTGATTCAATTATTGTCAATATTTTATATATTATTAAATCAATAATTGAGACAACAAAGTTATTAATATTATTATTTGCAATATTAACGATGTCTAGAAGTTACATCGAGGAGAGGTTTGGTCACCTAATTAATTGCGCGCATGATAGGAGAAATCCTTATTGAAAGCCCCCTCTTTCACAGGAGCGACATGGTCGATTAATATTGTGAATTATAATAATGATGATAAATGTTGTTAAAAATATTGGGGGGATTTTTATGATGTAATTGTTGTAAATTTTAGTTTATTTTATGGACCCCCATTTACCCGTTTTTCAAAATAATCGGTAAGAAGTTATAAATATATAATATTAGGAGGGGCCCACTGTGGGGCCCACGTTTGAAATTGAAGGAGGAAGATGGTTGATATGTTGTCACGGGTGGGTTTTGGTGGGGGAGGAAAAAAAAGGGGTGGGAGGAGTTATCATTATTATTACTATATATATATATATATATATATATATATATATATATATATATATATATATATATATATATATACATAACCTTGTTGACAAATTAGGCGGGGAGGAAAATTTGATCACGGGAGTGTATCCCGTGAAAATTTTGGCACATGCTATAAATATATTTAATATATATAATATATTTTATTTAAAAGATTTTGTTTTATTAGAATATTTTATAGTAAACCAATCTGGACCGTCCGTTTTAAAAAAGTAAATCAACTGGATCGTTCAGGGGATTAGTTCTTATTAGGTCCATTCTCCTATAAATAGAAGCTCATTCCTTCATTATTTCTTACGAATTCTTTGAAACTCTAGAGAGAGAAATTATAGAGAAAACTACAGAAAAGTATTATGCTACTTCCCTACTCTTATATCCAGTTTCTTTTACGGTAAGGATATTATTTCTTTTGTATTCATGAAGAGAACTTACATTATTCCATTATTTATTATTATGTTGGAATAACTTTTGTATCATGAGCTACCCTATACTTAGTGAAATTCTTACATTATTCCATTCTTTATTATTACATTTGGAATATATCACATGCATGCTTTTTCTGTTAGGACACAGTTCCATTCTTTATTATTCATTTGGAATATCATGTCTGCATGCGTTTTACATGGGACACAGTTCCATTCTTTATTATTACATTTGGAATATCACATCTGCATGCATTTTCTTATGGGACATGGTTAAATTATTTATTATATTGTTGGAATAAACTCGCCATGCAAGATCTACATCGCATGCATGGTGATTTCTTTTGTTATTCCATTCTTTATTATACTCGATTAGTTAAAACTTTGACTTCTATACTCCATGAAATTAGTGGAATATCTTTGATATTTGCGCTTCATCCGATATCTTTTCATGGAAATATTCTTACGAGCATTCTTGAATTTTACTCTACAAAGCGATATCATGTTGACAATTTGGGCGTTATTAGTTCCTGGATAAATTAATTCTTGAACTTGTTTTATTGAATTCTTATATCGTTGTCATCATCCTCATGTTTATATTTTGTTGAAAGTCATCTGTGGCATGTAGTGCATAGATGGACATGGTATGATTATGACCAGGGATTATTCAGTGTAATCATGACTGTAATGTTACAAATGATGTGGTAAAAGTCCTCATTGGCTCTTAGTGCATTGATGGACAGTTGTTGGCATGATCATGACCATTAATGAATACACGAATGTCCTTGGCCCGTAGTGCATGGATAATTTATGGTCGTGATACTAAAGAATATCCTTGGCCGTAGTGCAAGGGTGATTCGATGATGTGGATTATTTATTAAGCTGAGTCCCAACGATAAATGTGATGAAAATCCTTTTAAATCATAGAAGATAGTAGATTTTATTCTCTACTTGACTCTTCTAATGGATTGCTTGTTCCGCTTCAATTAAACTTGATATTATTATATTTTATCAGTTTAACACTGTTGAAGGCTAACGATAAATTATTCTGCTTTATCTTAGTCATAATATTTCTTACTGGGCTAGTTGAGCTCACCTTTTTTCTTTCATTGTTCTCTTCAGGAAATGAGAACGTAGCAGGGACTAGTCGAGGAACAGAGTGATGGTCCTAGATGGTGCATTAGTAGTCCTCATTATTCTATGAAATAGTGTAATAATAAATGTAATGAGGACCCCATTGAGTTTGTATATTGTCTAGATGACAATATTTATATTAAAACTCACAGCATATGTTTAGTCGTATTTTACACGACTGTTGTATAATTAAGTTTGTATTTGAATTCTGTACCCTGTATTTGGCGACTCAAGATGGGTGATGTATACCGATTTTGGGGGTGTCACATTTGATGAGTGGGTTTTATACCTATGAATCAGATTCCTATTTGGACTTAAATAGTGTTTATTGCGTCTATTTTAGTACAGTTTTATGTGTTTTGTGTTTGTTTTGTTTGTAGGTTTCATTACGTGTTAGTGTTGGTACAATGGTAGCAATATGGTGGAAAACAGCATGGAAAAACAAGGAAACAGAAGTCAGTAGTCTAGTACCCCGTCGGGGCGGGGGTACACTTGTCAAGAAGATTAGCACCCCGCTGGGGCAAGGGTTCTCAAGGCTTAAATACCCAGTGGGGCGGGGGTGCGCGAACAGAAAGAAGGTTTTCTGCTGTGATTCTAACACTGAGGAGGCGTGGACTGAAGGACTTTGGCTCCGATTGGGACTGGATTATGGACATTTTTATCAGCTATTACAGAGACTAAGTGAAGGTAATTAATCAATCAATCAGAGAAGTATCAATTACAACTTCGAAACCCTAATTCCAAAAGATTCTTGGAGGAGTAGAGCAGAAAAGTAAGATCACAAAAATTTCAGAATTGAGTGTAGAGAAGGGTGGTTCTAAACTATTCTTAATCTTTATTTCAGTTTTTGTAATTGGGATGATGTATTCTTTATCTATTTAGTTTTTAATTCATTAGTTATGAACTATATATCTTATTAAGCTTGCAATGGATCTTTAATGTGGAACAATGATTATCATAATTTGATTTAAGTTTAATAAAGCTATCTTTTCAATTCATCTATTGTGATTTGTGCATAATTTATGAGTTGCTTGATCACCAATTCTGTGTAAATTTGTATGAACTCGAGGGATGAGATATGAATCTAGACTTAGTCATAATAGCATGTGTTCTTGATTTCTGCGTTTTGATGGAATTCTTGATGTATGTTTAGGATAGAGATATACCTAACATCGCATGTAATCGTGTAAGAACTTGGAATTTAAACCTTCTTTAATTTTAATTCACATAGAGATATAATGAATTAGTTAATTAAGGTGTTTGGCTTAATTCTATCAATTGTGGATTTAAGTTGATATGGTGTTAGTGCATTGAGAGATGGCTAATTCTACTTTTGTGTTCTTGATTAATGAACTGAGATATTTATTTGAATTGAAAAGAATTGTGATAATCAGAGTGAAGGTTAAAGAGAAATTGTAAGCTTAATTCTCCATTATTTGATTAAAGTTAGCTGTAACGAGTTGAATTGATTTTTTTTATTTTTAGTTTATTAGTTTTTTTTAATTAATTGCAATCATAAATTCAATTAGTTTAATAAAATTTGAATAATATAAAGCTGGTAATTGTTAGATTAAAATTAATATTTATCTATGTGGGAATGATACTTGACTTATCATTATATTATTTGTTTATCAAGTATACTTGTGTGCAATGGTTAAATTAGATTTACACCTAACACATGATAATCAGTCTTAGTAGACACAAGTATTTTATGAGTAGCAGGTCTATAAAATGCATGATTTACTCTATTTTTATATCCTGAAAAACTTTGATGAAAATTTATATACGGTTTTTGGCTTTCATTTTTCTGATAAATATAGAATTATTTTCTTGTATTTTTAATAATTGGTGCAATGTAAGTTCCTTTTGGTACCCAAATTATTTTTCCTTTATAATTTTTATTTCGAGCATTACACATGCATGTGAAAAGAATGACCATTTCTGTTACAGTAAGAGCATTTAGTAAAAGGAGATGTATGACTTTCTTTTTCTTTACTTTTAACATGATAAAGTCTTTTATCTTTTGTTTTACTAGATTCTCCAACATATCCTAGTCATTCTTTGTTAAATCTACATCTTTGTTGATTAAGCATGACTTCAATGTTTTCTTTTCCTTTTGTGAACTTAAGAACTATAATATTTAAATCGTCACGTTCTTTAGTTAAAATTAATATTAATTTAATTTATTACAGAAGAATCTTCACTTTGTTTTTCTAATTTTATCTTTAGAGATGAATTTTCAAGCTTGAGATTTTTAATATCTTAACACTTGATTTTGTATTTGAGTATTTTAATTAATTGCAACATTTTCAACTTCAAGATTTTCAATAGAAATGATAAGTGTTTAATTTTCTATCTCCAGATCTTTTTTTATTTTTCTTAATTTTTCTAATTCTTCATTTAGTAATAAACTTTTTGAAAGGTCTTTTTTTAATTCTTCTTTTTTTTTATTTAAACTTTCATTAACTATAATTAAATTTGAATTTTCTATTTCAAGATTTTTGTTAATTTTAATTACTTTTTCTAATGAAAATTTTAATTTAATAAAATCGTCTTTAATAATTTCATTATCTTCATATAAACAATTATAAGCTTCTAGTAGTTCATGGTGTTCTTCATTTATATTATCTAATGTATGTGTGACAAATGAAGTACTAGGTAATTGATATTCAAAATTTACCTCAGATTTTGGTGATGAATCATTATCTGTCATTAAACATAGATTTACAATTTCCATGGTTTGTTCAGCAGCTTCTTCATCATATCTTTCTTGATCTACAACTAAAGCTTTGAAAACAATTCCTTTCTTCTTAAGGTATGTATATGTTCCTGCTTTTTGACTAACATGTCGATTTTGTTGGCACGAAGATTTCTAATAAGACTATCAAGAGGATAAGTAGTTAGGTCTTGCATTTTCTTAATAACAATAACCTTCATTTTCCAAATGGATGGAAGGGCCTTGAAAATTCTTCTATTTTTCTCATTAGTTGTATATGTCTTCCCTAGTTGTTCCAGTTCATCAATGATTCTGAAAAAACGTATTTCCATATCAATGATCTTTTTCATCATCAGTAGTGAACTCATCAACATCTTTCAAAACGATCTTTTCTTCTACAATGTTTGTAGGAACTTTTACACCTCATTCTGTTGCAAGCCAAACTTTGATTCCTTGTGATTTAGCATAGATTTTGAATCTGCTCTTCCAGGTGATAAAATTTGTGCCATCAAATAGTGGAGTTTTGGTCATTAATAGTCCTTTTCTGCAATCAGTAGCATTTGTGTAGTCCATAGATGGATCTACTCTTAAATATGTCTGTAATCACATAACAAACAAGTTAAAGAGCACCGCTTTGATAACAATTGAAAGTCCAATAATAATCTAGAAGGGGGGTTGAATAGATTATTATAGATTAAAAAATTATCTTAGGCTTTTAAAATTTTTTTGGATAATTAATTTGAAGTGTTAGAAATTAATATGAAAGACATTAAAAATTCAATCACACAATGCACAGAGATTTGTCTAGTTCACAGCATATGTGACGCCCCCAAAATATGTATACATCACTCATCTTGAGTCGTCAAATACATGGTACAACATTTAAATACAACTTAATTATACAACTGTCGTGAAAAATACAACAAAACATAATCTGAGAGTTTTAATACGAATATTGTCTTCTAGACAATATCCCTACTCAAATTCAATCTTATTACAATTATTATCACACTATTTCATAGAATAGTGAGAACTACTAATGCAACCATCTGGACCGTCAATCCATTCCCAGACTAGTCCCAGCTATATTCTCATTTCCTAAAGAGAACATTGAAAGAAAGGGTGAGCTCAACTAGCCCAGTAAGAAATATTATGACTAAGATAATGCATAATAATTTATCGTTGACCTTCAACAGTGTTAAACTGATAGAATATAATAGACAACAAGTTTAACTGCAGCGGAACAAGCAATCCATTAGAAGAGTCAAGTAGAGCATAAAATCTACTATCTTCTATGATGTAAAAGGTTTATCATCAATTTATCGCTGAGACTCAGCTTAATAAATAATCCACATCATCGAATCATCCCTGCACTATGGGCCAAGGATATTCTTTAGTATCACGACCACGAATTATCCATGCACTACGGGCCAAGGATAATTGTGTTTTCATCAACGGTCATGATCATGCCATAAAACAATTCATCTTTTCACCCTTGGCCGAAGAGAACCCATGGCCATGATCATACCAAAAATTGTCCATCAATGCACTACGACCAATGAAATTTTTTACCACATCATCTGTAACATTACGGTCATGATTATACCGAATAATCC
Organism: Panax ginseng; assembly: GCA_020205605.1. NCBI lineage: Eukaryota > Viridiplantae > Streptophyta > Magnoliopsida > Apiales > Araliaceae > Panax > Panax ginseng. Next base: position 50,066,799 of record CM035150.1, read on the forward strand.
ATGGTCATAATCATACCAAGTCCATCTATGCACTACAGCCAAAGATGACTTTAATAACAATATAAGCATGAGGATGATGACAATGATATAAGAATTCAATTTTAAAAAAAAAAGCAAATGATAAATTTTTAAGGATTTATAATTTAATTTATCCAGAATTCAATAACGTTCAAATTGTCAACATGATACTGCTTTGTGGAGTAAAATTCAAGAATAATATTGTACCAAAAATGATTTGGACCGAAAACGAATCATTTTTTATTATGAATAGTACCCTGGGTGAATAGTACTCGGGTGAATAGTACTTCGTGAATAGTAATCTGTGAATAGTACTTCGTGAATAGTAACCCGTGAATAATACTCTGGCATAAAAAAATTAAAAATTATCAAGAATGCTCAGAATACTATTTTCATGAAAAGGTACTGGATGAAGCGCAAATATCAAGGATATTCTACTAATTTCATAGAGTATAGAAGCCAAAACTTTAACAAAATGAGTATAGAATTCGAAATCTGAAACAAAATAATATTACTTACATACTACAGAGTATGGAAGAAAATATTATTTCAAGCGAATATTGAACAAAAATAACATCCCTTACGAATATTAAACGAAAATAATATTCATTACGAATATTAAACGAAAATAATATTCATTACGAATATTAAACAAATATAATATTTCTTGCGAATATTGAACAAAATAATATTCATACGAATACGAAAATAATATCTCTTCAAAATATGAAATAAATAATACCCCTTACCTTAAAAAGATGAGTATTCCGACTGGTATAGCGGATATATTCTTGAAGAAAACTTTCATTGTTTTCTACACTCAAAGCTTCCTAAAACTCAAAAGAAATACGCTCAATATTATAGAAGAAGAATTCTCTGATTCTTGTGTGATTTTCAATTCTAAATAAGCATCCTATTTATAGGAGAATGGAAAGGATACTAATTGAGTGCACACGATGAGGAAAGTTCACAAAGCGAATTCTTGTTGATTCGATTTTTGAAAATTTTGATTTTACTATGCAGCACTATACAATAAAATATTCTAATAAAACGAAAACTTTTAAATAAAATATATTATATATATATAACATATGTCTAAAAAAACTCACGGGCAACAAAAGTATTCGTCTAATTTTTTCAAAATTTACTATACGACTATGCAAGCACTATGCATAATAAAATATAATATATTCTATTTTTCATATAAAACAAAACTTATTATAATATAAATATATATATATATATATATTATATATATATATATATAACCTTACAAATACGGCAAGTCCCTCCCCCTAAATTTTTAGATTCTAAAGTCACATGTGGGCCCCTCATGTGGCCCCCACATGTGGCCCCACCTTTATAATATTAAATAATTTTCTATCGATTATTTTGAAAATTGAGTAAATTGGGGTCCATAAAATAAGCAAAATTTACATCAAATACTTCATAAAAATTCCTCAATATTTTTAACAACTTTTATTCATATTATTATAACTCACAATATTAACAACCAGGTCGTTCCCAAGAAAGAGGGGGCTTTCCAATAAGGATTTCTCCCTATTGGCGTGCAATTAGGTGACCAAACCTCTCCTCGACAGAACTTCTAGACATTGTTAATTATGCAAATAATAATATGAATAACTGTATCGTCTCAATTATTGATTTAATAATATATAAATATCGACAATAATTGAATCAAATAACGTGAGATACTATGCAGCAATTACTGTAGCAATAATTGAGTAAAATTGAGTGACTTCTCACGTAAGCATCAATAATCAATATCGTGTGTTACTATGTAACCACGCGTATTACTGTACTTTTACTACCGGGTAGTTCAACAGTTTAATGGTAAAACTTTCGCCGTTATTTTCATAAAAAGATATTTCTGTCGTTTTCTCATTCCAATAATAATTCTGTTGTGGGGTCCACCAATGATTCTGTCGTCGTGCGAATATTCCCTGTTAAAATGAATATTTCCCGACCAATATAACAACTTGCTTACTTTGCAAAATTTATAAATATTACCAATAACTATAACATTATATCAAATCTACACCATAATATTCAAAAAAATATAATATTTATTCATAAAATTTGAGATCTCACAATCTCCCCTCCTTATGAAATTTCGCCCTCGAAATTTACGTACGTACCTGGTATGACGAACAGATGAGGACACTTCGTCAGATCCTAACTCTTGAGGTATAACCTTTGAGCGTAGAATATATTTCTTCTTATCCAAGATTTTAACAGGTATCTCTTCATACGTTAAATCTTCCGCTATCTCGTATGGTTCTAATTCAATAATGTGGTTCGGGTCGTCCACATATTTACGTAACATTGATACGTGAAAAACATTATGAATACGCGACATACTTGGCGGTAAGGCGAGTCTATAGGCCACAGTTCCTACTTGATCGAGGATTTCAAATGGGCGGGTTGAGACTTCCTCTCTTCGTTGATTCTTGCTTCAAGAATAACGCCTTCTTGAACCTTCTTCTTCATATTCATCAGCTCCGGGTCTGTAGCTTGAGTGGCTTTAACTTTATCGATTTAACTTCGATTATACTCGTATATTCGCTATCTTCATGTGGGTTCTTAGAGTTTTTAACTCCATCTCTATCATTTATAAGTTATACGAAATGGGTTTTTTATGTTAACAACATCGCACTCGTAAACGCATACGATCTTCTACTCAACGCGTCAGCTACCACGTTCGCTTTTCTAGTTGGTATTGAATGGTATTATCGTAATCTTTCAACAGCTCGAGCCAACGTCTTCAGCGCATAATACATTCGTTTTAGGTGAAGAAACATTTGAGGGTTTTAGAAATGGGTTTTGTACTAGGGTTAATACAAAATTTTCTTTCACGCTCTGGGGTAGATGAAGAATTCTTCAGGGAACACATCAGGAAATTTATTAACGATTGAAATATCATTCAAAACTATGACTCTCATCCCAAGACTTGGATAGCACGTCACATTGATACGTATCAACTTGCCATTGTTATTCACAGCTTCCCCTACAGATAGTCTGGCTTCGGTGTATTCCAAGACTTGGAAGTCATCGGCGAAAGGCTTGGGGCTCTTTACTTATGGCTTGCTATGACAGTGATTGACTTTAGTGGTTTGGTTTCTTGAATTCGTATAACAAGTTGGTTAGGAATATGAAAGCTAATAACTTTATGAAAACAATCAATTTTAGCATGATGAGTAGTTAACCAGTCGATTCCTAAAATCACATCAAAGGTAAGTATTTTCAAAGAGATAAGGTCGACAGGTAACGTGAGGGTGTCGATTTGAATCAAGTAAGATTTATAAACAGTGGAGGTAACGAAGGTTTCTCCTAACGGAGTTTAAACAGATAAGTCAAAGTCTAATTTCTCAGGAGTTAAATTTCAACGTTGAGCGCAAATAGGAGAAATAAAATAATAGGTAGAACCGGTATCGAATAAGGTATATACTTCGCAAGAGTTTATGATTAGCTTACCCGTGATAACTTCGTTTGGGTTCCTCAACAAACGCTCTCATTTAAACTACCGGCTTTGACTTGTCTGGGACATCCTTTGGCATCACTATCCCAACTCGACTTGACTTCAATACACGACAAAATCGAGCTAGGTGACCTTCTCTTCCGTAATTGAAACACGTTTTGGGTTGCTGCGTACAGTTTGGACGGATGTGTCCCTCCTGTCCGCATTTGAAACATACGACCGGTGGTCGTTCCTCTTCTTTTGAAACGGGTGCTGGTGTTGCTGTCTTTCCATCATTATTGAGCCTTCTCTTCTTGAAATTTCCACTTCTATTATCTTGGTCATGATTACCACCAAAGTGGTTACCATTCTTGGCATGATAATTTCCCCCATGACGGTTATCATTGTTCCGATGGTCGTTGCCACCGGTACGATTATTATCGTGTTATTGGTCATTACCTTTTGATTGAACTGACTCATTATTGCGCTCCACTAACTGAGCCATATTCAAAACATCTGAATATAAACAAAGTTTGTGAGAAATGAGGTATTGACGTATATCGGGTTTCAAGCCTCTTAGAAACATTTGCGTCATTCACTCCTCGTTATCGACCAAATGGGATACAAACCGGGATAACTCGGCAAACTTAGCCTCGTACTGCGACACGGTCATATTGTTTTGATTCAGCTTGATGAATTCCACCTCCTTCATGTGACGAATACTTTCGGGAAAGTACTTGTCGTTGAACAATTCTTGGAACTTCTCTCAAGACATCTTGAGTGTGTCACGCTGAGTATGTTTTACAGATTCCCACCAATGATATGCTTTTTCACGCAATATAAAGGTGGAAAAGGGAACCTTTTGCTCCTCTAAGCATTTCAAGACATCAAATATCTTGGTGATCTGTTTTATCCACGTCTACGCCTTAAAGTGGTTCTGGCTTTCCCAAAAACTCCGGTGGTCCCAACTCCTTGAACTGCTTAGCGGTGACCAACCGTGGGCTACCATTGTTTCCACCTGTATTATGAACATGAATCTCTTTCGTTTGGTGTTGCATGAACTGCACAAAGCCTCTGAACATCCCATCGTTCATCATTTGGTCGGTGTTGTTCTTCACCTGAGGATTATTGCCTTCCTGCACATTATCCTGGTTATTGATCGTCGGTGACTCAACGGTCTCATGTGCTTTAGTGCTTATCTCAACATTTTCATATGCCATTCTCAAACACTGTCACAAAACAAGAGTTAATTGACATGCCACATATTATCCCTATATTCTGACCGACCAATTAAATACCAAATAACTTAGGTAGGTCATACTAGTGAAGGAATTCCCCGTCTCTCCCCTCCTAGTTCTTGTCTCACATCTCAGTCATGGATCATAACCCTAAGCTTTGATACCAACTGTAACGCCCCCAAAATAGGTATACATCGTCCATCTTGAGTCGCCAAATACATGGTACAACATTTAAATACAACTTAATTATACAACTGTCGTGAAAAATACGACAAAACATAATCTGAGAATTTTAATACGAATATTATCTTCTAGACAATATCCATACTCAAATTCAATCTTATTACAATTATTATCACACTATTTCACAGAATAGTGAGAACTACTAATGCAACCATCTGGACCGTCAATCCATTCCTCGACTAGTCCCAGCTATATTCTCATTTCCTGAAGAGAACATTGGAAGAAAGGGTGAGCTCAACTAGCCCAGTAAGAAATATTATGACTAAGATAATGCAGAATAATTTATCGTTGGCCTTCAACAGTGTTAAACTGATAGAATATAATAGACAACAAGTAATCCATAAGAAGAGTCAAGTAGAGCATAAAATCTACTATCTTCTATGATGTAAAAGGTTTATCATCAATTTTATCGCTAAGACTCAGCTTAATAAATAATCCATATCATCGAATCATCCCTGCACTACAGGCCAATGATATTCTTTAGTATCACGACCACGAATTATCCATGCACTACGTGTGACGCCCCCAAATCCAGGTTATCTAACCTCAGATTCAATGCTCACGATCCTATCATCATCATAAGCATTCTATAACTATTTTGAAATAATAAACATACATTGTTCATTATAATAAGGTCTCATAATATGGTCCCAAGGTCTCCATAACCTTAACTTTAAATACACCATTTATAATACAAATAGTTTACTTAAGAAATTCCATTAGATAATAACTAATTTAACATTCATTCTAAAATTACTCTCGGATCTTGCCCTTGCCCTTGTCCTTCACGTTAGATCCTTCTGGACTTAAAGTGAAAATAGAGGTCATGATATAGCAAGAGTAAGCAACTAATTTGCTTCACAAGTTTATAAAGACAAAGGATATATATCATGACTTAGAAAGAAATATTGCCTTCAATGTTCAACAATAATATAAGATTGTGGAGGAACATGAATTAATAATCAACAATTGAATATTCGATAATTGAATAACATGAACTTAGTGGTTTTGAATAACCATGAACATTTGCCAAGGTGCTCGTTGATTTAAATCGGACCTTTTAATAAGTTTTTGGTATTCAAGGATCACCTTTCATACCCCCGTGATTTATGCATAAACACTTAATAATCCGACATTGATATCATGCCTTAATCAAATTTTTCCATTTCGGTCAAGAGTTCTTACCATATCAATTAATAAGAACGCTTATTTAAAACCCATTTGATTTAACAAATTTAGACATACTTGATCTAGGCGATACAATTAGCATAGATCTATCCCATAAAAGCAGTTCATAAATAAAGAACTTTAATTTAATTCACAGTTCAATGGCGAGTAGAAGCGGAATTCGATTGCACAAAAGTGTAATTTCAATAATCGATAAAGGCGTGAATAATCATCAATAATTATTCACTAACATGCTTTGAAAATAATAACTCAAGTTGAGTTAGGAAACTTGCCTCGATCGAGAGTTACATTTCTGAAATAAATTTCTATCCACTATGTAGTTAAATTATCTTCCTTTGAGAGACCTATAATTAGTCTTTCAATTAGTCAATGCATAACATCGATTATGTAATCACATAGATATCATACATTACAATAAGTTCTTATAAACATTATCATGTCTAGATAGTGTTATTATTAATTAACGACTACCTTTAATTCACATAATATTATTAACTTAGATAATATTAATTCACCTTCTAGTATTATTGGTTCACTAATAATACTTTAAATCATTACCAACATTTTATTCACTTACTAATATTATTAATCATTTAATAATATTTTATCCCTTTACTAATATTATTAATCATTTAATAATATTTTATTCACTTACTAATATTATTAATCATTTAATAATATTTTATTTAATTCGAATATTATTATTTAATAATAATACTCTAATCTAATATTTTTATTTACATAACAACATCATATTATAATATTATTAGTATTATAATAATATTCCAATGATTTATTAAATTAATAAATAATTTATTCTAATTGTTCATCCTTTAATAACCTCTTATTTAATATCCATAAAAGGTCATAAGTAATATTTATTATTATAAATTACCAAAATGCCCTAAGATAGTCATGATATAATATATTATGAGCATTCAAGCATAAAAATCATATTTTTCTCATTAAAGGCATCATTTAACTATTTATTTCCTTGTATTCATAACCTAATCATTTTTAGGAAAAATAGCAAACTGATTCCAAATATTCTCGACTTCGGATTTTAAGCGAATATGAACCAACAATGATCTTCTAATTTTTCTGGAATTTTAGAAAATGATTTACTATTTTTAAAGTGTCCAAAACACTCGGATCTTGCTCTATTTTTCATAAATTGGGTTTTACTCAGAAAAATCTAAAATTTTTAGGGTATGCTCTCTTAACATATATGAAGCTACTGTAAACATTTTGGAATTTTCCAGTGTATACACAGTAAGATATGCGTAGGATAATATTTATGGAGTCCTTTACGGAAATAGTCATTACGCACAATATATAACTCGAAACGTGTCCGTTCTTTTTCCTACGCGTAGATAACTTCATAAGGTACCTCTGTAATATTTTTTCAGATTTTTACAAGACAAGGAACGGACCGAAACAGCCTCATGAAAAACAAGTCAGTAGCTTATTTAGGATTTCAAAGCTTTAGCATATAAAGTGGACTGTTTTTGTAAAAAAAATCTCAAAGGTTTCAAAACTTACTAGATTTGTGATCTACCACTTGGGTTTACTAGATAACTCATGTATCTAGCACCCCCCCTTCGACGGATCATAATTCCAAGTTGTAGAACTTGAGTTACACAAGATTTAGTGGGAGAAAAACAAGAGTTTTCACCCTTGGAGAACATATGCTCATTTTCTTCCTCTAAGCCTTAGATCCAACACTCAAGATACTTAGTTCCATGCATGATGGTATGTATAACTAGTGTATCTTTAGTAGTTATACATAACCCCATCAAAACTCAAGCTATCAAAACAAGGTAAGAGAAGAAGATGAAGGTACATTATACCTTGACTTAGTGGCTACCTTCCTTGATTTTCCAAAGTAACTAATAAACTTAGGGGCATAAACCACTAGAACTCCTATAATTCTTCTTTCTATGGCGAAATTCTCTCTTTCTTTTCTCTCTTTGAAGTTGGCTAGCTTGGGAGCAAGAGATAGAAGAAGAAGATGAAGAAGATGGAGAAAATTAAATGTTGGAATACGAATGAAGTGTTGGAAGAATGAGATGTGCATTCAAAATGTAATGGGCAATTAATTATTAATTCTCCCACAATCATTTTGTTGCCCATTAGGTAAGACACTTTGTATTATTACTTACCTTTGGCTAAACATGATTAAATGTGCATAATGGAGTGGCAACCAATGGGAGCCTTACAACATTGTCCTTATGTTTAATCATGTCTACTAATGGACAAGCTAGATTAATTATTCCACTTAGGATCCTCATAATATCCACCATTTAGCTTTTATTTTAAATGCCAAATTTTTGATTAATCAAATGTCTAGAATACCCTCAATCAAGTGGGCTAAGTATTGGATTACATTTTATTTTCCTTGGGCTTTTCTTTTAATTGATTTGGGCTAGATAAAAACATAGTCCAACAATTTTAATAATGTTACCCAATTTGATAATTTAGGGCTTTCATCTCCAATCATATGAAGTTTAATTACTTATACATGTGATTTTATCTCATAACCTAATTAGATTTACAAGAATTAGGTTTAAAATTATTAGTCACTTGAAATACTAAGTTTACCACTTAAGTTAGTATACATATAAAATACTAACTTTTTCGTGTTACCATAACCCTTAGGTTATTTAATATCCTTACCTAATGTATAATTAGGTCACAAGGCTTTCATTTTAATGAAATCCATAAATGTATGTATCCATATATAACACAAAGTTTAAAAAATGTACATACATACATGGTGACTTAAAATTCACTAGTTATTACACTACGGGCCAAGGGTAATTGTATTTTCATCAATCTGGTCATGATCATGCCATAAAACAATTCATCTTTGCACCCTGGGTCAAGAGAATCCATGGCCATGATCATACCAAAAGCATCCATCAATGCACTACTACTAATGAGAACTTTTACCACATCATCTGTAACATTACGGTCATGATTATACCGAATAATCATTGGTCATAATAATACCAAGTCCATCTATGCACTACGGTCAAAGATGACTTTCATAACAATATAAGCATGAGGATGATGACAATGATATAAGAATTCAATTAAAAGAAAGCAAATGATAAATTTTTAAAGATTTATAATTTAATTTATCCAGAATTCAATAACGTTCAAATTGTCAACATGATGCTGTTTTGTGGAGTAAAATTCAAGAATAATATTGTACCAAAAATGATTTGGACTGAAAATGAATCAATTTTTATCATGAATAGTACCCCAGGTGAATAGTATTTGGGTGAATAGTACTCCATGAATAATACTTCGTGAATAGTAACCTATAAATAGTACTTCGTGAATAGTAACCCGTGAATAGTACTCCGACATAAAATACTAACTTTTTCGTGTTACCATAACCCTTAGGTTATTTAATATCCTTACCTAATGTATAATTAGGTCACAAGGCTTTCATTTTAATGAAATCCATAAATGTATGTATCCATATATAACACAAAGTTTAAAAAAAAATGTACATACATACATGGTGACTTAAAATTCACAGTTATTACATCCTCCCCCCTTATAAGAATTCGTCCCCGGAATTACATATAAGGTTACTCAAAAAAGGTGTGGGTAATTTTCTCTTATCCTTTCTTCAAGTTCCCACGTAGCTTCTTTGACATTGTGGTTCCTCCAAAGAACTTTTACAGAATGTATAACCTTATTTCGCAATTTCTGTTCCTTTCTATCTAAAACTTGACCAAAATTTCCTCGTCGATAAATCTTTTTCGACTGAATTGGCTCGTATGATATCACATGCTTGTAATCGAAGCTTATATGGTCGTATGTAGCGACGATACATGAAATACATTATGAATATGTTCCATTCAGAGGTAGAGCTACCTCAGACGCCACTTCGCTTATCTTCTTCAGGATCTCAAAAGGTCCAATAAATCTTGGACTCGATTTACCTTTCTTTCCAAACCTTATCTTCCCTTTCCAAGGAGATACTTTCAAAAAGCATAGCTTCCCACCTCAAAATCTCGCTTCGGCGATGTAAGTCTCAGATATTTCTTACTGGCGATCTTGAAATGCTACCGATCGGGCTCTAATCACCTTAATGGTCTCTCTATCTGCTTTGCACCGATTCGGTCCCAACAATGACGTTTACCCACTTCGTCCCAAAGATAAGGGCGTTTCTACATTTCCTTCCATACAATTGCTTGCGTCAGACGGCGGCATTAGATCTTTGGCAAGGTAGTAGCTATTGTTATATCGCGAACTCTACCAATGGAAGATGATCCTCCCAACTACCCTTGAAGTCCATCACACAAGCTTCGAGCATGTCTTCAAGTGTTTGAATCGTTCTCTCGCTTTGCCCATCGATTGGCTCATGGATGATACGTGGTACTCATCCGTAGGCTGCGGCCCCATCCTTTCACGAAGACTCTTCCAGAAGTTTGACGTGAATCGCGGATCCCTATCCGACACAATAGATATTGGTACGCCATGTCTCAAGATAATTTCCTTGATATATAATTTGGCTAGCTGGTCCAGACTATACCTGATCTTGATCGGCAAAAAGTGAGCCGACTTCGTAAGACGATCTACGATCACCCATATGGCGTCGTGTCCCTTTTGCGTTGTTGGAAGTCCTACCACAAAATCCATCGTGATGTGCTCCCATTTCCACTCTGGAATCTCTAAAAAGGTAATAATCCACTCGATGCCGTTGATGCTGCCTTGACTCTCTGACAAGTTAGACATCTGCTGACACATTCTGCAACCTCTCTCTTCATGTTTGGCCACCAAAAGTGTTGACGTAAGTCTTGATACATCTTTGTGCTTCCTGGGTGTATCGAGTACCTCGTATTGTGTGCTTCTTGTAGAATCTCTTCTCTTAGTTCTGGTATTAACGGTACCCAAATTCGTCCTTCAAATCTTAGCAATCCGGTGCCATCAATCTTGTATTTCAATTCATCCCCTTCAGCTAACCGCTTCTTGATGCTGTCGCAATCTTCGTCCTTCTCTTGAGCCTCTTTAACCTTATCTAATAAAGTAGGGCTCGCTGCCACAGTAAATAATTTCTCATTGATCTCCATCGGATACTTAACCTCTAAGTCAAGTCGTTCGAAATCCTTCACCAATTCCTCTTGAATGGTTAACTTCAATAACTTCTCTCTGCCTTTTCTGCTCAAGGCATCAGCCACTACATTTGCTTTGCCTGGATGGTACAGAATCTCACAATCATAATCCTTGATCAATTCTAGCCATCGGTGCTGCCTCATATTTAGCTCCTTCTGCGTGAAGATATACGTTAGACTTTTATGATATGTATATATCTCACACTTCTCTCCATACAAATAGTGCCTCCAAATTTTCAAGGCAAAAACTCATCTTTGCTAACTCCGGTCATGAGTGGATAACCCTTCTCATAGTCCTTTAGGCGACGTGAAGCGTCGCTTAATGACCTTGCCATGTTGCATCAAGATACGCCCAAGACCCCTTGTGTGACGCATCACTATACACTACAAATCCTCCCGTGTTGTCAGGTAAAAGCCAACACGGTGCTTGACCGAGCCTCTTCTTCAATTCCTTGAAACTCGTTCACATTTTTCCGTCCAAACGAACTTCATTGTCTTTCTAGTAAGGTTGGTCAATGGCGATGCTACCTTTGAAAAATCTTGGATGAATCTTGATAGTATCCTCGCTAATCCCAAGAAACTCCTAATTTACGCCGATTGTCTTTGGTCGTTCCCGATTTGATAACCGCTTCTACTTTTCTTTGGATCTACCGACACCATCTTTGTCGATAACGTGACCTAAAAATTGCACTCTCCGCAACCAAAATTCACACTTGGAGAACTTTGCATACAACTTCTCCCTCCTTAACGTCTCCAACACTTTCCTTAGATGTTTCAAATAGGATCTTCCTCTCGTCTCTAAATATACCGTAATGTCGCCGATGAACACGACAACAAACTTATCCAAATCATCGCTTAAACACTGTTCATCAAATCCATGAATGTCTTTGGTGCATTAGTTAACCCAAAAGACATTACCGTAAACTCAAAGTGTCCATACTGAGAGTTCGAATGCCGTCTTTGGAACATCCTCATGTCTCACCTTCAGGTTGGTGATAACCGATCCTCAAGTCAATTTTTGAAAAGTATTTTTGCCCCTTCAACCGATCAAACAAATCGTCGATCCCGGGCAGCGGGTATTTATTCTTAATGGTGACCTTGTTCAACTCTCGGTAGTCGATACAAAGTCTTAATGACCCATCCTTCTTCTTTACTGAATAAAGACTGGTGCTCCCCATGGTGATACGCTTGGTCGAATGTATCCCTTATCTAACAACTCTTGTAGTTGAACCATCAGTTCCTTCATTTCTATAGGAGCCATACGACACTGGCGCTTTGGATACCGCGGTGATGTCCTGGCGCCAAATCGATAACAAACTCTATCTCTCTATCGGTGGCAATCCGGAATCTCTTCGGGAAAACGTCAACGAATTCCCTTACAATAGGTATTTGACCCGATTCACCCTCGATTCTGCGGGTATCCACAACGTGAGCCAAATAACCTATACAACCCTTCCTAAGCAACTTCCTTGCTTGCATCATCGTCGAACAACAAGATTGTCTTGGCGATTTATCGCCATGAAATACCACCTTTGACTTATTCGAGTCTTTAGGTATCGCACTTTTTCTTACAATCAATGGCCGCTCCATGACTTGATAACCAATCCATCCCAAGGATTACATCAAACTCTCCAAGGCGAATCGGTATCAAATCCACGTTAAGCTTAAACCCTCTTACATTAAGACAATGGTTCCTATAGATGTAGTCTACGGGGATAATTTCTTTGTTTGCTACTTCTACATTCATAGGGTGTTCTAATAGTTCATGAGGTAAACTTAATCTTTGAGCAAATTCATCGACATACAAAAGAACATGAAGCTCCGAATCGAATAACACATAGGCATTTATATCATTGATCGAATTATACCGACACCACCTCCCTGGATGCCACGGCATCTTATGTACCATCATATTGAATGTCCGTGCTGTCGGCTTGTTTGGCTGGGCTGGTCCTCCACTGGTTGTCTTAGTGTTATTACCCCTGTTGCCATTTCCGCCATCCGTGCTTTTCTTCTTGGGCAATCCTTGATCCGATGTCCCCACTTCACCACAATTAAAGCAACCTCTTTTCTTCACCTTAGTACAATTGGGTGAGGTATGCCCTTCTTGCCCACATGTATAACATATCGTTTTCCTTTCAAGCACTCCCCGAGTGACCCTTTCCACAGTTCCTACACACACGACTTCTTTTGTTGCACACTTCTTTGCATCTCTAGATTACTACCCCCCCTGCTCCATTTCGCTTCTTATTGTTGCTACCGCCATCGCTAACATTTTGATTCCCACCTTCTGATTTCTTCTTATTCTTCTCCCGATTGTATCTTGAGACCGCTTCGCTTCCTCCTTCCGCTATAAGAGCTTTTTCCAACAGAGTTGAGAATGATGGGATTTGTAAAACCGCTACCTTACTATAAATCCACGGCTTTAGTCCATTTTCAAACCTTCTCGCTTTCCTCACCTCTGTGTCCACCTGATGTGGAGCGAATCTGGCCAATTCATTAAATTTCGCAGCATACTCTGATACTAACATATTCTCCTGTTTTAGTTCCAAGAACTTGATCTCCATTCTTGCTTGAACGCTCTCAGGGAAGTAGTTCTCGAAGAACAACTTCTTGAATGCTTCCCAAGTCACGATTCCGATTTAAGCTTTTTTACTCGTTGGCATCCCACCAATAGTTAGCCTCACCCTTCATTAAGTAGGTAGCAAAAAAATGGTCTTCGTTCTTACGCTACTCTAGCAATAACGAAGGCCTTCTCAATCTCCTTTACCCACATTTGGGGCTATCGGGTCTGTTGTTCTCTCACGAACTCCGGCGGTCCCTCGCCTTGAAGTCTTTAAAGTTGACTAGTTGGGTGCACCGATTTCTGCAGTTGAGCTTGATTCTCATGGCTTCCGCCATCATGTTGATAAAATCTTGCATTGGGTTTTGTTGAGATCCCGCTACATTATTAATCGACTCTTCAATCTCTTGGTTCCTCGGTCCACGCCTCAAGGCGCCATTATCTAGTGAAACAAAATTCTAACACGTTACTCGGATTTATTATCATATAATTACTTAGAATGTAACACGCTATTTATTTAAACAATCAGATGATCATTATGTGAGAGTTTTAAGTTATCGAGATTTGGAAGTCTTTCTCCCTGCTTAGTAGGTTAAGTTTGTTTTTAAAGAACATTTTCCAAATCAGTCTACTGGATTCACATAACATTAAATAGAAAATTTACTATTTAAAATCTTCCAACACATATCATAATAATACTGCATTTATATTCATACACCAATCTTCAGTGACTTACATGATTAATACAGGTATATTTTATAAATGCTACTATCCCATTTTAACACAAAAGATGGGATTAACTCATAATGATACCTCCCTACAAACACAATTAGGGAAAGTACCTAACCATTTACTACCTCACACACTGTTGAGGTTTACATCAACATAAAACCTTATTACACAACAAGAAAGGTACTAATGCATCTATTTACAATCTGGGCCATCACATCATCATCACTGGTGGTCCCCGCCAGTCACCTGACAGGCTCCTAGGGAAGCTTCATCGCAGAGGACTCTACATCGAACGGATCGACTAGGGCTCTCCTATCTCATAGTGTGCCCTCCTAGTCCCCACTGGCTACGGCCCTCATATCACTGCATCAAGGGCCAGTCCTAAAGTTTCTACTCTGACCTTTATGGCCTGCAGTTCGATCTTTAATTGCCCCACTAGCTCATCCGACTCATGGAGTGCCTCTTCCACCCGTGATCTTATCGACAATTTCTACATCAAACTCAAATTTGCATCTCCAAATGCTTTATGCTCGGCTCTCCAAACTTTGCCTTTTCATTCTCTAGTTGTACCTCAAAGATCTCAACTTGCAACTGGGACTCATCCAATTTTTCCTTCTGTTCGACTTTCTCCATCTGGGCTTGATGAGCCTCATCCTTGTATTGTTCTTCAGTAAATTGGAGGGTGTGGTTTTCTACTTCTAATTCCTCCACTCTGCCTTCTAATTGATGATTCTCCTCAACAAGTCCCCTACCCGGAGGACCATGAGGGACATCTTGGTGACCTCATGCTCAATGGGTTCCTGCTCAACTGAGTAACTACCTTGGCGCTCGTCAGACATCCTACAAACACCATAAAGTCAACGTCAGTACCACAATAAAATATATTCATTGATGAAATGAAATAATATTTTATTAAGTACAACACAAACTTGATGAATTTCCATAATCCATCTCCTAACATACTCTATAAGAGTTTTCTACTAAGGTTATAACCTAGGTTTTGCATTCCTAATGTTTATAACCTCATGACTTTGATACCAACCTCGTGACGCCCCAAATCCAGGTTCTCTAACCTTCGATTTAGATTGCTCACGATCCTATCATCATCATAAGCATTCTATAACTATTTTGAAATAATAAACATACATTGTTCATTATAATAAGGTCTCATAATATGGTCCCAAGGTCTCCACAACCTTAACTTTAAATACACCATTTATAATACAAATAGTTTACTTAAGAAATTCCATTAGATAATAACTAATTTAACATTCATTCTAAAATTACTCTCTGGATCTTGCCCTTGCCCTTGTCCTTCACGTTAGATCCTTTGGACTTAGTGAAAAAATAGAGGTCATGATATAGCAAGAGTAAGCAACTAATTTGCTTCACAAGTTTATAAAGACAAAGGATATATATCATGACTTAGAAAGAAATATTGCCTTCAATGTTCAACAATAATATAAGATTGTGGAGGAACATGAATTAATAATCAACAATTGAATATTCGATAATTGAATAACATGAACTTAGTGGTTTTGAATAACCATGAACATTTGCCAAGGTGCTCAGTGATTTAAACTGGACCTTTTAATAAGTTTTTGGTATTCAAGGGGATCAGCCTTTCATACCCCGTGATTTATGCATAAACACTTAATAATCCGACATTGATATCATGCCTTAATCAAATTTGTCCATTTCTCAGTCAAGAGTTCTTACCATATCAATTAATAAGAACAGTTATTTAAAACCCATTTGATTTAACAAATTTAGACATACTTGATCTAGCTGATACAATTAGCATAGATCTATCCCATAAACAGTTCATAAATAAAGAACTTTAATTTAATTCACAGTTCAATGGCAGTAGAAGCGAATTGATTGCACAAAGTGCTAATTTCAATAATCCGATAAAGGCGTGAATAATCATCAATAATTATTCACTAACATGCTTTGAAAATAATAACTCAAGTTGAGTTAGGAAACTTGTCGATCGTGAGTTACTGACTCACGAAATAAATTTCTATCCACTATGTAGTTAAATTATCTTCCTTTGAGAGACCTATAATTAGTCTTTCAATTAGTCAATGCATAACATCAGATTATGTAATCACATAGATATCATACATTACAATAAGTTCTTATAAACATTATCATGTCTAGATAGTGTTATTATTAATTAACGACTACCTTTAATTCACATAATATTATTAACTTAGATAATATTAATTCACCTTCTAGTATTATTGGTTCACTAATAATACTTTAAATCATTTACCAACATTTTATTCACTTACTAATATTATTAATCATTTAATAATATTTTATCCCTTACTAATATTATTAATCATTTAATAATATTTTATTCACTTACTAATATTATTAATCATTTAATAATATTTTATTTAATTTTGAATATTATTATTTAATAATAATACTCTAATCTAATATTTTTATTTACATAACAACATCATATTATAATATTATTAGTATTATAATAATATTTCAATGATTTATTAAATTAATAAATAATTTATTCTAATTGTTCATCCTTTAATAACCTCTTATTTAATATCCATAAAAGGTCATAAGTAATATTTATTATTATAAATTACCAAAATGCCCTAAGATAGTCATGATATAATATATTATGAGCATTCAAGCATAAAAATCATATTTTTCTCATTAAAGGCATCATTTAACTATTTATTTCCTTTTATTCATAACCTAATCATTTTTAGGAAAAATAGCAAACTGATTCCAAATATTCTCAGCTTCTGGATTTTAACTGAATATGAACCAACAATGATCCTCTAATTTTTCTGGAATTTTAGAAAATGATTTACTATTTTTAAAGTGTCCAAAACACTCGGATCTTGCTCTATTTTTCATAAATTGAGTTTTACTCAGAAAAATCTGAAATTTTCAGGGTATGCTCTCTTAACATATATGAAGCTACTGTAAAACTTTTGGAATTTTCCAGTGTATACACAGTGAGATATTCGTAGGATAATATTTATGGAGTCCTTTACGGAAATAGTCATTACGCACAATATATAACTCGAAACGTGTCCGTTCTTTTTCCTACGCGTAGATAACTTCATAAGGTACCTCTGTAATATTTTTCCAGATTTTTACAAGACAAGGAACTGACCAAAACAGCCTCATGAAAAACAAGTCAGTAGCTGATTTAGGATTTCAAAGCTTTAGCATATAAAGTGGACTGTTTTTGTAAAAAAAATCTCAAAGGTTTCAAAACTTACTAGATTTGTGATCTACCACTTGGGTTTACTAGATAACTCATGTATCTAGCACCCCCCTTCGACGGATCATAATTCCAAGTTGTAGAACTTGAGTTACACAAGATTTAGTGGGAGAAAAACAAGAGTTTTCACCCTTGGAGAACATATGCTCATTTTCTTCCTCTAAGCCTTAGATCCAACACTCAAGATACTTAGTTCCATGCATGATGGTATGTATAACTAGTGTATCTTTAGTAGTTATACATAACCCCATCAAAACTCAAGCTATCAAAACAAGGTAAGAGAAGAAGATGAAGGTACATTATACCTTGACTTAGTGGCTACCTTCCTTGATTTTCCAAAGTAACTAATAAACTTAGGGGGCATAAACCACTAGAACTCCTATAATTCTTCTTTCTATGGCCGAAATTCTCTCTTTCTTTTCTCTCTTTGAAGTTGGCTAGCTTGGGAGCAAGAGATAGAAGAAGAAGATGAAGAAGATGGAGAGAAAATTAAATGTTGGAATACGAATGAAGTGTTGGAAGAATGAGATGTGCATTCAAAATGTAATGGGCAATTAATTATTAATTCTCCCACAATCATTTTGTTGCCCATTAGGTAAGACACTTTGTATTATTACTTACCTTTGGCTAAACATGATTAAATGTGCATAATGGAGTGGCAACCAATGGGAGCCTTACAACATTGTCCTTATGTTTAATCATGTCTACTAATGGACAAGCTAGATTAATTATTCCACTTAGGATCCTCATAATATCCACCATTTAGCTTTTATTTTAAATGCCAAATTTTTGATTAATCAAATGTCTAGAATACCCTCAATCAAGTGGGCTAAGTATTGGATTACATTTTATTTTCCTTGGGCTTTTCTTTTAATTGATTTGGGCTAGATAAAAACATAGTCCAACAATTTTAATAATGTTACCCAATTTGATAATTTAGGGCTTTCATCTCCAATCATATGAAGTTTAATTACTTATACATGTGATTTTATCTCATAACCTAATTAGATTTACAAGAATTAGGTTTAAAATTATTAGTCACTTGAAATACTAAGTTTACCCACTTAAGTTAGTATACATATAAAATACTAACTTTTTCGTGTTACCATAACCCTTAGGTTATTTAATATCCTTACCTAATGTATAATTAGGTCACAAGGCTTTCATTTTTAATGAAATCCATAAATGTATGTATCCATATATAACACAAAGTTTAAAAAAAATGTACATACATACATGGTGACTTAAAATTCACGGTTATTACACTACGGGCCAAGGGTAATTGTATTTTCATCAACGGTCATGATCATGCCATAAAACAATTCATCTTTGCACCCTTGGCCGAAGAGAATCCATGGCCATGATCATACCAAAAACTGTCCATCAATGCACTACGGCCAATGAGAACTTTTACCACATCATCTGTAACATTACGGTCATGATTATACCGAATAATCATTGGTCATAATAATACCAAGTCCATCTATGCACTACGGTCAAAGATGACTTTCATAACAATATAAGCATGAGGATGATGACAATGATATAAGAATTCAATTAAAAGAAAGCAAATGATAAATTTTTAAAGATTTATAATTTAATTTATCCAGAATTCAATAACGTTCAAATTGTCAACATGATGCTGTTTTGTGGAGTAAAATTCAAGAATAATATTGTACCAAAAATGATTTGGACTGAAAATGAATCAATTTTTATCATGAATAGTACCCCAGGTGAATAGTATTTGGGTGAATAGTACTCCATGAATAATACTTCGTGAATAGTAACCTATAAATAGTACTTCGTGAATAGTAACCCGTGAATAGTACTCCGACATAAAAAAATTAAAATTTATCAACAATGCTCAGAATAATTTTTCCATGAAAAGATACTGGACGAAGCGCAAATATCAAGGATATTCTACTAATTTCATGGAGTATAGAAGCCAAAATTTTAACAAAATGAGTATAGAATTGGAAATCTGAAACGAAATAATATTACTTATATACTACAGAGTATGGAAGAAAATATTATTTCAAGCGAATATTGAACAAAAATAACATCCCTTACGAATATTAAACGAAAATAATATTCATTACGAATATTAAACGAAAATAATATTCATTACGAATATTAAACGAATATAATATTTCTTGCGAATATTGAACAAAATATTATTCATGCGAGTACGAAAATAATATCTCTTCAAAATATAAAATAAATAATACCCCTTACCTTAAAAAGATGAGTATTCCGACTGGTATAGCGGATATATTCTTGAAGAAAACTTTCACTGTTTTCTACATTCAAAGCTTCCTAAAACTCGAAAGAAATACGCTCAATATTATAGAAGAAGAATTCTCTGATTCTGGTGTGATTTTCAATTCTAAATAAGCATCATATTTATAGGAGAATGGAAAAGATATTATTTGAGTGCACAGTAGAGAAAGTTCACGGGCGAATTCTTCGGCTGATTTCGTTGAAAATTTTGATTTTACTATGCAGCACTATGCAATAAAATATTCTAATAAAAAGAAAACTTTTAAATAAAATATATTATATATATATATATATATATATATTATATATATATAACATATGTCTAAAAAAAACTCACGGGCAACAAAAATATTCGTCTGATTTTTTCAAAATTTACTATGCAATCACTATGCAGTCACTATGCAGGTATTATGCAAACACTATGCATAATAAAATATAATATATTCTATTTTTCATATAAAATAAAACTTATTATTATTATTATTATTATTATTATTATTATATATAACCTTACAAATACTAAGTAAGTCCTCCCCCCAATTTTTAGATTCTAAAGTCACATGTGGGCCCCTATTGTGGCCCCACCTTTATAATATTAAATAATTTTCTACCGATTATTTTGAAAATAGGTAAATGGGGGTCCATAAAATAAGTAAAATTTACATCAAATACTTCATAAAAATTCCTCAATATTTTTAACAACCTTTATTCATATTATTATAACTCGCAATATTAACAATCAGGTCGTTCCCGAGGAAAGAAGGGCTTTCCAATAAGAATTTCTCCCTATTGAAGCGCAATTAGGTGACCAAACCTCTCCTCGATAGAACTTCTAGACATTGTTAATTATGCAAATAATAATATGAATAACTGTATGATCTCAATTATTGATTTAATAATATATAAAATATCAACAATAATTGAATCAAATAACGTGAGATCTTATGCAAAGAATTATGTAGCAATAATTGAGTAAAATTGAGTGACTTCTCACGTAAGCATCAATAATCAATACCGCAGTGCTACTATGCAATCACGCCGACATTCTTTTTTTTACTAAGGGTAATTCAACGGTTTAACGGTAAAAACTTCCGTCGTTATTTTCATAAAAAGATATTTCATCATTTTCTCAATCAAGATAATAATTACATTTGTAGGATCCACCAATGATTGTGTCGTCATATGAATATTCTCTGTTAAAACGAATATTCCCCGACCAATCGAATATTATATAACAACTTGCTTACTTTGCAAAATTTATAAATATTACCCACAACTATAACATTATATCAAATCCACACCATAATATTCAAAAAAAATATTTCGAGAAAATTAAATATTTATTCATAAAATTTGGGCTCTCACAACATACATCCCGGGTATGCTTCTACGTCCAGTCTCAAGCTCCTCTCCAGGACTTGAGAACCTATTACTTCCTCTAATAACAGCTCATTCAACAGGCAGAGAAGACTTTACAAAGTTTTAATAGATAAAATTCCAACCATTCTTAACTAATCTCTCTTGGCAACAAGCTTCTAGCTCCTTCCTTAAGCTTAGTTGTATATTTCTTTTGAGTTCAATTATATTCTATGAACTGATCTTGAAACAACATCATCTTCCTCACCTCACAAGTACACTAGAGTTCCAACTCCCAACTGATCTATCTAAGACTGGTCTTGGTCAAAGAATTATTCGTCTTTCTCATAGGTACATGAAATAAATTAACTCTACCCTTTTTTCTTTTACAAAATATTAATAGAGATATGCTTTTAAAATAAACATATAGAATTTAGTACAGATATATATAAAAGTTTAAGTAACTTTTATATTTGATGCTTCTCAAATAAGCAGATAGCAATTAAAAATCAAGTAATTATATAAAAGTTCAATGAACGTTATATATATATGTGAATTGTGCTTCTGTGTAAGTAGATTTATATTTATGCTCGGTTATACAAGTAAATATAACTTTTATACTTGTCTAATATGCTTTTTGATTAAGAAGATAGATTAATTTTAGCTTAGCTCAAAAATACTCATGTATAAGCAGATATATAGTTTAATGCAAATTTATAAAGAATTATTTATTCTTTGTAATAAAAATATGTTTCAATGGGTTAAACAAATATAACTTTAAGGTCAGATATAAAAGTTTAAATAACTTTTATATTTAGAGTGAAAATATTTCTGAGTAAGTAGATACGTTGTTTTAAGCTTTGAATCAAATATGTTTCAATATAAGTAGATATTTAATTTTTGTGCAGATTATAAAGAATTATTTATTCTTTATAAAAAAATGTCTCCCTATGTTAAACAGATAAGACTTTGATTTCTGATATAAAAGTTTAAATAACTTTTATAGTGAGTGATGTGTTTCTATTTAATCAGATATATTCACTTAAGTTTGTGATATAAAATTTTAAATAAACTCTTATATTATGCAACAAGTATTTTATGAATAAATAAATTTATGATCAAATACTTGTGATGACATATATCAAGTATAATAAATTAATTAGTTAAGCAATATTTGATATAACAAATATATGTGTTTAACTCAAAGAATATATAATAATATTTTATCTATTATGTGTATAATTATAAATAAGGCCACTTAGGATTTTAAAGACCGTTTGAATAATTCACACTATCATTTGCTCAAGAGTGAATAAATTCAAATTGTATCAGTATCTAAGTACTGACTAAATTTATAGTTTTACAATTAATACTTGTATAAATATTTTCGATAGATCACTTAGAACTTCAAATAAGGTTCGAATAATTCACTCTATAAGATGAATATCTCGGGGTTGTTTTGAACGATCAACTGTTGATCTACTTTACGATATTTATATAAATAATATCAATAAAAGACCATTTAAGACTTTGAGCACTCGTTCTACTAATTCCTTCTCTTAAGATGAATATCTCCGTTATAGTTTCGGTGTCTAAGTATTGACTTTTTATTTGATAAATAGATTATATATATATATATATATATATATATATATATATATATATATATATATATATATATATATATAATTGTGCATAACAATTTATGTTTGTATATCTATAAATCTAAATAAGCAAGAGATAATTCAAATAAATCAAATCAAATAACTTATCTCAAATACTTGGACCAATTTCCTCTTCTCAATTTATTAGAACTTTTGATAAGAAGAGAGATAAAACATTGTAGAGAGAGTATGTAGGCAAGGAATGCGTTTTTCTTTTCTTGTGAATTGGCAAAATGAAATGAATGGAAAAACCTCTTATTTATAGATTTTTGAAGTTAAGGGCAAAAAGGTCATTTGACATTTTGTATTGAAAATCAAGGGCCAGGATGTGTTGATATAAAATTAGAAGGGCCGAATGAATTTTCTTGCAATGAAGCCCACGGATTGGGAAAGGGAAGAAACGCAAATTTTGCAAAATCTTTGGCATTCAATGAATAGGCTCATGACTTATTCCTTTTAACTTTCCCAGCCATGTAAGTACAAAACATTTCCATTAAAAGGCATAAAAGTTTTAAGCCTTGGGCATTTAATTCCTCTACATGTGCATTACACGCACATGAACTATTTATCACCATTCTCGGTCAACTAGGTGGATGCTTATCAAGCCTTCACATTTCTCTTTACTCACATGACACACACACACACGGTCATGCACACATGAATATATGAAGACTAAAAGACAATTTGTAATTTAAACTTTATTTTTTATTTACTTTTGCACTCTAAACTTAAAAATGTGTCTAACTACACCTCAAACTTCATTATACGTAATAAAATGTACATTTTTTTCACTTACTTAACCGGTCAAAAGTGACCGGCTAAAGCTGTAACACAAGTTTGAGGTGCAAATTGTCTTTTAGTCTTAAAAATTGGCAAAATAATTAATTTTAAATAAAATAAAATAATTAATTTTAAAAATAAAAATAAAATAATAAATTTTAAATTAAAATAATAAAATAAAAATTAATATTTGGAATTAATAATTAATCATTAACTTGTAAAATGATTATTTGATTTTTATTTTAAAATTAATTATTAATCATTCGGTTAAAAAAATTATTAACTTGTAAAAAGTCATTTTGTCACATTAAAAAAGTCTGTTTTTTTTAAAAACAAAATTTTAAAAATAGATTTTTTTTAAAACATAATTTTATTTACAAATTAAAAAAAATGTGTTGTTGTTTTAAAAACAAAATTATTTTTAAAACAAAATTTTTTAAAACAGAAATTTATTTTACAAGTAAAAAAAAAATATTATGTTTTTGTTTTTAAAAACACAATTTTTAAAAATTCTGTTTTTAAAAACAAAAACAGAATTTTTTTTAACTTGTAAAATAAAATTCTGCTTTTTAAAAACAAAAGCAGAATTTTGTTTTTAACTTGTAAAAAAAATTTGTTTTTAAAAATTCTTTTTTTACAAAATTTTGTTTTAAAAAAAATCTGTTTTTAAAAACAAAAAAGAATTTTTTTTAACTTATAAAATAAAGCTCTGTTTTTTAAAAAAATCCGTTTTTAAAAACAAAAACATAATTTTTTTTTAACTTGTAAAATAAAAGTCTGTTTTTGAAAAATGTTGTTTTAAAAAAAAAATCTGTTTTTAAAAACAAAAACATAATTTTTTTTTAACTTGTAAAATAAGATTATGTTTTTGAAAATTTTGTTTTAAAAAATTTCTATTTTTAAAAACAAAAATGTAATTTTTTTGTGGCAAAAATGATTTTTTACAAGTTAATAGTTTTTTTTACCGGAATGATTAATAATCAATTTTAAAAATAAAAAAATCATTTTACAAGTTAATGATTAATTGTTAATCTTTAATTCCAAATATTTATTTTAATTTTATTATTTTATTATTTTATTTTTATTTTTAAAATTAATTATTTTAAAATTATTTTATTTTATTTAAAATTAATTATTTTTGCCAATTTTTAAGACTAAAAGACAATTTGCACTCCAAACTTGTGTTACAGCCTTAGCTGGTCACTTTTTACCGGTTAAGTGAAATAAGTGTGCGTTTTGTTATGTATAATGAAGTTTGGGGTGTACTTAGACACATTTTTAAATTTAGTGTGCAAAAGTAAATAGAAAATAAATTTTGGGGTGCAGATTGTCTTTTAGTCATATATGAATATGCACACATTTACATGGATATATATGTACACGAATACATATACACATTTTGTAATTACTTTTTTCCCCTTTTAATTAGTGTAAATAATTTTTAAAAACTTTAAATAAAATTATTTTGAAATGAATGGTCCAGATGAAGAAATTGATGAGCACACGGATTGAAAAATTTTTAGCCCATACAATTTTGACTTCCCCAAATTTATCTCCTCCGAATTCAATTTTTGGCCCATTAGAATTTTAGCCAACTTTTACATTTATTAGCCACATGTGTTCAAGCAATTCCGTCAAAGAGAATGAAGGTTGTTCAACCCCTCTTATTTTATTACTTAAACATATGGGCTTACATACATATCCAACACATGGGTAAAAGGAATATAATTAAGGGTCCTTAACACTAATATACAACATTTAGAAAGTAATTACAAAAATAAAACAACACAGTATAAAGTTGCTAAAATCACGTATATATGTCAGTTACACACTTTTCCTATTTACAACTAACCGCTCCTAAATTCAAGCAATCGAGATCCAAAATTCAATAATTGAGATTCAAGCGGATGAAATTCAAATCTTCTTGTCATACACACACCTCTCGAGATCGGAGAAGGCGAAACCTTTAACTTGTGGCGCAACTCTCGAGATCGGAGAAGATGAAATCTTTTGCTTGTTGGCGCAACTCGAGATCGGAGAAGATGAAATCTTTGCAGCTTACCAACTCGAGATCGAGAAAAGCGAAACCTTTTGCAGCGGCGCAACTCTGAGATCGGTAAATAGCATACAAAATCAACAGCAACTTCAAGTTCAGTAACAAAAAATAATCGTACTGCAGTGATTGTTGAATACAAGATCCCAACAACTTCGATACAAATCTGAATACGGAGGTATGTGAGTTTAAAATTCGTATGCATGTATTTACCTATGGTTACTACGAATTCCTATATTGATTACCTTTCTTAAGTTTTTCACACTTAAAATGATCACAGATTAAGAATACTGAATGTTTTGAATGGTCATTAATATGTTTTATATTATGGTTACTAAATTGATATTAATTGGTTACTGTTTATTATGTATTTAGTTCTTTGAATAATGTTTATTTGATTGCTTTAATTTTGATATGAGTTTCTTGATTTTTTTATATTAATGGTTACTCATCAAATACATTGGTTACCTTCCTAAGAATCGGTTACATCGTGTAATGTTGTCTTGGTTACTGTGTAACATTATATCTTGTCTAATGATGTATTAGTTCTTGTCTAATGATATCTTGGTTACTTTGTAACATTAAATTGATTCTTGACTAATGACTTGAATTCTTGTGTAACATTATAATGATTCTTGACTATTGCTTAGTTGATTCTTTGTGTAAAATTATAATGGTTAGTGCATAATATTACTTACTAATCTTGACTTGGTTATTGAAAAATGATGACTTAGTTCTTGACTAATCTTTGACTTAGTTCTTTGTTTAACATTATATTGGTTCTTGATTAATCTTTGACATGGTTACTATGTAAAATTATAATGGTTACTCATTAGTCTTTGACACAGTTCTTGTATTAATCTAATTATATTTATACTTATGTGTTTTATATTAATGGTTACTTGTTAGCTACATTGGTTACATTCTTACAACATTTAGCCTTTAGTTGGTAACAATCAAGTTATCTTTGGTTGGTTTTTACTATAAAAATGCAATGGAGAATGTGTTTATCTTGTGGCTACTAAATAAATATGTGTTGAGTTCTTTGTTTAAATTGGATTTAGTTCTTGTATAATGTTATTATGATTATTACTATATAATATTACGATTGTTTTATATTGGTTTGTTTTATTATGATGGTTACTTATTGGCTACATTTGTTACCTTCATACATTTATTATAGTTTAATTGGTAATAAATATTAATATAATATACTGATTATTTCCATTGTAAGATGAATGTACAAATATATTTTATGTACTGGTTACTAATATCATGTAGTTTGGTTACTGGCTAACATTGATTTGGTTACTTTACAGTACTTATTCTGTTGTCAGGCAATGGAATTGATTCCTGTTGTACTTTATTTCAATGGTACATGGAGTGATAGTAACCAATACACCAAATTTGAAGTTATTCTGCGCGCATTTAGTTCCATCAACTTGTTCGTTCAGAGAAATGCAAAACATGATATGCATTGTTCTATCAAGTTTGGAGTGTCGAATTTTGGCGTTTTTAGAGCCTAATTTCATTGGAAACTGGTCAACGATCAAAAGTCACAAGCTTTCTTTGAGTGAAGCTATGAGGTGTTTTGGTCAAATTCCATCATTTAGACCTTCAAAATTGCATGTAAAAATGTGGTTTATATTCTAGTTACTAAGATTATGTAATTTGGTTACTGTCTAATATTAATTCGGTTACTTTACAATGTTTATTTAGTTGTTAGACAATGGAGAGTGACACTACCCAATACAACAAATTTAATTGTTTACAGGAATATATAATTGTTTACTGTTAGTAACCATTAACCACATAGTTGGTAACATTTTGATGATGTCTGATAACCAAAATTGATGTTGATTAATATTTTAATTTTTGATTCCATCATGAGTTGTCAATATAAAGTAAACATATACATTGAACAATTGGTAATTGTTTTGAAATATTTTTATGTAAATTTGGTTACCCATCTAAAATAAAATGGTTACCTCTATATTCATATTTAGTTATCAACTGGCATGGACCATTTCAAAATAACTTTTATAACTACGTAATTTAAAAGTATCCATCAACTAGATAAATGTGAACCCTCACATTTACATTAAACACTTGATAACTGTTCTAATATGTTTTTAATTATTTGGTTACTAACAAAAATTAAAATAGTTACCCTTATATGCAGGTTTGGATACCAACTGCACATCTCAAACTATTTTTATTTTAATATGAGATCTATAAATGACTATCATATATATAAATGGGAACTCTTAATTGGAGTTTCTTATTCCATCATAATGACAGGGTATAAATAAAATATATACATTTAACACTTTATAATAGTCCTCATACAAACTTATAATTATAATAAAGCAGTAACCACACAATTATATGATAGTAACTTGTAAGCAGGTTTTAATGGTAACCAAAATGAAACATCATGTAATGAATCCAGGTTTAAGGCAATTCATGTATACTAAACAATTACATATTAACGAATAAAAATAAAAATAACCAAAATCCCACATTGAGGACACAATGATAGTAGCAAACCATAAGATAACATGATAGCAAAACATAATAAAGAAGTAACCAAATAGTTATATAAAAGTAACCATAACATGTTTTAATGGTAAACAAAACAGAAACAACCTGTATATCAAAGCCAGTTTAGGCAACCTATGTATACTCTCACATGTACATTTAACATTTGATATATGTCATGATACAAGCTTGTAAATATCTGGTTACTACCAAAAAATAAAATGGTTACCCTTCTATGCATGTTTGGTTACCAATCGCACACTTTCAAAAACAATATATCGATTACACAACTTAGAAGTAACAAATACGAACCAACAAACAATGTCAAATAATTGATAATATAATCAAATATGTAATCCCATTTACATAAGCTCCAATAAACATTACATATTTACTAACCATAACAAATGGTTATGGATATCCAACAAAAACCAAAGTACGAAACACAATTCAGAAGGACAAGACAACAACAACCGAACTAATCAAAATCTGTTACAAATCTTCCTGAAACTTTAGCTTTTTGACTGCTGCTACTTTCTTCTTCATGACTGCTCTCATTCTTTAGAAAAGACTTCTGCATTATGTATGAACCTGTGGGAGGAAGAGAAATACATTGGGATTAGTGAATAGAGAACCCATTAACCATATGTATCATATTATAATATAACATTAACCATACCATAATAAAGCAGTGACCAAAAAATTATATTATATAATCTAATTGTAACCAAAATATAAACAACATGTAGTACAAACCATTTTATGTAGTAAACAAACAGTTATATATAATATTAACCAAAACATAATTTAATTTAAAGGTCACCAAAACAAAAACATGTATACCAAAAAAATATACTAAAGAAGTAACCAAACAGTTATGTGATGGTAACCAAACCATGTTTTAATGGTAACCAACACATAAACAACATGTAGACCAAACCCAGTTTAGTCAACCAATGTATACTAAACAAATACATTGTAACCAAAACAACATATAAAAGTAACCAAAAACCCAATTAAAGGAAAAAGAATGGTATCCAAATCATAAGCTAAGCAAACAGTTATATGTTAGTAACAGTTATATGTATACCAATGAAGTAACCAAACAGTTATATGTTAGTAACCAAAATATATATTAA
The DNA here is from genome assembly GCA_020205605.1 of Panax ginseng. Lineage (NCBI taxonomy): Eukaryota > Viridiplantae > Streptophyta > Magnoliopsida > Apiales > Araliaceae > Panax > Panax ginseng. The sequence goes on from CM035150.1 coordinate 50,096,469, forward strand.
TAGTAACCAATACATAAACAACATATAGACCACACACAGTTTAGTCAACCCATATATACTAAGCAAATACATGGTAACCAGAACAACAAAAAATAACCAAAATCCCAACTCAAGGAAACAAAAATAGAATCTAAATCAGAAATTAACAATAATCAAAAACATACTAAAAAAGTAACCAAATATTTATATGATAGTAACCAAAACATGTTACTCTATATCATAAAAATGGTAAAGCATACGAAGAATATCATAAAAAATAAATGGTTGTACATGATCGAGATAACTACAAGGTAAAACCATTTCTTGTATATCATAAAAATCGGAAGCGAGTACTATTAGAAATATTCATTTTCTTAAACGTACCAATTTAAATTGGTTAAATGTACTATATTTTAAAATAAAAAAGATAAATTAATCGAATCTACCTCAATTGTGACACGACCAACAATGGAAAGTCCATTACTTTTCCCCACTAACAAAGAATAGGTCTCATCTACACCAAGTCGAAATTTGAAAAAATACAAAAACAATCAAATAAATCACTCAAAACCCTCAAATTAACCATGAAAATCATCAAACCGAAAAAAGAAAAAGGGAAAGAAAAAAATTGCACCCTCGATCGTCGAGAATGAACAATAATAGTAAGCTTGTTAATATCATACTGGGGCTACAAACCCAGTCATGAACATACCAGAACAAAGGATATGGGAGTTGACGACGAGTGGCTTCAAGAGGAGTGAGAGAAATAGTAAGGGCGGAGAGAAGAAGAAGAAGAAGAAGATTTTAGAGAGAGAAATACCAGAACAAAGGATATGGGAGTTGGGAGAAAAAGAAGGAAGAAGAAGAAGAAGATTTCACGCGTTTAAAAAAAAACCTCCAGATTTGCCATATCAGCCCATTAATACTAATCCCTTAAATTAAGGAATCCTAATTGCACTATTATTGTAAATAAATATGGAAAAGTGTAATATTTTTGTAATTATTTTATAGGTGTATGATTTTTGTAATTATTTCTAAAAAAGTACTAATATATGTAATTCTTCCTATAATTAATGCACTCCATTTTGCAAGTTTCAAGTTAACGGATGACAGAAGCAAAAAAAGCTTTAAGCCTTATTCCTCACATGGGCACATACTTAATATTCCATCCGTTTCTTAATATAAATCGTTTTAGACATATGCACAAGAATTAAGAAAATGATTGAAAAATATTAACTATAGTATCAATTGTCTATAATACCCTTCACCTCACTTATCTCATAAATATGGATCAAAAGATTAGATGGAGTAATAAGGGGCAATTTGGGAAAAATAGTAATTAATTTTCCTAGATAATCACAAACGACAAATAATTAGGAATATAAAAAAAAAGTCTAAAACGACCTACATATAGGAATGGAGGGAGTACTTTACAAATTATCCTATTTACTAATTAGTGTTATCATCAAAATAAACCTAAAAGTTAGAGACCCAATAGAATAAAATTATTTTACGTCTTCATCTTTTTAGTTATGTGTGTTGTTTTGGTGAATTAGAGAGTGGTTCTTAGGATTGGCCTTCTGATCTATCACTCTAATTTCACCTATATCAACTTTTCTGCTTCTTGGACATTCGGCTCTTAGCTCTGCCAACTTCTCTGCATCTCGAAACTTCGACTATTTGCTCTTTGGCACTTTGCTCTTGGGCTTTTGGCTCTTGGGCTCTTGGCTCTTTGACTCTTCGGCTCTTGGCTCTTATCTTTTTGGTCTTTGGTTCTTCAGCACTTGGCTCTTTTCTATTTGGCTTTTTGCTCTTCGTTATTTTCTCTTTGTCCAACAGTTTGACACTTTGGCTCTTTGCTCTTAGGCCAAATCCTTAGCACACTTCGGCATTTCAGCTCTTTGATCTTTGGCCAGCACTTCGAATCTTTGTTAGCAATGTCGAGCCTTTTTGAATTTGAATTTTCGAAGCTCTTTATAATCTTTTGAAAGACTTCCTATTGCAAAGTGTCATTTGGAGCATTTATGCCACATATATCTTAGTATCCTTGATGTTGACTTTCTGGTCTTGTGTCAGGTTGTTTTTCGGCTTGTACCAATCATATCAGACTATAACTTTGTCTACCAACCAATAGATGTCTTTTTTCTTCAAACTAGTTGTTGGACACAATGATCTGATATTCAATCTTGTTCAAAGATACATTGTTGGATGTCTCAGGACCTTTAATTTGGCAAAGTTCCATTTGTCAGTCTTCTCTATCAAACATGGCGCTGATCTATGAACTTTGATGATAGTAGACTTGTAAGACCCTAACTTTTTAAGAATAAAGATTTAATTTTCTCTAATTATTATTTTAAATAATTAGGTGTGATTTGATATAATGATATAGTTATGGGGGAGATGTGCAAATTTTACAAAGTAAACAAGTTGTCATAAAATATTCGTTTGGTTGAGGAATATTTTTTTTGTCGGAGAATATTCGTACGACGACACAATCATTGGTGGACCCCACAACGGAATGACTGTCGGATATAGAAAGCGACAAAAAATAACATTTTTATAAAAAATAACGGCAAAACTTTTACCGTTAACTGTTGAAATACCCGGTGATAAAAGTACACGATGTCTGGCGTGGTTGCCATAAAGAAGCACAATGATATTACAAAGATATCTACGATTATTGATACTTACTTAAGAAGTCACTCAGTTTTATTTAATAATTGTCATAGTAGTTTCTGCATAGTATCTCATATTATTGATTCAATTATTATCACTGTATCATTTGCACAATATTTTATATTATTAAATCAATAATTAAGACGACACAGTTATTCATTTATATAGCTAAATATAACAACATACATTCTCAAAACCCAGGTTCTAAACCCTCATAACCTCTTTCATTACCAATAATGATAATTACATTATTCTTTTCATCTTACACGAGTGACTTTCATCCGCCACCAAGGATACATAACTGTTCATTAAACTAGTCTATAGTTTAATTCTATCATTCTATATTACAAGTCTTCACTTGATCTTCACGATCATTCATCTAATGAATGACACTTCGTCTGGATACCGATCAGCTTGATCTTTACGGGATCCTTAAGTTCTTTCTAACATCGTTCGCTGAAAATGTTTTTCATTTAAAGCAAGTGTGAGCATTCAATTGCCCAGCAAGTCATAATAGTTGATCAAACAACTTCAAGAGTTTAAACATTCTTCAGAACTTTGATAACCAAACAAAGGTTATGAAGCAACTTGAATAATAGGAATAATCATGATTCCTATCATCTTAAAACAACATTCACATGCACTTTGACATACTTTCATTCTTCTACCTTTTTCATACACATTCTGTCTGGCTAGAATCATTAGCACAGACTTAACAATAACGGTTCATGTATAAACAGAACATACTTGTATTGAACAGCTCAATTACAAAACAGTTCATCTTGTAGAAACACCGAAGTGTTAAAATTGTGGAATAAGGCCTCATACATACTACCACCTTGTATATACATCGCACATATGCACATAGACAAGACTTCTCAAGTTCAACATCTTAGAAGTTTAAGAAACTAGCATTCATATAATATGAATGAAGTGAGGAAACTTGCCTTACGCACAACTACAACTTACGCTGAACTTGTAATACCCGCGAATTTTAATAAATTATAATATGGAGAATAAAGATTTGCTTGTATATTTATTTGAATATAAATATATATATAGCATCGACTTGTGTTGTGATGAGCTTTTTAATTGATTAAGCCGGTGATAATTAAACAATGAAGCAAAGGTAATGAGAAGCTTAGTTTAAACTTGTGGAGTTATGCCTAGTGTGGCAAGATGATGAATTGAGAAAATACTAATTTAACTAATGATGGAATTAATTAGTATTACTAATAAGTAAATAATTTCATAATGAGATTGATTTATTTGTTATTCGTTAATTATCATGAATAATAGTGTGTGAAGAGAAATCATATATAATTAGGTTTTTCATTTAGTATAAAGTGAGGTGTGACATTGAAATGAAAATAATTATTATATAACACTATGTGATAAAGGTAAGCTTGACTTGGGTAATTGACCAAGTTGTGTGAAAAGTCTTATGTGACATTTTGATGTGTGTGGGAATAATTAAATGGGTATTTTAAACCTATGAAGGAGAGTAACTTTGATTAAATAAATAAATTAATAATAAGTAGCATTGGTACACAATTAAATTACATCCTAGTCTAGAATAATTATTACTTAAAATAAATAATTGTACATGGATTATATGATTTTATGTGTAGTGTATGAGTGGGTGTATATGTATGCTCAATTGAGAACAAGTGTAGAAATAATCCTAAGTGTGCAAAGAAAATGCTGAGTATTAGAGTGTCCCAAAATCATAGTCCCATTCCAAGAAAAAGGCTTAGCCGTGTTTTACAAAAAGCCTAGGACTCTATGCTTGAAAAACCAAGAGAGGAATGATGGCTATGGGGAAGGGAGGAGATGGAGTTGGTGATGCTTTCCACCCACTTCTTGTTGCACAAAGGATCCTTCAACCTTCCATGGAGACAATCCTTAGGGCAAATTCTCCAATGGATAATCCTCCCTCTATAAATAAAAGTTCCTCTCTCAAATATAAGTTGTTGATTTCTCTGAGAAATTTCAAGTGAGTGAGAGTGTTGTGGAGCTTACATAATCTGCAAATTGAAGCTAGAATAGCAATTCAACTTTAGAAAAGGTAACCTTTCCTCTAGATGTTCATACACTCAAGCTTTGCAAAGTTCTTAGAAAAACACTTGTTTGAGTTGAAACTTGTTAGAATGTATCAATTGATGCTGCATATTGTTAATATGGTCAAAAACGAATTCAATGAAGGTTAAACGAAGTAAAACGATCAAGTAACGAATCCATCGTGAAGAGAATTGCTAAATGTGTTAAACTTTGGAAAAATGGCAAAAATCTTGAATTGATCCTTGGAATTTATTGTTTGTATGTGTGGGAATGTTAGAAGCATGCTAGGAAGGTTATGTAACAAATTTATAACAATTATACATCATTACATTGTTGCTCGAATGAGAATTGGGTTGAAAATTCCACAAAAGTCCGAACAGGGGAAAACCTGTTCGTGTTTTAGCGAGGGACATGTACAGCCCGTGGGGTCACGATCTGTACAAACGCCATTCCCGTGAAGGTCTTTATAACGACAAAAAGAAATTTTTGTTGCTTGTTGATGCAAGAAGTCTTAAACTCCACTTAATTTCAAGAACATATATACTCCCTAAACATATATCAATGTATTTTACAAGGTGTTTAGTAGGTATGAAGTTGAATCATAACTTTTTAAAGAAAAGTTAAAAGACGAAAACCATGTTTATAAAACCTTGCGCCTTTTTGAATCTAACCCATTGAGCATATATTTATAGCTTGGTTAGTCTCGTAAATACATATGAAATGTGAAATCAACATACCTTGCATGTATAGATTGATAGTCATGACATCTTAGTGATTGAAAACCAATTGAGATGACAAACTCTATGAATTATATTGTGAACTTAGGAACAATTAGAATAGGATGCATATGCCTCTAGAGATATTCGACATGTTCACGCATCTAGTTAAACATTGTTATAAATTATTCAAGCATGTGTAGAAAGAAGTTGTTTGGTAATATTATGTGGTATAATGAATACTATGGCTAGTTGATTGATGTAATGAACTCTTCTAACTTTGAAAGAGGGAAATGTATGAGTAACTTTAATAAAGGGTCAAAACTAGCTTAAAGGTTATTTAATATGTGAAACAACTTAAAAATACGTATAGTAAGAGGTATTTTGAAAATACAAAGGATGAGCATATGGTACAAAAGACTTTAAAGGTAAAATCAATGTGAGTTACACATCTATGAGTTTGAATGTGTGTAGCCTACATGAATTTAGATATGTGTGATGGAAGTATGTGAAAATGCATATCAAGTATATATGACTAATGAATACATATACATACATATATAGGATAACGTAGTTCATTGAAGTGATATTACGCTTTAAGTGGTAATCAACGCTAAAGGCAAGTCTCCTAACTCTCACAACTTTGGATTTTGTGCGAGTTCTCTAACTTCCATTGATTCACATATCGAATACAAGTTATCTAAATTTCCTACATTGTATATTATATGAATCCGAATTATTGACATACTTATATTGAGCAAATGACTATTACTATTCGAAAATCAATTACTTTGATATTATTGCGAGCATTAGACTTATTGTTCTTAAATTGCATTATAAAAGTTGTCTAAACCTTTGATTCGGTTAGACTTTTATCATATGTTAGAAAGATATCCAAACCAATTGACTTGGTGCGGACTCTTGAAAATCTACTGAGATGAACAACCCTCTTAAAAAGGGGAAATCCTATATTGTCGAGGGAGAAAAGCGATGCATACACAAGTATGATTAAATGTTATGCATAACGTAGGGTACCTTAGGCTGATCACCTGTTGTACTCGTCTATCTTGGATTGCAGTATAATACTGTTAATTCTAGTAAGAGTTCATAGTCTTTAATGACTGCTCAGTGTTCATTCTTATTGAACCTCGAAATAATTAAACCTTGAAATATTATTGATATCCTTCAATATTTAGTGACATTTATCAAACACTTTTGATATTTCTTGATATCCTTGAACTACCATTTACTGTTATACCCTTGAAGATTTAAATGCTATAACTGTCTATTCTCTTTGCTATATTACTTGCTGGGCAAACTTGTTGCTCATTCTTGCTTCCCTAAAAACATTACAGTTAAGGCAGAGCAAGGCGGTACCTCGGGAAAGGACAAGGGGAAGGGTAAGGCTACAGAGTAGCTTAATTCTTTGAGAGTAGTACTATTATTATTTCTATGCGTATTATGATGTATTAAGGATGATTAATTATGTTTAAGTTTAATCACTGGATTGTTGTAGTAATGGTTACGAAACCTTGGGACGCGAATATTTATATTATATCAATGTAAATTATTCTATTATTTCCGTTGTTGATGATTTTAGTGTGATGTTAGAATTAGCACGTGGTGAACCAAATTCGAGATATGAGTGTCTGAATTTGGGGGCGTCACAGGTTGGTATCAAAGCAATAGTTATAAACCTTAGGAGTGAGAGTCCTTAGATTACAACTTAGGAGAACTTGGAAGATAAGGAGGGATGAGACTCACATAGAGTTTTCATAGAGAATAACTTAGTGTGTTTTAGAATATAACTTCATTATATACAATGAACTTATGTTATTTAACATTCTAATAGAGTTGTTTGTTTTGTCTTATGTTGGTGATTGTAGGATGACTGACATTGGAGGACCTAGTCGAGTAATAGAAGAGGAGCCGCGTGATATACACGTGGTATTTGAGTCACCATTGATAGCAAAGCCCGTATCCGCAGTGGCCCCTATCGATGATGATGATGAGGAGGATGAGATGGAGTCTCTACCCGAGGAGTCTCGATCCGAATGAGGAGCCTATGGAGGAGGAACCTATGGGGATGAGCCTATGGAGGACTCAAGCGGGACTACTTTCGAGGATCGGATGTTGGGAGAATATGAGGAGGCGGATTGGAGTTAGGATGTAGAGTGGAAGATCTAGAGGCGGAGGCTAGGGAGAGGAGTCTCGAGTTCCAAAATTGAGGGACGAGGACCATCGGAGGAAGTTAACTATACAAGAGATGGAGGGGGAAATTGCTCAACGCAGGAGGTAGGGATCCGGTTGGGAACCTTGTTTCATAGGTCGGTGGCTAGGAATGTGGAGGCGGGGGGAAACTAGAAGAGAGTCGAGTAGAGGGGCGTGAGTGAGAAGGCGAGAAAGAAGCTCTCCGTACTCGGTTAGAGATGGAGGTGATGGATAAAATTCACTTCGAAGAGAAGTGGGAGCATTCCAATGACAGGGTAGATGACCTAGAGGATTAGGTGCGGTGCAAGAGGAGGAAGATGAACAAGATGGGCTATGCTCTACGCACGGCTATGGAGAGGTTGATCGATGGGGTAAATCACTACCTGTTGAAAGAAAGATGGACCGACATACCATAAGTCGGGATATGGTGGCGCACATCACACAGAAGGAGTATAAGAGCGCCGTGGAGCGTGGGATGTTAGATTGAGTCTAGGGTGAAAATCTCAGTAGTATAGTAGTTTATTATGTGTTGTTAATATGTTGTTGTGATCTTAGTCTTTGTGTAAGCCATAAAATGATGTTAACCCCAACTTTTGAAAAATGTTAGAGGGGTAGTAAGCTAGTGTCGTCCCCGTCTTTTGTGATATTAGGGGATAAGTGTTGTCATTTATAGAAGTATAGAGATAACCATATGATGTAATGAATTGGCATATGAATATAAATGATCTTAATTCCAAAACGTGTTATAAATTTTTTTTATTAGGAAATGTCCAAGTAATATAACTAATAATAAAATGAAAAATTTTATGATGCAGAAACATGCCGCCCAGACGTAGAGTAACTGCACCAGAAGAATCGGTTAATGATGAGAGATGACCAGTGGACCCGATACAAAGGCTTGTTGACTTGTTAAGAGAAGCTCTTAGGGGAAGAAACGAACCAGTACCACCCAATCCCCAAGTAGCTCCGGTCGTAAACTTCAAGGACTTTAAGAGCGTAGGACCTCTGGAATTCGTGGGTACTACCGATCCTATATGTTGGGAGAATGCATATTATGATTTGATGTATTAATGTATATGTTCATGATTATTTGTAAGGTCCTTAAATGAATATATGTAAAAGGACTTAGTGATAGATCAAAATTGTTAGGTTGATCTAAGCTTTCAACGTGTACCATTCTGATAAAGAATGTATAGATAGAAAGATCAAAACTGTTAGGTTGATCTTAAGATGTAATAGATTAGTCTTGAAGAAATCGTAGTACATCCATCTGATCAACATTACAGAAGTTAAGGTAGAAAACGTAGAGCCTGAAGATCGTAGTGTGCCTGCCTTAAAGGGGACTCTTCAAAAATCGTAGAGTGGTCCCAACGTTTGCCGAGCTAACTCTACGATCGCAGTATGCTGAAGGAAACATGAAGTTTTACAAGTCAACGATCGTAGTGTGCTCTCGGGAGCGTAGAGTCAACAACACGAGCAAGAGAAGATCGTAGTGTGCGAAGGATTAAGGGAAATCATAGTGCTCTCGACTGATTGCATTGTAGTGTGCAAAGATGTCAAAGACACTACGATCTAAATCGTAGAACATCACGATCCAAATCGTAGAAGCATCATCATCTCTCATCGTCGAAAACGCCGAGCCTCATGATCCGTGTTTTCAACAAGTGAGGAATGGATCCCGAGATCCGCAAAGTGCTCATCGATCCCGAATATATGAAATATCCTTAGTATGCAACAAAGAAGCGTAGTGAAGAAGCTAAGGATAGTTCCATGGGTAAGAGGGACAAAACACCTTTTTCGGTGGCGGTGAGAAAGCGACTGCGGTGTCGGTGGGCGTAATGCGAATTCTGGAAGATGTGCGAGAAATGTCTCCATCACGATGATGAGAAAGTTCGGATGCATTTAATGCCACAGCGGATGGATCCAGCGGATAGTTTTCAACATCACATATATCTGATCAGACGGATGATGAGAGAGAAATCAAGCAAGCATTAAACAAACAAGCGTGAACATCTCTCTCAAGCTCAACTCTACGATCTGAGATATTGCAAAGCTTGCTCAGCTACTCAGTTCTTTAGAACAAGTGCTTACACGATGCTGAGTAGCAACCATCAAGAACTTAACAACTATCAATCAACTGAAGAAGAGTACCAAGTCTCTGGACTTGAAGAGTTAAGTAGTGAGAATCGTAAGAAAGCCAAGTCTGCTGGACTTGAAGAGTTCAAGAGTGAACTAGAGAAGTTCCTAGACTGTTGGTCTAGAAGGAATCTGTGTGATTCAGAAGATTATAAAAGACATCCTTAGTGGATATCCTACTCGTTGAGTAGAAGAGTGGACTAGGAGCTTTGAGTGCTCTGAACCACTTAAAAACAACTGTGTCGTTTACATTCATGCTATATCTGTTATATCTGCTATAACTGCCTTACTCGCTCATAACTCCATTGCTTGGTAACGAAGATTAAAACAAATACTAATTCCACTAAATTTTAATCATTATCTAAGAACAAGTTAAAAAAAAAGATTTTCAAATATCTATTCAACCCCCCCCCCCCTTCTAGATAACTTGTGCCTACTAGGAACTAACAATTGGTATCAAAAGCAGGTTCTATTTACTGACTTACACACTTTAGTAGATCCAAATGGCACTTTCGTACCAAAGCGAATCCAGCCAGGGGGAGGCAAAGAAGCCACCAATGTGCAACAAGGATAAATTTGCTAACTGGAAAGTTAGGATGCAAGCCTACATGGACTCGATAGATGAAGATCTATTTGAGACTGTTCTTAATGGGCCCTATATACCAACAAAGCTTGCACCAACCATTAACGATCCAAATAGAGTATAAATCAAAGTTAAACAAGAATGGATGGATACGAGAGAAGAGAAGTCGCCCAACTTGATAAAAAGGCGAAGAACATCTGTTCCAATCCTTAGAGGATGATCTATTTAAAAATGTTGTAAATAGCAAAACAGCTAAGGAAGTTTGGGAAGCACTCGCTAATTATGCGACGAAGGAATGAAGAAGTCGAGAGAGAACAAGATCTCTCACGACACGTGATAGAAGATGAAATGTTCGCTCATATGCAGGGAGAAAGCGTGGATCGCAACCTATGAAAGATTCAATGTTACGCTTCAACTCTCTACTGGCGTATGGGAAGATCTATCCTAACAAGGATCTAACCATAAAGTTCATGAGAGCCCTACAAGAAAGCGGTGAGATGCAAAGACCACAACAATAAGAGAATCAAAGAATCTTAATGAGATGACAGTTCAACAACTGTATGGAAATCTCCTAACATACGAACTGGAGTTGACCCAACGCGCCGAAACCTTATCAGAAGGAAGAAGAAAGGATAAGGGTGTTTCTCTCAAGGCAAATGAAGGTGTATCAAAAGTCATAACTGAGATTGACTCTGATGATGATGAAGACGATGACAATGACTTTGCTATGTTGGTAAAGAGACTAAGAAGGTTCATGCGACAAGGCAGAACCGGCAAGCCAAAGAAAGTCAGTAACTGCGTCAGCTAGGAACAAATGAATGATTTATGCTACAACTGCAAGAAACCTGGTCATTTCATTGCCAACTGCAACAAGCCTATCAAAGAAGAACTAAAGAAGAAATCTCATGCAAAGAAAGAATACAAAGGAACCAAGAGGACTCAGAAAAGAGACAAAGGCCTGGTTGCCGGAGGATCGTGGAGTGATTCAGATAATGACTCAAATGCAGACTCCGGAGATGAGGAAGAACCACATATGGCCAATCTGTGCTTAATGGCCAAACATGCAAAGGACAAACAAAGCCTAAACATACATGATGTAAGTATCGATAGGTATTTTGTTTTAATTCTCCTGATGTAGATATAAGTGACTTAAGAACTGCTTTGCATGGCATAACCACTGACCTACATCAATACATGAAGTGGTTCAGAGTCTTGTCTAAAGATCATTCACTTCTTTACGAAGAGAAGAAGAAAGTTCAAGAAGAGCTTGAAACATCCCTTCTAAGTACTAATCTTCTCTCCAAGCTTGAAGCTGAGAATGAAACTTTAAAACAGACAAACACACATCATGCATAAAGAGAGTCTAAGCTAACCTCTAAAATTGAGGATCTAGAGAAGACTATCTCTGCATGGAACAGATCCTCATCATCCATGGACTGCCTGCTCTCTAGTCAGAGAAGCACATTCGACAGAACAGGCTTAGGCTTTGGGGAATCCATCTCAGAGCTAAGTGTGGAAAAGATAATGGAAACTAGCACTAGTAATGTCTCAAGTTTTGGTAGAGGCATTGCTTTTGTGAAATCCTCACAGTTGGAAGAACCAGTTCAACCTTGTTCTACTGTTTCTAGTTATACTCAGAGAAGTAAAGGATCTCACGCTGGTCTGGGTTTCATCAAGGAAAAGAGTAACCCAACCTCTACTTACCAACCTCGAAGAATCGTAGAGTCAAGCAAAACCAACTCTACGAATCAACTAGGAAGGTACAGTAGAGGTAAGGCACACTCATCACTATTTATGAAACCTAAGGACACGTGGAAGAAAGAGAATCAGTTTAACAGAAGGTTAACTAAGGAACCACACAAGTCCAAGTGGAAGATGAATCACCACACACACAGGCATGCATCATACTAGATGTTTCATATGCAATAAATATGGTCATAGGGCTACTAAGTGTTATTATAACTCCATGCATGTGAGACCCAAGATTAAACAAATTTGGGTCCCCAAAGGAACTAACAATGAAGGACCCATGCAAATATGGGTACCAAAATGAAGGTTCAAATGTTTTGACAGGAAAAGAGCTCCACGACCTCAACATGGTATCTGGACAGTGGATGCTCGAGGCATATGACAGGGAACAAAGCTCTACTATCTAACTACATAGAAAAGGAGGGTCCCTCAGTCATCTTTGGAGATAACGGCTTGGGTAAGACAAGAGGATATGGCTCTGCTGGAAAAGGTGCAGTATCTTTCAGCAAAGTAGCCTATGTGGAAGGTCTTCAACACAACCTTCTAAGTATCAGCCAACTCTGCGACAAGGGTCATCAAGTGACATTCCTCAACAACCAATGTCAAGTCAGAGATTTGAAGACATCTAACGTAAAGCTAACAAGGGACAAGAAAAGGAAATGTCTACACAAAGAGATCTTGGTCAACTAAGCTCGAGATGAGACAATATGTTTTTCGACAAAAGCATCTCAAGAAATGAGTCAAGCTATGGCATAGCGGTTGTCTCACTTAAACTTCAAAAGTATGTCCAAACCGGCATCAAAAGACCTAGTAATGGCCTACCCAAGTTCAACTTCGTGAAGGAAAGGCCATGCAATGCCTGTCAGCTTGGAAAGTAAACCAGAAGCTCATTCAAGAGAAAGACTGCCAACTCTATTGACAGGCCACTGCAGTTACTTCACGTGGATCTTTTTGGGCCAATCCCAACAACCAGTCTTGGAGGAAAAAGATACTCTCTAGTCATAGTCGATGACTACACCAGGTTCACATGGGTATTCTTCCTAACTTCTAAGGATGAAACTAGCTCCGAATTAATCAGAAAGGAGAGAAAATCAAGGCCGTAAGGAGTGGAAAAAGAGATCTGCCATAAAGTTGACCGGAACAAGAGAAGGAAATGTCTACACAGTAGATCTTGGTCAACTAAGCTCTGATGAGACAATATGTTTTCTGGCAAAAGCATCTGAGGAAATTAGCTAGCTATGGCATAGAAGGCTGTCTCACTTAAACTTCAAAAGCATGTCCAAACAGGCATCAAAAGACCTCGTAGCTGGTCTACCCAAGTTCCACTTTGTGAAGGAAAGGCCATGCAATGCCTGACAGCTTGGAAAGCAAACCCGAAGCTCATTCAAGAGCAAGACTTCTAACTCCATTGACAAACCCCTACAGCTGCTCCATATGGATCTCTTTGGGCCAATCCTAACAACTAGTCTTGGAGGCAAACGATACTCTCTAGTCATAGTCGACGACTTCACCAGATTCACATGGGTATTTTTCTTAACCTCAAAGGATGAGACAAGCTCCGAATTAATCAAGATGTTCAGACTGATGATGAACGAGAAAGGAGAGAAAATCAAGGCAATAAGAAGTGATCATGGAAGAGAATTTGATTTCTCAGAGATAGACAAGTTCTGCTCAGACAATGGCATTAGTCATAACTTCTCAGCTCCACGAACTCCTCAACAAAATGGGGTTGCTGAAAGAAAGAACAGAACCCTGATAGAGGTTGGAAGGACTCTACTAGTAGCGACTCATCCTGCTGAATACTTACGGGGCGTAAGTCGTCAACACCTTGCATGCTACACATGAATAGATCGGTAATTCACTCTACGATCAAGAAGACACCCTACGAACTGTGGAAAGGAAGGAAGCCGAGTGTCAGCTATTTCTATGTCTTTGGCTGTGCATGCTATATTCTCAACAATGGAAAGCAATATCTGACAAAATTCCAGCCCAAGTCAGATGAAGGGATCTTTCTTGGATATGCCACAGACATCAAAGCTTACAGGGTGTTTAACAAGAATACACTGAATGTCGAAGTCTCAATACACATCATCTTTGATGAAACTGACTTAGACAAAGTAGTACCTCAAAACACTACGACCGATAGTGCAGACACTACGAATGAAATCGTTGAGCTCAACACTACGATCATAGTGCCAGATAGTGAAGTCATAGAGCATGATAATGAAATTGTAGAGAGGTCCATCCATGATAGCAAGCCTCTACTCCAAGAAAAAGAGATAGACCTTGAAGACCTAAGACAGGAAGGCATCAGGACAGATGTCCCAACCGGGAACAGATGGGCAAGAGATCACACTCAGGATCTAATCATTGGAGATCCAAGTGCAAGAGTCAAAACAAGAGTTGCTACTCAGAATGAATGCTTTTATCTAAGCTTCCTATCACAGATAGAGACAAAGAAAATGGAGGATGCTATAGAAGACTCCAGTTGGATAGAAGCCATGCAGGAAGAACTCAACCAATTTGAATGAAGCAAAGTTTGGAGAATGGTACCCAGACCAAAGAGTCATCCTGTCATAAGAACCAAGTGGGTCTTCAGGAACAAAATGGATGAAGATCGGGTCATCACCAGAAACAAGGCAAGATTAGTGGCAAAGGGCTATTCTCAAGAAGAAGGTATTGACTATGATGAGACATTTGCACCTGTTGCCAGACTAGAAGCCATCAGAATCTTTCTTGCCTTTGCTGCCCACATGAAGTTCAAAGTCTTCTAGATGGATGTCAAGAGTGCATTTCTAAATGGAGAGCTTCAAGAAGAAGTCTACGTAGAACAACCTCCAGGTTTCATCAATCCATCTCTTTCCAATTATGTCTATAGATTAGATAAAGCTTTATATGGTCTTAAACAAGCACCTAGAGCATGGTATGAAACACTGACTAACTTCTTAATAGAAAATGGGTTCACTAGAGGTAGAGTAGATACCACACTATTTCTTAGAAAGCATAAAGACAAAGTCTTACTAGTTCAAATATATGTTGATGATATCATTTTTGGTTCTACTGACGAAAAGCTATGTAAGAGATTCTCTAAGCTTATGCAGAGCAAGTTTGAAATGAGCATGATGGGTGAGCTGAATTTCTTCCTTGGATTGCAAGTGAAGCAGACTGATGAAGGAATATTCATCAACCAAGCCAAATACATCAAAGACTTACTAAAGAAGTATGGCATGGAATCAGCCTCTCCCATAAAAACACCAATTGCTCCTGCAACCAAGCTTGACAAGGATGAGAAAGGTAAAAGTATTGATATCACTCAATACAGAGGTATGATAGGGTCTCTTTTATACTTAACTCCCAGTAGACCAGATATAATATTTGCAACATGCATATGTGTTAGATTTCAGGCTAACCCTAAAGAGTCATATTTTTCTGCTGTAAAGAGGATCTTCAGGTATCTCAAGGGTACACCCTACTTGGGGCTGTGGTATCCCAAGGAATCCTCATTTGAACTGATAGGATACACAGATGCTGATTTTGCAGGATGCAAAATAGATAGAAAAAGTACTAGTGGCACCTGTCAACTTCTTGGGAACATACTTGTGTCCTGGTTTAGCAAAAAGCAAAACTCGGTGTCTACTTCAATTGCGGAAAAGGTGAATATATATTCTTTGTTGGTAGGCACGTGCTTTCGAGATCCTATGGACGAGAAATCAGCTAGCTGACTATGGGTTTGATTTCAAATCTATTCCCATACACTATGATAACACAAGTGCCATAGCAATAACTCATAATCATGTCATGCATTCTAGGACCAAGCATATAGAAATAAGGTATCACTTCATTAGGGATCATATTCAAAATGGAACTATATCTTTACAATACATCCCTACTGAAAATCAACTTGCTGATGTTTTTACAAAACCACTAGATGAATCCAGATTTAACAAGTTAATAAGTGAGCTAGGCATGCTAAATCTTCAACCATGAAATGTATGTTCTAGATTGTGCTAACCATGATGAGATATAAAGGTCGTACTCAAAATCGTGGAGACATGATCAAGGAAAGTTCATGATCGTAGAGATGAGCAGAACAACTACCTCAACGATCGTAGCAAAGACTCAACTCATCATAGTGCGAGACTGAAGCGATGACCAAAAGCCCTTTCAACAAGCAAAAGTAAATCTGTGATGACAAGCTTCATAACAAAGCAAAAACTCTAAGAGGTGCCTCGGGGACAAACCTAACCCTTGAATCACACCAAGAGGTTGGCCCTTACGAGTTACCTTAAAAAGATTGCTTAGTCAAAACTCATCACAAGGATCCAGATGAGACTCTCACGAATCTTGATCGGACTCAACGATTGCACGGACAGACTCGACGATCGTAGGACAGACTCTACGAATGATGATCAGACTCAACGACTGCCGGATAGACTCGACGATCGCAGGACAGACTCAAAGAACAGAAGACTACCTCTACGATCGTAGTCATCCTAAGGACACCTCAGCTCTGAAGACTAAAAGGGAAAATCAGTGCATTCCTAGACAGTCAAAATCGTAGAGCCAAGCAAAAGGCGACACCTGTCCCACTAAGTCAAAAAGAGAGAGGGAAGTTACAAGTACAAATTGAAACCGTGTTTTTGAAATCTGAAGTTCAAAAGATTATCTCTCCCATTTTTTCTCTCTCTCAAAGCAAAACCCTAAATCAGAAGAAAGCTCAGTCGTATCTCACTTCTCAACTATAGAATCAATGGCTGCTTTAAATGTAATTTCAGGCTACAGACTCTGCTTTGACGAGTTCAAGGATGCTCCACCAAAATTTCACAAAACCTTAGCACTACTAAAGAAGGCAGGTCTCGAAGAGGCGCTGAGCACCGACACCCTCATCTATCCCAAGCTAGTGAAGGAGTTCTACAAGAATGGTGTGTACGAACACAACACCATCACTACATGAGTAAGAGGAGTTGAAATGAGACTAAGGGAAGAAAACTTCAATCTGGCCCTAGGTTTCAAGAATGTAGGGCACCCATTTCTAGACAGCATAAGCTTCCAAGAGGGATTGAAAAAAATGCACCACAAGAAGAACCCCTCTATGAAAGGCTACAAAAAGAAAGAGTTCCCTCAAAGGTACGAATTTTTGGCTGACATTATTGGAAAATGCATCTGTTGCAAGAGCTCAGGTCATGACTCGATAAATGAGACTCAGCTTAAGCTCATGTCGGCCATGGTTCATGGTACACAACTCAACTATGGGGCTGTATTGCTCGAGTGGATCGGCAAGTGGATCGTCAACTCAAAGAAATCAAAGAGCACTCTGAAGATGCTGTATGGGAGCTTCATAAGCATCATTCTGCAATCTGCACTGGGGGACAAAATTGGGGATAATGAAGGAGAAGCCATCAACCCAAATCGAAGAATGACACAGCAGTTGTTTAAGAACTGGGAAAGGAACCCTGCTGAGTATGTTCGAATGATGACAGAGTCCAGTGGGAGAACTGGGGAACTAAAGGAAGCAGGCATTCCAGGAAACATGTCTGTTGTCAAGGAAGTTGAAGAAGAAGAAGAAATAGACAAGGGAGAACCCTCTGCTCTTGCCAGGAAAAGCAAGGGAAAGAGAAAGCTAAGGGCAAGACAAGTCGAAGAGCCTCAAGGATCTACAACTAACATTCCTGTAGAGTCCTCTGATATAGAGACTCTAAGAAGGCTAAGAAAAAAGAAGCAACAAGAAGAAGAAGTTTGAAGAGGATCAAGCCACCATTTCACAGATCCTAAAGAAGAACAAAAATGGTCATAAGTCCAAAAGACCAACAGTTTCTTCGATCGTAGAGACTCTGCTATTCTCTAAAACCAGGCCAAGTGTGGAAGAAATGGAAGAAGCTGCTTCAAGAATAGTGGTTGCTCAACATGACAAAGCTAAGACTCAAGAGAGTCCAGAAGTTGTGGCTAAACCCAGCAAAACAAAAAAAAAGCTGGTCAAGAAGTATATTCTTGAGAATGAAAAGGTGCTGAAAAAGGAAGCTAAGAGAGTGGCTGCAAAAGAGGACAGTGCTCCAGTTGAGGGGGAGATCCCTGAAATTCTCATGATTGAGTATACACCGGCTGAGGGGGAGAAGTCTACAGCTCAAGAAGATGTTCCAGTTGAAGGGGACTTTTTGAACTTAGAAAAAGATATACCAGTTGAGGGGGAGTTTCTAAACCTCCAAGAAGATGTTCATGCTGAGGGGGAGCCTCATGATATCCCAATGGCTGAAGAAGAGGTCCTTGCTCAAGATGAATTTAATCCAATGCCAAACCTTCCAGAGACCATTGAGATAATGGAATCTTCAGAAGAGTCCAAAGAAGAGGAAGAAAATGACAATGATGAGCTTGAAATCACTGGTGTAGGGAAAGATGGATTTAGGAGCTATATGTACACTCAACTGTTTTCCTACCTACCCATGATGGCATACCATCAAGCTCAAATCCTGAACTCATGGGATCACATGTTCTGGAGCTTCAAGGAATATCCATCAATCATAGTTCTGGCTCATGGATTTCCAGGGAAAGTCATCTTCACCAAGAAGCTGCTTACTAACCATTCCTCATCAAAAGATAAACCTGAGGTATTGTCTATCCCTACCAGTTTTAGAGTTAATCACCCGCCATCATCTTCATTTAGCTATTTCTATGAATTTCCTAAATGGCTGGAAGTGATTCTCAATCCGAAGAATCGGTTTCGATTCACGAGAATCCCAAAATTTCAGAATCAAGAACCGAAGAAGTCAACCTTACCCTGCTCCCTCAAATCACCAACTCTACGATTCCAGACTCAAGCCACATCGTAGAGTCCAATATTAAAATCGTAGAGTCACCTATCCCAGATATCCAAACCCAAGCCCCTCCAGCTGATATACCATCTTCCTCATCACATGACTACTTCAGTTTTGATCTCGCTCTTTACAATCTGCAAGATCAATCTCAACCAAGAACCCCTCCAATGAACAATCCTCAAGCAAATGATACTCTCCCAAGCCTGCCTACCAAGGATGACTTGAAAGACACCTCTGAAAAAATGGTCAAGTATATAGAAGCAAGCCTGGAAACTCACTCTGATCTCATCAATATCCGGCTAAATCATATGATCACAGCTGCAAATAATCTCCCTGGCACTATGAATACTGAGCTTACAAAGAGGCTAAGGGAAATTATCAAAGAGATTTTGAAGAGTATATCAGACAGAGATGAGATCCACTTCCAGGTTGCTGTCAAGCAAAGAGAGGCTGTACTCGAAATGCAGAAACACCAAGACCTTCAACATAAAATTATGCTGGACAATATCATCAACTTGAAAGCTTCTGTGTACGACTTCCAGAAATCTTATGCAAATCAGGAGAAGCATAATGATATGATTCTGTCAGCCCTCCAAAATAAAGAAGCAAGATCTGAAAAACAGATCAAGGAAAATAGGGAGGACATCGCTCAAACCCAAAGCCAACTGAGCGAGCTTGTCCAAGGAGTTAATCGCTTTGTCACAGATATTGAACCCGATGATCTTTGACATAAAGGGGAGAATAAGAAAGGGAAAGGAGATCAAGGAGGCCAAGGCAGAGGAAGAGGTCATGAAACTCAAGAAAGGGGAAGAAGTCAATTTCATACTCAGACATCATGAAGCCCTCCTGTAAGACTATCACATCATCAGACTCAACGATCTGGTCAGCAGGCAATTGTAACAGCTATTCCTCTGAGTCATCAGGAGCCAACTCCTAGCTCACAAGACGTGACTACTGTACGCATAAGAATGCCAATTGGAGATCCTGCATTCATGCGCAGACATGAAGAGAATCCAGCTCTAACTCTAAGCGACCTGGAAGAGTTAGCAAGAAATGAGGAAGCTCAAAGGAAAAGAAGGGCTGAGGAGTATTCCAACCCACCTCCACATAAGAGGTCAAGGAAACAGAGATAAGTTAAAACTTAAATTTCCTATTGATGTAATGCTGAATTGTAATATCTTCTGATCATCAATAAATTCATACTTATTCTCTAGAAATTTTAGCTGCTCATTGAAATACTAAGTCATGTTTAAATTTCCTACAAATGCATCTAGTCACTAATAATCATGACAACAAATCTCCTTGGTTATGTCAACATCAAATAGGGGGAGATTGTTGGGAGAATGCATATTATGATTTGATGTTCTAATGTATATGTTCATGATTATTTGTAAGGTCCTTAAATGAATATATGTAAAAGGACTTAGTGATAGATCAAAATTGTTAGGTTGATCTAAGCTTTCAATGTGTACCATTCTGATAAAGAATGTATAGATAGAAAGATCAAAACTGTTAGGTTGATCTTAAGATGTAATAGATTAGTCTTGAAGAAATCGTAGTACATCCATCTGATCAACATTGCAGAAGTTAAGGCAAAAAACGTAAAGCCTGAAGATCGTAGTGTGCCTGCCTTAAAGGGGACTCTTCGGAAATCGTAGAGTGGTCCCAACGTTTGCCGAGCCAACTCTACGATCGCAGTATGCTGAAGGAAATATGAAGTTTTACATGTCAACGATCGTAGTGTGCTCTCGGGAACGTAGAGTCAACAACACGAGCAAGAGAAGACCGTAGTGTGCGAAGGATTAAGGAAAATCGTAGTGCTCTCGACTGATAGCATCGTAGTGTGCAAAGATGTCAAAGACACTACGATCTAAATCGTAGAACATCACGATCCAAATCGTAGAGATATCATCTGTCTCATGTCAGAAAACGTCGAGCCTCATGATCTGTGTTTTTAACAAGTGAGGAATGGATCCCAGATGTTACAGTGCTCATCAGTCCCAGAATATATGAAATATCCTTAGTATGCAACAAAGAAGCGTAGTGAAGAAGCTAAGGATAGTACCATGGGTAAGAGGGACAAAACACCTTTCCAAGTAGTAGGTGAGAAAATAGCCTGCAGTGTCAGTGGGCCAGAATGCAAAATTCAGAAGATGTGCAGAAATGTCTCCATCATAGTACAAAAAGTTCAGATGCATTTAATGCCACAACAGATGGATCCAACGGATAGTTTTGAACATCACATATATACAGATCAGACAGATGAGAGAGAAATCAAACAAGCATTAAACAAACAACGTGAACATCTCTCTCAAGCTCAACTCTACGATCTGAGATATTGCAAAGCTTGCTCAGCTACTCAGTTCTTTAGAACAAGTGCTTACACAGTGACTGAGTAGCAACCATCAAGAACTTAACAACTATCAATCAACTAAAGAAGAGTACCAAGTCTGCTGGACTTGAAGAGTTCGTAATGAACTGTAAGAAAGCCAAGTCTGCTGGACTTGAAGAGTTCAAGAGTGAACTAGAGAAGTTCCTAGACTGCTGGTCTAGAAGGAATCTGTGTGATTCAGAAGATTGTAAAAGACATCCTTAGTGGATATCCTACTCGTTGAGTAGAAGAGTAGACTAGGAACTTTGAGTGCTCTGAACCACTTAAAAACAACTGTGTCGTTTACATTCATGCTATATCTGCTATAACTGCCTTACTCGTTCATAACTCCATTGCTTGGTAATGAAGATTAAAACAAATACTAATTCTGCTAAGTTTTAATCATTATCTAAGAACAAGTTAAAAAAAAGAAAGAAAGATTTTCAAATATCTATTCAACCCCCCCCCCCCCCCTTCTAGATAACTTGTGCCTACTAGGAACTAACACTATCATAGCACAAACGTGGATCAAGGAAATGGAGAAAGCCTTTGCCATTGCTCATGTGGGTGAAGACCAGAAAACCGTGTTCACTACGTACATGCTGAGGGGTGAAGCAAACTACTGGTGGGAAGCAAATCAACAGAGAGCGGGAGAAGGAATTATACCATGGGAAAGGTTTAAGACGTTGTTCTTCGAGAATTACTTCCCGAAGAGCATGAAGAATAGGATGGAGGTAAAATTTCTGGAACTGAAATAAGGAGAGATGACGGTGGCGCAGTATGCGGCCAAGTTCAATGAACTCGCAAGATTTGTAACACATCAAGTCGACACTGAAGAAAGAAAAGCTCGACGTTTTGAATTAGGACTAAAACCTTGGTTGTTCAACAAGGTGTCAGTCCTTCAAATTGACTCATTCGTCACATTGTTAGAGAAGGCGATAATTACTGAGGGAGGTAGCGAGGCATTGAGCCAATACAACAAGGAGAAGAAAAACAAGAATGTTATGGGAGAAACTCGTGGAGGGAGTAGTAATGGTGGAAGCCATCTGGGAAAGAGGAAATGGGATAATCGCAACAACAACAACACCAACAATCGAACCATCAGTCAGTCAGAGGGTTATCAAGGAGGGTTTAAGAAAAGAACTGAAGCTTGTTTGAAATGTGGGAGAAACCATCAAGGGGAGTGTTGGAAAGGACGCAACATCTGCTACAACTACGGCCAGGAAAGGAACATTTCACCTAACTGCCCAAAACCGAAAAAGATCAAGGGATATTTCGCGTGTGGCTCAACTGAGCATCAAATCAAGGATTGCCCAAAGAAGGGAGCAATGAAGGAAGCGGCCAAGCAGTATGGGCAAGAAGTGATGATCGGCGGACCAACGCAATCTAATCTAAACCAATCGCCCGAACTTTTAACATGGTATCCGGGATGCGGATGATCGCAAAGGATATGGTGTCAGGTATTCTCCCAATCAATAATATAAATGCATATGTATTATTTGATTCGGGCGCTATCTATTCCTTTGTGTCTGAAGGATTTGCTAGGCAACTAAACATAACCCATGAACGCTTAGAAAATTCGTTGAACATAGAGGTTGCAAATAAGGAAATAATCCCCGTAGAGTTTGTTTACCGAAACTGTTGTGCGAACATTAGAGGACACGAACTAAAGGTAGACTTAATTCCAATTAGATTGGGAGAATTTGATGTGATATTAGGAATGGATTGGTTATCCAGCCACGCTGCGATAATCAATTATCAAGAGAAGAGTGTGAACCTTCAGGCTTCAAATTAGTCTAAGGTAGTGTTTTATGGTAGCTCATCGCTCAAGCAATCGTGTTGCCTTACGATGATGTAGGCCAAGAAATTGTTAAAGAAAGGATGTGTAGGTTATTTGGCCTATATAGTAGATACTCAGAAAAAGGGGGTAGAAATGAAGAATATATTGATAGTCAAAGATTTTCAAGATGTGTTTCCAGATGATCTGCCTGGTCTTCCGCCAGACAGAGAAATTGAATTTATAATAGACTTAGCACCAGGAACGTCACCGATTTCAAAAGCCCCATATCGTATGGCGCCAGTGGAAATGAAGGAATTGATGATATAACTGCAAGAATTGCTAGATAAGGGTTACATTCGGCCAAGTGTGTCTCCTTGGGGAGCACCGGTGTTGTTTGTAAAGAAAAAGGATGGATCGATGAGGCTCTGTATCGACTATCGGGAGTTAAACCGAGTGATGATTAAGAATAGATATCTATTGCCAAGGATAGATGACCTTTTTGATCAATTGAAGGGAGCGAAGTGTTTTTCCAAGATAGACTTACGAACGGGTTATCATCAGTTGAAAGTACGAGAGGAGGACATACAAAGACGGCGTTTCGAACACGTTATGGACACTACGAATTTCTAGTAATGTCATTTGGGTTAACTAATGCTCCGGCAGCATTCATGGACTTGATGATCGAGTTTTCAAGCCATACTTACATAAGTTTGTAGTAGTGTTTATTGACGACATTTTGATTTATTAAAAAACTAGGGAAGAGCACGCCAAACACCTAGAGATGGTATTGGAAGCCTTACAACGGGAAAAGATGTACGCTAAATTTTCGAAATGTGAATTTTGGATGGAGAAGGTTCAGTTTTTAGGACACGTGATAGATCAAAATGGAATTTCCGTGGATCCTGCAAAGGTGGTGGCAGTAAGTGACTGGGAACAACCAAGGACGCCAACAGAAGTAAGAAGTTTCTTAGGTTTAGCTGGGTACTATCGAAGATTTATCCAGGATTTTTCTAAGATAGCAACCCCGCTGACCAATCTAACGAGGAAGACGGTGAAGTTCGTATGGACGGATAAATGCGATGAGAGTTTTCAAGAATTGAAGAGGAGGTTGAGTGAAGCGCCTGTATTATCATTACCGGATGATACATGAGGATTTGTAGTGTATAGTGATGCGTCGCATAGAGGACTTGGTTGTGTGCTAATGCTGTGATAACCCGAGAATTTTGAATTTTTTAAAAAATTTTAATTATTAATTTAAGGTTCGAAATTAGAACCTAGATAGAAAATAAGTGTATGCGTTTGATATTTTTGAGAAGGAATTTTGAGGATTTCAAAATTCTGTGAAGGATTTAAGTGAATTATTCAGGATTAAGGAAAACTTGATTATGTTCTGTGTATATGTGTACAGTATGTGGTTAAGGGTCAAGGGTTGACCAGATAAACGATATCTGTAACAAACCCTATGTATATATTAAGAACGTCAACATTCAATTAGAAAATTCTTACGATTTATATGAAACCCTAATTTGGGAACCCTAATGCCAAGTATAAAATCTTAAGGGTTAAAAGTTATGTGAGTAATGAATATGAATATTATGTGATGATTTATACTTGTTTATTAAATAAACAAATAAAAGAAACTAGTGTAATCCTAACTATATATTAGGAATGAAGAATTGAATAATTTAAGGGTTATGGGTTGAGAGATTTATGGTATTTAAAATATATACTAATTCTAAGAGATTTAGTTTATATATCTCAATTAATTAATTTTATAACCTAATTATAGCAAGTCTAATTGGGTTAAGGAAATAAATGTGCATGAGTAAGGATTTAAGTTATAATTGAGGAAATGAAAACTCTAATTAAATAATTAGGAAATTGTAATATTAAGGGTATTGGAATATGTTATTTATTTTGGCCCAAGAAATTAAATTAGAAAGCCCAAACATTTTAATTTTAGAAGCCTAAAAGAATTAATTGGATGGCTCAATTTTTAGCCCAAGTGGGAGAGGACTTTTTGGACATTTAATAAATCAAATAAAGCATAAAAGAAAAGTCAAAATTGGGAGGATATTAAGGCCAAGTGGCCGGGTATTAGAGAAGGATAAAGGAGGGGGGTGAATGTGATTTGTTTACTTTAGTTGGTGAACCAACTACTACCAACTCTCCTAGGTGTCATCATTTTTATTGGACAACACTTTGTTCATTCTTGTAAGCCATCTCTTGGTAAGTAAGAAAGAGAGAGAATTAGTGGGGGAAATTTAGAAGCACATGGCCGGATATATCTAATTAAATAACAAGTTATCTTGTTTCTTTCTCTTTCATCCATTTCAATTAGCTAACATAAGAACTAAATAGAGAGAAAGAGACAGAAGGGAGGCAAATTTCGGCATCCATGAGTAGTAGAAGGGAGGGAGTTTGATTTTTCATATCAACACTTTATCTCATATGTTTGGAGGAGAAAATTTTGAACAAAGGTATTTAACCCTTTTGTTTATATAATTTTATTTTGATTGTTCTTAATCAAACCTTGAATTTACATTTCTAAACTCAAAACCCATGAATATACATGTTTATGAGTGTTTCATGTTTAGATATACCCCTATTGGGTGTTAATTTGTTTGGAAATCAAAAATAAAGAAAAGTGATTTTTCTAGTTTATAAACCTTAAAATTTCTATGTACTTTGGATTTCCACCGTTTTTGATCTACACATTCTTTTTGCGATCCGTCAAAGAAAGGTACTAGATATGTAAGTTAGCTACAAAACCCAAGTGGTAGAACTCAAAAATGTTGAGTACACAGTCCATAATAACTGATTTAGCAAAAACAGTTTTGTGTCTTTTAAGAAAAACTGGACTGTTTTGGATAGTCAAAGGGTAGGGGCAGTTTAGTCATTTTTTGGACATCTAAAAATTCTGTAAAATTTTGGGAGGATACTATGATAAGTTATCTATCATCCCCAAGTGGAATCATTGAAAAAGGAGTTGTAGATTTCCGTATGGAAAATGTTTAACAAAGCACGAAAAAACTGCAAAACGACATTTCGCTGCTGCGAAAGACTTTCCAGGGGCTGTTTCGGCAACTTAGTTTGTGAGAAAAATTCCGGCCTTTTGGGACATGAAAATATATGGTATTAAGTACCTACTGTCCAAAAACGAGCTCATTCTGACTTAAAATGACCAAGTTATGACCATTTCAATTTTTGTGATTTTCCGACGAAAATCGCTATAAGCGGAGTTCTATAACTCCGATGGCCACGAAATTTAAATTGGAGGCTCACGTTAACAGGTACAAGATTGTGTCAAGAGATGGGAATTTCTGGAGTTAGGCACGAGGTAGCTAATTTCTTAAGGAATTAACTAAAAATGATTTTTGAAAAATACTAAAGGAAGTTGGAAAATTATGGAAAAATACTTTTTGCGTATGAAATATATGTATATGTGTTTGGTTAAAGGATGGAAAAATAATAAATTTATTTGGTGTTTTCGTGAAAAGGATACGGAATCCAGCTTGCTGGATTGAAAAATAGTTCACTGTTTTGAAAATATGTTGAATCCAGCTTGCTGGATTGCAATCTAGTTACTGGATTTGATATCCAGTTTGCTGGATTGCAGTTTGGTTTGCTGGATTGGCCATCTAGATACTGGATTTGAAATTCAGCTTGCTGGATTGCAAATCTGGGTTGCTGGATTGGTATTTGACTTTTATGTTCAAGAAAAACTTATAATATATGTGATTAGAGTATTTAAATCATATAAACTATGATAGTAATGATTGAAAAATTATGATTAATGATATTAATTATTTGAAAATTATTACAAGTTATTGAAAATTGTTTTCGATTTGCTAAGAAAATTATATGTGATAATGGTTGTTGTTTAAAGCAGAGTTTAATTGAACTTAAACTCGATATTTGTCCAACTAGACCGTCAGGAAGATAGAATTGTGTTTGTTTCAAGTCAGACTGAAATAGTTTGACCTGATACTAAGTCTTATGTGTATTATGGACTGATAGGGTTATGTGTTATGTGTTTAGGCTATTTCATATATATATATATATATATATATATATATATATATATATATATATATATATATATATTATAGTATTATATTGTGATGATATTATTCTAATATTGGAGATCTATATTACTAATATTAGGTCTTGGATAAAGCGATATAAATCTGCGTGAAGTAGTAATCAATGAGTTCGTGCAAGTTTGTTTTACTTAACTCTATTAAGAGTGTTTTTATTGGATAAGCTTATGGTTAATCATTCTTTGATTGCCATGTATAATTTTACTCTGTACATATTGCATGTATAAGTCGTATGAAAAATCGATCACCTTCATTACCAGTTGGTTCAGATATATTTGTTCATGTATAATACTTGTTCAGTCATAAATTTGTTCCTGCTAGTTCACAATTATATTGTTGAATTATAGCCAACCAATTATTCAAATCATTTCAATCATGATATATCGTTATATTGTTGCATTTAAACTTGTTGGGCAATCCTTATGCTCACCCTTGCTATATCATGATAAAATATTGCAGATTAAGACGAACGCGTCAGATACAGGAAAAGATTAAAGACAGTTCCAGCGTTAGGATATGTGTGCAACTAAATTGTATAAGTATTGTATGATAATAATGTTATGTGTTAGAAAAGTTATGAAATGTGTATTAAGTTAAGGTTACTCGACCTTGGGGATTATGTATAATGTAATGTATAAACAATTTATGTTTATATCTTCCGCAAATAGTAATAGTTGTATAGAATGATCTAACCGGATCCGAGGTGATTTAGGACTTGGATTCGGGGCCGTCACAAATGCAACATAGCAAGGTCATTGCGTATCGGCCACGACGATTGAAGGATTTTGAAAGCGATACCTACCCATGACTTGGAGTTAGCGGCGGTAGAGTATTTGCTTTAAAGATTTGGAGGCATTATTTGTATGGAGAAAATGTGAGATATATACGCACCACAAGAGTCTCAAATATATCTTCACGAGAGGGAGTTGAATATGCGACAAAGAAGGTGGTTGGAATTAATCAAGGATTACGACTGCGAAATTCTTTATCACCCGGGAAAAGAAAACGTAGTAGCCGACACTTTAAGTAGAAAAGGAAGGGAAAAGTTGTTCAAGCTAACAACTCAGGAGGAATTAATAAGAGAAAGGGAAAAATTAGAAATAGAGGTGAAAGAACCAAAAGAAGCAGGAGGAAAATTATTCGTGATGGAAGCTCACCTGACGTTACTGGATAGAGTAAAAGAAGCACAAGAGAAAGATGAAGAATGTGAGAAGATAAGGAAGAGAATAGTAAAAAATGAGGAGGAAAAGTTCAAGGTAGATAAGGATGGTATATTAAGATTTGAGGGTCGAGTATGGGTGGCAGCTATAACCGAACTAAGAGAGGAAATTTTGCACGAAGCACATAATACTACGTACTCTGTTCATCCAGGAGGCACAAAGATGTACCGGGATCTTCGACATCACTTTTGGTGGCCTAATTTGAAAAGAGAAGTTGCAGAATGCGTTAGTAGATGTTTTACTTGTCAAAGGGTCAAAGCAGAACATCAAAGGCCTAGTGGACTACTTCAACCACTGGAAATACCAGAATGGAAATGGGAGCATATTACCATGGATTTCGTGGTTGGACTTCCGATCACACAGAAGGGTTATGATGCCATTTGGGTTATCATGGACCGACTAACAAAGACAGCTCATTTTCTACCTATCAAGATTCGATTCAGTTTGAACCAATTAGCAAATTTATATGTAAGGGAAATCGTGTCACGACATGGAGTGCCAGTGCCGATTGTCTCCAATCGAGATCCGCGTTTCACGTCAAAATTTTGGAAGAGTTTGCAAGAGCGAATGAGAACTCAGTTGAGATTAAGTACTGCTTATCTCCCTCAAACCGACGAACAAAGTGAACGAACCATACAAACGTTGGAGGACATGCTTAGAGCTTGCGTGATGGACTTCAAAGGGAATTGGGATGACCATTTACCATTAGTAGAATTTGCTTACAATAATAGCTATCATGCGAGAATTAGTATGCCGCCATATGAAGCTCTTTATGGGAGAAAGTGTAGAACACCATTATGTTGGGAGGAAGTCGGAGAGCGACGACTTTTGGGACCGGAATTAGTTCAACAAACGGCTGACGTGGTACAACAATAAGGGCAGATTAGTAGCGACTCAAGATCGCTTAAAAGAAATACGCCGATTTGCATCGTCGAGCCGAGATTTTGAAGCGGAAGTTTTGTGTTTTTGAAGGTCTCTCCCTGGAAAGGAAAGATCAGATTCGGAAAGAAAGGAAAATTGAGTCCAAGATTCATAGGACCGTTCAAAATTTTGAAACGAGTGGGCGAAGTGGCATACAAAGTTGCATTACCACGAATTGGAACACATCCACAACGTGTTTGATTTTCAGATACGTCCTTACAAGCCCGACTACGGAACCGTAATCTCCTATGAGCCTATTCAAGTAGAGAAAATTTAACGTGATGAGGAAACTCCTATTCTAATACTAGATGAGAAAGGAGCAAACGTTGAGGAATAAAATTATATCTTTCGTAAAGGTGGTTTGGCGAAACCACGATACCGAAGAAACCACGTGGGAATTAGAGGATAAGATGCGTAGGGATTATCCACATTTATTTGAGTAACTTTGTACAATTCCGAGGACGGA
The DNA here is from genome assembly GCA_020205605.1 of Panax ginseng. NCBI lineage: Eukaryota > Viridiplantae > Streptophyta > Magnoliopsida > Apiales > Araliaceae > Panax > Panax ginseng. The sequence goes on from CM035150.1 coordinate 50,126,250, forward strand.
ATTTTTATAAGGGGGGAGGATGTAATACCCACGAATTTTAATAAATTATAATATGGAGAATAAAGATTTGCTTGTATATTTATTTGAATATAAATATATATATATATATATATATATATATATATATATAGCATCGACTTGGGTTGTGATGAGCTTTTTAATTGATTAAGCCGGTGATAATTAAACAATGAAGCAAAGGTAATGAGAAGTTTAGTTTAAACTTGTGGAGTTATGCCTAGTGTGGCAAGATGATGGATTGAGAAAATACTAATTTAACTAATGATGGAATTAATTAGTATTACTAATAAGTAAATAATTTCATAATGAGGTTGATTTATTTGTTATTCGTTAATTATCATGAATAATAATGTGTGAAGAGAAATCATATATAATAAGGTTTTTCATTTAGTATAAAGTGAGGTGTGACATTGAAATGAAAATAATTATTATATAACACTATGTGATAAAGGTAAGCTTGACTTGGGTAATTGACCAAGTTGTGTGAAAAGTCTTATGTGACATTTTGATGTGTGTGGGAATAATTAAATGGGTATTTTAAACCTATGAAGGAGAGTAACTTTGATTAAATAAATAAATTAATAATAAGTAGCATTGGTACACAATTAAATTACATCCTAGTCTAGAATAATTATTACTTGAAATAAATAATTGTACATGGATTATATGATTTTATGTGTAGTGTATGAGTGGGTGTATACGTATGCTCAATTGAGAACAAGTGTAGAAATAATCATAAGTGTGCAAAGAAAATGTTGAGTATTAGAGTGTCCCAAAATCATAGTCCCATTCCAAGAAAAAGGCTCAGCCGTGTTTTACAAAAAGCCTAGGACTCTATGCTTGAAAAACCAAGAGAGGAATGATGGCTATGGGGAAGGGAGGAGATGGAGTTGGTGATGTTTTCCACCCACTTCTTATTTCACAAAGGATCCTTCAATCTTCCATGGAGACAAACCTTAGGGCAAATTCTCCAATGGATAATCCTCCCTCTATAAATAAAAGTTCCTCTCTCAAATATAAGTTGTTGATTTCTCTGAGAAATTTCAAGTGAGTGAGAGTGTTGTGGAGCTTACCTAATCTGCAAATTGAAGCTAGAGTAGCAATTCAACTTCAGAAAAGGTAACCTTTCCTCTAGATGTTCATACACTCAAGCTTTGCAAAGTTCTTAGAAAAACACTTGTTTGAGTTGAAATGTTTATAGTTGAAACTTGTTAGAATGTATCAATTGATACTGGATATTGTTAATATGGTCAAAAACGAATTCAATGAAGGTTAAACGAAGTAAAACGATCAAGTAACGAATCCATCGTGAAGAGAATTACTAAATGTGTTAAACTTTGGTAAAATGGCAAAAATCTTGAATTGATCCTTGGAATTTATTGTTTGTATGTGTGGGAATGTTAGAAGCATGCTAGGAAGGTTATGTAACAAATTTATAACAATTATACATCATTACATTGTTGCTTGAATGAGAATTGGGTTGAAAATTCCACAAAAGTCCGAACAGGGGAAAACACCGCTTCGTGTTTTAGCGAGGGACATACATACTTCCTATGGGGGTCCTGATGCACAAACGCCTACCCTACAGAGGGTGTCAGAATAAAGAAAAAGAAATTTTTGTTTCTTGTTGATGCAAGAAGTCTTAAACTCCACTTAATTTCAAGAACATATATACTCCCTAAACATATATCAATGTATTTTACAAGGTGTTTAGTAGGTTTGAAGTTGAATCATAACTTTTTAAAGAAAAGTTAAAAGACGAAAACCATGTTTATAAAACCTTGCGCCTTTTTGAATCTAACCCATTGAGCATATGTTTATAGCTTGGTTAGTCTCGTAAATACATATGAAATGTGAAGTCAACATACCTTGCATGTATAGATTGATAGTCATGACATCTTAGTGATTGAAAACCAATTGAGATGACAAACTCTATGAATTATATTGTGAACTTAGGAACAATTAGAATAGGATGCATATGCCTCTAGAGATATTCAACATGTTCACGCATCTAGTTAAACATTGTTATAAATTATGCAAGCATGTGTAAAAAGAAGTTGTTTGGCAATATTATGTGGTATAATGAATACTATGGCTAGTTGATTGATGTAATGAACTCTTCTAACTTTGAAAGAGGGAAATGTATGAGTAAATTTAATAAAGGGTTAAAACTAGCTTAAAGGTTATTTAATATGTGAAACAACTTAAAAATACGTATAGTAAGAGGTATTTTGAAAATACAAAGGATGAGCATATGGTACAAAAGACTTTAAAGGTAAAACCAATGTGAGTTACGCATCTATGAGTTTGAATGTGTGTAGCCTACATGAATTTAGATATGTGTGATGGAAGTATGTGAAAATGCATATCAAGTATATATGACTAATGAATACATATACATACATATATAGGATAACGTAGTTCATTGAAGTGATATTACGCTTTAAGTGGTAATCAACGCTAAAGGCAAGTCTCCTAACTCTCACAACTTTGGATTTTGTGCGAGTTCTCTAACTTCCATTGATTCACATATCGAATACAAGTTATCTAAATTTCCTAAATTGTATATTGTATGAATCCGAATTATTGACATACTTATATTGAGCAAATGACTATTACTATTCAAAAATCAATTACTTTGATATTATTGGGAGCATTAGACTTATTGTTCTTAAAGTGCATTATAAAAGTTGTCTAAACCTTTGATTTGGTTAGACTGTTATCATATGTTAGAAAGCTATTCAAACCAATTGACTTGGTGCGGACTCTTGAAAATCTACTGAGATGAACAACCCTCTTGAAAGGGGGAAATCCTATATTGTCGGGGAACCGACGTGTGCACACAAGTATGATTAAATGTTATGCATAACGTAGGGTACCTTAGGCTGATCACCTGTTGTACTCGTCTATCTTGGATTGCAGTATAATACTGTTAATTCTAGTAAGAGTTCATAGTCTTTAATGACTGCTCAGTGTTCATTCTTATTGAACCTCGAAATAATTAAACCTTGAAATATTATTGATACCCTTCAATCTTTAGTGACATTTATCAAACACTTTTGATATTTCTTGATATCCTTGAACTACCATTTACTATTATACCCTTGAAGATTTAAATGCTATAACTGTTTATTCTCTTTGCTATATTACTTGCTGGGCAAACTTGTTTCTCATTCTTGCTTCCCTAAAAACATTATAGTTAAGGCAGAGCAAGGCGGTACCTCGGGAAAGGACAAGGGGAAGGGCAAGGCTACAGAGTAGCTTAGTTCTTTGAGAGTAGTAGTATTATTATTTCTATGCGTATTATGATGTATTAAGGATGATTAATTATGTTTAAGTTTAATCACTGGATTGTTGTAGTAATGGTTACGAAACCTTGGGATGTGAATATTTATATTATATCAATGTAAATTATTCTATTATTTCCGTTGTTGATGATTTTAGTGTGATGTTAGAATTAGCACGTGGCGAACCAAATTCGAGATACGAGTGTCTGAATTTGGGGGCGTCACAGGTTGATGTAATACCCGCGAATATTAATAAATTATAATATGGAGAATAAAGATTTGCTTGTATATTTATTTGAATATAAATATATATATATATAGCATCGACTTGGGTTGTGATGAGCTTTTTAATTGATTAAGCCGGTGATAATTAAACAATGAAGCAAAGGTAATGAGAAGCTTAGTTTAAACTTGTGGAGTTATGCCTAGTGTGGCAAGATGATGGATTGAGAAAATACTAATTTAACTAATGATGGAATTAATTAGTATTACTAATAAGTAAATAATTTCATAATGAGGTTGATTTATTTGTTATTCGTTAATTATCATGAATAATAATGTATGAAGAGAAATCATATATAATAAGGTTTTTCATTTAGTATAAAGTGAGGTGTGACATTGAAATGAAAATAATTATTATATAACACTATGTGATAAAGGTAAGCTTGACTTGGGTAATTGACCAAGTTGTGTGAAAAGTCTTATGTGACATTTTGATGTGTGTGGGAATAATTAAATGGGTATTTTAAACCTATGAAGGAGAGTAACTTTGAATAAATAAATAAATTAATAATAAGTAGCATTGGTACACAATTAAATTACATCCTAGTCTAGAATAATTATTACTTGAAATAAATAATTGTACATGGATTATATGATTTTATGTGTAGTGTATGAGTGGGTGTATATGTATGCTCAATTGAGAACAAGTGTAGAAATAATACTAAGTGTGCAAAGAAAATGCTGAGTATTAGAGTGTCCCAAAATCATAGTCTCATTCCAAGAAAAAGGCTCAGCCGTGTTTTACAAAAAGCCTAGGACTCTATGCTTGAAAAACCAAGAGAGGAATGATGGCTATGGGGAAGGGAGGAGATGGAGTTGGTGATGCTTTCCACCCACTTCTTGTTGCACAAAGGATCCTTCAATATTCCATGGAGACAAACCTTAGGGCAAATTCTCCAATGGATAATCCTCCCTCTATAAATAAAAGTTCCTCTCTCAAATATAAGTTGTTGATTTCTCTGAGAAATTTCAAGTGAGTGAGAGTGTTGTGGAGCTTACATAATATGCAAATTGAAGCTAGAGTAGCAATTTAACTTCAGAAAAGGTAACCTTTCCTCTAGATGTTCATACACTCAAGCTTTGTAAAGTTCTTAGAAAAACACTTGTTTGAGTTGAAATGTTTATAGTTGAAACTTGTTAGAATGTATCAATTGAGAAGGGCCTGAGTTAGTTCAAATCACTACAGAGAAGGTAGCGGTGGCTAAGGAGAAATTGAAGTCGGCTCGATCACGACAGAAGTGTTTTGCTGATAAGCATAGGAGGACTTTAGAGTTTGAACCTGGTGAGCATGTGTTTCTAAAAGTTTCTCCTTGGAAGGGAATTCGGTGATTTAGGTTGAAAGGGAAACTAAGTCCGCGTTATATCGGTCCATTTGAGATTTTGGAAAGGGTTGGTGAGGTTGCATATCGGTTAGCTTTGCCTCCACAGTTAGCTCATGTGCACAATGTGTTCCATGTATCGGTGTTGAGAAGTTATCATTATCATCCATTGCACGTGGTGCAATATTCGTTTGATAAGATTCGGGAGGATCTTACTTGTGAGGAGAAAGCTGAAGCGATTTTGGATCGTCAAGAAAGGATTATGAGGAGGAAGGCTATTCCGTTTGTTAAGGTTTTGTGGAGGAATCATTCGGAGCCAGAGGCTACTTAGAAAACGGAGGAGCCCATTCGAGTGGAGTATCCGCATCTCTTTGAAAATTAGGTACGTTCTATTCTTTTTATTTCGGGGACGGAATCCTTTTTAAGTGGTAGGTGATGTAATACCCGGTAAAAATTAATAAATAAATAAATATTGAATAATAAAAATTTCTTTGTTTTAAAACATATTAATTGGACTTTGTATTTATTTTGGGTCAAACTAGTTATTTAATTTGTGTGGGCTAATAAATATTAATAAGAGATTGGTAAATTAATTTAGTACAAATTGGGCCTTAAAACTAATTGAGATTTATTTATATGTGGGTAATATTAAATACTATTATACTTAAGATAATTAATAAAATATATTAATTAAAAAAAAAACTAAAACCTAATCATACTTGTATACACCTGATACGAATTGGGGAAAAGAGAAAGCAAGAGTCAGCTGATATCGAAGGAAAAGAAAAAAAGTACAGAGAAATTGATCAAGGTAAAAAGGATTTCTTGTTCATGAATAATATTATTATATTATGTATATACGGTAATATATATATATATATATATATATATATATATATATATATATAACTTTTGACTGCATGACTTTGCAAAAAGCCTTGCATACATGATTCTTTTTATATATATATATATATATATATAAATATTATTTATATATTATGGTGAATTGTAGGCTGCTGAAAAGACTGCATAGTGACATTTTCAATATATATATATATATATATATATATATATATATATATATATATATATATATATATATATTATCTTTTAATAAGTATTTGGCCATGAAACTTATAAATCGTAATTGGTAAATCAAATTGAAGTTATGTATACTAATTTAAATTAATTAATTTTGCCGACATAGTTATAAAAGTTTTTAATAATAAATTTAATAGTATTATGTTTATTAATGATTGGATTGTAATAAAATCTTATTAAATTATTTAGATTGAACAGAGAGAGTCTAAACGAGTTTTGGAATATATTTTGGGTATTACATTGCTTAATCCAGGTACAAATTCCGTACTCTTTCAGCGAGACTCTTTTGTTTTTAATTCGCTCGTTTCGTTATTTGTTTCGAAATTTAGTATTGTCTCTCATAATTGTTCCTTGTCAATTTATTGTGATAAATTTATTTTGGCGTTGTATTAGAACTCATATTTGTACTCTTTAGACTAGTGTATCATGTCAAAATTTTATTTTGATATTTATAGTGATGTACATGTTAGTATATTTTTAGAGACTTGTATTGATGATTCGTTTGATTTAACATGTACACGTTAGAACCCCTTTGTGTTGATATTTTGTCGAATGTGTTGTGACATTATATTTTGTTAGAATACCGTAGGGTATACCTGAGCTATAACCACCTGTGGGGGTACCACAGGCATGTCCTCTTGGCACCGAGGTATGACACCTTCCGTGGCGGTGTGATCAGTCCACAACGTCTCCGTTTTGTGCTCCGATGGGAGTTGGCCATTTGGTGTTTTGTTGTGGGAGGCGTATGGGTCGACCTTAGTTTTATGTTATGTTCTGTGGATTGGTGATGTTTGTGCCAAACACACCTTCTGATTTTGCACGCATTTGGATTGCGCAGTCCGATGTGTGATTGCCTTTGTGGCATTATTTGACTTTCCTGTGTGGCAAGGTATATTACTATTTATTTTGAGCTCGGTATGAAATAACACCCAGCCATTTGATTCAGCCTATCATTTCGTTGTGTTAGTTTTGTTCGTTTCGTTTCGTTTCAGTTCATTTCGTTTCATTTCATTTAATTGAGTTAGTTATTTTGGTTCATTATTTGTATTCTATATCCGTACTAGGCATTTGGCTCATGCTGTATTTTTCTTCCGGCAGGTGTGACGAGAGCTCCCTTTTATCCAAAGGATTTAGATATATTATGTTTAGGTTGTGATACATTAGTTTGTTCGGAATTGTAATAATTATTTTAGATTGTGATTTGAGATAGTTTGGCATTTATTATGGTTGACTTGTCATATTTATCAGATATTAAGACTATCATTTTGGGGCTTTGAGCCTTGCTATTAAATTCATCAGTTTTGTTATGTTTTGAGTAAGTTCTCTTTCTATTTCGGAAATGGGGTGTTACACTAGCCCCCCAAAAAAAAAAAAAAATATTATGTGATTATGTATACACCCCTTACCCCCACGCTACTCCCACCCCCACCCCTACCCCCACCTAAAAAATAATATGTATACACCACCCACCCCATCCCCCACCCCACCCCACCCCACCCCACCCATATTAAAAAGTTCATTTAAAAGTTCTGTTTAAAAGTCAAAACATCTTAAAAATGGTTAATATGGTTTTGAACCATAACCATATGGTTCCAACCCACATAACCCATATTAAAAATGGTTAATATGATTTTAGTTCTTCAATGGAACCATAACCATATTTTGAAAACCAAAACCAACCCATAACCATATTTTGTCAGGCCTATGTCTTGCACTCTTAAGATTTTTTTGTTTAATTTTTAATTTTAGAACTTCCCCACTATTTTTGTTTATAAAAAGTAATGTAGGCTACACGATATTTTTTAAAAAAAAATACAACTAACTCCAACATTAACAAGTAAAATTATAAATTTCAATAATTTTCCAAGTGACAAAGAAAGTCCAATAAAATTTTCGAACTCCGTAATTTATTTGAGAGGAAGATGTCAGGAATAAACATATGAATGATATTCCTATTTACATATGATTTGATTATGATATATATATATATATATGAATGAATATGCACGTATGCTTGCATTAAGAAAAGCTGTAAAGTCCTTTGATAGAAAATAGAAACATGTGTACAAGGACTTAGAATGAATTGATCAAGTATGTTAGGTTGATCCTACATAAGTAAAACAGCTTTGTAAAGTCCTTAAAAAGAAATGATGTACAAGGACTATAAATATAGAAAGATCAAGCATGTTAGGTCGATCTTATGATGTAATAGTTAGCTTTGTCGATCGCCGAGCATCGCACTGAGAGATCGTGATCCGCCAGGAGAGTCAAGGATAACTCGAGGGCTATCGAGGCAGAATCATAGTCTGCAAGATAGTAGATCTCGGAGTTCGTAGACTGCCAGGAGAAACGATGAAGGATCGTGGTATATCGAGAAGAGCTTTCTCAGGATCGTAGTGTGCTGAAAAAGTCATGTTCAGAATCGTAGAGACAGCCTGCCTACGAGCCGATCGAATATCTGCCGAAGCCAAGTCAGAATCGTAGACTACACTCGAGATCGTAGAGTCTACTGATGCCAAAGTCATGTCAAGGATCGTAGACTACACTCTGAGTTCGTAGAGTCTATTGATTACATGTAGAGATCGTAGTCGAGCAAGATCAGACGAAGACAACAAGCGCAAGGCAGAAACAGTAGAGTGTCAAGATCTGATCTCAGGATCGTTGTGTCTGCATAGCCGAAGTTGAATCGTAGAATGCATAACTATGACCTCAATAGAAGTGCTCACAATGCATAGGCAGAATCGTAGAGCAAGTATGATTCTCATATAATGAGCACTCCCAGAATATCCAAAGGAATAAAGTCTCTAGTTGGCACTACAAAGATACATCCTACCTGAAGGGAACCAGAGAGCACTCAACGAATGGCATGCAAGCTAACAGAAGATCTAAGCACCAACCCAATCAGCATCAAGATTGAGTTGTGAAGCCATTCAAGATGAAGTCTTCCACAAGGAGATCAGAAGAAGACTTCAATAACTGACTAAGGAAAGTCAGCAAGTGTAATAGCTGTCAAGCGAACAGAAGACAATGATCTTGGAAGCAACCGAGATCGTAGTGTTTGCGAAACAAAGAAAGAACTGATAGAAAGTGAACCAAGATACTGGTTAGCCTCTGAAGAACAAGGCTAAAGTGATTAAGCGTAGGGTCAGTCCATTGATGATAAATGAATGGGAGATCACAAGGAGAAAGGGAGTTGGACGCGCCACAAATCTGAAGTGTCTTGCTATTCAGAGGGGACCAAAGCAAGGAGTTAGGCCATCAGTCTCTCAGAACAGTGGAAGCAAACAGAAGTGTTGAAGCACTGGACAATGGAAGGAAGATGTGTACTACATTGAAGATCTAATCAACACTCTTCAAGATCGTAATGTTAACTCTACCAGTCAATGAGAAACACTCAACAAAACACTACGATCAGGTCCTCGAAGACAAGCATCAGAATCGTAGAGTTCGAACACCCAAAGATTGAAGCATTGGCAACGGTTCAAACTGAAGGATGGTATTCGGACAAAAGCTTATTGAGAGAATCGATGCAAAAGGACAACCTCTGATTGAGAAATCAGAAGGAGGAAATAAAGTCTTTGACCTGCCCAAGACATTAAAGTGACAACTCTGATGGGTAGGTGAAACAGTAGACTTCAATGTCAGATAAAGTATGACATGTCACATCAACAGTCTACCTCTGTCAACTCAAGATCTGTGAAGATATTTGAATAGCCTTTAACGTCTACTTTCCAACAGAGGGATTGGGAAGGAGTATAAAATAGGAAGAGCTTCAAAGATCGAGGGTTGGCTGGAGTTGCCGAGTTTGGAGAGAAGGTGGACTGTACTAAACCACGTAAGATAGTGAGTCTGAAGGCTCACTATACGATCCACCAAGAACACTTAGATTTATGCAAATAAAGAAGTAGAAGTGAGAGTTCTACTATGTAGAAGTGAGAGTTCTACTACAAGAAGAATGTTCTGAACTGCCGAGAGAAAGAAGAGCATCATGTCATCTTGGTGTCCATCATGGGAAGACTCTATGTACAATAGAGAAGAGCTTACAGTCATCTTAGCAAGTCCATCATGAGAACACATCAAGTATCAAGAAGGGAGATCGCAAACGTCATCATGGTGGCAAGCATGAGAAAGTTTCTAAGTACCAAGAAGAAGAACTTACAGTCATCTTGGAAACCTATCATGTGCAGTCATCATGTATCAAAAGGAAAGATCTTTAAAAGGTAATCATCAAGGATCATCCAAAAGTGGTTGAGTAATCAAGAAGTTTGAACATCATGCAACACTCAACCTGCACTTCAAGGATGATCACGCCAAGCTGCTAAGTATAGAAGATGTTCAGAGCATGAAGACATCTTAGTAGCTCAGCACCAACTCCAACAAACAAACAAACAACTCAACGGAAGCCAAGGCCTGAGGGGTCCTTGTCTGAAGGGACTAAATGAAGCCAGGGCTAGAAGGGTCCTTGTCCGGAGGGACTAAACGAAGTTCCAAGCCTGCTGGGCTTGAAGAGTTCCTAGGGAACTAGAGGAGTCCCAAGGCTGTTGGCCTTGAAGAGTTCTTAGTGAACTGAAGTCCCAAGGCTGCTGCCCTTGAAAGAATCTTAGTGATTCAGGGTGCTTCCCTTCCTTAGTGGAAATCCTGCTAGTTAATAGCAGAAGAGTGGATTAGGAGCTTGAGTCTCTGAACCACTTAAAACCCCTTGTGTATTTTACATTATGTCATTTATATTATGTACTATAACTGCTATAACTGCTATATATGTTTTAACTGCTTACAACTAAACTTACTCTACGAACAATGTATGTATGATCATGAATATATCAATAAAGGGGATCTTTTACTTATTCCGTTGTGCTTGAAAAGATTCTTATGTTTGTTATATGCTAATTTAATAGCTATACAAAATAATAGAGAAAAGTATTTGAAATAAAAAGGATCTATTCAACCCCCCTTATAGATCTATTGTGCCTACTGGGAACTAACAATTGGTATCAAAGCAAGTTCTCATGCTATATTCAAAAGTTAATCGCTTTGAGTCTGATCCCAGGCACAAACATTGTTCTAAACTTATTTTAGTAGTAAGTAACTTGTTATATGCAGATGAGCTCACACGTTGGAAATACTGTGTATAGGTAAATGAGTATATACACCTGAAGCTGCTCAGATTGGTCCATGTTCTCGATTGCTACATCAACAAGACCAATCCTTGCCTACAGTCAATCTTGTAGTCTGAAGATCAGACGAGAGAGCTCAAGAGACATCAATGACAAAGAGTCAAGCATCCACCAGTCTGAAAGATGAAGAGGCTATACATGCTAAGAAATGTTTATCAAGAGAAGAAAAAGATCTTCTCAAACTTATGTCTGGCCAACCAGCAGCTGGGTGCAAACTTTGTAAACTAAAGGATGTCAAAGATTTTAATGCAGAGATTCTATTGGCCTACATCTTCAAGACCACGACTGATTGATTAAAGGCCAACACGGGCAATAACCTGTCAGGAGCAAAAGTGAAGCTATGCACATCAATGCCTAAACTTAGTATATCTAAGATAAATGACTGTTAAGAGACTGACAGTAAAAAGGTACGGTTCCTCATTATTACATGTGTTCATCACAAAAGCACCCTCTTATGAACCATAACAATATTCTGTCAAGAAGTCATAATCTACCTAAAAAGGTGAAGAGAGAAAGTACCTTAAGGATGGAAACTCAAATATCTATAAACATTCTCTCTATCCAAGTTTTTAGGTTGAAGATGACATCTTGAAGGAAATCTGAAATGGGTCATAAGAGCATCACAGGTCAAATGAATTCTATGTGAAGTAATCTTTGCTGGTGGGTTAGTATGTATGTACAAATCCTTGTTCTGAGTGTTTGATAACACACAGAGTATGATCAGTTCTACAAGAGTATCTTGATGATGTGTAGAAACTAATCACCTCCATGAATCAACTAGATACTCTTAAATCGTAGAGTTGATTCTCACTCTGTGAACACTTAAACATTGTGAACATAACCCAGGAAATGATGAAACCATCAAAGATAAAGTGTGTGTTATTAAATGTCAAATCTTACACACACTCACCTTCATGCATATCAAAGTGTATTATCTAAAACTAGTCTTATGCATGAATATGATGTTGGTGATAAATGTGATGATTATCCAATTAAGAGGAACAGGGGTTTAGAAAACTAACCTAGCAGGACCCATTTAATTATGGGTACCAAAAATAGAAATATATTTAAACCTCAGAGGTACTTGGTCGGGTCGACCACACTAAGGAATGTCAAGCGAAGACTTGAGTCCAAGTAGATCAACCAAAGAAAAGGCTAAATCTTGTCAGTAGATGATCCTGATAAAGTTCTTATTTGTACAAGCCTATCCTTGAAGACCCTCTGAGCTAACCAGAATGGAGCTCACATGGATGTTAATCTGTGTATGGAAGCAGGCCAGTCAACTAAAGGATCCTATGTGCTCAAGAGCAAGCAAAGAATGCTATATGAGAAGAATCCTCAAAGGAGCTCACAAAAGAGGATCATTGAGCTTAAGTCAAGAGGAGTTCATTACAAAAGAAGAATCTCACAAACACAATACTGTCAATGAAGACTAAGATCGTAATGCTGACAAAAGATCGTAGAGTGATCAGTCTTGAAAATATCCATGTCTACGTTACAAGAAGATTTATGTGATAATGATGATTCCAGTCAGAAGGAGATATGCAGGGCTGCCTCCAAATGAGTCTAAAGCAAAGGGAATCACATCCATCCAGGAAGACAACTTCAACCATAGGGAGCAGTAATCTGTAGAGAAACAACATCACTGAGTTATACTGTGAGGAAATATACCAGCTACAAAGTCCCAAAACTTTGTGGCTGATGAACTAAATGAAGATCCATAGTCAGTAGAAACGTCTCAAAATGTACTACTGATAACCTTTTAGCCACCCAACCCAACATCATGAAGTGCCTACGATCAAACATGTGATTGTAGTGTAAGAACAGGAGGATATCACGATCTAAGCAAGCAATTGTCTAAAGTTGGTAGTGGATCTCCCCACCAGAAAAGGTCTCATGAGATGTCATTGCAAATCACTTCTATAACATTTCATCTGGAAAGCGCCTCAGAGATAAACCTGACCCTTAGCTCACTCTAAGAGGTTGGCCCTTCCTGAGCTACCTTGTTCCAGAAGAATTGCTTGATCAAATTCATCTCAAGGACCAAGTCAGACAACGATCGTAGAGTCGAGGTTGAAGAAAACTCCATGATCGCAGTGCAACCTCAACGATTGTAGAGTCGAGGTTGAAGAGAACTCCACTATAGCAGTACAACCTCAACGATCGTAGAAGACAACTCGACGATCGTAGTTCTACTAAAGAGTACTCCAATTCACAAGGAGCTTGAAAAATGAGTCAATTGCTCAACCATTCAAAAGGAGGAGATAAGTTCGAATACATCAGTGAGTTAGCTATGCTGCATCAAGGTGAGGATAAAAGACAAAGCCATCCACTGCAGCATCTCTCAAAAGTTGATCGTTGAATTAACAAAGAAAAATATAGAGTCCACATCTGCCTTACTATACTACTCTACAAATCAAAAGGTCAACGGTCAAAGCCATGTTGTTTAAACGACTACTCTCCTAAAAGGAAATATCTAACTAAAAAGTTATGGGGAGTTACAGCTCATTACTGGGCATCGTACAACCAATGGTCGGTTGACACATCACTGGTTATGCAGAGTTAGAAGGAACTGTCATAAAGACAAGTTCAAATCTGTAGACAGTTATCAAAAGCTATCGAACCTTTTTCCCTCCCTTTTTCAAACCCTAAAATCCTCTCAAGAGTCAAAATAGGTTAACACCTCAAAGCTTTATCAAATCACAATCAACCATCTCTTATAAACCTCTCCGAATCAAATACCCACAATCTTCAAACTGATCAAATGGAAAATTGGCGAGTAATCACTGGCATTTAGCTAGGAACCAAGTCATTCGAGAAATCTGAAAAGAAGTTTAGAGACATTCTCGAACTTGTGAAGAAAGGTGGATTCTCAGAGTGCCTTGAGGCTAGCACTCGAGTATATGTTGATCTGGTTAAGGAGTTCTACTCAAAATGCCTCCATAAACTCCGGAACCCTTTCTACCATGGTTAAAGGTCAGTCTCTGAAGTTGAAGTCTTCTGAACTCTATCAATGCCTAGGTTTTCCTAACCAAGGGCTGAAGAACCTTGATGATGTCAATACTGAACAAGCAACGGAGTTCATGGGGTACCAAAGAAACCCTAGTCTGAAAGACATGAAGAAGGAGTTTCCTGAAGAGTACGAGTTCCTTGCTGAAATAGTTTGAAAATGCATACTGTGTAAGGACATTGCACATGACACAGTGCTTAACCAACAGCTGAAGATAATGTCAGCAATTAGTTCTGAAGAAACAAATCAACTTTGGAGCTATCTTGTTCGATCAAATCTCCAAGTGGGTAGAAAAAGCTGAAATGAAGAAGTCCACTGGAAAACCCCTGACTAAGGTGTTTCATGGAAGACTGCTGAATATTGTGATGAAGAAGAAGCTAGGTGGGAAGATCAAGGATGATGAGGGAGAGCCTTTGTATGTTCACAAAGTGATGTCTCCACAATTATTTGTGAATTGTGAATCGGATTTTTATGACAATTAAATTTTTATTTGATTATGTGAATTAAATGAATTTAATTGATTTCTTGGTGAGTAAGCTATGTGAAGGTCATTCTATGACCTAGAATGTGCTAACGTGGTTAGTATTCTGGCTACGTGATAGAAATAGTTGTTTGGAATTTCCAAGACGATAATAATTGTTTTCCGAGAAATTTCTGTAAAAACACTATTCATCCGTTTCTGTTCGGGGAATTATTTTGAAATTCCGGGAAACGCGTAATGATAGAATATTGTGATGAGATGGAATATCTGATAATATTTTATTTATGACAAACGCAGTTTTTGCCTGCGGACTTAAAACCTAAGGGTTGAGTATATTGATTTCCGAGAAGGAAATAATATGCGTAGGAGGAATGGCGCTAGGGTTAAGGCGAGTGTTATACATTTGGTGATACTATTTATTATCTATGTATAATACGTTGAGTAAATATGAAGTACAATATGATTATTGTATGAGTAGTATACGAAAATAATACGTGAATTGTACGTATGTGATACGATTCGTATTATAGAATCAAGTTAAGACTTAATAACTAATTCATTTGAGTTGGATTATTAATTAATCCAATCATTTGAATGACCAAGGCCCAATGATAATTTAGTTAAGCCCAATTCATTAAAACCGAATCGTGGGTCAAACCGGTGGGTCACCGAATGGGTAAAACCCATGGGGCAACCCATGGGATGTCACATAAGGGAGGTGGGCCGGCCACCTTGGTGTGGAAGCCAAGCATAAAGCTTGGTCACCAAGTGTTTTACTTGGTGACCACACGTGAATAGTAAGGAGGTGGTGGTTTATAGTCCAAATTGCCCTCCATTCTAGTTTTCTATAAATAAGAAGCTAGGTTGATTCATTTGGGAGTTTTTCAACTTGCCAACCTAGATTATTTATGTTAGAGTTTATGCCCTAGAGGCCAATTATTTGATATAATTGCTTAACGTTTTGATATTATATTTGATTGAATAAATATATGATTTTATTATGGTTTTATTTAATGCGTAATATATTTGTTAACATAATAAAATTCCTTAGAATAGTGATACAAATTATATAGTTTCAAGTATTGACTTGAACATGAGATTATATATTACCATTAGTATCAGTGTTCTTAAATGTCCCTAGTCGAGTATCATTGTTGATGGGACAACAATGATGCATTGAGACTAGTATGTGGATCGATGATGACCAAATCTCATTGGTCATAAATATATGAGATATTAAGTCAATGCATAGGTACATGTTAGAGAACGATGTCTTTGGATGCGGACTCCACCATGAGAATTCTATATGGAGCATTATGCGAAGTGTCATTAGCAATTCTCATAGTGACAATGATGTAATGGTCCTCCGACCTGAAATCGCTATATTACTACACGAGAATTTATGTACTTTGATATCATCAAATGTCACCTTTAATAGGGTGGACTATAAAGGTGATTATTGGGTTCATCATTAATCGTGTGAGAAATATGAGTGATCTAGATGGAATTTAACCATCCTATATATTATGGGTGATATCCATAGGCCTCTTGATTGAGTAAGACTATGAAATGCATGGCCATGCTCAAATAGTGATTTCTTTCATACAGTCTACTCATTGATCAAGAAAACTCAGATTAAATTATGAAGAGTATGACACATTCCATGACTCGAGTTTAATCTAGGATATTAAGGTTAAAAGGATTAAATTACATTGAAACATTGGTCACGAAAAGGTTGCATCGAATCATCGATCTTATTATTACTTGGGTAGCAGTGATGCATTACTAGATGCCGCTCACTGTTTATAATTTTATAATATGATTTTAAAATTATTGCCAACGTAATAATAACCTATAGGTCACACACATAGAACGTTATTTAAAAGGGAATTAATTTAAATTTTAAGGATTTAAATATATTAATATGATTAATAGTATTTAAATCATTTAATTTAAATTAAAAGGATAATTTGTATATATGTATATTAATTAAGTAAGACTTAATTAAGAGATATATATATAAATTCGGATTTTATAAAATTAGGTTTTGATTTGATTAATTCCTTTTAACTACTATATATATGATATATATAGACTACTTAAGGTAAGATATCATAATTGAAAAACCCTAGCCATTTCTTAGAGAGAGACTAGAGAGAAAACAGCTTTCAAAATCCATTCCTTTTGGTGGCTAGTACCGCAAGTCCTTCTTATTGCAGAATCGTTCGATTTGTTAGTGCGGCGCTCGTCGTGGATACCTAGTAGAGGCGTTAATCGGGTTTGTATTGTGTTGGATCGGTAAACATGCATCATCATATATCATATATATCGAATACAATTAAAATACGTAATCTGAATTAATCTTTTAATATGATTAATCGAAACTGGAAATATATGATAAATTCTTGGTGTACTGTTATTCGTTTTAATATGATTAAATCGAAACTGGACATATATGATTTGTTATTATGGGCGCACGATGGTCGTGTTCCCTATATTTTATATATAGTTTTCTTTAATTATATATAAATTGTTAAGTGCTTATTGTGATATGCATGGTGCACAGTTATGGCCTTTTGACCCATAGGTTAGTGGTTTTTGGTTTTGAAATACGGCTTGCATGTCGTGCCTTTCTATAAATTCTAATGTAATATTCTCTTCTCATCTAAATCCCCTCGAATGTAACTCGAGGTTTCTTTATGTCATGTAATAATTTGTAATTGGTGAAGATGTCAAGATGGAGAACACAATGGAAAGATGATGATGGATAGGAGGCGCATGCTAGAGGAAGATCCAAGGAAGTTATTTATTTTAAGATCTTTTACCACCTTAGATTGACCTTCAATTTTTCATTAGCTTAAAAAGATTGACAGTGGATTGGGCCATAACTGTGACACATTTAATTTTGCACTTTATTTATGCTTGTATGTGATATGATATGATTAATAATGTGCATGCTTAACAAGATTAAAATTGGTGAGATCTAAATTAATAAAATCCTCATTAAATTATTAAGTCTAAATCGATGCCTTCAATGAATAACACTCATCATGACCTTGATCAATAGATGTAGGTTTGCTAAAGCAAAGTACCCTATTTATCTAGGTAAGATGCGATAGGATAATTGTGATATCCAAACTATTAAAATCATTGGGCCCGACTTAACTAAGTTATCTCAATAGGATTGTGGACTTAGAGGCATAGAGTTTGGTTGGTACCATTAGGTGGACTAGAAACAAATGTTGTTTACCAAACTATCCAGGAGTTATATATGATATAATTGACAAAGGGTTGTCTACCTAAATAATTATGTTTTGAGAGAATAGCCAAAGCTAACTTAAGGCATAATGAAATGTGGATCTTGGCTCACTAGAAAGATTTAATAGAAAATGCTTTCCGAGTTAATGGTGAGGGCTATTAATTTGAATAAAATAGTGGGAGGTATATTTTGAATGTACTATTATCAATTATATAATATCAACTCTGTAATTTGACTTATTATTGTTGCACTTATAAATTGTAGATATCAAATGGCAAACAACAACAACACAAATAGTCTTTCATTACGATCGGTCCTTGAAAAGGACAAGCTAAGTGGAATTAATTTCCTCGATCGGCATAGGAACTTGAGGATTGTCCTCAAACAAGAGCGTAAGCTATATGTCCTTGATGGGCCCATTCTGCAAAGACCAAATTGTCCATCGCACCACGCGTCGGAGCATAATGCTTACAAGAAGCATCAAGATGATGCTCTGGATGTGAGTTGTGTCATGCTAGCAACCATGAACGCTGAGCTTCAGAAGCAACATGAGTTGATGGATGCTTATGAGATGATCGAGCATCTCAAGAAATTGTTCGAAGGGCATGCTCGACAGGAGAGGTATGATACAAGCAAGGCTTTGTATCACTGCAAAATGGGTGAACGTGATCCAGTTGGTCCACATGTGCTGAAAATGATTGGGTATATTGAGTACCTTGATAGTTTGGGTTTTCCAATCACTCCGGAAGCCCAAACTAACCTTGTTTTGCAATCTTTGAATAGCAGCTACTCTTAATTTGTTATGAACTATCTTATGAATGAAATTGAGAAACCCTCATCGAAAGTTATTGAGCATGTTAAGAATCGCCGAGAACAACATGAAAAAGGCGGTGACCCGGCCCCATAATGATGGTGCAAAAGGGGAATGCTAAGGGAAATTGGAAAGGCAAGAAGAAGATAGATCTAAATCTTTTGCCAAACCCAATTCCAAAACCAAACAGCTTTAAAACCTAAAGGTGGGGTGGCTAAAGAAGGTGAATGTCATACATGGGAAAACCGGACACCGGAAAAGGAACTGCCATGCTTATCCGGAAGAAGTGAAGAAAAGAAAAGGAAGTACGACTTCGATTCGTATATATGTTATAAAAGTCAACTTATCTACTTCTACATCATGGGTATTGGATATCGGATGTGGTTCTCACATTTGTGTTAATGTGCAGGGACTCAAGGAGTAGAACTTTTGGCGTAAAGGAGAGGTTGATTCCACGAGTTGGAAATAGAGCAAAAGTTCTTTGACTTTGGCCGTAGGAACTTATCATTTATCTTTTGCCCATCGGGCTAGTTTTAGAATTAGAAGATTGTTATTTTGTGCCTCGCTATAAGCAAAAACATTATTTCGCTTTCTTGTTTGGACAAGAAAGGTTTTTCATTTATAATAAAGAACAATCGTTGTTTGTTTTACTTAAATGATATTTGTTATGGTGTTGCACAATTGTTTAACGGTCTCTATATTCTTGATTTAGAAATGCCTATCTATAACATAAATACCAAACGATTTAAATCAAATGATTCAAATCCGACATATCTCCGCAATCGCTGTCGTTTAGGCCATATAAATGAGAAACGATATCCAAACTCCATAAAGATGGGTTCTTGGATTCATTTGATTTTGAATCATATGAGAAATGCGAGTCTTGTTTATTAGGAAAGATGACTAAAGCCCCTTTCACTTTGGACACGTTGAGCGGGCTAGCGATGTATTGGGACTTATACATAGTGATGTATGTGGACCCATGAGTTCGTTAGCAAGAGAGGTAGGTTTTATTACTTCATTACATTTATTGATGACTTTAGTAGATATGGATATGTGTATCTTATGAGACACAAACCAATCCTTTGAAAAGTTCAAGGAATTCAAGAATGAAGTTCAAAACAAATTTGGCAAAAGCATAAAAGCCCTTCGATCCGATCGAGGAGGTGAATACTTAAGCCAAGACTTTGATAACCTTCTAAAGGAGTGTGGTATTATATCACAACTCACTCCACCGAACACCGCAATGGAATGGTGTATCCGAGAGGAGGAATCGAACCTTGTTGGACATGGTACGATCAATGATGAGTCATGCAGATCTTCCAATAAGCTTCGGGGTCATGCCCTAGAGACACCGTGATTCACACTTAACCGTGTTCCTACAAAGACGGTTCGTAAGACACCATATGAAATGTGGACTGGAAACGCCCTAGTATGTCGCTCATGAAGATTTGGGGTCATGAGGCGCTCAAAACGTGTGAATTTCGACAAGCTCGGACCCAAATCGACAAATGTAATTTTGTGGGATACCCAAAGGAAACAAAAGGGTATTATTTCTACAAACCTTCCGAGAACAAAGTGGTTGTTGCTAGAACTGGTATTTTCTAGAAAGAGAATTTGTCTCTAAAGGAAACAAGTGGGAGGAAAGTAGAACTCAAGAAATTTGAGAACCACAAAATATCATTGAACTCGAAGTTGGAACATGAGCAGAACCACAAGAAATTGTGGAAAGTGAACTCGCTTCAAATTACACAAGTCATTCATAGATCCGGTAGGACACGCCAAGAGCCCGAGAGATATTATGGATATCTTGTGACTCAAAAGCAGCGATGTGATGCTCATAGATCAAGATGAGCCTCGCTTCCTACCAAGAAGCTATGAATGGACCAGATTTCGAGAAATGGCTTGAAGCCATGAAATCGAGATGGACTCCATGTATACTAACCAAGTATGGACTCGGTTGATCCACCAAGGGTAAAAACAATCGGTGCAAGTGGGTTTTCAAGAAGAAAACCGACATGGATGGTAATGTACAAACCTATAAAGGCCGATTTGGTAGCAAAAGGTTTAAAACAAATTCAAGGTGTTGACTATGATGAAACCTTCTCTCCAAAGTGGCAATGGTTAAATCCATCGGGATCTTACTTGCTATTGCAGACTTTTTATGATTACTTAAATCGCAGATGAATGTCAAAACGGCTTTCCTTAACGAAAATCTCCTTGAGGATGTGTATATGACACAACCCGAGGGTTTTGTCACTCCAAAGGATGTTTGGAAAGGTATGTAAGTTTAAATGATCCATTTATGGATTGAAGCAAGCCTCCTTGAGTTGGAATCTTCGATTTGATGAAGCAATCAAAGAATTTGGCTTTATTAAAAATGAAGATGAACCTTGTGTATATAAGAAGGTTAGTGGGAGTCACATTGTATTCCTAGTATTATATGTTGATGACATATTAATTATTGGGAATGACATTCCTTCCTTACAGTTTGTAAAAACATGGTTAGGAAAATGTTTCTCCATGAAAGATTTGGGCGATCTTTCATTTACATTTTAGGTATCAAGATCTATAGAGATAGATCAAGAAAATGCTTGGCCTAAGTCAAAGTACATATATTGATAAAGTGTTGAAACGGTTCAAAGATGCAAGAGGCGAAGAGGAAACTTACCCGTGACTCATGGTGTAAAGATCTCTAAGGCCCAATGTCCTAAATCACAAGATGATAAGGAGCGTATGAGAAAGATCCCTTATGCTTCAGCAATTGGATCTATTATGTATGAAATGATATGTACTCGTCCGGATGTCTCGTATGCTTTGAGCATGACGAGCAGATACCAGTCGAATCCAGGTGAAGGTCATCGAATGTGAGCCAAGAATATCCTCAAGTACCTGAAAAGGACTAAGGATTCATTCTTGGTATATGGAGGTGAAGACGAACTAGCAGTAAAGGGTTACACAGATGCTAGTTTCCAGACTGACAATCATGACTATAAGTCTCAGTCAGGTTTTGTGTTTTGCCTTAATGGTGGTGCTGTTAGCTGGAAAAGTTTGAAGCAAGAGACAGTAGTTGATTCTACAAATGAGGTCGAGTATATTGTCTTTCTCTAGTGCAACCAAGGAGGTCAGATGGATTAAAAAGTTCATCATCGAACTTGGTGTTGTTCCAACCATTGTTGATCCGATTGCTTATCTATCTTTGTGATAATAATGGAGCCATTGCACAAAGCTAAGGAACCCAGATCTCACCAACGATCCAAGCATATACTTTAAAGCGGTACCATCTCATCCGTGAAATCATTGATAGAGGAGATGTACATATAGGAAGAGTGCCAACAGATGATAATGTTGCAGATCCACTAACTCAAGGCTTTGTCGCAGCAGGCTATACCCACGGTTACACTAGTTCCATGGGTATTAGATACATGAGTGATTGGCTCTAGTGCAAGTGGGAGACTGTTAGAGTTTATGCCCTAGAGTATAATTGCTTAACGTTTTGATATTATATTTGATTGAATAAATATATGATTTTATTATGGTTTTATTTACTGCGTAATATATTTGTTAACATAATAAAATTCCTTAGAATAGTGATACAAATTATATAGTTTCAAGTATTGACTTGAACATGAGATTATATATTACCATTAGTATCGTTGTTCTTAAAATGTCCCTAATCGAGTATCATTGTTGATGGGACAACAATGATGCATTGAGACTAGTATGTGGATCGATTTGATGACCAAATCTCATTGGTCATAAATATATGAGATATTAAGTCAATGCATAGGTACATGTTAGAGAACGATGTAATCGGATGGACCCACCATGAGAATTCTATATGGAGCATTATGCGAAGTGTCATTAGCAATTCTCATAGTGACAATGATGTAATGGTCCTCCGACACGAAATCGCTATATTACTACACGAGAATTTATGTACTTTGATATCATCAAATGTCACCTTTAATAGGTGGACTATAAAGGTGATTATTGGGTTCATCATTAATCGTGTGAGAAATATGAGTGATCTAGATGGAATTTAACCATCCTATATATTATGGGTGATATCCATAGGCCTCTTGATTGAGTAGGACTATGAAATGCATGGCCATGCTCAAATAGTGATTTCTTTCATACGCCTACTCATTGATCAAGAAAACTCAGATTAAATTATGAAGAGTATGACACATTCCATGACTCGAGTTTAATCTAGGATATTAAGGTTAAAAGGATTAAATTACATTGAAACATTGGTCACGTAAAAGGTTGCATCGAATCATCGATCTTATTATTACTTGGGTAGCAAAGTGATGCATTACTAGATGTCGCCATCGCTTATAATTTTATAATATGATTTTAAAATTATTGCCAACGTAATAATAACCTATAGGTCACACACATAGAACGTTATTTAAAAGGGAATTAATTTAAATTTTAAGGATTTAAATATATTAATATGATTAATAGTATTTAAATCACTTAATTTAAATTAAAAGGATAATTGTATATATGTATATTAATTAAGTAAGACTTAATTAAGAGATATATATATAAATTCGGATTTTATAAAATTAGGTTTTGATTTGATTAATTCCTTTTAACTACTATATATATGATATATAGCAGACTACTTAGGGTAATATATCATAATTGAAAACCCTAGCCGCTCTTGAGAGAGAGACTAGAGAAAGCAGATTTCAAAAAATCTATTCCTTTTGGTGGCTAGTATCGCAAGTCCTTCTTATTGCGAGAATCGTTCGATGGTTCGTATGCGGCGTTCGTGTGGATACTAGTAGAGGCGTTAATCGGTTTGTATTGCGTTGGAGATTCGAGGCGTGATCGCTTTGATTCTCGCTTTTGTTTATATATCCGTATAATCTCTAAACCTCTCAATTAATTGATTTTCGCATGGATCCTGTTTTAGGGTTTCGGAAATTGCTTTAAAATTTTAATTTCCGCTGTGCGTTTCTGTGCCGAAGCCCAACAATTTAAGAGAAAGAGAGCTATCCTTGCAAGCATACACTTTAGAAGCTTTAACTTCTTTTTTTCCAAAAGATTTCTTAAGCGTCCTTGAGGTAATACTTCTTGTTTCTCATCTCCATCTCTTTTAGATTTTCTTTCATTTTAGAGAATCATGAAGGGGTGGTATATGTCTTGAATGAGGATTTAAAGATGACTTACCATAGATTCAATCTCTATAAGTCATGAGATTATAAAAATAATAAGGTTTTTGAACCATGAAAATATTGATAGTTGAGATCGATTGTTGATAAACAATTGAGCTCCATC
Organism: Panax ginseng; assembly: GCA_020205605.1. Taxonomy (NCBI): domain Eukaryota; kingdom Viridiplantae; phylum Streptophyta; class Magnoliopsida; order Apiales; family Araliaceae; genus Panax; species Panax ginseng. Next base: position 50,150,284 of record CM035150.1, read on the forward strand.
AATACGTTAGTATATGCATCTTGTTTGGTTAGGATGTAGATATGAAATCCATGGAGTATTCCATGTGATTTGGCTTAGGGAACATTAGAAACGAAGTTATGGCAAATTTTACGGAAATAGACGTTAAACGTCGAAAACGTAGAAATTCCGGAATGGTAGTCGAAAGTTGCCGTGAGACTTAAAAATGTTAGTTTTCAATGTCAACACATGAGATGGGGTAATTAAGAGTTGTGGGTTCGAGAATCGTCGAATTCTGACTTAGAACGAAGAAAACGAGCATTGAACGCTCATTAACATTTACGAACATATATAAAATGAACTCAATAGTGAATTCTGAGTTAACGGATTTGAAAGTGTTGAATTCTTATATGAACACGTAAAGGATGTAATTTCGACTTGTAGGAATTGAATGGGTCAATTCGGATGTAAAAGCGAACCAATTAGGAAGCCGGAGTTTCGTTAAAAACCAAAACTGGTTTGGCTAATCGGTGCATGAGACTCTGCGCCACAAAGACCAAAACCAAGACAAAGTGGTGGAAATATGTAACACTACCAGACTCGGCCGAAAGTACCTCGCTAACTCGCATCACAGCAAATACCACTAAAATACAAAGGATGTCATACGCATGAAGACCGTGATGGAAAAAAGTTTACCAAGTTAGGTTTTAAACTTTAGTTATTTAGAGACCTACCTGTGTTGAGTTTATATACTCAATAAATGTACTAAGACTAATCCTATATTACCTATACTAAGGTATAGGGTATGAAACTTAGGAATGTAATGCATGTTAACAAGATATGTACAATGGACAAAGTCGGTATCTTATCAACAATGTTTGAGTCCGGTTAATAAACATCAGTGAGTGATAAATCGGGACAAAGGGTTATAAGTCATGTTGACTTTAATAAAGATATTTAGTTAACATAGACATAGAAGAGAAAGAATCTTGTAGGAACAATGTGAATAGTTGTTTGATAGCTAATTACAGTGTGCTATGTGAATACATCATGTAGATTCTGTAAAGGCTGTGGTCAGTCGAGTAAGTTATTTGAAGACGCTGAAAGGCAAGTTTTCTTAACGCTTGTCTAACTTCCATGTTAGCCAAGTTTTATGTGATTCGTTGAACTGAATTGCAAGACTTGTTTTAAAGAAAGGGTCGACGCCAGATTTTAACTCGGCTAGACTATTCGTATTATATAGATTGATTATCATACATATCATTCTATATAGAAATGTTAACGCTATCCTATGCCAAGTAATTGGTACGGACGTGAAATTAAGGTTTGTCTATGAACAAACAAAAGTATTTTTCATCGATTATTCGATGGGCACGCAAGTTTGCCAAAAATATTAAACGTAAATACGTTTAATGAATGTAGTGTTGATCAACATAGAGTACTATAGGCTGATCACCTAGAAGTGCTCATAAGCTATACGGATGAACGGCCTTAGTGCTGTGGACTCCTTTTCAAGTATGAAAACTGAAATTTACTGTTCATGGTCTATCGACCGGATCAGAATTCCTAATCTATTCTATACTTTGGGAATTGATGTTATGAACTATTAAAGTATTATTGATTCATAATACTTCATAACTATTGTTCAGTTATGTTGGAATTGTTATATAATTCATGAATGTGGTATTCCTGTTATCCTTGATTAAACTTGCTGAGCTGTCATACTCACTTCTTGCGTGAATTATATAACTGCAGTTAAAGATGAACGTACTGTGATTGCCAAGAGTGATAAGGGCAAAGCTAAGATGGATGCTTAGGCATTGTGTAATAGTTTAGTAAGTTTGTATGTATTATACATTATGAGCAATGAACAACGTAACAGGTTTATGAACCTGGGAACGATTATACTTTGATTGTAATAAGAAGATAGTAATTACCTTCATTTTGTTGTATTTCAATGGAATGATTGTATGGATGTTAGTACAGTGGAGCACCATCTGTCGGGTTGGAAGATACCCGAATTTGGGGGCGTCACATCTTAAGTATTTATAGCAAGGTCTATGACCTTTCCATAATTCATAAGGTGTTTTGTGAGTTTTCTTATGAGGCACTTTGTTAAGAATATAATTTGCAAAAAGCAAAGCTTCCCCCCACAAATTCTGGGGTGCTCCAGAACTAGTTAACATAGCATTCAACATTTCTTTTAATGTTCGGTTCTTGCGTTCAGCAATACCATTAGATTGAGGTGAATAAGGAGCGGTAGTTTGGTTAATAATACCGTGAGTAGAGCATATCTCTTCAAATGGTGATTCATATTCACCACCTCTATCGCTTCTTATTGCTTTAATCTTTTTGCTAAGTTGATTTTCAACTTCAATTTTATAAAGTTAAAACATTTCTATAGCCTCATCTTTCCTTCTTAGCAAATATAGATAACAATATCTTGTGCAATCATCAATAAAGGTAATGAAATATTTTTTCCCACCTCTTGTTTGCACAAACTTTAAGTCACATATATCAGTGTGAATTAAATCTAAAGGTTTAGTTTTTCTTTCAATAGAATGAAAAGGTAATCTTGTCATTTTAGATTCCACACAAATTTCACATTTATGTTTTTTATTAATATCAAATTTAGGCAAGAATTCTAAATTAATTAATCTACGTATTGTATCATAATTAACATGTCCTAATCTAGCATGCCATATATTTGAAGATTCCAACAAGTAAGCAGAAGAATTAATTTTATTATTATCAATAGACTTTGGTACAACAGTAATTACATTCATCTTAAAGAGCCCATCAGACATATAGCCCTTTCCTACAAACATATCATTCTTGGTAAGAACAAATTTATCAGACACAAACACAACTTGAAGCCATTATTTCTAAGCAGTGACCCAGACACTAGATTTTTGCGGATATCTGGCACATGAAGCACTTCATTCAGAGTCAGTTCTTTGCCAGATGTCATTTTCAGTATAATCTTTCCACATCCTTGAACCTTTGAACTTGAGGAGTTTCCCATGAAGAGTTGCTCATCATTTTCTACTAGTTTATAGATAGAAAACATCCATTTGTTGGAGCAAATGTGGCGAGTAGCGCCAGTGTTCACCCACCATTCTTTGGTGTTTCCTACCAAATTGCATTCGGATAAAACTGCAGAGAGATTAATGTCTGAAACATTTTCAGAAAGTTTTTCAAGTACTGTCACATTTGCTTGAGCCTTTTGTTCTTTCTTGAACTTCTTTGGCCTGCGACATTCATTTGATTTATGTCCTGAAGTGCCACAATTGAAGTATTTGCCTTTGAATTTCATCTTGACTTTGAAATTAGAATTTCCTTTGCGCTTCCTTTTGTTGTTGTTGTTTGTCCTTTGTTCTACCACATTAGCATTTGCTTCATAAAAATTTTTCCCACTCTTCTTTTCAGATACTCGATTGTCCTCTTCAATCCTAAGTCGCATAATCAGTTCTTCAAGATTCATCTCTTTGCGTTTATGCTTAAGATAATTCTTGAAGTCTTTCCATGACGGTGGAAGTTTCTCAATCATTGCAGCAACTTGGAATGAGTCACTTAGTGACACTCCTTCAGAATGAATATCATGTAGAATCACTTATAATTCTTGAACCTGTGTGATGACTGCTTTAGAATCTAACATTTTATAATCAAGAAATCTACCGACTATGAATTTCTTCATGCCAGCATCTTCAGTTTTATATTTCTTGTCTAAAGATTCCCAAAGTTCCTTTGCAGTTTGAATTGTACAATACACATTGTACAGTGTATTGTCCAATCCATTCATCATATAATTTCTGCAAAGAAAATCAGCATGTTTCCATGCATCAACTGCAACCATTTTTTTCTTGTCAGTTTCTCCTTCAACAAGAGTAGGACAATCCTCTTGTAGAAACCTTGACAAATTCAATGTCGTGAGATAGAAGAGCATCTTTTGTTGCCAACGCTTGAAATCAGTTCCATTGAACCTTTCAGGCTTTTCTCCATGAGACATACTCATGGTAGGAATGGTACTAGTAGATGCCATTTCTGTTTATACAAAGAAAATTATCAATAAATAGAAACAAATTTCTGTTGTACAAAATGTAACAAATTTTGTTTACAAATTTGTTTTTCAGAATATTTTGTATATTAACACAATAGTTTATATTAACATGCAAACAAAATAAACTGTTATATTAACATGCAAACATTAACAGAATATATAATCAGTTAAAATAACAGAATATATATAATATATGTAATATTTCTGTAAGATATATAATAACAGAATACTTTATATTAATATGTATTAACATGCAATAAAATTCCAGAACACTGTGTATTAATATATTAACATACAAAGACAGAGTATTTATATTCTGTTAAAATACTAAATTTACAGTATGCAATATATACATAAATTTTTTTTTTTTAAAAACCCATTTTCTGTTTACATAAACAAGCGATTTTAAATAATACTACAATTACAGAACATGTAAATTTGCTTTAAGATTGTAATCCGTAATATATATAGTATTATTTAATATATATAAATATAATAAAACAGAACAGAATTATATATATATATATATAACACAGGAAAATATAAACAGATAAATCTGAGTCCTTTGAATTCATAAAGTCTCCTTAAAGAAAATTTATTCCATCACTGGTGCTAAGGATTAAATGAATAATTGTTTCCCAAGATAAAACGGATTTCCAGTTCTTAATTAGAAACACTTCAAAATTAAGAACACATCGAACCAAAATTTATTTTATGTACTGAACTTATATTAATGATGCATGGAAGTATTTGCAGAACGAGACAAAAATTTCTTTGCAGAAAATGGGAAGGGAACTACGTAGTATTATGATAATTATTTTAACAAAATCTGATAAAACATTAAACAGATTTTGTCCAAAAAATATATATCACGACCCGCCTACCAACCGGAGGGGAGGGAATGGCATACAAGACGCGCTGCTGGGTTTGAACCATGCCTTGGCTAGGTCCTCTCCCTTCCACAAAAGTGGGGTGCCCCTTGGGGCCCTTCCCATTGAGCAAACATCCCATATATATGTTCTTCATTTTCCCCTCTAATGCCCTATGTGGGACTTTTCCAATTTACAACATTACAAATAGGTGACTTTGGAGTCAATTTTCTCATTTAATTCTTAATGGATTTGAACACATAAATATACCACGTTATACTCCTCGCGGAGGAGAACGCATTAGTGCATGGACCCGACATTTCCGAAGTGTGGGTCCCATATTAAATTAAGCCTCAAAATGCTTTAATATTTATCATTGACAAACCCATTTCCAACATGAAGTGTGCACATCACTTCAGGAGGTAGAAATAGAAGAAAAAGAAGAGGAAACCCAACAACAAGATTTTATCCTCAATTTGCCCTTGTCTTTCATTGTGTTGGGAGAATACATATGTTAATTTGATGTTTAAATATAAATGCTCATGATTATTTGTAAAGTCCTTCAAGGAATATATGTACAAGTACTTAGTGATAGATCAAATTTGTTAGGTTGATCTAAGCTCTTAATGTGTATCATTCTGGAAATGAATGTATAGATAGAAACATCAAAGCTGTTAGGTTGATCTTGAGATGTAATAGATAGGCTTCGAAGAATTCGTAGTGTATTAATCTGATCAACATTACAGAAGTCAAGGCAGAAACGTAGAGCTTCAAGGATCGTAGTGTGCCTGCCTTGAAGGGCCTCTTCAGAAATCGTAGAGTGGTCCCAACGTTTGTCGAGCTAACTCAGAGATCGTAATGTGCTCTCGAAAACATAGAGTTTATAACTCAAGCAAGCGAAGATCGTAGTGTGCAAATAGTTAAGAGAAATCGTAGTGCTCTCGGTTAATAGCATCAGCCCAAGCACCAAGGCGACAAATCACCAAGATCTGAATCGTAGAGTACCACGATCTGAATCGTAGAGTACCATGATCTGAATCGTAGAGTATCATCTGTCTTTTGTCAGAAGCATCAAGCCTCACGATTTATGTGGAGACAAACTCCAACATATGAGGAATGGATTCTAAACGTTGTAGTACTCACCAGTCCCAAAGTCATACGAAATATCCTTAGTATGCAATAAAGCTAAGAAAAGTACCTTTGGTAAGGGGGAAAACACATTTTCAGGTGTTAGGTGAGAAAGTAGTCTAGTGTGTCAGTGGGCCAGAATTCAATTCAGAAGATATGCATAAAAGTCTCCATCAAAGAACAGAAAGGTCAAACGCATTTAATGCTTCAACGGATGGATCCAACGGATAGTTTTCAAGATCACATATATGCAAATCAAGCAGATGAGAGATGTAAGCAAGCACTGAACAAAAATGTACAGAACTCTCAAAGCTCAACTCTATGATCTGAGAATTAGAAAAGCTTGCTCAGCTACTCAGTTCTTTCGAACACGTGCTTAAACAGAATCGAGTAGAAACCATCAAGAACTCAACATCTACCAATCAATCTGAAGAAAAGTTCCAAGTCTGGCTGGACTTGAAGAGTTCTAAGTGAATCAGAAGAGAGCCAAGTCTCTTTGGACTTGAAGAGTTCAAGAGTGAACTAAGAAGATCCTAGATCACTGGGTCTAGAAGGAATGTGTGATTCGTAAGTTGTAAAAGACATCATTAGTGGGTTTCCTACTCGAGGAGTAGAAGAGTGGACTAGGAGCTTTAAGTGCTCTGAACCACTTAAAACGACTGTGTCTTTTACTTTTTTACTATAACTGCTATATCTATCATAACTGCTATAACTGCCTCACTCTCATAACTCCACTACTTTGTAAAGGAGATTAAAACAAACATTAATTTCGCTAAGTTTTAATCATCATCAACTAACAAGTTTAAAATAAAAAGATTTTTTAAATATCTATTCAACCCCCCCTTCTAGATAAATATTGTGCCTACTAGGAACTAACAATTGGTATCAAAGTAGGTTCTATTTTATAGCTTACAAGCTTTAGTAGATCCAATGGCACACATATTAAGCGAATCAAGGACTGGAGGAGGCAGCAAGCCACCAATGTGCAACAAGGATAAATTTGTAAACTGGAAAGTCAGGATGCAAGCATACATATACTCAATAGATGAAGATCTATTTGAGACTTTTCAGAATGGGCCCTATGTTCCAACAAAGCTTCCACCAACCACAGACGATCCAAACAGAATACAAATCAAAGTCAAAGAGGAGTGGACACACAACGAGAAGAGAGCTGTCCAACTTGACAAAAAGGCCAAGAACATCTTGTTTCAATCCTTAAAAGATGATTTGTTTGAAAATGTTGTCAACAGCAAAATAGCTAAGGAGGTTTGGGAAGCACTGCTCATCATGCACGAAGGAACTGAAGAAGTAAGAGAAAACAAACAATCACTCCTGACACAGCAGTATGAAATGTTTGCTCATGTTCAAGGAGAAAATGTAACTGCCACCTATGAGAGATTCAACGTTCTGCTCAACTCTCTACAAGAATATAGGAAGATCTATCCAAACAAAGATCTGATCATAAAGTTCATGAGAGCCCTACCAAGCAGGTGGGATGCCAAAATCACTGCTATAAGAGAGTCAAAGAATCTTTATGAGATGACAGTTCAACAGCTATATGGCAATCTCCTGACATACGAACTGGAGCTAACTCAACGAGCTGAAACCCTATCAGAAGGAAGAAATAAGGATAAGGGTGTTGCTCTCAAGGCAACTGAAGGTGCATCTAAGGTCAACACTAAGATTGACTCTGATTATGATGAAGACGATGATAAAGACTTTGCTATGCTGGTAAAAAGACTAAGAAGGTTCATGCGTCAAGGCAAAACCAGCAAGCCAAAGAAGGTCAGCAACTACAGCAGCCATGAAGTAAGTCTCGATGAGGTATTTGACTTCAACTCTCCTGATGTAGACATAACTGATTTAAGAACTGAATGCATGGCATAACCACAGATCTACATCAATACATGAAGTGTTTCAGAAATTTGTCTAAGGATCATTCACTTCTTCAAGTGGAGAAAAAGAAAGTTCAAGAAGAGCTTGAAACAGCCCTTCTAAGTACTAACCTTCTCTCCAAGCTTGAGGCTGAGAATGAAATCTTAAAACAGACAAATAAACTCAATACACAATGAGAGTCTAATCTAACCTCTAAAATTGAGGAACTAGGAAAGACTATCTCTACATGGAACAAATCCTCATCATCCATGGACTCCCTGCTCTCTAGTTAGAGAAGTACATTCGACAGAACAAGCCTAGGCTTTGGGGAATCCATCCCAGAGCCATGTGTGGAAAAGACAAAGGAAACTAGCACTAGTAATGCCTCAAGTTTTAGTAGAAGCATTACCTTTGTGAAATCCTCACAGAAGGAAGAACCAGTTCAACCTTGTTCTACTGTTTCCATCCATACTCAAAGGAGTAAAGGGTCTCACGCTGGCCTGGGCTTCACAAAAGAGAAGAGTAACCCAACCTCTACTCACCAACCTCAAAGAATCATAGAGTCAAGTAAGACCAACTCTACGAATCAACTGAGAAGGTACAGTAGAGGTAAGGCACACTCATCACTATTTATGAAACCCAAGGACACGTGGAAGAAGGAGAATCAGTTTAACATAAGGACAACTAAAGAATCACACAAATCCAAATGGAGAATGAATAATCATACACACACAGGCATGCATCATACTAGATGTTTTATATGCAATAAATTTGGTCACAAGGCTGCCAAGTGCTATTATAATTCCATGCATGTGAGACCCAAGATCAAACAGATTTGGGTCCCCAAGGGCACTAACAAAATAGGACCCATGCAAATATGGGTACCAAAATGATGGTTAAACTTTATGACAAGGAAAGAGCTCCACGATCACAACCTGGTATCTGGACAGTGGATGCTCAAGACACATGACAGGGAACAAAGTCCTTCTATCGAACTACATAGAAAAGGAGGGTCCCTCAGTCATCTTTGGAGACAATGGCTCGGGTAAGACAAGAGGATATTACTCTACGGGCAATGGTGCAGTATCTTTCAGCAAAGTAGCATATGTGGAAGGTCTCCAACACAACTTTCTAAGCATCAGCCAACTCTGTGACAAGGGTCACCAAGTAACATTCCTCAACAACCAAAGGTCAAGTCGTAGAGATCCAAGACATCTCGTCAGAATGCTAACCGACAAGAGAAGGAAATGTCTACAGTGAATCTTTGTCAACTAAGCTCGAGACGAGACAATATGTTTCGTGCAAAAGCATCTCAAGAAATGAGTCAAGTTATGGCATGTATTTGGTTGTCCCACTTAAACTTCAAAAGCATGTCCAAACCGGCATCAAAAGATCTCGTTCTTTGGCCTTCCTAAGTTCAACTTCGTAAAAGAAAGGTCATGCAATGCCTGTCAGCTTGGAAAGTAAACCAGAAGCTCATTCAAGAGCAAAACTGTCAACTCTATCGACAAGCCCCTGCAGTTGCTCCACATGGATCTATTTGGGCCAATTCCAACAACTAGTCTTGGAGGAAAAAGATACTCTCTAGTTATAGTCGACGACTACACCAGATTCACATGGGTATTCTTCCTAACTTCAAAGGATGAAACGAGCTCCCAATTAATCAAGATGTTTAGACTGGTGATGAAAGAGAAAGGAGAGAAAATCAAGGCCATAAGGAGTGATCATGGAAGAGAATTCGACTTCTCAGAAATGGGCCAGTTCTGCACAGATAATGGCATCAGTTATAACTTCTCAGCTCCACGAACTCCTCAACAAAATGGAGTAGCTGAAAGAAAGAACAGAACTTTGATAGAGGCTGGAAGAACTCTACTAGCAGCAGCTCATCTACTTGAATACTTCTGGGCAGAAGCCATCAACACTGCATGCTACACGCAGAATAGATCATTGATACACTCTACGATCAAGAAGATACCCTACGAACTGTGGAAAGGAAGAAAGACAAGTGTCAGCTACTTTCATGTATTCGGCTGTGCATGCTACATTCTCAACAATGGAAAGCAGTACCTGACAAAATTTCAACCCAAGTTAGATGAAGGAATCTTTCTTGGATATACGACAGACAGTAAGGCCTACAGGGTGTTCAACAAAAAGACACTGAATGTTGAAGTCTCAATTCACATCATCTTTGATGAAACAGACTTAGACAAAACAGTGCTTCAAGACACTACGACCGATAATGCAAACACTACGAATGAAGTCATCGAGCTCAACACCACGATCGTAGTGCCAGAAAGTGAAATCGTTGAACAAGAAAATAAGATCGTAGAGAGGTCTATGCAAGACAACGAACCTCCACACCAAGAAGAAGAAATAGATCTTGAAGACTTAAGACAAAAAGGCATCAAGACAGATGTCCCAACTAGAAATAAGGCAAAACTGGTAGCCAAGGGTTATTCTCAGGAAGAAGGCATTGACTACGATGAGACATTTGCACCTGTTGCCAAACTAGAAGCCATCAGAATCTTTTTTGCCTTTGTTGCTCACATGAAGTTCAAAGTCTTCCAAATGGATATCAAAAGTGCAATCCTAAATGGAGAACTTCAAGACATTCGAACCCTTGATGCTGACATAAAGGGGGGAAATAAAGGGAAAGGAGTTCAAGGAGGCCAGGGCAGAGGAAGAGGAGTTCAAGGAAGCTAGGGAAGAGGCAGAGGACAATTTCACACTCAAGCGTCAAGAAGCCCTCCTGCAAGATAATTCCACCAATAGACTCCACGATCAAGCAATCAGACTCAACGATCTGATCAGCAGGAAGTCTTGATGGCTCAGCCAATAAGGAGTCAAGTGCCAGCTACCAGCTCACAAAATGTGACCACCACAGGCCTAAGAATGCTAATTGGAGATCCTGAATTCATGAATAGGCATGATCACAACCCAAGGATAAGCCCAAGTGAGCTGGAAGAGATAGCCAGAAGGGATGAAGCAAGTAGGAAAAGAAGGGCTGAGGAGTATGCCAATCCTCTACGTAAAAGACCAAAGAAATAAAGATAAGTAAAAGTTCAAATTCTTATTGATGTAAAGCTAAATTGTAATACTCTTTAATCATCAATAAATTCATGCTTATTCTCTAGAAATTTCAGCTGCTCACTGAAATACGAAGTCATGTTTAAATTTCCTGAAATTGCATCTAGATACTAATAATCATGAGAACAAAATCTCATTGGTTATGTCAACATCAAATAGGAGGAGATTGTTGGGAGAATGCATATGTTAATTTGATGTTTAAATATAAATGTTCATGATTATTTATAAAGTCCTTCAAGGAATATATGTACAAGGACTTAGTGATAGATCAAATTTTTTAGGTTGATCTAAGCTCTTAATGTGTATCATTCTGGAAATGAATGTATAGATAGAAACATCAAAGCTATTAGGTTGATCTTGAGATGTAATATATAGGCTTCGAAGAATTCATAGTGTATCAATCTGATCAACATTACAGAAGTCAAGGCAGAAACGTAGAGCTTCAAGGATCATAGTGTGCTTGCCTTGAAGGGCCTCTTCGGAAATCGTAGAGTGGTCCCAACGTTTGCCAAGCCAACTCAGAGATCGTAATGTGCTCTCCAAAATATAGAGTTTACAACTCAAGCAAGCGAAGATCGTAGTGTGCAAATAGTTAAGAGAAATCATAGTGCTCTCGGCTAATAGCATCAGACCAAGCACCAAGGCGACAAATCACCACGATCTGAATCGTAGAGTACCACGATCTGAATCGTAGAGTACCATGATCTGAATCGTAGAGTATCATCTGTCTTTTGTCAGAAGCATCAAGCCTCACGATTTATGTGGAGACAAACTCCAACATATGAGGAATGAATTCTAAACGTTGTAGTACTCACCAGTCCTAAAGTCATAAGAAATATCCTTAGTATGCAACAAAGAAGCGTATTGAAGAAGCTAAGGAAAGTACCTTTGGTAAGGGGGAAAACACCTTTTCAGGTGTTAGGTGAGAAAATAGTCTTTTGTGTCAGTGGGCCAGAATGCAATTCAGAAGATGTGCAGAAAAGTATCCATCAAAGAACAGAAAGATCAAACACATTTAATGCTTCAACGGATGGATCCAACGGATAGTTTTCAAGATCACATATATGCAAATCAAGCAGATGAGAGATGTAAGCAAGCACTAAACAAAAACGTACAGAACTCTCAAAGCTCAACTCTACGATCTGAGAATTAGAAAAGCTTGCTCAGCTACTCAGTTCTTTTTAACAAGTGCTTAAATAGCAACTGAGTAGCAACCATCAAGAACTCAATATATACCAATCAACTAAAGAAAAAGTTCCAAGTCTGCTGGACTTGAAGAGTTCTAAGTGAACTGTAAGAGAGCCAAGTCTACTGGACTTGAAGAGTTCAAGAGTGAACTAAGAAGTTCCTAGACTGCTGGTCTAGAAGGAATCTGTGTGATTCAGAAGTTGTAAAAGACATCCTTAGTGGATTTCCTACTCGAGGAGTAGAAGAGTGGACTAGGAGCTTTAAGTGCTCTGAACCACTTAAAATGACTGTGTCTTTTACTTTCTTACTATAACTGCTATAACTGCCTCACTCTCATAACTCCACTACTTCATAAAGGAGATTAAAACAAACATTAATTCCGCTAAGTTTTAATCATCATCAACTAACAAGTTTAAAACGAAAAGATTTTTTAAATATCTATTCAACCCCCCCCCCCCTTCTAGATAACTATTGTGCCTACTGGGAACTAACACACTGTTTCTCATATCAAGAACCTCTTTAGCGAATGTGGAGCTGTCATAGATGTCGAGGTTCTCGACCCTCTAACTCTGAACATTATCTCACATACTTAAACAAATGAACTAAGTTATGTACTTTTGGTGATTTTGATAAATATTGGTTATTTTGATTGAAAATTTTAGATTATCGAGCAGAAAAGTAGAAGAGCAGAGGCTACGCATTCGTCACGATGGCTTCTGGGGAAGTGGCTCCGTTGTCAAAAAATTTGACTCTCATGTGAGTTGGTTGTTCTTAAGATTACATTGACTGAGTTGATTTTTTTATTTAGTGTATTTCTGTATGTGAATTGTTGTTATGGGTGCTTTTTTTTTAGTTGTTTTTGTCACACAATTAGTTTAAACAGTATAATCCACTAAATTTATGCAAAGTTACCTATTTTTTGTATATGAAAATCCACTGAATTTGCAGAGTCTTACCTGCTATATCTAATTATAAATGGAATTACTCCCTCTGTTCTAAAATTATTCAAGTAAAATTTTGAAGACTTAAAAAGTATTTATAAATATTTTGAATAATTATTCAAAATTATTCGAGTAAAATTATTTAATTTTAATGAATTAAAATTAGCTAGCTGCCCTTTTTTCTTTTAACTAAATAATATTCACTCCTTTTTCTTTTCTTGGATTGATCCCAAAAATTGAGGTCATTGTTTCCATGCGTTGCAATCAACCAGTTTGGTCTGATTATTGGTGTTCTTGTCGGTAGCGTTCTGCCTTGTGCATTGGGCCACGATTCTCTGGTCGGTATGCATTGGCCCGCTAATATACTTTCCATTTTTTTCAATCTGGGTCAAAATCAAACCCAATGACCTTAACTCCGCTCCCTCACCGCTGCAACCTACACATCGTTGCTCCGGACCTCCGGTAACCGCTTTCAAATTTTGACCCCCCTCAAATTTTGTTCTGGTTCCGCCACTGGAAGCAAAACATACTATTGGATGATTTATATATTTTCACTGACATGCAATATGTTTTATACATTTTCATTAATATATAATATATAAATTCTATTCTTAATGCATAATTTTGTATATATAAATATTCTTAAATATGTAAAATATCTAATAATAGATCACGCTTCGCAATTTTTTTTATTTTTTTCTCTATCTTCTTCTTTTTTTCTTTTTTTTATGTTTTTATGCGCTTGCATTACTAATTTGGATGCAAGACTCGTCTCTCTCTCTTAGTTGGAAAGATTTGTGTTGAAGAATCCAAATTAAAAATTAATTAGGATTAATTATATATTTTAATACATTTTTAGAAATATTTACAATAATAGTGCATAGATAAAATATTTACAAAAGTAATACATTTTTCCATATTTATTTACAAAAGTAATACATTTTTCCATATTTATTTACAAAATTAATACATTTTTCCATGTAGAGATAGTCTTTTCTAGTTCCTCAATTTTAGAGGTTAGATTAGACTCTCTTTGTGCATTAAGTTTATTTGTCTGTTTTAAGATCTCATTCTCAAATTTCAAGCTTGGAGAGAAGGTTAGTACTTAGAAGAGTCATTTCAAGCTATTCTTGAACTTTCTTTTTCTCCTCTTGAAGAAGAGAATGATCCTCAGACAGAACTCTGAACCACTTCATGTATTGATGTAGATCATTTGTTATGCCATGCAATGCAGTTCTCAAATCGTTAATGTCTACATCAGGAGTGTTGAAGTCAAATACCTTATCGAGACTTACTTCATGTATGTTGGAATTTTGTTTGTCCTTTTGCATGTTTGGCCATTAGGCACAGATTGGCCATTTGTGGTTCTTCATCATCTCCAGAATCAAGATTGGAGTCATTGTCTAAATCACTCCACGGTCCTCCAGCTACCAGGCATTTGTCTCTCTTCTGAGGCCTTTTGTTGCCTTTGTATTCCTTCTTTGTATGTGATTTCTTTTTTAGTTCTTCTCTGAGAGGTTTGTTGCAGTTGGCAATGAAGTGGCCAGGCTTCTTGCAATTGTAGCATAGATCATTCATTTGCTCTCGGTCATTGTGAGTTCTTGACCTTCTTTGGCTTCTTTGGTTTTTCCTCGACGCATGAACCTTCTTAGTCTTTTTACCAGCATAGCAAAGTCTTCATCATCATTTTTGTCATAGTCAGAGTCAATCTCAGTGTTGGCCTTGGATACACTTTCAGTTGCTTTGAGAGAAACACCATTATCCTTCTTTCTTCCTTCTGATAGGGTTTTAGCTCATTGAGTCAGTTCTAGTTCATATGTCAGGAGATTGCCATATAGCTGTTGAACTGTTTCTCATGAAGATTCTTTGACTCTCTTATAGCAGTGGTTTTGGCATCCCACCTGCTCGGTAGGGCTCTCATGAATTTTATTATCAGATCTTTGTTTGGATAGATCTTCCCATATGCTCGTAGAGAGTTGAGCAGAACGTTGAATCTCTCATAGGTGGCAGTTACATTTTTTCCTTGAACATGAGCAAACATTTCATACTGCTGTGTGAGGAGTGATTGTTTGTTTTCTCTTACTTCTTCAGTTCCTTCGTGCATGATGAGCAGTGCTTCCCAAACCTCCTTCGCTATTTTGTTGTTGACAACGTTTTCGAACAGATCGTCTTCTAAGGATTGAAATAAAATGTTCTTGGCCTTCTTGTCAAGTTGGACAGCTCTCTTCTCATTGTCAGTCCATTCTTCTTTGACTTTGATTTGTATTCTATTTGGATAGTCTGTTGTTGGTGAAAGCTTTATTGGAATATAGGGCCCATTTTGAACGGACTCAAATAGATCTTCATCTATTGAGTCCATGCATGCTTGCATCCGAACTTTCTAGTTAGCAAATTTATCTTTATTTCACATTGGTGGCTTGCTGCCTCCTCCAGTTCTTGATTCACTTGGTAAGTGTGTCATTGGATCTACTAAAGCTTTGTAGGCAGTATAATAGAACCTGCTCTGATACCAATTGTTAGTTCCCAAAGGCACAATAGTTATCTAGAAGGGGGGGTTGAAGAGATATTTAAAAATCTTTTTGTTTTATCTTGTTAGTAGATAATGATTAAAACTTTAGCGGAATTAATATTAATTTTAGTCTCCCTTAAGATAGTGAGTTTATGAGAGTGGGGCAGATATAGCAGTTATAGCAGATATAGCAGCTATAGTAAGAATGTAAGAGACACAGTCGTTTTAAGTGGTTCAGAGTACTTAAAGCTCCTAGTCCACTCTTTTACTTCTCGAGTAGGAAATCCACTAAGGATGTCTTTTACACTTTCTGAATCACTTAGATTCCTTCAAGACCAGCAGTCTAGGAACTTCTTAGTTCACTCTTGAACTCTTCAAGTCCAGCAGACTTGGCTCTCTTACAGTTCACTTAGAACTCGTCAAGTCCAGCAGACTTGGAAATTTTTCTTCAGTTGATTGGTAGATGTTGAGTTCTTGATGGTTGCTACTCAGTTGCTGTTTAAGCACTTGTTCGAAAGAACTGAGTAGCTGAGCAATCTTTCCTTTTTCTCAGATCGTAGAGTTGAGCTTTGAGAGTTCTTGTACGTTTTTATTCAATGCTTGCTTGCCTTACTCATCTGCTTGATTTGCATATATGTGATCTTGAAAACTATCCGTTGGATCCATCCGTTGAAGCATTAAATGCGTTTGACCTTTCTGTTCTTTGATGGAGACTTTTTTACACATCTTCTAAATTTCATTTCGCTTAATCGACACACGGTAGATCGCTTTCTCACCTAACACCTGAAAAGGTGTTTTCCCCCTTACCAATGGTACTTTCCTTAGCTTCTTTAATACGCTTCTTTGTTTTATACTAAGGATATTTCTTATGACTTTGGAACTGGTGAGTACTACAACGTTTAGAATCCATTCCTCATATGTTGGAGTTTGTCTCCACATAAATCGTGAGGCTTGATGCTTCTGCCATAAGACAGATGATACTCTACGATTCATATCGTGGTACTCTACGATTCATATCGTGGTACTCTACGATTCAGATCGTGGTGACTTGTCGCCTTGGTGCCTGGTCTGATGCTATCAACCGAGATCACTACGATTTCTCTTAAATATTTGCACACTACGATATTTGCTTGCTTGAGTTATGAACTCTACGTTTCTGAGAGTATACTACGATCTCTGAGTTGGCTCGGTAAACGTTGGGACCACTCTACGATTTCTGAAGAGGCCCTTCAAGGCAGGCACACTACGATCTTTGAAGCTCTACATTTCTGCCTTAACTTCTGCAATGTTGATCAGATATATACACTACGAATTCTTCGAAGCCTATCTATTACATCTCAAGATAAACCTAACAGCTTTGATCTTTCTATCTATACCTTTATTTACAGAATGATACACGTTAAGAGCTTAGATCAACCTACCAAATTTGATCTATCACTAAGTCCTTATACATATATTCCAAGAAGGACTTTACAAATAATCATGAGCATTTACATTTAAAACATCAAATCCAGTTATGCATTCTCCCAATAGATATAATTCCATTTTGTACATGATCCCTAATGAAGTTATACCTTATTTCTATATGCTTAGTCCTATAATGCATAACAGGATTATGAGTTATTGCTATGGCACTTGTGTTATCACAGTGAATGGGAATGGATTTGAAATCAAACCCATAATCAGCTAGCTAATTTTTCATCCATAGGATCTCGGAGATAAGCATTTGCCAGTTAAAGAATGTATTCAAAACCTGCGATTGACGCCGACATCGAAGTTTTGCTTTTTCCAAAACCAGGACACAAGTTTGTTTCCTAGCAATTGACATGTGCCACTGGTATTCTTTCTATCTATTTTGTAGCCTGCAAAATCAGCATATGTGTATCCTGTTAGTTCAAATGAGGATTCCTTGGGATACCAAAGCCCCAAGTAAGGTGTACCCTTGAGATACCTAAAAATCCTCTTTACAGCAGATAAATGTGATTCTTTAGGGTTAGCCTAAAATCTAGCACATATGCATGTTGCAAACATTATGTCTGGTCTACTAGCAGTTAGATATAAAAGAGAGCCTATCATACCTCTATATTGAGTTATATCAATACTCTTACCTTTTTCATCTTTGTCAAGTTTGGTTGCAGGAGCAATTGGGGTTTTCATGGGAGAGGCTGATTCCATACCATACTTCTTAAGTAAATCTTAGATGTACTTGGCTTGGTTTATGAAGATTCCTTCATCAGTCTTCTTTACTTGCAATCCAAGGAAGAAATTCAGCTCACCCATCATGCTCATTTCAAACTTTATCTGCATTAGCTTGGAGAATCTCTTGCATAACTTTTCGTCAGTAGAATCAAAAATAATATCATCAACATATATTTGAACCAATAAAACTATGTCTTTATGCTTTCTAAGAAATAATGTGGTATCTACTCTGTTAGTTCCCAGTAGGCACAATAGATCTAGAAGGGGGGGTTGAATAGATCCTTTTTAATTTTAAATACTTTTCTCTTTTATTTTGTATTGCTATTAAGTTAGCATATGACAAACATAAGAATCTTTTCAAGTACAACGGAATAAGTAAAAGATCCCCTTCATTGATATATTCATAATCATACATACATTGTTCATAGAGTTAGTTTGGTTGTAAGCAGTTAAAACATACATAGCAGTTATAGCAGTTAATAGACATAATGTAAATGACATAATATAAAGGACATAAGGGGTTTTAAGTGGTTCAGAGACTCAAGCTCCTAATCCACTCTTCTGCTTTCAACTAGCAGGATTTCCACTACGAAAAGGGCAAAGACCGAATCACTAAGATTCCTTCTTGGCCCAGTGACCTTGGGACTTGATTCATCGAGAACTCTTCAAGGCCAGTGGCCTTGGAATTCCTCTAGTTCCCTAGGAACTCTTCAAGCCCAGCAGGCTTGGAACTTCATTTAATCCCTCCGGACAAGGACCCCTCAGGCCCTGGCTTCTTGAGTTGTTTGTTTATTTGTTGGAGTCGGTGTTGAGCTGCTAAGATGTCTTCATGCTCTGAACATCTTATGTACTTAGCATCTTGGCGTGATCACCCTTGAAGTGCAGTTGAGTGTTGCATGATGCTCAGCTTCTTTAGTTACTCAACCACTTCGGATGATCCCTTGATGACTGCCTTGAAGATCATTCCTCTTGATACATGATTGTTGTACATGATGGGTTTCTAAGATGACTGTAAGCTCTTCTGCTAGGTACTTAGAAACTTTCTCATGTTTGCCACCATGATGACGTTTGTGATCTCCTTTCTTGATACTTGATGCCTTCTCATGATGGACTTGCTAAGATGACTGTGAGCTCTTCTCTATGGTACTTAGAGTCTTCCCATGATGAACACCAAGATGACATGACGCTCTTCTTTCTCTCGGTAGTACAGAACACTCTTCATGTAGTAGAACTCTCACTTCTACATTGTATAACTCTCACTTCTACTTCATCCTTTGTATGTCTCTGAGTGTTCTTGGTGGATCGTAGAGTGAGCCTTCGGACTCACTATTTTACATGGTTTAGAACAGTCCACCGTTACTCCAAACTCGGCAATTCTAGTAACCTTTGATCTTTGCAGTTCTTACTGATTTATACTCCTTCCCAATCCTTCCGTTGGAAAGTAGCCGTTGAAAGCTATTCAAATATCTTCACAGATCTCGAGTTGCTTGAGGTAGACTGCAGATGTGACATGTCATAACTTTTCTGACACTGCAGTCTACTGTTTTACCTACCCCATCAGAGATGTCACTTTAATGTCTTGGGCAGGTCGAAGACTTTATTTCCTCCTTCTGGTTTCTCGATCAGAGGTTGTCCTTTTGCATCGATGCTCTCAATAAGCTCTTGTTCGAATATTACCCTTCAGATTAAACCGTTGCCAATGCTTCAGTCTTCAGCTATTCGAACTCTACGATTTTGATGCATGTCTTCAAGGACCTGATCGTAGTGTCATGTTGACTGGTAGAGACAACACTACGATCTTGAAGAGTGTTGATTGAATCTTCAATGTAGAACACCTCTTCCTTCTTTTGTTCAGTACTTCAACACTTCTGTTTGCTTCAACAGTTAGATACTGATAACTTGACTTCTTTGCTCTGGCCCCTTCTAAATAGCAAGACACTTCAAATTTGTGGCGTGTCCAGCTCGCTTTCTCCTTGTGATCTCCCGTTCACTTATCATCAATGGACTGACCTAATGCTTAATCACTTTAGCCTTATTCTTCAGAAGTTGTCCAGTATCTCTATATGTACTTCATCAGTTCTTTCTTTGTTTGGCAAACACTACGATCCTAGTTCTTCCAAGATCATCATCTTCTATCTATTTGATAGCAACTGCACTTGCTGACTTTCCTTAGTCAGTTACTGAAGTCTTCTTTTGATCTCCTTTTGGAAGACTTCATCATGAATGGCTTCACAACTCAATCTGGATGTTGATTGGGTTGGTGCTTAAATCTTCTATTAGCTTGCATGCCATCCATTGAGTGCTCTCTGGTTTACTTTATGATGGGATATATCTTTGCGATGCCAACCAGAGGCTTTGTAGCATCCCCAAATTCGGGTCCCAAATCACCACGGATCTTGGTATGTTAATTCTATAACTATTACTATTTGCAGAAGATATAAACATAAATTGTTTATATAATACATTACACACTATTTCCCCCAAGGTCGAGTAACCTTCAAATAAACATAATTCATAACCTGTCTAACATACAACATTACTATTATACTATATTATTACAATTAAGCTGCACATAAAATCCCAAGCTGAACTTGGCTTTATCCTTTCCTGTATCCAACGTATTCGCCTTAATCTGCAATATTAAATCATGATATAGCAAGGGTGAGCATAAGATTGCCCAGCAAGTTTAAGTTCAATAATTTAATGATATATCATGATTGAAAGAATCTGAATAATAAGCTGGCTATAATTCAACAATATAATTGTGAACAAGCAGGAACAAACTTTTGACTGAACAAGTATATAACATGAACAAATATATCTTGACCGAATGGTAATGAAGGTGATCAGCCTTTCATACCTGACTTATACATGCAATATGTACAGAGTATAATTCTACAATGGCAATCAGCAATGATTAACCATAAGCATATCTGAATGAAACAATTCTTAGTAGAGTTAAGTAAAAACTTGCCTGAACCGTTGATTACCGCTACACAATTTATCTAGCTTTGTCTGAAAACCTAATATAAATAATACCGATCTACACATTAGAATAATATCATCACAGTATTTAAAATAACCTTAATACATTTATCACATAACCCTATCAGTCGTTTTAGCACATAATACTCCGTATCAAGTCAAACTATTGTAGTCTGAGTTGAACCCGACACAATTCTAACATCCCGACGGCCCAAGTTGGACAATACTCGAGTTTAAGTTCAATTAAACTCGCTTAAACACTTAACAATTATCTTAGATAATTTATTATCGATCCAAAAATATTTTTCATAGGCTCATAATAATTTTTCGGATAATTAATATCATTTATCATAAATTTTCAATCATTAATATTGTATTTAAATGAATTAAATATCACATAATTCTTTTATCATTAATATTTATTTATTATCAAATATTAATGAAATACATGTCATAATATTATCATATATTTATAATATCATAAAGTATTTTTAATACTTTAAAATCACCTTTATATGATTTTTAAACCGTTAAATTCATTATCCGATAATTTCTTTTAATATTAAAATATTAATATATTCATGACAAAATATCAAAAGTTATATTTTATAACTTAAAACATTTTTCTAACCCTTAAATCATTTTTATATGATTTATAAAACATTAATCCTATTTTTCCATAATTTATTTAATATATTTATTAAATAAGTTAACTATCATTAATATTGATTAATTAATGAAATTCATTACAAAATATTAAAAGTTACTAAAAAATAACTTAAAATATTTTATTATACCATAATATTATTTTTCATGATTTTTCATGCATTAAAATCATTTTTAAATCATTTATTTAATATTATAATTAAATAAATTAAATACCATTTATATTCCAAAAATATTAAATATTTATGAAATATACTCTAAATAATTAAAAACTATTTTTTAGAATTTAAAATAATTATTCAGAATTTATTTAGTATTTTTAATAATTAAAAACCATTTATTTAATTAAAATAATCATTTTCGGAAAATAATAATTAATTTTCAAAATTAAGTGTCGCTATAGGCACCATAGGTGACGTGTCCGTCGCTAATGGTGTTCTTCGCGTGTTCTTGAGCCTGCCCAGATCTTCATGTCAGACAACAAGGTGGGTCGTTTGACCATCATTTAAGCAGTGTTTGTGTTGATTTCTAGGAAGATAATGGAACCTAGAATGTAGTATAAGTGTAATACTATAATTATAATCAAGTTTTATGACCATTACACAACATATCTGAGAGATACAAGCCCTCAAAATTGTTGTCAGATCTGTTCTTCAATTTCTGGGTTTTCCAGAATTGAAGAACAGTCGAGGTGTCCATCTACCAATCCTTATAACGTGCAATCTGGGCTTTGTTTGTATGTTGTATTGATTCAGTAATGCACTAAGGATGTCAGGGAAGAATTCGGTAGCAACATATCATAATTTCATCATCACACCAAGAAGATCATCATTTGGTCAAAGTCCGACAAAAACTCGAACATGAAGATCCGGGTTTTCGAGAAAAGGATTTCGTGATCGAGCGATCAACTTCGATTATTTATTAAATGAATCTTGTTTGTTTTTAAGTGAAATAAAGGAACCAATCAGTAGTCCCTAGACCATATTACAACATAGATATATTAACACCATCAAAGCATCAAATACAAGCGGATCTGGGCTCGGGAATATCTTGTCAAAGCGATTCGGGAAAATCTGGGTTACCCAGATTTGTTTTCGAGTGATTGGTCAACGAGGTTTCGACCGAGATTAATTGTCATTCTAGTCATGATATAAGGAATATAAAAGCATAGATGTGAAGTACTCATGTCAGGTTACAACGAAAAAACAATCACTTGACCAACCTCTTTAAATACAGCAAGATCTAGGGTCATGAATATCACTCTCAAAAATTTTGGAAATATATGGGCTGCCCAGAAAATGGTTTCGTGCTTGGTCAACGCCTTTTGACCGATCATATCTTGCAATAAACCCATGATCTGAGCTTGATTAAAGTCTCAAATCAAAGACCTAGCAACAAAGAACAGATACATAACATAAAATACATCAAAACATTAACAGGTAAAGATCTAAAGCTTCTGACATATGGCTGTCAGGCCCAATTTTTCAAGTTTTTCCAGATTTTTAAAATCTTCAAAATCGTGCATCTAGATGTTATGGATCCATGATCCAACAACCCAGATCTCTAAAAGGCACCTTCTAACACCTATCTAACCAATCATTAACAACTTTTAACATCAAATCAAAGATTTTTGAGATTAGGGTTTTCATACCTTTTTGGCTTTGATCATGGTTCTGATCTTTGGGATATGTTCTTGGCTTGCTATGGATCATACAAAGGACTGATATCCTCCATATTTTCGTGGGTCTAGAGAGAGGAAGTGTGGGTTGAGAGTTTGATATAAAATTAGCAAAGTTTGTGAACTCTCTCTCTCTCTTCAATTATTAAAATAATTGAATGCAATGGATATGGCTAATGTAGAGGGCTAATCTTCTGAGATTTATATCATGTAGTTGATCTATGGTAGTTGACTTGCCAATATATGGCAAGATTCACTCACTTCCCTCCAATAATGCACAAGGGCAAATTAGTCATTTTGATTTTTTGTTTTGTTCTTAATGGCATATTAGTAAATTGTCCAAACCTTAGGGTTTAGGGTTTAACCCTAACATATTTGAAATTAAATTTCTAGGATTCAAAATTTTGATTTTCAAAATAGAAAATTAATATTTCAAAATTATAATTAGGATTTTCTAATTATATTAACATTTACTAATCATTATACAAGCTTGCTAATTAGGATTAATATTTCCTAATTAAAATTACTAATTAACAATTAGGTTTCATAATCATTCATTAGGGTTTATAACCCATGAATTAGGGTTTCTGAATTATTAAAAAAATTTAATTACTCAATAAAGTTATCTTTGATTAGGTTTGTAAATATAATACATAAACCTTATACATAGCATTTAAATTCCTAAATTAGAATTTTAATATCCGAATTAGGGTTTCAATTTCTCGAAACTGAAATTAGGGTTTCCAGAACCGGTTTCTAGGGTTTCTTATTAGTCGTTAGGGTTTTCTAACTGAACGTTGACGTTCTTAATATAATATTAGGGTTTGCCACTGATATAGTTTATTTGTTCAATTCTTAACCCTTAACCACATACTGTACACATATACAACCATATACACAAAACATAATCATGTATATCCTTAATCCTGAATAATTCACCCCAAAGATTTTTAAATCTAAAAATTTCTTTTCAGAAATGTCAAATCTATACACTTATTTTCTGTCTAGGTTTATTATTTAACCTTTATTCAATAATTTAATATTTAAATAATTTTTCTAAATTCTTGGGTCGTCACAGGCTTCATTCCTTTCGATATTCTGGGAGTGCTCATTTGTTGAGAATCGTATTTTTCTACGATTACGCCTTTGGCATTAATGAGCACATCCGTTGAGGTAAAGTTACGCACTTTACGATTCGCTTTGGGCATGCAGAGACACTACGACTCCGGGATCAGATCTTGACACTCTATGATTTCAGCCTTGTGATTGTTGTCTTCATCTGATCTTGCTCGACTACGATCTCTACATGTAATCAATAGACTCTACGACTCAGAGTGTAGTCTACGATCCTTGACTTGGCTTCGGCAGATACTCGATCAACTCGTAGGCAGGCTGTCTCTACGATTCTGAACATGACTTCCTCAGCAGACTACGGCCCTGAGGAAGTTCTCCTCGACACACTACGATCCTTCCTCATCTCTCCTGGCAGTCTACGAACTCTGAGATCTACTATATTGCAGACTACGATTCTGCCTCGATAGCTCTCGAGTTTTCTTTGACTCTCCTGGCAGACTATGATTTTCAGTGCAAAGCTTTCGATCGATCGACAAGCATATCTATTACATCATAAGATCAACCTAACATGCTTGATCTTTCTATGTTTATAGTCCTTATACATCATTTCTTTTTAAGGACTTTACAAAGCTGTTTTGCTTATGTAGATCAACCTAACATATTTGATGAATTTATTCCAAGTCCTTGTACAAATGTTTCTATTATCTATCAAAGGACTTTACAGCTTTTCTTAATGCAAGCATACTTGCATATTCATTCATATATATCATAATCAAATCATATATAAATAGGAATAACATTCACATGCTTATTCCTGACAATCACCCCCTATTTGATTATGACAAAAATAATAAGTACATATGCATGTTATGAATGAATCTTATATACAGTGAGCAGCTATATTTCTAAAACAGATAATCATGAATGTCATTTATAATGATGTGGAATTTAATACATTCATATTTTACATCTTGGATCTAGAACATAGCTAACTAGTTAGAGATGTACCTCTTTGGCTCCATGTATGTTTCCAGGATGTCTGTTGATCAACTAATCATCTGTTTGACCTTCTTGTTCCTGCCCCCTTGGGATGATGACCTTCCTACTTTGCTTTGCTCCCCCTCAGATGCATGCTCCTTTTTTCCTTCTGGCTCCCCCTCAGCTTCGGTATACATAGGTTCATCATTCTTTGGCTCCCCCTCGGATGATGACTCTGCCTCTTCTTCTGCTATCTTCTTCTTTGACTTCCTCTCTCATTTCCTTCTGCTCTTCTTTGAGTGCCTCTTGCTCTTCCTCTTTCTATGCCTCTTTTTCTCCCCTTTTTTGTCATTAATCATTTGGGAGAGCTGCTCCATGTTGGACATAAGCTGCTCCATCAGGTAGAAGGAGTTAGCAACTTCAAACTTGAGTTCTTGTTGGCCTAGCTAAAGTTGCACTGAGAAAGACTGCTTCATGTCGTCAATCTTGTCAGAGAGGACTTGGATCTGCTCTTCATTGGCCTTCTGAGCTCGTAGAGCTTCTGCCTTTTGATCTTGTATGGCCTTCAGATAGATGTTATCTCTCTCTTTGAGTTTGAGAGATACATCAGCCATAGTAGCTTGAAGCTTTTTCTGGAATAAAATATCTCCTGTTGTTGTTAGCTTCTGTGATTCTTCAGTGAATAGAGATATTTTCTCACTCAGTTCATCAGAGTTTTTCATCAGCTCCTTCTCCACAGATACTTGATCATCTGGTTGAGCAGTCTCCTGTCGAGCATTAGATTGAACTCTACGATCTGCATCCTTGGAAATATTTTCAAAGGTGTTGAGAATCTGAAGAATCGTTGAGTTCCAATCGCTGGTTGAGGATGAAGGAATGTCTGTCAGTAGTGCTTGAGCAGATGGAGGCTTTTGGTATTGAACTTGAACACCATCAGTAGTAGAGTGAATAGACTCTACGATCATCTCATTGGTCATGATCCTTTTCCCTTGAGAGTCCACTCTACGATCGTAGGGGATATAGTGATTTCCAGCATGACGATAAACTTTGAAGTGGGGCTGGTTTATGATCATCTTTGTAGCAAAACTCTTTACCCTTGGGAAGTTTTGTGTCACCAGCTCCATGCTTGGAAAGTGAGAGTAGCACCAGCTGAAGTAGCTTCCATATCTTTCAGTATGGGCCTTTAGCCATGGAATCCATTGGAAGAACCATCTCATCAGCAAATCATCAGGATTATAGAGAATGGTCATGCAATCTAGCTCCATGTTATTCCAGTTTTTAGCTATATCAAAGGTAGTCATTCTTACCACCTTGAGCTGCTCATCTCCATGATTCACCCATCTTTTTGGAGGTGTTTCTGGTGGTTCATTCGAGACTTCTACCACTATTCTCCTGGTGAATTTCGCTGGAGAGAGGACAGGATAGAGTTCTGGTTCCTCTGATTCCTGATTTTTAGTATTGGAATCATTTTCCATTTCTTCTCTTTCAGAGTCTGAACTATCTTGATCATTTCCAACAGTGAATCCTTCTTGCTGCATTTCATTTCCAAAACCTTTTTTAGCAAGATCTTCCTCTGATTCATATTCTTCACCACTGGTTCCATCTTCAGCACTTTCATCCTTTGATACAAACTCATCATCACTTAGTTCAATGATAGCACTGGAGTGATCATTGCTCTTTTTGGAGGCAAATTTAGCTTGTAGTCTGTAGATCTTCCTTCTCATTGGGGGTTCAGCTTTGGGAGAGTCAGACTCTTCTTCCTCTTCAGACTTAGAAGCCTTTCGTTCATCAGACGAACTTCCTTGGGGTTCAGCACTGGCAGGGACAGACCCTTCTTCTTTGGACTCATCACCTTTTGAGCCATCATGGGGGCTTTCAGGATTGGAGGGGGCATGTTCTTCTTCTCTAGACACAACATCATTTGACCCATCATCTGGGCTTGTTGGAATATTTGCATTTGGGGATACACCTGAGTCTGCTTGTAGCTTTTCTTCATCATCATCAGAGTGAATGCTCTGATAGGTAGCTACAGGGCTTGAGCATTCTTCTTTATCAGCAGATGCTGCATTTTCATTCATTAATCCAGCTTCACCTTCATTGCTGGATTTGGTCTGTGAAGATTCAATCTTGAGATCGTCGATTCCCTTTGTTTCTTCTGACTCTGTGTTCTCCTCTTCATCAGATGTGTTATCTTTAGAAACTGAGGCTGGTTTGTTTACCACCTTAGCTTTCTTTTGTGATGGCCCTTGAAGAGGTCTGTTGCTTCTCCTCTTGGTGGTTTCTACAAATAGGACCTTTTCTTCTTCATCCTTGTCTTTGGTGGATAGACTTCTTGATGGGCCTTTGGTTTTCTTCACACCCCTGGATTTCTTTCTGGCTTGTGTGATTTCTGCTGGTACAGAGTTATCAGACTAAGAGCTTTCTACCTCTTCTGCCTTCCTCTTCTTTGTAGAGGCCTTGCTACTGTTTCCAGTTGTCAGCCTTCTGTTCTCCTAGGGGTTCTTCTACCAATTCACAAACAGTTGTGGAGACATTACTTTGTGAACATTCAGAGGTTCTCCCTCATCATCCTTGATTCTTCCTCCTAGCTTCTTCTTCATTACAATGCTCAGCATTCTTCCATGAAACACCTTTGTTATAGGTTTTTCTATAGACTTCTTTAGCTCAGCCTTTTCTACCCACTTGGAGATTTGGTCAAATAGGATAACTCCAAAGTTAATCTATTTCTTCAGAACTATTGCTGACATTATCTTCAATCAACGATCAAGCAAGTGTCATGTCACAATGTTGTTCTTGCACAGTATGCATTTTCCAACTATTTCAGCAAGGAACTCGTATTCCTCTGGAAACTCCTTCTTTATGTCCTTTAGACTAGGGTTTCTTTGGTACCCCATGATCTCCTTTGCTTGTTCCGTATTGATATCATCAAGGCTTTTTAGTCCTTGGTCAGGAAAACCTAAGCATTGATTGAGGTCAGAAGATTTTAGCTTTAGAGACTGACTTTTGACCTTGGTAAAAAGGGTTCTGGACTTTATGGAAGCATTTGAGTAGAACTCTTTAACCAGGTCAACATATACTCGAGTGCTAGCCTCAAGGCATTCTGAAAATCCAGCTTTCTTCTCAAGTTCGAGAATGTCTCTGAACTTCTTTTTGAATTTCTCAAACGACTTGGTTCCGAGCTGAATGTCAGTGATTACTCGCCAGTTTTCCATTTGAGCAGTTCGAAGAATGTGTGTATTTGATTCAGAGAGGTTTATGAGAGATGGCTGATTGTGATTTGGTAAGGCTCTGAAGTGTTAACCTATTTTGGCTCTTGAGAGGATTTTAGGGTTTGAAAATGGGAGGGAGAAAGGTTCAATAGCTTCTGAAAACTGTTTGCAGATTTGAATTTGTCTTTATGGCAGTTCCTTCTAACTCTGCATAACCAGTGATGTGTCAACTGACCATTGGTTGCACGATGCCCAGTAATGAGCTATAACTCCCCATAACTTTTAAGTTAGATATTTTCTTTTAGAAGAGTAGACGTTTAATCGACGTGGCTTTGACCGTTGACCTTTTGATTCATAGAGTAGCATGGTAAGGCAACTATAGACTCTACGTTTTCCTTGTTGACTCAACAATCAACTTTTGAGAGATGTTGCAGTGGATGGTTTTGACATTTATCCTCATTTTGATGCAACATAGCTTGATCACTGATATATCCGAACTTATCTCCTCATAATCTGAATGGTTGAGCAATTTTCCCATTTCTCACGCTCCTCGTGAACTGAAGTATATTCTGGTAGGACTGCGATTGTCGAGTCTGCTTCTACGATCGCTGAGGTTGCACTACGATCGTGGAGTTCTCTTCAACCTCGACTCTTTGATCGTTGACTATCTTGGTCCTTGAGATGAACTTGATCAAGCATTCCTTCTAGGTCAAGGTAGCTCAGGAAGGGCCAACCTCTTAGAGTGAGCTAAGGGTCAAGTTTGTCCCTGAGGTGCTTTCCAGATGAAATACTTTAGAAGTGATTTGCAATGAGATCTCATTTGACCTTTTCTGGTGGGGAGGTCCTCTATCAACTTTGGAAAATTGCATTTGTTGTAATCGTGGTGTCCTCCTGCTTCTACACTGCGATTAGATGTTTGATCGTAGGCACTCCACGATTTTGAGTTGGGATGCTGAAATATTATCAGTAGTACGTTTTGAGACGTTCCTACTGACTATGGATCTTCATTTGGTTCATCAGCCACAAAGTTTTGGGACTCTGTAGCTGGTACACTATTTCATAGTATATCTCAGTATGTTGTTCCTTAACAGATCACTGCTCCCCATGGTTGATGATGTCTTCTCAGATAGATGTGATTCCCTTTTCTTCATGTGTGTTAGGAGACATCCTTAATTGTCTCCTTCTGATTGGAATCACCATTATTACTTAAATCTCCTTGTATCGTAGACATGGATATTTTCAGGACTGAACACTCTACAATCTTTTGACAGCACTACGAACGTAGTCTTCTTTGACAGTCTTATGTTTGTGAGGTTCTGCTTCCATAATGAATTCCTCTTGACTGATGCTCGATGATCCTCTGTTGTGAGCTCCCTTGAGGATTCTTCTCATATATCATGCTTTGCTTCATTTGAGCATATAGGACCCTTTTCATCTTTGGTTGAGGCATGCTTCCATATACATATTAGCATCCATGTGAGCTTCATTCAGGTTAGCTCAGTGGGTCTTCAAGGACAGGCTTGGACATATAGGAGTTTTATCATAATCATTTCTGAACAGTCCTTAACCTTCTGTTGGTTTAGTCTGCTTGACTGAAGTCTTCTGCTTCAACATTCCTTAGTGTGGCTGGATAGACCAGGTACCTGCAGGTTAGACATATTTCTATTTTTGGTACCCACAATTAAGTGAGTCTTGCTAGGTTAGTTTTCTAAACCCCTGTTCCTCTTATATTTGGATAATCATCACATTTATCACCAACAGTCATATTCATGCATAAAACTAGTTTCAGATAATACATTTTGATATGCATGAAGGTGAGTGTGTGTAAGATTTGACATTGAATAACACACTCTTTATCTTTGATGGTTTCATCATTTGCTGGGTTATGTTCACAATGTTTAAGTATTCATAGAGTGAGAATCAACTCTACGATTTAGGAGTATCTAGTTGATTCATGGAGGTGATCAGTTTCTACACATCATCAAGATACTCTTTTAGAACTGATCATACTCTGTGTGTTATAAAACACTTAGAACAAGGATTTGTACATACATACTTACCCACCAGCAAAGATTACTTCACATAGAATTAATTTGGCCTGTGATGCTCTTATGACCCATTTCAGGTTTCCTTCAAGGTGTCATCTTCAACCTAAAACTTGGATGGAGAGAAAGTTTATAGACATTTGAGTTTCCATCCTAAGGGTACTTTCTCTCTTCACCTTTTTAGGTAGATTATGACTTCTTGACAGAATACTGTTATGGTTCATAAGAAGGTGCATTTATGATGTACACATATATAATAGTAAGAAACCGTACCTTTTTACTGTCAGTTACTTAACAGTCATTTATCTTTAATATACTGAGTTTAGGCATTGATGTGCATAGTTTCACATTTGCTCCTGACAGCTTGTTGCTCCAGTTGACCTTCAATCAATCAGTCATGATCTTGAAGATGTAGGCCAAGAGAATCTCAGAATTTTTTAAATCTTTGACATCCTTCAGTTTACAAAGTTTGCACCCAACTGCTGGTTGGCCAGACATAAGTGTGAGAAGATCTTCTTTCTTCTCTTGATAAGCGTTTCTTAGCATGAATGGCCTTTTTATCTTTCAGGCTGGTGGATGCTTGACTCTTTGTCATTGATGTCTCTTGAGCTCTCTCATCTGGTCTTCAGACTACAAGATTGACTACAAACAAGGATTGGTCTTGTTAATGTAACAATAGAGAACATGGACCAATCTGAGCAGCTTCAGGTGTATATACACATTTAACCTATACACAATATTTCCAATGTGTGAGCTCATCTGCATATAACAAGTTACTTACTACTAAACTAAGTTTAGAACAATGTTTGTGTCTGGGATCAGACTTAAAGTGATTAGCTTTTGAATATAGCATGAGAACCTGCTTTGATACCAATTGTTAGTTCCTAGTAGGCACAATAGATCTAGAAGGGGGGTTGAATAGATCCTTTTTAATTTCAAATACTTTTCTCTTTTATTTGGTATTGCTATTAAGTTAGCATATGACAAACATAAGAATCTTTTCAAATACAGCGGAATAAGTAAAAGATCCCCTTCATTGATATATTCATAATCATACATACATTGTTCGTAGAGTTAGTTTGGTTGTAAGCAGTTAAAACATACATAGCAGTTATAACAGTTAAATGACATAATGTAAAGGACACAAGGGGTTTTAAGTGGTTCAAAGACTCAAGCTCCTAATCCACTCTTCTGCTTTCAACTAGCAGGATTTCCACTAAGAAGGCGGCAAGACTCGAATCACTAAGATTCCTTCAAGGCCAGTGACCTTGGGACTTGATTCACTAAGAACTCTTCAAGGCCGTGACCTTTGAACTCCTCTAGTTCCCTAGGAACTCTTCAAGCCCAAACAAGCTTGGAACTTCATTTAGTCCCTCCAGGACAAGGACCCTCGTGCCCACAGCTTCTTGAGTTGTTTGTTTGTTTGTTGGAATCGGTGCTGAGCTGCTAAGATGTCTTCATGCTCTGAACATCTTTTGTACTTAGCAGCTTGGTGTTATCACCCTTGAAGTGCAGTTGAGTGTTGCATAATGCTCAGCTTCTTCAGTTACTGATAAGTGGATTTTATATACACGAATCGAGATTCATTTCAAGTTTAAATTCGTAGTTATTTTCATGTTTTGTGTTCGTTTTTACTCGTTTCATAATATTTTATGTGTAGGGTGGTCATGGATGCAATTGGTGAGGAAAGGCGGTCTTTTTGGAGTAAAAGTGAAAAAAGGTGGAAGTAAGAAAATCTTGAAATCAAGAGCCCTAGCCATGGAATTTATTTATTATCAGTATACCCGTAGGGGGTGGGGGTCCCGTTTTCTTGTTATCTCTGTTTGGTTTTGACTTTTGTTAGATCTTGGTTTATGGGATTGGGCTGATACGTTTGGACTCTAATAAAAGAAGAATTTGGCCAGAAGAGAGGAGAGTTTACTATTACATAGAAAAACAACAATTATACAACACTAAGGTAAGAATTCAAGAGCGATTTCAAGGATTGAAGAGCGAACGTTGGAGGAGTAATTTTTAGAGATTATCACGACGGTTGCGAATCAAGGCTACGTGAAGGGGTTTTCTTTATTCTACTTCTCTTTAGTCTTATTTGTAATTGGGATGATTTTTTCAACAAATTATTCAGTTTTTAATTCATTCGTTATAAACTAATTTACTTATTAGACTTGTGATGGATCTTTGGGCGAAACGATGATTCTATAACTTTGATTTTCAATTCAATAAGATATTTTCAGTTTATCTATGTTAATTTGAGCGTGAATTTATGAATTGCCTGATCATCAGTTCATTGTGGATTTGAAAGGAATCGAGAGAGGAGATTCGAATCTAGACCTAGTTAATATAGCATGTGTCATGAATTTTGTCGATAGCAGATTTGTGATTATTGTTAAGGTAGAGATATGCTTGACATCGCATTTAATCGTATAGAGAGCTTAAACTTCAACCTTTTTTGATTGCAGTTCACATAGAGATATAGTGAGTTGGTTAATTTAGGTGTTTAACGGATTTCTATCTTAATTGTGGATTGATGTTAATATAGTATTAGTGCATCGAGATGTGGCTCTTACTACGTTCGTGTTCTTGATTAATAAACTAGAATATTGAATTGAGTTGGAATAAAGGTTGGAAAATCAGAGGGAAGCTCAGGGTGAAATCATAAGTCTAATTCTCCATTAATTGTTTGAAATACCAGATTTCGTTATTGGTGACTGTTTTGTGATAATTTCTTTATTTATTAATTTTAGTTTCTTTTATTTATTTTAAAAACATTGAATTGATTAGTTTAATAAAATTAGGGTTAATATAAAATTGATAATTGTGAAATTAAGATTCTTGATATTTTGTCCTCGTGGGTTCGACAACTCTCTTATCATTATATTACTTGTTGACCGTGTATACTTGCGCGGGTTTATCGGTTGTGAAATCGACCAACAAGTTTTTGGCGCCGTTGCCGGGGACAATTTAGCCGAGATTTTAATATTTGTTTTTACAATATCAGTTTAATTAGTCCAGTTTTACTTAAACATTTTTATTTTGTTTTCTCTATTTTAGGTTTTCGACATTGGTTTATGCAAACACGATCTAAACATCCAGACTTGCTTCCTTTTGAGGACGACATTGACAGACGATTTCAAAAGTTGAATAAGTGGATTGAGGAAACAAGGAACGAATTCGAAAATTTTGATAAGGAAGAAACGATGGCTGCCGAAGACCAGAAAGCGTTGAGGGATTTTACCACACCTAGGGTAACTAATCTGCAGTCGAGCATTACTAGGCCTGCAATAGCTGCGAACACTTTTGAAATAAAGCCTGGGACCATTCAGATGATGCAGAACTCATGTCAGTTTGGGGGAATGGCAAACAACGATCCGAATGAGCATTTGATCAGTTTTCTGGAAATGTGCGACACGTTCAAGTACAATGGGGTGTCGGATGAGGCAGTGAGACTTTGCTTGTTCCCATTCACCTTACGGGACAAGGCGAAGAGTTGGTTACATTCTTTACCGCCGGGTTCGATCACTACGTAGGAGGATTTGGCTCAAAAATTTCTTGCCAAATTTTTCCCACCGGCGAAGACTGCGAAAATGAGGAATGACATCACAATGTTTGAGCATCAGAATGGGGAGTCACTTTATGAGGCATGGGAGAGATACAAGGAATTACTCAGAAAGTGCCCACATCATGGATTGCCCAAGTGGTTACAAATGAACACCTTCTATAACGGGCTACATGGAAATGTCAGAACCAGCATTGATGCGGCATCGGGCGGTGCATTCATGGCTAAGAGTTACGAGGAAGCCTACAATTTGATAGAAATAATGTCGGTAAATAACTACCAGTGGCCCACAGCAAGAATGACACAGGCAAAGGCGGCTGGGATCTTGGAATTAGATGGAGTAACAGCTATACAAGCACAGCTTTCTGCATTATCCATGAAGTTTGATACGATGAATGAGAGGGTAAATACGATGGTAGGGGCTCAAGTTCAACAAGTTCAGTAGGTTATGGTAGTATGTGAATTGTGTGCGAGTGATCATCCGACAGAGCAGTGTGCAATAAATCCAGCATCCGTTCAGTTCATAGGCAACTACAACAGAATTCCGCAAAATACTTACCAAAACACCTACAACCAGGGGAATAGGAACCACCCAAACATTTCATGGAGCAATAATCAGCAAACTCAAGCTCCACGAACATCATATCCCCCTGGTTTTTATAGTCATCCACAACAGATTCAACAGCAGGACAGGAAATCTAATGGAGAGGAATCATAGGCAAGGTACATGACTAGCAACGATTTGGCTATGAAGAATCAAGCTATTGCTATCAAAAATATAGAGAATTAGATAGATCAAATTGCATTGGCATTGAATAATAGACCACAAGGAACATTACCTAGCGACACCGAAAGAAATTCGAAGGGTAATCATGAGCAATGTCAAGCAGTTATGTTGAGAAGTGGAAAACACCTCGGTGGGAATAGTGCAGAAAATTCAGCAACACCAAAGGAAAAAAGTTGATGGCGATAGAACGCGTGGAGGTAACAAAATGAGGAAACAAAGTTAAGCAATGAGATTGTTTATCCTCCACCGCCATTTCATTGAGAGGGTCCAAAAGCAATCGAGATAAGCGATTCAAGAAAGTTTTTAGATGTGTTCAAGAAACTCCATATTAACATCCCATTCGCAGAGGCCCTAGAACAAATGTCGAGTTATGCGAAGTTTATGAAGGCAATTCTGTCGAGGAAGAAGAAATGGGAAGACTTCGAAACAGTGGCACTAACAGAGGAGTGTAGTGCAGTGTTACAGAAAAAGCTTCCACTAAAACTCAAAGACCCGGGGCTTTTCTTATCCGTGCACGATCGGAAGATGTCTTTTAACAAGTGCTTATGTGATTTGGGGTGAGTATAAACTGATGCCATTATCGGTATATTCGTAATTGGGTTTGCCCGCGCCAAAGCCTGAATAATATTTCATTGCGGTTGGCGGATAGTCGATCACATATCGAGAGGCATTGTAGAGGACATTTTGGTAAAAGTGGATAAGTTTATATTCCTGCGGACTTTATCATACTGGATTTCGATGAAGATAAGAACATCCCGATCATCCTAGGGAGACCTTTCTTGGCCACGGGAAGGACACTCATAGACGTGCAAAAAGGAGAACTGACAATGATAGTCCAAGATCAAGAAATAAAATTCAATGTGTTCAAGGCCATGAAATATCCTACGGATGAGGAAGAGTGTTATCGAATGGATTTAATTGAGCAAATTTCCAGCGAAGATATTAACAAGAGTTTGATCAATGATCCGTTAGAAACAACCTTATTGGGGGATGAAGAAAAAGATGACCCAGAATTTGTGGACTTATTACAGATACTAGACTCATTTCCACGAGTTAAGCCGATTGAAGCCGGTTGAACCTCACGCTTTGCAGGAGAGCGATTCTTGAGAAAAATTGAAACCATCATTGGAGGAGCCACCGACATTGGAACTTAAGCCACTCCCTAAACATCTCAGGTATGCGTATTTAGGCGATTTAAATTCTTTACCTGTAATTATTTCTGCTGCACTTAACGAATTGCAGGAAGAAAAGTTGCTGAGGGTGCTTAGGGATCATAAATTAGCAATTGGATGGACGATTGCGGATATAAAAGGCATTAGCCCATCATTTTGCATGCACAAGATTCTGATGGAGGATGATGCAAGTCCATCGGTGGAGCATCAACGTCGACTTAACCCAATCATGAAGGAAGTGGTCAAGAAGGAAATTCTGAAATTATTGGATGCCGGTGTCATATATCCAATTTCCGACAGTAAATGGGTAAGTCCGATTCATTGTGTGCCTAAGAAAGGGGGAATGACGGTAATTCAGAATAAGGATAATGAGTTAATTCCAACAAGGACAGTGACGGGTTGGAGGGTGTGCATCGATTATAAGAGATTGAATAAGGCAACCCGAAAGGATCATTTCCCGCTACCTTTTATCGATCAAATGTTAGACAGGTTAGCGGGACATGAGTTTTACTACTTATTGGATGGATATTCGGGATATAATTAGATTGCTATCGCTCCTGAGGATCAAGAAAAGACAACATTCACTTGCCCTTACGGCACCTTTGCATTCAAGAGAATGTCATTCGGACTGTGCAATGCATCTGCAACTTTCCAGTGGTGTATGATGGTTATTTTCTCGGATATGGTGGAGAAGAACGTTGAAGTCTTCATGGATGATTTCTCGGTCTATGGGGAAAATTTTGACACTTGCTTAGAGAATATGGTCATGGTATTGCAGTGGTGTAAGGATACAAACCTCATACTAAATTGGGAAAAATGTCACTTTATGGTTGAAGAGGGCATAATTTTGGGACATAAAGGTGTCGGCTCAAGGTTGGAGGTGGACAAGGCAAAGTTGGACACGATCGAAACTACCTCCGCAGGGCTCGATTAAGGGCATTAGAAGTTTTACGGGGCATCTTTGGGTTCTCTGAGGAGGTTCATAAAAGACTTCTCTAAGATTGCAAAACCTCTATGCAGTCTTTTAGAGAAGGATGCCACTTTCAGCTTTACTGCGGAATGTAAGTCTGCGTTTGACCTATTGAAGAAGAAATTAACTATAGCCCCCGTGATAGTCGCACCGGACTGGAAAATGCCATTCGAACTTATGTGTGATGCGAGCGACTATGCGGTCATTTATTTTGGGCCAAAAGCGAGACAAGGTGTTTCACGCCATATACTATGCAAGCAAAACACTCACAGAGACTCAAATGAACTACACTACTACAGAAAAGGAACTGCTTGCAGTGGTATACGCGTTCGAAAAATTTCAGGCATACTTGATCGGGACTAAGGTAATAGTCTACACGGACCATTAGGTGATTCGGTACTTAATAGCGAAAAAAGATGCTAAGCCACGCCTTATCCGATGGATTCTCCTACTTCAAGAGTTTGATTTAGAAATTAAAGATAGAAAGGGGACGGAGAATCAAGTTGCCGATCATTTATCAAATTTGGAAAATCCGGAGAAAAGGATGAAGATAGATGTGTGATCAACGAGACATTCCGGATGAAGCGATTATTTGGGTTGAATCACGAAATTTCCGTGGTATGCAGACTTAGCGAATTATGTGGTAAGCAAGATGCGTCCACCGGATCTTACACGACAACAGAAAAAGAAGCTTCTGCATGACGTCAAGTGGTACATGTGGGATGAACCGTACTTATTCAAACAATGTGCCGATAAGATGATTCGACGATGTATCCCATACAGTGAAGTCCACAACATATTACAAGAATGCCATTCATCGGCATACGGTGGACATTACGGGAGTGAGTGCACCGCGGCAAAAGTTCTTCAATCCGGGTTTTATTAGCCCTACGATTGTTCAAAAAGCGCCACCAATTTGTGAAAACATGTGATAGATGCCAAAGGGTGGGAAACATATCAAAAGCGGAATGAGATGCCCTACAAACAATTCTTGAAGTGGAAATCTTTGATGTATGGGGCATCGATTTCATAGGACCATTCCGTCGTCTTTGAGCAATCGGTATATTACATTCGCGGTGGATTACGTCTCGAAATGGGTTGAAAGCTGCTGACATTACCATCTAATGATGCCAAGGTGGTCCTCAAGTTTCTCTGAAAAACATTTTCACGAGGTTTGTACGCCAAGAGCAATAATTAGTGATGAAGGCGGTCCTTACGCAATAAGTTGTTTCTGACTCTTTTGGCTAAGTATAGGGGTCAATCACAAGGTGGCTCTGAGATATCACCCTCAAACTAATGGGCAAGCCGAGGTATCGAAACAGAGAAGTTAAGAGGATATTGGAGAAAGTCAAATCCGGAAAGTCGAAAAGATTGGTCGCCGATTGGACTGACGCATTATGGGCGTCTTAGGATTTGCATACAAAATGCCAATCGGGATGTCACCTTATTAACTCTTATGCGGAAAAGGCATGTCACTTCTGGGGTGGAGCTACAACACAAGGCTTCTTGGGCCATCTGAAATTGAATTTTGATCAGCGCGGTAGGAGAAAAGAGGCTACTCCAACTAAATGAGCTCGACAAATTCCGCCTCCAAGCCTACGAGAATGCCAAGCTATACAAAGAAAAAGTTAAAAGATGGCACGACCAGAAAATTGTTCAACGAACATTCGAGCCAGGTCAAGCAGTCTTCTTGTTCAATTCACGGCTGCGTTTGTTCCCCGGAAAGCTTAAGTCGAGATGGTCAGGACCATTTACTATAAAATGAGTATTTCCTCATGGCGCCATTAAACTCTACAGTCGTAATCCGTTAGAAACGTTTAAGGTCAATGCTCAACGGATAAAGCATTACTGGGGTGGCGAGTCAAAGCTGGGGACGGCAAACAACATTACCCTCACGATACGGTAAGAAGCGAGGGAGTAGTCGAAATTTGAAACGACTTAAAAACAAGTGCTAATTGGGAGGCAACCCAACTTTTCTTTATTTTTCATAGTTCATGTTTAATTTGTTAGGATATAGTTTATGAAGCAGTAGTTAGGACTTGTCAATTATAAGTTTTGCTAAAAATCTCTGAAAAGTACTAAAAATCTCATTAAAACTACAAGTCGTCATTAATCTAACGTATTGCATGTTTTTGGTTTCAGGAGAGGTCCAACGTGAGTCAGAGCAACAACGACTACGAAATGGAGGAAAATCGGAAAATTTGCATCTCCACAATTTTTGGCCAAAATATTTTAACAGTGGTCATGCATTTGGTAAACCTTCGTTTAGCACTAACACCCCGTAAGTGGGGTCCCGAATCTGAAGCGGAACACGTTTATTTTAAAATGCACGCCCCTTCCTTCTCTCCCTCATACATACACCTGGTGCTATCTCAGCTTTCTCTCTTAAACCCACGTCTGGCATCTCCAATCAACCTCTTCAACCCATTACCTACATCAAACCCTCATCCCCACTACTACCACTACCTAAATCCATAACACCCACCTCCTACCCCATGAATTCCATCGCGTTCGCCACTTCCTCTCTCCCACATCCCTCCTATATAAACCCTATCTCATACTTCCCATATTCAACACCATTAAATTCGAATTCTTTAAGAAATTAGGATACCCACACTTAAGAGTAGGTTGCTATAGTGTCAAGTTTTCATCTTTTCTCAACTCAATAGAACCAACCTAAGTTTGGGGATCCGAAACATTGTCTGCACGCCAAGTGTTGTGATTAGTGAACCAAGTTTTCGGAGAGAAGTGGTTACTAGCAAGAGTTCCTCTTTGAAACTCAATGGCATCTCAACCAACACCCAAACGCCAACGGGCGAGTTCAAGCGCCGCTCCACCGCCAACTACCTATATGTGCCAAAAATTTGTGAGAGTGTGCTTGGCACCGCCGTGCATTATGAGTACATGCAATCTAAGGCACTTATGCCGAGCATGGTTTGGCCCCTGAGGGAACAACGGGAGATGATGTCCCAAATTCACCAAAAGGTGGATCAAATTCACCGAACATCCGACACCCGCATGATTGTTAATATTGTCAAGGAATTCTATGCAAACGCCAGAAGACAAAGCTCCTTTTCAAAGCGTTTGTCTGCGGGGTCGAATGGTTCCGTTCGATGATGATGCAATCAACGCTTACTATCGATTCTTGAAGTGCCACGCCATTGTCGATATGTCCAAATGAGGATTTTGACCCGGATTATGAGGAGGTTATTAAAAATTTGACAAAGCCGGGCATCTTGGACCAAAGGTAGGAAGGAGGAGCAAGTGTTCAATAGCAAGGACTTAAGCCGATATGGAAAGATATGGTACGCATTTTATGTGCAAAATTGCTTAGTCCCAACACACGCCAGACGTCACCAAAGAGAAGACGTTACTGTTATACGCCATTGTGCAAGATTTCATTATCGACGTCGGGGCCATCATCAGTTTCTCCATCTGCCGGTGCTTACGTGGAAATTTTTCAGGCGGTTTGCCGCACCCTTCACTTATATGTGCGTTGTGCCGCAAAGTTGGGGTGCGTTATTCTGATGATGAGCCAACTCAATCGCCGCTTGCTTTGCTTGATTCACGAATGATTGTGCGGTATTCAGTGTGGGGTGGAGGAGAGTCACATCCACAGGGTTTGGGTTTTATTTTTCCATCAGCGTCGGAAGACGAAGTCGATGTCGAAGATACCTCGGGGGATGAGGATGAAATAATGGGAGATCAAGGAACCAAGCAGGTTCGCAGACTGAGGCATTTTCTAGTACTCAGTTCCTTGAGTTCCAAAATCAAATGAATGCAATATATAGTATAATGAAAGACTGTAGGAAATGCGGCGATTGGCGATGCGCCAAGATCACATGTTTGATGCCATGAATGCATCTTTCGCCTCATTCAACACAATGCTTCAAAGTTTCAACCCGGCAGCTCAATTTCCATATCAACAACCCGGTCCTTTACCTCGATTTCCTCCTAGTGATTCTGATTAAGAAGGGCACCAACCACCGCCCCAGACTTAGACGATTCCAGGGAAGTCCTATTGCACTTTATTGTTATCCAATGAGGGCATTGTCTTATTTAAGTTTGGGGGAGTAATTTGTTTAGTTGCATACATGCATTTTTAAATTTTTGTTGTCATATCTAGTTTTGCATTTTTAAATTTTTGTTGTCATATCTAGTTTTGCATTATAGAATAGGTATTTGCATAGTAGTTAGGATTTTGAATTGATTTCATATATCTAAAAAAAAATAGTTAAATAGTGTGTTTACATATGTCCAACGGTGTCG
Organism: Panax ginseng; assembly: GCA_020205605.1. Taxonomy (NCBI): domain Eukaryota; kingdom Viridiplantae; phylum Streptophyta; class Magnoliopsida; order Apiales; family Araliaceae; genus Panax; species Panax ginseng. The sequence continues at coordinate 50,191,487 of CM035150.1, forward strand.
CATTTTTCATGTTATTTTTGTGGGCCAATGATGAGATTGTGAACAAGTTAACCAATATAGTATGGATTATTAGAACTATGATATAATTTCTGTTATGAATCGATTCTTGGACTTGTTTGAAACTGTTATAAAAGGGGTGGCACTAATAACATCTTTGTTGACCGGTTAGTTCAAATTGATATATAAAAAGTTTCTAAAGGATAATGCTAGGGTGAACTAGAAAATGACAAGGATAGGTAGTGAAGGCTTAACTTAGGCACAAACCTAAGTTTGGGGGAATACATGTGGGATATATAAGCTTGTTTAAAAAATAAAAAAAAAACATGTTGAGTCTTGTGGTGGGTTGAGGAGAAACACTCCCCATAAACACAAGTGTGAGATGGAGCGTAAAACGCACTCACCAACCATCTATCAAAAAAAAAGAAAAGGGAAATAATCACGGGAAAAGAGCAAAAAGCCCTCGTGTAAAAAAAAAAAGAAGGAAGAAAAGAAAGTATAAGTATCCTACATGTACCCTTGAATTTGGTTGAGTTTAATTTTAGTTGAATCGTGCCTATTTTTGAGATTTTTGAGTTTGCACTGTATGATTCCTTCTAAGAAGATGTTTATGTATTGAATTTGGGTCCGTATCAGTTACTTAGATGTTGATCACACACGCACGCTATACCAGTAATAGTTGTTCAAGAATTGAGAATTAATATGTAAGTGTGGATTGGTTTTGATAATTCGTATTGTAGAGTTACATGTTTTCTCTGAGGCCGATGGGATAAGTTAGTTTATGCGATGTTGTTGGATTTTTAGGCATTTAGATTGTTATTGCATTTCATTGCATTGCATAGCATGTAGTTTGTTTTGTGCTCGAGGACTAACACGGTTTAAGTTTGGGGGATTTTGATAAGTGGATTTTATATACACGAATCGATATTCATTTCAAGTTTAAATTCGTAGTTATTTTCATGTTTTGTGTTCGTTTTTACTCGTTTCATGATATTTTATGTGTAGGGTGGTCATGGATGCAATTGGTGAGGAAAGGCGGTCTTTTTGGAGCAAAAGTGGAAAAAAGTAAAAGTAAGAAAATCTTGATGTCGATAGCTTTAGCTACTTGGCGTGCTTGTTTATTTATCATATGTACCCCCCAAGGCGGGGGTACCATTTTTCGCACTTATTGTCTGTTTGGTTTTGACTTCTGTTAGAGCTCGGTTTATGGGATTGGGCTGATGCATTTGGACTCTAATAAAAGAAGAATTCGGCCAGAAGAGAGGAGAGTTTACTATTACGTAGAAAAACAACAATTATACAACACTAAGGCAAGAATTCAAGAGCGATTTCAAGGATTGAAGAGCGAACGTTGGAGGAGTAATTTTCAGAGATTATTACGACGGTTGCGAATCAAGGCTACGTGAAGGGGTTTTCTTTATTCTTCTTCTCTTTAGTCTTATTTGTAATTGGGATGATGTTTTCAACAAATTATTTAGTTTTTAATTCATTCGTTATGAACTAATTTACTTATTAGACTTGTGATGGATCTTTGGGCAAAACGATGATTCTATAACTTTGATTTTCAATTCAAGAAGATATTTTCAGTTTATCTATGTTAATTTGAGCGTGAATTTATGAATTTCCTGATTATCAGTTCTTTGTGGATTTGAAAGGAATCGAGAGAGGAGATTCGAATCTTGACCTAGTTAATATAGCATGTGTCATGAATTTTGTCGATAGCAGATTTGTGATTATTGTTAAGGTAGAGATACGCTTGACATCGCATATAATCGTATAGAGAGCTTAAACTTCAACCTTTTTTTATTGCAGTTCACATAGAGATAGAGTGAGTTGGTTAATTTAGGTGTTTAACGGATTTCTATCTTAATTGTGGATTGATGTTAATATAGTATTAGTGCATTGAGAGGTGGCTCTTACTACGTTCGTGTTCTTGATTAATAAACTGGAATATTGAATTGAGTTGGAATAAAGGTTGGAAAATCAGAGGGAAGCTCAGGGTGAAATCATAAGTCTAATTCTCCATTAATTGTTTGAAATACCAGATTTCGTTATTGGTGACTGTTTTGTGATAATTTCTTTATTTATTAATTTTAGTTTCTTTTATTTATTTTAAAACCATTGAATTGATTAGTTTAATAAAATTAGGGTTAATACAAAATTGATAATTGTGAAATTAAGATTCTTGATATTTTGTCCTCGTGGGTTCGACAACTCTCTTATCATTATATTACTTGTTGACCGCGTATACTTGCGCGTGTTTATCGGTTGCGAAATCGACCAACAGTTACTCAACCACTTCGGATGATCCCTTGATGACTTCCTTGAATATCATTCCTCTTGATACATGATTGTTGCACATGATGGGTTTCTAAGATGACTGTAAGCACTTCTTCTAGGTACTTAGAAACTTTCCCATGCTTGCCACCATGATGACGTTTGTGATCTCCTTTCTTGATACTTGATGCCTTCTCATGATGGACTTGCTAAGATGACTGTGAGTTCTTCTCTATAGTACTTAGAGTCTTTCCATGATGGACACCAAGATGACATGACGTTCTTCTTTCTCTCGACAGTTCAGAACACTCTTCATGTAGTAGAACTCTCACTTCTACATTGTAGAACTCTCACTTCTACTTCTTCATTTGCATGTCTTTGAGTGTTCTTGGTGGATCGTAGAGTGAGCCTTCAGACTCACTATTTTACATGGTTTAGAACATTCCACCGTTACTCCAAACTCGGCAACTCCAGCAACCTTTGATCTTTGAAGTTCTTGCTGATTTATACTCCTTCCCAATCCTTCCATTGGAAAGTAGCCATTGAAAGTTATTCAAATATCTTCACAGATCTCGAGTTGCTTGAGGTAGACTGCAGATGTGATATGTCATAACTTTTCTGACACTGCAGTCTACTGTTTCACCTACCCCATCAGAGATGTCACTTTAATGTCTTGGGTAGGTCGAAGACTTTATTTCCTCCTTCTAATTTCTCGATCAGAGGTTGTCATTTTGCATCTATGCTCTCAATAAGCTCTTGTTCGAATATTACCCTTCAGATTGAACCGTTGCCAATGCTTCAGTCTTCAGCTATTCGAACTCTACGATTCTGATGCATGTCTTCAAGGACCTGATCGTAGTGTCATGTTGACTGGTAGAGACAACACTACGATCTTGAAGAGTGTTGATTGAATCTTCAATGTAGAACACCTCTTCCTTCTTTTATGCAGCGCTTCAACACTTCTATTTGCTTCAACAGTTCTTAGATACTGATGACTTGACTTCTTTGCTCTGGGCCCTTCTGAATAGCAAGACACTTCAGATTTGTGGCGTGTCCAGCTCGTTTTCTCCTTGTGATCTCCCGTTTACTTATCATCAATGGACTGACCCAATGCTTAATTACTTTAGCCTTGTTCTTCAGAAGCTGTCCAGTATCTCTATATGTACTTCATCAGTTCTTTCTTTGTTTGGCAAACACTACGATCCCGGTTGCTTTCAAGATCGTCGTCTTCTGTCTATTTGATAGCAACTGCACTTGCTTACTTTTCTTAGTCAGTTACTGAAGTCTTCTTCTGATCTCCTTGTGGAAGACTTCATCTTGAATGGCTTCACAACTCAATCTGGATGCTGATTGGGTTGGTGCTTAGATCTTCTGTTAGCTTGCATGTCATTCGTTGAGTGCTCTCTGGTTTCCTTTATGATGGGATGTATCTTTGCGGTGCCAACCAGAGGCTTCATTCCTTTGGATATTTTGGGAGTGTTCATTTGTTGAGAATCGTATTTGCTCTACGATTCTGCCTTGGCATTGTGAGCACATTTATTGAGGTCGTAGTTATGCACTTTACGATTCTGCTTTGGCTGTGCAGACACTACGACTCCGAGATCAGATCTTGACACTCTACAATTTCGGCCTTGTGTTTGTTGTCTTCATCTGATCTTGCTCGACTATGATCTCTGCATGTAATCAATAGACTCTACGACTCAGAGTGTAGTCTACGATCCTTGACTTGGCTTCGGAAGATACTCGGTCGACTCGTAGGCAGGCTGCCTCTACTATTCTGAGCATGACTTCCTCAGTAGACTACAGCCCTGAGGAAGTTCTCCTCGACACACTACGATCCTTCCTCATCCCTCCTGGTAGTCTACGAACTCTGAGATCTACTATCTTGCAGACTACAATTCTGCCTCGATAGCTCTCGAGTTTTCTTTGACTCTCCTGGCAGACTACAATTTCTGGTGCAGTGCTCAATGATCAGACAAGCCTATCTATTACATTATAAGATCAACCTAACATGCTTGATCTTTATATGTTAATAGTCCTTGTACATCATTTCTTTTTAAGGACTTTACAAAGCTGTTTTGCTTATGTAGGATCAACCTAACATATTTGATCAATTTATTCTAAGTCCTTGTACACGTGTTTCTATTATCTGTCAAAGAACTTTACAGCTTTTCTTAATGCAAGCATACTTGCATATTCATTCATATATATCATAATCAAATCATATATAAATAGGAATAACATTCACATGTTTATTCCTGACATACTCTACCTCTAGTGAACCCATTTTCAATCAGGAAGTTAGTTAGTGTTTCATACCATGCTCTAGGTGCTTGTTTAAGACCATATAAGGCTTTGTCTAATCTATAAACATAATTAAAAAGAGATGGATTGATGAAACCTGGAGGTTGCTCTACATAGACTTCTTCTTGAAGTTCTCCATTCAGGAATGCACTTTTGACATCCATCTGGAAGACCTTGAACTTCATGTGAGCAACAAAGGCAAGAAAGATTCTGATGGCTTCTAGTCTGGCAACAGGTGCAAATGTCTCATCGTAGTCAATGTCTTCTTCCTGAGAATAGCCCTTGGCCACTAATCTTGCCTTGTTTCTGGTTATTACTCCATCTTCATCCATCTTATTTCTGAAGATCCATTTGGTTCCAATCACAGGATGACTCTTTGGTCTTGATACCAATCTCCATACTTTGCTTCTTTCAAATTGGTTGAGTTCTTCCTGTATGGCTTCTATCCAACTGGAGTCTTCCATAGCATCCTCTATCTTCTTTGGTTCCATTTATGACAGAAAGCTTAGATAAAAGCATTCATTTTGGGTGGCAGCTCTTGTTTTGACTCTTGCACTTGGATCTCCAATGATTAGATCTTGTGTGTGATCTCTTGCCCATCTGTTTCCGGTTGGAACATCTGTCCTGATACCTTCTTGTCTTAAATCTTCAAGATTTATTTCTTCTTCTTGGTGTGGAGGTTCGTTGTCTTGCATAGACCTCTCTACGATCTCATTTTCTTGCTCAACGATTTCACTATCTGGCACTACGATCGTAGTGTTAAGCTCGACGACTTCATTCGTAGTGTCTGCACTATCGGTAGTATTGTCTTGAAGCACTGTTTTGTCTAAGTCTGTTTCATCAAAGATGATGTGAATCGAGACTTCAACACTCAGTGTCTTCTTGTTGAACACTCTGTAGGCCTTACTTTGTCGCATGGCATATCCAAGAAAGATTCCTTCATCGACTTGGGTTGAAATTTTGTCAATCTCGCTTCCCATTGTTGAGAATGTAGCATGCATGCGGTAGAATACATGAAAGTAGCTGACACTTGGCTTTCTTCCTTTCCACAGTTCGTAGGGTGTCTTCTTGATCGTAGAGTGTATCAGTGATCTATTCTGCGTGTAACATGCAGTGTTGACGGTTTCTACCCAGAAGTATTCAGGTAGATGAGCTGCTTCTAGTAGAGTTCTTTCAGCCTCTATCAAGGTTCTATTCTTTCTTTCAGCTACTCCATTTTTTTGAGGAGTTCGTGGAGCTGAGAAGTTATGACTTATGCCATTGTCTGTGCAGAACTGATCCATTTCTGAGAAATCAAATTCTCTTCCATGATCACTCCTTATAGCCTTGATTTTCTCTCCTTTCTCGTTCATCACCAGTCTGAACATCTTTATCAATTGGGAGCTCGTTTCATCCTTTGATTCAGGAAGAATACCCATGTGAATCTGGTGTAGTCGTCGATTATAACAAGAGAATATCTTTTCCCTCCAAGACTTGTTGTTGGAATTGGTCCAAATAGATCCATATGGAGCAACTGCAGGGGCTTGTCGATTGAGTTGGCAGTTTTGCTCTTGAATGAGCTTCTGGTTTGATTTCCAAGCTGACAGACATTTCATGGCCTTTCTTTAACAAAGTTGAACTTGGGTAGGCCTGCAACAAGATCTTTTGATGCTAGTTTGGACATGCTTTTGAAGTTTAAGTGGGACAACCGTCTATGCCATAGCCAGCTCATTTCTTCATATGCTTTTGCCAGAAAGCATATTATCTCGTCTGAGCTTAGTTGACCAAGATTCACAGTGTAAACATTTTCTTCTCTTGTCCCGGTTAGCTTTACAGCAAATGTCTTCAAATCTCTGACTTGACACTGGTTGTTGAGGAATGTTACTTGATGACCCTTGTCGCAGAGTTGGCTGATGCTTAGAAGGTTGTGTTGGAGACCTTCCACATATGCTACTTTATTGAACGACACTGCACCATTACCAGCAGAGCCATATCCTCTTGTCTTACCCAAGCCATTGTCTCCAAAGATGACTGAGGGACCCTCCTTCTCTATGTAGTTAGATAGAAGGGCTTTGTTCCCAGTCATGTGTCTTGAGCATCCACTGTCCAGCTACCAGGTTGTGATTGTGGAGCTCTTTTCCTGTCATAACATTGAACCTTCATTTTCGTACCCATATTTGCATGGGTCCTATTTTGTTAGTACCCTTGGGGACCCAAATCTGTCTGATCTTGGGTCTCACATGCATGGAATTATAATAGCATTTTGTAGCCTTGTGACCTACTTTGTTGCACACAAAACATCTAGTGTGATGCATGCATGTGTGTGTATGATAATTCATCATCCATTTGGACTTATGTGGTTCTTTAGTTATCCTTTTGTTAAACTGATTTTCCTTCTTCCACGTGTCCTTGGGTTTCATAAATAGTGATGAGTGTGCCTTACCTCTACTGTACCTTCCCGGTTAATTCATAGAGTTGGTCTTACTTGACTCCATGATTCTTCGAGGTTGGTAAGTAGAGATTGGGTTACTCTTCTCTTTTATAAAGCCCAGGCCAGCATGAGATCCTTTACTCCTTTGAGTATGAATGGAAATAGTATAACAAGGTTGGACTGGTTCTTCCTTCTGTAAGGATTTCACAAAGGTAATGCTTCTACTAAAACTTGAGGCATTACTAGTGCTAATTTCCTTTGTCTTTTCCACACATGGCTCTGAAGTGGATTCCCCAAAGCCTAGGCTTGTTCTATCAAATGTATTTCTCTGACTAGAGAGCAGGGAGTCCATAGATGATAAGGATTTGTTCCATGTAGAGATAGTCTTTTCTAGTTCCTCAATTTTAGAGGTTAGATTAGACTCTCTTTGTGCATTTAGTTTATTTGTCTGTTTTAAGATCTCATTCTCAGCCTCAAGCTTGGAGAAAAAGTTAGTACTTAGAAGAGTTGTTTCAAGCTCTTCTTGAACTTTCTTTTTCTCCTCTTGAAGAAGTGAATGATCCTTAGACAGGACTCTGAACCACTTCATGTATTGATGTAGATCAGTTGTTATGCCATGCAATGCAGTTCTCAAATCATTAATGTCTACATCAGGAGAGTTGAAGTCAAATACCTCATCGAGACTTACTTCATGTATGTTGGAATTTTGTTTGTCCTTTGCATGTTTGGCCATTAGGCACAGATTAGCCATTTGTGGTTCTTCATCATCTCCAGAATCAGGATTGGAGTCATTGTCTGAATCACTCCATGATCCTCCAGCTACCAGGCCTTTGTCTCTCTTCTGAGGCCTTTTGTTGCCTTTGTATTCCTTCTTTGCATGTGATTTCTTCTTTAGTTCTTCTCTGAGAGGTTTGTTACAGTTGGCAATGAAGTGGTCAGGCTTCTTGTAGTTGTAGCATAGATCATTCATTTGCTCCTGGCTGCTGTAGTTGTTGACCTTATTTGGCTTGCTGGTTTTGCCTTGACACATGAACCTTCTTAGTCTTTTTACCAACATAGCAAAGTCTTCATCATCATCTTCGTCATAGTCAGAGTCAATCTCAGTGTTGACCTTGGATGCACTTTCAATTGCTTTGAGAGCTACACCCTTATCCTTCTTTCTTCCTTTTGATAGGGTTTCAGCTCGTTGAGTCAGCTCCAGTTCGTATGTCAGGAGATTGCCATATAACTGTTGAACTGTCATCTCATGGAGATTCTTTGACTCTCTAATAGCAGTGGTCTTAGCATCCCACCTGCTTGGTAGGGCTCTCATTAACTTTATGATTAGATATTTGTTTGGATAGATCTTCCCATAGGCTAGTCGAGAGTTAAGCAGAACATTGAATCTCTCGTATGTTGTAGTGACGTTTTCTCCTTGAACATGAGTAAACATCTCATACTGCTGTGTCAGGAGAGATTGTTTGTTTTCTCTTACTTCTTCCGTTCCTTCGTGCATGATGAGTAGAGCTTCCCAACCTTCCTTCGCTGTTTTGCTGTTGACAACATTTTTGAACAGATCGTCTTCTAAGGATTGGAACAAAATGTTATTGGCCTTCTTGTCGAGTTGGACAACTCTCTTCTCATTGTCAGTCCATTCTTCTTTGACTTTCATTTGTATTCTGTTTGGATCGTCCGTAGTTGGTGCAAGCTTTGTTGGAATATAGGGCCCATTTTGAACGGTCTCAAATAGATCTTCATCTATTGAGTCCATGTATGCTTGCATATGAACTTTCCAGCTTGCAAATTTATCCTTGTTGCACATTGGTGGCTTGCTGCCTCCTCCAGTCCTTGATTCGCTTGGTAAGTGTGCCATTGGATCTAATAAAGCTTTGTAGATTGTATAATAGAACCTGTTTTGATACCAATTGTTAGTTCTCGGAGGCACAATAGTTATCTAGAAGGGGGGGTTGAATAGATATTTAAAAATCTTTTCGTTTTAACTTGTTAGAAGATAATGATTAAAACTTTAGCGGAATTAATATTTGTTTTAATCTCCCTTAAGATAGTGAGTTTGTGAGAGTGAGGCAGATATAGTAGTTATAGTAGATATAGCAGTTATAGTAAGAATGTAAGAGACACAGTCGTTTTAAGTGGTTCAGAGCACTTAAAGCTCCTAGTCCACTCTTCTACTCCTCGAGTAGGAAATCCACTAACGATGTCTTTTACAACTTCTGAATCGCACAGATTCCTTCTAGACCAGCAGTCTAGGAACTTCTTAGTTCACTCTTGAACTCTTCAAGTCCAGCAGACTTGGCTCTTTTACAGTTCACTTAGAACTCTTCAAGTTCTTCTGACTTGGAACTTTTCTTGCTTAATTGGTAGATGTTGAGTTCTTGATGGTTGCTACTCGATTCTTTGTTTAAGCACTTGTTCGAAAGAACCGAGTAAATGAGCAAGCTTTTTCTTTTTTTAGATCGTAGAGTTGAGCTTTGAGAGTTCTTGTACGTTTTTGTTCAAAACTTTCTTGCTTCTCTCATCTGCTTGATTTGCATATATGTGATCTTGAAAACTATCTGTTGGATCCATCCGATTTGAAGCATTAAATGCATTTGACCTTTTCGTTCTTTGATGGAGACTTTTTCGCACATCTTCCGAATTGCATTCGCCCACCGACACATACAGATCGCTTTCACCTAACACCTGAAAAGGTGTTTTCCCCCTTACCAATGGTACTTTCCTTAGCTTCTTCAATACGCTTCTTTGTTGTATTCTAAGGATATCTCTCATGTCTTTGGGACTGGTGAGTACTACAACGTTTAGAATCCATTTCTCATATGTTGGAGTTTGTCTCCACATAAAGCGTGAGGCTTGATGCTTCTGACATAAGACAGATGATACTCTACGATTTAGATCGTGGTACTCTACGATTCAGATCGTGGTGACTTGTCGCCTTTGTGCTTGGTCTGATGCTATCAGCCGAGAGCACTAAGATTTCTCTTAAATACTTGCACACTACGATCTTCTCTTGCTGGAGTTGTAAACTCTACGTTTCTAAGAGCACACTACAATCTTCTTTTGCTAAATTTGTAAACTCTACATTTTCGAGAGCACACTGCGATCTCTGAGTTGGCTCGGCAAACAATGGGACCACTCTACGATTTCTGAAGAGGCCCTTCAAGGAAGGCACACTACGATCCTTGAAGCTCTACGTTTCTGCCTTGACTTCTGTAATGTTGATCAGATTGATACACTATGAATTCTTCGAAGCCTATCTATTACATCTCAAGATCAACCTAACATCTTTGATCTTTCTATCTATACATTCATTTACAGAATGATACACGTTAAGAGCTTAGATCAACCTAACAAATTTGATCTAAACTAAGTCCTTGTACATATATTTCAAGAAGGACTTTATAAATAATCATGAGCATTTACATTTAAAACATCAAATCAAAATATGCATTCTCCCAACAATTTTCATAACCAATGAATACATAATCAATGGTTTTTGGTCCTATCTTAACCTTTTTAGGTTTAGGAACCATCACTTTTGCTAGACACCCCCACACTCTTAAGTATTTATAACAAGGTCTATGACGTTTCCATAATTTATAAGGTGTTTTGTGAGTTTTCTTATGAGGCACTTTGTTAAGAATATAATTTGCAGAAAGCAAAGCTTCAACCCACAAATTCTGGGGTGCTCCAGAACTAGTTAACATAGCATTCAACATTTCTTTCAATGTTCAGTTCTTGCGTTCAGCAATACCATTAGATTGAGGTGAATAAGGAGCGGTAGTTTGGTGAATAATACCATGAGTAGAGCATATCTCTTCAAATGGTGATTCATATTCACCACCTCTATCGCTTCTTATTGCTTTAATCTTTTTGCTAAGTTGATTTTCAACTTCAATTTTATAAAGTTGAAACATTTCTATAGCCTCATCTTTCCTTCTTAGCAAATATACATAACAATATCTTGTGCAATCATCAATAAAGGTAATGAAATATTTTTTCCCACCTCTTGTTTGCACAAACTTTAAGTCACATATATCAGTGTGAATTAAATCTAAAGGTTCAGTTTTTCTTTCAATAGAATGAAAAGGTAATCTTGTCATTTTAGATTCCACACAAATTTCACATTTATGTTTTTTATTAATATCAAATTTAGGCAAGAATTCTAAATTAATTAATCTACGCATTGTATCATAATTAACATGTCCTAATCTAGCATGCCATATATTTGAAGATTCCAACAAGTAAAGGTAAGAATTAATTTTATTATTATCAATAGACTTGAGACAACAAAGAATTACATTCATCTTAAAGAGCCCATCAGACATATAACCCTTTCCTACAAACATATCATTCTTGGTAAGAACAAATTTATCAGACACAAACACCAACTTGAAGCCATTCTTGCTAAGCAAATGACCCGGACACTAGATTTTTTGCGGATATCCGCACATAAAGCACTTCATTCGAGTCGGGTTCTTTGCCAGATGTCATTTTCAGTATAATCTTTCCACGTCCTTGAACCTTTGAACATGAGGAGTTTCCCATGAAGAGTTGCTCATCATTTTCTACTGGTTTGTAGATAGAAAACATCCATTTGTTGGAGCAAATGTGGCGAGTAGCGCCAGTGTTCACCCACCATTCTTTGGTGTTTCCTACCAAATTGCATTCGGATACAACTGCAGAGAGATTAATGTCTGAAATATTTTCAGAAAGTTTTTCAAGTACTGTCACATTTGCTTGAGCCTTTTGCTCTTTCTTGAACTTCTTTGGCCTGCGACATTCATTTGATTTATGTCCTGAAGTGCCACAATTGAAGCATTTGCCTTTGAATTTCATCTTGACTTTGAAATTAGAATTTCCTTCGCGCTTCCTTTTGTTGTTGTTGTTTGTCCTTTGTTCTACCACATTAGCCTTTGCTTCATACAAATTTTTCCCACTCTTCTTTTCAAATACTCGATTGTCCTCTTCAATCCTAAGTCGCACAATCAGTTCTTCAAGATTCATCTCTTTGTGTTTATGCTTAAGATAATTCTTGAAGTCTTTCAATGACGGTGGAAGTTTCTCAATCATTGCAGCAACTTGGAATGAGTCACTTAGTGACATTCCTTCAGAATGAATATCATGTAGAATCACTTGTAATTCTTGAACCTGTGTGATGACTGCTTTAGAATCTAACATTTTATAATCAAGAAATCTACCGACTATGAATTTCTTCATGCCAGTATCTTCAGTTTTATATTTCTTGTCTAAAGATTCCCAAAGTTCCTTTGTTGTTTGAATTGTACAATACACTTTGTACAGTGTATTGTCTAATCCATTCATCACATAATTTCTGCAAAGAAAATCAGCATGTTTCCATGCATCAACTGCAGCCACTTTTTCCTTGTCAGTTTCTCCTTCAACAAGAGTAGGACAATCCTCTTGTAGAAACCTTGACAAATTCAATGTTGTGAGATAGAAGAGCATCTTTTGTTGCCAACGCTTGAAATCAGTTCCATTGAACCTTTCAGACTTTTCTCCATGAGACATACTCACGGCAGGAATGGTACTAGTAGATGCCATTTCTGTTTATACAAAGAAAATTATCAATAAATGTAAACAAATTTACTGCACAGACAAAATGTAACAAATTTTGTTTACAAATTTGTTTTGCAGAATATTTTGTATATTAACACAATAGTGTATATTAACATACAAACAAAATAAACTGTTATATTAACATGCAAACATTAACAGAATATATAATCAGTTAAAATAATGTAATATATATAATATATGTAATATTTACGTAAGATATATAATAACTGAATACTTTATATTAACATGTATTAACATGCAATAAAATTCCAGAACACTGTGTATTAATATATTAACATGCAAAGACAGAGTATTTATATTCTGTTAAAATACTAAATTTATAGTATGCAATATATACATAAAAAATTTGTTTTAAAAACCCATTTTCTGTTTACATAAACAAGCGATTTTAAATAATACTACAATTACAGAACATGTAAATTTACTTTAAGATTGTAATCCATAATATATATAGTATTATTTAATATATATAAATATAATAAAACAGAACAGAATTTTATATATATATATATAACACAGGAAAATATAAACAGATAAATCTGAGTCCTTTGAATTCACAAAGTCTCCTTAAAGCAAATTTATTCCCTCACTGGTGCTAAGGATTAAATGAATAATTGCTTCTCAAGATAAAACGGATTTCCAGTTCTTAATTAGAAGCACTTCAAAATTAAGAACACATCGAATCAAAATTTATGTTATGTACTGAACTTATATTAATGATGCATGGAAGTATTTGCAGAACGGGACGGAAATTTCTTTGCAGAAAACGGGAAGGGAACTACGTAGTATCATGATAATTATTTTTAAAAAATCTGATAAAACATTAAACAGATTTTGTCCAAAAAATATATATCACGACCCGCCCGCCCGACCAGACGGACGGCGGCAGCGGCGCGCACGCGTGGGTTTGAACCATGCCTTGGCTAGGTCCTCTCCCTTCCACAAAAGTGGGGTGCCCCTTGGGGCCCTTCCCATTGAGCAAACATCCCATATATATGTTCTTTATTTTCCCCTCTAATGCCCTTTGTGGGACTTTGGAGTCAATTTTCTCATTCAATTCTTAATGGATTTGAACACATAAATATACCACGTTATACTCCTCACGGAGGAGAACGCATTAGTGCATGGACCCAACATTTTCGGAGTGTGGGTCCCACATTAAATTAAGCCTCAAAATGCTTTAATATTTATCATTGTCAAACCCATTTCCAACATGAACTGTACACATCAGTTCAGGAGGTAGAAATAAAAGAAAAAGAAGAGGAAACCCATCAACAAGATTTTATCCTCAATTTGCCCTTGTCTTTCACTGTTTCTCATATCAAGAACCTCTTTAGCGAATGTGGAGCTGTCTCACATACTTAAACAAATGAACTCAGTTATGTACTTTTGATGATTTTGATAAATATTGGTTATTTTGATTGAAAATTTTAGATTATCAAGCAGAAAAGTAGGAAGAGCAGAGGCTATGCATTCATCACGATGGCTTCTGGGGAAGAGGCTCACTTCGTTGTCAAAAAATTTGACTCTCATGTGAGTTGGTTGTTCTTAAGATTACATTGACTGGGTTGATTTTTTTATTTAGTGTATTTATGTATGTGAATTGTTGTTATGGGTGATTTTGTTTTAGTTGCTTTTGTCATACAATTAGTTTAAACAGTATAATCCACTAAATTTATGCAAAGTTACCTATTTTTTGTATTGAATTTGCAGAGTCTTGCCTGCTATATCTAATTATAAATGGAATTACTCCTTCTGTTCTAAAATTATTCAAGTAAAATTTTTAAGACTTAAAAAGTATTTATAATTATTTTGAATAATTATTCAAAATTATTCGAGTAAAATTATTTAATTTTAATGAATTAAAATTAGCTAGCTGCCCCTTTTTCTTTTAACTAAATAATATTCGCTCCTTTTTCTTTTCTTGGATTGATCCCGAAAATTGAGGTCATTGTTTCTATATGTGTTGCAATCAACCAGTTTGGTCTGATTATTGGTGTTCTTGTCGGTAGCGTGCTGCCTTGTGCATTGAGCCACGATTCTCTGGTCGGTATGCATTGGACCGCTAATATACTTTCCATTTTTTTCAATCTGGGTCAAAATCAAACTCAATGACCTTAACTCCGCTCCCTCGCCGCTGCAACCTACACATCGCTGCTCCGAACCTCCGGTAACCTCTTTCAAATTTTGACCCCCCTTAAATTTTGTTCTAGTTCCGCCACTGGAAGCAAAACATATTATTGGATGCTTTATATATTTTCACTGACATGCAGTATGTTTTATACATTTTCATTAATATATAATATATAAATTCTATTCTTAATGCACAATTTTGTATATATAAATATTATTAAATATGTAAAATATCTAATAATAGATCACGCTTCGTATTTTTTTTATTTTTTTCTCTATCTTCTTCTTTTTTTTCTTTTTTTTATGTTTTTATGCGCTTGCATTACTAATTTGGATGCAAGACTCGTCTCCCTCTCTTACTTGGAAAGATTTGTGTTGAAGAATCCAAATTAAAAATTAATTAGGATTAATTATATATTTTAATACATTTTTAGAAATATTTACAATAATAGTGCATAGATAAAATATTTATAAAAGTAATACATTTTTCCATATTTATTTACAAAATTAATACATTTAGGTATCCTTTAATCGTGGCCCACGATTATCTCCCTTATCTCTTCCCGTTAATCGTAGTTGTGGTTTCTCCCACTTCGTTGATCACACCAATAACCATGCCTGCAAACCCTTCACTCATTATCCTCCACCCAACGCGCTTCTCCATCTTCCTGAAACCCTCCCTTCTCGTTTGACCTCTCTTTCTCCGCCCTTACTACTTTTCTCTCTCCTCTCGAAGCCACTCGTCGTCCTCCTCTTTCATAGAAGTTGAATGATTTAATTCTATATTCAGATGAGAGGGTCTATTCATTTGTGGCTCTTTAACTGGTTTACGGATTTTGTGAGCATTACATACAATTTGGCAATGGTTACTTCGAACGAACGAATCAAAAAGTTATGGTTTAACAATATTTCGAATGTAATTTGTTATTTATTAATTTTTTTATAGTGGATGTTTATGTCCATTATTTTTTAAGAGGAAATTCTTCAGACCAGTCTTTCAGGCTTTCTTGGTGCAAGAAATGAAGTTGCTCAAATTATTCATTTTTTGGTGGATGTCGAGACTACTGTAACAACATGATTCAGTTTTTATATAATTTTAGTTCTACTATAAAATTTAAAATGACGGGCATGGTTTCTATTTTTATGGATGGTAAAGAGTGTTGTTATATTTGATAAACTCACGTCCCGTATGTAAATAACCAAGGTTACCAATCCACCTTCACACTTGCAGTTTTTTCATAGTGCAATTGGTAACCAAACCTTCATACCAAGGTAACCAAACTGTCATATCAAGGTAACCAATCCACCTCCACACTTTCAATTTTTTCATATTGCAGTTGGTAACCAAACTTTCACACCAAGATAATCAAACCTTCATACCAAGGTAACATGGTATAAAAGAATATATAATTGTTTACTGTGAGTAACCATTAACCACATGGTTGGTAATATTTTTTATGGTGTACAGTAACCAAAATTGTTATTGATTAATATTTTAATTTCTGATTCAATCATGAGTTGTCAATATAAAGCAAACATATACATTGAACAATTGGTAACTGTTATAACTATGTAATTTAAAATTATCCATCATCTAGATAAATGGGAACCTTCACATTTACATTAAGCACTTGATAATTGTTCTAATATAAGTTTTTAATTATTTGGTTACTAACAAAAACTAAAATGGTTACCCTTATATGCAAGTTTGGATACCAACTGCACCTCTCAAACTATTTTTATTTTAATATGAGATCTATAAATGACCATCATATATATAAATGGGAACTCTTAATTGGAGTTTCTTATTCCATCATGATGACAGAGTATAAATAAAATATATACATTTAACATTTTATAATAGTCCTGATACAAACTTATAATTATCTGGTTACTAACAAAAACAAAAAAGGTTACCATATATGTAGGTTTGGATACCAACCTAACATTTCAACTGAAATAGCTTATGGATATTGTTCTGAACCAATTTTATGTAAATTTAGTTACTCACAAAAAATAAATGGTTACCTCTATATGCAAATTTAAATACCAAATGTATAATTTCCAGATAATTTTTATGAGTATGTAATTTATAAGTATACATCAGCTAGATAAATAGAACACTCTCACATGTATATTTAACACTTAATGTTTGTCCTGATACAAGCTTGTAACTATCTGGTTACTAATAACAATAATCAAAATATAACATAATAAAACAGTAACAACATAATTATATGATAGTAACCAGAACATATTTTAATGGTAACCAAAACAGAAACATCATGTAATGAAACTCAGTTTAGGCAATCCATGTATACTAAACAATTACATATTAACCAGAATAAAAAATAAAAGTAACCAAAATCCCACATTGAGGTCACAATAATAGTAGCCAAACCATAAGATAACAGTAACCAAAATATAATAAAGAAGTAACCAAATAGTTATATGAAAGTAACCAGAATATATTTTAATAATGATAACCAAAACAGAAACAACATGTATATCCAATCCAGTTTAGACAACACATGTATACTCTCACATGTACATTTAATACTTGATATATGTCATGATACAAGTTTGTAACTATCTGGTTACTACCAAAAAATAAAATGATTACCCTTCTATGCCTGTTTGGTTACCAACTGCACCTTTCAAACAATGTATCAAACACAACTTAGAAGTAACAAATACGAACCAACAAACAATGTCAAATAACTGGTAATATAATCAAATATGTAATCTCATTTACATAAGCTCCAATAAACATTACAGACTCACTAACTATAACAAATGGTTATGGATATCCAACAAAAATCAAAGTACAAAACACAATTCAGAAGGGCAAGACAACGACAACCGAACTAATCAAAATCTGGTACGAATCTTCATGAAAATTCTCTATCAGTCTCATATCAATATCTCGAAGTTGCTGTTGATCTTCTCCAATATTCTCCAATCTCAAAGTTGCATCGCCGTCAGAAAATTTGTCTTCTCCGATCTGTCGTTGCTCTGTTTTTTTCGATATGTAGTTGCCTGTTTTCTTCATTAGTTTGAATTTAGGATCGGTTGGTTAAAGTCGATAACTGACGTGTAGGGAGTTAATGCTCCGTAATTTTAGCAACGTATTATTGTGTTGCATTATTTTTGTAATTATTTTATGGATGTATTATTTTTGTAAATACTTTCTAATTGTTGTATATTAATGTTAAGGACCCAATTAATTAAAATTGGCCCACATGACATATTCAGGACCTGAAAGTCAAATTTTATGCAGTCCACCCTCTTTCAATTACCTCTATCCATTATAAAGTCGATCAATAACTTTTAAAGAACACAAAATTTTATTTTATTTTTAATTTATTAGTACGCTAATATTCAATTAACTAAGAAAAAAAATAAGAGTTAAAATTTAATATACTGACAATATACACAAACAATGTTAAGATTATGACTTATAATTTGGGTAACTTTGTCTAATACATCTATTTCATGTGTTATCATAACACTACTTGCATATATACTTTTACATTAGTAACCTTTTAACTCAAAATAATATGTAGGATATGCAAGTATAAATAGGTGCTCAAAACTGTTTGAAAATTTATATTCTGGAAAAGAGTAAAAACTGTCTTTCTTGAAAAATTGAAGAAAAATCCCTGAAGTCAGAAAGAGGATTGAAATCTATACATTGGGTTTATTTTTTAATAATACTACAAACACAAACTATTTTACAAACATTTTACAAACGGTTGATGTAGCATACTCCATCTCAACTTTTTATACAGAGTCAAATACTACATTGAAACAATTTGTTGATCAATATGCTGATATGAAATATACCACATCCGTATTTTATAAAATAATTTATATCGAGAACTCAAATCAACTTATTAGTCTTATGGATGATACCAAAGATCTGTAATTGTTGTTTATACTCTCCTGACAGATGAGTAATACCCGGATAGCTATGCAAACGATTAGCTGAATTACCAAAAATCATTCCCTAAGCTGGGCGCCAATGCAATTTTAAATTATTAGCATGATAGCAATTAACTACGATTAAAATGAGTTTTATTTTTTAATTAGCAAATAAGAGTTAAAATTTAATATACTAACAGTATACACAATCAATGCTAAATGCTATGATTGTTGCGCGTCATTAAAATATGGGTAAATTTGTCTAATACATCTAGACTATGTTTGTTTACAAGGATTATATTTGAGATAAAATTATTAATCTCAAATATCTTGTTTGTTTTCAAATTTAGACTAGGACTAATTCTAGGATTATAATCTCATAGATTATAGATTATAATTCCGAGATTATAGTCCTTGCAAACAAACATAACCCTACTTCACTAATGATGATGTGTCATAATTCTAACACTACTTCTGTATAAGGCTGTAAAATTAGCAAGCAGTTCGGACTCGATTCATACTCGCTCGACTAAAAGTTCGATTCGAAATATAAATGAATCAAATATGAACAAATTTTAAAATTCAAAAATTATTTGAACCTTCTCAAATTATAATTTTTTAATACTCAAATCATATTAGTTCAAAAAGTTCAAATTGCTCGAACTCAATTCGGAATCGTGCTCGACTCGATAGCTAAATAAGCCTCAATCAAACCTTATCTTACTCAATAAATTTTGTTAACCAAATCTGAACAACTCAATACTCTCGACTCGACTCGGTTCATTTACACCCTTACTTCTGTATATACCGTCAGATTATTAACTCTAAAAATAATAACATGTAGGGCATGCAAGTATAAATAGGTGCTCAAAACTGTTTGTAAATAACCTGAGTTTCTATAGATTCAAGCTCCCGCAAATTACTGATATCTAAAGTAGAACTCATATTTGAACCTCTATTGTAAACATGTTGACATTGAACATCACATGACATAGGGGCATCCTATTCACCACAATGTTCTCAAAAAGATGTATCAATACAAAATAAATATTGACCATAGGATTCTACTCCAGACCTATGCGACATATCGGGTTGCTCTTGATGAGACTAAGATCCACCTGCAAAACACGCACACAATAATAATAATAATAAAATCATAATAACCACCCACGTGATTTTAAGGTTTGTACTTGAGGAGGAAAGCCATACCTTGTGCCCAAAGAGATCCCTGATGTTATCGATCCCATATAGTATCATGGTTGGCCTGGTGCAAGAGAAAGAAGAAGTAAGCAAAAGGTGATACTTGAAGAAAACCAACAAAAAGAATACTAGCCAGAAGAAAAAATAAATTTTATACCGAGTAGTAATTATGCATAGGTAATGATTGGGTCAAAAGGAAAATGTGGACTGCTAATACAAAATTGCGTCAATAATTGTAAATAAAGAATGGTTAAGCACCCGCAAAGGCTGTCCTATCGTAGGAGGTGTGCTATCTTGTAAGATTAAATAGAACATCTCCTATTCTAATTTTGCAACAATCTTAAAGAAGAGAATGGACCTGCCTTTATGTTACATTAGGCTCTCAATAATTTGCTACCTACATTTCCAAGTTTCTTGCCCATCTTTTACAATCTCTGGTGTGCAATATAACACACACACAAATACGCGCTATCTGTGTTACTCGGACACGGATGGAGTGTCCGGTTGGACACGGTATCCGACACGGGTACTTCTCAATTTTGCCAATTTTTTACACTAAAGTGAAGTATAAGTATCCAATTTTTGGACACGGTGTCGGACACGGGTACTTCAGGGCAAAGTGAAGAGTCCGAGTAACACAGCGCGCTATTACATAGAGCATGTCTCAACACTGTAAAATCATAATTTATATATATATAAGAAAACAGTATATGCTTACCTTTCAAGAGAGAGGCCCCATGCAATCACACGAACATCTTCTGGGAGCCCCATAGGGAGTAACATTTCAGGTCTAAACATGCCAGAATTTCCAATCTCCACCCACTTCTTAAATCCTTCATGATAACTGGCACCGTACAATATGTTTAATGTAACTGTTCAATTCATGAAGAGTTACAGCCCTATTGGATAAAAATCATGATATATTACCCGAAAATTTCCATGCTCGGTTCAGTATAAGGATTGTAAGCAGGCTTGAAACGCAACTTGGACATGCCTGAAAAGAAGAAACACAAGGATAAAAGTTTCATTCTCCTATTATTTGTTGCGGATCTTATCCACAATAAAATATTTTATCAAACTGAACGCTTTTGCAAGACATTATCCTTCAAACTCCATTTCCTTGAACATTTACAAATTGTGAAGTCCTGATATTAATGTGTTTAAAGCTAAAATGGCCAACAGTTGAGGCCAGCAATGAATTGATCTATTACCTAGACGGGAGAAAAAGTCATAAAGAACTCCTTGAAGGTCCCCAAGTGTAAGGCCCCGATCACATATTAGACCTGAAATTAGAAAGAGCAATCCATATATGTTAATGACCGCAAGAAGCATAAACAAACGGTTGAGGTGGCTTGACAAAGCATTTAAAAGTACATAATCAGACAGTATAATATAAAATGGAGCAATCACATAGGTCAGGTTACTAGCCAAGCTATGAAATGTCACTAATAATCTAAATTTTCTTCATCATTCATTTTGATACTAATTAGAATCTGCAACATCGCCCATTACCATAGTTCCAAGACTTGATGCATAAATGTATACCAACTCTTCATCAACTGAGTCCCATGCTAAGGTTTGTAGGTAACACAACATATATAAGAAAAAAACCAGTGAAATATTACTAATATTAAGTTTAAGATTGAAATTTTTAAGCAACAAAAATTATGTTTGAATATGTCCTTAGCAAACCATAATTTGTAAATTAATCAACCAGTAAAGTGCGACTCATTTCTGAATGGAGATATTATCAAGCATGTTGAGACTATTCAATTAACAATGGACACCTGAAATTTCCCTTGTCTTGTAATTAGGTAAAATTCTTATTTATTTCAATCATAGTTGTCACGGCGCCACGGCGAGTTATGGCGATCTGTGTTACTCGGACTCGCATGTTTTTGATAGAGTACCCGTGTCAACACGATCCGACACGGGTGCTGGATTTGTGACGGGTGCGGCACTTTCAATCTGGATACAACACTTTCAAAATCCCTAAAATCTATTTGTGATTCAGAAAGGGAAGAGTCCAGAAACTTTCAAAATCCCTAAAATCTATTTGCGATTCAGAAAGGGAAGAGTAAAGAAAGACTAAAAGAGAGCAAGAGATTGAAACTTACCTGCGAGGCTGCGACTTGGGATCTACCGACTGTGGACATCAAATTTTCCAAGTACATCTATTATTCTCCTCTTCTTCTCTATTCTTCTATTTATCTGCCGTAACGAGAGGAAGAAAAAGAGATTAAATACCCCATAGTTTTTATAGTTTTTTAATTTAGTCCCTTTAGGTTTTCTGAAAGTTCAAAATAGCCCCTTAGAAAAATACATATCAGTCCCTATAGTTTTATTTTCTTCTAGAAAATTACATAGTTTCAATCCTTGTAGCTTTGTATATTTGCATTTGGTCCTTAGAGAATAAGAACTTGGTGATAAAATTAGAAATATTATTGTTAAAAAATCATAACATACTGTATCCCCGCATCCGCGTCCAAATTCGGATCCATATCCGCATATCCTCCATTTTTGAATTCATAAGTTCGACACCTAGATTCATGACCGCACACCGACACCCACACCGAGTCGAGTATCACAGATGAGCAGAATCGATCGCCAAGACGCTTTTAGGCGACAATATGACATGTCAATTAACAATGGACACTTGAAATTTCCCTTTTGTCCTGTAATTAGGTAAAATTCTTATTTATTTCAATTATAGTTGTCACGGCGCCAAGACGAGTCATGGCAGTAGTCGACTGCCAGTACGCCTAGGTGACAAGGCGACACGTATGGCGTCCGTATGACGCAAGTCGTTTACAATGTACAATTCATATAATATTTATTTTACTTAACAAATATATTGACAATAAAATTTTATAACCATTAAAACCCAAAACATAACACTATGGAATAACATTAAAACCACAATTATTTAAATACTTAGCAATAACAATCCAAATACCAAAAATAAGACACTTGTTATTAAAAATTAGTAAAAAAATTAAGAATTAAACAAACACCACATAGAAAATAAAGTTCAACCAACCGTCACAAACATGTTTTATCAGTTTAAAATAAATGATAATTTTATACCATAAAGTGGCAATATTTTATCATGTTAAAATTAGATATATATTTGTAAAACAATAATTTTTTTTTAATAATATATATATATATATATATATATAAATATATTTTAAATTTACCGCTTTATCTACAATGGATTAGAAATATATATAAAAAGAAGAAATTAGTGGTAGAATGATCAAATTGATAAAATGTTAGGGCACCTTATTCGTTCTATAAAAAAAATTCTTAGCAAATTATAAATATTAAAGATGAAATTTTTGTTTTATATTTACATTTGTAAAAAAGGAGTTGTTTATTTAGTAGTTGTAGTATGGCATTGAAATTATGATAACAAACTTAAAAATATTATGTAATTTTGTACTATTATCAATAAAAGTGAATTGTTTTTATGGAATAATTTTGTTTTATAAATATTATCTTTTTCATGGAACGAAGGGAAAGGAGTACTATTTACCACTTGAATAAAAGTTTTTTATTTTATTTATTTTTTGTCAAACTGCTCGAGTGAAAGTTGAATAAAGTTCCCCAAACCTAATAATGTCTTTTATTGGAACCTATCTGAACTATTGAGTACATGAGAACTTGAAAAAAATATGTAAAAGTTATACAAACACTAAAACTGCAGTTGTGAACAAGAAAAGCATAGCAGAGAAAGCACTCGAACTGCAGTCGCGGACAAGAAAAAGAAAAACCAGTGTGTGGTCGCCGATAGAGTCGCGAAGAAGTCGCCTTGCTATGATGGGTCTCCTTACTGCGATGGAGTCGCGAAGAAGTTGTGATAGAGTCGCGAAGCGGCGATGGGTCTCCTTGCTGCGAATGCGAATCGATGGGTCATGATGAAGAAAAGCACTCGTTGAAGCCTTGAAGGAGATGTTGCGAGTCAAAATCTACAGATAAGGGTTTTCACCCTTTCTCCTTTTTTAATTAATGGGTCAAGGGGTATTATGTCCATGGGTCAATGGGTATGGGTCAGAAGATGGGTACTGGGTAGATGAGTTAAACATTTAAATTGGGCCAGAGCTGCCAAGGCGCACGCCTTAGCAGCTCTGCCCAAGTCGACCTCTCGCCGTGCCATTTCTCCATCGCCTGAACGCCAAGGCATCGCCTAGGTGACGCCGTGACAACTATGATTTCAATGAACATTCCTTGGAGAACAAACAAAAAAAAGAGCATACAAAACAGACCTCGTAATTGAGAGAAGGCTTTCCTGTTGAATTTAAGTTGTAGTTACGTAATCAAAACAAAAAAGTTTGAATGGGCAAATTGATTTGGTTTGCTGTTCAAAGATGAGGAATTTTAAACTTTAAGAAGCTGTCCTTCTGGAGAGTATTATCACAAAATTTAACACTATTCAGACTAAAGCAACAGATGCTCACATATCTACTTTAGCCTGGTCAAATCTGGCATTGAGTGAATTAAGGCATGAGCCTAAAGAAATGGTCAGTTCTTATATGGGCTTTAGTGGCAAATTCATTTTAAAGTCTAGGCGGTGCCAAGTGAAAACCGTATCTTTCATTCAAAGAGAGAGAGAGAGAGAGGGAGAGTAAATACCTTCTATCTGATGGAACTCTGCAAGATGTGTCCGGTCCACAGCTTCATTTCTGAAAACACGATCCACAGAGTAGTACTTTTGGCCGGCAAAAGGTTTCTGACCACAATTGCAGTTGATTGATTAATTATGAGAAAGTGATCATTATTACTGCAATTGACTATGGTTGCATATTCCCAACCCCCTCCTTGCCAGTATAACAAACACATGCACACCATGAAGAGAGAGAAAGAGGAGGGCAAAAACAAAGCAAATAGAAGATGGAGATATGCTTGATTAGAGTTCAAAATTCAAACTAGGTCATAGCATAACATCAAAGTTCAGAAGCTCGCACAGAAAATTACACTTAACATCAAATAAAAGTTCTGCTTCTAGGCTTCTATAGCTCACATGGACCAAAAAATCATACTTCCTCCATTCCAAAGTACAGGATCAAGTTTGACAAGTCGATTTGATATATTTTCAAATTCAAAATTGATGTGATTTATTTATCTTTTGAAACCAATAAATCTTATAACTATTGATACTATATAGATATTTTACAATTTCATAGTTGTAAAACAAAATTAATTAATATCAACTTTGAATATATCAAATTGACATCACATATCCTATATTTTGGAAGCCGAGGGAGTATTGCCTTTTCAAAGACAAAAATCATAATTTCATAAGCTTCCTCGATAAGCATTAATTTTTTGGATTACCTACAAATTGTGACAATTACAGCTTTTCTATTATAAGACATTGGGTTTGTCTTACTATGAAAATTAAATTCATGCAGAAAATTATACAAAAAGAACACCAACAAAAATAAAATAACAGTAAACAGTTGAAAATATAGTTTAAATATTCCTTCCATATAAGCACATTATTTTAAGAAGTAATGTTTCCTGAGAAATTAAATACAAAAAGTATTTTATCAAATTTATGAACATAGAAGAATGGGATCAAAAAGTTTCGTTTGAACAAAAAAACTCCAAGAACAATTAAAAATTTTAAAAAGAATTAAGTGGATGTATAATAATAAGCCACCTTTACCGTTATACCTTAAAAAATAGGATAATAAAGAGGAATACTCTCTAACAAGGCCTAAAGAAACGTTATCCTCCCACCCAAAGTGAATTAAACCTCTATGACTCTATCCATGGAAGGGACACTTATCAAGCTTACAGAGGAAACCAAAAAAAGAAAAGAAAAGGACAAAGAACTTCTGATACTTACAATGGAAAAGTGAGACTAAGCTGTACTTTTACCTTAAAATATGGGCCAAAAGGTTATACAGCACTATATATCAAGGTTTGAGCTCAACTAAGTAACTAAGCAACAATGAGATTTTTGTTTAGAGAGACTAGGGTATTAGAGAGAACATGGAGAAGAAGAAACCTTGAGAGCAAGGAATGGATAAATAACCTTTTTAATTCATTTCATTCATAAATCATTACAACTATTCTCCTATATACAGAGACTATAAATATAAACCAAATATGCTAACTGCGTCATGGGTATAAACTATCACCCTTATGCCTAAAAGTTTCAGAGAAGGGTAACCAAACTACAAACCTACAACTATCACATATTTACCAAAAACGGAATGTGGTCCAAATATTATACTAACACTATACTTGTATCAATAGGATCAAAAATACTAAAGTTATGAACCAAACTACAAAAGTATATATGATTGACCATTCAAATAATACATCAAAACAAAACCTGTGAAAGTGAATACAGCATCCTCGAGGAAACAGCAGTTGTATGAGTTCGCAAAAGGTTCTTGTTTGCTTCCTCTCTTTTCCACTCATATCCATAACTAGAAAAGATATCTAATTATAAAAGAGCTCTAGAATTGAACCAAAGTAGAACATATACAAAGGTACCTGCTTTGTCCAAAAAAGAGTCCTACATTTTGTTGATTTTGTTTTTAAGAATATTAAGTTTTGCATGACACACTTGGACATATAAAAAATAAATTAAAAATTAAAAATTTATGATAGTTTTTAACATTAACTTAATAAACTTTATAGACTAGAATTTACATTTGGTAAAAAATTATTGAAAAGATAATATCTAAATGTGTCCTACACAAACCTTATTATCCGTAAAAAAAAAAATAGTTGACAAAAAGTAGGAATCTTTTTTTCGGGATGGAAGTAGTATATATATATATATATATATATATATATATATATATATTACATAACAGCATACCCTCTGGAACCATAACCACCAGATTCGTGAACTTGCTTCACCCGCTCAACATAATCCTCAGGTAGTGTCTTTGTGGTGGAAGGTTCTATAAATGTTATAGACATATCAGCATTAGATGGTAATTGGACTCGGCAGATACATATGAAAACATAAAGTCAAAGTGTCAAAACAAACCTTTCAAGAAAAATGTATCATGCGAATCACGAGCAGGATGTTGCTGCGGCTGGAAAAGTGCATCAAAATTCCAGAAGCTGCAAGAAAACAGAATGGGATTAAAATTTCTGATATGTTGTAATAAATTACGACCAACACTTGGTGTAAAGCCCAAAATAAAAATAACAAACAAATGAACAATAGGATATTACAATTTAAGATCTTTTTGGTTTCCCATTCAAAAAGGAAAAGAGCAAAGGAAAATACACTTAAAATAAAATTATATGCTTGCATTATTGAGCATAACTTCTGCAGACTTATTTTGGATGCACCTCAATGACTTAATGTTTTGCAAGTTTTATATATAGGGAAAAGGGAGTATGTGTCTTGCACACACACAAGTTTATGTGTGTCATGCAGTTAATACGACGTAGTTTTGATTAATAAAATGGTGAAATGTCAAAACAACCATTAATGAAAGTAGTGAAGACACAAGCTTGTGTGTCTAAGCCACACGATCCCTCTTCCCATGTGTGTGTATATATATATATATATATATATAGAGAGAGAGAGAGAGAGAGA
The DNA here is from genome assembly GCA_020205605.1 of Panax ginseng. Classification (NCBI taxonomy): domain Eukaryota; kingdom Viridiplantae; phylum Streptophyta; class Magnoliopsida; order Apiales; family Araliaceae; genus Panax; species Panax ginseng. The sequence goes on from CM035150.1 coordinate 50,218,903, forward strand.
ATTTTCTTATGAATTCTGTCAGGTCATTGAACATATACTGATGACAAGTATATCAAAATAGGAAATTACTAACCCATAATTCAACAACTTTCATAAAATCAAAACTTGTACTTTTCACTTTCAGATGTGAGCTGAGAACGATATTTATGGCTTCTTCTCACAGCCTCTTCCCCAGGCATGCATCAGTTGGGTATGCTATCTTAGCTAGGAGTGTTACCGTATGGACAGTGATACGATCCTGACTAGGGCCACATCAAACAAAATTAATGCAATTCAAGTTTCTATTGGTTTAGTTACGAGGGCACGAACTAAACGGTTCAAAGAAGAATTTAATGGTTTAATTCAAGTATTATTGGACTGACCCAATAATACTAAACATAAACTTAACATATGTAGCATTCCTTAGCTATTCAGCAATTCATGTGGGCCTACATAAACTTTAACATATGGCATAACATAATCAGCATGTTATTCATGTAAATCTAATTGGGTGGGCATCATAACAGGTGATTAAGCATTTGGGCCTAACACAACTGATTTCCTATTATATTCCTAATATATTCAGCAATTGATTTACACGAAATTGATATTCAGCAAGTTATCGTAACAGCTTAGTCATCCGAAGGCGGAAAGCATCCTTATCCCAATTCATGTAAGATTTCCGAACGCGACAATTCACAGATTTGCTATTAATCACGTGGTAAGAAGATTCACGCGACAATTGTATTTCCGAATGAGGCAAGGATTATTAGATTTTAGAAAATTAGTTTAAAACTAATGTAATTAGAATTTCCATTCCAATTTTAAGTTTGATTGTTATGTAATTTATTTATTTTGTTATTAGGATTAGGATTACTTTTGAGTAGTATAAAAAGGGGTCAAAGTTCTTGTGAGATTATTCTCCTTTTGGTTCTTTGAGAACACTTGAACTGTTCATAGTTTTTTCTGTGAGGTTCAAACCCGACTTATCATACAACAATATATAATTGTGTGAAACGTCTTCTACCGCATCAATCGTCGATTGTACCAAAGTTCCTGCTTTCATATAAGCACGGGGTCAAGGTGTCGTTGGTATCCATTCAACACAGATTTCCTTACACTATCAATTGTACCAATGTTCTCGTCTCAATATAGACGAAGGGTTGAGGTGTCGAGCGTGTTACACCATACAACTTTACTAGAAACGATCCGGTCGATTACCACCTCACGCAAGCGTACCGTGGAGTTTATCAGACAGTCTAGGGGATAATTAGAGAATAATTAGAGAAAGCAACAAGTTCTTGTTTGTTACTAAAGCTCCAATTTGTAGTGACATAACTAAGCAAGATAAATTACCTGCTTTCGACATAATTGTTTGTTGGCATCTCTTCAAACCTGCACATAGTGAGCAACCAAATTACTAGAACGAAACCTTTTGGATGAAATACTCCTACAAACTAGATTTTTGACACATTCATATACATAACAAAACAACAATCAGGCCATACCCCATTTGAAGAAAGATCATCTGCATTTGCCTTCGTACCTGGAGTAAATAGATATTTGAAATTGAATAAAATTAACATTAACAAGAAAAAAAAAGTCTATTGAAAATTAAACAAAAGTAATAATATCAAAGAAAACAGTCTTCAGATACAACTGGTCAACAACATACCAACTTCATACACTTATCACACGTGGACAGAATAATAGCCTGTAAGCTACATAAGTATCAGCCTTAACGTCTGGCAAGGCAAGCAACATTTACATTATTTTTAATTGACATGTGGCTGTCATTACAGGGACCAAGAGAGGTGGTTATCATAGGTACTGCAATTTTTGCAAGAGTGAAAGTAAAAGCTCTATAGAAAAAGAAAGAGCTGGTACAGTTTGTTTGTGACGTCTAAGTGATATTCTTTAGATATATTGATATAATGGGGGTATTTGTCACTATTAAAAGAAGTTGGGTGTGCTTGACTTGGTCATAGGGATAGTTTTGAGTTTTGAACTTTAGATATTAAATATTTGCTGATATAAGCAATTTTCATAACATTTTATTTATCATTAAGGGAGGTCTGTGTCTATCAGAATCAAATACGGGGGATATTGTATTGTTGTTTTACAAATGTTGGGGATACAAATCTTACAACCAAAACTAACTATTTTAGAGGGAAGGACTGAAATTTATTCCTTAGGCCCCCCTGGGCGCCTAGGCGCTAGGCAAAGAAAAAAAATTACTCTGGGGCACATTTATTTTAATAGTATCAAATCTTGATATATTTATTTTTCTAATGATTATTCATAGTCGTAATATACAAATCAACAAGAAGTGAACAATATCAAGTCAAAATGAAAACCAATTTATTAACTATTTCAAATTATATAAAATATACATTTGTAATAAGTTTAATTCAATATTTTACCTACCTGACCTGGTAGTATAATCACAAACACTCAGTTTATGCATATTCTGATATTCATCCAAGTAATCTAAGTTTATTCAACATCAAACAAAGGAAAAATGATAAGCAAGTGAAGGAAGAGACAATTGTATCCTTGCCTTGAGCAAAGGATGGAGATGACCACCTTCAATGGGCAAACCTTTAGCACTGAAATTATACTCTTTGAATTCCAATTCCTTCCAATCACACCTTAGAAGCAAAAGAGACCACAACAACTATCAGCTACATAGATTAAGTAATCAACTAAGAGTAATTTTAGCATACAATAGACATAAAGAACTCAAGACAGTCATTAGTTCCTCTCATAGATACACACCCAAAGGCTATGCATATCTCAATGACACTACATATGAGAACAAGCAAGAATTAACAAACAACAAACAAAAGAAACAGACAATATAAATATTGCGAGGGAAATATAATGAATCATTCTATACCCTTAAAAGAATTTAAACATCGTTAGTAATAAAATGCATTGAATGGTAGATTGACAATGTATACCATCACTTGCTTCTAATCTGTATCAATAATAAATTATCTAGAGTGGAATAATTATAGTACCAAATGATGCTTCCTAAAAATATTTAGGTCTCACCAATAAAGGAGACGAGTTGTATCCACTTGTGCTGAGAAAACTAAACAAGAAGTCGCATTCAAGGTTCTTCACTTTGAGAGACAACATCAGTAGCATTGTAGAACATTGAACTTTTTCACTAAAAAAATCCTTGACCTTGTACGATCCACAATATGAAGAGTAGATGATGAGTGGGTAATATACCATGAATTAGGTATTTTTAGACTTAATATTTTGCTTGTATTTAAAGTATTTTTGGCCATTTTACTATGTATTTTGTAGGATAATGCAGCTGAAGGGCAAAGTGGGAACTTCTGGCAAGCAAAAGGGTAAAGTGGTAATTTCTTGCAACATGCCAGTGTCGGGGCGCTCTTCTACAAGCCAAACCCAGCGCCGGGGGTCAGTAGCGGTTGGTCGAGTTTGGGACTTGACTAAAGAAAAAGGGTTGACTTCTACTCTGAATAGGATTTGGCAAAGGGGCCGACCTGGAAATAACCTAAAGCTATAAATAAGAAGGAGGTTTTTGAGGAGATTATACATGGATTTGGAAACAGAGCTAGAGCTTGGAATTGGAGATTGCATAAGAGCATCACAAAGATTTCAGATTGAAGACCGAAGACAATTACTAAGTTTTTATTCTTCATCTCAATTTTGTAATTTAATTGTGATGGCTTATACGGGATTTTTGGTTTTAATTTCTAGTATGCACTAATTTTCAAATTAAGACTACAATTGAACCTTTTGTGCAATAAATTAATTATCTTTTGAAATCCAATTATTTATTCAAATTAAGTTGTCTATCATATTCTAGACTTATTGTTTAATTGTATGGCCAACGATAACCATGATACACTAGATGAATTCGGGAGATGAAATCTAGGGTTGGACTTAAATGGGGTAAATGCAAATGTTGCCTTTGAACTTTAAGTGTTTTTGGGTATTGAGCCCCTTTCTTTTGGTCAACGTAAATCAAGCTTCTTTCTGTTCGAAAATTTGGATATTGAGTCCCCAAGTGCCACATTGGCATTGACCTGCTGACGTGTCACATGTGACACCGCTGACGTGGACGTTTTTCAATTAATTGTCAAAAAACTAGTGAAGCCCAGGATTGGAACTCAAAACCTCAACTTTTAAATCTTGATCATACAACCTCCTGAGCACCATGGGCCTAGCTGTAAAATTTACTCAAGAATTTAAGTTTTATACCAAAACAGTTCATTTTCCCCAACCCCACAAGATTATTATTATCATTATTATTATTTATTGTGGTTGTTGATTTATTTTTATTTTAAAATTATATATAAATTTGTAATAAACTTTAAATTTTACAAATTAATTTAATCAAATCTAAGAAATGGTCATTTTATTAAAAGAGTAGGAAAAAAATTGAACTCAGAGCAGCAACAGTCTTCGGTAAAAACACCCCCAATCAGCCAAAATGAGAGGGGAAAACCACAAACCACATAAGTGGTCGGCCGGAACAAACTCAAAACCATGGATTCCGGTCAGGGCACCAGAAAACCATAACAAGATCCAACCTAACCGTGACAAAAAAAATGGAAGCAACCATGCATCCACTAATTGGTCGAGTTTTTAAAAAAAGGGGGAAGAATATAATAAGATATTTTTGAAGTACATGGTATCTAATCTATAGAGAATTTCTTATATCTATAAATATCTATCTTTGAGCCTTATGATTTTCAAGTTTGGTTAATTTATGGTGAGATTGACATGTTGATACACGCACACATTGTGGGTTGGAGATAAATTGAATTGTTGATATCTCAAGTTTAGCTAACGTCTAATTTTGAACATTCATTTGAGTTGTGTTTAAGGATTTTTGAGGTTGTTTAAGGCTATCAATATTGAATCATGCTTGAGTTAAGTAGTTTTTGTTTTTCATTCATTCTGTTTTAGTTGTTTGAATTGCTTGAGGACAAGCAATTGTTCAATTTTGGGAGTATTTGATGAGTGGGTAATATACTCATTAATTAGATTTTTTTAGACTTAATATTTTGCTTGTATTTAAAGTATTTTAGGCCATTTTACTTGTTTAGTATGTATTTTGTAGGATAATGCAGCTGAAGGGTAAAGTGTGAACTTCTGGCAAGCAAAAGGGTGAAGTGGTAATTTCTGGTAACTTGCAACTGGGCGCGCTCTCACAAGCCAAACCCAACGTTGGGAGCCTTTGGGGTCGATGAGTCATTGGTCGAGTTTGGGACTTGGCTAAGGAAAAAGGGTCGACTCTAACCTAAAGCTATAAATAGGAAGGAGGATTTTAAGGAGATTATACAGAGATTTGGAGACAGCTGGATCTTGGAATTGGAGATTGCAGAAGAGTATCACAAAGATTTCAAATTGTAGATTGAAGACCGAAGACAATTACTGAGTTTTTATTCTTCATCTAAATTTTGTAATTTAATTGTGATGGCTTATATGGGATTTTTGGTTTTAATTTCTAGTATGAACTAATTTTTAAATTAAGACTACAATTGAACATTTTGTGTGTATGAATTAATTATCTTTTGAAATCCAATTATTTATTCAAATTAAGTTGCTATCACATTCTACACTTATTGTTTAATTGTTTGGCCAACGATTACCATGATACACTAGATGAATTTGGGAGATGAAATCTAGGGTATTCTTAATTGTTTGCATGTGATGAATAATTAGGGTAGTGAATTGAATATGGATATCGTTTTTCACTGCATGTAACTATTGGGAATTGGTTCTTAATGAGTTTGATTCTTTTGTTTTGTATAGAAATATCGCAGAATTAATTGAATTGAATATTTTTATTTGATCACTTGGAAAAGGGCTTATAAATACTTTGAATTCCTGTTAACTTAAGTGGATTTAATAATTGGCAGAATTGGATAATTGATTTATACTGTATAATTGGGAAAATTGTAGTCTTAAGCCTTTATCATCTGAAATCAAGTATGTGTTAAAATTAGTTTTAGTTAATTTAATTTGGTTTCTAATTGAAAATCACAAAATTCGGTTGTTTAAATAAAATTGGATTGATATAAACTAGTAGTTTGGTTTTGTTAAATAGAGATTACTGTCGGTACGACACTTTGTCTTATCACTTGATTGTGTATACTTGCACGTAATTGTCATTAACGAAATTGGACAACAATAGAATTTATGCATTCGCCAAGAATATGTAAAAGAAAAACCGTTTTTAATTATACCTATTATAACTAGTTGCAAATATGGAATATCTATTTTAAGAAACATGTATCAAGCATTAGGCTAATATGACTGTCACCAACCACCACTTATTCATTAATTTTAATCTCTAGGTATGTTTTCATGAAGAAATGTACATTAAGTATTTGATTTACCTTTGTAAATTATCTCGAGTTAAATCTGTAGCCGCCTTTTTCCTTTTTGGAGCATATTTGGGGCCTTTCTTTACAGAATAACCTTTCCATATCCTAGAAAGCAAAAGAAAAAGAGATAAACAACAATTAAATGAACATTAGCATATGCCATTATATTGGATATTTACATGAAAGCTAATGTAATTTGATGACCAAAGCTACCCATAAACACTTATTCAACAACCTAAAAAAAGTAAAGGTCTCCACAAAAATAAAGACCAATTTCATTGAGATGAAGCTCCGCTGTTATCTGATACAACAAAGAACTTGAGAAGAAAACTAATAAATATGAAAAAGAAAACAAGAAGAAAATAATTACTGTGGAGAAATAAGCTTTCTCTTTTTGAGGTCTTTGAGAGCATCAGCATCCTTTTCGTTCATGGCCTGGAAACCAGTCATCAATTTTAACAGTACTAGAAAGATGAGTACAAGTAAAATTTATTAAGCAAATATATTCCAAATCACAAATAACAAGACATCTGATATCACCGGCGTAGATATTCTCTTTTTCTGCTCTTTTTTTTTAATTGAAAAGCCCATATCCAAGCAAATTCTGCTCTAAATTTGCATAGTAAAAGACTTTCCACTGAAGATGAACATATCCAACTTACACTTATCACACTAAACAAACAACACTACAACCGTCAAGCCATCAAACAAATAAATGAGAATGAGACTCACTATCCTTCAAACACATAACACAAACATCTGGGGATAAAAAAATTGTAATGCCTATGCCTCTGACGCATGTCATTAGTGTTAAGCTTGGTTCAGGACCACATAAAAGCTTTCATTTTTTAGGGAGCATTTGCTTTTCAAATATAAGAGGCTAGAGAAAAACAATGAACATGACAATAACCCAACAAGTAAGTGAAAAAAGAACGACACGAGAAGATTCCTGAAGAATCAAAGCACCAAATACACCTATCCAAGGACTGAGAAAAATAAGTTGAGTTAAGAAGTTGAATAAATAAAGAGAATTAGGTAGTGTTGTTGATTAGCTCTTAATGCCTCTTAATATGTGTGCCTCTGATTTGGTCAGAGGTTCGAATCAGATGGTAAAAAAAAGTTGTCTCTTAATGCCTCTTAATTGGTTAGATTCAAAAACAATTCTAAATCATCCAGAGCCTCCTCTTACCGAGTTTAAGTTTTTTTTGACAAAAATAACCTCAACTATATTACAAAATCCCTCTTTTGTCCACAATACAATCTGAACCCTACTGATCTCTCCTGTTTCCTTCACTTCGATCACCGCTCCTGTCTGCTGCACTTCCTTCCTCTTTCCGGTAAATCTTATCTTCTTCATATATTGTTCGTTATTTATTGATTTATTCTTATTAATCTTTTTCATCTATTGTTAATTATTGCTCTGTTGTGTGTTGTAACCATCTGAAGATTTGTATATGGGCAGGATCCTTAACAATTCCTTCCATTTTTGCCTTCTACCCGTTCCATTCCATTCCGTTATTCTCTACCTACCGAACATTTGCACCCTTCATTCAGCCCAAAACAAGTTCATAACTCCTTAAAACAACCATTGGTTCGGCTAGAAGAGAATAGAAGTTCCAATAAATTGAAATTGCAGCTAAATTGAAGATTCTTACTAACATTAAAGCTACAATCAAGTATTATCAAACTGAAAATCTGCAGCAAATAGAAGGTATGCCATGAATTTTACGAGTTTTATTAAAATTGGTTAGTTATATGTAATACAATGTGAATTATGGCTGTGATATCTATGAATTAGCAAGAAGGAGACTAGTTGTTGGTGTGGAGTAATAAGGGAGGAAAAACATCGCTTATTGTATGTATGAACATCTATGACCTCTGTCCCAGAAATTGATGGCTATGTTATGTTTGATAAAAGTCCTCTTGTCGGCATCAATAAGGGAGATTTGTCAAGCTTCTGAGCCATAAACTCTATAAGCATGTTTTCTAAAGTGAATTAAGTGGGTTAGACAAATTAATTTGAAGATAGAGTTTGTTTTGTGAAAAATGAAGCAAGTTGAGTTTGGTAGGAAACTATTTCAACTGGACAGGTTTAAACCTTGCAAAAACTGTTTAAGATGTCCGTTTTTGCTAGGATATATTTTTGTAATATACTATGTAATACCCTTTATAACATATTAAAAATTGGAACCACTCAAACATATGGATTTTGAAATATTAAATCACAAAGTGGGTATCTCGTTAAGCTTAAATTGCAGATTGTCACCATTGTTTTGTTTGATGATCCCAGGTGTACATAGGATATTTTTCGGTAGGAATGGGAGTAGTTCCATGGGTTGTAATGTCTGAGGTAAGTAAAATATACCAAGTCAATAAATTCCTTCTAAAGTTTCTCATGCCACAAATCTGAGAATTTTCATTCTCTTGTAGATAGTTCCTATAAATATCAAAGGAGCTGGTGGAAGCCTAGCAACACTAGTGAATTGGTTCGGTGCATGGGCAGTATCCTACACCTTCAATTTTCACATTAACTGGAGCTCTTACGGTAAATATATGTAACATATTAATGGAGCTTTTGTTAGAATCTTTGTTATATATCAATTTGTGATACTAGGAAATTTGACTGATTCTAAAACTTACACTTTTCTTTTTATGAAATTTCAGGAACTTATATTCTTTATGCTATGATAAATCTACTTGCCATTGTATTTGTGATAATCGTTGTGCCAAAAACAAAAGGGAGAACTTTGGAACAAATACAGACGACCATAAATGCTTCATAATCAGAAAGGTTTCATCTGAAATTATGACAGCTCAATTGGATTTTTCGATAGATGTAAAATGGTGCATGGATACCCACAAGAACTTAATTTGAGATGACAATCTTCATTCCTACAAATTGTGTATCTTAATTCATTGATAAATATTCAGAAATTAGCCTCGCGAAGAACAATATAAGTTTTTAATACAATTCTATTTATGTAATCAATATTCATGTGTTTGGAAACAAGAATTCTGTCAAAACTACTATATATTTGTCATCTCTAATACTGACTTCCACACTGATAACTATTTTATCAACCTTACTTTTGTAAAGCATAAAGAATGCAGTTTCGTAGTTATCACTTGCTTCGAAGTCCATAATTTCATAAGGAAGTATAAACATTGAGGATGAATTGTTTGTCAATATGATCTAGATAACATGTTTGACGATGAAGCGGAGCAAGATGATTATAAACATGTATTTAAAATACTATTCAGACCTTTCTGATTATCAAACAGATTTTGCTTAAATTGTTCAGAGGGTTAAAATGGTAAAATATTGTTATTCAGACATTTTAAAAAAATTAATTATCAAACAATATTTTTTTATTCAGACACAATTTTGGACAGATGCTCTATATTATTCAGATGTCTAAACTATTCTGATCTTAACACTGTTTTATCAAACACTACCTTACTATCTCCCTATCATTCAGATTACGAAAAAAATGAAAATCCAAGAAATTGAATCTCCCTCTCAATTATAGAATTTAGAAATGGTAGAATTATGCCAAGATGAGAGGTAAAAAAGACCAGGAAAAACTAAAGATTGAGGAGCATCTCCTATCCAAATATTCTCCCAAAACTAAATATTCACGTCATTACCAACTTGAAAACGAGTAAGAAAATGAAAGCAAGAAATATATATATATATATATATATATATATATATATAAAAAAAGAAGGGGTGAGTTTGCAACATGATAATTCGTGATAAGAGAGTTGGCGTTGGGTATCAACGATTTCATGTCATAAACAAATCGATATGTAAAATGACATTTAAATGGGTTGGACACGTGTTGTAAATAGATCGACTTTGTTTAACACGATTAAACAAATTTAATTCAAATGATATTGAAATAATTAAAAATAAATATAATATGACACTATGAATAGGTATTAGTGTCAAGGATCTTTACACGATGTGTTAGGGTTTATCTATCCAGTGTAAAACTTATGACCTAACACAACACTATTCCGCCTAAAACGACACGACTGCCCTAACAAATGGCCTGCCAAGTCCTGGTGTTACGTTGGCATGATTAATAAGGTTAACCATTTGACAACAGCTTAATAACTGAAAGAATATAAGAAAGTTGTAGCTATTTATTTAAGAATGTCATCTTGTTTTTTGTTAAATATATACTCGTGTTAAACAAATCATATTATTATTTATACGAATAGATACGTTTAACACAACTAATAAATAGGTATTAGTGTCGAGGATCTTGACACAAAGTGTTAGTGTTGATCAGTTCAGTGTAATACTTATTATCTAACACGATCATAATCTGCCTAAAAAGACACAGTTGCTCTAACAAAAGGCCTGCTAAGTCCAGGTGTTACATTGGTATGAGTAATAAGGCCAATCATTTGACACTTGCTTAATAACTGAAAGAATATAAACAGTTAACATGTATATCACGCACCTCCCCTTCTTGTATCCGTGCAAGTAATTCTTTAACTTTGTCATCAACATTTTGAACCTACATCGATTGACAAGCATAAGAAGAAGAATAATAAAAATTGTACACGGGTATTAGATATGATGTATAATTAAGAATGGAATACCATATCAACTATGTGGTTATATGTACATATTCAGGTGTTGGACCACATTCATGGACTGCATCCAGTGTTCTAAAAATCTCCGCCTAGGCGCTAAGCCCCCATTGGCTTGCCTAGGCGCTAGGCTCACCTGGCGCCTCACCTAGGCCCAAGGCGGCAAAAAAATCCTTCCAAGAAACTAGGAGGGACCTAGGCGGAGAGTTTTTTTTATTTTAATAACTACCCAAACTAGATCTTGATATATTTATTTTTCTAATAATTTATCATATTCATAATACAGGTTGTAGCATATCAAATCACAAAACGTGAACAATATCAAGTCAAAATGAATAATTTTATTATAGTTGTAATTTTTTAACTTGTACCAACTTTAAATTATATAAATGATGATACATTTGTAATATTTAGTTTAATTCAATATAATTCTTAAATTTATTTTTAATTTCTTAAGTTTTAATATTGAATTAAATTCTTGAATTTTAAATTTTATTATTTAATAGCAATCTTGTTTATGAATAAAACTAATACGTTAAAAATATGTTTGAACTTTGAACGATTGCATGTTTGTGTTTGAACTTTGAAATTAGCAATATGGATATGTGTTTGAACTTTAAGCAAAGGTTTTTATTATCTTTATTATATATTGTTTTGTTTGAATAAATGTAAGATAAAATATTAAAATTGACTTGAAATAAAAAAATCTCGCCTAGGCCCAACCCAGACCCTCCCTAGGACCCCGGCCACCCGCCTAGCGCCCTTTAGAACATTGACTGCATCTCAGAAAGGGATATATTGAAGGGAAAAAATCAAGTTAGTCAAAAGTATATCAAACTATTATGCATATCAATGGCAAGAAAGAATAATGAAAATACTGTTAGTAAATTGACCTTAAACTCACATACGATGTCTAAAATACTACCCATAAAAACACACGCACATAACATAAATGAAAATAATCAACATTGACCCCAAGTACAGCATTTTCCAACATCTATATATTTTTATTTTATTTATTTGGATAAATGAAGAAATTTATTAGATTAAACAAGAAAAAACAAGCAGATCAAAGTTATATATTTTCTTATTACATCCTTCATGTGGAGGGCGGTACTACATCAGTTTATGAAATATTGGAGGGGTTTTGTTACACAAGGGGGAGGAGAACACAGTAACTATTGTAAAACTAGAAACCAAAGACAGAGGGTGGAAGAAACTTAATCTAGACCACAAAAGAAGTAATTTGGTAAAATAGATAATAAACACTTTGAAAAGGTTGCTCTTTGAGTGACTTATTACAAGGGTAAAAACCTTAGATAAACAGTCCTCGTCTTTGAATTGCAATGCAACAACAGTGTAGAAGGAATACACAATTCTCAAAATTAGAAACAATTCCGCAATTTTTGTTTTGAGAGTATAACAGTTCCACATGACCCAAAAATTCAAATAATGTAGATTTCCTTAATAAAAAGGTAGTAGCTATTTAATATATAAATTGATTGTTCTTTTTAAATTATTCCCAACTTACCTTCCTGATCACTTTTGTCTTTCCAATCTCCACCCATTTATTCTTCATGGCATATTGACGACCTATTGCGTAAACTTTGGAACCCACCTTATTCTGCATCAAGAAAGATAAATTTTCATTTTCATCAGCATATCTTCCAATATTTGACAAACCAAAGTTAATAAAAAATAAAAATAAATAAAAACACAGATCTTTTATTTATTTATTTATCATTGGGAACGCAGATCTTTTATCAAATAGATTATCAATCAGTAGAAGCAAGGGCGGATGCACATGGAGGGCAGCACTGCGGTTTATTTTTTAGGTATAGAGGCAAGGGCAGAAATATAAGTTAATAAACTTAAGGAGATAGAATAATGTAAGAGTTAAAGTTGGAGGGGGCAAAAAAATAGTTTTATTCTTAATCTAAAAGAGTACAAACTCGACAAAGTTTCATTCTTCTTCTACCCTCTTCTGTTGAAGCATTGCTCATTCTACTTCTTCCACATCTCCAGTTCTCCACAACTCCACCGTTCCGCGACTTCTCTTCTCCACGACGAGTGAAGACCACTGTCCAGGCATCCACCGACCTCGCCTCTGTGAGACTGTAACTGTGACTTTGCATATCAAACTTAAAAGGTAACTAAATTAAGACTTTTTTTTGTTTGATAATTTAAATTTTGTAATTTGTTTAAATTTGTTGTTAGTTGGGGACTTGGGTTAAACCCAATTCAATTTATTTGATATATTTGTTATATTTTGGACTTAAGAAGTAACTAATTAGGGCTTATTTTGTTTGATAGTTTAAAGTTTAAATTTATTTGAATTTGTCATCAATATTCCGATTGTTTCACTGTTGTTTCTTTGTAATTTGTTGATTTCTAGTAGTTTAAACCTTTTTCGCCATAAGGCAGTAAGTTTGTCTTTGGCTTATTTCAATGTTGCTTTACTAAGGAAAGGTTATAGTAGTTAGGAGAAAAAATCGAACCAAAATTTTCAATTGTACTAATTGATTAACTGAATTGATAATTGATGGCACTCTCCGAAACCAAATGAGCGATAAATGGTTGAGTGATTGTTTGGTTCTTTACATTGAAAATGTTGTATTTAAAATTATTGATAATGAAGCTATCTTATAACATTTTCAAGCTATGGGAACTAGGAAGATAGCATTGTAATTTGTAAACATTATTATGATTAGTTAATATTATGATTAGTTCAAATTTTCTTTATTTAACTTTAACAAAAAAATTAGTTAAAATCCGCCCCCTGCGGAAAAAAAAATTTGGATCCACTCCCGAGTAAAAGAATAAAATAAAAAAGTTTTAAAGGACTAGATTATAGATACCTACACTATAAGTCTATAACTCCATTTTATGTATGGTTCAGAGTCTTATAATTCGTAGTGGGAGCTAAATCATTTAAATACCAATTAAACTAAAAGCGTCTAAAACAAAATTAAACGAACTCCTGTGGCTTCAAAGTACTTTAAAGAAATAATGTATTTGTACGTAAAGTGGTCATTTGTCAAAGATGTTGGATGAAAATGAGTATGCCGAAAGGCCTCCGAGAAATGCTTGTTGAGATACTTCACAGAAAACACGTATACAAAAAAGTTCATGGCAAAGCTACATCAACCATAAACAAACCTATAGGCTTCCTATCAGAAGATACTTTGTAAAATCTTTTCTTGGTTTTGAAAATCCAAGCAAGGAAATGCAACTCAAAACTTGTGCCTAAACTTCATTGTAGTTGATTAGATGAGAAGTTTTTCTATATATAAAGTGATTAAAACCTAATATATCATTTTTTTTATAAATCCTCATTCATGAATACTGTAACAAAAATAAAAGAATTATTTCCATAACCTTCAATTCTTCAGATGTGATACCCTCTGGTGGGATAGCCAAGAATAATTGGACTTCTGGAGATCCTGCAGCAGCATATGTCCTTCCTTCTTCACTGAGTGTCCATCTCTCCCTCTTAATGTCCTGCAAATTTGCAAGATACAAATAAGTCTACAGATCATTTACATGCATGAAAACTACTCGCACAGTTTGCAAAAGTAAAGTTCAAATCCAACTTGGACTCATCACAGACATCACCGTTATATGAGACATCATACAGTATAATAAAAAGATAACAAATCAAATGCAAGGGAAATACAAATACCAAAGAGAAAATGAAAAATGAACATTGTGCTTTTCATTTGCCATCCATTCCTCACACAAGTATTCATGGCAAATTGATAGCATCATATTCAGACTTATAGTTGATAAAAGAAACTATATTCAAACTTTATTCTAAAACCCTTGCTAGCAAGGTGCACAATAATTTTCAAAATACAGTAGTACAGTACTACCTGTTGAATACTAGAACAGCGAAGGTTTAAGCTTACACGTAATTATACATCACTGCTTTTTAATGAAAGACATTTTGATACAAAAAGAACTCACTCAACCACCAATAACTTTAAATAAAATAAAAACTAAAACATTTCCATCCAAGATTTAGGAAATAGATGTTTGACAGTTATAAAACTATTATAACATTGTTGGAAATCATTGATATCAACATTTCCCGAGTAAAATTATTTTCCTTTCATAAGTTTTACTGGGTAAATATTTATACTCAGTAATATGGACAATGTCTACCTCACGCCTCACTAAGTAATTGCAACCCATGATTCGAATTCAATTATTTAATGCTATACAAGGGAGCATTGTGCTTATAAAAAATGGAGTATAAAGTAAAAACAGAATGCCACCAATAAATTTAAAAAAAAAATCAACTTTTCCATAAATTTACTAACAGAGTAGAAGCTTGTTACATCAATTCAATTGCCAGATAATAATGCTATCAAGCTTCAAGTTCACATTTAGCACATGCATAAAAAGGGAATTATCTATTAAAAACAATTTCATAAAACAAATTTAGTAAGCACAATTTCTACTCGGTAATATGGACAAAGTCTACCTCAAACCTCACAAAGTAATTGAAACCCGTGATTCAAATTCAATTATTCAATGTTATACAAGGGTGATTTGTCCTCCCATAGAAAATATACACTAAAAGTAGAATGCCACCAATAAAATTTAAAAAAATTCACAACTTTTCCATATATTTACTAGCAAAATGGAAGCTTGTTAATTTCCAGTCTTCTCAAGTTTGAAGTTTTCACATTTAGGAAATGCAAAAAGGGTCTTATCTACCAAAATCAACTTCTTAAAACAAATTCAGTAAGCACAATTTGTATATATGTCTATCAAGTAAGAAAAAACAAAACAAAGAGAAAAGGATGAGAACCTGCGCATCGACGAGCCGGAAACCATTGAGGCTCTTAATAACATTGACGATTTCGTCGTGACTGATTCCGCATTGAGTGGCGAACTGATCAGAATCTGATATCTCTTCGTTCTTCTCAAGGAACCCTAATACTGCTTCTTCCGCCATATCTGATATCGCTCTCTCTCTCTCTCGTAGGGTTTTACTATGCAGCAGCCGGAAGAAAGAGCGACGCAGATGGAGACCAATACCTACTGGGTTTAATTGGGCTGACACGTTAATTGGTCTTTAATTTTTATTTATTTTCTCTTCCTTTTTTTTGTGAAAATTCAATGTCATTCAATTTTTTTAATTTAATTTTTTAAGGTCCAATGGTTGGACATGCCTTGAAAACCAAGATTCATAGAGTTCGAAGACTTGATTAAGCGGAAGAAGGTGTTAGGCACCCCTGACTTCCATGAAAACACGATTATCGCAACTTTTCAATTTCTTAATTAATCTAAATGTGTGTGATTATTGGGCCTATGTGCAGTTATCTGGAAGTAATGTTATGGTTCGTTTGCACCTACATACAAAGGGTTTGATTTGTATAAAATTTTAATTTTAAGCAAGATATAGCAATAACTGTCCATCAATGCACTACGGGCCAATGAGAACTTTTACTGTATCATTTATAACATTACGGGTCATGATTATACTGAATGATCCATGATCATAATCATACCAATCAACGGCTCATCTATGCATGTAAGCCAAAGATGACTTTCATCACAATATAAGCATGAGGATGATGACAATGATATAAGAATTCAATTAAAAGAAAGCAAATGATAAATTTTTAATGATTTATAATTTAATTTATCCAGAATTCAATAATGATCAAATTGTCAACATGATACTGCTTTGTGGAGTAAAATTCAAGAATGATATTGTATCAAAAATAATTTGGACCGAAAAGAAATTAATTTTTGTCATGAATAGTACTCCGAGTGAATAGTACTCGGGTGAATAGTACTTCGGGAATAGTACCCCGTGAATAGTACTCATGAATAGTACTTCGTGAATAGTACTTTATGAATAGTAATCGTGAATAGTAATTCGTGAATAGTACTTTGTAAATAGTACTTCGTGAATAGTACTCATAAAAGGAAAATACAAAAGAAAACAATATTCTATAACGAGTACAAAAGAAAGTATATCTCATACGAGTATAATAGAATATACGAAACTGCAAATGAATTTTTATTCGCAATGCGGCAATTCACGTAGACAGATCATTTCTGTAAGACCCCAATTTTCATAAATAAAGATTATTTTTCTCTAAATATCATTTTGAATATTATGGTGTGGATTTGATATAATGTTATAGTTGTGGGTAATATTTATAGATTTTGCAAAGTAAGCAAGTTGTTATAAAATATTCGTTTGGTCGGAGAATATTCTTTTGTCGGAGAATATTAAATGCGATGGCACAATCATTGGTGGACCCCACAACAGAATTATTGTCGGAGTTAGAAAATGACAAAAATATCTTTTTATAAAAATAACGGCGAAAGTTTTACCGTTAACTGTTAAAATACCCGGTGGTAAAAATACAGTAATACGCGTGGTTGCATAGTAGCACACGGTATTGATTATTGATGCTTACGTAAGAAGTCACTTAGTTATACTTAATTATTGCTACAGTAATTGCTGCATAGTATCTCATATTATTGATTCAATTATTATCACAGTATCATTTGCATAATATTTTATATTATTAAATCAATAATTGAGACGACAAAGTTATTCATATTATTATTAACAATATTGACGATGTCTAAAAAGTTCTGTCGAGGAGAGGTTTGGTCACATAATTGCGCGTCAATAGGGAGAAATCCTTATCAGAAAGCCCCCTCTTTCCTAGGAATGATCTGGTTGTTAAATATTGTGAGTTATAATATTAATGATGAATAATTGTTGAAAGATTAAATATGTGTTGATTGAAGATAAAATAATTTGTGGTAATATTTATTCAATCCTTGTTATAAATAAGAAGTCTGTTTATGAGATGTCTGTGGTAAGTTTGGTTTATTTTATGGGGGCCCATATGTCATCATCTAAGAGTCACTTTCGTCAATAGTAATTGTCGTTACAAGACGTCAAACCACTTGCCGTTTCATATTACAAGCGTCGAACCAATTGTCGTTTCACATTACAGGCGTCGAACCAATTGTCGTTTCACATTACAGGCGTCGAACCAATTATCGTTTCACATTACAGGCGTCGAACCACTTGTTGTTTCACATTACAAGCGTCAAACCACTTGTTGTTTCACATTACAGGCGTCAAACCACTTTTCTTTTCACATCACCAGTCGTCAAGCCACTTGCCTTTTCATTGCAAGAACTAATGTGAAACCCCAGATTTTATGAATAAAGATTTAAATTTATCGAAATATATTTTTGAATACTATGGTGTGGATTTGATATAATATTATATTTGTGGGTAATATTTATAAATTTTGTAAAGTACGCAAGTTGTTATATAATATTCGATTGGTCGGGAAATATTCATTTTAACAGGGAATATTCGTACAACGGCACAATCATTGGTGGACCCCCACAACGGAATTATTGTAGGATTGAGAAAACGACAAAAATACTTTATGAAAATAACTAGGAAGTGTTAAGTTAAAACTGTTGAACTAATCGGTAGTAAAAGTAAAGTGTCTGGCGTGGTTACATAGTAGCATTACGGTATTGATTATTGATGCTTACGTGAGAAGTCACTCGGTTATACTCCGGTTATTACTACGAGAATTCTTGCATCATATCTTTCATATTATTGATTCAATTATTATTATAAAGATTATCATGCATAATATGATATATTATTAAATCAATAATTGAGACGACAAAGTTATTCATATTATTATTTGCAATATTGACAATGTCTAGAAGTTACACGAGGAGAGGTTTGGTCACCTAATTGCTTGGCGCCAATAAGGAGAAATCCTTATCGGAAAGCCCCTCTTTCCCGAGAACGACACTGGTTGTTAAATATTGTGAGTTATAATATTAATGATGAATGTTATTAAAATTGAAGTTGTGTTCGGAGTTGAATTTGGAGACGCGGACATGATATTTGAGTCCGGAACGATGAAATTAGTACAAATAGTCTATAAACACAAAATTTTCCGATATTCACTATTTGGACAAAAAGTCAACAGTTGACTTTTTTGGGAAAAGTCAAACTTCGAAATTTCAAAATTTATATTGTTGATAAAAATAGTTTAATTACGTTGGAATTGTTTGTGTTAGTGAAAATCGACATCTATTCCGATGATAATTGATGTTTGGGGATATATTGATAAATCGGGTAATTTATCGGATAAATGAGCAATTAATTGATACTAATTCACATGCTTATATAACTATTTGTTCACATTGTGTACTATTGAATCACATTCTTGTACTATTAGGGGAGTTGGTGCAAAATTGATAATACTTGCATGACTAACTTAAAAATGGAGGTATAGATGGAGGTACTATACTGTAATTATTTTTATCACATGATTAGAACTATTGAGTCACATGATTTACTATTGATTCACATTATTTACTATTAAGGGAGTTGGTGCAAGTTTGATAATACTTGCAGGACTAAATTAAAAATGAAAGAAAAGTTGGAGGTATTGTACTGTAATTTTTTGAGCCCCAAAACGTGCAATTATTGAAACTATATTTTTCTATAAATAGAAGCTCATTCTTCCTTCATTTCTCACCAATTCACAAAAGTTTTAGAGCAATTATTATAGAGAGAAATTATAGAGAGAAAGAAGAAAAGTATTCTGCTACTTCACTATTCCAGTATCCAGTTTTTCTAAGGTAGGGAATATTATTTGTTGTACTTTCGTAGGAGTATTATTTCTTTTGTATTCATGAAGAGAACTTACATTATTCCATTCTTTATTATTACATTGGAATAACTCAGTATCACGGCTACCCTATACTTGGTGACATTCTTCTATTATTCCATCTTTATTATTCTATTGGAATATCACACTGCTCATGCATTTTACATGGGACCGATTCCGTCTTTATTATTACATTTGAATATCCTCGTGCATGCGTTTTCTTGCCGGATTGGTTGCGTCTTTTTATTATTATTATGTTGGAATATCCACATGCGTATGCGTTTTACCCCGAACCCGATTTAAAGTCCTTATTAGTATTACATTGGAATAACTTCATCATGCAAGTACCGCATGCATGGTGATTTTTGTTGTTATTCCATTCTTTATTATTATGTTGGAACATCCCGTGGTCTTGAATTTACTTTGACACGGTTCCATTATTTAGTATTCTCATTGGAATAACCTTTACATCAAGCAATCGTATATATGGTGATTTCTTTTGTTATTCCATTCTTTATTATACTCAGTTGGTTAAAGTTTTGACTTCTATACTCCATGAAATTAGTGGAATATCCTTGATATTTGCGCTTCATCCAAAGATATCTTTTCATGGATATATTCTTCGAGCATTCTTGAATTTTACTCTACAAAGCAGTATCATGTTGACAATTTGGACATTATTAGTTCCTGGATAAATTAATTCTTGAACTTGTTTTTATTGAATTCTTATATCATTGTCATCATCCTCATGTTTATATTTTGTTGAAAGTCATCTGTGGCTTGTAGTGCATAGATGGACTTGGTATGATTATGACCAAGGATTATTGATTGTAATCATGGTAGTAATGTTACAAATGATGTGGTAAAAGTCCTCATTGTCTGGCGTAGTGCATTGATGGGACGCTTTTTGGTATGATTATGGCTATGGATTCTTTTCGGCCAAGGGTGCAAAAATGAATTGTTTTATGGCATGATCAGGACCGTTGATGAAAACACGATTATCTTTGGCCTGTAGAGCATGGATAATTCGTGGTCGTGATACTAAAAATATGCTTGGCCTATAGTGCAGGGATGAGTTAATGATGTGGATTATTTATTAAGCTGAGTCTCAACGATAAAGTTGGTGAAAAACTTTTTAAATCATAGAAGATAGTAGATTTTATATTTTACTTGACTCTTCTAATGGATTGTTTATTCATTTGCAATTTTGATCCTGAAACTTGTTTGTCTATTATATTCTATCGGTTGTTATCTTTGTTGAAGGCTAATGATAATTTATTACGCATTATCTTAGTCATAATATTTCTTCTTGGGCTAGTTGAGCTCACCCTTTCTTTTCACCTGTTCTCTTTGAAATGAGAATGTATTTGGGACTAGTCGGGGAGCAGAGTGATGGTCCTAGATGTTTGCATTAGTAGTCCTCACTATTTCGTGAAATAGTGTGATAATAATAGTAATGAGGACTCCTTTTGAGTTTGTATACTCTCTAGTAAACAATATTTGTATTCAAACTCACGACTCATGTTGTATATTTAAGATTGTATTTGTATTACGTACCATGTATTTGTGACTCGGAATAGGTGATGTATTCCTGTTTTGGGGGTGTCACAGTTGGTATCAAATCTTAGGGATATGATCCCTGGCTGAGATGTGAGATAAGAACTAGGAGGGGAGAGACGGGGAATTCCTTTGCTAGTATGACCTACCTAAGTTTATTTGATATTTAATTGGTCGGTCAGAGTATAGGGATAATATGTGATATGTTAATTAACCCTTGTTTTGTGGCAGTATTTGAAAATGACATCCGAGAATGTTGAGAATAACAATGGAGCACAGGAGACCGTTGAATCTCCACAGATCAATAATCAGGACAATATGCTACAGGATGGCGATAATCCTCCTGTAAATAACAACACTGACCAAATAATGAACGCGGTACATTTAGGAGCTTTTTAGAATTCATGCAACACCAGACGAGAGAGACTCACTCATTCATAATCGGGGAGGAAACAATGGCAACCACGGTTGGTCACCGCTAATGATTCAAGGAGTTGGGACCACCGGAGTTTTTGGGAAAGCCAGAACCACTTAAGGCGGAGACATGGTTAAAGCAGATCACCAAGATATTTGATGTCTTGGGATGCTTAGAGAAGCAAAAGGTTCCCTTTGCCACCTTTATGTTGCGTGAAGAGGCGATTCTTGGTGGGAATCGTAAAAACGCACCTGATCGACTTTTCAAGATGTCTTGGGGAAGTTCAAGAGTACATTCAACGACAAGTACTTTCCCGAAAGTATTCGTCACATAAAGGAGGTGGAGTTCATCAAAAGTTGGAGCAAAACAATATGACCGTGTCGCGATGAGTATGAGGCTAAGTTTGCCGAGTTGTCTCGGTTTGCATCCCATTTGGTCGATAATGAGGAGCGAATGATGCGAATGTTTTTAAGAGGTTTGAAACCCAATATACGTCAATACCTCATTTCTCACAAACTTTGTTTATATTCGGATGTTGTGAAAAGGGCTCGATTATTGGAACAGCGATAACGAGTCAAGACAACCAAAAGGCAAGCGACGACCAACAACATGATAGTAATCGTAAATGCGGTGTAGCGACCATCGGAACAATGATAACCATCGTGGGGAAATTATCATGCCATGAATGGTAACCATTTAAATTGGTAATCATGGCCAAAACAATAAGAATGGACATTTCAAGAAGAGAAGGTTCAACAATGGCGTGAAGACGTCAAAGACCAAAGACCGTTTCAAAGGAAGAAGAACGAACACCGATCGTATGTTTCAAATGCGTACAGGAGGGACACATCCGTCCAAACTGTACGCAGCAATCCAAAGCGTGTTTTAATTGCGGAAGAGAAGGTCACCTAGCTCGATTTTGTCGTATGGTGAAGTCAATTCTAGCGGGGATAGTGATGCCAAAGGATGTCCCAGACAAGCCAAAGTCGGTAGTTTAAGAGATCGTTTTTTTTCGTGACGAGGAACCTGAATAAAATTATCACGGGTATGTTGGTCATAAACTCTTGTGAAGTCTATCTTAGTGTTGAATCTGGGTTCTACTCACTCTTTTATTTCACCTAGTTGTGTTCAATGTTTGAATTTTATTCCGGAGAAGTTAGATTTTGATTTATCTGTTGAAACTCAGTTGGGAGAAACCTTCATTACCTCCACTATTTATAAATCTTGTTCAAATCAACACTTTCACGCTACCTGTCGATCGTATCTCTTTAAAAATACTTGCATTTGATGTGATTTTAGGAATCGATTGGTTAACTACTCATCATGCTTTTCGTAAAGTTGTTAGCTTTCATACTCCTAACCAACCTGTTACGCGAATTCAAGCAACTAAACCCACTAAAGTCAATCATTGTCATATCAAGCCATAAGTAAAAAGCCCTGAGCCTTTCGCTGGTGAATTCCTTGTGTGGAAACCAAAGCCAGAATTTCTGTAGGCGACATCGTGAATGAAGATGGCAAGTTGATAGGTATCAATGTGACGTGTTACCCAAGTCTTGGATGAGAGTCACAGTTTTGAATGATATTTCTATTGTTAATAAATTTCCTGACGTATTCTTGAAGACTTCGTAGCCTACCCCTAGAGCGTGAAATCAAATTTTGTATTGACCCCAGTACAAACCCATTTCTAAAACCCTCAAATATTTCTTTACTTAAAACGAACGTAATACGCGCCAAAAGACGTTGGCTCAAGTTGTTGAAGATTACGATCGTACCATTCAATACCATCGTGGAAAAGCGAACGTGGTAGCTGACGCGTTGAGTAGAAGATCGTATGCGTTTACGAGTGCGATGTTGTTAACACAAAGACCCATTTCGTACGACTTACAAATGATGAAGATAGAGTTAAAGAATCTAGGAACCCCCGTGAAGATAATGAATATACGATTAGAATCGACTTTAATCGAGAAAGTTAAAACCGCTCAAGCTACATACTCAGAGCTGATGAATGTGAAGAAGAAGGTTCAAGAGGGCGTTATTCTAGAAGCAAGAATCGACGAAGAGAGGAAATCTCAACCCTCAATTTAATTTGCCCATTTGAAATCCTCGATGAAGTAGGAACTGTGGCTTATAGACTCGTTTTACTGCCAAGTACGTCGCGTGTTCATAACGTTTTTCACGTATCGATGTTATGTAAATATGTGGACGACCTGAACCATATTATTAAGTTAGAACTAGACGATATAACAGAAAATTTAACGTATGAGGAGATACGTGTTAAAATCTTGGATAAGAAGGATCGTATTCAACACTCAAAGGTTATACCTCAAGAGTTAGAATCTGAAATGAAGTCAATGTATCCTCACCTCTTTGGCATATCAAGTGCGTACGTAAATTTCGAGGGCGAAATTTCATAAGGAGGGGAGATTGTGAAACCCCAAATTTTATGAATAAAAATTTATATTTATCGAAATATATTTTTGAATATTATGGTGTGGATTTGATATAATGTTATAGTTGTGGGTAATATTTACAAATTTTATAAAGTACGCAAGTTGTTATATAATATTCGATTGGTCGGGGAATATTCGTTTTAACAGGGAATATTCGTACAACGACACAATCATTGGTGGACCCCAGCGGAATTATTGTCGATTGAGAAAAGCGACAAAAATACTTTTATAAAATAACGGCCGGAAGTGTTACCGTTAAAAGCTGTTGAACTACTTTCGGTAGTAAAAGTAAAAAATGTCTGGCGTAGTTGCATAGTAGTAGCACACGGTATTGATTATTGATGCTTACGTGAGAAGTCACTCAGTTATACTCAATTATTACTACAGTAATTTCTGCATCATATCTTTCATATTATTGATTCAATTATTGTTATAGTATCATCTGCATAATATGATATATTATTAAATCAATAATTGAGACGACAAAGTTATTCATATTATTATTAGCAATATTGATAATGTCTAGAAGTTCTGTCAAGGAGAGGTTTGGTCACCTAATTGCGCGCCAATAAGAAGAAATCCTTATCGGAAAGCCCCCTCTTTCCTGAGAACGACCTGGTTGTTAAATATTGTGAGTTATAATATTAATGATGAATGTTATTAAAATTGAAGTTGTGTTCGGAGTTGAATTTGGAGACGCAGACGTGATATTTGAGTCCGGAACGATGAAATTTGTAAAAATAGTCTATAAACACAAAATTTTCGTGATTCACTATTTGGTTAAAAAGTCAACAATTGACTTTTTTGGGAAAAGTCAAACTTCGAAATTTCAAAATTTATATTGTTGATAAAAATAGTTTAATTACGTTGGAATTGTTTGTGTTAGTGAAAATCGACATCTATTCCGATGATAATTGATGTTTGGGGGTTATATTGATAAATCGGGTAATTTATCGGATAAATGAGCAATTAATTACAACTAATTCACATGCTTATATAACTATTTGTTCATATGTGTGTACTATTGAATCACATTCTTGTACTATTAGGGGAGTTGGTGCAAAATTGATAATACTTGCATGACTAAGTTAAAAATGGAGGTATAGATGGAGGTACTATACTGTAATTGTTTTTATCACATGATTAGAACTATTGAGTCACATGATTTACTATTGATTCACATTATTTACTATTAGGAGAGTTGGTGCAAGTTTGATAATACTTGCAGGACTAAATTAAAATGA
Organism: Panax ginseng; assembly: GCA_020205605.1. Taxonomy (NCBI): domain Eukaryota; kingdom Viridiplantae; phylum Streptophyta; class Magnoliopsida; order Apiales; family Araliaceae; genus Panax; species Panax ginseng. The sequence continues at coordinate 50,244,223 of CM035150.1, forward strand.
AAGAAAAGTTGGAGGTATTGTCTTTGTAATTTTTCGAGCCCCAAAGCGCAATTATTAAACTATATTTTCCTATAAATAGAAGCTTATTCTTCCTTCATTTCTCACCAATTCACAAAAGTTTTAGAGCAATTATTATAGAGAGAAAGAAGAAAAGTATTCTGCTACTTCACTATTCCAGTATCCAGTTTTTCTAAGGTAAGGAATATTATTTATTGTACTTGTAGGGAGTATTATTTCTTTTGTATTCATGAAGAGAACTTCATTATTCCATTCTTTATTATTACATTGGAATAACACTGTATCTGTGAGCTACCCTATACTTGGTGACATTCTTCTATTATTCCGTCTTTATTATTACATTTGGAATATCATCGTTTACATGCTTTTCTGTGGGACTGATTAAAATCTTTATTATTACATTGGAATATCTCATGCTGCATGCGTTTTACGTGGGACACAGATTAACGTCTTTATTATTATTATGTTGGAATATCCTATCTCATGCGTTTTACGCCGAACACGATTAAAATCCTTATTAGTATTACATTGGAATAACTTTGTCATCTGAATACTGCATGCATGGTGATTTCTGTTGTTATTCCATTCTTTTTTATTACTGTTGGAACATCACGTCGGCATGAATTTACTTTGACACGGGTTCCGATTATTTAGTATTCTCGTTGGAATAACTTTTGCTCATCACAATCACCGTATATACATGGTGATTTCTTTTGTTATTCCATTCTTTATTATACTCAGTTGATTAAAGTTTTGACTTCTATACTCCATGAAATTAGTGGAATATCCTTGATATTTGCGCTTCATCCAGTATCTTTTCATGGATATATTCTTCTGAGCATTCTTGAATTTTACTCTACAAAGCAGTATCATGTTGGCAATTTGGACATTATTAGTTCCTGGATAAATTAATTCTTGAACTTGTTTTTATTGAATTCTTATATCATTGTCATCATCCTTATGTTTATATTTTGTTGAAAGTCATCTGTGGCCTGTAGTGCATAGATGGACTTGGTATTATTATGACTGAGGATTATTGATTGTAATCATGGTAGTAATGTTACAAATAATGTGGTAAAAGTCGCCATTGGCCCGTAGTGCATTGATGGACAATTTTTGGTATGATTATGACTATGGATTCTCTTCGGCCAAGGGTGCAAAGATGAATTGTTTTATGGCATGATCAGGACCGTTGATGAAAACACGATTATCTTTGGCCTGTAGTGCATGGATAATTCGTGGTCGTGATACTAAAAATATCCTTAGCCTATAGTGCAGGGATGAGTTAATGATGTGGATTATTTATTAAGCTGAGTCTCAGCGATAAAGTTGGTGAAAAACTTTTTAAATCATAGAAGATAGTAGATTTTATATTTTACTTGACTCTTCTAATGGATTGTTTATTCCACTACAATTTTTGATCTAAAACTTGTTGTCTATTATATTCTATCAGTTGTTATACTGTTGAAGGCTAATGATAATTTATTCTGCATTATCTTAGTCATAATATTTCTTACTGGGCTAGTTGAGCTCACCCTTTCTTTCACTGTTCTCTTCAGGAAATGAGAATGTAGCTGGGACTAGTCGGGGAACAGAGTGATGGTCCTAGATGTTTGCATTAGTAGTCCTCACTATTCTGTGAAATAATGTGATAATTATAGTAATGAGGACTCCTTTTGAGTTTGTATACTCTCTAGTAAACAATATTTGTATTCAAACTCACAGCTCATGTTGTATATTTAAGATTATATTTGTATTCTGTACCATGTATTTGGCGACTCAGAATAGGTGATGTATTCCTGTTTTGGGGGCGTCACAGCTAAGCTAGAAATCTTCTATAAATAGAAGCTTAATTCTTCTTTCATTCTCACCAATTCACTACGACTCACAAGAGAATTCTATAGAGAGAGAGAATCAAAGAGAAAGAAGAAGAGTATTATGTTACTACACTATTTCAGTAACCAATTTCGTACTAAGGTAATGGGTATTATTTCTTTCGTATTCGTAAATGATATTATTCTTGTTCAATATTCGTAAGAAATAATATTTTCTTCCATACTATGTAGTATGTAAGTAATATTATTCCGTTTCATATTTCTAATTCTACACTTATGTTGATAAGTATTGCTTCTATACTCCATGAAATTAGTATAATATCCTTGATATTTGCGCTTCATCTAATATTGTTTCACAAGGATATTTTTTTGAATATTCTTGTTAAAGTTTAATCTTTTCATGTCGGGTTACTTTTCACGGGTTATTATTCCCGAAGTACTATTCATGGGGTACTATTCACTCGGTTACTATTCACCCGGGGTACTATTCATGACAAAAATTGATTTCTTTTACATTCAAATTATTTTTGATACAATATTATTCTTGAATTTTTCTTGCCTGAAAGCAAAGTATCATGTTGACAATTTGGACATTATTAAATTCTGGATAAATTGAATTATAAATCTTTAAAATTTATCATTGCTCTCATTTAAATTGAATTCTTATATCATTGTCATCATTCTCATGCTTATATTATGATGAAAGTCATCTTCGGCCGTAGTGCATAAATGGGCTGTTGATTGGTATGATTATGACCAGGGATCAATCGGTATAATCATGACTCGAAATGTTACAAATGATGTGGTAAAAATCCTCATTGGCCCGTAGTGTATTGATGGACAGTTGTTGGAATGATCATGACCATTGGTGATACTAATGAATATCATTGGCCCGTAGTGCAGGGATGATTCGATGATGTGGATTATTTATTAAGCTGAGTCTCAACGATAAAACTGTTGATAAACTTTTTAAATCATAGAAGATAGTAGATATCATGCTCTACTTAACTCTTCTAATGGATTGCTTGTTCTGCTGCAGTTAAACTTGATGTTTATTATATTTTATTAGTTTAACATTGTTGAAGGCTAACGATAATTTATTCTGCATTATCTTAGTCATAATATTTCTTACTGGGCTAGTTGAGCTCACCCTTTGCTTTCATTGTTCTCTTTAGGAAATGAGAATATAGCTGGGACTAGTCGGGGAACGGAGTGACGGTCCAGATAGTTGGCTATAGTAGTCCTCACTATTATATGAAATAGTGTGATAATAATTGTAATGAGGACTTTATTTGAGTTTGTATACTCTCTATGAGACATTATTCGTGTTGAAACTCTCAGCTACGTTTTGTCGTACTGTATCAAAGAAGTTTGTATTTAAATTATGTACCATGTATTTGGCGACTCAAGATGGGTGATGTATACCTATTTTGGGGCGCCACGGTTAGTATCAAAGCTTAGGATAAGATCCACAGGCCGAGATGTGAGACTAGAACTAGGAGGGAGAGGCGGGAAATTCCTCGCTAGCTATGATGACCCACCTGTGAAGACCCCAAACTTTTAATGGATAAAAATCGAATTTCCTCTATTTATTATTGTGAATAATAAGGTGTTAATTTAATATAATGCTTTGGTTATGGGTGAAATGTGCAAAATTTTCAAAATAAGCAAGTGGTTATAAAATATTCATTTTGTTGGGAATATTCACTTGGTCGTGGAATATTCTTTACTGGTTTGGGAATATTAAATGCGGCCAGCATGACCATTTGTGGTCCCCATAACGGATAATAGCAGATCGGATGAAGAAAGCGACAAATTTGAGTTTTTACAAATAATGGCGTAGTTATTACTGAATTACACTTTGTTGGAATACCCGGTGGTTAAAAATCTGATGTCTGGCGTTGTTGCCGCGAAAGAGTAATACCGGTTTTACATGTATTTTTGAATTATTGATTCTTACGTAAGAAGGCACTACTCAATAATGGTTACAGTTATAGTAATTACTGTTCAATATTTTATTTTATTGATTCAATAATTGTCACTGCACAGTATTTTCCATTATCAGATCAATAATTCATATTATTTGAATAATATTATTAGATAGCATTATTGGCAATGTCTAGAAATTTCTGTCAAGGAGAGGTTTGGTCACCTAATTACGCACCAGTAAGGAGAAATCCTTATCGGAAAGCCCCCTTTCACAGGAAGCTGCTGGTTGTCATTATTGTGATTCTGTAATATTATTTGTGAATAATTAATTATTAATTTGATAAGGAAATATTTATTTGATGTGGATATAAATGATGGATTTATTTATGTGGTTATAAATGAAGAAATTAATACTGAGGTATTTTATCAGTATTTTGTCGGAATGGAGATATTAAAAATCATCCGTTTATGGATTTCAGATATTTTTTGTTTGGAATTTAGAAAAACTCAAAGATACAAAGTTGTAGAGAATTCGATTTCGTGTGGAATGGACATAAAATTCGTATTTTTCTGATAAACGAGCTATTTTCTATGAATTACTGAAATTTCGAAAAATAAAATGATTTTTATTAAATTAAGGGTGGGACCCACTTTTGTTTTTGCAAACATGTGGGCTGCTATTATTTTTTAGATTTGGCATGCTTGAATTTTCCAAGGTGTGCGTAGAATTGAGAAAAGAAATAATAATATTTTATTATTTTAGTCTCCTTTGGCGTTCTAGTATTTTCCTATAAATAAGCGCTTAAGTTAGAATTGAAAATCACACCAGAAACATAAGTTTTCTCTCTCTATATTATCGACCATATTTTTGTAAGTATTTAGATACTTTGAGAGTTACTATTTAATGCAAGTTTTCTTCGGCTTTACGTCCGATATTCCAGTTAGAAATACTGCTCTTTTGAGGTAATAAGAGTGCAGCTGGGTCGAGCAGGGGTAACAGGGGAATAGAGCGGTGGTCTCTAGCTGTGGAGGTTCTCCCTAAACAGTATAGAAAAGTGTGTTATATACATCATTTATAGTTATATTTGGTGAATCATATAGGGTGAGGCGAACCCAACATTGGAAGGGTGTTTTGCCACTCTAATACAAGATGTCTAATAACATACAACCTCGTGTTATCATAAGACAGGGTTGTGCACATCCACTTGTTGAGTATATCTACGAGCACTACCTATATAACCTTGGAGTTTGGTTAAAATATAATTCTCAACTGGAGACAGTGGAGATAATGATATGTTAAGAAAAGACTTACCATTGGAAAGAATATGATAGTAATCTTCTTGTTTTTCTTTGGGGTCTATTGGGTCAACCAAGGATAATTCTGTGGACATATGATAACTATCATAACCTAGACGCATGGCCTCCCATGTACGAAGGTTTCCTTGAGCACTTCCCAAAGATTCTAATTTCTAAAACAGTTTTTGACTATACTTTTATGTAAGGTGTCATTGTGATGTGTTATCCGAGGTTGGGATGAGAGTCACAGTTGGTATATATTTGTATCAAAACTCACAGCATATGTGTTGTTGTATTTGCATGATAATTGTTGTAATAAAGTTGTAGTTGTTTTCTGTACCATGTATTTGGCGACTCAAAATAGGTTAGGTGGAATGGACCTATTTTGGGTTGTCACAGTTGGTATCAGAGCTTAGGGATATGGTCTCTGGTGGAGATTGAGGAATAAAACTAGGATGGGAGAGATGAGTAAATCATTCGCTAGTGTATCCTACCTAAGCTTATTTATTGGTCGGTCATAATATACGGATATTATGTGATACGTTAATTTGCTTAATTAACCTTTATGGCAGTATTTGAGAATGGCAGCTGAGAATGTTAACAATGGAGTGAATGTGTGACGAACGAGATTTTGTAAATTAATTTTAATATTTATTGAATTAAATAAATATATTTCGATGATTTAATTATTGGATTAAATAATTACTTGATGCAATGGTGGTAGATTAATTTAATTATATGTGTTACATTTATTAAATTAATGTAGAGAATTTTTATTATCAAAGTATGTGAGCTTATTGTATTAAAAGAAATACTACCTCTGTCCCATAATAAGTACCTTTTTAGCTTAAATCACACATACCAATACACAAGTTAAAATGATAAAAATACCCTTAATATATTTTCTTTGAAGTTGAAGAGTTAATGAGTGTCATTTAATTGTAGTGATAGTAAGATGCAATAAATACCATTGAATGCATAAGGGCATATATGAGAAAATATTGCAAAAATTGTATTGGAGTTCTAACACATCACTTATTTTGGAAAAAAATATTAAGGCTAAAAAAGCACTTATTGTGGGACGGAGGTAGTATTTAATAAGCATATTGGTATTTTAATTAAATTAATTATTAATTAGAGATTTAATAATTTGATATAATTAATTAATGAGAAATATTTATTAATATGTTAATAAACTAACATGGCTCTGATACCAATTAAGAGAGGATCGGAGAAAAGGGTCGATCAAGCACGTCTGTCAACGATTTACAAGAAATAATAGTCACACTCCTCAAGACGGACAAAGGCAAAGATTCAAAACGTGACTTTGGTGACGTCCCACTTAATCAAGTATTAACTCTGATCTGTCTTAATTAATACATGGCATGGAATTTTAAAAATATATTAAATATATATTTACGGATAAATTACCACATATATGATCTCATGAAATCTTTTGTTGATTAGGGGTGGGGTTCTACCTAAAACTATGAGTAGACGTGTTTCTTCTGTATGGCGGTTTTTGTTAAAACAATATAATGTTTTGATATATAAAAGCGTTTCTAAGAAATAAGAACGGTTATAATTATCTCATTACTGATTGATATCTTTTTTTTTGTATCGATTCGCTTTCAATGATGATAATCTAAAAAGCTCAAGTAGGGAAACATAATAATTAAGCAGGCGATAATTAAAACTTACTGAGAAGAGTCTTGGTTATCTTCAAACCACAGATTTATATATATCAAGTATTTTACTGAGAGAGAGGTACAAAGAGAATACAAAAGAAAAATGCTTAAGGAAAGTTACGCCTCAACAATGGGTGAGGTCTCCCAATTTATACAAGTGAGAAGATAAGAAAGGATCCGGCGTGTCTGAGATAGTGGAGTCGGTTGGCGGCCCTTATCTTTTTTCTTCTTTAACTCTCGGTAAAGTGGGAAGTAGAGGGCATGAGACAAGTGTCGGATGAGTGGATTACAAATTTGGTTGGAGTCTTACGATGATAGAGAGACGGTGGATCGCTACTTTCGATAGTGGATTCTTGTGGTTGTCCTTTTACGATTATCGACAATCTTGTAGTGGAGGATAGCTTTATATTTTCCTTTCCTTTCTTGTCTTGTTCCATTTTTTCGAAATCATGGAAGTGAGAGAGTCCCAAAAGTCTCCCATCGTGAGGCTCGGTTCCCGACTTTCTCCGGCTAAGACATTGAATTCATTATAATCCTGTTTCGTAATCTTCATTATCGCTAACAGCTTTTTATGGGCGCTGCGTCTTGTGTAAATGATTATAAGAATTGGGTTTTCATATAGTCCATGGTCTTGACTATTAATTCTATTTCAGTTAGATTTGGAAATTTCTATTTTAAATCAGTTTGAATCTTGACAAAAGGATTAACTGATGATGGTCTTTGGTAGGCTTTGAGGGATAACATCCAAGCAGGCCTGGGTATGGTTCTGTATAGACTTCAAAAGTTCTGGTAACGTGGGATTAAGTCCCTTATCCCACCATTTGGTAAAGAATACCCTTTTAGGACGAGGATTTTATTCGAAAGTCACATTGAAATCCCATTTCGAGATCCGAGGGATACTAAAAGCGGATTATAAAATGGGCTAATAATTTAAGCATGTATGCGGATCTTTATTTCTTGGTATATGGGCATAGGCAACCTGCCATTCTTTGAATGCTGTTTGAATAGATTCTGGTAGAGTTTCCATGGTAATTCCAAACTTATATTATGTGAATTTATTACAGAGTATTATATGTTATTTAATTAATTTAAATAAGATATATGAATTGGGTGTGACATGATTTAAACTATATGATAAAAGAGTTATTAAATTAAATGGTTTTGCAATCTATTAATCTAGCCAAACATGGCCTTAGGGGGAGTTATGGGCAGTTAACCCATGATGGGTAACTGACCATAGTGTGCGTCAGTTGATTCTTATTATGCGTATTCTCTTTTCTCTTCTTCATTATTTTACTAAGTTTGATAAAACATCACAGAGAGAAAATCAGAGAGAGTTGTCTGAGAGAAATTGTGAGTCTGTGAAAGAGAATTGAGAGTGAGGAATCTAAGCCTACTAAATTATACTCTACAGGGTAATCTCCTCCTTCCCAAATTCTATTTTTTTTTTACGTTATTTGAGTTTTATGAAAATGGCTTTCATTCATACTATAAAGCCTCTGTAACTGGGATAGGAGTAACGATTATGGGTTTTGTATGTGTTATGGCACATCACATCGTATTTAATTATATATATTTTGTAAACCATAACATCAGTTTCATGAAAATACGTAGTATGCGATTTCTACAAAATTACAGAGTATGGGTTTTGGCCTTATGGCCTTATACGTGATATTTCATGTGTTGATCGTATATTATCCCTAAATTTTACACTCGTATGTTGTTATGCATGTTGATACGAAGAGACCAAAGTTTAAATAAACGGATTTGGTGTCATAACGAATCTGTAGTGACAATTTTCATGTTTTATTTTCAAAACCTTCAAGAACATCAAAGTCAGTGAAATTGCATGCTTAAATTCTGTAATTAAGTGTTTACATTGGTTAAAGTCGCTATATAAATGTTGGGTTATGTTTATGCATGAATTACATCATATGGGTATGTCTAATTTCGAGTAGAAAATAAGAAATTGGAAGAAATTGGCATGTTCTGCGATTTTTCGCCATTTTACGAATCTGCAATGCCAGTGCATGCAATACGGCCACCGCTTATTTCTGTGCCATGACTCCATGTCTCGAAACCACAGTATACTGGCGTCAAATGCCAAGAGTCTGGTCATGTAGCGCCATCGGCCATGCAAATGAATGAAGACTATGTATGTAATGATGGCTGCATGCATGCTACTCTCCGAAAAGTTCGTAAATGAGATTTTAAAATGATCAAGTCTAACAATGTGTTAGTAATTTAATGTAATGAACATGTAAACATGTTAGAAGTATACTGTAATGATAAAATAGATATTTAACATGTAAATAACATAATTACATGTAGATTGAGTTATGGAATGAATAATTAAATTATTATTCATGAAGTATAAATTATGTGATAAAGTGGTAAATTAACTAAGTATAGTTAATAATCAAAGTAGACAAAGAGAATGAGTTTTGATGATTAGTTAAGTTATAATTAACTGATATTGTGAATGTGAATGATATGTAGGATTTAATTCAAAGAACGTGCTTAGTTAAAGTGTAATCTACGCACGAGGCAAGTTTCCTAACCCTACTTGTCATTATTGTTCAAGTTATTAATTACCTCGAGTAAATTATCATTACTATTATTCATGTTAAAATGTTATATTAAAGATTGATTATCTTTTCAAAGCATGATTCAGTTATACAATAATTGTCCTATTGTATACTTCCTGAGATTATTATTCAATTTGAATATCATTATTATTGAACCTTATTAGACTAGCGAACCCTTATTGATTCGACTAGTCCATAGTTGATGAGCGTTCTAAATTTCAGAACCCTTGATGAATTATCCAAACCAAACTTCCTTTGGTGCGGACTCGAATGTCAAACTGAGATGAACAACCCTGCAAAGGGATTTACTTATGCGTTAGCGTTAAGATATTGTGTACAGTATGGTACTAAGGGCTGATCCCACTAAGTACGAGTAGAAAGGTCCATAGTCTTATGACTATTAAAGGTTTCAAGTATAACCCTTGATAACCTAGGACATAGTTCAAGGTCTTATGACCCTTAGAATTCTTTTGATTCTTGTTATTCATTCTTGATTCAAAAGTTGAGCTTTTATTCAGATGTCTTTGATTTACTCGCATGTTATTATACTGTTATTTCATTATTATACTTGTGGGCAATAGTGCTCACTCTTGCTTAATAATAACATTGCAGTTAAGAACGAAAGAACTGATGAACCTTCCACTAGTAAAGGCAAGGGCAAAGTTAGCAAGTGATGAAGACTTGTTGTTTTATATGATGATGTATTTGTTTAAGACTTGAGTTAATGTTGTTGTTTAAGACTTATTTGTTTATGATTCCGCACATATGTTTAAGGTTAGTTTAACCTGGGATTGTATTATTATTATTCAGATGTTGTAACCCTTAAGGGAAAGATTTTTATTCTATCTATTGCATGGTTTGTGTTTATTATGGGTAGATAGATAGATGATATTTGTACAGTGAACACCAAATCCCGTGGAATTGAAGTACCCAGATTTGGGGGTGTCACAAGTTGGTATCAAAGCTGTAGGTTATGAACCTTAAGTGGGGGAACAACCTTAGGTAGTAGCCTTATAAAAAGAAGATAGTGATGGAAAACTCTTATCGAGTTATAAGAAATGAATTTATGAAATTCATTGAAGATAATAAAAGACCTTATGTGTTTATGTGTTAAAGTATCGTTAGATGATAACGACTTAGTAGCTAAAACTTAAAATTTTGTTGTCGGGGATGTCGAATGTTGGTGAAGCTAGTCAAGTGGGGGGAGGAAGAACCCCGTGTACCTATATGCAAGCGCCAGAGGAGGAGCCCCAGAGATATTCATGTCGTTAGGGAGAAGCGGTTGGTGTAGAGGGAATCATCTCCATTGATCACCGTTGTTGGTCAGGAGCATGAACCCGAGACTGATCCTGAGGAGGATCCTGAGGAGGAATTTGTTGAGGAAGAGGAAGAGGAAGAAGAGGAGTTACCACAAGACACTATTGATCTTTGAGATGTATGACACGTTATCTGACCGTAGTAGCGTGGAGTTACGAGACGAGGTCGAGATTTGGTCGAGCGGCGGTTATTCAACATATTACTCTCAGAAAGCGAAGGAGAGGAGATTTCGACTCTTCACTCTCGGACCGGCAAATGTAGAATGGAATTTGGTCCATGAGAAGGTCAAACCGAAGATAAGACCCAGGAGATAGAGAAACAAAAGAAGGAAATGAAGGAAACCTCAGAAAGGATGAACATATAGAGAGGAAGGAATTTGGGTAAGAGAATCGCGTCGGTGATCGTGCGAGAGAGGATGATAGTCGTGCTGAAAGAAAACAAAGATTGGGGAAACGTACTCTACACTTAATAAGGCAATGAATGAGACCCAAGATCGAGTTTTGAGGTACCCAATCCAGTTCGAAGGACTACCATTGTACATGATGGATTGCAGGACGATGAATCGCATCTTAGAAGAGGAGCGTAGCAAGGCTAATCAGTACCTTGACCGACAGTGATATGATTTATTTAATTATGTGAAGAACTTAATTAGTTTTTTTTTAGATGTAAATTCTGACATGTTTATGAATGAAAGAATATTTGAATGTTTTAAATCCTGTGGATTCTTTATTCCAGGATAGTAGATGTAAATAGCAGTTATGCTATCGTTTAATGTTAAAACTTTAATTTGAATGCAAATATATCAAGTTGTTTGAGAAGATGTGTTAAGTGATATGTTAAATTGTTGAGTAATGCCTTAACTATTTAGAGAAATAAATAAAGTTCTAATAAGCGGTTATTTAACAGAAAAATGCCGCCAAGGAGAAGACAACAACGTCAACCGGCTCAGGAAGATTCAAACAATAATAACAATAATGCCAACGCTAATCCCGTGCAGCAGTTGGTTAACTTACTGACTGGAGCCATGAATAATCAACCGCAAGCTCCACCAAACACAACGTTTAAAGACTTCAAGGTGGTGGGACCGCCAGAGTTCAGAGGTTCCATGAACCCAATCGAGGCTCAAACGTGGGTTATGGAAATGGAGAAGGTTTTCGACGTTGCTAGGGTTAGAGAAGACCAGAAGACCGCTTTTGCAACGTTTACTGCTTTGAAGTGCGAGGCTAGCCTCTTGGTGGCAAGCAAACAAAGTGCGAGGAGGTGAAGGTGTAATTACGGGAGAGATTTAAAGAAATGTTTTTGAAATGTATTTCCCAACTAGTTCGCAGAATCGGATGGAAGTTCAATTTACGAACTGAAGCGAGAAACATGAGCGCACTCGACTACACGCGGCTAAATTCAACGAGTTAGCAAGGTTCGCCCAGTATCAAGTACACACACTGACGAGAGAAAAGCCAGAAGATTCGAACAAGGACTAAAGCCTTGGGTATACAGTAAAGTATCAATGTTTCAGCTAAACACGTTTGCCAGAGTACTGGAAAAGGCCATCCTCGCGATGCGGTGACCAAGTACAATCAAGATCAAAAGAAGAAGAAGAGTGAATGTGAAGGAAATAACAAGGCCAGTGGAAGTGGCACAGGAGTTGGAAATTTCAATCAGAAGAAAAGGTGGAACGACAGCTCATCATCGGGGAATCAGCAAGGTAATCAGAAGAAAAGAATAGAAGCATGCCCGACTTGCGGGAAAGCCCATCTGGGAGTTTGTATGAAAGGAAAAAGAGTGTGCTACAATTGTGGTCAGGAAGGCCACATAGCACCAAACTGTCCAAACCCAAAGAAGGGTGCATGTTTTACTTGTGGTTCGAAGGACCATCTGGCAAGAGATTGTCCCAAGAAGGGATCGGGAGGGTAAGGATCAGGAGGAAACCGGGGAAATAACAGTGGAAATGCCTTAACCATCACCGGACCAACCGCAACAAACCGACCGACCGCTCGAACTTTCAACATGACGGTGCAAGATGCAGTTCAATCCCGTGATGTGGTGTCAGGTATCATTTCGATCAATAAAATTAATGCTTATGTTTTATTTGGTTCGGGTGCTACTTGTTCCGTTATATCCGATGATTTTGCCAAGAATTTAGATTTGTCTAAGAATGAATTGGATTACCCCATGAACATAGAAATTGCGAATAGAGAAATAATCCCTGTTAAGTACGTACATAAGAACTGTAGAGTGGATATTAAGGGTAATATCATGAACGTAGATCTTATCCCTATTCGACTTGGGGAATTTGATGTTATTTTGGGAATGGACTAGTTATTCAATTACGGAGCTGTAATTGATTGCCAAAAGAAGCGTATTAACCTTATGACTCCGTCAAAGGTTGTATTTTATGATAACAAGTCACCTAGACAAGCGAGTTGTCTGACGATGATGCAGGCCAGGAAGTTATTAAGACAAGGCTGTGTAGGATACTTAGCTTACATAGTCGACAGTCGAAAAGAGAACCCTAAGGTAGAAGAGATACCGATTGTGAGGGATTTCGTCGACGTATTTCCAGACGATTTACCAGGACTTCCACCAGATAGAGAGGTAGATTTCGTAATCGATTTGGCGCCCAGAACTGCTCCAATATCGAAGGCACCATACCGAATGACACCAGTTGAGATGAAGGAATTAATGGTACAACTACAAGAATTATTGGACAAGAAGTACATTCAACCGAGCGTATCGCCGTGGGGAGCGCCGATGTTGTTTGTAAAGAAGAAGGATGGAACGATGCGGCTCTGCATTGACTACAGAGAACTGAACAAGGTCACGATTAAAAATAGATATCCATTACCAAGGATCGATGATCTGTTTGATCAGTTGAAGGGAGCAAGATACTTTTCCAAGATAGACTTGAGAAGCGGTTATCATCAACTGAAGGTGAGGCCAGAGGATGTACCAAAGACAGCGTTCAGAACGCGATATGGTCACTACGAATTCTTAGTAATGTCGTTTGGTCTTACGAATGCTGCTGCAGCATTTATGGGACTAATGAATGGTGTATTCAAGCCGTTTTGGACAAGTTCGTAGTGGTATTTATAGATCACATTTTGGTATATTCCAAAACCAAAGAAGAACACGAAGAACATTTGAGGTTAACGTTGGAAGTATTGAGAAGGGAGAAGTTGTACGCTAAATTTTCGAAATGCGAATTCTGGATCGAGCGAGTACAATTTCTTGGTCACGTGATCGATAAAAATGGAATTTCGGTAGATCCATCAAAAGTCGAAGCCGTGATTAACTGGGATCAGCCGAGAACGCCGTTAGAAGTAAGAAGTTTTCTTGGATTAGCAGGATATTATAGAAGATTCATACAAGACTTTTCCAAGATCGCAACTCCGTTAACGAATTTAACTCGAAAAGCTGTGAAATTTGTTTGGACGGATAAGTGTGAGGAAAGTTTTCAAGAATTGAAGAAGAGGTTGAGTACGACCCCTGTGTTATCTCTTTCGGATGATACAGGAAATTTGTTGTTTATAGTGATGCGTCGCATAAAGGACTTGGTTGTGTCTTTGATGCAAATGGCAAAGTCATTTGCGTATGCATCACGACAATTGAAAGATTACGAGAAGGATATCAGACCCACGACTTGGAGTTAAGCTGCAGATTGTTTTTGCTTTGAAAATTTGGAGACACTATCTCTACGGGAGAAGTGTGAAATATATCTGGACCACAAGAGTTCTGAAAAATATATTTTCAATGCAGAAAGATTTGAATATCGTCAAAGAAGATGGTTGGAATAATAATTAAGGATTACGATTGTGAGATTTTATACCATTCGGGTAAAGCAAATGTGGTTACGAGGCGCCTTAAGTAGAAAGGGTTGTGAGAAATTGATGATGTTATTTGCTCGGGAAGAGCTAATTTTGAAATGGAGAAACTAGAGTTGGAAGTGAAGTATCCTATGGAGATTGATGAGAAAATATTTCAGATGCAATCTGGTACAACTCTACTAGATAAAGTAAAGGAGGCTCAACTTCAGGACGAAGAGTGTATAATGGTGACAAAGAAGATATCTGAAGGATCTGAACCGAGATTTAAGATGGATAAGGAAGGAATACTGAGATTTGAGAGTAGAATTTGGGTACCGCCAGTACAAGAGATTAAGGAAGATATTTTGAGCGAGGCTCATAGTTCACGATATTCGATTCACGCTGGTAGTACCAAAATGTACCAAGATCTTCGACAACATTTCTGGTGGCCAAATTTAAAATGAGATATTGCAGAATGTGTTGCTAAGTGTCTTACCTGTCAAAAAGTGAAAGCAGAACATCAAAGACCAAGTGGGTTGCTACAACCGTTAGAAATCCCAGGATGGAAATGGGAACATATTACAATGGACTTCGTGGTTGGCCTTCCGACGACTCAGAAAGGCTACGACGCAGTATGGGTTATCGTTGACCGACTGACGAAATCTGCACACTTCCTTCCTATCAAAATAAGATTCAACCTAGATCAGTTGGTGAGGTTATACGTAAAAGAGATTGTTTCGAGGCACGGAGTTCCGATGTCAATTGTTTCAGATAGGGATCCGCGCTTCACATCAAATTTCTGTAAACGTCTTCAGGAATGCATGGGTACGCAATTGCGAATGAGTACAACATACCATCCTCAAACAGACGGACAGAGTGAAAGAACGATTCAGACATTAGAAGATATGCTAAGAGCTTGTGTGATGGAATTTAAAGGAAATTGAGATGATCACCTACCATTAGTAGAGTTCGGCTACAACAACAATTACCACGCTAGTATTGGCATGCCGCCTTACGAAGCGTTATACGGCAGAAAGTGCAAAACTCCGCTTTACTGGGATGAAGTTGGTGAGAGACAATTGCTAGGCCCAGAATTGGTACAACAGACGACAGAAATAGTCAAAGTAATCCGAGCATGACTGGTAGCGGCTCAAGATCGACAGAAGAAATACGCTGATCCACATCGTAAAAATATCGAGTTTGAATCAGGTAGTTATATTTTCTTGAAGGTCTCTCCCTGGAAGGGAAAGACCAGGTTCGGAAAGAAAGGAAAATTGAGTCCAAGATTCATTGGACCGTTTGAAGTACTGAAATCGGAGAAGTAGCGTATGAGGTAGCCTTACCTCCAGCACTCGAGAATGTCCATAACGTCTTCCATGTTTCTGTGTTACGACCCTACAAAGCCGATTACAAGCATGTAATTGAATACGAACCCCTGCATTTTTGAGAAAGACTTATCTTACGAAGAAATTCTGTCCAAATTGTTAAATCGAAAAGAACAAGTTCTCAGAAATAAAGTTATACCTTCTGTTAAGGTAATTTGGAGGAACCACAACGCTGAAGAAGCTACGTGGGAACTCGAAGAGAATATGATGAAAAACTACCCTAAATTATTTACTTAATAATGTGTAAGCGATTCTGGGGACAGAATCTTTGTAAGGGGGGTAGAATGTAACAGGTCGAAATTTATTGAGTCGTGATTCTGGGGACAGAATCCTTTTAAGGGGGAAAAGATGTGACGAACGAGATTTTGTAAATTAATTTTAATATTTATTGAATTAAATAAATATTTTTCGATGATTTAATTATTGGATTAAATAATTACTTGATGCAATGGAGGTAGATTAATTTAATTATATGTGTTACATTTATTAAATTAATGTAGAGAATTTTTATTATCAAAGTATGTGAGCTTATTGTATTAAAAGAAATATTTAATAAACATATTGGTATTTTAATTAAATTAATTATTAATTAGAGATTTAATAATTTGATATAATTAATTAATGAGAAAATTAATTATATGATTATGTGAATTTATTATAGATTATTATATGTTATTTAATTAATTTAAATAAGATATATGAATTGGGTGTGACATGATTTAAACTATATGATAAAAGAGTTATTAAATTAAATGGTTTTGTAATCTATTAATCTAGCCAAACATGGCCTTAGGGGGAGTTATGGGCAGTTAACCCATAATGGGTAACTGACCATAGTGTGCGTCAGTTGATTCTTATTATGCGTATTTCTTTTCTCTTCTTCATTATTTTACTAAGTGCGATAAAACATCACTGGAGAGAAAATCGAGAGAGAGAGTTGTCTGAGAGAAATTGTGAGTCTGTGAAAGAGAATTGAGAGTGAGGAATCTAAGCCTACTAAATTATACTCTACAGGGTAATCTCCTCCTTCCCAAATTCTATTTTTTTACGTTATTTGAGTTTTATGAAAATGGCTTTCATTCATACTATAAAGCCTCTGTAACTGGGATAGGAGTAACGATTATGGGTTTTGTATGTGTTATGGCACATCACATCGTATTTAATTATATATATTTTGTAAACCATAACATCAGTTTCATGAAAATACGTAGTATGTGATTTCTACAAAATTACAGAGTATGGGTTTTGGCCTTATGGCCTTATACATGATTTTTCATGTGTTGATCGTATATTATCCCTAAATTTTACACTCGTATGTTGTTATGCATGTTGATAAGAAGAGACCAAAGTTTAAATAAACGGATTCGGTGTCATAACGAATCTCTAGTGACAATTTTCATGTTTTATTTTCAAAACCTTCAAGAACATCAAAGTCAGTGAAATTGCATGCTTAAATTCTGTAATTAAGTGTTTACATTGGTTAAAGTCGTTATATAAATGTTGGGTTATGTTTATGCATGAATTACATCATATGGGTATGTCTAATTTCGAGTAGAAAATAAGAAATTGGAAGAAATTGGCATGTTCTGCGATTTTCGTGAACTGCCATTTCTGTGTCTGGTACGTTATTATATACAATACGATTACCGCTTATTTCTCAATATTAGCCACCGCATCGCATCGCCATGTCTCGAAAGTAAGCGTGCAAACAGCCAAGAAATCTGGGTCAGCCATCATCATGTTATATGAAGACTAAGTGTAATAGTGGCGCCGCAACGCCACTCTCCAGAAAGTTCAGAAATGAGATTTTAAAATGATCAAGTCTAGCAATGTGTTAGTAATTTAATGTAATGAACATGTAAACATGTTAGAAGTATAATGTAATGATAAAATAGATATTTAACATGTAAATAACATAATTACATGTAGATTGAG
The DNA here is from genome assembly GCA_020205605.1 of Panax ginseng. NCBI lineage: Eukaryota > Viridiplantae > Streptophyta > Magnoliopsida > Apiales > Araliaceae > Panax > Panax ginseng. The sequence goes on from CM035150.1 coordinate 50,262,014, forward strand.
TTATGGAATGCATAATTAAATTATTATTCATGAAGTATAAATTATGTGACAAAGTGGTAAATTAACTAAGTATAGTTAATAATCAAAGTAGACAAAGAGAATGAGTTTTGATGATTAGTTAAGTTATAATTAACTGGTAATTGTGAATGTGAATGGTATGTAGGATTTAATTCAAAGAACGTGCTTAGTTAAAGTGTAATCTACGCACGAGGCAAGTTTCCTAACCCTACTTGTCATTATTGTTTAAGTTATTAATTACCTCGAGTAAATTATCATTACTATTATTCATGTTCAAATGTTATATTAAAGATTGATTATCTTTTCAAATCATGATTCAGTTATACAATAATTGTCCTATTGTATACTTCCTGAGATTATTATTCAATTTGAATATCATTATTATTGAACCTTATTAGACTAGCGAACCCTTATTGATTCGACTAGTCCATAATTGATGAGCGTTCTAAATTTTAGAACCCTTGATGAATTATCTAAACCAAACTTCCTTTGGTGCTGACTCGAATGTTAAACTGAGATGAATAACCCTGCAAAGGGATTTACTTATGCGTTAACGTTAAGATATTGTGCACGTGATGGTACTAAGAAATTTGATCCCCCAAGTACGAGTAGTAGAAAGGTCCATAGTCTTATGACTGTTAAAAGTTTCAAGTATAACCCTTGATAACCTAGGACATAGTTCAAGGTCTTATGACCCTCATAATTCTTTTGATTCTTGTTATTCATTCTTGATTCAAAAGTTGAGCTTTTATTCAGATGTCTTTGATTTACTCGCATGTTATTATACTATTAGGGCAATAGTGCTCACTCTTGCTTAATAATAACATTGCAGTTAAGAACGAAAGAACTGATGAACCTTCCACTAGTAAAGGCAAGGGCAAAGTTAGCAAGTGATGAAGACTTGTTGTTTTATATGATGATGTATTTGTTTAAGACTTGAGTTAATGTTGTTGTTTAAGACTTATTTGTTTATGATTCCGCACATATGTTTAAGGTTAGTTTAACACAGGATTGTATTATTATTATTAGGATGTTGTAACCCTTAAGGGAAGATTTTATTCTATCTATTGCATGGTTTGCATTTATTATGGGTAGATAGATAGATGATATTTGTACAGTGAACACCAAATCCCGTGGAATTGAAGTACCCGGATTTGGGGGTGTCACAGAATGAGACCGTGGGGATACCTCTAATCACCAACCATGATAATGTGATGTCAGCCGAAGAAGGAATTAGAGATATTCTTGTGGTGAGGGAAGAATTAATAGTTGCACCCGAGCTAGTCGCAGAGGTAGCAGCTGAGAGTGAGGAAGAAGAAGAACCTGAGGAGAATTTATTAGAAGAATTTTATGATCGAAATGTATAATTACAAAATCGTATTCATGAGTTAGAAGAGCAGGCTGAAAAATGACATGCGGTCGTGGAGCAAAAGGATGCAACAATTCAAGCTTGTGTTACCGATATGTGATGCTTGAACAGAAGCATTCTTTGCCAGAGTATAAGATGATAAAGCTGGAATCTGAGCTGAAAGAAGAAACAACCGAACGAGCAGTGAGAATGAGTGATGCATGGGTAAAAGCCGCACGACGCGTTGATATTGTGGAAATAGATGTCCGATCTAAGAAGGCTAAAATAGATGATATGTATTTCTCTTTTTAGACAGCAATTGGGAGAACCCAACATCGAGTTTTGAATTATCCTGTACAGAGCGGTCAACCTCAATTCGATATGGATCGAAGATTGATGATTCAGATCATGAATCAGGAGTATAACGAAGCAGTTGAGGGTGGAATATGCCCTATAGAAAAGTATATTCCAATAGTAGTGATGACGCCAAATGCTGCCCTAGACAAGTCAAAGACGAGTAGTTTAAGGGAGACCGATCGTTATGACTTCCCAACAAATGAGGAACCCAAATGAAATTATCACGGGAGATGAGCAATGGAGAAATCATGATGACCCGGGAGATAGAATCTGAAATGAAAGCAAGGTATTCTCAACTTTTCGAAATATCAGGTACGTAAATTTTGGGGACGAAATTTCATAAGGAGGGGAGGTTGTAAGACCCCAACTTTTTAATGGATAAAAATCGAATTTCCTCTATTTATTATTGTGAATAATAAGGTGTTAATTTGATATAATTCTTTGGTTATGGGTGAAATATGCAAAATTTTCAAAATAAGCAAGTGGTTATAAAATATTCATTTTTGTTGGGGAATATTCGTTTGGTTGTGGAATATTCTTTCTATCGGGGAATATTCATACGATGACGCAGCATTTGTGGGCCCCATAACGGATAACGGTCGGATGAAGAAAACGACAAATTTGAGTTTTTACAAATAACGGCGTAGTTGTTACCGTTAACACTGTTGGAATACCCGGTGGTTAAAATATAGTAATACGCGTTGTTGCACAGTATTTTTGAATTGAAAATCACACCAGAAACATAAGTTTTCTCTCTCTATATTATCGAGCATATATTTTGTGAGTATTTAGATACTTTGAGAGTTGCTATTCAGAGCAAGTTTCCTTCGGCTTTACATCCGATATTCCAGTCAGAAATACTGCTCTTTTGAGGTAATAAGAGTGTAGCAGGGTCGAGCAGGGGTAACAGGGGAATAGAGCGGTGGTCTCTAGCTGTGGAGGTTCCCCCTAAACAGTATAGAAAAGTGTGTTGTATACATCATTTAGTAGTTATATTTGGTGAATCATATAGGGTGAGGCGAACCCAACGTTGGAAGGGTGTTTTGCCACTATCATACAAGATGTCTAATGACATACAACCTCGTGTTATCATAAGACAGGGTTGTGCACATCCACTTGCTGAGTATATCTACGAGCACTACCTATATAACGTCGGAGGTTGGTTAAAATATAATTCTCAACTGGAGACAGTGGAGATAATGATATGTCAAGAAAAGACTTACCATTTGAAAGAATATGATAGTAATCTTCTTATTTTTCTTTGGGGTCTATTGGGTCAACCAAGGATAATTCTGTAGACATATGATATCTATCATAACCTAGACGCATGGCCTCCCATGTACGAAGGTTTCCTTGAGCACTTCCCAAAGATTCTAATTTCTAAAACAGTTTTTGACTATACCTTTATGTAAGGTGCCATTGTGACGTGCTATCCAAGGTTGGGATGAGAGTCACAGTTGGTATATATTTGTATCAAAACTCACAGCATATGTGTTGTTGTATTTTGCACAAGAATTGTTGTAATAAAGTTGTAGTTATTTTCTGTACCATGTATTTGGCGACTCAAAATAGGTTGGGTGGAATGGACCTATTTTGGGGTTGTCACACTACCTAAGTTTATTGGTATTTATTTGGTCGGTCAGAGTATAGGGATAATATGTAATATGTTAATTAACCCTTGTTTTGTGGTAGTATTTGATAATGGCAACCGAAAATGTTGAGATAATTAATGAAGCACATGAGACCGTTGAATCACCAACGATCAACACCCAGGATATTGTGCATCAGGATGGCAATAATCCTCAGGAAAACAACAACACCGACCAAATAATGAACGATGGGATGTTCAGAGGCTTTATGCAATTTATGCAACATCAGGCGAGAGAGACTCCTGTTCAAAATGCAGATGGAAACACTCGTAACTCTCGGGTGGTCACCACTAAGCAGTTCAAGGAACTGGGACCATCGGAGTTTTTGGGAGAGCCAAAACCACTTAAGGCGGAGGCATGGATAAAACAGATCACCAAGATATTTGATGTATTGGGATGCTTCGAGGAGCAAAAGGTTCCCTTCGCCACCTTCATGTTGCGAGGGGAGACAAATTACTGGTGGGAATCCGTAAAACGTACCCAACCTGCCGCACTGAAGATGCCTTGGGAGAAGTTCCAAGAACTGTTCAACGACAAGTACTTTCCCGAAAGTATTCGTCACATGAAGGAGGTGGACTTTATCAAGCTGGAGCAAAATAATATGTCCGTGTCATAGTACGAAGCTAAGTTTGTCGAGTTATCCCGGTTTGCGTCCCACTTGATTGATAATGAGGAGAGAATGACACGGTTGTTTCTAAGAGGTTTGAAACCTGAGATACGACAATACCTAATTTCTCACAAACTGTGTTTATATTCAGATGTTGTAAATAGGGGTTAATTATTGGAGCGCGATAATGAGTTAACCCAACCAAGAGAGAGCAACCGGCAAATCGATAATACCAGTGATAGCAATCATCGAAGCGGTGACAACAAACGTGGAGGGAATCAACATGCCAGAAATGGTAACCACTTCGGTGGTAATCATGGCCAAGATAATAGAAGTGGAAGTTTCAAAAAGAGGAAATTTAATAATGATGAAAAGAGCGTCAAGACACATTTTGTTGTTAAGGAAGAGAGAACGATCGTATCGGTCGTATGTTACAAATGAGGAGGGAGGACACATCACCCAAAGCAGACGCATGCGAGTCAAAGCATGTTACAATTGTGGAAGAGAAGGTCACCTAGCCCGATTTTGTCGTGCACCAAAGTCAAGTCCAGCTGGGATAGAGGCATCAAAGACCGTCCCAGACAATATAAAACCGGTAGTTCAAGGGAGAGCGTTTGCCGTAACCTCCTAGAAAGAAAGGAACCCGAATGAGGTCATCATGGGTAAGCTTATCATAAACTCTAGCTAAGTATATACCTTATTTGATACCGGTTCTACCCATTCTTTTATTTCTCCTACTTGCGCTCAACGTTTAAATTTGACTCCGGAGAAATTAAACTTTGACTTATCTGTTGAAACTCCGTTGGGAGAAACCTTTATTACATCTACTGTTTATAAGTCTTGTTTGGTTCAAATCGGTACCCTCACATTACCTGTCGATCTTATTTCCTTAAAAATACTTGCATTTGACTTAATTTTAGGGATTGATTGGTTAACTACTCATCATGCAAAAATTGATTGTTTTCATAAGGTTGTTAGCTTTCATATTCCTAACCAACCTATTATGCGAATTCAAGCAACCAAACCATTAAAATCAATTACTGTCATCTCAAGTCATAAAGCTATTCGTTTATTGAAAAACAAATGTCAAGCTTTCTTAGCTCATGTCACGGATTTAACAAGAATACGACAGTTTTGAATGATATTTCTATTGTTAATAAATTTCCTAACGTATTCCCTGAAGAACTTCTTGGCCTACCCCCAGAGCGAGAAATCGAATTTTGTATCGACCTTGAACCCGGTACAAAACCTATTTCCAAAGCCTCATATCTAATGACTCCTATTGAACTTCAGGAGTTAAAAACCCAACTACAGGAATTGTTAGACATCAGTTTCATTTGTCCTAGTACGTCTCCTTGGGGTGCTCCTGTTCTATTCGTAAAGAAGAAAGATGGAAGTATGTGATAAGTAGGTTTTATACCTACTAATCCGGTATCTATTACTTGAATTATTTGCTTAATCTCATGTTTCTTAGTTACTTTTCATACATCTTATGTTATTTTGTAGGCGATGACACGACATTGGCATGAAGAAGCAAGGGAAAGGAATTCGGACATCTTTTGGACTAAAATACGCAAGCAAATGCAAGAAGGGAATATTGAAGGACTTTTAACACCAAGTTGGATGCATGTTCTTGGCTTGGAGTTTGGCAATTATTGTAGATCTACTTCTTAGCTTTCCGGAACATCTTGAATGTTCCAATCGGAGTTCGGATGCGAGAGTTATGGCCTTTTAATCAACAAAGATCAAAGTTAAGAGTTGTCATGCTTGCCATTTACACAACATCTACTTCAAGCTCTATTTCCGCCTTGATCCGGATGGATTCTATTAATCCTCAAAGCATGAAAGTTGTAGATCTCGTCGATATCTTCGATTTGATAGGCGGTAGGCCCCGTAACTCCTAGTGTATCAAAGGTTATGCCTGTTTTACCAAAGGACGTCGCAGCAGAAAATAACGTAGCGCGGACCGTGCTATAAATGAACTATGCATAGCGGTATGCTTAGTCCACCGTAAATTCAAGCACTTGAGTAGGCAGTGCTTGAGAAAAGACTTAGGGAAGCGCAATGCTTGGCAGCGCGAAGGGACGATTTTTTGGGTTATTTGGTGTCAAATTTGAGCTAGAATAGGATTCTTAGTTGCCTAACTTGCTAGGATATCCATTAGAACTATAAATACATGATGAGAGACATAAAAGAGAGGAGATCTAGACTAGATAGAGGATTCCATTAGATTAGATTAGAGTAGATTAGATCAAAACCCTAGTTCTTATTAGATTTGGGGATTGAAGTAACTTAGAGACCATTGAAGATTCAAAGTAGGAGCAAGGAGGGAGCTTCAAATCTGCAGACAAGAGATTCTATCTTCTTATCTTCTTCTATCTTTGTCTTTTAATGATTATTCAATTGTGGATTCTTAGTTTTAATTCAATAATAATGAACTAATTCTTTGTTTGAGATTACAATGGATCTTATTGTGTAGTTTATTTTAATATGCTTCGCTATTAATTATTATGTTCTATTGTGAGGATTGTCTATTGTGTTTTGGACTTAATTGTTTAATTGATTGGCCATCAATTACCGTGATAATCTATATGAACTCGAGAGATGAAGTATTGATTTAGATCTTATCATGATAGCATGTGTTTGTGATTTCTGCATAGATGGAATTCATGATTCGTGTTTAGGATAGAGATATGCCTTTACGCCATATGTAATCTTATAGAGAACTTGTGCTTTAAATCCTTTTTAATTGTAATTCACATAGAGATATAGTGGATTAGTTAATTAGGATGTCTTGCTTAATTCTATCATCTTTGGATTTAAGTGAGTATGGGTATTATGCATCGAGAGATGATTTTATCTGCTTTAGTGTTCTTGATTAACAATTCATGATAGAGAATAATTGATGAGAAGTGTGTTAACTTAAATAAAGCAATAAGTGAAGTTGTGATCTTAAATATCCGTAATCTTAATTTAACTAGTGGAATTTAATAGTAGTTTAATTTATATAATTTGAAATTCATTCGTTTAAATAAGATTGAGTTGGTTACGGGTTAGTACTTGGTGATTTGTATTAATAATTCCTCGTGGGAACGATACTCTACTTTCACTTTATTACTTGTTGACCACGTATACTTGCGTGTTGTGCGTAATTAGATTTTACCCAACAGTATGCGACTTTGTATTGACTATTGGGAGTTGAATCATGTCACTATCAAAAATAGGTACCCGTTACCTCGAATTGATGACATGTTTGACCAGTTGCAAGGTGCTAAATTCTTGTCAAAGATCGATCTTCGTTCCGGATATCATCAGTTAAAAGTTAAAACTGATGACATTCCAAAGACTGCTTTCAGAACTCGTTACGGGCATTACGAATTCCTAGTCATGTCTTTTGGATTGACTAATGCTCCTGCGGCCTTTATGGATATGATGAACCGAGTATTCAAGGAATATTTGGATTATTTTGTTGTTGTTTTTATTGATGACATCCTCATATACTCCAAAAGCCGTGAAGATCATGAGCAACACTTGAGGCTAATAATCCAAAAGCTTCGTGAAAACAAGCTATGTGAAAATAAGCTATATGCCAAGTTGAAGAAATGCGAGTTCTGGCTTGAGGAAGTAGCATTTCTTGGGCACGTGATATCAAATCATGGAATTTCTGTTGACCCGACAAAGATTGAAGCAATTCAAAGCTGGGAGCAACCTAAGTCAGTTACCGAAGTAAGTAGCTTTCTGGGCTTAGCTGGTTATTATCGGAGATTCGTGGAAGGATTTTCTCGAATCGCTACTCCATTAACTCAGGTGACTCGAAAAGATACAAAATTCGGTTGGAGCGAGGAATGTGAGAAGAGTTTTCAAGAACTCAAAAGGAGACTCATTTCAGCACCTGTTTTGATAATACCATCTGGTACGGTGGGATATGTCATCTACAGTGATGCTTTAGGCAAGGGTTTAGGATGTGTTCTCATGTAACATGGGAAAGTCATAGCCTATGCCTCGCGACAACTCAAAGAATATGAGAGAAATTATCCTACTCATGATCTAGAGTTGGCAACTGTTGTTTTCGCACTTAAAATCTGGAGGCATTACCTGTATAGGGAGAAAGTGGAGATCTTTACGGATCATAAAAGCCTCAAATATTTCTTCACTTAAAAGGAACTCAACATGCGGCAATGATGTTGGCTTGAACTGCTGAAAGATTATGATCATACTATTCAATACCATCCTAGAAAAGCGAACGTGGTAGCTGACACATTGAGTAGAAGATCATATGCGGGTACGAGTGCGATATTGTCAACACAAATGCCCATTTTGTATGACTTACAAAGGATGGAGATAGAGATAAAGACTCCAGGGATCCACGTGATGATGTCAAGTATACGAGTAGAACCGACTTTAATCAATAAAGTTAAAGCTGCTCAAACTACAGACCTGGAGCTGCTGCGTATGAAGAAGAAAGTGCAAGAAGGTACTATTCCAGAAACAAGAATTGATGAAGAAGGAATACTTCGAGTCAACTCCAGACTTTGTGTTCCTAACAACCCTGATTTAATGTATAAAATCATGATAGAGGCACACAACACACCGTTTGCAATCCATCCTGGGAGTACCAAAATGTATCATGATCTTCGACATACATTTTGGTGGAGCAATATGAAAAGAGAGATTGCGGAGTTTATCTCAAGGTGTCTAACTTGTCAATGAGTCAAGGCGGAGCATCAAGTGCCAAAAGGTCCATTGCAACCACTTGAAATTCCAGAATGGAAGTGTGAACACATTACCATGGATTTCATTACCGGTCTTTCCAAGGTTTCTCAAGGCATAGATGCAATTTGGGTCATTGTCGACAGATTGACCAAGTCTGCTCATTTCTTACCTATACGAGAAACTTATTCACTTGAACGTCTTGCTCGTATATACATACATGAGATTTTAAGACTGCATGGTATGCTAGTATCCATAGTTTCTGATCGAGACCCAAGATTCACTTCACGGTTTTGGGTCAGTTTGCAAAAAGCTATGGGCATGGATTTACGATTTAGTTTGGCATATCATCCTCAAACGGACGGGCAGTCAGAGAGGACTATTCAAATTCTGGAAGATCTATTAAGACTCTGTGTCCTTGACTTCAAAGGAAGTTGGGACAAGTTGGGACTAAGTATGTACCCGATAAAAGTCAGCCGATGCAGCAAACAAGTATCGGACCTATAATAGAAAGAAAAGACTCTCTGTAAGAACATGGATGAGATATTTGAAAAATGTATAAAAGTATAGAATGTGAACTAAAAAGTATGATCAACTGCGATTATGTGATGACATAATTAGGCTATGTCTTTGACCATAATTGTGATGATTTATGTGTTATGATATATTGTTCTAATCGGACGAATGACACATTTATTGATATAGTTGTGATAAAGAGATAAGATCTAAGTTGAGATTTGTAATCAACCAAATCGAGCAAGTATCTTACCTTTGCATTTCCTTTATGCAATGGACATGAGTAAGAAGTTTGTAATTATTCTATTCATATCTACAGATTATGCGTTTTGATTATCAACATGTTAGCTCGGATATATATATTACATTAAGTTGATTTCTAAATGGTTATACAAGTGTCCCCACTTGGATAATCATGGCATTTATTCACATGTTGATATACCATGTCAATTACCCGTATACATATATGTTGAATTACATATTATTGTTGAAGCAAGATTAAAACCTTGGGTTTGGAACCGAGGGCATGTATGAACATCCCGATAATGGGAAAATTTTTATGCGCTTGATTGTTGACAAAGGATGAGCGATGAATGTCGTTTCTAGTTATGTAGTATTGATCAATCACAGGTAATTTCTGAAAGGTGATCACCCTCCGTGCCGTAAGTTATGACCGGTTTCCATGGATGAATTTACATTAAACCTTTTGAAAATGAAAAACAATGTTCATAGTATGTTTCTTAAACCCTATACATGGGTGGAGCCTCGTTTCAAGAATTTGAAAGAGAGTTGTTATGTGAATCTTTTATCAGTACAGATTACTTCACAACTTTTGATTCGTTGTAGAAGTGTTATGTAAAGAGAATACTTATATTCTTTCAGCTTATATATATAATTGCTATTACTTCTTTGGGCACTCAAATGCTCATCCTTGCTTAAATTAAATGTTTTCGATTATGTATGAGCAACTTTGAAGGCTCGAGACACGAACAAAGGAAAAGGAAAATTTCGATCGAATAAGTGTGTATTATGAGTTAATGGTTATAGCTGCATTGGGTATCTATTTATGTATTGAAAGGAATGTATTTGAAGGTCTCGTACCTGGGAAGTAAACTTTGATGTATGTAAATTAAGTTTTAATGTAATATTACTATTGTATTATTCAGCTTATAGAAATGGTATCGTGAAGCACTGAGTTCGGGTTTCAAGTACCCGGATTTGGGGGCGTCACAGGTTGGTATCAAAGCTGTAGGTTATAAACGTTAGGAGTGCGAAACCTAGGTTATAACCTTAGTAGAATGGAGGACGAAAGGTAAGATAAATATTCAGTGAACCAGGAGACGAAGTACTCTGGTGAGGAGTTATAAGATATGATGAGTCGAAGAGATCCATCAAGTTTTAGTTGTACTAAATAAAATATTCCTTCATTTTACCGATGAATATATTTTATTTGATTGCTAATGTTGTCTCGTTTATTGTGGTCATAGGATGGATGGCGAAAGTCAAAGTAGTAATTCCTTGACCCAAGAGGCGATGGACTCTAGCGAGGAGTACACAAAGAGTGAGATGATAAGAGATTTGTTAGTTAGGAGCGACGACTTAAGCTAGCTAAGTGAGCAAGCGGAGGCCACGCAGAATCGCACTCTCATTTGAGCAATGATACAAGACAAGGACGCTCACCAAGCACAAATAGAATTAGCCCAGGAGTTCTGAGGAGGTTGGGAGCAGAGAGATCTGGTAGGACGGTTGAAGGTTGAGATAAAAGCCAAAGACACCAAGATATATACCTTGGAAGCGGGGCTTTAGGCATCGCCTTTATGCGATTCGACATGAAGTGGATGAAAGCGCCTTTGCTTGAGAGAAGGATAGGCGTTGATGAGAATTGAATAAATTTATCGTCAAACAAAATAAAAGACAACGTATATAAAACTCTTGATTCTTTGTGGTATATATACTATATGCTAATCGGGGTAACTTATGTATGTAGATATGCAGTGGAAAAGATATGTGGAATAAGAAGGATCGGATCCATACCCCGAGCTAATATCAAGGCCAACAATTTGAAATAGAAGCTTACCGGGAACCCAAATCGGACGAGGTGGCTATAGTGGAAAGCGTAGTATCGAGATCGAAATGGTGGATTTGTGAGATAGTGACTCGGACACTAAAGTTGAAGCTGCTCAAGCATCAGCCGGAGGTGCGAGGATCACGGAGAACAAAGTTGCTTTCTGTTGGAAAGGTACATGGGAGATAGAGGCGTTGCTTAATATTCAAGCTGCGTCAAGCATTCTTTGGAAACAATGAAAAGGAGGATAAGCTCAAAATCCAAATTGACCCGAGATGAGAGCCTCAAGCAACACTTCGTGTTCGACTCAAGAGGTAAGGAAAAAGAAAGATAGAAGATCGACTTAGGAAAATCGATAAGAAGAAAGGGAAGAGGATATGATATATTTTGCGGTGTGAGGGACATACATCTCCTCGTTGCCCCAACTATAAGCAAGGTGGATGTTTTAATTGTGGAATGGAGGGACATCGGCGAATGAATGTCCAGAGAAGAAAGGCTTAGTAAATAAGTGGTATGGGTTATGTTGTGTTTATGTAATATGTGTGAAAAGTAATGAAGCTGTTTTCAACTTTAAGTTGGTCAAAATTTTAAATCCAGAGCTTTAGTAGTCACAAAGGGATATTTGTTGATTAAAAGCGTTATGTCTATATGTAAATATTCGATAAATGAATATGAATCTAAGTTTGAGAAATGAAACGAGTTTAATACATTAATCTTATGCAATAATGTTTAAAATGTAAAGGTATAATTTATGGTTTTATTTAACGGATAATGCCGCCAATCAAATCGAACTTCGAAACCAAGGGTAGAAGAATCTATTAATGATGGAGGACAACGGCCACCGGAAGCGATGCAAAACTTTGCAAACATGATGGCTCAGGGCTATGAAGCGAGGAATGCCATTCTTTGGGAACCAACAGGACAATCGCAGCAAAATTCAAAGACTTCAAAGCGGTAGGACCACGAGTTAGGAGGATCGGTGACCCTCTGAAGCCCAGACATGGGTGAATGAAATAGAAAAGGCATTCATAATTGCTAGAGTAGATGTGGGGCAAAAGACCGCTTTTGCCACTTATATGATAAAAGGGGAGGCTAACTTTTGGTGGGAGGCAAATAAGACTCAGGCAGGAGAAGAAGAAATTTCTTGGGATAGGTTTAAAGATTTATTTTTCGAAAACTATCTCTCTGTTAGTATCTTGATCTAGAATGGAGGTAAAATTTACGGAGTTAAAGCAGGAAAACATGGTACATTACAGAGTATCTTGAAGTTTAATGAGTTGGCTAGGTTTGCTCCACATCAGTGAGTCTGAAGTTAGAAAAGCGAGGAGGTTTGAGCGGGGCTTAAAACCACGGCTCTACAATAAGGTGGCGAAGATTGCAAATAGATACTTTTGACACTCATGGAAAAGGCTATCATAATTTGAGCAGGGAGGCGAGGCCATGAGTCTCTACAACAAGGAGAAAAAGAAACCGAGGCGGAGACGGGAGGAGGCGGTGAAGATGGAAAGTAGTAGTGGGAATAGGGGTGAGAAGAGAATGAGGAATTTTCTAGGAATGTTCAAGTGAAAGCGGGAAGGTGTGAAGAAAGCGAGGCGGGTGCGGTGCAAGAAGCTGCGGAAAGAATCACTCTGGCGAGTGTCTAAAGGGTAAGTTCGCGTGCTTTAAGTGCGAGCAAGAGGGTCGTATCTCTCCCATTGCCCCAATTCAAGGAAGATTAGTGGATGCTTCATATCTTGGATCGGTGAGCATCGGTGAGAAGCTGTCCAAAGAGGGAATGGAAGCGTGCAAAAACGTAACCACGAGGGAGAAAGCAGTGGACCACACTCAACCAAGATACCCCAACGTTAGCAACTCAGAGGGTCTACAACATGACGGTCCAGGATACATTGGCATTGGAAAGCAGAACTCCGGTCTTTATGTGAATCGCTTATATATCTTATATGTTTTCCTATATATATATATAGTAAGTGATTTTATAAAGAAATTTTGAGTTCTTTGAAATCAAATTTACGCCTAAGTAAGTGATGTGAAGAATAGTTAAAGATCGATTCGATCAAGTATGATCGAGATCTACGTCTGATGATTATATGTCTTTATGTACCCTTATGCTTATGAGTTTTAGGAATGTAATAACCAAGATTTCCTAAATAAAATAAATAAGAAATTTACGTATAATTTTTTTTATTTAATAGCGAGAATAAGTGTCTAATAATGTGAGCGATAAATATGAATATATTTATTACTTGAAAAAAAAATTAGAAATAATTTTGGAATAATTAATTATTACAAATTATAATTAATTTACATGCGAGAAATGTTTTTATTAATTATTTTCCATGAAAACATGATTGGAAATAATATATGAAATGATAATTAGAACTTATATAATATATATTTTATTATATAAATTGTTAGAATATTTAAATCAAGTATTTTAACTTGATATCACGAAAGAGAAGTCGGATATGAGATCAAACCACGAATTGGGATTATGATCAAGAGATGATAATAATAATATTATATTATTGTTATAATGATTTTCTGATACAATAATTATATATCTTTGTGTGTATGCTGAGACGAGATATTATTGAGCGATGGCGGTCGGTTAGGTCATAGCATATTGCAAATGTCTTAGTGAAAACCTAATTATTAAACTTCGGTTATGATAAATGGTGAGTAGTATATGAAATTCTTGTGTATATGAAATTCTTTGTGTACACGAATGTCGGTAATTAGAAGAAAAACCCTAATTACTATTTTTTGGCGATAACTAGGACAAACCACAATTATTACAACCTAATCGGTTGAAGTTAGAAATAGTAATGATTTGTGTTAGATCATACACGAGATAATTAGAGAACCCTAATGGTCGATTAGAAAACCCTAATTGATAACGTTAAGAAACCCTAATTAGAAAACCCTAATTTTTTATAGAAAACCCTAATTTAAAATTATCGGGTTTAATTACGATGTTATTATATAAATGTTTTAATTTACCAAATGATAGAAATTAATTGGTAAATGGTAAAATTATAATCTAATGGTTAAATATTACATTTAATGGCCTTTTACAAAATGCCCTTGGAATTATATGTGAAATGACCAAAATACCCTTTTGTCATTTTAGTGTATTATTACTTACATTGTTGATAGGATCTTTGCAACAAGGATGCCCAACATGTTTACCTACATCTTATCGGCTCTCAAACAAGGGAATCATCCACTTTAGCATCAAGGTATTTTAAAATTATTTTTTAAATTAAAGGAAAGGAAAATGCATTAATTATGTCTTATTGCTACCACTTGTCCACAAAATCCGGCCCGATCCATCTAGAAATTACCTATGGGAACGTAGTATTACCATCGATCGATACTATAATCATTCCATTGCATTATTTTATGAATTCAAGAGAGAGAAATGCACCATTTTGGCCTATTTATACCCAAGCACTTAGCTTCATTCTCCCTAGCCTAAACCTACGAAATTCTCTCATTATATCGGTACATAAACAAGCCCCATTCACACGATAACAAATCGGTGGCCAAAAATCGAGAATCAAAGCTTAAAAAGGTATAAACCCTAGCTTGATTTTTCTTAAACTTTTGGTGTTAGATGTTATATTTAAATGTTAAAACATGTTGATTATAGTGTCTAAGGATGATCTGGGTTGCTTGATGTTGATTCCATAACATTGAAGCTCGGTTGAAGATCTTCAAAATCTGGAAATTTTAATTTTTGTGTTACGACAGCGAATGTGGGAAATTTGTAGATCCCATCATTAAGCGTTTTTGATGTTTAAAGCTTGCTATGTAGCTTTGGTATGTTGTCTTTATTACGCAAAAGGAATCATGGTCATATCATTGTAGATTAGAAGTTATTTATGGTCAAACTACCGTTGGTAGAGGCGCTCAAAGAACATTTACGGGTTTTCGAAATGTTCAGAAACGATTATTGAGGTCACATTTATTAAGCCTCTTTCTCTTGGATCATTGTTGTTGTTATATGTCTTATATGTAATAGAGTTGTAGTATTACATGTTATCTACAACTTTGGAATCGATAGATCACTTAGATCAAACTTCGAATGAAAGATATAAAGATCGAAAGTAGCACACGATCGGTTTAAAATTCTGGAAAACCCGAATTGGCATCTGAAATTTTGTCGGAGAGAGTTTGATGATTTATATCTTTGGTATTGTTAATGTTTAGACTTGAAACTTGATTTAATCATGTTCTCTGTAAGTTGTACTACATGGCAAGCGTATAAAACACTATAACATATACGGATCGACGAGAATAAGACCCTTAAAATTAGTTGGGTGTTGACGAATTTTACGGGCAACCCGAAGCTTATGAAGAACACGTCGACAAGGTTTTCTATTGATCATATCTCACCAGATTTGTTGTTGTTTGGCCATGAAATGAGTATATAGTTGTAGTATTACATTAGTCTACAACATTGAAGTTTTTTGCAAGTCGAGAAAACACTTAGATCATGGATTTAAAGCTCGGTCAAACTAGTACCTTTGTGCCTTGACATGAAGCTCAAGAACACCTATAGCGACAGTTACGTAGCTATAGATACCTAACTAATGACGAGATAACATTTTATTTTAGGAAATTAATTTAAAAATTAGAAAAATTAGTTTTAATTATTAAAAATACCAAATAAATTATGAAAAATTATTTTAAAAGTCGAAAAATAGTTTTTAATTATTTTGAGTATATTTCATAAATATTTAATATTTTTGAAATATAAAAGGTATATTATTTATTTAATTATAATATTAAATAAATGATTTAAAAATAGTTTTAATTCATGAAAAATCATGAAAAATTATTTTATGATATAAGAAAATATTTTGAGTTATAAAATATAACTTTTAATATTTAGAAGATAATTTCATTAATAATTATATATTAATGATATTTAGTTAATGATTTGTGATATTAAGTTTATTTAATATTTATATTAAATAAATAGTTTTAAAATAGTTTTATTTATTTAAAAATCATTTAAAGAGAATATTAAGGATTTAAAAATATTTTAAGTTATAATTAATGACTTTTAATATTTGGATAAATAGTACATTAATATTTATATATTAATGATGATTATTTAAAAATGATTTTAATTGTTTTAAAAATCATTTAAGGATAAAATAAATGTTTTAAAAATAGTTTGAGTTATTATAAATAACTTTTATATTTTAGCAATGATTTCATTAATAATTTAATATTAATTAATTATTAATGATAATAGAATTATTTGATGTTTAAGTCATATAATTATAATTAGATGTTTGAAAGTGATATCAAATTCAAACTAGTGACTAGAAAGCAGGTTATGAAGTCGAGGATTTGGTGAAGAGCACCCCGTAGTAGTGAGTTATATCTTTATAAGCCTTGGTAATGATTTGATTTATTTTAAATTTTTCAATTTACGGAAAAATTAGAAAATGATTAAAAAGTAAAATGTCGATATTCTGAGATGTTGAGGTATAGAATAAGAGTCTTAGACTCGGTATGTGCAAATAAAAATTTGTCGATGCATGGCAAACAATTTGTCGGACCCTATAATAGAAAGAAAAAAGACTTTGTAAGAACATGGATGAGATATTTGAAAAATGTATAAAAGTATAGAATGTGAACTAAAAGTATGATCACTGCGATTATGTGATGACATAATTAGGCTATGTGCTGACCATAATTGACAGTACTATGTGTTATGATATATTGTTCTAATCGGACGAATGACACATTTATTGATAGGTTGTGATAAAGAGATAAGATCTAAGTTGAGATTTGTAATCGACCAAATCGGCAAGATATCTTACCTTTGCATTTCCTTTATATCGATGGACATGAGTAAGAAGTTTGAAATTATTATTATTCATATACAGTTATATGCGTTTTGATTATCAACATGTTAGCTCGGATATATATTACATTAAGTTGATTTCTAAATGGTTATACAAGTGTCCCCACTTGGATAATCATAGCATTTATTCACATGTTGATATACCATATCGATTACCCGTATACATATATGTTGAATTACATATTATTGTTGAGCAAGATTAAAACCTTGGGTTTGGAACCGGCATGTATGAACATCCAGATAATGGGAAAATTTTTTATGCGCTTGGCGGACAAAGGATGAAGCGATGAATGTCGTTCTAGTTATGTAGTATTGATCAATCTGAGAAGTCAATGTGAGTGATCACCCTCCGTGCCGTAAGTTATAACGGTTTTTGGATGAATTTACATTAAACCTTTTGAAAATGAAAAACAATGTTCATAGTATGTTTCTTAAACCCTATTCATGGGTGGAGCCTCATTTCAAGAATTTGAAAGAGTTGTTATGTGAATCTTTTATCGGTCTGATTACTTCACAACTTTTGATTCGTTGTAGAAGTGTTATGTAAAGAGAATACTTATATTCTTTTCGACTTATATATATAATTGCTATTACTTCTTTGGGCACTCAAATGCTCATCCTTGCTTAAATTAAATGTTTTTCGGTTATGTATGAGCAACTTTGAAGGCTCGAGAACACGAACAAAGGAAAAGGAAAATTTGATCGAATAAGTGTGTATTATGAGTTAATGGTTATATTTGCATTGGGTATCTATTTATGTATTGAAAGGAATGTATTTGAAGGTCTCGCACAGGAAGTAAACTTTGATGTATGTAAATTAAGTTTGAATGTAATATTACTATTGTATTATTGACTTATAGAAATGGTATCGTGAAACCTTTGAGTTCGGGTTTCAAGTATACCGGATTTGGGGCGTCGCGAGGTTGGTATCAAAGGCTGTAGGTTATAAGCGTTAGGAGTGCGAAACCTAGGTTATAACCTTAGTAGAATGGAGGGCGAAAGGTAAGATAAATATTGGTGAACCGAGGAGGCGAAGTACTCGGTGAGGAGTTATAAGATATGATGAGTCGAAGAGATCCATCAAGTTTTAGTTGTACTAAATAAAATATTCCTTCATTTTCCGATGAATATATTTTATTTGATTGCTAATGTTGTCTCGTTTATTGTGGTCATAGGATGGATGGCGAAAGTCAAAGTAGTAATTCCTTGACCCGAGGCGATGGACTCTAGCGAGGAGTACAGACGGTGAGATGATAAGAGATTTGTTAGTTAGGAGCAGCGACTTAGCGGCTAGAAATTTGAGCAAGCGGAGCCTGCAGAATCGTACTCTCAGTTTGAGCAATGATACTGGGAATGCTTGCTCACCAAACCACAAATAGAATTAAGGCAGGAATTCTGAGGAGGTTGGAAGCGAGAGAGAATCTGGTAGGGCGGTTGAAGGTTGAGATAAAAGCCAAAGACACCAAGATATATACCTTGGAAGCGGGCTTTGAGGCATCGCCTTTATGCGATTCGACATGAAGTGGATGAAAGGCGCCTTTTCGGCGAAGAAGGATAGGCGTTGATGAGAATTGAATAAATTTATCGTCAAACAAAATAAAAGACAGCGTATATAAAACTCTTGATTCTTTGTATATATATCTTATATGCTAATCGGGGTAACTTATGTATGTAGATATAGGTGGAAAAGATATGTGGAATAAGAAGGATCGAGATCCATACCCCAGAGCTAATATCAAGGCCAGCGGTGAAATAGAAGCTTACGGGAACCCAAATCGGACGAGGTGGCTATAGTGGAAAGCGTAGTATCGAGATCGAAATGGTGGATTTGTGGATAGTGACTTCGGACACTAAAGTTGAAAATTTGCTCAAGCATCAGCGGAGTGCGAGATCTGGAGAACAAAGTTCTTTCTATTTGGAAAAGGTTTGTGGGAGATAGAGGCGTTGCTTAATATTCAAGCTGCGTCAAGCATTCTTTGGAAACAATGAAAGAAGCGAGGATAAGCTCAAAATCCAAATTGACGGATGGGAGCCTCAAAAGCGACACTTAGGTAATGCGACTCAGGAAGGTAAAGGAAAAAGAAAGATAGAAGATCGACTTAGGAAAATCGATAAGAAGAAAGGGAAGAGGATATGATATATTTGCGGTTTGTGAGGGACATACATCTCCTCGTTGCCCCAACTATAAGCAAGGTGGATGTTTTAATTGTGGAATGGAGGGACATCGGCGAATGAATGTCAGAAGAAGAAAAGGCTTAGTAAATAAGTGGTATGGGTTATGTTGTGTTTATGTAATATGTGTGAAAAGTAATGAAGCTATTTTCAACTTTAAGTTGGTCAAAATTTTAAATCCAGAGCTTTAGTAGTCACAAAGGGATATTTGTTGATTAAAAGCGTTATGTCTTTATGTAAATATTCGATAAATGAATATGAATCTAAGTTTGAGAAATGAAAGCGAGTTTAATACATTAATCTTATCTGATAATGTTTAAAATGTAAAGGTATAATTTATGGTTTTATTTAACGGATAATCATGATCAAGTCGAACTTCGAAACCAAGGGTAGAAGAATCTATTAATGATGGAGGACAACGGCCGGAGGCGATGCAAAACTTTGCAAACATGATGGCTCGGGCTATGAAGCGAGGGGAATGCATTGCTTTGGGAACTGACAGACAATCGCTTGGCAAAATTCAAAGACTTCAAAGCGGTAGGACCACGAGTTAGGAGGATCGGTGACCCTCTGAAGCCCGGACATGGGTGAATGAAATAGAAAAGGCATTCATAATTGCTAGAGTAGATGAGGCAAAAAATAGCTTTTGCCCTTATATGATGAAAAGGGAGGCTAACTTTTGGTGGGAGGCAAATAAGACTCGAGGCGGGAGAAGAAGAAATTGCTTGGGATAGGTTTAAAGATTTATTTTGAAAACTATCTCTCTGTTAGTATCTGATCTAGAATGGAGGTAAAATTTACGGAGTTAAAAGCGAGGAAAACATGGTATTACGAAGTATCTGTGAAGTTTAATGAGTTGGCTAGGTTTGCTCCACATCAGTGAGTCTGAAGTTAGAAAGCAAGGAGGTTTGGCGGGGCTTAAAACCTGGCTCTCTGATAAGTGGCGATCTTGCAAATAGATACTTTTACGACACTCATGGAAAAAAGCTATCATAAATTTGAGCAGGGGAGGCGAGGCCATGAGTCTACAACAAGGAGAAAAAGAACCGAGGCGGAGACGGGAGGAGGCGGTGAAGATGGAAAGTAGTAGTGGGAATAGGGGTGAGAAGAGAATGAGGAATTTTCGAGGGAATGTTCAAGTGAAGCGAGGAAGGTGTGAAGAAAGCGAGGCGAGTGCGGTCTGAAGCTGCGGAAAGAATCACTCTGGCGAGAGTGTCTAAAAGGTAAGATTCGCGTGCTTTAAGTGCGGGCGAGAGAGGTCATATCTCTCCCAATTGCCCCAATTCAAGGAAGATTAGTGGATGCTTCATATCTTGGATCGTTGAGCATCGGTGAGGAAGCTGTCCAAAGAGGGAATGGGCGACAAACATAACCACGAGGGAGAAAGCAGTGGACCACACTCGGCCGGTACCCCAACGTTAGCAACTCAGGGTCTACAACATGGCGGTCCAGGATACATTGGCATTTGGAAGCAGAACTCCAGTCTTTATGTGAATCGCTTATATATCTTATATGTTTTCTATATATATATATAGTAAGTGATTTTATAAAGAAATTTTGAGTTCTTTCGGAAATCAAATTTACGCCTAAAGTAAGTGATGTGAAGAATAGTTAAAGATCGGTTCGATCAAGTATGATGAGAGGTCTACGTCTTGATGATTATATGTCTTTATGTACCCTTATGCTTATGAGTTTTAGAGCGGTGATTAGGGACGGAATCCTTATAAGGAGGTGAATGTAATAACGAGATTTCCTAAATAAAATAAATAAGAAAATTTACGTATAATTTTTTTTTTATTTAATAGCGAGAATAAGTGTCTAATAATGTGAGCGATAAATATGAATATATTTATTACTTGAAAAAAAATTAGAAATAATTTTGGAATAATTAATTATTACAAATTATAATTAATTTACATAGCGAAATGTTTTTTTATTAATTATTTTCCATGAAAACATGATTGGAAATAATATATGAAATGATAATTAGAACTTATATAATATATATTTTATTATATAAATTGTTTAGAATATTTAAATCAAGTATTTTAACTTGATATCACGAAGAAAGTCGGATATGAGATCGAACCACGAATTGGGATTATGATCAAGAGATGATAATAATAATATTATATTATTATTATAATGATTTTCTGATACAATAATTATATCTCTTGTGTGTATATGAAGACGAGATATTATTGATTGACGATGGCGGTCGATTAGGTCATAGCATATGCAAGTCTTTGTGAAACCCTAATTATTAAACTTCGGTTATGATAAATGGTGAGTAGTATATAAGAAATTCTTGTGTATATGAAATTCTTGTGTACACGAATATCGGTAATTAGAAGAAAAACCCTAATTACTTTTTACTGGCGATAACTAGGACAAACCCTAATTATTACAACCTAATCGGTTGAAGTTAGAAATAGTAATGGTGTGTTAGATCATATACGAGATAATTAGAGAACACTAATGGTCGATTAGAAAACCCTAATTGATAACGTTAAGAAACCCTAATTAGAAAACCCTAATTTTCTAAAGAAAACCCTAATTTAAAATTATCGGGTTTAATTACGATGTTATTATATAAATGTTTTAATTTGCAAATGATAGAAATTAATTGGTAAATGGTAAAATTATAATCTAATGGTTAAATATTACATTTAATGGCCTTTTACAAAAATGCCCTTGGAATTATATGTGAAATGACCAAAATACCCTTTTGTCATTTTAGTGTATTATACTTACATTGTTGATAGGATCTTGCAACAAGGATGCCCAACATGTTTACCTACATCTTATCGACTCTCAAAACAGGGAATCATCCACTTTAGCATCAAGGTATTTTAAAATTATTTTTTAAATTAAAGGAAAGGAAAATGCATTAATTATGTCTTATTGCTACCACTTGTCCACAAAATCCGGCCGATCCATCTAGAAATTACCTATGAAACGTAGTATTACCATCGATCGACCATTATAATCATTCCATTGCATTATTTTATGAATTGAGAGAGAGAAATGCACCATTTTGGCTATTTATACCCAAGCACTTAGCTTCATTCTCCCTAGCCTAAACCTACGAAATTCTCTCATTATATCGGTCTATAAACAAGCCCCATTCACACGATAACAAATCGGTAGCCAAAATGAGAATCAAAGCTTAAAAAGGTATAAACCCTAAGCTTGATTTTTCTTAAACTTTTTGGTGTTAGATGTTATATTTAAATGTTAAAACATGTTGATTATAGTGTCTAAGGATGATCTGGGTTGCTTGATGTTGATTCCATAACATTGAAGCTCGGTTTGAAGATCTTTAAAATCTGGAAATTTTAATTTTTTGTGTTACGACAGCGAATGTCGGGAAATTGTAGATCCCATCTGTTAAGCGTTTTTGATGTTTAAAGCTTGTTATATGTGTAGCTTTGGTATGTTGTCTTTATTACGCAAAAGGAATCATGGTCATATCATTGTAGATTAGAAGTTATTTATAATTGAACTACCGTTATAGTAAAGGCTTTCAAAGAACATTTACGGGTTTTCGAAATGTTCAAAACGATTATTGAGGTCACATTTAATGAAGCCTCTTTCTCTTGGATCATTGTTGTTGTTATATGTCTTATATGTAATAGAGTTGTAGTATTACATGTTATCTACAACTTTGGAATCGATAGATCACTTAGATCAAACTTCGAGAATGAAAGATATAAAGATCGAAAGTGCTTTGCTTGCGATCGGTTTTAAAATTCTGGAAAACCCGAATTGGCATACAAGATTTTATCGGAGAGTTTGATGATTTATATCTTTGGTATTGTTAATGTTTAGACTTGAAACTTGATTTAATCATGTTCTCTGTAAGTTGTACTACACATTGAAGCGTATAAAACACTATAACATATACGGATCGACGAGAATAAGACCCCTTAAGATTCGTTGGGGGTGTTGACGAATTTTACGGGCAACCCGAAGCTTATGAAGAAACGTCGACAAGGTTTTCTATTGATCATATCTCGCTGATTTGTTGTTGTTTGGCCATGAAATGAGTATATAGTTGTAGTATTACATTAGTCTTCTACAACATTGAAGTTTTTTGCAAGTCAGGAAAACATTTAGATCATGGATTTAAAGCTCGGTCAAACTAGTACCTTTGTCTTTTGACATGAAGCTCAAGAACACCTATAGCGACGGTTACGTAAGCTATAGATATAACTATGACGATTAACATTTATTTTTAGGAAATTAATTTAAAAATTAGAAAAATTAGTTTTAATTATTAAAAATACCAAATAAATTATGAAAAATTATTTTAAAAGTCGAAAAATAGTTTTTAATTATTTTGAGTATATTTCATAAATATTTAATATTTTGAAATATAAAAAGGTATTATTTATTTAATTATAATATTAAATAAATGATTTAAAAATAGTTTTAATTCATGAAAAATCATGAAAAATTATTTTATGATATAAGAAAATATTTTGAGTTATAAAATATAACTTTTAATATTTAGAAGATAATTTCATTAATAATTATATATTAATGATATTTAGTTAATGATTTGTGATATTAAGTTTATTTAATATTTATATTAAATAAATAGTTTAAAAATAGTTTTATTTATTTAAAAATCATTTAAAAAGAGAATATTAAGGATTTAAAAATATTTTAAGTTATAATTAATGACTTTTAATATTTGGATAAATAGTACATTAATATTTATATATTAATGATGATTATTTAAAAATGATTTTAATTGTTTTAAAAATCATTTAAGGATAAAATAAATGTTTTAAAAATAGTTTGAGTTATTATAAATAACTTTTATATTTTAGCAATGATTTCATTAATAATTTAATATTAATTAATTATTAATGATAATAGAATTATTTGATGTTTAAGTCATATAATTATAATTAGATGTTTGAAAGTGATATCAGGTCGAACTAGTGTATTAGAAGGCAGGTTATGAAGTCGAGATTTGGTGAAGAGCACCCGTAGTAATGATTATATCACTATAAGCCTTGGTAATGATTTGATTTATTTTAAATTTTTCAATTTACGGAAAAATTGAAAATGATTAAAAAGTAAAATGTCGATATTTCTGAGATGTTGAGGTATAGAATAAAAGTCTTAGACTCGGTATGTATGTGCAAATAAAATTTGTCGATGCATGCAAACAATTTATCGGACCTATAATAGAAAGAAAAGACTCTTTGTAAGAACATGGATGAGATATTTGAAAAATGTATAAAAGTATAGAATGTGAACTAAAAGTATGATCCTCACTGCGATTATGTGATGACATAATTAGGCTATGTCTTGACCATAATTGTGCGATACTATGTGTTATGATATATTGTTCTAATCGGACGAATGACTTTTGTTTATTGATAGGTTGTGATAAAGAGATAAGATCTAAGTTGAGATTTGTAATCGACCCAAATCGGTGATATCTTACCTTTGCATTTCCTTTATCTGATGGACATGAGTAAGTTTGAATTATTCTATTCTGTATACAGTTATATGCGTTTTGATTATCAACATGTTAGCTCGGATATATATTACATTAAGTTGATTTCTAAATGGTTATACAAGTGTCCCCACTTGGATAATCATAGCATTTATTCACATGTTGATATACCATATCGATTACCCGTATACATATATGTTGAATTACATATTATTGTTGAGCAAGATTAAAAACCTTGGGTTTGGAACCGGGCATGTATGAACATCCAGATAATGGGGAAAATTTTATGCTTTGCCGGACAAAGGATGAAGCGATGAATGTCGTTCTAGTTATATAGTATTGATCAATCTGAGAAGTCTGTGAATGGTGATCACCCTCCGTGCTAAGTAAGTTATGACGGTTTTGCGGATGAATTTCTGCTTTAAACCTTTTGAAAATGAAAAACAATGTTCATAGTATGTTTCTTAAACCTATTCATGGGTGGAGCCTCATTTCAAGAATTTGAAAGAGAGTTGTTATGTGAATCTTTATCGGTCTGATTACTTCACAACTTTTGATTCGTTGTAGAAGTGTTATGTAAAGAGAATACTTATATTCTTTTCGACTTATATATATAATTGCTATTACTTCTTTGGGCACTCAAATGCTCATCCTTGCTTAAATTAAATGTTTTTCGAGTTATGTATGAGCAACTTTGAAGGCTCGAACACGAACAAAAAGGAAAGGAAAATTTGATCGAATAAGTGTGTATTATGAGTTAATGGTTATATTTGCATTGGGTATCTATTTATGTATTGAAAGGAATGTATTTGAAGGTCTCGTGCACAGGAAGTAAACTTTGATGTATGTAAATTAAGTTTGAATGTAATATTACTATTGTATTATTAAACTTATAGAAATGGTATCGTGAAACCTTTGAGTTCGGGTTTCAAGTACGGATTTAGGCGTCACGAGGTTGGTATCAAAAGGCATAGGTTATAAGCGTTAGGAGTGCGAAACCTAGGTTATAACCTTAGTAGAATGGAGGACGAAAGGTAAGATAAATATTGGTGAACCGGGAGGCGAAGTACTACGGTGAGGAGTTATAAGATATGATGAGTCGAAGAGATCCATCAAGTTTTAGTTGTACTAAATAAAATATTCCTTCATTTTACAGATGAATATATTTTATTTGGTGCTAATGTTGTCTCGTTTATTGTGGTCATAGGATGGATGGCGAAAGTCAAAGTAGCAATTCCTTGACCCGAGAGGCGATGGACTCTAGCGAGAGTAGTACAGACGGTGAGATGATAAGAGATTTGTTAGTTAGGAGCGGCGACTTAGCGGCTAGAATTTGAGCAAGCGGAGAGCTGAGAATCGTACTCTCAGTTGAGCAATGATACTGAGAATGCTGCTCACAGAACACAAATAAATTAAGCAGGAGATTACGAGGAGGTTGGAAGCGAGAGAGAGATCTGGTGGGAGACGGTTGAAGGTTGAGATAAAAGCCAAAGACACAAGATATATACCTTGGAAGCGGGCTTTAGGCGCCGCCTTTATGCGATTCGACATGAAGTGGATGGAAAGGCGCCTTTCGGCGAGAGAAGGATAGGCGTTGATGAGAATTGAATAAATTTATCGTCAAACAAAATAAAAGACAAGCGTATATAAAACTCTTGATTCTTTGTGTATATATCTTATATCTAATCGGGGTAACTTATGTATGTAGATATGCGGTGGAAAAGATATGTGGAATAAGAAGGATCGGATCCATACCCCAGAGCTAATATCAAAGGCCAGCGGTGAAATAGAAGCTTACGGGAACCCAAATCGGACGAGGTGGCTATAGTGGAAAAGCGTAGTATCGGATCGAAATGGTGGATTTGTGAGATAGTGACTCGAGACACTAAAGTTGAAGGCTGCTCAAGCATCAGCGGAGTGCGAGATCTGGAGAACAAAGTTTCTTCTGTTGGAAAAAGTACATGGGAGATAGAGGCGTTGCTTAATATTCAAGCTGCGTCAAGCATTCTTTGGAAACAATGAAAGAAGCGAGGATAAGCTCAAAATCCAAATTGACGGATGGGAGCCTCAAGCAACACTTAGGTATGCGACTCAGGAGAGGTAAGGAAAAAGAAAGATAGAAGATCGACTTAGGAAAATCGATAAGAAGAAAGGGGGAAGAGGATATGATATATTTGCGGTTTGTGAGGGACATACATCTCCTCGTTGCCCCAACTATAAGCAAGGTGGATGTTTTAATTGTGGAATGGAGGGACATCGGCGAATGAATGTCAGGAAGAAGAAAGGCTTAGTAAATAAGTGGTATGGGTTATGTTGTGTTTATGTAATATGTGTGAAAAGTAATGAAGCTATTTTCAACTTTAAGTTGGTCAAAATTTTAAATCCAGAGCTTTAGTAGTCTGAAAGGGGATATTTGTTGATTAAAAGCGTTATGTCTTTATGTAAATATTCGATAAATGAATATGAATCTAAGTTTGAGAAATGAAAGCGAGTTTAATACATTAATCTTATGCGATAATGTTTAAAATGTAAAGGTATAATTTATGGTTTTATTTAACGAGATAATCATGATCAAGTCGAACTTCGAAACCAAGGGTAGAAGAATCTATTAATGATGGAGGACAACGGCCGGAAGCGATGCAAAACTTTGCAAACATGATGGCTCGAGGCTATGAAGCGAGGGAATGCATTGCTTTGGGAACCAACGGACAATCGCTTGGCAAAATTCAAAGACTTCAAAGCGGGAGGACCACGAGTTAGGAGGATCGGTGACCTACTGAAGCCCGGACATGGGTGAATGAAATAGAAAAGGCATTCATAATTGCTAGAGTAGATGAGGGCAAAAGGCAGCTTTTGCCACTTATATGATAAAGGGAGGCTAACTTTTGGTGGGAGGCAAATAAGACTCAGGCGGGAGAAGAAGAAATTGCTTGGGATAGGTTTAAAGATTTATTTTTGAAAACTATCTCTCTCTGTTAGTATCACGATCTAGAATGGAGGTAAAATTCACGGAGTTAAAGCGAGGAAAACATGGTATTACGGTATATGCATGAAGTTTAATGAGTTGGCTAGGTTTGCTCCACATCAGTGAGTCTGAAGTTAGAAAAGCGAGGAGGTTTGGCGGGGCTTAAAACCACTGGCTCTCTGATAAGGTGGCGATCTTTGCAAATAGATACTTTTACGACACTCATGGAAAAAGGCTATCATATTTGAGCAGGGGAGGCGAGGCCATGAGTCTCAACAAGGAGAAAAAAGAACCGAGGCGGGTCGGGAGGAGGCGGTGAAGATGGAAAGTAGTAGTGGGAATAGGGGTGAGAAGAGAATGAGGAATTTTCGAGGGAATGTTCAAGTGAAGCGGGAAGGTGTGAAGAAAGCGAGGCGGTGCGGTCTGAAGCTGCGGAAAGAATCACTCTGGCGAGTGTCTAAAAGGTAAGTTAGCGTGCTTTAAGTGCTGAAGCAAGAGAGGTCATATCTCTCCAATTGCTTTGATTCAAGGAAGATTAGTGGATGCTTCATATGCGGATCGGTGAGCATCGGTGAGAAGCTGTCAAAAGAATGGATGGGCGACAAACATAACCACGAGGGAGAAAGCAGTGGACCACACTCGGACGGGTACCTAGCGTTAGCAACTCAGGGTCTACAACATGGCGGTCCAGGATACATTGGCATTTGGAAGCAGAACTCCGGTCTTATGTGAATCACTTATATATCTTATATGTTTTCTATATATATATATATAGTAAGTGATTTTATAAAGAAATTTTGAGTTCTTTCGGAAATCAAATTTACGCCTAAGTAAGTGATGTGAAGAATAGTTAAAAGATCGATTCGATCAAAGTATGATCGAGTCTACGTCTGATGATTATATGTCTTTATGTACCCTTATGCTTATGAGTTTTAGAGCGGTGATTAGGGGCGGAATCCTTATAAGGGAGGTGAATGTAATAACTTGAGATTTCTAAATAAAATAAATAAAATTTTACGTATAAATTTTTTTTTTTTAATAGCGAGAATAAGTGTACAATAATGTGTGAGCGATAAATATGAATATATTTATTACTTGAAAAAAAAAATTAGAAATAATTTTGGAATAATTAATTATTACAAATTATAATTAATTAATTTATATAGCGAGAATGTTTTTATTAATTATTTTCCATGAAAACATGATTGGAAATAATATATGAAATGATAATTAGAACTTATATAATATATATTTTATTATATAAATTATTGAGAATATTTAAATCAAGTATTTTAACTTGATATACGAAAGAAAGTCGGATATGAGATCGAACCACGAATTGGGATTATGATCGAGAGATGATAATAATAATATTATATTATTGTTATAATGATTTTCTGATACAATAATTATATCTCTTGTGTGTATATGAAGACGAGATATATTATTGAAGCGATGATAGCGGTCGATTAGGTGTAGCATATTCTAAGTCTTTGTGAAACCCTAATTATTAAACTCGGTTATGATGAAAAATATGTGAGTAGTATATGAAATTCTTTGTGTATATGAAATTCTTTGTACACGAATATCGGTAATTAGAAGAAAAACCCTAATTACTATTTTACTGGCGATAAGCTAGGACAAACCCTAATTATTACAACCTAATCGGTTGAAGTTAGAAATAGTAATGGTTTGTGTTAGATCATACGAGATAATTAGAGAACCTAATGGTCGATTAGAAAACCCTAATTGATAACGTTAAGAAACCCTAATTAGAAAACCCTAATTTTCTAAAGAAAACCCTAATTTAAAATTATCGGGTTTAATTACGATGTTATTATATAAATGTTTTAATTTACCAAATGATAGAAATTAATTGGTAAATGGTAAAATTATAATCTAATGGTTAAATATTACATTTAATGGCCTTTTACAAAAATGCCCTTGGAATTATATGTGAAATGACCAAAATACCCTTTTGTCATTTTAGTGTATTAATACTTACATTGTTGATAGGATCTTGCAACAAGGATGCTTGACAACATGTTTACCTACATCTTATCGGCTCTCAAACAGGGAATCATCCACTTTAGCATCAAGGTATTTAAAATTATTTTTTTTAAATTAAAGGAAAGGAAAATGCATTAATTATGTCTTATTGCTACCACTTGTCCACAAAATCAAGCCGATCCATCTAGAAATTACCTATGAAATTTGTAGTATTACCATCGATCGACCATTATAATCATTCCATTGCATTATTTTATGAATTGAGAGAGAAATGCACCATTTTGGCCTATTTATACCCAAGCACTTAGCTTCATTCTCCCTAGCCTAAACCTCTGAAATTCTCTCATTATATCGGTCATAAACAAGCCCCATTCACACGATAACAAATCGGTAGCCAAAAATCGAGAATCAAAGCTTAAAAAGGTATAAACCCTAAGCTTGATTTTTCTTAAACTTTTGGTGTTAGATGTTATATTTAAATGTTAAAACATGTTGATTATAGTGTCTAAGGATGATCTGGGTTGCTTGATGTTGATTCCATAACATTGAGCTTCGGTTTGAAGATCTTTAAAATCTGGAAATTTTAATTTTGTGTTACGACAGCGAATATGGGAAGTTTGTAGATCCCATCTGTTAAGCGTTTTGATGTTTAAAGCTTTTATGTGTAGCTTTGGTATGTTGTCTTTAATACGCAAAAGGAATCATGGTCATATCATTGTAGATTAGAAGTTATTTATGGTGAACTACCGTTGGTAGAGGCTGCTCAAAGAACATTTACGGGTTTTCGAAATGTTCAAAAACGATTATTGAGGTCATTTTGATAGGCCTCTTTCTCTTGGATCTGTTGTTGTTATATGTCTTATATGTAATAGAGTTGTAGTATTACATGTTATCTACAACTTTGGAATCGATAGATCACTTAGATCAACTTCGAATGAAAGATATAAAGATCGAAAGTAGCACCTTGCGATCGGTTTTAAAATTCTGGAAAACCCGAATTGGCATACAAATTTTTATCGGAGAGTTTGATGATTTATATCTTTGGTATTGTTAATGTTTAGACTTGAAACTTGATTTAATCATGTTCTCTGTAAGTTGTACTACATGCATTGAAGCGTATAAAACACTATAACATATACGGATCGACGAATAAGACCCTTAAGGTCGTTGGTTGGAATTGTTGACGAGTTTTACGGGCAACCGAAGCTTATGAAGAACACGTCGACAAGGTTTTCTATTGATCATATCTCTCTGATTTGTTGTTGTTTGGCCATGAAATGAGTATATAGTTGTAGTATTACATTAGTCTTACAACATTGAATTTTTGCTGAAGTCGAGGAAAACATTTAGATCGTGGATTTAAAGCTCGGTCAAACTAGTACCTTTGTGCTTTTGACATGAAGCTCAAGAACACCTATAGCGGACAGTTACACGTAGCTATAGATGCTTACTAATGACGATTAACATTTTATTTTAGGAAATTAATTTAAAAATTAGAAAAATTAGTTTTAATTATTAAAAATACCAAATAAATTATGAAAAATTATTTTAAAGTCGAAAAATAGTTTTTAATTATTTTGAGTATATTTCATAAATATTTAATATTTTGAAATATAAAAGGTATTATTTATTTAATTATAATATTAAATAAATGATTTAAAAATAGTTTTAATTCATGAAAAATCATGAAAAATTATTTTATGATATAAGAAAATATTTTGAGTTATAAAATATAACTTTTAATATTTAGAAGATAATTTCATTAATAATTATATATTAATGATATTTAGTTAATGATTTGTGATATTAAGTTTATTTAATATTTATATTAAATAAATAGTTTAAAAATAGTTTTATTTATTTAAAAATCATTTAAAGAGAATATTAAGGATTTAAAAATATTTTAAGTTATAATTAATGACTTTTAATATTTGGATAAATAGTACATTAATATTTATATATTAATGATGATTATTTAAAAATGATTTTAATTGTTTTAAAAATCATTTAAGGATAAAATAAATGTTTTAAAAATAGTTTGAGTTATTATAAATAACTTTTATATTTTAGCGATGATTTCATTAATAATTTAATATTAATTAATTATTAATGATAATAGAATTATTTGATGTTTAAGTCATATAATTATAATTAGATGTTTGAAAGTGATATCGGTCGAATTAACTAGTGATTAGAAAGCAGGTTATGAAGTCGAGATTTGGTGAAGAGCACCCGTAGTGTGATTATATCCTTTATAAGCCTTGAGTAATGATTTGATTTATTTTAAATTTTTCAATTTACGGAAAAATTGAAAATGATTAAAAAGTAAAATATCGATATTCTACGGATGTTGAGGTATAGAATAAGAGTCTTAGACTCGGTATGTGCAAATAAAAATTTGCCGATGCTGCAAACATTTATCGGACCTATAATAGAAAGAAAAGACTCTTTGTAAGAACATGGATGAGATATTTGAAAAATGTATAAAAGTATAGAATGTGAACTAAAAAGTATGATCACTGCGATTATGTGATGACATAATTAGACTATGTCTTGACCATAATTGCGATACTATGTGTTATGATATATTGTTCTAATCGGACGAATGACACATTTATTGATAGGTTGTGATAAAGAGATAAGATCTAAGTTGAGATTTGTAATCGACCAAATCGGGCAAGATATCTTACCTTTGCATTTCCTTTATCTGATGGACATGAGTAAAGTTTGAATTATTCTATTCTGTCTACAGTTATATGCGTTTTGATTATCAACATGTTAGCTCGGATATATATTACATTAAGTTGATTTCTAAATGGTTATACAAGTGTCCCCACTTGGATAATCATAGCATTTATTCACATGTTGATATACCATGTATCAATTACCGTATACATATATGTTGAATTACATATTATTGTTGAGCAAGATTAAAACCTTCGGGTTTGGAACCCGGGCATGTATGAACATCCAGATAATGGGAAAATTTTTATGCTTGGCGGACAAAGGATGAAGCGATGAATGTCGTTCTAGTTATGTAGTATTGATCAATCTGAGAAGTGCAATGAGGTGATCACCCTCCGTGCTAGTAAGTTATAATGGTTTTGGATGAATTTACATTAAACCTTTTTGAAAATGAAAAACAATGTTCATAGTATGTTTCTTAAACCCTATTCATGGGTGGAGCCTCATTTCAAGAATTTGAAGAGAGTTGTTATGTGAATCTTTTATCGGTCTGATTACTTCACAACTTTTGATTCGTTGTAGAAGTGTTATGTAAAGAGAATACTTATATTCTTTACGACTTATATATATAATTGCTATTACTTCTTTGGGCACTCAAATGCTCATCCTTGCTTAAATTAAATGTTTTCGGTTATGTATGAGCAACTTTGAAGGCTCGAACGCGAACAAAAGGAAAAGGAAAAATGTCGAATGAATCGAATAAGTGTGTATTATGAGTTAATGGTTATAATTTGCATTGGGTATCTATTTATGTATTATAAGGAATGTATTTGAAGGTCTCGTGCACAGGAAGTAAACTTTGATGTATGTAAATTAATTTTGAATGTAATATTACTATTGTATTATTGACTTATAGAAATGGTATCGTGAAACCCTTGAGTTCAACACTTGGGTAATGCGACTCAGGAGGTGAAAAAAAAAAGATAGAAGATCGACTTAGGAAAATCGATAAGAAGAAAGGGAAGAGGATATGATATATTTGCGGTTTGTGAGGGACATACATCTCCTCGTTGCCCCCAACTATAAGCAAGGTGGATGTTTTAATTGTGGAATGGAGGGACATCGAGGCGAATGAATGTCCAGAAGAAGGCTTAGTAAATAAGTGGTATGGGTTATGTTGTGTTTATGTAATATGTGTGAAAAGTAATGAAGCTTGTTTTCAACTTTAAGTTGGTCAAAATTTTAAATCCAGAGCTTTAGTAGTCACAAAGGGATATTTGTTGATTAAAAGCAATTATGTCTTTATGTAAATATTCGATAAATGAATATGAATCTAAGTTTGAGAAATGAAACGAGTTTAATACATTAATCTTATGCAATAATGTTTAAAATGTAAAGGTATAATTTATGGTTTTATTTAACTTGGATAATCTTGCCAATCAAGTCGAACTTCGAAACCAAGGGTAGAAGAATCTATTAATGATGGAGGACAGCATGACCCGGAGCGATGCAAAACTTTGCAAACATGATGGCTCGGGAGCTATCAAGCGAGGGAATGCAGTGCTTTGGGAACCGACGAATGATAACAGCAAAATTCAAAGACTTCAAAGCGGTGGGACCACCGAGTTAGGAGGATCGGTGACCCTCTGAAGCTTGAACATGGGTGAATGAAATAGAAAAGGCATTCATAATTGCTAGAGTAGATGAGGCAAAAGATGCTTTTGCCACTTATATGATAAAAGGGAGGCTAACTTTTGGTGGGAGGCAAATAAGACTAAAGGCGGGAGAAGAAGAAATTTCTTGGGATAGGTTTAAAGATTTATTTTTGAAAACTATCTCTCTGTTAGTATCACGATCTAGAATGGAGGTAAAATTTACAGAGTTAAAGCGAGGAAAACATAGTACATTACGGAGTATCTGCATGAAGTTTAATGAGTTGGCTAGGTTTGCTCCACATCAGTGAGTCTGAAGTTAGAAAGGCGAGGAGGAGGTTTGGCGGGGCTTAAAACCGGCTCTCTCTACAATAAGGTGGCGATCTTTGCAAATAGATACTTTTTTGACACTCATGGAAAAAGCTATCATATTTGAGCAGGGGGCGAGGCCATGAGTCTCTACAACAAGGAGAAAAAGAACCGAGGCGGGAGACGGGAGGAGGCGGTGAAGATGGAAAGTAGTAGTGGGAATAGGGGTGAGAAGAGAATGAGGAATTTTCGAGGGAATGTTCAAGTGAAGCGGGAAGGTGTGAAGAAAGCGGTGATGCGGTCAAGAAGCTATGGAAAGAATCACTCTGGTGAGTGTCTAAAGGGTAAGTTCGCGTGCTTTAAGTGCGGGCGAGAGGTCGTATCTCTCCCAATGCCCCAATTCAAGGAAGATTAGTGGATGCTTCATATGCGGATCGGTGAGGCATCGGGTGAGAGAGCTGTCAAAGAGGGAATGGAGGCGAGCAAACAGTAATAACTTGAGATTTCCTAAATAAAATAAATAAGAAATTTAAATATATTTATTATTTTTTTATTTAATAGCGAGAATAAGTGTCTAATAATGTGAGCGATAAATATGAATATATTTATTACTTGAAAAAAAATTAGAAATAATTTTGGAATAATTAATTATTACAAATTATAATTAATTAATTATAATAGCGAAATGTTTTTATTAATTATTTTCCATGAAAACATGATTGGAAATAATATATGAAATGATAATTAGAACTTATATAATATATATTTTATTATATAAATTGTTAGAATATTTAAATCAAGTATTTTAACTTGATATGCGAAAGAAAGTCGGATATGAGATCGAACCACGAATTGGGATTATGATCGAGAGATGATAATAATAATATTATATTATTATTATAATGATTTTCTGATACAATAATTATATCTTGTGTGTATCTGAGACGAGATATTATTGAGCGATAGCGGTCGGTTAGGTCGTAGCATATTACAAGTCTTTGTGAAACCCTAATTATTAAACTCGGTTATGATAAATGGTGAGTAGTATATGAAATTCTTGTGTATATGAAATTCTTGTGTACACGAATATCGGTAATTAGAAGAAAAACCCTAATTACTATTTTACTGGCGATAACTAGGACAAACCCTAATTATTACAACCTAATCGGTTGAAGTTAGAGCGTAGTAATAGTGTGTTAGATCATACGAGATAATTAGAGAACCCTAATGGTCGATTAGAAAACCCTAATTGATAACGTTAAGAAACCTAATTAGAAAACCCTAATTTTCTATAGAAAACCCTAATTTAAAATTATCGGGTTTAATTACGATGTTATTATATAAATGTTTTAATTTACCAAATGATAGAAATTAATTGGTAAATGGTAAAATTATAATCTAATGGTTAAATATTACATTTAATGGCCTTTTACAAAAATGCCCTTGGAATTATATGTGAAATGACCAAAATACCCTTTTGTCATTTTAGTGTATTATTACTTACATTGTTGATAGGATCTTGCAACAAGGATGCCCTGACATATGTTTACCTACATCTTATCGACTCTCAAAAACAAGGAATCATCCACTTTAGCATCGAGGTATTTAAAATTATTTTTTTAAATTAAAGGAAAGGAAAATGCATTAATTATGTCTTATTGCTACCACTTGTCCACAAAATCAAGCCGATCCATCTAGAAATTACCTATGAGAACGTAGTATTACCATCGATGACCATTATAATCATTCCATTGCATTATTTTATGAATTGAGAGAGAGAAATGCACCATTTTGGCCTATTTATACCCAAGCACTTAGCTTCATTCTCCCTAGCCTAAACCTACGAAATTCTCTCATTATATCGATCATAAACAGCCCCATTCACACGATAACAAATCGGTGGCCAAAAATCGAGAATCAAAGCTTAAAAAGGTATAAACCCTAGCTTGATTTTTCTTAAACTTTTGGTGTTAGATGTTATATTTAAATGTTAAAACATGTTGATTATAGTGTCTAAGGATGATCTGGGTTGCTTGATGTTGATTCCATAACATTGAAGCTTCGGTTTGAAGATCTTTAAAATCTGGAAATTTTAATTTTTTGTGTTACGACAGCGAATATGGAAATTTGTAGATCCCATCACATTAAGCGTTTTTGATGTTTAAAGCTTCTTTATGTGTAGCTTTGGTATGTTGTCTTTGATACGCAAAAGGAATCATGGTCATATCATTGTAGATTAGAAGTTATTTATGGTGAACTACCGTTATTAAAGGCTGCTCAAAAGAACATTTACGGGTTTTCGAAATGTTCAAGAAAACGATTATTGAGGTCACATTTGGCCCGGCCTCTTTCTCTTGGATCTGTTGTTGTTATATGTCTTATATGTAATAGAGTTGTGTAGTATTACATGTTATCTACAACTGGAATCGATAGATCACTTAGATCGAACTTCGAGAATGAAAGATATAAAGATCGAAAGTAGCACACTTGCACGATCGGTTTTAAATTACGGAAAACCGAATTGGCATACTGAGATTTTGTCGAGAGAGTTTGATGATTTATATCTTTGGTATTGTTAATGTTTAGACTTGAAACTTGATTTAATCATGTTCTCTGTAAGTTGTACTACATGGCAGAAGCGTATAAAACACTATAACATATATGCGGATCGACCCGAATAAGACCCTTAAAATTCGTTGGCCGGTGTTGACGAATTTTACGGGCAACCCGAGCTTATGAAGAACACGTCGACAAGGTTTTCTATTGATCATATCTCACAGATTTGTTGTTGTTTGGCCATGAAATGAGTATATAGTTGTAGTATTACATTAGTCTACTACAACATTGAAGATTTTCTTGAGTCGAGAAAACATTTAGATCGTGGATTTAAAGCTCGGTCAAACTAGTACCTTTGTGCTTTTGACATGAAGCTCAAGAACACCTATAGCGGCAGTTACGTAAGCTATAGATGCTACTAATGACGAGATAACATTTTATTTTAGGAAATTAATTTAAAAATTAGAAAAATTAGTTTTAATTATTAAAAATACCAAATAAATTATGAAAAATTATTTTAAAGTGCGAAAAATAGTTTTTAATTATTTTGAGTATATTTCATAAATATTTAATATTTTTGAAATATAAAAGGTATTATTTATTTAATTATAATATTAAATAAATGATTTAAAAATAGTTTTAATTCATGAAAAATCATGAAAAATTATTTTATGATATAAGAAAATATTTTGAGTTATAAAATATAACTTTTAATATTTAGAAGATAATTTCATTAATAATTATATATTAATGATATTTAGTTAATGATTTGTGATATTAAGTTTATTTAATATTTATATTAAATAAATAGTTTAAAAATAGTTTTATTTATTTAAAAATCATTTAAAGAGAATAATATTAAGGATTTAAAAATATTTTAAGTTATAATTAATGACTTTTAATATTTGGATAAATAGTACATTAATATTTATATATTAATGATGATTATTTAAAAATGATTTTAATTGTTTTAAAAATCATTTAAGGATAAAATAAATGTTTTAAAAATAGTTTGAGTTATTATAAATAACTTTTATATTTTAGTGATGATTTCATTAATAATTTAATATTAATTAATTATTAATGATAATAGAATTATTTGATGTTTAAGTCATATAATTATAATTAGATGTTTGAAAGTGATATCGGTCAAACTAGTGACTAGAGGCAGGTTATGAAGTCGAGGATTTGGTGAAGAGCACCCGTAGTGTGAGTTATATCACTTTATAAGCCTTGGTAATGATTTGATTTATTTTAAATTTTTCAATTTACGGAAAAATTTGAAAATGATTAAAAAGTAAAATGTCGATATTCTGAGATGTTGAGGTATAGAATAAGAGTCTTAGACTCGGTATGTGCCAAATAAAATTTGTCGATGCATGCAAACATTTATCGGACCTATAATAGAAAGAAAAAGACTCTTGTAAGAACATGGATGAGATATTTGAAAAATGTATAAAAGTATAGAATGTGAACTAAAAGTATGATCTGCTGCGATTATGTGATGACATAATTAGGCTATGTCTTGACCATAATTGTGATACTATGTGTTATGATATATTATTTCTAATCGGACGAATGACTTTTATTTATTGATAGGTTGTGATAAAGAGATAAGATCTAAGTTGAGATTTGTAATCGACAAATCGGTGAGTATCTTACCTTTGCATTTCCTTTATCTGATGGACATGAGTAAGTTTTTGAATTATTACTATTCTGTATACAGTTATATGCGTTTTGATTATCAACATGTTAGCTCGGATATATATTACATTAAGTTGATTTCTAAATGGTTATACAAGTGTCCCCACTTGGATAATCATAGCATTTATTCACATGTTGATATACCATATCGATTACCGTATACATATATGTTGAATTACATATTATTGTTGAGCAAGATTAAAAACCGGGTTTGGAACCGGGCATGTATGAACATCCAGATAATGGGGAAAATTTTATGCGCTTGGCGGACAAAGGATGAAAGCGATGAATGTCGTTCTAGTTATGTAGTATTGATCAATCTGAGAAGTCAATGTGGTGATCACCCTCCGTGCCGTAAGTTATATGACGGTTTCTTGGATGAATTTACATTAAACCTTTTGAAAATGAAAAACAATGTTCATAGTATGTTTCTTAAACCCTATTCATGGGTGGAGCCTCATTTCAAGAATTTGAAAGAGAGTTGTTATGTGAATCTTTTATCGATCTGATTACTTCACAACTTTTGATTCGTTGTAGAAGTGTTATGTAAAGAGAATACTTATATTCTTTCGACTTATATATATAATTGCTATTACTTCTTTGGGCACTCGAATGCTCATCCTTGCTTAAATTAAATGTTTTTCGAGATTATGTATGAGCAACTTTGAAGGCTCGAACACGAACAAAGGAAAAGGAAAATTTGATCGAATAAGTGTGTATTATGAGTTAATGGTTATATTTGCATTGGGTATCTATTTATGTATTGAAAGGAATGTATTTGAAGGTCTCGTGCACAGGAAGTAAACTTTGATGTATGTAAATTAAGTTTGAATGTAATATTACTATTGTATTATTAGAAACTTATAGAAATGGTATCGTGAAACCTTTGAGTTGGGTTTCAAGTACACGGATTTGGGGGCGTCACGAGGTTGGTATAAAAAGGCATAGGTTATAAGCGTTAGGAGTGCGAAACCTAGGTTATAACCTTAGTAGAATGGAGGACGAAAGGTAAGATAAATATTCGGTGAACGAGGAGGCGAAGTACTACGGTGAGGAGTTATAAGATATGATGAGTCGAAGAGATCCATCAAGTTTTAGTTGTACTAAATAAAATATTCCTTCATTTTACCGATGAATATATTTTATTTGGTGCTAATGTTGTCTCGTTTATTGTGGTCGTAGGATGGATGGCGAAAGTCAAAGTAGCAATTCCTTGACCCGAGAGGCGATGGACTCTAGCGAGAGTACGAGACGGTGAGATGATAAGAGATTTGTTAGTTAGGAGCGGCGACTTAGCGGCTAGAAATTTGAGCAAGCGGAGAGCCGCAGAATCGTACTCTCAGATTTGAGCAATGATCTGAGGAATGGCTGCTCACCAAACACAAATAGAATTAAGCAGGAGATTCTGAGGAGGTTGGAGCAGAGAGAGATCTGGTGGGGCGGTTGAAGGTTGAGATAAAAGCCAAAGACACCAAGATATATACCTTGGAAGCGGGCTTTAGGCATCGCCTTTATGCGATTCGACATGAAGTGGATGAAAGGCGCCTTTCGGCGAGAGAAGGATAGGCGTTGATGAGAATTGAATAAATTTATCGTCAAACAAAATAAAAGACAGCGTATATAAAACTCTTGATTCTTTGTGTATATATACTATATGCTAATCGGGGTAACTTATGTATGTAGATATACGGTGGAAAAGATAT
This sequence comes from Panax ginseng, assembly GCA_020205605.1. Lineage (NCBI taxonomy): Eukaryota > Viridiplantae > Streptophyta > Magnoliopsida > Apiales > Araliaceae > Panax > Panax ginseng. The sequence continues at coordinate 50,302,400 of CM035150.1, forward strand.
GTGGAATAAGAAGGATCGAGATCCATACCCCAGAGCTAATATCAAGGCCAGCGGTGAAATAGAAGCTTACGGGAACCCAAATCGGACGAGGTGGCTATAGTGGAAAGCGTAGTATCGAGATCGAAATGGTGGATTTGACGGATAGTGACTCGGACACTAAAGTTGAAGGCTGCTCAAGCATCATCGGAGAGTGCGAGATCTGGAGAACAAAGTTTCTTCTGTTGGAAAAATTTGTGGGAGATAGAGGCGTTGCTTAATATTCAAGCTGCGTCAAGCATTCTTTGGAAACAATGAAAGAAGCGGGATAAGCTCAAAATCCAAATTGACGGATGGGAGCCTCAAGCAACACTTGCCGCCGTATGCGACTCAGAGAGGTAAGGAAAAAGAAAGATAGAAGATCGACTTAGGAAAATCGATGATAAGAAGAAAAGGAAGAGGATATGATATATTTGCGGTTTGTGAGGGACATACATCTCCTCGTTGCCCCAACTATAAGCAAGGTGGATGTTTTAATTGTGGAATGGAGGGACATCGGCGAATGAATGTCAGAAAAAAGGCTTAGTAAATAAGTGGTATGGGTTATGTTGTGTTTATGTAATATGTGTGAAAAGTAATGAAGCTATTTTCAACTTTAAGTTGGTCAAAATTTTAAATCCAGAGCTTTAGTAGTCCTGAAAGGGATATTTGTTGATTAAAAGCATTATGTCTTTATGTAAATATTCGATAAATGAATATGAATCTAAGTTTGAGAAATGAAAGCGAGTTTAATACATTAATCTTATGCAATAATGTTTAAAATGTAAAGGTATAATTTATGGTTTTATTTAACGAGATAATCATGATCAAAGTCGAACTTCGAAACCAAGGGTAGAAGAATCTATTAATGATGGAGGACAACGGCGGAGGCGATGCAAAACTTTGCAAACATGATGGCTCGGGCTATGAAAGCGAGGAATGCCAGTGCTTTGGGAACTGACCAGACAATCGCTTGGCAAAATTCAAAGACTTCAAAGCGGTAGGACCACGAGTTAGGAGGATCGGTGACCTCTGAAGCCCAGACATGGGTGAATGAAATAGAAAAGGCATTCATAATTGCTAGAGTAGATGAGGGCAAAAGACCGCTTTTGCCACTTATATATGATAAAAGGGAGGCTAACTTTTGGTGGGAGGCAAATAAGACTAGGAGGCGGGAGAAGAAGAAATTGCTTGGGATAGGTTTAAAGATTTATTTTTGAAAACTATCTCTCTGTTAGTATCACGATCTAGAATGGAGGTAAAATTTACGGAGTTAAAGCAGGAAAACATGGTACATTACGGAGTATCTTGAAGTTTAATGAGTTAGCTAGGTTTGCTCCACATCAGTGAGTCTGAAGTTAGAAAAGCGAGGAGGTTTTGGCGGGGCTTAAAACCTGGCTCTCTGATAAGGTGGCGATCTTGCAAATAGATACTTTTACGGCACTCATGGAAAAAGGCTATCATATTTGAGCAGGGAGGCGAGGCCATGAGTCTCTACAACAAGAGAGAAAAAAGAACCCGAGGCGGGACGGGAGGAGGCGGTGAAGATGGAAAGTAGTAGTGGGAATAGGGGTGAGAAGAGAATGAGGAATTTTCGAGGGAATGTTCAAGTGAAGCGAGGAAGGTGTGAAGAAAGCGAGGCGGTGCGGTGCAAAGCTGCGGAAAGAATCACTCTGGCGAGTGTCTAAAGGGTAAGTTAGCGTGCTTTAAGTGCAGGCGAGAGGAGGTCATATCTCTCCCATTGCCCCAATTCAAGGAAGATTAGTGGATGCTTCATATATGCGGATCGGTGAGCATCGGTGAAGCTGTCAAAGAGGGAATGGGCGACAAACATAACCACGAGGGGAAAGCAGTGGACCACACTCAGCAGTACCCAGCGTTAGCAACTCAGGGTCTACAACATGGCGGTCCAGGATACATTGGCATTGGAAGCAGAACTCCGGTCTTATGTGAATCGCTTATATATCTTATATGTTTTTATATATATATATATAGTAAGTGATTTTATAAAGAAATTTTGAGTTCTTTCGGAAATCAAATTTACGCCTAAGTAAGTGATGTGAAGAATAGTTAAAGATCGGATTCGATCAAGTATGATCGAGAGTCTACGTCTTGATGATTATATGTCTTTATGTACCCTTATGCTTATGAGTTTTAGAGCGGTGATTAGGGGCGGAATCCTTATAAAGGAGGTGAATGTAATAACAGAGATTTCCTAAATAAAATAAATAAGAAATTTACGTATAATTTTTTTTTTATTTAATAGCGAGAATAAGTTAATACTAATAATGTGAGCGATAAATATGAATATATTTATTACTTGAAAAAAAAAAAAATTAGAAATAATTTTGGAATAATTAATTATTACAAATTATAATTAATTTACATAGCGAAATGTTTTTATTAATTATTTTCCATGAAAACATGATTGGAAATAATATATGAAATGATAATTAGAACTTATATAATATATATTTTATTATATAAATTGTTGAGAATATTTAAATCAAGTATTTTAACTTGATATGCGAAGAGAAGTCGGATATGAGATCGAACCACGAATTGGGATTATGATCAAGAGATGATAATAATAATATTATATTATTGTTATAATGATTTTCTGATACAATAATTATATCTTTGTGTGTATCTTGAGACGAGATATTATTGAAGCGATGGCGGTCGGTTAGGTCATAGCATATTAAGTCTTTGTGAAACCCTAATTATTAAACTCGGTTATGATAAATGGTGAGTAGTATATAAATTCTTGTGTATATGAATTCTTGTGTGTACACGAATATCGGTAATTAGAAGAAAAACCCTAATTACTATTTTACTGGCGATAACTAGGACAAACCCTAATTATTACAACCTAATCGGTTGAAGTTAGAAATAGTAATGGTGTGTTAGATCATACGAGATAATTAGAGAAACCTAATGGTCGATTAGAAAACCCTAATTGATAACGTTAAGAAACCCTAATTAGAAAACCCTAATTTTCTATAGAAAACCCTAATTTAAAATTATCGGGTTTAATTACGATGTTATTATATAAATGTTTTAATTTACCAAATGATAGAAATTAATTGGTAAATGGTAAAATTATAATCTAATGGTTAAATATTACATTTAATGGCCTTTTACAAAAATGCCCTTGGAATTATATGTGAAATGACCAAAATACCCTTTTGTCATTTTAGTGTATTATACTTACATTGTTGATAGGATCTTGCAACAAGGATGCCCAACATGTTTACCTACATCTTATCGGCTCTCAAACGAGGAATCATCCACTTTAGCATCAAGGTATTTTAAAATTATTTTTTTAAATTAAAGGAAAGGAAAATGCATTAATTATGTCTTATTGCTACCACTTGTCCACAAAATCGGCCGATCCATCTAGAAATTACCTATGAGAACGTAGTATTACCATCGATAAAACCACTATAATCATTCCATTGCATTATTTTATGAATTCAAGAGAGAGAAATGCACCATTTTGGCCTATTTATACCCAAGCACTTAGCTTCATTCTCTCCCTAGCCTAAACCTCTGAAATTCTCTCATTATATCGATTCATAAACAAGCCCCATTCACACGATAACAAATCGGTAGCCAAAAATCGAGAATCAAAGCTTAAAAAGGTATAAACCTAGCTTGATTTTTCTTAAACTTTTGGTGTTAGATGTTATGTTTAAATGTTAAAACATGTTGATTATAGTGTCTAAGGATGATGCGGGTTGCTTGATGTTGATTCCATAACATTGAAGCTTCGGATTTGAAGATCTTCAAAATCTGGAAATTTTAATTTTTGTGTTACGACAGCGAATGTCGGAAATTTGTAGATCCCATCTGTTAAGCGTTTTTGATGTTTAAAGCTTGCTATGTGTAGCTTTGGTATGTTGTCTTTATTACGCAAAAGGAATCATGGTCATATCTTTGTAGATTAGAAGTTATTTATATGGTGAACTACCGTTGGTAGAAGGCTGCTCAAAGAACATTTACGGGTTTTCGAAATGTTCAAAAACGATTATTGAGGTCACATTGGTAGGCCTCTTTCTCTTGGATCTGTTGTTGTTATATGTCTTATATGTAATAGAGTTGTAGTATTACATGTTATCTACAACTTGGAATCGATAGATCACTTAGATCAAACTCGAGAATGAAAGATATAAAGATCGAAAGTAGCACCTTACGATCGGTTTTAAAATTACGGAAAACCCGAATTGGCATACAGATTTTGTCGAGAGAGTTTGATGATTTATATCTTTGGTATTGTTAATGTTTAGACTTGAAACTTGATTTAATCATGTTCTCTGTAAGTTGTACTACATGGCAGGCGTATAAAACACTATAACATATGCGGATCGACGAGAATAAGACCACTAAAGGTCGTTGGTGGGGTGTTGTTGACGAATTTTACGGGCAACCCGAAGCTTATGAAGAACACGTCGACAAGGTTTTCTATTGATCATATCTCTCAGATTTGTTGTTGTTTGGCCATGAAATGAGTATATAGTTGTAGTATTACATTAGTACTACAACATTGAAGTTTTCTTGAGTCGAGAAAACATTTAGATCGTGGATTTAAAGCTCGGTCAAACTAGTACTTTTTGTGCCTTGACATGAAGCTCAAGAACACCTATAGCGGCGGTTACGTAAGCTATAGATGCCTAACTAATGACAGATAACATTTTATTTTAGGAAATTAATTTAAAAATTAGAAAAATTAGTTTTAATTATTAAAAATACCAAATAAATTATGAAAAATTATTTTAAAAGTACGAAAAATAGTTTTTAATTATTTTGAGTATATTTCATAAATATTTAATATTTTTGAAATATAAAAGGTATTATTTATTTAATTATAATATTAAATAAATGATTTAAAAATAGTTTTAATTCATGAAAAATCATGAAAAATTATTTTATGATATAAAAAATATTTTGAGTTATAAAATATAACTTTTAATATTTAGAAGATAATTTCATTAATAATTATATATTAATGATATTTAGTTAATGATTTGTGATATTAAGTTTATTTAATATTTATATTAAATAAATAGTTTAAAAATGGTTTTATTTATTTAAAAATCATTTAAAGAGAATATTAAGGATTTAAAAATATTTTAAGTTATAATTAATGACTTTTAATATTTGGATAAATAGTACATTAATATTTATATATTAATGATGATTATTTAAAAATGATTTTAATTGTTTTAAAAATCATTTAAGGATAAAATAAATGTTTTAAAAATAGTTTGAGTTATTATAAATAACTTTTATATTTTAGCAATGATTTCATTAATAATTTAATATTAATTAATTATTAATGATAATAGAATTATTTGATGTTTAAGTCGTATAATTATAATTAGATGTTTGAAAGTGATATCAGGTCAAACTAGTACTAGAAGGCAGGTTATGAAGTCCGAGGATTTGGTGAAGAGCACCCGTAGTAGCAGTTATATCACTATAAGCCTTGAGTAATGATTTGATTTATTTTAAATTTTTCAATTTACGGAAAAATTTGAAAATGATTAAAAGTAAAATGTCGATATTCTGAGATGTTGAGGTATAGAATAAGAGTCTTAGACTCGGTATGTACCGAAATAAAAGGCATCGATGATGCAAATATTATATCGGACCCTATAATAGAAAGAAAAGACTCTTTGTAAGAACATGGATGAGATATTTGAAAAATGTATAAAAGTATAGAATGTGAACTAAAAGTATGATCACTGCGATTATGTGATGACATAATTAGGCTATGTCTTGACCATAATTGTGATACTATGTGTTATGATATATTGTTCTAATCGGACGAATGACTGTTTATTGATAGGTTGTGATAAAGAGATAAGATCTAAGTTGAGATTTGTAATCGACCAAATCGGTGAGTATCTTACCTTTGCATTTCCTTTATGATGATGGACATGAGTAAGAAGTTTGAATTATTCTATTCATATATACAGTTATATGCGTTTTGATTATCAACATGTTAGCTCGGATATATATTACATTAAGTTGATTTCTAAATGGTTATACAAGTGTCCCCACTTGGATAATCATAGCATTTATTCACATGTTGATATACCATGTCAATTACCGTATACATATATGTTGAATTACATATTATTGTTGAGCAAGATTAAAAACCTTGGGTTTGGAACCGGGCATGTATGAACATCCAGATAATGGGAAAATTTTTATCTTGACTTGGCGGACAAAGGATGAAGCGATGAATGTCGTTCTAGTTATGTAGTATTGATCAATCTGAGGGTACTGTGAAAGTGATCACCCTCCGGTACTAAGTAAGTTATGACGGTTTTTGGATGAATTTCATTAAACCTTTTGAAAATGAAAAACAATGTTCATAGTATGTTTCTTAAACCCTATACATGGGTGGAGCCTCATTTCAAAAAATTTGAAAGAGAGTTGTTATGTGAATCTTTTATCGGTCTGATTACTTCACAACTTTTGATTCGTTGTAGAAGTGTTATGTAAAGAGAATACTTATATTCTTTCGACTATATATATATATAATTGCTATTACTTCTTTGGGCACTTTCTCGAATGCTCATCCTTGCTTAAATTAAATGTTTTCGAGTTATGTATGAGCAAACTTTGAAGGCTCGAGCGCGAACAAAGGAAAAGGAAAGGTGATCGAATAAGTGTGTATTATGAGTTAATGGTTATATAGTTGCATTGGGTATCTATTTATGTATTGAAAGGAATGTATTTGAAGGTCTCGTGCACAGGAAGTAAACTTTGATGTATGTAAATTAAGTTTGAATGTAATATTACTATTGTATTATTGACTTATAGAAATGGTATCGTGAAACCTTTGAGTTCGGGTTTCAAGTACCCGGACTCCTCTTATTAATTTATATTTAATATTTCTAAAATATTAAATAATAAACATTAAGCTATTTAATTTATTCTATCACCATAGATTAAATTAAATATATTTAACATATTATTACGATTATGCCATTAACTTCTTAAATAATTATTCTTCCTTTTATGGTGTGACCCTTTAGGTTCTCCATATTAAACCGGTTGTGAATAAATCAATTAGAACAATTCTAATCTTATTTAAATAAATAAATTAAACTATTAATTTATTTAAATAAATAATATTTATTCTACAATAGGGATAAGCCTCCCTAGCGATCAACGACTTTTCAGATAATATAGATTTCAACATTAATCATAAAAGAACCTTTGAGTAAATAGTTACCGTACAATTCAATCTTTCCACCATACAATGTCCCAATTAAATATAAGACATGGAATTACTGTCAAGTCTTATTTTATTTAATTATATGTATTTTGATCCTTAAATGCACAACTCCAAATAATGCAAATTAGAAACTCCTTTCTAATTTCATTCTGCCTTGGCCAAGGACTACTGAGTTGTCATTTATCGAATCACATAAGACATTTCTCTTCTTTTACTAGAAGTGGTAGATTCTTTATTGATCATACATTATTTTCATGTACAACTTATTATACCCAAGCATACCCTTTGATATACCCTAAGGGTCTTAAGGAATAAGTCAAAGTATAACTCATCATACATAAGATACTATGATGATCTCAAGTCCAAGGATCACTTGTACTACTATCACTACAGGAATTCCTATTGACAGACAAGTAAAACTCCATTAGGTATTCCTTAGCGAGCCACGTTTAGTGAACTTATTCTCTAATAAACACCTACATACTTGCTTTAGTGTCTCCATACAAATGATCATGAGATCAATCATCCCCATCCAATGAGCAAGCAACGTATGTACCAATCTAGCCGGATTCACTAATCTCCAATTTAGTAATCCAACGATTGGGAACTATTTTAGTTTTAAGCTTTCTAAGATTTTAGATTTCATTAGAATGATCATCATCATTATTCTAAAAGCATTGCTTAAAACTATGGGTTTATCACATATTATAAAACAGCATCATGTAGATAATAAAAGCCTTTAATAAATTAATACTTTTTATTAATAAATGAATAAGATTGTTACAAAGTATATGCTTTATCATCAAACATGATTGGCTTGTGTGCATACTACTTTCAATCTCCCACTTGCACTAAAGCCAATTGCCATGGTATCTCAAACCCTTCTTCTCTAAGTGACAATTATCCTACTGTTGGATAAGCTTTAGTTAATGGATATGTAATGTTGCTCTTGAGAGTCCACTATCTCTATAGTGATTTTCCATCTTTCAATGATTCTTACAATCAAATGAAAGTGCCACAACACATGTTTAGATCCAAGATGAGACTTAGGAACTATTCCTAGTTCTGTAATGAACTTTTCATCCAAACAATCAACTTTCAGCTTCATTTACAAACTATATACTTTGTCTTTATCACTAAACGGTAACTCTTTCTTTTGCATTTGGAACCTTTCCAATTCACTGCACCACCGTTCAAGGTAACCCTTTACCTTAAAGTAGATTTTTTTGTCGTCTTGGTCTGTCTGAAAAACTTGAGTCTGTTTGAAAAACTTGAGTCTGTTAAGCTCTCTAGTTTTAATTTAGACCCACCATGAATATGATCACATCCTTAGTACCGGTTAAGTACTTTAAGATGTTTTTCACTGACTCACAGTGAACTTCTCTAGAATATGACTGATCATCATCAGGTCTCATACATTTCATTGCATACATGATAGTTACTCATGCGATCTCTCTTTTATGAGTCTATGGGAACTATTAAGAGAGATACACTCCAGGGCTCATCAATATGAGACATCTCTTGGAGTTTGACATGCTAAACGACTTTAGCATCAAATGAATATACGTTCCTTGGGTTAAATCGAGCATCCTCGTGAATCTATCTATATAGATTTGTATCCCCAATTATGATACTCTTCCCAAATCATTCATGGAGGAATGTTTAGACAACTTTATCTTTACTGATTGTAGCATTGGTATGTTATTCCTTATCCATAGTATATCAACATATAATACTAGGAATATCACAACGCTCCCACTGACCCTTTTGTACACACTAGGTTCATTCTTGTTTTTGATAAAATCAAACTCTTTTGATTGTCTCATCAAAACAAATGTTCCATATTTGAGAAGCTTGCTTCAATCCATTTCTCTTAGTGGGTACAACTCTTACCTCATCATATGTAACTGGATCATCATCTTCTATGATACGTACCTCATCATCATCATCCATGATGAATCCATACCTCCCAAGTATCTTCAGTACTATTCCAGATTTACGATTCGGTTGTGGTATAATAGGTCTATCTACAGGTTCCTCTTATTTGACTTATAGTGTTTTGTGGTTCTTGAACTCTTCAAGATCTATTATCCTCCCACTAGCCCCTTCAATGATAAACACCTTTATCTTAGAAGGCAGCGTGTTTCGTAACAAACACCTTTTGCTAAGTAGGATTATAGAACATATACCCTAAACTTACTTTAGGATATCCCACAAATCTGTACTTGTCAAATTTTGTCCCAAGCTTATCCTTTTGAAACCTTTTTCACATAAGTTGAACAACCCCTTATCTTAACATACTTAAGATTAGGAATCCTCCCTGTCCATAACTTTTATGGATTTTTGGGGCCAGATTTTGAGGTTACCTTTTTCGTAGATATGCAACCATTTCTAGGACATTACCCCAGAAGGATACTGGAATGTCGGTAAAATCATTATGGACCGTACCATGTCCAACAAGGTACGATTTTTCCTTTCAGATACATCAATCAATTATTGCGTATCAAGAGGCGTCCATTGTGAGAAAACTATTTGAGATGATCTAGAAACTTATTGCACAAGTATTTATTCCTTGGTCTAATCAAAGAATCTTAATACTTTGCCAATTTGTTTCACTTATGAATTCTTTGAACCTTTCAAATAATTCACACTTGTATTTCAGCAAATACACACATTCAACTCTTTGAATGATCATCTCCTTTTCTTATACTCGTTTGTTCAATTTGCAAAATTATTTTTCACGTAAGTCAAGTATACAAAATCCATTAAGTTATATTTCAGTTCTATACAAAACATTATTATTATAAATAGAACAACAATTGTTCTTAATTATAATACCAACAATTTTATTATCCAACAATAAAATGGAAATAATGTTTCTAACAAGAACTGTAATACAAACAACTTATTGACTTAATAGATTTGCCCGTAGGCATTGCTAAATTATAAGCTTCTATGGCTAATGTGGCAACCTTTGCTTCATTTCTTACACATAGGATTACTTATATTTGTTTAGCTTTCTACTTCTGCTTGGTCCCTTCATAAATCTATATTTATGATAACCAAAGTCGGTATCCAATACCCAAGTAGAACCTTGACTTAAAGAAAAATTTATTTAATTTAAATCATGAACAAATTTGTATTTGTAACCGAAACTTCACTAAGCTTATTTGGTTAGCCTCTGCAAGATGCCTCTCGCAGTTTCTTTCCAGTGTCCAGGCTTATTGCAGTGGAAGCAAACTCCTTTGCTATCCGTATCAGTTTTGTTCTTATTATCCTTTGTTTTTGCCTTTCTATTTACCTTCTTAGAATCATTCTTCTTTTCAGAAGATCCTTTGGCCCCTACTAGTAAGACTTGGTTTTTCTTGGTTGGAAAGTGACTCTCAACATTTTTCAACATGTTAAGCAAATCAGCGAGGCTGATATCTAGCTTGTTCATATGAAAAATTCACAACAATTGTGAAAGGAGTCCGGGAGTGAGTGCAAGATCAAATCTTGGCTCAACTCTCCATCCATGACAAAACCAGTTGTCCTAATTGATCAATCAAATTGATTATGTTAAGGACTTTTATCTGTACTGTAGTGTCATCGGTCATTCTAGATCGGAAGTGCTCCTTAGATATTTGATATCTATCAGTCCTACTTTCATCACCATCAACTACTTGATGTGTAGGAATATAGTAGGAGTATCCATAGTTTCAGGCTGACGTTGAAGTACTCATGGATACGAGCATGATGCATTGAGCCAACTGTGCATCATCTTGCCACTTTCTAAAAGTAGCAATCTCTTCCTCAGAGGCATTGTCTACAACCATTACAGGAAAGATGTATTAAGGACATAAGATAACTTTTGAGCCATGAGAACTATTCTCAAATTTCTTAACTAATCCGTTTAATTTGGTCCGATTAATTTAGCATCTAATATGCTACGCAGTGATAGTAATTTTAGACATTGTAAAATTCTGTAAATGATTTTTAATTAACAACATTTTAACATACATTCTTTTATCAATTACCAAAATAAATTAGGTCTTATTTTAAATTGGTATCTCCCACTATTTTCATCAAACTATATTACCCTCACTTATATAGTTCGACAAAGTCTAATTAAAGATTTGCTAGTAAGAATAAAGATCTCATTTCAAATGTATATAGCCTTGTGTGTGCACAACAAACTATATATAAATAAATAGGTAGACAACTCTTGTCAATTACATCAACTATGCAACTTCTTGTATTTTGCCTCTTAAATCATAATAGTCAAGTGTGTGCACATCCGAACTAAAATAATTTAAGTTAAGTCAGACCCAGCATTTCCATATAAGTGAAGAGAAAACTACAGCCCTTGTGTTTGCACAACAAAGCAGTAATGTTCAATTCCTTATAAACATCATATGTAATAAAAACAACATCTTAAATATTTAATACTTGCCTTGTGTGTGCACAACAAACTCATATTAAATATTCAATACTCTATTATTTCTATCATGCTAGAAGGCGACGTTCGATATTCCAAATATCTTTGAACGTTACAACTTAATATAAAATATTTGAGGGGTTTGTTATTAATTTGTCTCATCTTGTTTAGTGCGCATGCACATATATATATATAAAATACGCGTCATATTAATTAACATGCGAAGCATGTTTGCATAATATATAATATATATAGAGTATAAACATGCACATATAGAATACTATATTCTACCCGAATTGATTATAAACTTTTATTCTAGTTTGGTTCACTAGAGCTACCAAGTGAACCAAAAGGTCAAACCCTAGGGGTGCAAGAATTAATATTTAAATATAATTATTACATTTAAACTCGAGCTCCATTACAAACGGGTCTTCAAGCACTCCTTGCTCCTTGATATTTAATTCTTCAAAATTAATTCTAACTATTCATATTATAAAACTATTTAAAATAAATAGAAACCTTGATCAGCAGTCAAGGGGAAGTACATATGAGGGAGATAGAATTTATATTAAGAAAAAATTAGAGAAGACGAGGTACGCAGACCCCATTTAATAAAACCCATACATTCATGCATCTAACTAAAATAAAATTCAACCACATTGGTCAATAGTCCATAATCAATCCCATTTATTATCATACACATCACCATATGCACCAATAAATAACATTCATCTCATGAATAATAAACATTCAATATATATATTGATATCATTTAATGGGCAAATTTAGTTAGTATAAAATCTAATTTTGAATCAAAATAAACTCCTTTATTTTAATCCAAATTTAAATCAAAATAAAACTATTTTATTTTAATTTATCCAATTTTGAATAAAATAAACTATTTTATTTTAATAAAAATCTTTAATCAAAATAAACTCCTTTATTTTAATTAATTATGGAATCCAATTCCAAGTAAAAAAAAAACTCTTTATTAAAGGAAACACGGATTCTCTTTCCTATTCACAAATAAACTCATTTATTTTGAATAATATGAAATCTTATTTTATATCTAAATAAACTCCTTTATTTAAGGAAACATGGAATTCAATTTCAACTTCAATTAGTTATCATGGAATCCAATTCCAACTCTAATTAGTTAGCATGAAATCCAATTTTAAAATTAAAATAAAACCTTTTATTTTAAGATTAAAATAAACTTTTATTTTAAAATTAAAATAAATTTTTATTTTAATTATAAAATAATTAAAATATTATATATATGATATAATATTAGTAATCATATATTACCTGAAGATTGACATAAACCGTGGTTCACGGAATTCCAAAAAAAAAAATGCAACAATATATATAAACGGAATTATATATATATAGATATCCCTTAAAATTCGCCGCCCTTTAAGTAATCAATATATATAACTATTATATATATTAACCAACTGAACAAGTGTATCATTCAGGATAACAAAGATATGATTCTCCCAGGTGATTCACATGAATCAAATTCACGTGACATGGTTCGGTTAACTAATATAATATATATATCACACTTGCATCCCATTTGGCTAAAAAGAGATATGCCGTGAAGCCTCCCTGAAGTATATCACACTTCACACTGATCCGTGAAGTACATACCGAACTAGTCCTTTTTTTTCTTTTTTTTTTAATTTTATACAACAAAATTATGTCCAATTAAATTATTCTAAACATATATCAATATACATATTAAATTAAAATAATTAATAATTTGCATAAAAGTTTGGCTCTGATACCACTGTTAGGTTTGTAATATTCATGAACGCAATCAAATTGCACAAAAGAAGCGGAAGCGTGAAAAATCAGAGTTTTAAAATTTTACAAAACATATATCCGGATCATATTTTATGCACAATTATTAATTAAACGAAAAGATAAAGAAAAAGAATCATACCCTTGAAGATTCGAGCTTCCTCAGATACAAGTTCACCTCCAATCCTTTTCGCGTTCAACTTGAATCCACCGGGTTTGGTTCCTTCCTTTGATCAATGTTAGCCACCCAAGTATTTGGCCTCTAGAGGTGATCCACCAAGGAAGAAAAAGATTCAAGAAGATGGGTGGTTGGCTAAACCCTAGTTTTTCTGCGTACTCTCCCAACTGTTGGAATTACGTATATTGATGTCTGATATAAGACTCACCTTATAAAGATATCAGGTAACCTTATTTAATTAAATAAGGTATTATTTATTTAATTAAACTCTTTTAATTAAATGGGCTCCCTAATCTTATTAGAGATAATTAATTAAACTCCTTTAACTAATTTTCCCTCCTAATCCTATTAGGAATAAATGAGAGTACTTATATTAAATTAATTCCTAAACTCTTTTAGAAATTAAAATAATAATAATTATAATAATATTAATAAGACTCCTCTTATTAGTTTATATTTAATATTTCTAAAATATTAAATAATAAATATTAAGCTATTTAATTTATTCTATCACCATAGATTAAATTAAATATACTTAACATATTATTACGAATATGCCATTAACTTCTTAAATAATTATTCTTCCTTTTATGGTGTGACCCTTTAGGTTCTCCATATTAAACCGGTTGTGAATAAATCAATTAGAACAATTCTAATCTTATTTAAATAAATAAATTAAACTATTAATTTATTTAAATAAATAATATTTATTCTACAATAGGGATAAACCTCCCTAGCGATCAACGACTTTCTAGATAATATAGATTTCAACATTAATCATAAAATAACCTTTGAGTAAATAGTTACCGTACAATTCAATCTTTCCACCATACAATGTCCCAATTAAATATAAAACATGGAATTACTGTCAAGTCTTATTTTATTTAATTATATGTATTTCGATTCTTAAATGCACAACTCCAAATAATGCAAATTAGAAACTCCTTTCTAATTTCATTCTGCCTTGGACAAGGACTACTGAGTTGTCATTTATCGAATCACATAGGATATTTCTCTTCTTTTACTAGAAGTGGTAGATTCTTTATTGATCATACATTATCTCCATGTACAACTTATTATACCCAAGCATACCCTTTGATATACCCTAAGGGTCTTAAGGAATAAGTCAAAGTATAACTCATCATACACAAGATACTATGATGATCTCAAGTCCAAGGATCACTTGTACTACTATCACTACTGTAAATTCCTATCGATGATGACAAGTAAAACTCCATTAGGTATTATTAATGCGAGCCACGCTCGGTGAACTTATTCTCTAATAAGCACCTACATACTTGCTTTAGTGTCTCCACACAAATGATCATGAGATCAATCATCCTCATCCAATGAGCAAGCAACGTATGTACCAATCTAGCCGGATTCACTAATCCCCAATTTAGTAATCCAACGATTGGGAATTATTTTAGTTTTAAGCTTTCTAAGAATTTAGATCTCATTAGAATGATCATCATCATTATTCTAAAAGTATTGCTTAAAACTATGGGTTTATCACATATTATAAAATAGCATCATGTAGATAATAAAAGTCTTTAATAAATTAATACTTTTTATTAATAAATGAATAAGATTGTTACAAAGTATATGCTTTATCATCAAACATGATTGGCTTGTGTGCATACTACTTTCAATAACTACAGAAAAGATTCAAATAATCCGGCAACGTATAAAGACCTCACAAGATCGACAAAAGAGTTATGCTGATCTTCATCAAAATGACGTAGAATTCAATGTTGGAGAACATGTGTTGTTACGTGTTGCTCTATGGAAAAGAGTTACAAGATTTGGAAAGAGATGAAAGCTCAATCCTCGATTCATTGGCCCATTCAAAATCCTCGATCGAGTAGGAACTGTGGCTTATAGACTCGCCTTACCGCCAAGTATGTCTCGTGTTCATAACGTTTTTCATATATCCATGTTACGTAAATATGTGGAAGACCTGAACCACATTATTGAGTTAGAACCGGACGAAATAGCGAAAGATTTAACGTATGAAGAGACCTACCTCTTAAAATCTTGGATAAGAAGGAACATATTCTACGCTCCAAGGTTATACCTCAAGTCAAAGTTTTGTGGAGAAACCACGATGTTGAGGAAATGACCTGAGAGTTAGAATCTGAAATGAAGTCAAGGTATCCTCACCTCTTCGACATACCAGGTATGTACCCTAATTTCGAGGATGAAATTTCATAAGAAGGGGAGGTTGTAAGACCCCAACTTTCATAAATAAAGATTATTTTTCTCTAAATATCATTTTGAATATTATGGTGTGGATTTGATATAATTTTATAGTTGTGGGTAATATTTATAGATTTTGCAAAGTAAGCAAGTTGTTATAAAATATTCGTTTGGTCGGAGAATATTCTTTTTGTCGAAGAATATTCGTACGATGACACAATCATTGGTGGACCCTACAACAGAATTATTGTTGGAGTTAGAAAACGACAAAAATATCTTTTTATAAAAATAACGGCGAAAGTTTTACCGTTAACTGTTGAAATACCCGGTGGTAAAAGTACAGTAATACGTATGGTTGCATAGTAGCACACAGTATTGATTATTGATGCTTACGTAAGAAGCCACTCAGTTATACTTAATTATTCCTACAGTAATTGCTGCATAGTATCTCATATTATTGATTCAATTATTATCACAATATCATTGCATAATATTTTATATTATTAAATCAACAATTGAGACGACAAAGTTATTCATATTATTATTTGCAATATTGACGATGTCTAGAAAGTTCTGTCGAGGAGAGGTTTAGTCACCTAATTGCGCGCCAATAGGAGAAATCCTTATCAAAAAAGCCCCCTCTTTCCTGGGAATGATCTGGTTGTTAAATATTGTGAGTTATAATATTAATGATGAATAATTGTTGAAAGATTAAATATGTGTTGATTGAAGATAAAATGATTTGTGGTAATATTTTTCCTTGTTATAAATAAGAAGTCTGTTATGAGACGTCTGTGGTAAGTTTGGTTTATTTTATGGGGGCCCATATGTCATCATCTAAGAGTCACTTTCGTCAATAGTAATTGCATTTACCAGACGTCAAACCACTTGCCGTTTCATATTATAGGCGTCGAACCAATTGTTGTTGTAAGACCCCGAATTTTTTTTATAAATAAAATGGAATTTCCTTTATTTATTATTTTGAAATAGTAAGGGTTGATTTGATTAATGTGGTTAGTTATGGGTAAAATGCGCAAATTTTACAAAATAAGCAAGTGGTTATAAAATATTCATTGTTGTCGGGGAATATTCGTTTGGTCGTGGAATATTCGTATTGCTTGGGAATATTCGTAAATACTGAGTAGACCATGTGTGGGCCCCATAACTGGAAAGCGATTGGAGGAAGAAACGACAAATATAAGTTGTTTAAAATAATCTGGCGTAGTTATTCTGGATTTACTATTAATTGTTGGAATACCCGGTGGTTAAAATACGAAGAATATGCGTGGTTGCACAAAGAGTAGCACCTGCGGTATTACAAGTATTGTTGAATTATTGATCCTTACGTAAGAAGGCACTACTCAATAATTGTTACAAAGAATTCTTGTTCAATATTATATTGATTCAATAATTCTTTGCGTTGATATTTGGTATCTTTGTTGTTTCAATAATTGTCATTACACAAGATTTTCCATTATCAAATCAATAATTCATATTATTTGAATAATATTATCGATAACATTATTGGCAATGTCTAGAAAGTTACATACAAGGAGAGGTTTGGTCACCTAATTGCGCCATGATAAGGAGAAATCCTTATTGGAAAGCCCCTCTTTCTGAGGAACCTATGCAGTTGTTAGTAATGTGATTCTATAATATTATTTGTGAATAATTAATTATTGATTTATATGATATTGATTTTATGTGGATATAGATAGAGAAAAATTTTAATGTGACAATTATTGAAAATTAATATTTTATCTTTTCTCGATAAAATAATTTATTTAAATATATTATTTTAATAATATATTAACGGTGATATTTTTATAATGAATGTGGGATATATGAGTATATGAGGAGGTAGAGTATTTTGTGGCATTAAATGTTTAATATATGTTTTGTGTGTCGGTGGACACAATTCTTGACCAAAAAATTGATTATAGATCGTAAAATCGCTCATTTATGGATTTTGGATAATTTCGCATTTGGAATTTGGAAAATCTTCCTTTTGTAAAGTTGTAGAGAATTGAATTTCCTATAAAAAATCGCGAGATTGAATTTTTCCGACAAAAGGGCTATTTATCATGAATTATTGAAGTTAGGAGTTCAAATAATTGATTTTTGGAAGTTTTAATTATTTTATATATAAAAAACGTTTTTGTGGTTGTTGGCACATGGGTGGCTGATGTTTTTGACCAAAGAAGGCATGCTAGAGTTTTCAAAACATGTGGGTAGGAATTTGGAATAAATAATAATATATTTTATTAATTTAGTCTCCTTCATGCGTTCTAACATTTTCCTATAAATAGAGGGCTAAGTTAGAATTGAAAATCACACCGTAAACTAAGTTTTCTCTTTCTCTCTATATTATCGAAGCGTATTCTTGTGAGTATACTTTGAGTATTGCTATACTCTGATGCGAGTTTCATCAAGACTTTATACCGAAATTCAAATCGGAAATACGGTTATTTTGAGGTAAGGATGTTATTTCTTTCATAAATGATATTATTTTCTTCAATATCATTATGCCAAAATCTTTGTTGAACTTTTATCAAATTTGGAACTTTTTCATGTCGGGGTTACTATTCATGAGTTACTATTCACGAGTTACTATTCATGAGTTACTATTTACGAAAGTTACTTATTCACGAGTACTATTCACGAAGCGTGAAGATGTTTTTTGTGAAATTTCTATCTTTTTGTGCTTTAAGGTTACTATTCACGATACTACGGCACTATTCACGATATATGACTATTCACGAATACAAGATTATTCATCAAAAATGAAAATTTTTCTTTTTGTCCAAGATGTCTATTTTGGCTACTATCTTTGATTGTATCCATGTTTTGATTGTTATTTTTGAGTTACGCTTCAAAATCGTATATTATGAAGTATTATCGATCTTGGATAAATTTGTACTTAATCCCTAATATTTGTCCTTCTATCTCATTGGATTCGTTCTTAAAAATAGTTTTCATCATCCTCATCCTTAATGGTGATACTTGATGAATATCTTTGGCCTGTAGTGCAAAGATGAACGATTAACTAATGAATATCTTTGGCCTGTAGTGCAAAGATGAACAAGTGTTGAGATGAACATGACCAACTGGTGATTTAAATGAATATCTTTGGCCTGTAGTGCAAAGATGAATATTGATTGTTGTTATAGGGATAAAATATTGATGATGGACTTTTAAACCTTAGAAGCGGTGAGAATTCTTTTCTACGTGACTCTTCTAATGGATTGTCAATTTCACGCATTTGTTGATCTAAAACTTGTTGTTTATTGTATTCTATTAGATTTTTCCCTGTTGAAGACTAACGATAATTTGTTGTATATTATCTTAGTCATAATATTCTTTACTTTGCTAGTTGAGCTCACCCTTTTCCTTGTTGTTCCTTTTTCTTCTCAGGAGGTGAGAACATAGCAGGATCGAGTCGGGGTATGGAATGAAGGTTCTAGAGGGAGTTGTTTAGTAGTCCTCACCATTTTTGTAAAATAATGTATCCATAATTATGACGGGGATTTATTTGCGTGTGGATATTGTTCACATTACAGGCGTCAAACCACTTGTTGTTTCACACTACAGGCGTCAAACCACTTTTCTTTTCACATCACCAATCGTCAAGCCACTTGCCTTTTCACATTGCAAGGGCTAAGCTAGAAATCTTCTATAAATAGAAGCTTAATTGTTCTTTCATTCTCACCAATTCACTACGACTCACAAGAGAATTCTATAGAGAGAGAATCAGAGAGAAAGAAGAAGAGTATTCTGTTACTACACTATTTCAGTAGCCAATTTCTTACTAAGGTAAGGGGTATTATTTCTTTCTTATTCGTAAGTGATATTATTCTTGTTCAATATTCGTAAGAAATAATATTTTCTTCCATACTTTGTAGTATGTAAGTAATATTATTTCGTTACATAGTTCTAATTCTACACTTATGTTGATAAGTATTGCTTCTATACTCCATGAAATTAGTAGAATATCCTTGATATTTGCGCTTCATCTAGTATCGTTTCACAATGATATTTTTCTGAACATTCTTGTTAAAGTTTAATCTTTTCATGTCGGGTTACTATTCACGGGTTACTATTCCTGAAGTACTATTCACTAGATACTAGTCACTTGATTTATTATTCACCGAAGTCTCTGCTCATGACAAAAATTGATTTCTTTTCTCATCCAAATTATTTTTGATACGATATTATTATTGAATTTTACTCACAAAGCGAAGATCATGTTGACAATTTGGACATTATTAAATTTCGGATAAATTGAATTATAAATCTTTAAAATTTATCCTTGCTCTCATTTAAATTGAATTCTTATATCATTGTCATCATCCTCATGCTTATATTGTGATGAAAGTCATCTTCGGCCGTAGTGCATAGATGGACTGTTGATTGGTATGATTATGACCAAGGATCATTCGGTATAATCATGACCCGAAATGGTACAAATGATATGTGGTAAAAATCCTCATTGGCCCGTAGTGCATTGATGGACAGTTGTTGGTATGATCATGACCATTGGTGATACTAATGAATATCCTTGGCTCGTAGTGCAGGGATGATTCGATAATGTGGATTATTTATTAAGATGAGTCTCAGCGATAAAACTGTTGATAAACTTTTTAAATCATAGAAGATAGTAGATATCATGCTCTACTTGACTCTTCTAATGGATTGCTTGTTCCGCTGTAGTTAAACTTTATGTTTATTATATTTTATCAGTTTAACACTGTTGAAGGCTAACGATAATTTATTCTACATTATCTTAGTCATAATATTTCTTACTGGGCTAGTTGAGCTCACCCTTTGCTTTCATTGTTCTCTTCAGGAAATGAGAATATAGTAGGGACTAGTCGGGAAATGGAGTGACGGTCCAGATAGGTGGCTATAGTAGTCCTCACTATTATGTGAAATAGTGTGATAATAATTGTAATGAGGACTTTATTTGAGTTTGTATACTCTCTACGAGACATTATCCGTGTTGAAACTCTCAGCTACGTTTTGTCGTACTGTATCAAAGAAGTTTGTATTTAAATTCTGTACCATGTATTTGGCGACTCAAGATGGGTGATGTATACCTATTTTGGGGGCGTACAATTTCCATAATTTAATAAAGAATGAATACGAAGGGTCATTCACCATGCATGCGGTAGTCCGCGTAGATGTTGGGTAAAATCTAATTACGCACAACACACAAGTATACGTGGTCAACAAGTAATAAAGTGAAAATAGAGTATCGTTCCCACGAGAAATTGTTTAATAAAAATCACTAACCCGTAACCAACTCAATCTTATTTAAACGAATGAATTTCAATTTACAAGTAAACTAATTCTAATTACCACTAGTTAAATTAAGATTATGGAGATTTAAGATCACAACTTCACTTATTGCTTCAGTTAAGTTAACACACTCATCATCAATTATTCTCTATTCTGAATTGTTAATCAAGAACACTAAAGCAGATAAAACCACCTCTCGATGCATAATACCCATACTCACTTAAATCCACAGATGATAGAATTAAGCAAGACACCCTAATTAACTAATCCACTATATCTCCATGTGAATTATAATTAAAAAGGATTTAAAGCACAAGTTCTCTATAAGATTACATATGGCGTAAAGACATATCTCTATCCTAAACACGAATCATGAATTTCATCTATGCAGAAATCACAAACACATGCTATCATGATCAGATCTAAATGTAAACTTCATATCTCGAGTTCATATAGATTATCACGGTGATTGTTAGCTAGGCAATTAAGCAATTAAGTCCAAATCACAATAGACAATCCTCACAATAGATCATAATAATTGATAGCGAAGCATATTAAAATAAACTACACAATAAGATCCATTGTAATCTCAAACAAAGAATTAGTTCATGATTATTGAATTAAAACTAAGAATCCACAATTGAATACACATTAAAAGACAAAGATAGAGGAAGATAAGAAAATAGAATCTGTTGTCTGCAGATTTGATGTTTTCTCCTCGCTCCTACTTTGAATCTTCAATGGTCTCCAAGTTGCTTCAATCTCCAAATCTCATAAGAACTAACATTTTTGATCTAATCTACTATAATCTAATCTAAAAGAATCATCTCTCATCTATCTCTCCTCTAATCCTTCTGGTTCTCCTCCTTTTATATGCCTCTTTATATGTCTTTAAATCCTCTTGGAAGTCCTTGAGTTAATCGGATCGAAACAATCTTTCTCGAACTCAAATTTGGCCAAAAAATGTCTTTTCTGCGCGTACCCCGCCCCGGAGGGGGTCTTGCCTTGTAAATGGCTCACCTCGGCGGGGGTCCCTACTATTTTCCAACTGGTATGCCCGCCTCGGTGGGGGTTTTGTGAAGGAAAAGCCCGCCCCGGCAGGGGTACCTTTTCCGCTTTGACGTCATTTGGGAAAACGACCATAACTTTTGATCAGAGAAGAGTTACAAGGCCTGCAACCTATCAAATCAAAGATATCTACGAGCTCTACAACTTTCATGCTTTGAGAATTGACAGATTCGGATCGGATAAAGGTGGAAATAGGGCTTGAAGTAGATGCTATGTAAATTGCAAGCATGAGAACTCTTAGTTTTGATCTTCGTTGATAGAAAGGCCATAACTCTCGCATCCGAACTCCGATTGGGATGATTCAAGATGTTCCGGAAAGCTAAGAAGAATCTCTACAGTATAATCCATGTTCCAAGCCATGAACTTGCATCCATCATGGTGTTAAAAGTCCTTCAATCTTCCATTCTTGCATTTGCTTGCGTATTTTAGTCCAAAGGATGTCTGAATTACTTTCCCTTGCTTCTTCATGCCAATGTTATGTCACTGTTTACAAAATAACATAAAATGTATGAAAAGTAACTAAGAAAGATAGGTTTAAGCAACTAATTCAAGTAATAGATATCGGATAGGTAGGTATAAAATCTACTTATCAAATACTCCCAAACTTAAATCGTTGTTTGTCCCCAAGCAACACAACAAAAATGCAATGCAATGAAATGAAACTAATCTATATGACTCCAAATCCAGCAATAAGGACAAAAACAAGTCTATTCAACCGACCTCAGCGAAATCAAGTAAACATGACAATACTTCATATCAAAACCAATCAACAATTTCCTAGTCAATCATCAAGTCTTAAACTGTTATTACTGGTATAGTGCTTGTGTGCTCAACATCCATGCTAACTGATATAATGCTAAATACAACACATAATTGATATCTTTAAAGGCATCATATAGTGAAAACTCACAAAATTCATGACCAAGCTAAATCCAACAAAATTCAAACATCCACCATGTTCAAGAGTCCAATCCGGGATACTTATGATTTACTTTTCATTACGGGGGCTTTTTGCTCTTTTCCCGTTTTATTGTTTTTTTTTGGTTTTTTTTCTTTACCATGACTGTGCAATATCTCATTCCATTAGGCTAACAGTGCTACCCTTAGCGAGCTTTTGACCAACGACTCCTAGACCATAAAGACCTTAGGGCGCTAAGTGTAAAGACACTCCCTCGGGCATACTTGCTCAAGTAACAAAGGCCCCAAAACAAGACTAGCCACAATATTTTTTTTCATCATTTTTTCCCATTTTAAGCTTATATATCCCAAAATTTTCCCCCAAACTTAAGTTTTTGTCTAAATTTAGTCATCTCCGCCTTTTCATGTCTTTCATTCATTCACACTAGTATTATCCTTAAGAAGTCAATTATGTATTAATTTAAACTTAATCAGTCAACAAAGTCGTTTCTAACGTGCTAACCTTGATTATACCAGTTTCAAACAGGAAAAGATCCAATTCATAACAAAAAAATCACGTCAAAGCTCTAATAATTAGTACTATACTTGTCTACTCAATTCCAATTTCATCATTGACCAAAATAAACTTAAACTATCTAACAACTGGATTAATGCAAATGAACATAGTAACTAACTAATATTTTTGAATTTTGTTTTAATATATACATAAATAAAAACTATTTACAACTATTCTCCTATGAAAACTTTTATTCACTTACACTACATGAATGCAAACATATAATAATCCTAAACTAAACAAACATGACAACTTATGCAAAACTAAAACAACTACATTAAACATGCAAAACTAAACTAATTAACTCCCCCAAACTTAATAATTACAATGTCCTCATTGTAAAATGAAGCATGAAGTGGACGAGGACTTCCCTGTAATCATTTAAGCATGAGGTAATGGTGGCATGTCACAAAGACTGAAAACTCCTCCACGTCGGAATTGGAAAGGAAGATTCTGTGTATGGACTCCACTACAAAAAAATAGGTCATTGCCGACGGGCTATGCCATCGCCAATGACCCTATTGCCGCCGCCAATTCCCTCATTGCCGACGGCACTGTCCGTCGCCCTCCCCGTCGCCATATGGGTCGTCGCCCCTAGCTCCCGTCGCTCGCCTTCGGCAAGAGTAACATTACCAACGGTATCATTGGCGATGGCTAGCCGTCGACCATAAGGTATTAGCGACGACATTGGCGATGAAAGAATGCATCGATAATGGTAATCTCGGAAAAAAAAAAACACGATCATTGCTTAAGCGGCATATAGCCGTCGCCAATGACCCCCCGTCGCCAATGAGGTTTTTAGAATTTTATTTTTAAAATTGCAAAATACCTCTGTTCATTTACATATACATAATTATACCTGTAATAAACTAAAAAAAAAATAAAGAATCCTTCACGAACGCATATCAATAACAATAATATCTTTTGCTATATCAACCATCAAATATGTAAACAACGTAATGACTTATAGATAAAAGTCGAACGATGTAAATACAAAATGTAATCATAAACAATCAATATAGTTAGATACATATACCATCAACCTAACTAGATACTAAACTCTAGTCTGTACAACTCAAAAGCTGTATAAATATACATATATGAAAGTCAAAATATAGACATAATGGGTACTACAAGCCAAGATCAGGAATGTCGGTATCATCATCGCCGCTGGTCCCACCTCCGGTCCCACCTTCAGTCTAACTGCCGGTCCCACCCTCAATACTCTCATTAGCATCAGCCCGGCGGTCATCACCATCTCCACCACGGGCATCGCCTATGCCGCAGTCTCCACCCGCCGAAGTCTCATCAACAAGACCCTACAAAATTAAAATATTAATAACGAATTCGAAAATAGAGCATATTTAAATTAGTTTTGTTTGTGTTCTTCAAGTGTTGTTGTGTTTTGCAAATTGGGCGATAACTCGATCTCCGTATGTCAGAATCGAGTCCCGTAAGTTATAAAGTGTTTCTAATACCTACGCGGTGCTATGTGTGTGTTTGCGTGGCGTTCGGACGACCGAGGCGGGTTTTGACCTATTTTTTGACTTTTTACCTAAGTGTTGTTGAGTTTTGCAAACTGGACGATAACTCGGTCTCTGTATGTTAGAATTGAGTCCCGTAAGTTGTAACGCGTGTCTAATACCTACGCGGTGCTATGTGTGTATTTGCGTGGTGTTCGGACGACCGAGATGGGTTTTGACCTATTGTTCGGCTTTTGCCTAAGTGTAGTTGAGTTTTGCAAACTCGACGATAACTCGGCTTCTGTATATCAGAATTGAGTCCCATAAGTTATAACGCGTGTCTAATACCTCCGCGGTGCTATGTGTGTGTTTGCATGGCGTTCGGACGACTGAGGCGGGTTTTGATTTATTTTTCGGCTTTTTGCCTAAGTGTTGTTGAGTTTTGCAAACTGGGCGAGAACTCGACTTTCGTATATCAGAATTGAGTCCCATAAATTCTAACGCGTGTCTAATACCTACACTGTGCTATGTGTGTGTTTGCATGGCATTCGGACGATCGCGGTGGGTTTTGACCTATTTTTCTACTGTTTACCTAAGTGTTGTTGAGTTTTGCAAACTGGGCGATAACTTGGCTTCCATACATTAGAATCGAGTCCCATAATTTGTAACACGTGTTTAATACCTACGCGGTGCTATGTGTGTGTTTGCGTGGCATTCGGACGACCGAGGCGGGTTTTGACCTATTTTTTGGCTTTTTGCCTAAGTGTTGTTGAGTTTTGCAAACTGGGCGAGAACTCGACTTTCGTATATCAGAATTGAGTCCCGTAAATTCTAACGCGTGTCTAATACCTACACTGTGCTATGTGTGTGTTTGCATGGCGTTCGGACGATCGCGGTGGGTTTTGACCTATTTTTCGACTGTTTGCCTAAGTGCTGTTGAGTTTTACAAACTGGGCGATAACTTGGCTTCCATACATTAGAATCGAGTCCCATAAGTTGTAACACGTGTTTAATACCTACGCGGTGCTATGTGTGTGTTTGCGTGGCATTCGGACGACCGAGGCGGGTTTTGACCTATTTTTTGGCTTTTTGCCTAAGTGTTGTTGAGTTTTGCAAACTGGGAGATAACTTCGGCTTCCGTATGTCAGAATTGTGTCCCGTAAGTTTTAACGCTGTGTCTAATACCTCTGTGATGCTATGTGTGTGTTTGCGTGAGGTTCGGACGACTGAGGCGGGTTTTAACCTATTTTTTGGCTTTTTGCCCAAGTGTTGTTGAGTTTTGCAAGCTGGGCGATAACTCAGCTTTTGTATGTCAGAATTGAGTCCCATAAGTTATAACGCATGTCTAATACCTACGCGGTGCTATGTGTGTGTGTTTGCATGGCGTCTGGACGACCGAGGCGGGTTTTGACCTATTTTTTAGTTTTTTGCCTAAGTGTTGTTGAGTTTTGCAAACTGGGCGATAACTCGGCTTCTGTATATCGGAATCGAGTCCCATAAGTTGTAACGCGTGTCTAATACCTTTGCGGTGCTATGTGTGTATTTGCGTGGCATTCGGACGACCGAGGCGGGTTTTGACCTATTTTTTAACTTTTTGCCTAAGTGTTGTTAAGTTTTGCAAACTGGGCGATAACTCGGCTTCCGTATATCAGAATCGAGTCCCGTAAGTTCTAACGCGTGTCTAATACCTACGCGGTGCTATGTGTGTTTGCGTGGTGTTCGGACGACCGAGGCAGGTTTTGACCTATTTTTCAACTTTTTGCCTAAGTGTTGTTGAGTTTTGCAAACTGGGCGATAACTCGGCTTCCGTATGATGGAATCAAGTCCTGTAAGTTCTAACGCGTGTCTAATACCTACGCGGTGCTATGTATGTGTTTGCGTGGCGTTCGGACGACCAAGGTGGGTTTTGACCTATTTTTCGGCTTTTTGCCTAAGTATTATTGAGTTTTGTAAACTGGGCGATAACTCAGTCTCTGTATGTCAGAATTGAGTCCCATAAGTTATAACGCGTGTCTAATACCTACGCTATGCTATGTGTGTGTTTACATGGCGTTCGGACGACCGAGGCGGGTTTTGACCTATTTTTCGGCTTTTTGCCTAAGTGTTGTTGAGTTTTGCAAACTCGGCGATAACTCGGCTTTCGTATATCGGAATCGAGTCCCATAAGTTGTAACGCGTGTCTAATACCTCCGCGGTGCTATGTGTGTGTTTGCGTGGCGTTCGGATGATCGAGACGGGTTTTGACCTATTTTTCGGCTTTTTGCCTTAGTGTTGTTGAGTTTTGCAAACTGGGCGATAACTCGGCTTCCGTATATCAGAATCGAGTCCCGTAAGTTCTAACGCATGTCTAATATCTATGCGGTGCTATGTGTGTGTTTGCGTGGCGTTCGGACGACCGAGGCAGGTTTTGACCTATTTTTTAGCTTTTTGCCTAAGTGTTGTTGAGTTTTGCAAACTGGACGATAATTCGGTTTTCGTATATCGGAATCGAGTCCCATAGGTTGTAATGCGTGTCTAATACCTATGTGGTGCTATGTGTGTGTTTGCGTGGCGTTCGGACTACCGAGGCGGGTTATACCTATTTTTTGGCTTTTTGCCTAAGTGTTGTTGAGTTTTGCAAACTGGGCGATAACTTGGCTTTCGTATATCGGAATCGAGTCCCGTAAGTTCTAACGCGTGTCTAATACCTATGCGATGCTATGTGTGTGTTTGCGTGGCGTTCGGACGACCGAGGCTGGTTTTGACCTATTTTTCAGCTTTTTGCCTAAGTGTTGGCGAGTTTTGCAAACTGGGCGATAACTCGGCTTCCGTATATTGGAATCGAGTCCCGTAAGTTCTAACGCGTGTCTAATACTTACGCGGTGCTATGTGTGTGTTTGCGTGGCGTTCGGACGACCGGGGTGGGTTTTGTCCTATTTTTCGGCTTTTTCCCTAAGTGTTGTTGAGTTTTGCAAACTCAGCGATAACTCGGCTTCCGTATATCGAAATCGAGTCCCTTAAGTTGTAACGCATGTCTAATACCTCCGCGGTGCTATGTGTGTGTTTGCGTGGCGTTCGGACGACCGAGGCAGGTTTTGACCTATTTTTCGGCTTTTTGCCTAAGTGTTGTTGAGTTTTGCAAACTTGGCGATAACTCGGCTTCCGTATATCGTAATCGAGTATGTGGTGGGAAGATGTTGGCCAAGACAACTGCACATACGTGGATGGCCTCCTCCCGTACTACACCCATGAGGTCGTCAATGACAGCTGTAGGATCTATAGAGCCGTGGACAACCTCTTAAGCCAACTGGTAGATCTGCTCGCTTGATGGTGCGCCAGAGTGCACAACACTGCTCGACATGCACCCCTCTATTATCCGCTGGAAGAAGTCATCGAATAATGAAGAGTCGGCGCCCGATCCACTCGCACCACTACCTCTAGTGGGACTAGGGTGTAAGCTGGGACATGGGGAATGCCCACAACTCTACCCTTCTTCGGTCCCCCTATATCCTACAGCCAGTCCTCTATCTCCTTGTCCGCACGCATAGACTCGTCTACTGGAGTGTCACCTCTCTGGCTGCTCCGGGCCACTGCAAGATCCTCGAACCGTCGCTGAAAAAAATACATTAGTAGATGATACGCAAAGAATAAAATGAAATAATATAAAAGAATAAATGAAAAACACATTAGTAGATCTTCCCTAATGTTCATTTCTACCAAATCAAGCCTCGACTTGTTGTTGTCCTTTGTTCTACCACTGGCATCTAGGACTGTATAAAAAACGTTATCAAATACGTTCTTCTCAGTATGCATCGGATCTAAACAATGACGGATGCAGAGTGTAACCCAATAAGGCAGGTCAAAGAACATGGATTTGTGTGTCCAGTTGTGAACCTTACCGTAACCATAAGCTCGCTCCAATCTGTGATTCTTCCCTGTAGGTGGAAACTTCAAAGTGGGTTGAAGCAGTAGCACTACCGACGAACGATGCAAGGTGGTGCTCAAATTTTTGCAGAAAAACATTTTTACGAGGTTTGGTACGCCGAGAGCTATTATAAGTGATGAAGGCAGTCACTTCTGTAATAAATCGTTCACAGCTCTCTTGGAAAAGTATGGGGTAAACCACAAGGTAGCGACGACTTATCATCCCCAAACCAATGGGCAGGCGGAGGTGTCAAACATAGAAATCAAAAAAATTCTGGAAAAAGTGGTGAACCCGAATCAAAAGGATTGGTCACTCCGGTTGGATGATGCATTATGGGCATACCGGACTACGTATAAGACACCGATCGGGATGTCACCATTTCAACTACTATACGGAAATGCTTGCCACCTACCAGTCGAGCTACAACACAAAGCCTATTGGGCCATTCAGAAACTGAACTTTGATCAAGCAGCTGTGGGTGAATAGAGGATACTACAATTTAACGAGCTCGATGAATTCCGACTTCAGGCATACGAGAATGCTAAACTATACAAGGAGAATGTCAAGAAATGGCACGACAAGAAACTCATGCACTGAACTTTCAAGCCGGGGCAATCAGTACTGCTGTTCAACTCACGATTGAGGTTATTCCCAGGAAAGCTTAAGTCAAGATGGTCGGGACCATTCACCATCAAAATAGTGTTCCCACATGGCGCAATCGAACTCTACAATCGAAATCCATTGGAGACGTTCAAGATCAATGGTCAACGGATAAAGCACTACTGGGGTAGAGACTCGAACTGGGATGCCGTCAACATTACCCTCACTGATGCTTAGTAATATAAGAGGAACCGTCAGGCTTATGACGTTAAAACTAGCGCTACTTGGGAGGCAACCCAAGTTCTACACTTTTTTTTTAATATTTCTTTATATTATAGTTTATAATCTAGTTTAGATATGAGCTTTCATAGAATTTTTACGTCAGTTCTGGATGATTCGCAGGTTGAAGAAGGAAACTAGAGCAAACATGTCACTGACCTCACAGCGCGGGCTGCGCTGTCCATTGTACATGCCTAGCACGGGGCGCGCTAGAAGCCCAGTCCCTTCATGCCATGCAGCGTAGACCGCACTACTTCACCAAATTCACAGCGTTGGGCGCGCTATACAAAGCACGGGGCGCGCTACGATTCCTCTACCCACTGGACCCTTAGCGCGGATCGCGTTATCCAAGAGCTATACTCAGCGCAGGGTGTGCTAGCATGCCACCAACTCCCTAACCTACTAGCACGAGGCGTACATTTACAAACTTATCCATTTGCCGGCCGTGCCGCGGCCGACAACTCGCATGAATTTTTTTTTAATTACCGTGTTCCTAGCTAAAACTCCCCCACTTCGCCTTTCCTTCGTCAAATCAAATTCCCCCAACTCTCCTACACCTTTTCAACTTCCATAACTTCATAACTCCAACACTAATGCCAATAGCCCATCACTCCCTCTCCTTTTCAACTTCTATTCAAATTAAACCCACTCACCTTCAATTTCTCAACCCACGTTGGTTTTCCATCCCCTATATGAACTCCAACTACACTCCACCAATTCATATCAGCTATACACACTACACTCCAATCCTATATCTAATTCATTCCTTGCACAAATTCTTTCAATTGGGACACCATTACAAAGAGGAATACACGAATTATTCAAGGTAAGCTCAACTCACTTCTTGCTCAATCTTCTTCTATGTTCTTGTTAGAAAGTAAGTAGTCCTACTTGGATATTGGGTGTGTGTTTTCACAATTTGGGTAGCAAGATATCACCACATAAGCTATTTTGGGGGAAAACTCAGTCCGCTCGCCAACTGATCGATAAAAATCCTGAACCAAATTTTGAGCCTACTCACCCCACGAACCACCATGTCTTCCCACAAAAGACAATGCCCATCCTCCTCCACTGCTCGGCCTCAATATGATCACACAAGGTTTGTTAGTGAGAGGGCCGCTGAACGATTCAAGTAATCCATTGACAAGAAAACATTGGTGCTTGAACGTGGTTTGAGCCGGATGCTAATTTGGATGGCGACATGGCTTTACAAATTGTTGAGCGGAATTGGTTTCAGTTGGTAGAACAACCACTTCCAGCTGTAATCAACATAGTAAAAGAGTTTTACGCCAATGAAATGGAACATGTCAATCACGTAGTCATGGTTCGGGGGAAATCGGTGGCGTTTCATGCCGATGCTATCAACAAGTATTTTGGGTTAGAGGCACCACAATATGACCGATATGAAGATGGGTTGCCCGAGTTAGATGAGTTGATTGTTCGATTATGCAAACCGGGTACTCAATGGGTAGTTCAAGCTGGAACAAATGAAAAGATAAGTTTTCCCCACTCTACACTTAGTCGGTATGGAAAAGCTTGGTATGCATTTATGTGTGCCCGTTTAATTCCCACTCGCCACCAAAACGATGTCACTAAGGCACGTGCTCGACTATTGTATGGGATTGTTCATCACCATTTCCGTGTGAACAAATCCATTACATTCTACAACGTCGATGTGGGGGAGTGTATTCAAGAGTCCATTGACCGAGTTTTACGAGGGAGTACTATGGGAGGTTTGCTGAATGTGTTCTTAATCACTGATTTGTGCCGAAAAGCTGGGGTATAGTGGCAACCTTCCGAGCCTATCCAACACCCGATGGCGATCATTGATCATGCCACAATTGAGAGGTACAAGGCATGGGATGAGGCGAGATCACATCCACGTGGAGAAGACTATATTATGATTCGACAACCATCACCCCCAGTTGGAGCGAAACCAAGGCAGGAGCCCCCACCTAGGGCTTCAAGGAATCAATTTCTGTGGTAGGCCCATCATCAAGATATAATGCATCAGTACAATGCCAATATATTCAACACGCTTGCTGATGTGTTTTCCTGCTACAATCCAACCGCATCTCCGGTGGTCATGCCAATTCCTCCTAACTTGCCTGTATATCCTCCATCGGATGACGCGAGCAGTGACTCGTTCTCAGGGAAGGCCTCGTACTTTTATTTGCATGATTTTGTCATAATGAGGTCATTACTTGATTTAAGTTTGGGGGTTTATGTTTCCGCGAATCATGTTAGTAAGTTTAGTTCATAAGTTCTTTAGTCGTTTATAATTGTCGTATTAAAAATAAATAAATAATAATAATATTAATAAAACAAAAATATTTTGCATGAATCCAGTTATTAGATCGTATACGTTGATTCTTGGCCAATGATGAGATTGAAATTATGTAGACAAGTACATTACTTAGTATGAGAATCTTGATGTAGCTTCTATTATGATGTGGATCTTGTTCTGATTGAAACTAGTATAATACGGGTAGCATGTTAATAACATCTGTGTTAATGGATTAGTTCAAATTGTTACATAAAGATTTTCTAAAGGATATTGCTAGTATAAACGAGAAAGTGACAAAGATAGGCAGTGAAAGCTAAAATTAGGCATGAAAGTTTGGGGAAAAATATGGGGTATATAAGCTTAATATAAAAAAAATGAAAATAAGTTGAGTCTTGTGGTAGGTTAAGGAGAAATACTCCCCATAAACACCAGCGTGAGATGGAGCGTAAAACGCACTCACCAACCATCTATAAAAAAAGAAGAAAAGAGAAAAATAAAGAAAAGACGGGAAATAAGGGAAAAGAGCCCCCGTCAATGAAAAAAAACAAAAGAAACGAGCATGAATACCCTATTCGGACCCTGAATTTTGGTAATTGCTTGATTTGAGTTTGAACTTGTTTGTTTTTGAAATTTTTGAGTTTATGCTGTATGATTCCTGATAAGAAACTGGTTATGTATTGAATTGGATTCGATATCAGTTAGCATGGGTGTTGCGCGTGCACACACACACACACACACACACTATATTAGTGATAATAGGTTAAGATGTAAGGATTGATAGTGAATTACAGATTGGTTTTGATATGAAGTGTTGACATGTTTACTAATTTTTTTGAGGCCGTATGAGTAAACTATCTGTACTGTCTTAATACTGGATTCATAGTTGTTAGTTGTTAGTGCATTGCATTGCATTTTTGCTTGAGGACAAGCAATGTTCAAGTTTGGGGGAATTTGATGAGTAGGTTTTCAACCTATGATTTATGTTCGTTTTGCTTGATAAATTGTTAGTCTTATGGTACTTTCATGTTACTTTTGATGGGTTTTGTGTTTGTTGTAGGATAATCCATGTGGCTATTAGAATGCTAACATTGGAAGGAGATTTCAAGCAATGTTTGAACTTTTGTTTATATATATGAATGGCGCTTTGATGTATATGGAGTAGCCATGCATATTTGGTTCGTGGAATTCTCTGGGATGGTAGGGTGGCAGCATACTGTCGAAGAAGTATTATGGAGCGAGGGGTATAAACAAGGCGTCACCGATCTGGGCGAGGAGTAATTTGTGTGCTGAAAAATGGGCATTTGTGGGAGATATTAATTCTTTATGTAATGTGATCATAATAGGATTGTGGGATGGTTGTTATTTGATATTGTGGGAGTCCTTTATTAAGGGTTGTTGGTATTGAAAAGGATTTGGTTTTTTTTAATGTGATTTCTATGTGAAGAGTTAGAGTTGGATTAGGATTGGTGTTATGGATTTGAGTTGGGGCTATTTTTATGTGAAGTGTTGGATATTAGAAGAGCTGTCTAGACACACTTAGAGAATAAGATTGAAGAGCAAGAGCTTGGAGGAACGAAAGAAGAAGAATAATTTCACGAAGATTTCATATTTGAAGGGTGAGAAGGGTGGTGTATTACTATTCTCCTCTAATTTCAATTTTGTAATTTGGATGATGTTTTCTTTTATCTATTCAGTATTTAATTCATTAGCTATGAACTAAATTACTTATTAGGCTTATAATGGATCTTTAAGTGGAACGATGATTATGTAACCTTAGTTTTCAGTTTAATAAAGCTATTATGCAGTTTATCTATATTAATTTGAGCTTAAGTTTATGAATTGCCTGATCAACAATTTTCTGTGGATTAGTATGAACTCGAGAGATTAAATATGAATTTAGACTTAATTAATATAACATGTGTTCTTGATTTATGTGAATGAACAGAATCTTGATGAATGTTAGGGTAGAGATATGCTTGACATCGCATGTAATCATAAAGAGAACTTGAACTTAAACCTTCTTTGATTATAATTCACATAGAGATATAGTGAGTTAGTTAATTAAGGTGTTTAACTTAATTCTATCTAAATTATGGATTTAAGCTAATACGGTAGTAGTGCATCGAGAGGTGGTTAGTACTACATTCGTGTTCTTGATTAATAAACTAGGATAGTGAATTAAACTGGAATAAGGGAATAATAATCAGAGGGATTCTTAGAGTGAATTTGTAAGCCTAATTCTCCAATATTTGTTTAAAAATTTAATTTTAGGGTTTGTTGGTATTTAGTTGATTTTTAATAGTTTCAATATTTTTGCTATAAATTGGGAATTGATTAGTTTAATAAAATTAGGATTAATAGAAGATTGGTAATTGTGAGGTTAATTTCTTGCTAAGTCTTTGAGGGAACGATACTCTACTTACTAGTATATTACTTGTTGACCACATATACTTGCGTGTTGTGCGTATATAGATTTTACCCAACAACAGTTCTTGGAACTTCTCCCAAGACATCTTCAGTGCGGCGTGCTAAGTACGTTTTACTGATTCCCACCAGTAATTTGCCTCTCCTCGCAACATGAAGGTGGAAAAGGGAACCTTTTGCTCCTCTGAGCATCCCAAGACAACAAATATCTTGGTGATCTGCTCTATCCACGTCTCTGCCTTAAGTGGTTTTGGCTCTCCCAAAAACTCCGGTGGTCCCAGCTCCTTGAACTGCTTAGCGGTGATCACCCGAGAGTTGCCAGTGTTTCTACCTGCATTTTGAACCGGAGTCTCTCTCGCCTGATGTTGCATGAATTACATAAAGCCTCTGAACATCCAATCGTTCATCATCTGATCGATGTTGTTGTTTACCTGAGGATTATTGTCTTCCTGATGCACATTATCCTGGGTATTGATCATTGGTGACTCAACGGTCTTATGTGCTTCATTGCTTATCTCAACATTTTCAGGTGTCATTCTCAAACACTGCCACAAAACATGGGTTAATTGACATGCAACATATTATCCCTATACTCTGACCGACCAATTAAATACCAAATAAACTTAGGTAGTTCATACTAGCGAAGGAATTCCCCGTCTCTCCCCTCCTAGTTCTTGTCTCACATCTCAGCCAGGGATCATATCCCTAAGCTTTGATACCAACTGTGATGCCCCCAAAATAGGTATACATCACCCATTCCGAGTCACCAAATACATGGTACATAAATCAAATACAAACTTCTTTTATACAATACGATAAAAACGTAGCTTAGAGTTTTTACACGAATATTGTCTCATAGACAGTATTCAAACTCAAATGAAGTCCTCATTACATTTATTATCACACTATTTCATAAAATAGCGAGGACTACTATAGCCACAATCTTGGACCGTCACTCTGTTCCCCGACTAGTCCTGACTACGTTCTCATTTCCTGAAGAGAACAATGAAAGCAAAAGGGTGAGCTCAACTAGCCCAGTAAGAAATATTATGACTAAGATAATGCAGAATAAATTATCCTCAGCTTTCAATAGTATAACAACTGATAAAATATAATAGACAACAAGTTTTAGATAAACAACTGCATCGGAACAAGCAATCCATTAGAAGAGTCAAGTAGAGAATGATATCAACTCTCTTCTATGATTTAAAAAGTTTTTCATCAACTTTATTGCTGAGACTCAGCTTAATAAATAAACCGCATCATCGAATCATCCCTGAACTACAGGCCAAGGATATTCATCTAATCATCAATGGTCATGATTATACCAAATAATCCATGGTCATAATCATACCAATAACTGTCCATCAATGCACTACGGACCAATGAGGACTTTTACCACATCATTTATAATATTACGGGTCATGATTATACCGAATGATCTCTGGTTATAATCATACCAATCAACAGTCCAACTATGCACATAAGCCAAAGATGACTTTCATCACAATATAAGCATGAGGATGATGACAATGATATAAGAATTCAATTAAAAGAAAGCAAAGGATAAATTTTTAAAGATTTATAATTTAATTTATCCAGAATTCAATAATAATCAAATTGTCAACATGATACTGCTTTGTAGAGTAAAATTCAAGAATGATATTATATCAAAAATAATTTGGACCGAAAAGAAATCAATTTTTGTCATGAATAATACTCCGGGTGAATAGTACTCGGGTGAATAATACCCCATGAATAGTATTTTATGAATAGTACTCATGAATAGAACTTTATGAATAATAATTTTTGAATAGTACTTTGTGAATAGTACTCATAGAAGGAAAATACAAAAGAAAACGATATTCCATGACGAGTACAAAAGAAAGGATATCTCATACGAGTATAATAAAATATACGAAACTGCAAATGGATTTTCATCCGCAATGCGGTAATCCACGTAGACAGATCATTTCCACAATTTAATAAAGAATGAATACGAAGGGTCATTCACCATGCATGCGGTAGTCCGCGTAGACAGGTTATTCCAACAGAATAATAAAGAATGGAATAACAGAAGAATTTCACCATGCATGCGGTAGTCCGCGTAGACAGGTTATTCCAACAGAATAATAAAGAATGGAATAACAGAAGAATTTCACCATGCATGCGGTAGTCTGCGTAGACACGTTATTCCAACAGATTAATAAAGAATGGAATAACAACCCTTACGAGTATTGAAAGAAAATAACTCTCTTCATGAATACGAAAGAAATAATACCCCTTACGACTGTTGAACGAAAATAATATTCCTACGAATATTGAGCGAAGATGATATTAGTTACGAATATTGAACGAAAATAATATTCATACGAATACGAAAAATAATATCTCTTCAGAATATGAAATAAATAATACCCATTATCTTAGAAGAAGACTGGATACTGGAATAGTGAAGTAGCAAACTTCTCTTCTTCTATCTCTCTATAGCTTCTCTCTCTATAGCTTCTATCTTTATAATTGCTCTTGTGAGTCTTAGTGAATTGGTGAGAATGAAAGAAGAATGAGCTTCTATTTATAGGAAAATATAGTTTCGATAATTGCTCGTTTTGGAGCTCAAAATATTACGGTATAATACCTTCATCTTTTTCCTTCATTTTTAATTTAGTCCTGCAAGTATTATCAAACTTGCACCACCTCCCCTAATAGTATATCATGTGAATCAATAGTACAATCATGTGGCTCAGTAGTTGTATACATGTGAAAAAAATAATTACAGTATAGTACCTTCATCTATACCTCCATTTTTAATTTAGTCATGCAAATATTATCAATCTTGCATCACCTCCCCTAATAGTACATACATGTGAATCAATAGTACATATATGTGAACAAATAGTTATAAGCGTGTGAATTAATAGCAATTAATTGCTCATTTATCCGATTAATTATCCGATTGGTCAATATAACCTCTAGACATCAATTATTATCGGAATAGATGTCGATTTCCACTAACACTAATAATCCCAACACAATGGAAATATCAATTTCATCTTTAATCAACATGAACTTATTCATCATTAATATTATAACTCACAATATTTAACAACCAGATCATTCCTAGGAAAGAGGGGGATTTCCGATAAGGATTTCTCCCTATTGGCGCTCAATTAGGTGACCAAACCTCTCCTCGACAGAACTTTTTAGACATTGTCAATATTGCAAATAATAATATGAATAAGTTTGTCGTCTCAATTATTGATTTAATAATATCACATATTATGCAGATGATATTGTGACAACAATAGAATCAATAATATGAGAGATATGATGCAACAATTACTGTAGCATAAATTGAGTATAACTGAGTGACTTCTCACGTAAGCATCAATAATCAATACCGTGTGCTACTATGCAACCACGCGTAGACATCGTACTTTCACCGGGTATTTCAACAGCTTTTACTAAGTAACACTTTCGCCGTTATTTTTATAAAAAAGATATTTTTGTCATTTTCTAACTACGACAATACTTCCGTTGTGGGGTCCACTAATAATTGTGTCGTCGTACGAATATTCTCTGTTAAAAAGAATATTCCCCGACCAATCGAATATTTTATATCAACTTACTTACTTTGTAACATTTACAAATATCACCCTTAACTTTAACCTTTATCAATTTAACCATTTACTAAATAATATAATACTTATAAGAAAATTGAATACTTTCATTTCATAAAATCCAGGGTCTTACACGAAGCATCTTCGAGAAAATAAGATATATAGCAGTGTCAGACTTTTTATGGGCATGAAAGCCGTCCAAGGATGTCCAGACACCATAAATAATTTCCAAGCTGGCTGCACAGCTGAAAAGGGTCCATCGTGGGAACTAGATCTAGATTCGTTAGTTGAATTTTAAATCTTATCGCTCCTAGGCTCACTTGATTGATTAATATTTACAAAAAAATTAGAAAGAAAACTAGATTTAAATAAATCTTATCCATTCTAGCTCCACAGTTCCAGTTTAGCAACTTTTGAACCGGTTAAAGTTAGATATGGCTATATTTAGATAAATCTAGTCCACAGACTGAAATATTAAGGATTTACATTGCAAAAGCAGTTAAAACATATATTTAAAAGTAGGAAATATATATATAGTTATATATATATAAAGACAATCAATCGCCATTTAATTTGAAATCACGGAAGGACTATAGAATGTATATATATATATATATATATATATATATATATATATATATATATATATATATATATATATATATATATAGGTTAAATTGTTTTTAGCTCTTTGTCTTATAAATGTGAATTACAAATGGGTCGTCAATTTTTTTTTCTTACCAACTCAATTTGAACTTCTATTTACTAACAAAAAGTTTACAATTCCGTTAAGTCTATTGACTTTTAACGAAAATGTCCACATTAGCTGCATAAGTGTAAAAAAAATTCTTATGTGGCACAAATCATCCCATGTGGCTTTCTTACGTGAAAATTGAGGAAATAATTTATGGAGAAAATGAAAGATTTATTCTAAATAAAACAACATATGTTAAAATAAATTAGAAAAGTTAGCCAAAAAAGACAAGAAAATAAATAAAAAATATATTTAATTATTTTTTTAATTAATACCAAATGAATTTTTATTTAATTCTTTACAAATATAATAATATAAATTAGAAAAGTTTGCCAAAAATAAGAAAATAAATGAAATATATATTTAATTATTTTTGTAAATAATATCAAATAAATTTTTAATTATTTACAAATATAATAATATAAATTAGAAAAATTAGCCAAAAAAATAAGAAAATAAATGAAAAATATATTCAATTATTTTGTAATGAATATCAAATTAATTTTTATTTAATTCTTTACAAATATTATTATATAAATTAGAAAAGTTTACCAAAAAATAAGAAAATAAATGAAATATATATTTAATTATTTTTGTAATTCATATCAAATGAATTTTTTTTATTATTATTTACAAATATAATAATATAAATTAGAAAAGTTAGACAAAAAATAAGAAAATAAATAAAATATATATTTAATTATTTTGTAATTAATATCAAATGAATTTTTATTTAATTTTTACACATAATAATATAAATTAGAAACATTTGCCAAAAAATAAGAAAATAAATAAAATATATATTTAATTATTTTTGTAATTAATATCAAATGAATTTTTAATTATTCTTCATCGTCATCCCTAGTCCCAATTTTTGCAACTTCTCTGCCTAAATCCTCAACATCAATTGAATCACTTTCCACATTATGATTTGGCCAATTACTGCTTTTGTAATGTAAGCCATATAAACATTCACAGTTTGTAAAGCTACCATTTTTCTTTGCCTTGGCTTGAACCCTAGCATTCTTCTTCTTCTTCTTCTTCAAAACACCAGTTTTGGTGTGAGGATGAATCAATCAATCAGTGATTTGAAGACGTTTCCAGAACAAGGTCAAGAGTCGAGAACTATGATGTTTGAGATGATTAGTAATAAATTACCAATACACGTAATAATTAACTAAATAAAACAAAATTCACTTGAAGGCATTTAAACTCAAAGATTGAAAAAGGCGAGACCGGATAGAACTTGTAAGCTTGTATACTCCCAACTTCCATCTCTGCAATCCAAAGTGGGAATCTTTCATTGAGTTTGTTATCACACAAGTATAAAAAATTGAGATTCTTTTCTGCAGAAATCTAAACCTCAACCCAAATCATTCAGTCAAATCCAAACCTTAACTCAGATTCTCACTCAACTCAGATTCTCAAGTTCAGAAAAGCGAGACGGGATAGAAACAAATCCAAACCCCAAACCAAATCCAAACCTTAACTCAAATCGCTCAAGGCCAGAAAAGCGAGACGGGATATAATCAGATCCAAACCCCAACCCAGATCCTCCACCCAAATCCAAACCTCAACTCAGATTCACCACCGCCACCGCCTCCTGACCTCCACCTCGACCTCTGCCTCTGTCGCCCCTTCTCGCGAAGAATTTATGGATGAAATCAAGCCAGAGAACATGTAAATCTAGATGGATCTAAAAATTTGAATTTAATAAAAATAAATATTTTTGTTTGTGATGGATAAATGGGAGAAACTTGAAAGGTGGATACCTTATCATTTGCAACACATTTGGATGAGGGTCGAGATTAATTTTTGTAAATCTATTACGTGTTTTGATTTTTGAATTTTAGTATTTCCTTTTTGTTATAAATTAAATTATATATGTTGTTTTTTGGTAAAATGATGTAAAATTTTATTTATTTTTATTTTGAATTTTACTACCTTTTTGTTTGATTAATTGACATATGTTATTTTATTTAAAATAAATATTTCATTTTCTTCATAATTTTTTCCTCTATTTCCATATAATGAAAGCCACATGGACTGATCCGTTCCACATCACAAATTTTTTACACATCTGTAGCTTATGTGTCAAATTCTGTCTAAAGTCAACAGATTTAATGGAATTGTAAACTTTTTGTTAGTAAATACAAGTTCAGTGAGTTAACTGTAAGAAAAAAAGTTCAGTGACCCATTTGTAAGTCGACCTATAGTACAGTGACCTAGAAAGTATTTAACCCTATATATATTTATATATAAGCGGTAAAAGGCCACGAATTAGAATCCATGCCAAACTGGAAATGTAAATATATATATATATTTATATATAAGCGGTAAAAGGCCACGAATTAAACTCCAGGCCAGGCAAAAAATGTTAATATATATATATATATAAGATAGAAAAATGTTTCGGGAATAACTAATCGGTAAAAAGCTTCAAAATCTAAAAAATCTTATAGTGGGCTGCCAAGAAGACTTCAGACCGCTTTTGGAGATTGTAAACTCGGTTTTCATCGGTTAAATTTTGATATGTTATAGAATATATGCTTATAAGTGTTTA
The DNA here is from genome assembly GCA_020205605.1 of Panax ginseng. Lineage (NCBI taxonomy): Eukaryota > Viridiplantae > Streptophyta > Magnoliopsida > Apiales > Araliaceae > Panax > Panax ginseng. The sequence goes on from CM035150.1 coordinate 50,344,001, forward strand.
GAAAGAACAATATCAAAGTTTGGAGCACTCTAGAAGAGTTTAAGGGCTGAAATGGACAAAGTTTTGTCTCTTTTTCTTCTATTTTTTTTCAAATGAACTGGTGGGGTGGGTCTATTTATAGACCAAGTTGGTTGCGTGTCAACTCATGGCAGCCGCGGGTCTACCCTGTGGCTCCCCAGGTTGCCCCGAGCCTCACTGGTCCTGTTGTCTCGAAGTACGTGCACTCGGATAACGCATTGTCTGCTCGAACCTTCATAACTTTTAATCCAGGCATCCAATGGAGGCGTGGTATATCTTTCCGAAAAGCCTTTGACGAGAGCTACACAATGACATGTGATGAGGCATTTTCCGAATCTGGGATGACGGGTCCATGACCAGATCTCCAAGTCTTCGCACTCTATCCGTTGAGCTGACTTGTGCTGTTTTCACTCGGGATTGAAGTTATGGTTATGCAGGACTTCTTTTGTCGTGGTTTGAGATGATTTGATGTTGATTTGGAAAAATGACCATTTTGCCCCCTCCCGGGTTGATTCCAATTTTGATGCAGTTGCAGTTATCTTTTCTCAAGGTTATCTCCGAGATTGGACTGTTGTTAATTCTGACAGTCCTCAGGGTTGTCTCTGAAGTTGGTTTGATTTTCCCGAGGTTGACTTCGGGCTTTAATCTTGATCCCCCGGGGTTGTCTCTGGGGTTGGAGTTGATGTCCCGGGGTTGTTTCCGGGGCTAGAAGTTGATATCCCGGGATTGTCGCTGGGGTTGGACTTGATCTCCCGGGGTTGTCTCTGGGACATGGATTTGATCTCTCGGGGTTATTTCCGGGGCTGTATTTTGATCTCTTGGGGTTGTCTCTGGGGCTGGATTTTGATGCTTTCGACTTTCAAGGTTATCTCTAGAAGACGAAAGACGATTCTGCCCTCCTGCATGGTTAGTAACAGGAAATGCAAAATTTCGAGTGCCTACAGATGCCCCTCTTTATCAAGTTTATGCAATGTAATGGCATGGACATGATAAAGATTACTATACAATTGAAATATGACAAGATTAAATGATGTCATGCAATGCAGCATAATGTGATGTTTATGAAAGTTAGATGTTTTTGTTGAAATTATTCCCAATAGTATTCTAAAACTATCTGCTCTCGCCACTTCTATTGGGGATAGAGTTGTCAATGATGGTTTTTACTGAACTACTATGATGTCTACTCGAATGGTAGTTTATAAAGCTTTCATCACCGTATCTTTCCCGATGATACGTTGGGGTTGTCACCAGCGGTTTGAAGTGTCCATCAGTGCTATTTGAGACTAATTTGACGACAAGTCGCGAAGATGTTTTCAAGATCCCGACTGTGGAGGTTTTCCCATGGTTGAGACTATTAGATTTTGACATTAGGGTTATCACCAACGTTCTTGATCTTTTGGATGTGCTCTCCACCGAAGATATTACTCTTTTTTGCGAGTAACTCTCGGGGAATTATTGATGTTTTATCTTGACGATAGCTTGGCTTGGCTGCCATCATTGGATATTTCTTGCCATTACGCTAAAATTATCACCATCGCTCTGACTTTCTATCAGGTTGATGTCGATAACTTTGCTGGAAATAGGATCTTGACTGCTTGCTTTCACAACATCCTCACAATACTTACTCGAACAGTAGTGTTGTAAAGATTGACCATCACCGACTTTCCTCGGTGCCTACTTAAACAACAGTTTGCAACAGTCTGGAAATCACCGACCCTTCGTGGTGTCTTGGCTGGGGGTTTGTATAACAGATTCCATCATCGATCCTCCCCGATGAAGATGGTTTTCCATGGTTTTCATCATCAAATTTTTCGTGATGCTACGCTAGAGTTGTCACCAATGATTTGCATTATCAGATACTATGATCTTCGTTGAAGTAGCTTTCAACGGCTTACATCACCGTAACATTCCCGATGCTACGCTGGAGTTATCGCCAACAGTTTGCACTGTCAAGGATGTCTGATATCTCTGTGACGAATTACACCCATGAACGAGTTTAGATGTTTTGATTGCAATCAAGACCCACGGTTCATGGCATCGAACCTTCCCAATGCTTTGACAAGGGCCACTTTCAATAGCATCTATCACCAATTCTTTGAACCCACCTCCGGACGAATATCAAATGACTTATATGTAGACCCGAAATTTGGTCTCTAAATTCAGGATTTCAGGCCCTTTCCGCTCAATCGCGTAACACCTTTTTCCCTGATTTGACTTTCCGACTTACTCCGGGAACTCTGCTGTAACCGAAATTTGATCGGTAGAAGGGGTGGGTACTGCGACCACTCGTGGGTATATATGCAGCCCTTTTCTTTTACAAGTCATTTTCAAGTTGAACCACACAGAAAATTCGAGATTTCTTCTTCGGATCTACTGAGTTCTATTTGCTTTTTGCAAAATTCGTCACTGTACAAACGTTCTGCACTATTTCGGTAATGTTTACATGTTTTCTTTTCAAGTTTTGACCGTTATAAAGTCAAATATCATACAGAATGCTTCTAAATACATAGTAGTGAATATGAATGCTCATATGACTTGATAAAAAATATTCAACCTAGTAAATGTTAATATTTTACCGTGCTGAACGTATTGATGTGAAAAAATTAAATTTTGAGACAACTATTTGATAACCCTTTTTGCTATTTTATTCATCCTATTAAAGGACAAATGAGCAAAGGTTTTCAAATAAAGCACACCTGGCAATTTTGCTGCCATGATGGATTTAATTTTGGTGTTTTTTTCATGCATATAAGATGTTCATGACTTTGGGTTGGTGTGCTACTAAATGGCCACTTAGCCATGCCTATGTGCATGTAGACAGTCCATTTTACAAAGGAGACTCTGGCAAAAAAATTTCATGAGTTTGGGCATTTAATGAGTATGCAATTTTAACTCTACTGTGGATGTATGTTAAATTAATGCATGTATGCATGAAGAAATGATTTGAATTTAATAAGTTTCAAGTTTAGAAATTACCACACCCTTTCTGAGGTGATTTGGAGACTTTTGTCCAGATTATAGATCTAGATCAGCCGAGTAGTTCTCGCAAGGCCTCTTTATGTGTGAGGAAGAGAGCTTTAGATGTTCCTTGTGACGCCCCCAAAAGGTATACATCACCCATTCTGAGTCACCAAATACATGGTACATAATACAAATACAAACTTAATTTATACAATACGAAAAAATCATAGCTGAGAGTGTTTACATTAATATTGTCTCCTAGACAATATCCAAACTCAAATGGAGTCTGATGAGTGAGTTTTATACTCATAATTGAGTGTGTTTGAACTTAATCTTTTGGTTGATTTTAAGTGTTTGTGCCTATTCATGCATGTTTTACGTTGTTTTGTAGGAATTGGGACAAAAGTTACATGGATCGACATTTGGGGTGGCTAGATTCGTGTTTTCGGCTTGTCATTTACACAGCAGTCACTTCCAATTTGAGTATTTTTCTGGACCTTATTTCGAAAACCTCAAAGAATGAAAGTTGTAGATCTACTTCTCCTCTTTCCGGAACATCTTAAATCATCAAAATCGGAGTTCGGATGAAGACGTTATGGCCATTTTCCCAAAGGACATCTGAGAGCGAGAAAATGTCGAGAACATGTGCGATCTTGGGCGCCCATTTTAGTAGATGCCCAGTAGCAATGGGCGCTACTGGGAAGAGGTTGGGCAAGATTGGACGCGTTTTGGGGCGAATTTTGACACCTTTTTGACTCCAAATTGGATTGAGTTTGTTCCTAAGCTAAAAATTGGACTTGTAACCTATAAATATATGATGTAAGGCATAAAATAAAGGGAGATTACATAGCTTAGCCTAGATAAAACACTCCATTAGATTAGAATATAAACCCTAATTCTTAATTAGCCATTGGAGATGGAAGCAAATTGAAGAACACTGGAGATCAAGAGCAAGAACAAGAGGGGAGCATCAGATTTGCTGACAACAGATTCTATTCTCTTATCTTATCATACTTTTATCTTTTAATGTCTATTCAGTTGTGGATTCTTGGTTTTAAATTATGAACTAATTCGTTTATTAAGATTTCAATTGAACCTTTTATGTCTATGGATTAGTTATTTAATTTGTTCCAATTATTTATGTAAAAGTGAATTGTTTATCTTGTCTTGAGCTTATTGATTAATTATCTGATTAGTAATTACCTTGTTACTCTAGAAGGAATTGAAAGAGGAATTCTAGGGTTAGAACTGGGCATAGTGACATGTGACTTAGTTATTTGCACAGTGAATAATTAGGTTTGTGAATGGAATGGAAATATCTCTTCGCCGCATGTAACACATAAAGAATTGGAATTGAAAGAGTTTAATTCAATTGTTTTGCATAGGAATATAGCAAGATTAATCTGGATTAAATAGAAGTCAATTGATCACTTGGAAAAGGACTTTTGGCATTTGGGAATTCCTGTTAACAATTTAGTAGGCATAATAATTGGGATAATTGGATAATTGGTTTATAGTTCATAATTGGGGATATTGTAGTCTTAACCTTTATTTATTTGAATTCATTTATAAAGTAATTCAGTTTAATTAGTTAATTTAGTTTTCTTAATTAGAAAAATCATAATTTGCAGTTGTTTAAATAAAATTGATTTGTTTAAGAGTTAGTACTTGGTAATTTTTATTAAATAATTCCTCGTGGGAACGATACTTTTCTTATCACTTTATTACTTGTTGACCGTGTATACTTGCACGTATTCATTAATTACGAAATCGACCAACAGAGTCCTCCTTACATTTATTATCACACTATTTCATAGAATAGTGAGGACTACTATAACCACCTATCCTGGACCATCACTCCATTCCCCGACTCGTCCCGACTACGTTCTTATTTCCTGAAGAGAACTATGAAAGAAAAAGGGTGAGCTCAACTAGCCCAGTAAAAAATATTATGACTAAGATAATGCAGAATAAATTATCGATAGCCTTCAACAATGTTAAACTGATAGAATACAATAAAGAACAAGTTTAATTGCAACGGAACAAGCAATCCATTAGAAGAGTCAAGTAGAGCATGATATCTACTATCTTCTATGATTTAAAAAGTTTATCACCAATTTTATCTCTGAGACTCAGCTCAATAAATAATCAATATCACTGAATTATCCATGTACTACGGGCCAATGATATTCATTTGTATCACGTCCACGAATTATCCATGCACTACGGGCCAAGGATATTCGTGTTATCACCAATGGTCATGATCATGCCAAAAATTGTCCATCAATGTACTACGGGCCAATGAGGACTTTTATAACATCATTTGTAACATTACAGGTCATGATTATATCAAATAATCACTGGTCATAATCATACCAATCAACAGTCCATCTATGCACTACGGGCCAAAGATGATTTTCATCACAATATAAGCATGCGGATGATGACAATGATATAAGAATTCAATTAAATGAGAGCAAGGATAAATTTTAATGATTTATAATTCAATTTGCCCAGAATTCAATAATGTCCAAATTGTCAACATGATACTGCTTTGTGGAGTAAATTTCAAGAATAATATTGTATCAAAAATGATTTGGACCGAAAGGAAATTAATTTTTATCATGAATAGTACCCCGGGTGAATAGTGCCCGAGTGAATAGTACTTCGAGAATAGTACCCGGGCGTGAAAAGATTAAAAATTATCAAGAATATTCAGAATAATATTTTTCGTGAAAATATACTAGATGAAACGCAAATTTCAAGGATATTCTACTAATTTCAAGAAGTGTAGAAACCATACTTTAATAAAATTAGTGTAGAATTCAGAACCTAAAACGAAATAATATTACTTACATACTACAAAGTATGGAAGAAAATATTATTTCATACGAATATTGAACAAAAATAATATCTCTTACCTTGAAAGGAGAGTATTTCTGACTAGTATGGATTGGTGTAACGGATATATTCTTGAAGAAAACTTATACTATTTTTTACTCTCAAAGCTTCCTTAAACATAAAAGAAATACACTGTAAAACCCCAACTTTTTGAATAAAGATGAATTTTCTATAAATATTATTTTTGAATATTATGGAGTGAAATTGATATAATAGTTGTGGGTAATATTTATAAATTTTGCAAAGTACACAAGTTGTTATATAATGTTCGATTGGTCGGGAAATATTCGTTTTAACAGGGAATATTAGTACAACGGCACAATCGTTGGTGGACCCCACAACGGAATTATTGTCGGATTGAGAAAGCGACAAAAAATACTTTATGAAAATAACGGCGGAAGTTTTACTGATTAAGCTGTTGAAACACCCGGTTAAAGTATAGTATAATGTCTGGCGTGGTTGTATAGTAGCATACGGTATTAATTATTGATGCTTAAGTGATAAGTCACTCGGTTTTGTTGGTATTATTAATGAAATAATCTGAGAAAATCTTTTTATATAAAGCAGAATACTTTTATAAAGTTATTCTATAAATAGAATATATTATATTCTATTATGCATAGTGTTGCATAGTGTCGCATAGTATTTTGAATAGTAAAATCTTTTTATATAAAAATGAATACTTTTATAAAGCTATCTATTTTATTAGACAATAATTAGAATATATTATATTTTATTATGCATAGTGTTTGCATAGTAAAATCTTTTATAAAGTTATTCGTTTTATTAGATTATAAATAGAATATATTATATTTTATTTTGCTTTAGATATGGATAGTCAGATTAAAGTAAATCAATCTCGTAATAGTTCATGAGTTAGTTACTATGCATTCCATTTTTCTATAAATAGAAGCTCATTCATTCATTATTTTCTTACGAATTCACTGAAACTCTAGAGAGATAAACTATAGAGAGAAAGAAAAAAGTATTCTGCTACTTCACTACTTATATATCCAAAGACTCTTCTTCTTAAGGTAGGGAATATTATTTGTTGTACTCGTAAGGGTGTTATTATTTCTTATTCATGAAGAGAACTGTTGTTATTCCATTGCTTATTATTACATTGTAATAACTTTTGTATCTGTGATCTACCCTATACTTGGTGACATTCTTCTATCGTTAAAGTCTTTATTATTATCCCGTTGGAACATCCACATGCATGTGTTTTACAGGACTGGTTAAAATCTTATTATTATTCCGTTGGAACATCCATGCGTGTGTGTTTTACCGGACTGATTAAAATCTTATTATTATTATTACTGTTGGAACATCACATACGTGTGTGTTTTACAGGACCTAGTTACATCTTTATTATTTTGTTGGAACATCTGTGCGGTGCAAATTTTGCTTGACTGGTTCCGTTATTTAGTATTCTGTTGGAATAACACATGTCATGCGAAATCCGCATGCATGGTGATTTCTTTTGTTATTCCATTCTTTATTATACTAAGTTGGTTAAAGTTTTGACTTCTATAATCCATGAAATTAGTAGAATATCCTTGATATTTGCGCTTCATCCAGCATCTTTTCATGGAAATATTCTTCTGATCATTCTTGAATTTTACTCTACAAAGCAGTATCATGTTGACAATTTGGACATTAGTAGTTCTTGGACAAATTAATTCTTGAACTTGTTTTATTGAATTCTTATATCATTGTCATCATCCTCATATTTATATTATGTTGAAAGTCATCTGTGGCCTATAGTGCATAGATGGACTTGGTATGATTATGACCAGGGATTATTCGGTGTAATCATGACCGTAATGTTACAAATGATGGGGTAAAATTCCTCATTGGCCCGTAGTGCATTGATGGACAGTTGTTGGCATGATCATGACCATTAAATAATACACAAATATTCTTGGCCCGTAGTGCATGGATAATTGTGGTCGTGATACTAAAGAATATCCTTGGCCGTAGTGCAGGGGTGATTCGATGATGTGAAATATTTATTAAGCTGAGTCTCAGCGATAATAGTGATGAAAAACCTTTTAAACCATAAAAATAGTAGATTTTATTTTCTACTTGACTCTTTTAATGGATTGCTTGTTCCGCTACAGTTAAACTTGATGTCTATTATATTTTATCAGTTTTACATTGTTGGAGACTAATGATAATTTATTCTGCATTATCTTAGTCATAATATTTCTTCTTGGGCTAGTTGAGCTCACCCTTTCTTTCCTTTATTCTCTTCGTGAAATGAGAATATAGTTGGGACGAGTCGGGGAGCGGAGTGATGGTCCGAGAGGATAGCATTAGTAGTCCTCACTATTACGTGAAATAGTGTGATAATAATTATAATGAGGACTCCTTTTGAGTTTGTATAATCTCTAGTAGATAATATTTGTATTCAAACAAACAGTTTATGTTTGTCGTATTGTACACGACAGTTGTATTAGTAAGTTGTATTTGAATTACGTACCATGTATCGGCGACCCAAGATGGGTGATGTATACCTAATTTTGGGGGCGTCACGGTTAATATCAAAGCTTAGGGATATGATCCACGGCTAAGATGTGAGACTAGAACTAGGAGGGGAGAGACGGGGAATTCCTTCGCTAGTAGGACCTACTTAAATTTATTTTGTATTTAAATTGGTTGGTCAGAGTTTAGAGATATTATGTTACATGTTCTGAAAATGACATCCGAAAATATTGAGAATAGCAATGGAGCACAAGAGACCATTGAGTCTCCACATATCAATAATCAGGAGAATGTGCATCAGGAAGGCGACAATCCTCATGCAAACAACAACACTAACCAAATGCTGAATGATTGATTGTTCAAAGGCTTTATGCAATTTATGCAACAGCAGGCGAGAGCGGCTCCTGTCCAAAATGTAGGTGAAAACACTGGAAACTCTCGGGCGGTCACCGCTAAACAGTTCAAGGAGCTGGGACCACCGGAGTTTAAGGGAGAGCTAAAACCACTTATGGCAGAAGCATGGATAACGCAGATCACCAAGGTATTTGATGTCTTAGGATGCTTCGAGGAGCAAAAGGTTCCCTTTGCCGCCTTTATGTTGCGTGGAGAGGTGATTCTTTGGTGGGAATTCCAAAAGCGTACTCAACTTCGCCGTGCTAAAGATGTCTTGGGAGAAATTTTAAGAGCTGTTCAACGACAAACACTTTTCCGAAAGTATTCGTCACATGAAGGAGGTGGAGTTTATCAAATTGGAGCAAAACAATATGACCGTGTCGCAATACGAGGCAAAATTTGCAGAGTTATCCTGGTTTGCGTCCCACTTGGTGGATAATGAAGAGAGAATGGCGCGAATGTTTTTAAGAGGTTTGAAGCTGGAAATACGTCAACATCTTATTTCTCATAAACTGTGTTTGTATTCAGATGTTGTAAATAGGGCTCAGTTGGCGGAGCGCAATAACGAGTCAACGCAACCAAAAGAGAGCAGCCGACAAAATGATAATACCAGTGAGAGCAGTCATTGAAGCGGTGACAACAAGCGTGGAGGGAATCAACAGGCCAGAAATGGTAACCACTTCGGTGGTAATCAAGTCCAAAATAATAAGAATGGACATTTCAAGAAGAGGAGATTCAACAATGATGGAAAAGCGTCACAAGACCAAAGACCCGTTGTTAAGGAAGGAGAAAGACCACCTATCATATGCTTCAAATGCGGAGGGGAGGGACACATCAGTCCAAATTGCGCGATGCCGTCCAAAGCATGTTATAATTATGGAAGAGAAGGTCACTTAGCCCAATTTTGTCGTTCACCAAAGACAAATTCAGCTAGGATGGAGGCACCAAAGGCTGTCCCAGAAAAGTCAAAGCCGGTAGTACAAGGTAGAGCGTTTGTTGTGACCTCCCACAGAGCAAGGAACCCGAATGAGGTCATCACGGGTAAGCTTATCATAAACTCTAGCGAAGTCTACACTTTATTTGATACCGGTTCTACCCATTCTTTTATTTCTCCTACTTGCGCTCAACGATTAAATTTGACTCCAGAGAAATTAGACTTTGACTTATCTGTGGAAACTCCGTTGGGAGAAACCTTCATTACATCCACGGTTTATAAGTCATGTTTGGTTCAAGTTGGTACCCACACATTACCTGTCGATCATATTGCATTAAAAATACTTGCATTTGATGTAATTCTAGGGATTGATTGGTTAACTACTCATCATGCAAAAATTGATTGTTTTCGTAAGGTTGTTAGCTTTCATATTCCTAATCGACCTATTATGCGAATTCAAGCAACCAAACCATTAAAATCAATCACTGTCATCTCAAGCCATAAAGCTATTTGTTTATTGAAAAACGGATGTCAAGCTTTCTTAGCTCATGTCACAGATCTAAACAAAAATACGTCAGTTTTGAATAATATTTCTATTGTTAATGAATTTCCTGACGTATTCCCTCAAGAACTTCCTGGCCTACCCCCAGAGCGTGAAATTGAATTTTGTATTGACCTTGAACCTGGTACAAAACCCATTTCCAAAGCCCTATATCGAATGACTCCTATTGAACTTCAGGAGTTAAAGACTCAACTGCAGGAATTGTTAGACATTGACTTTATTCATCCTAGTACTTTTCCTTGGGGTGCTCCTGTTCTATTCGTGAAGAAGAAAGATGGGAGTATGCGACTTTGTATTGATTATCGGGAGTTGAATCATGTCACCATCAAAAATAGGTACCCATTGCCCACGTATTGATGACTGTTTGACTAGTTGCAAGGAGCCAAATTCTTTTCAAAGATTGATCTTTGTTAGGATATCACCAATTGAAGATTAGAGCAGATGATATTCCAAAGGCGACTTTCGAGAACTCGATGCGGGCATTATGAATTCCTAGTCATGTCCTTTGGATTGACTAATTCTCCTGCTGCCTTCATGGATATGATTAACCGAGTATTCAAGGAATATTTGGATCATTTTGTGGTCGTCTTTATTGATGACATCCTCATATATTCCAAAAGTCGTGAAGATCATGAGGAACACTTGAGGCTGATACTCCAAAAGCTTCGTGAATACAAGCTTTATGCCAAGTTGAAGAAATGCGAGTTCTGGCTTGAGGAAGTAGCATTCCTTGGGCACGTGGTATCAAGTCATGGAATATCTGTTGACCCAGCAAAGATTAAAGTTATTCAAAGCTGGGAGCAACCTAAATCAGTGACCAAAGTACGTAGCTTTCTCGGCTTAACTGGTTATTATCGGAGATTCGTAGAAGGGTTTTCTCAAATCGCTACTCCACTAACTCAGCTGACTCGGAAAGATACAAAGTTCGGTTGGAGCGAGGAATGTGAGAAGAGTTTTCAAGAACTCAAGAGGAGACTCATTTCGACACTGTTACGACAATACCATCCTGGTTCGGAGGATTTGTCATCTGATGATGATGCTTGGTGCAAAGGGTTAGGATGTGTTCTTATGCAACATGGGAAAGTCATAGCCTATGCCTCACGAAAACTCAAAGAATATGAGAGGAATTATCATACTCATGACCTAGAGTTAGCAGCTGTTGTCTTCGCACTTAAAATTTGGAGGCATTACTTGTATGGGGAGAAAGTGGAGATCTTTACGGATCATAAAAGCCTCAAATATTTCTTCACTCAAAAGGAACTCAATATGCGACAACGATGTTGGCTTGAATTGTTGAAAGATTATGATCATACCATCCAATACCATCCTGGAAAAGCGAACGTGGTAGCTGACACATTGAGTAGAAGATCATATGCTTGAATGCGAGTGCAATATTGTCAACGCAAAGGCCCATTTTGTATGACTTGCAAAGGATGGAGATAGAGATAAAGACTCTAGGGACCCACGTGATGATAGAAAAATATCTGAGTAGAACCGACTTTAATTGATAAAATTAAAAGTTTGCTCAAATTCTGAGATCCAGAGTCGATGCGTATGAGGAAGAAAGTGCAAGAAGGTGCGATCTGGGAAGCAAGAATCGATGAAGAAGGAATACTTGAGTCAACTCTAGACTTTGTGTTCCTAACGACCACGATTTAAAGTATAAAATCATGATGGGCGCACAACACACGTTTTGCAATTCATCATCAGGAGTACCAAAATGTATCATGATCTTGACATACATTTTGGTGGGGAATATGAAGAGAGAGATAAGCATTTGTTTATCTCAAGGTGTCTAACGTGTCAACGAGTCGGTGAGACATCAAGTACCAAAAGGTCCATTACAACCACTTGAAATTCTAGAATGGAAGTGGGAGCACATTACCATGGATTTTAATTCTTTGGTCTTCCCAAGGTTTCTCAACGCATAGATGCGATTTGGGTCATTATTGATAGATTGACCAAGTCGCTCATTTCTTACCGATCTGAGAGACTTATACACTTGAGCGTCTTTGCTCGTATGTACATAAATGAGATTGTAAGGCTGCATGGTATGCCGGTATCCATAGTTTACGATCGAGACCCAAGATTCACTTCACGATTTTGGGTTAGTTTGCGAAAGCTATGGGCGCAGATTCTGATTTAGCTTCGGCATATCATCCCTCGAGACGAGCAGACGATCGGAGAGGACTATTCAAACTCTTGAAGATCTATTAAGACTGTGTCCTTGATTTCAAGGAAGTTGGGATAAGTTCTTACCATTGGTGGAGTTTTTCCTACAACAATGATAATCAAGCAAGTATTGGCATGGCTCCATTGAGCGTTGTATGGAAGAAAGTGTCATTCTCGGTATCTTTGGGATGAGGTGGGTGAAGAAAGCGTTGTTGGGGGCCGGAGTTGGTGCGTATGACTCTACGAAAAGATTCAAATGATCCGAGAACGTATAAAAACCTCACAAGATCGATAAAGAGTTATCTTGATCTTCATCGAAAGGGCGTGGAATTCGATATAGGAGATCATGTGTTGTTACGTGTTGCTCCATGGAAAGGGGTTACGAGATTTGGAAAGAGAGGAAAGCTCAATCCTCGATTTATCGGCCCATTTTAATCCTTGATCGAGTAGGGCGTGGGCTATAGACTCGCTTTACCGCCAAATATGTCTCGTGTTCATAACGTTTTTTACATATCCATATTACGTAAATATGTGGAAGACCCAAACCACATTATTGAGTTGGGCAAGACGAAATAGCGGAAGATTTGACGTATGAAGAGGTTCTGTTCAAATCTTGGATAAGAAGGAACATATTCTACGCACCAAGGTTATACCTCAAGTTAAAGTTTTGTAGAGAAACCACGATGTTGAGGAAATGACTTGGGAGTTAGAATCTGAAATGAAATCAAGGTATTCTTACCTCTTCGACATACCAGGTACGTACCCTAATTTCGAGGGCGAAATTTCATAAGAAAGGGAGATTGTAAAACCCCAACTTTTTGAATAAAGATGAATTTTCTATAAATATTTTTTTGAATATTATGGAGTGAAATTGATATAATAGTTGTGGGTAATATTTATAAATTTGCAAAGTACGCAAGTTGTTATATAATGTTCGATTGGTCGGGGAATATTTGTTTTAACAGGGAATATTAGTACAACGGTACAATCATTGGTGGACCACACAACGGAATTATTGTTGGATTGAGAAAGCGACAAAAAATACTTTATGAAAATAACGGCGGAAGTTTTACAGTTAAGCTGTTGAAACACCCGGTGTTAAAAAAATGCGATGTCTGGCGTGGTTGCATAGTAGCTACACGGTATTAATTATTGATGCTTAAGTGATAAGTCACTCGGTTTTGTTGGTATTATTAATGTAATACTACAGAAAATCTTTTTATATAAAACAGAATACTTTTATAAAGTTATTCTATAAATAGAATATATTATATTCTATTATGCATAGTGTTGCATAGTGTCTGCATAGTGTTTTGCATAGTAAAATCTTTTTACATAAAACATAATACTTTTATAAAGCTATCTGTTTTATTAGACAATAATTAAAATATATTATATTTTATTATGCATAGTGTTTGTATAGTGCCTGCATAGTGTTTGCATAGTAAAATCTTTTATAAAGTTATTCATTTTATTAGATTATAAATAGAATATATTATATTTTATTTTGCTTTAAATATATAATTAGTCGATTAAAGTAAATCAATCTAAATAGTTTCATGAGTTAGTTACTATGCATTCCATTTTTCTATATATAGAATCTCATTCATTCATTATTTTCTTACGAATTCCTTTGGCTGTAGAGAGATAAACTATAGAGAGAAAGAAGAAAGTATTCTGCTACTTCACTACTTATATATCCAGTACTCTTCTTTTTAAGGTAGGGAATATTATTTGTTGTACTCGTAAGGGTGTTATTATTTCTTATTCATGAAGAGAAGCTGTTGTTATTCCATTGCTTATTATTACATTGGAATAACTTGTATCTGTGATCTACCCTATACTTGGTGACATTCTTCTATCGTTAAAAGTCTTTATTATTATTCCGTTGGAACATCACATGCGTGTGTTTTAACAGGACACAGTTAAAATCTTATTATTATTCCGTTGGAACATCCATATTCGTGTGTTTTACAGGACACTGGTTACATCTTTATTATTCTATTGGAACATCTGTCGGTTTGCAAATTTTGCACGACTGGTTCCGTTATTTAGTATACATTGGAATAACTTTTGTCATATCTGAAAGTACCACATGCATGGTGATTTCTTTTGTTATTCCATTCTTTATTATACTCGGTTGGTTAAAGTTTTGACTTCTATACTCCATGAAATTAGTAGAATATCCTTGATATTTGCACTTCATCCAGTATCTCTTCATGAAAATATTCTTCTGATCATTCTTGAATTTTACTCTACAAAGCAGTATTATGTTAACAATTTGGACATTAGTAGTTCTTGGACAAATTAATTCTTGAACTTGTTTTATTGAATTCTTATATCATTGTCATCATCCTCATGTTTATATTATGTTGAAAGTCATCACGTGGCTGTGGTGCATAGATGGACTTGGTATGATTATGACAAGGATTATTGATGTAATCATAACCGTAATGTTACAAATGATGTGGTAAAAGTCCTCATTGGCCCGTAGTGCATTGATGGACAGTTGTTGGCATGATCATGACCATTAATGAATACACAAATATTCTTGGCCCGTAGTGCATGGATAATTGTGGTCGTGATACTAAAGAATATCCTTGGCCGTAGTGCATGGGTGATTCGATGATGTGGAATATTTATTAAGATGAGTCTCAGCGATAACAGTGATGAAAAACCTTTTAAATCATAAAAGATAGTAGATTTTATTTTCTACTTGACTCTTTTAATGGATTGCTTGTTCCATTCTGATTAAACTTGATGTCTATTATATTTTATCGGTTTAGCATTGTTGGAGACTAATGATAATTTATTCTACATTATCTTAGTCGTAATATTTCTTCTTTGGGCTAGTTGAGCTCACCCTTTCTTTTCTTTATTCTCTTGAGGAAATGAGAATATATTTGGGACGAGTCGGGAAGCAGTGATGGTCCGGAGGATAGCATTAGTAGTCCTCACTATTCTGTGAAATAGTGTGATAATAATTGTAATGAGGACTCCTTTTGAGTTTGTATAATCTCTAGTAGATAATATTTGTATTCAAACTCACAGTTTATGTTTGTCGTATTGTACACGACAGATGTATTAGTAAGTTGTATTTGAATTCTGTACCATGTATCTGACGACCCAAGATGGGTGATGTATACCTAATTTTGGGGGCATCACATACACTCAATATTATAGAAGAAAAATTTTCTGATTCTGGTGTGATTTCCAACTCTAAACTAAGCATCCTATTTATAGGAGAATGGAAGGATACTATTTAGAAAATAAAATCATAGACTGCACAGTGAAGAAAAAAAAAATTGACGGACGAATTCGGCTGATTTAACATGATTTACTATGCAGACACTATGCAAACACTATGCATAATAAAATATAATATATTCTATTTTTCATAAAAATAAAACATATAATATATATATATATATATATATATATATATATATATATATATATATATATATTCCCTCCATTCCATGCAAACCCATTTCCTTCTCCTCCCGTGACAAAATCCTTATCCCCCCACCAAAATCATCCTATATATATATATATATATATATATATATAACTGAGATAACTTCTACCGACAGTTTTGAAAAATGGGTAAGTGGGGGTCCAAATAATAAGCCAAATTTACAATAAATACTTCATAAAAATCCGCTCAATATTTTTAACAACATTTATTCATCAATAATATAACTTGCAATATTAACAAACAGATCATTCCCAGGAAACAGGGGGCTTTCGATAAGGATTTCTCTCTATTATATTGGCGCGTAATTAGGTGACCAAACCCCTTTCCTTGACAGAAATTTTTAGACATTGTCAATAATGCAAATAATAATATGAATAGCTTGTCATCTCAATTATTGATTTAATAATATAAAATATTGTGGCAATAATTGAATCAATAACGTGAGATACTATGTAGGAATTACTGTGGTAATAATTGATTAAAACTGAGTGACTTCTCACGTAAGCATCAATAATCAATACCGTGTGCTACTATGCAACCACGCGTATTACTGTACTTTTATCACCGGGTATTTCAACAGTTAACAGTAAAACTTTCACCGTTATTTTTTTAAAAAGTTATTTCTATCATTTTCTAACTCTGACAATAATTCCGTTGTGGGGTCTACCAATGATTGTGCCGTCGTACGAATATTCCCTGTTAAAATGAATATTTCCCGACCAATCGAATATTTTATGACAACTTGCTTACTTTGCAAAATTTATAAATATTACCCACAACTATAACATTATAACAAATTCACACCTTAATATTCAAAATGATATTTAGAGAAAATTATTATTTATTCATAAAAGTTGGGGTCTTACAACCTCCTCTTATGAAATTTCGTCCTAAAAATTGGTGTACGTACTTGGTATGTCGAAGATGTGAGGATACCTTGATTTCATTTCAGATTCTAACTCCCAGGTCATTTCCTCAACATCGTGGTTTCTCCACAAAACTTTGACTTGAGGTATAACCTTGGAGCGTAGAATATGTTCCTTCTTATCCAAGATTTTAACAGGTACCTCTTCATACGTTAATTCTTTCGCTATCTCGTCTGGTTCTAATTCAATAATGTGGTTCGGGTCTTCCATATATTTACGTAACATAGATATGTGAAAAATGTTATGAACACGAGACATACTTGGCGGTAAAACGAGTCTATATGCCACCGTTCCTACTCGATCGAGGATTTTGAATGGGCCAATGAATCAAGGATTGAGCTTTCCTCTATTTCTAAATCTCGTGACTCACTTCCATGGAGCAACACGTAACAACACATGATCTCCAACATTGAATTCCACGTTCTTTCGATGAAGATCAGCATAAATTTTTTGTCGATCTTGTGAGGTTTTTATACGTTTCCAGATCATTTGAATCTTTGCCGTTGTCATGCATACCAATTCGGTCCCAATAACATTGCTTCATCCACCTCGTCCCAGCCTACTAGAGAACGACACTTGCGTCCATACAACGCCTCGAATGGAGCCATATCGATGCTTGCTTAATAACTGTTGTTATAGGAGAATTCCACTAATGGCAAGAACTTGTCCCAACTTTCTTTGAAGTTAAGGACACAGAGTCTTAATAGATCTTCAAGAGTTTGAATAGTCCTCTCTGACTGCCCGTCCGTCTAAGGATGATATGCCGAACTGAATCATAAATCCATGCCCATAGCTTTTTGCAAACTAACCCAAAATCGTGAAGTGAATCTCGGGTTTCGATCAAAAAATATGGATACTGGCATACCATGCGGTCTTACAATCTCATTTATGTATATACGAGCAAGACGTTCAAGTGAAAAAGTTTCTCGTATAGGTAAGAAATAAGAAGACTTGGTCAATCTATCGACAATGAACAAAATCGCATCTATGCCTTGAGAAACCTTGGGAAGACTAGTAAGGAAATCCATGGTAATGTGCTCCCACTTCCATTCTAGAATTTTAAGTGGTTGCAATGGACCTTTTGGCACTTGATGCTCCGCCTTGACACGTTGACAAGTTAAGCACCTTGAGATAAACTCCGCGATCTATCTCTTCATATTGCTCCACCAAAATGTATGTCAAAGATCACGATACATTTTGGTACTTCCAGGATGGTTGTAAACGGTGTGTTGTGCGCCTCCATTATGATTTTATACTTCAAGTCAGAGTCGTTAGGAACACAATGTCTGGAGTTGACTCAAAGTATTCCTTCTTCATTGATTCTTGCTTCTGGAATATCACTTTCTTGCACTTTCTTCCTCATACGCATCAGGTCCAGGTCTTTAGCTTGAGCAACTTTAATTTTATCGATTAAAGTCGGTTCTACTCGTATATTTGCCATCATCATGTGGGTCCCTGTAGTTTTTAACTATATCTCCATCCTTTGCAAGTCATACAAAATGGGCCTTTGTGTTGACAATATCATACTCGTACCCACATATGATCTTCTACTCAATGCGTCACCTACCACGTTTGTTTTTCTAGGATGGTATTGAATGGTATGATCGTAATCTTTCAACAGCTCGAGCCAACATCATTGCCGCATGCTGAGTTCCTTTTGGGTGAAGAAATATTTGAGGCTTTTATGATTCGTATAGATCTCCACTTTCTCCCCATACAGATAATGTCTCCAGATCTTTAGTGCAAAAATGACTACTACCAACTCTAGATCAAGAGTAGGATAATTTCTCTCATATTCTTTGAGTTGTCGTGAGGCATAGGCTATGATTTTCCCATGTTGCATGAGAACACATCCTAACCCTCTGCCTGAAGCATCGCTGTAAATGACAAATCCCTCCGAACTAGATGGTATTGTCATAACATGTGCTGAAATGAGTCTCCTATTGAGTTCTTGAAAACTCTTCTCACATTCCTCTCGCTTCAACTGAATTTGTATCTTTTCGAGTCAGCTGAGTTAATGGAGTAGCGATTCGAGAAAATACTTCCACGAATCTCTGATAATAACCAGCTAAGCCCAAAAATCTACGTACTTCAGCCACTGACTTAGGTTGCTCCCAACTTTGAATTGCTTCAATCTTTGTCGGGTCAACAGATATTCCATGATTTGATATCACGTGCCCAAGTAATGCTACTTCCTCAAGCCAGAACTCGTATTTCTTCAACTTGGCATATAACTTGTTCTCCCGAAGCTTTTAGAGTATCAGCCTCAAGGTTTGCTCATGATCTTAATGGCTTTTGGAGTATATGGGGATGTCATCAATAAAGACAACCACAAAATGATCCAAATATTCCTTGAATACTTAGTTCATCATGTCCATGAAGGCAACATGAGCATTAGTCAATCCAAAAGACATGACTAGAAATTCGTAATGCCCGTATCTTCGTTCTGAAAGCAGTCTTTGGAATGTCATCAGTTTTAATCTTTAACTGATAATATCCAGAACGAAGATCGATCTTTGAAAAGAATTTAGCTCCTTGCAACTGGTCAAACAGGTCATCAATGCGAGGCAAAGGGTACCTATTTTTGATGGTGACATGATTTAACTCCCGATAATCAATGCAAAGTCACATACTTCCATCTTTCTTCTTTACGAATAGAACATGAGCACCCAAGGAGACGTACTAGGATGAATGAAATTGATGTCTAACAATTCCTGTAGTTGGGTTTTTAACTCCTGAAGTTCAATAGGAGCCATTTAATATGGGGCTTTGGAAATGGGTTTTGTACCAGGTTCAAGGTCGATACAAAATTCGATTTCACGCTTTTGGGGTAGGCTAGGAAGTTCTTCAAGGATTACGTCAGGAAATTTATTAACAATAGAAATATCATTTAAATCTGACGTGTTTTTGTTTAAATCTGTGACATGGGCTAAGAAAGCTTGACATCCGTTTTTCAATAAACGGATGGCTTTATGGCTTGATATGACATTGATTGACTTTAGTGGTTTGGTTGCTTGAATTTGCAAAATAGGTTGGTTAAGAATATGAAAGTTAATAACCTTACGAAAACAATCAATTTTAGCATGACGAGTAGTTAACCAATCAATCCCTAAAATAACATTAAATGCAAATATTTTCAAAGAGATAAGATCGATAGGTAATGTGCGGTTGTCGATTTGAATCAAACAAGATTTATAAACAGTGGATGTAATGAAGGTTTATCCTAACGGAGTTTCAATAGATACGTCAAAGTCTAATTTCTCCGGAGTTAAATTTAAACGTTGAGCGCATGTAGGAGAAATAAAAGAATGGGTAGAACCGGTATCAAATAAGGTATAAACTTCGCAAGAGTTTATGATTAGCTTACCTGTGATAACTTCGTTTGGGTTTCTCGCTTTTTAGGAGGTCACGACAAATGCTCTCTGATAAGTAGGTTTTATACCTACTTATCTGGTATCTATTACTTGAATTAGTTGCTTAAACCTATGTTTTGTAGTTACTTTGCATGCATGATGTGTGCATTTCATACATGTTATGTTATTTTGTAGGCTATGACACAACATTGGCACGAGGAAGCAAGGAAAAGCAATTCAAACATCGTTTGGACTAAAATATGCAAGCAAATGCAAGAAGGGAAGATTGCAAGGCTTTTAACAACACTTTGGATGAATGTTTTGGCTTGGAATGATGATTTCATTATAGATCTACTTCTTAGCTTTCTGGAACATCTTTAAACGTCCCAATCGGAGCTCGGATGCGAGAGTTATGGCCTTTTTATCAACTAAGATAAAAGCTCAAAGTTGTCCTGCTTTCAATTTACATATCATCTACTTCAAGACCGATTTCGATCTTGATTCGATCCAAATATGTCAATTCTCAAAGCATGAAAGTTGTATATCTCGTCGATATCTTCGATTTGATAGGTTAAGGCCCCGTAACTCCTAGCGGATCAAAAGTTATGCATGTTTTACCAAAGGACGTCGCAACAGAAAACAAAGCGGCACACTCCATAAATGAACTACAAGCAGCGCGAGGCACGCCGGGTCATCAGTTTCTCTGCTACAGTAGCGCGGGGCGGGCCCAAAATGGCCTAGGAACGGCGTAGGGTGGGCAGATCGACGGGGGGAGAGTTAAATTAGGTGATTTGATGTCCAATTTGAGCTAGAATAAAATTCTTAGTTTCCTAACTTGTTAAGGTATCCATTAGAACTATAAATACTTAATTTTAACTTGGATTGGGAGGCTAGTTTGATGATTCCATGAGATTAGATTAGATTAAGAGCAAAATCCTAGTTCTTATGAGATTTGGAGATTGAAGCAACTTGGAGACCATTAAAGATCAAGAGCAGGAGCTTGAGGAAGATGGAGATTTACTGACAACATATTTATTCTTCACTCTAATCTTATTCTTATCTTTTAATGTGTATTCAAGTGTGGATTCTGAGTTTTAATTCAATGAACTAATTCTTTGTTTGAGATTACAATGGATATTATTGTGTAGTTTATTTTAATATGCTTCGCTATCAATTATTATGTTCTATCGTGAGGATTGTCTATTGTGATTTTGACTTAATTGTTTAATTAATTAGCCATCAATTACTGTGATAATCTATATGAACTTGAGAGATTAAGTATAGGTTTAGATCTGATCATGATGGCATGTGTTTGTGATTTCTGCATATATGGAATTCATGATTCGTGTTTAGGATAGAGATATGCCTTTACGCCATATGTAATTTTATAGAGAACTTGTGCTTTAAATCCTCTTTAATTGTAATTCACATAGAGATATAGTGGATTAGGTAATTAGGGTGTCTTGCTTAATTCTATCATCTGTGGATTTATGTGAGTATGAGTATTATGCATCGAGAGGTGGTTTTATCTGCTTTAGTGTTCTTGATTAATAATTCAGGATAGAGAATAATTGATGAGAACTGTGTTAACTTAAATGAAGCAATAAGTGAAGTTGTGATTTTAAATCTCCGTAATCTTAATTTAACTAGTGGTAATTAGAATTAGTTTACTTATAAATTGAAATTCATTCGTTTAAATAAGATTGAGTTGGTTACGGGTTAGTACTTGGTGATTTTTATTAAACAATTCCTCATGGGAACGATACTCTACTTACACTTTATTACTTGTTGACCACGTATACTTGTGTGTTGTGCGTAACTAGATTTTACCCAACAAGTTTTTGGCGCCGTTGTCGGGGAATTAGTTTAATAATTTTAGCCAGTATTAGCTTCAATGAAATTAGTCTTACTTTAAACAACTTTTCTTTCTTTCTTTTTATTTTTTATTTAATTTTCTTTCTATTTTTTTTTCTTTTTTTTAGATACCATGGCGGAATTTAATTATCAACGGCCGTATACGAGAATGACTCAGCCAAGGGGAGCGGAGATTGATGGACTCGCGACACTTTCTGCATTATCAACACAGATTGAGACACTTTCGAGGAGGTTGGACGCTTTTGCAGCACAACGTTGTCAAAGTGTGGCAGTTACTTGTGATTATTGTGCTGGAAATCATCCGAGTCATCAATGTACTACCAGTTTCGAGCCGGTACCGTATGGCGGTGATTACCCCAACAATTATGTTTATCCCACCAATTATCATCAAGTTTTGGGGTATCACCCGGATTCATCATGGAGCTACAATTATGAAGACCAATACTACGCTCTAAATCTAACATACACACCAGAATTCTCATGTCAACCTCCATTGCCACAAGAAGAAAAGTCAAATTTGGAGGAAATCCTGTCGAAGCTCATAGCAAACCAAGAGGAGAGGATGATGAGTCAAGAAATATCGAGCCATAATTTTCAGAACCAGATGGAACAACTCATCATTACTTCAAACCTTGGTCCTCAACACATGGATTCCAAAATTGAGACATATAATTCAGGGTTGGAGGAATTGTTGTCCAAGTTCATAGCATCAAATGAGGAGAGGAGGATTAATCAAGAGATGGCAATTTAAAATCAAGAGATATTAATTTAAAATCTGCAGAACCAAATGGATCAAATGATTGAAGCCTTGAACAATCGCCCTCCAAACAATTGGTGTTATGACATGGATGATGAAACTGATGGAGAGCCAGAAGTGTACATGCCACTGGATGAACTAAAAGAAGTGGACATTGAAGAGACAACTGAGGATACGAAAAAAAAAAGAATATGAGCTGATCTTTATTATACCCCAAGTGCCTTCTAAGCCAGAGTTGAAAAATCCAGTGAATTTTGCACACTCATGTCCCCTTGGTAGTCAAATCCAAGGCAAAGATCTCTATGATAATGAGGCCTCTTATACACCATGGTGGGCTGAGGAATAGAAAATAGAAGAATAAGAGCCCGTTGTGTTTGCCAAGCCTCAAAGCCCCAATCTAATCATAGACTCAATGGACAGAAAAGCACCTAGTTATTCAACATTCTCAATTGGGCACTTATTTAAACAAAGCATGCTAGGTGACTTTAATTCGATAGCCATCACAAAAGGGAACCTACCAAAAGTTACATTGTTTCCGATGGATGGAGGGTTCCTAAATTATCGAAGAGGAATTGGATAGTCTTGACGGACAAAATCAAATTTGAAAAGATCAGAATAAATCAATATTGACTTGGAGGCAACCCAAGAATTTTTATATTTATACACTTTACTAGTTTATTTAGTAGATAGGAATCAAGTTGTTATATTTTCTTATTAAGTTCTCTTATAATCCAAAGTGCTATTCTAATCCATGTTGTCTCTCTTCATTGCAGGTATTGGAGGTTCAATGGACATGCAAAAGATTATGGAAAGGGAAGCCACCAGCCTGAGGCCATATACAATATCCTCCTTCAAATTTCGATGTGGAGGAGTTTTCAGTCTTTGTGCCACGCCACCATCACCTCACGCTGAACTGATTACAGGGAAGTTCTCTTCTACTTAATGCTTTATTTTACAATGAGGACATTTCAATTGTTAAGTTTGGGGGAGTTAATTAGTTTAGTTTTGCATGTTTAATGTAGTTGTTTTAGTTTTTCATAAGTTTCCGTGTTTGTTTAGTTTAGGTTTATTATATGTTTGCATTCATGTAGTGTAAGTGCATAATAGTTTGCATAGTTGTAAATAGTTTTTATTTATGTCTATAAAAACCAAAAAAAAATCAAATATATATATATTAGTTAGTTTACTATTTTTATATAGGATTTAGTACATCTTGCATGAGTCCAGTTGTTTGATATTTACAGTTTATTTTGGCCAATGATGAGATTTGAATTGGGTAGACAAGTATAATACTGATTATTGGAGCGTTGATGTGATTTCTTATTATGAATTGAGTTTTTTTTTGTTTGAAACTGGTATAATAAGGATAGCACAGTAAAAACAACTTGTTGAATGATTGAGTTTAAATTGATACATAATCGGACTCTAAAGGATAATGCTAGTTTGAATGAAAGAATCACAAGAATAAGTAGTGATGGCTAAAGTTAGACAAGAACCTAAGTTTGGGGGAATATTTGGGATATATAAGCTATAAAAAAAGAAAAAAAGAAAAAAGAAAAAAAGAAAGTATGAATAAACACTGTGGCGTGCTTGTCTAGTTTTGTGGCCTTTGTTACTTGAGTAAATAAGCCCGAGGGGATTGTCTTTACACCTAACGCCCTAAGGTCTTAATGCTCTGGGAGTCGTTGGTCGAAAGCTCGTCAAGGTAGCATTGAAAAGCCTAAGGGAATAAGACATTGCATAGCTATGTGTATATAAAAAAAATAATGAATAAAATGGGAAATAAGAGCAAAACGTCCACGTAGATGAAAAATGAAGCATAAGTATCCCATGTTGACCCTCGATATTGGTACTTGTTTAATTTTAGTTGGATCTAGCTTGTTTTTGGATTTCTTGAGTTTACACTGTATGATGCCTTCGAAGAGACTTATTATGTGTTAAATTTGATTTATATCAGTTAACATTATTGTGGAGCACACACACACACACACACTATATTAGTGATAACAGTCTAAGATTTGATGATTGATTGGGAAGTTAATGATTTGTTTTGATATGATGTATTATCATGCTTACTTGATTTCTCTAAGGCCGGTTGAATAGACTTGTTTCTATCATTACTATTGGATTCGTAGGCATGTAGATTAGTTGCATTGCATATCATTGTTGTTTTGTGTTTTTGCTTGAGGACAAACAACTGTTTAAGTTTGGGGGTATTTGATAAGTAGGTTTTATACCTACTTATCCGGTATCTATTACTTGAATTAGTTGCTTAAACCTATGTTTTGTAGTTACTTTGCATGCATGGTGTGTATGAATATTTTGTAGGCTATGACACAACATTCGCATGAGGAAGCAAGGAAAAGCAATTCAAACATCGTTTGGACTAAAATATGCAAGTAAATGCAAGAAGGGAAGATTGCAGGGCTTTTAACATCACGTTGGATGCATGTTCTTGGCTTGGAATGATGATTTCATTATAGATCTACTTCTTAGCTTTCCGGAACATCTTGAATCGTCCCAATCGGGACTAGGATGTGAGAGTTATGGCCTTTTTATCAACAAAGATCAAAGCTCAAAGTTGTCCTGCTTGCAATTTACATATCATCTACTTCAAGACCGATTTTGATCTTGATCCGATCCGAATATGTCAATTCTCAAAGCATGAAAGTTTTATATCTCGTCGATATCTTCGATTTGATAGGTGCAGGCCCCGTAACTCCTAGCGGATCAAAAGTTATACTGTTTTACCAAAGGGCGTCGTGAGAGAAAGCAGAATGAGTGCGCTCCATAAATGAACTATGGCCCGGTGCGAGAGAGCTTACGGGCCATCAGTTTCTACACTTTCTGATGGTGTGAGGTGGACCCAAAATGGCCTAGGAACGGTGTGGGGTGCGCTGATCGGCGGGGAGAGAGTTAAATTGGGTGATTTGATGTCTAATTTGAGCTAGAATAGGATTCTTAGTTGCCTAACTTGCTAGGGTATCCATTAGAACTATAAATACTTGATTTTAACTTGGATTGGGAGGCTAGTTTTGAGGATTCCATGAGATTAGATTAGGAGCAAAACCCTAGTTCTTATGAGATTTGGAGATTGAAGTAACTTGGAGACCATTGAAGATCAAGAGCAGGAGCTTGAGGAAGATGGAGATTTTACTGATAACAAATTTATTCTTCACTCTAATCTTATTCTTATCTTTTAATGTGTATTCAAGTGTGGATTCTTAGTTTTAATTCAATGAACTAATTCTTTGTTTGAGATTACAATGGATCTTATTGTGTAGTTTATTTTAGGAAATTGTTAAATCCACAACAAAAATTGTTTTTTCCACAATAAAAGTGTCGCTATAGGTGAATAACGGCGGTGAAAACCGTCGCTATACTCCTATAGCGATACTTTTATTGTGGAAATAACAAAAAGTATTGTGGATTTAACAATTCTCTTTATTTTAATATGCTTCGCTATCAATTATTATGTTCTATCGTGAGGATTGTCTATTTTGATTTGGACTTAATTATTTAATTGATTGGGCATCAATTACTGTGATAATCTATATGAACTCGAGAGATTATGTATAGGTTTAGATCTGATCATGATGGCATGTGTTTGTGATTTCTGCATAGATGGAATTCATGATTCATATTTAGGATAGAGACATGTCTTTACGCCATATGTAATCTTATAGAGAACCTGTGCTTTAAATCTTTTTTAATTGTAATTCACATAGAGATATAGTGGATTAGGTAATTAGGGTGTCTTGCTTAATTCTATCATCTGTGGATTTAAGTGAGTATGGGTATTATGCATCGAGAGGTGTTTTTATCTGCTTTAGTGTTCTTGATTAATAATTCAGGATAGAGAATAATTAATGAGAGGTGTGTTAACTTAAATGAAGCAATAAGTGAAGTTATGATTTTAAATCTTTGTAATCTTAATTTAACTAGTGGTAATTAGAATTAGTTTACTTATAAATTGAAATTCATTCATTTAAATAAGATTGAGTTGGTTATGAGTTAATACTTGGTGATTTTTATTAAACAATTCCTCGTGGGAACGATACTCTACTTACACTTTATTACTTGTTGACCACGTATACTTGCGTGTTGTGCGTAACTAGATTTTACCCAACACTCTCCCTTGAACTACCGACTTTGAATTGTCTGGGACGACCTTTGGTGTCTCCATCCCAGCTGGACTTGACTTCACTGCACGACAAAATCGGGCTAGGTGACCTTCTCTTCAGCAATTATAACATACTTTGGAATGCATCGTGCAGTTTGGACTGATGTGTCACTCCCCTCCGCATTTGAAGCATACGATCGGTCCTCGTTCTCCTTCCTTGAAAATGGGTGCTTGTGCTACTTTATTTCCATCATTGTTGAACCTTCTCTTCTTGAAATTTCCACTTCTATTGTCTTGGCCATGATTACCACCGAGTGGTTACCTTTTCTGGCATGTTGACTCCCTCCACGTTTGTTGTCACCGCTTCGATGACTGCTACCACTGGTATTATTTTTTTGCCGACCGCTCTCTCTTGGTTGGGTTGACTCATTATCATGCTCCAATAACAAAGCCCTATTTACAACATCTGAATACAAACACAGTTTGTGAAAATGAGGTGTTGACGTATTTTGGGTTTCAAACCTCTTAGAAACATCCGCGTCATACGCTCCTCATTATCTACCAAATGGGACCCAAACTGGGATAACTCCACAAACTTAGCCTCATATTTCCACACGGTCATATTGTTTTGCTCCAACTTGATGAACTCTACCTCCATGTGACGAATACTTTCGGGAAAGTACTTGTCGTTGAATAGTTCTTGGAACTTCTCCCAAGACATCTTCAGTGCAACAGGTTGAGTACGTTTTACAGATTCCCACCAGTAATTTGCCTCTCCTCGCAACATGAAGGTGGCAAAGGGAACCTTTTTCTCCTCAGAGCATCCCAAGACATCAAATATCTTAGTGATATACTTTATCCACGTCTCTGCCATAAGTGGTTCTGGCTTTCCCAAAAACTCCGGTGGTCCCAGCTCCTTGAACTTCTTAGCGGTGACCATCCGTGAGTTGCTAGTGTTTCCACCTGTATTTTGGACAGGAGTCTCTCTCGCATGATGCTGCATGAATTGTAAAAAGCCTCTGAACATCCCATCGTTCATCATTTGGTCGGTGTTGTTGTTTACCTAAGGATTATTGCCTTCTTGATGCACATTATCCTAGGTATTGATCGTTGGTGACTCAACGGTCTCATGTGCTCCATTGCTTATCTCGAAATTCTCGAATGTCATTTTCAAACACTGTCACAAAACAAGGGTTAATTGACATACCACATAATACCCCTATATTCTGACCGACCAATTAAATAACAAATAAGCTTAGGTAGGTCATACTAGCGAAAGAATTACCCGTCACTCCCCTCCTAGTTCTAGTCTCACATCTCAGCCAGGGATCATATCCCTAAGCTTTGATACCAACTATGACGCCCCCAAAATAGGTATACATCACCCATTCAGAGTCTCCAAATACATGGTACAAAATACAACTACAAACTTAATTTATACAATACGACATAAGCATAGCTGAGAGTTTTTACATGAATATTGTCTCCTAGACAATATCCAAACTCAAGTGGAGTCCTCATTACATTTATTATCACATTATTTCATAGAATAGTGAGGACTACTATAGCCACCTATCCTGGACCATCACTCCATTCCCCAACTCGTCCCGGCTACGTTCTCATTTCCTGAAGAGAATAATGAACGCAAAAGGGTGAGCTCAACTAGCCCAATAAGAAATATTATGACTAAGATAATGCAGAATGAATTATCGTTAGCCTTCAACAGTGTTAAACTTATAGAATACAATAAACAACAAGTTTAACTGTAGGGGAACAAGCAATCCATTAGAAGAGTCAAGTAGAGCATGATATCTACTATCTTCTATGATTTAAAAAGTTTATCACCAATTTTATCGCTGAGACTGAACTCAATAAATAATCCACATCACTGAATTATCCATGCACTACGGGCCAAGGATATTCAATAGTATCACGTCCACGAATTATCCATGCACTATGGGCCAATGAGGACTTTTATCACATCATTTGTAACATTACATGTCATGATTATACCGAATAATCCCTAGTCATAATCATACCAATCAACAGTCCATCTATGCACTACGGGCGAAAGATGACTTTTATCACAATATAAGCACGAGGATGATGACAATGATATAAGAATTCAATTAAATAAAAGCAAGGATAAATTTTAAAGATTTATAATTTAATTTATCCAGAATTCAATAATGTCCAAATTGTCAACATGATACTGCTTTGTGGAGTAAAATTCATGAATAATATTGTATCAAAAATGATTTGGATCGAAAAGAAATCAATTTTTGTTATGAATAGTACCCCGGGTGAATAGCACCCAAGTGAATAGTACCCCGTAAATAGTACTTCGGGAATAGTACCCCAGCATGAAAAGATTAAAAATTATCAAGAATGCTTAGAATAATATTTCCATGAAAAGATACTAGATGAATCGCAAATTTCAAGGATATTCTACTAATTTCAAGGAGTATAGAAGTCATACTTTAACAAAATGAGTGTAGAATTCGGAATCTGAAACGAAATAATATTACTTACATACTACAGAGTATGGAAGAAAATATTATTTCATACGAATATTGAACAAAAATAATATCCCTTACCTTAAAAGGAGAGTATTTCTGACTGGTATGGATTGGTGTTGGGTAAAATCAATACGCGCAAAACACACAAGTGTACGTGGGCAACAAGTAATATAGTAGTGAATAAAGTATCGTTCCCACGAGGACAAATTATCAAGAATTTTAACTTCACAATTATCAATTTTCTATTAATCCTAATTCTATTAAACTATTCAATTCAGTGGTTTTAAAACTATAAAAACTAAATTAAAAAATAAGTAAACTATCACAAAAACAACCGCTAATATCAAAATCCGAAATTTCAAACAATTAATGGAGAATTAGACTTAAGATTTCACCCTGAGCTCCACTCTGATTTTCAAACCTTTATTCCAACTCAATTTAATATCCCAGTTTATTAATCAAGAAAACTAACGTAATACTAGCCACCTCTCGATGCACTAATACTATATTAACTTAAATCCATAATTAAGATAGAAATAAGTTAAACACCTAAATCAACCAACTCACTATATCTCTATATGAACTGCAATTAAAGAAGGTTTAAGCTTAATTTCTCTATTCGATTACATATGCTGTTAAGCATATCTATACCTTAATAATAATCAAAAATCTGCTATTGACAAAATTCATGACACATGCTATATGTGACGCCCCCAAAATTAGGTATACATCACCCATCTTGGGTTGCCAGATACGTGGTACAGAATTCAAGTACAACTTACTAATACAACTGTCGTGTATAATACGACAAAACATAAACTGTGAGTTTGAATATAAATATTGTCTACTAGAGATTATACAAACTCAAAAGGAGTCCTCATTACAATTATTATCACACTATTTCACGAATAGTGAGGACTACTAATGCTATCCTCCGGACCATCACTCCGTTCCCCGACTCGTCCCGACTATATTCTCATTTCACAGAAGAAAACGGTGAAAAAAAGAAAGGGTGAGCTCAACTAGCCCAAGAAGAAATATTATGACTAAGATAATGCAAAATAAATTATCATTAGTCTCCAACAATGTTAAGCCCGATAAAATATAATAGACATCAAGTTTAAGCGTGGCGGAACAAGCAATCCATTAAAAGAGTCAGTAGAAAATAAAATCTACTATCTTTTATGATTTAAAAGGTTTTCATCTTTATTATCATTTGGGACTCGACTTAATAAATAATCCACATCATCGAATCACCCCTGCACTACGACCAATGATATTCTTTAGTATCACGACCACAATTATCCATGCACTACGGGCCAAGAATATTTGTGTATTCATTAATGGTCATGATCATGCCAACAACTGTCCATCAATGAACTACGGGCCAATGAGGACTTTTACCACATCATTTGTAATATTACGGTTTTGATTACACCGAATAATACCTGGTCATAATCATACCAAGTCCATCTATGCACTACAGGCCACAGATAACTTTCAAAAAGAAAAATATAAATATGAGGATGATGACAATGATATAAGAATTCAATAAAACAAGTTCAAGAATTAATTTATCCAGGAACTAATAATGTCCAAATTGTCAACATGATACTTTGCTTTGTAGAGTAAAATTCAAGAATGCTCGGAAGAATATTTCCATGAAAAGATACTGGATAAAGCGCAAATATCAAGGATATTCCACTAATTTCATGGAGTATAGTAGTCAAAACTTTAACCAATTGAGTATAATAAAAAATGGAATAACAAAAGAAATCACCATACATGCGGTGCCGCGCATAGACGAGTTATTCAACGAGAATACTAAATAACGGAACGGTCGGTGAAATTACATGACCGACAAGATGTTCCAATAGAATAATAAAGAATGGAATAACAACGAAATCACCTTGTACGCGGTACTTCGCATGAGCGAAAGTTATTCAATAGAATACTAATAAGGGCGGAATCAGTTAGGCATAAAAGCGCCATGACAGGATATTCCAAGAATAATAATAAAAGCGGACTGAACCAGTCCAGACATAAAACGCATGAGCAGGATATTCCAAGCAGAATAATAAAGAATGAAATAACAACAGTTCTCTTCATGAATAAGAAGAGAATAACATCCTTCAGTAAAAGAAACTTGATATAGGAAAAGAAAGGTAGCGAGACTTCTCTTTTCTTTTCTCTAAAATTTTTCTCTCTAGAGTTCGGTGAATTAAGTAAGAAAACAATGAAGGAATGAACTTCTATTTATAGAAAAATGGAATGCATAGTAACTAACTCATGAACGGTCCAGATTGATTTACTTTAATCTGACGGTCCATATTTAAAGCAAAATCTTTTAAATAAAATATAATATATTATATATATAATATCCATAATAATACTCCTTAGTCCATTTTTTCAACTTGCATATATATATATATATATATATATATATATATATATATTCATAATAATACACCTTACATCCACTCTTTTTTCAACTTATATATATATATATATATATATATAATACTCATAATAATACACCTTACATCCATTTTTCCCCCACCAACCTTCCATTAGCAAAATAATATATATATATATATATATATATATATATATATATATAACGAAAAAAATGAGATAACTTCTCTGACAATTTTTAAAAATGGAAAGTGGGGGTCCAAATAATAAGCAAAATTTACATCAAATTCTTCATAAAATCCCTCAATATTTTTAACAACATGTATCATCATTATTATAATTCACAATATTAATCAACCGAAGTCGTTCTAGAAAGAGGGCTTTCAATAAAGATTTCTCCTTATTGGCCATGCAATTAGGTGACCAAACCTCTCTCGGCGAACTTACTAGACATCGTTAATATTGCAAATTATAATATTAATAACTCTGTCATTTCAATTATTGATTTAATAATATATAAAATATCGACAATAATTGAATCAAATAACGTGAGATCTATGCAACAATTCTTGAGGTAATAATTAAACAAAAGCGAGTGACTTCTCACGTAAGCATCAATAATCAATACAGTGTGCTGCTACTATGTAACCACAGCGTATTCTTTGTACTTTACCGAAGAGTAGTTCAACGAGTATCAGCGGTAAAACTTCCGTCGTTATTTCAATAAAATATTTTTGTCGTTTTCTCAATCCGCAATAATTACATTGTGGGGTCCACTGATGATTGTCTTGGTCGATACGAATATTTCCTGTTTAAAACGAATATTCCCCGACCAATCGAATATTATATAACAACTTGTGTACTTTGCAAAATTTATAATTATTACCCACAACTATAACATTATATCATAATATTCCAAAATGATAATTATAGAAAATTCATTTTTATTCATAAAAGTTGGGGTCTTACAATCTCCCCTTCTTATAAAATTTCTCCCTCGAAATTAGGGTACGTACCTGGTATATCGAAGGGGTAAGGATACCTTGACTTCATTTCAGATTCTAATTCCCAGGTCATTTCCTCAACATCGTGGTTTCTCCACAAAACTTTGACTTAAGGTATAACCTTGGAGCGTAGAATATGTTCCTTCTTATCCAATATTTGAACAGGAACTTCTTCAAACGTTAAATCTTCCGCTATTTCGTTTGGTTTTAACTCAATAATGTTGTTCGGATCTTTCACATATTTACGTAACATGGATATGTAAAAAACGTTATGAACACGAGATATACTTGGCGGTAAAGCGAGTCTATATGCCACACTTCCTACTCGATCGAGGATTAAAAATGGGTCAATGAATCGAGGATTGAGCTTTCCTCTCTTTCCAAATCTTGTAACTCCTTTCCATGGAGTAACACGTAACAACACATGATCTCCAATATCGAATTCCACGTCCTTTCGATGAAGATCAGCATAACTCTTTTGTCGATCTTGTGAGGTTTTTATACGTTGTCGGATTGTTTGAATCTTTTTCGTAGTCATACGTACCAACTCCGGTCCCAACAACGTTGCTTCACCCACCTCATCCCAGCATACTGGAGAACGACACTTTCTTCCATACAATGCCTCGAATGGAGCCATGCCAATACTTGCTTGATAACTATTGTTGTAGGAAAACTCCACCAATGGTAAGAACTTATCCCAACTTCCCTTGAAGTCAAGGACACAAAGTCTTAATAAATCTTCCAGAGTTTGAATAGTCCTCTCGATTGTTAAATGCATCGAGGATGATATGCCGAACTAAATCATAAATTCGAGCCCATAGCTTTTTGCAAACTAACCCAAAATCGTGAAGTAAATCTTGGGTCTCGATCAAAAACTATGGATACTGGCATACCATGCAGTCTTACAATCTCGTTTATGTATATACGAGCAAGATGTTCAAGTGTATAAGTTTCTAGTATTGGTAAGAAGTGAGCAGACTTGGTCAATCTATCAACAATGACCCAAATTGCATATATACCTTAAGAAGCCTTAGGAAGACTGATAACGAAATCCATGGTAATGTGCTCCCACTTCCATTTTGGAATTTCAAGTGGTTGCAATGGACCTTTTGGTACTTGATGCTCCGCCTTGACTCGTTGACACTTTAGACACCTTGAGACAAACAACGCTATCTCTCTCTTCATATTGCCCCACCAAAATGTATGTCGAAGATCATGATACATTTTGGTACTCCCAGGATGGATTAAAAATGGTGTGTTGTGCGCCTCCATCATGATTTTATATTTTAAATCAGGGTCGTTAGGAACACAAAGTTTGGAGTTGACTCAAAGTATTCCTTCTTCATCGATTCTTGCTTCCGGCATAGCACCTTCTTGCACTTTCTTCCTCATACGCATCAGCTCCAGGTCTGTAGCTTGACCAGCTTTAACTTTATCAATTAAAGTTGGTTCTACTCGTATATTCGCCATCATCACATGGGTCCCTGGAGTCTTTAACTCTATCTCCATCCTTTGCAAGTCACACAAAATGGGCCTTTGCATTGACAATATCGTACTTGTACTTGCATATGATCTTCTACTTAATGCGTCAGCTACCACGTTCGCTTTTCCAGGATGGTATTGTATGGTATGATCATAATCTTTCAACAGTTCAAGCCAACGTCGTTGTCGCATGTTGAGTTCCTTTTGAGTGAAGAAATATTTGAGGCTTTTATGATCCGTAAAGATCTCCACCTTCTCCCCATACAAATAATGCCTCCAAATTTTAAGTGCGAAGACCACAGCTGCTAACTCTAGGTCATGAGTAGGATAATTCCTCTTATATTCTTTGAGTTGTGGTGAGGCATAGGCTATGACTTTCCCATGTTGCATGAGAACACATCCTAACCCTTTGCCCGAAGCATCAGTGTAGATGACAAATCCCTCCGAACCAGATGGTATTGTCAGAACAGGTGCTGAAATGAGTCTCCTCTTAAGTTCTTGAAAACTCTTCTCACATTCCTCGCTCCAACCGAACTTTGTATCTTTCCGAGTCAGCTGAGTTAGTAGAGTAGCGATTCGAGAAAACCCTTCTACGAATCTCCGATAATAACCAGCTAAGCCGAGAAAGCTACGTACTTCGGTCACTGATTTAGGTTGCTCCCACCTTTGAATAACTTCAATCTTTGCTGGGTCAACAGATATTCCATGACTTGATACCACGTGCCCAAGGAATGCTACTTCCTCAAGCCAGAACTCGCATTTCTTCAACTTGGCATAAAGCTTATATTCACGAAGCTTTTGGAGTATCAGCCTCAAGTGTTGCTCATCATCTTCACGGCTTTTGGAATAAATAAGGATGTCATCAATAAAGACGACCACAAAGTGATCCAAATATTCCTTGAATACTCGGTTAATCATATCCATGAAGGCAGCAGGAGCATTAGTCAATCCAAAGGACATGACTAGGAATTCATAATGCCCGTACTGAGTTCCAAAAGCCGTCTTTGGAATGTCATCGGTTCTAATCTTCAATTGGAGATATCCGGAACGAAGATCAATCTTTAAAAAGAATTTGTCTCCTTGCAACTGGTCAAACAGGTCATCAATACGTGGCAATGGGTACCTATTTTTGATGGTGATGTGATTCAACTCTCGATAATCAATACAAAGTCGCATACTCCCATCTTTCTTCTTCACGAATAGAAGAGGAGCACCCCAAGGAGAAGTACTAGGACGAATAAAGCCAATGTCTAACAATTCCTGCAGTTGAGTCTTTAACTCTTGAAGTTCAATAGGAGCTATTCGATATGGGGCTTTAGAAATGGGTTTTGTACCGGGTTCAAGGTCGATACAAAATTCAATTTCACGCTCTGGGGGTAGGCCATGAAGTTTTTCAGGGAATACGTCAGGAAATTCATTAACAATAGAAATATTATTCAAAAGCGGCGTATTTTTGTTTAGATCGTGACATGAGCTAAGAAAGCTTGACATCCATTTTTCAATAAGCGAATAGCTTTATGGCTTGAGATGACGATGATTGATTTTAACGGTTTGGTTGTTTGAATTCGCATAATAGGTCGATTAGGAATATGAAAGCTAAAAACCTTACAAAAACTATCAATTTTTGCATGATGAGTAGTTAACCAATCAATCCCTAGAATTACATCAAATGCAAGTATTTTTAATGCAATAAGATCGACAGGTAATGTGTGGGTACCAACTTGAACCAAACAAGACTTATAAACCGTGGATGTAATGAAGGTTTCTCCCAACGGAGTTTTCACAGATAAATCAAAATCTAATTTCTTCGGATTCAAATTTAATCGTTGAGCGCAAGTAGGAGAAATAAAAGAATGGGTAGAACCGGTATCAAATAAGGTATAGACTTCGCTAGAGTTTATGATAAGCTTACCTGTGATGACCTCATTCGGGTTCCTTCCTTTCTGGGAGGTCACTACAAATGCTCTCCACTTGCACCACTCTTGGCTTTGACTTTTTCGGGGGACTTTGCTTTGGTGCCTCCATCCTAGTTGAACTTGTCTTGGTGAACAACAAAATCGGGCTAGGTGACCTTCTCTTCCACAATTATAACATGCTTTGGGCTGACATCGCATTTGTTTGGGTGATGTGTCCCTCTCCTCCGCATTTGAAGCATATGATAGGTGGTCGTTCTCCTTCCTTAACAATGGGTGTTGGTCTTGGCGTCTTTCCATCATTGTTGAATCTCCTCTTCTTAAAATGTCCATTTTCTTGTCTTGGCCATGATTAACAAGTGGTTACCATTTACGGCATGTTGATTCCTCCACGTTTGTTGTCGTAGTTTGATGACCGATACCTTTGGTATTTTCATCTTTGTCAATTTGCTTTCTCTTAGTTAGCGTTGACTCGTTCTGGCGCTCCAATAAGCGAGCCCTATTTACAACACATCGAGTACAAACACGGTTTATGAGAAATAAGATATTGGCGTATCTCGGTTTCAAACCTCTTAAAAATATTCGTGTCATCCGCTCCTCATTATCGACCAAATGGGATGCAAACCGGGATAACTCCGCAAATTTAGCCTCGTATTGCGACACGGTTATATTGTTTTGTTCCAATTTGATAAACTCCACTTCTTTCATGTGACGAATACTCTCGGAAAAGTACTTGTCGTTAAATAGCTCTTGGAACTTCTCCCAAGACATCTTGAGTGTCGTCAGTGAGTCGCTTTTTCTGATTCCCACCGATGAATGCCTCTTCACGCATAACATGAAGGTGGTGAAGGGAACCTTTTGCTCCTTGAAGTATCCCAAGACATCAATATCTTGGTGATCTGCTTTATC
Organism: Panax ginseng; assembly: GCA_020205605.1. Classification (NCBI taxonomy): domain Eukaryota; kingdom Viridiplantae; phylum Streptophyta; class Magnoliopsida; order Apiales; family Araliaceae; genus Panax; species Panax ginseng. Next base: position 50,381,183 of record CM035150.1, read on the forward strand.
CATGCTTCCGCCTTAAGTGGTTTTGGCTCTCCTATAAACTCTGGTGGTCCCAGCTCCTTGAATCATTTAGCGTTGACCATCAGAGAGTTTCGGTGTTTCCACCTATATATTTTGGATGAGGGCCGCTCTCTTTGATGTTACATGAATTGCATAAAGCCTGCAAGCAGTCCATCATTCATCATTTGAGTCGGTGTTGTTATTTGTATGAGGATTGTCGCCTTCATGATGCACATTCTCACGATTATTGATATGTGGAGACTCAGCGGTCTCTTGTGCTCCATTGCTATTTTCAACATTCTCGGATGTCATTTTTGAGACATCGCCACAAAACAAAGGTTCATTAACATATAACATATTATCCATATACTTTGTGAGACCAATTAAATACCAAATAAACTTAGGTAGGTCATACTAGCGAAGGAATTCCCGTCTCTCCCCTCCTAGTTCTAGTCTCATATCATGGCAGGAGATCATATCCTAAGCTACGATACCAATTTGTGGCGCCCCAAAATTAGGTATACATCACCCATCTTGGGTCGCATGGATACATAGTATGTAATTCAAATACAACTTACTAATACAACTTTAGGTATGCGAGACGACAAAACATAAACTGTGAGTTTGAATACAAATATTGTCTACTAGAGATTATACAAACTCAAAAGGAGTCCTCATTACAATTATTATCACACTATTTCATAGAATAGTGAGGACTACTAATGCTATCCTCTGGACCATCACTCCGTTCCCTGACTCGTCCTAGCTATATTCTCATTTCCTGAAGAGAACAGTGAAAGAAAGGGTGAGCTCAACTAGCCCAGTAAGAAATATTATGACTAAGATAATGCAGAATAAATTATCATTAGTCTCCAACAATGTTAAACTGATAAAATATAATAGACATCAAGTTTAACTGCAGCGGAACAAGCAATCCATTAAAAGAGTCAAGTAGAAAATAAAATCTACTATCTTTTATGATTTAAAAGGTTTTTCATCATCATTTATATTTGGGACTCGACTTAATAAATAATCCACATCATCGAATCACCCCTGCTTTACGGCCAATGATATTCTTTAGTATCACGACCACAATTATCCATGCACTACGGGCCAAGAATATTTGTGTATTCATTAATGGTCATGATCATGCCAACAACTGTCCATCAATGAACTACGGGCCAATGAGGACTTTTACCACATCATTTGTAATATTACGGTTTTGATTACACCGAATAATACCTGGTCATAATCATACCAAGTCCATCTATGCACTACAGGCCACAGATAACTTTCAAAAAGAAAAATATAAATATGAGGATGATGACAATGATATAAGAATTCAATAAAACAAGTTCAAGAATTAATTTATCCAGGAACTAATAATGTCCAAATTGTCAACATGATACTGCTTTGTAGAGTAAAATTCAAGAATGCTCAGAAGAATATTTCCATGAAAAGATACTGGATAAAGCGCAAATATCAAGGATATTCCACTAATTTCATGGAGTATAGTAGTCAAAACTTTAACCAATTGAGTATAATAAAAAATGGAATAACAAAAGAAATCACCATACATGCGGTACTTCGCATAGACAGGTTATTCCAACAGAATACTAAATAACGGAACCAGGTCAGGCGAAATTCGCACCGACAAGATGTTCCAATAGAATAATAAAGAATGGAATAACAACAGAAATCACCTTGTATGCGGTACTTCGCATAGACAGGTTATTCCAATAGAATACTAATAAGGACGGAATCAGGTCCGGCATAAAACGCACAGACAGGATATTCCAACAGAATAATAATAAAGACGGAACCAGGTCCGACATAAAACGCACAGACAGGATATTCCAACAGAATAATAAAGAATGAAATAACAACAGTTCTCTTCATGAATAAGAAAGAATAACATCCCTTACCGTAAAAGAAACTTGATATAGGAAAAGAAAGGTAGCAGACTTCTCTTTTTCTTTCTCTCTAAAATTTTCTCTCTCTAGAGTTCAGTGAATTCGTAAGAAAACAATGAAGGAATGAACTTCTATTTATAGAAAAATGGAATGCATAGTAACTAACTCATGAACGGTCCAGATTGATTTACTTTAATCTAACGGTCCATATTTAAAGCAAAATTTTTTAAATAAAATATAATATATTATATATATAATATCCATAATAATACTCCTTCCGTCCATTTTTTTCAACTTGCATATATATAAATATATATATATAATATTCATAATAATACACCTTCTGTCCACTCTTTTTTCAATTTGCATATATATATATATATATATATATAATACTCATAATAATACACCTTCCGTCCACTTCCCCCCTACCAACCTTCCATTAACAAAATAATATATATATAACGAAAAAATGAGATAACTTCTACCGACAATTTTTAAAAATGGAAAGTGGGGGTCCAAATAATAAGCAAAATTTATATCAAAATCTTCATAAAATCCCCTCAGTATTTTTAACAACATGTATCATCATTATTATAATTCACAATATTAATCGACCAGGTCGTTCCTAGGAAAGAGGAGGCTTTCCAATAAAGATTTCTCCTTATTGGCGCGCAATTAGGTGACCAAACCTCTCCTTGGCAGAACTTCTAGACATCGTTAATATTGCAAATTATAATATTAATAACTCTGTCATTTCAATTATTGATTTAATAATATATAAAATATCGACAATAATTGAATCAAATAACGTGAGATACTATGCAACAATTACGAGGCAATAATTAAACAAAACTGAGTGACTTCTCACGTAAGCATCAATAATCAATACCACGTCTTACTATGCAACTAACAGCAGTACATCGTACTTTTACTACTAGAGTAGTTCAACAAGATCAACGGTAAAACTTCCACCGTTATTTCAATAAAATATTTTTGTCGTTTTCTCAATTCGACAATAATTACATTAATGGGGTCCACTAATGATTGTCTTGTCACATACGAATATTTCCTGTTTAAAACGAATATTCCCCGACCAATTGAATATTATATAACCACTTGCATACTTTGCAAAATTTATAATTATTACCCACAACTATAACATTATATCATAATATTCAAAAATGATAATTATAGAAAATTCATTTTTATTCATAAAAGTTGGGGTCTTACACTATATTAACTAGGTCTAGATTTGAATCTCCTCTCTCGATTCCATTCAAATCAACAAGGAATTGTTGATCAGGCAATTCATAAGTTCACGCTCGAATTAACATAGATAAACTGAAAATACTTTATTGAATTGGAAATCAAAGTTATTAAATCATCGTTTCACCCAAGGATCCATCACAAGTCTAATAAGTAAATTAGTTCATAACGAATGAATTAAACACTGAATAATCAACTGAAACCATCCTTTCAATTACAAATAAACGACTAAAGAGAAGAAGAATAATGAAAACCCCTTCACGTAGCCTAGATTCGCAACCGTCACGATAATCTCTGAAAATTACTCCTCCAAGCTCGCACGTGAATCCTGGAATTTTCCTTGTATTATCCTCCTTGTGTTGTGTAATTTGTTGTTTTCTACGTAATATTCAGCTCTCCTTTTTGTTCTAGCCGAAATCCCCTATTATAGAGTCCATGTGCCTAACAAAAAATCAACAATCCAAGTCGCAGCAGAGTTCAAACAGCAGCAGGTCACTTGCAGGATTCGGGACCCCCGCCCCGGTGGGGGGTATAGGCTCAAAAAAGGCCCGCCCCGGAGGGCATGGCTTCTGCTAAAGACTTTTTCCGCTTTCATGAGTTTTTCCACTTTTGCTCCAAAACTTCGCCATTCTTCACCACTTGCATCCATGACCACCCTACACATAAAATAACACGAAACGAGTGAAAACGAACACAAAACAATAAGATAACTATGAATTTAAACTTGAAATGAATATCGATTCGTGTATATAAAATCCACTTATCAATTGGTATAGCGGATATATTCTTGAAGAAAACTTATACTGTTTTGTACACTCAAAGCTTCCTTAAACTCAAAAGAAATATGCTCAATATTATAGAAAAAGAATTTTCTAATTCTGGTGTGATTTTCAATTATAAACTAAGCATCCTATTTATAGGAGAATGAAAGGATACTATTTAGAAAATAAAAGCACGGACTGCACAGTGAAGAAAAAAAATTTCACGAACAAATTCGGCTAATTTCACATGATTTACTATGCAAACACTATGCATAATAAAATATAATATATTCTATTTTTCATAAACACAAAACTTATAAAATATATATTTATATATATTCCCTCCATTCCATGCCAACCCATTTATTTCTCCTCCCGTGACAATATATATATATATATATATATATATATATATATATATATATATATATATATAAACAAAATTGAGATAACTTCTACCGACAATTTTGAAAAATGGGTAAGTGGGGGTCCAAATAATAAGCCAAATTTACAACAAATACTTCATAACTTGTAATATAACTTGTAATATTAACAACCAGATCATTCACAGGAAAGAGGGGGCTTTCCGATAATGATTTCTCCCTATTGGCGCACAATTAGGTGACCAAACTCCTTTGCTCGACATCATTTTCTAGACATTGTCAATAATGCAAATAATAATATGAATAACTTATCATCTCAATTATTGATTTAATAATATAAAATATTATGACAATAATTGAATCAATAACATGAGATACTATACAGCAATTACTGTGACAATAATTGAATAAAACTGAGTGACTTCTCACGTAAGCATCAATAATCAATACCATGTGCTACTATGCAACCACATGTATTACTGTACTTTTATCACCGGATATTTCAACAGTTAACAGTAAAACTTTCGCCGTTATTCCTATAAAATGTTATTTATGTCGTTTTCTAACTCCGACAGTAATTCTGTTGTGGGGTCCACCAATGATTGTGTCGTCGTACGAATATTCCCTATTAAAACGAATATTCCCTGACCAATCGAATATTTTACAACAACTTGATTACTTTGCAAAATTTATAAATATTACCCACAACTATAACATTATAACAAATTCACACCTTAATATTCAAAATGATATTTAGAGAAAATTATTCTTTATTCAAAAAAGTTGTGGTCTTATAGGGAACCTTATGGCTTTGAACACAATGAATTTAATTTCTTGGTCTTGAACCCTCATGGTTAATTCCCCTTTCTAAACATCGACGAGAGTCCTACCCGTAGCCAATAATGGCCTCACTAAGATGATTGAGATGTCTTTGTCCTCTTCATAATCCAAAATTATAAAATCTGCAGGAAATATAAACTTATCCACTTTAACTAAGATGTCTTCCATGATTCCTCTTGGATATGTCACCGATCTGTCCGCTAACTGCAGTGAGATGTTTGTAGGCTTCGGAGCTGGCAAACCCAACCGAGTATAAACTGACAAAGGCATGTGGTTCACACTTGCCCCCAAATCACACAAACACTTGTTGAAGGTCATGTTACTTATTGTTCAGGGAATGGTGAAACTCCCCAGATACTTCAACTTTGGAGGTAACTTTCTTTATAGAAATGCACTGCATTCCTCCGTCAATGCCACAGTCTTGTAGTCTTCTAATTTCTTTTTCCTTGATAGAATCCCCTTCATGAATTTAGCATAACTCGGCATTTGCTCTAGGGCTTCTGCGAAAGGAATGTTGATATGAAGTTTCTTATAAACCTCCAAAAACTTCGAGAATTGCTTATCCAACTTCTGTTTCTGAACTCTCTGCTGAAACGGTGGTGGAGGATAAACAACTGGTTCAACATCTGTCTTACTCTTGTCCACTTGTTTTTCCTCACCTTGTTTCCCTTCAACCACTTTGTCTTCACCTTCTTTGATATCTTTCTTAGCTGAATTTTCTGCATTCTGCCCCTCAAGATGCTTTCCACTTCTCAAAGTGATTGCTTGACACTGTTCGCGATTCCTCTTCGAATTCTTCTCTGTCACACTAGGTAGAGTTCCTTGAGGCCTGTTATTAAGTGCTAAAACAAGTTGTCCTATCTGATTTTCTAAGTTCTTGATTATCGCTGCGTGCGTTTTCATTGCTGCCTCATTTCCCGATATATATTTCAATAGCAGCTCTTCCAAATCTGTCTTTTTCTCTTGCTATGGAGCCGCTTATTAATGCTGATTTTGAAACCCCGGGGAAAAAGATGGTCGTGGAGTATGCTGATTTTGATTATTACCCCACAAAATATTCGGATGATTCCTATTCCACGGCTTGTAGGCATTCTGATATATATTATGCAGAATTCTTTTGTAGCTTCCCATAAATTAGACCGCTGTTGGGTTAACGACACACTATTCTGTAGGATGTTCCCCCACATAAAGTTCGCAAACATAAGAAACCTGTTGTGTTTGTGCACCTGTCAGAGCATCCATCTTCTTTGACAAAGCAGAAATATGTGCTGCTAACACTGTTACCCCATCTACCTCATCCCAGCTGCCTTAGGCTGTGCCATTCTCACTGTGGGCCACTGGTAGTTGTTAGCCGCCATCGTCTCTATTAGATCATATGCCTCCTCAAAACTCTTAGCCATGAAAGCTCCACTCGAAGCTGCGTAAATACTGGTATGGAGATTACAATTCATCCCATTGTAAAACGTGTTCATCTACAGCCATTTGGGTAGTCCGTGATGTGGGCACTTCCTAAGTAATTCCTTGTACATCTCCCAAGCTTCGTACAAAGACTCCCTGTAGACACTCAAAAATTTTGCATTCATGTTACTAACCTTTCAGGAGGAAAAAATTATCTTCCAGAGATAACCTTGGAAGTCAATTCAGCGCAGACCCGAAGACAACCCCGGGATACTCAGTTTTCCATCTTGGAGATAACCCCGAGATATTCAGCGCAGTCCCGAAGACAACCCCGGGATACTTAGTTTGCCATCTCGGAGATAAACCCGAGATATTCAGCCCAGTCCCGGAGACAACCCCAGGATACTCAATTAGTTCCATCTCAGAAACAACCCCGAGATGTTCAGTTCTAGTCCCGAAGATAACCCTGGGAATTTCAGTTTCAAACCTCGGAGAAAACCATGAGGAGTGCAATTCCTGTTCCGGAGATAACACCGGAGAAATCAGTTCCATCTCGGAGACAACCCCGAGATACTCAGTTCCAACCCCGAAGACAACCCCGGGAGTTTCAGTTTTAACCTCGGAGATAACCCCGAGGAATGCAGTTGCAATTTCGGAGATAACCCCGGAAGAGCTCATTTCAAACCCCAGCAATCAGCTTCAACCTCGGTGATAGCCCTGAGGCACTCAGTCTCAAACTTGGAGATAACCCCAGGAGGTCAGGCACACCTCAGAGACAACCCTGAGAACATTCAGCACTTGCAGCAGCCCAATCTCGTAGATAACCTTGAGCAACGACTGCTAAATCAGCCCAGAGTTGGAGATAACCCCGGTGAGGGGCAAAATCGTTATTTTGCAACATCAATCCCATATTCATGCCGTCTCAACAACATTTAAACCTACATGCTACACAGAAGTGTCCTACAAGAACCATAGCTCCAATCCTGAGTGACTACTACACAAAATAGCACACTAGATAGAATTTGAAGACTTGAAGACCTGGGCATGGACCCATCTTCTCGACTTCGCACAAGCTCTTATCCCATGTCATTTGTGTAGCTCTCGATAATAGAATTCTGAAAAGGTATTATACGCCTCCATCGGATGCCCAGATTGAAAGTTATGAAGGTTCGAGCGGACAACACGTTGCATGAGTGCACATATTTCAAGACGGCGGGGCCCATGGAGCTCGGGGCACCCCGGGCAGCCGCAGGTACCCCCTCTATAAATAGAGGGCTTGGGGTGGCCATTTGTAAGAGAAAAAAAGCGATGAAGCCCTATCCATTTTGCTCTGTACACACTATAAACTGAGTGCTTTCTCATTTCAAACACTTGTGAGTTTATATATTGCTACATTTTACCGGTGGGAACCGAGTGTTCATCCATTTAAAGCTATTTGAAGTATTCTTTGGCAGTCCATTGTAAGCCTTCTTACATTTCTTAAAGCCTTTTCTCCACTTTTGTGCACACACTAATATTCACGTTGAGAGTCGTGTGTGTGTGTATGCCCGGACCTTCGGTCCGTGGCTTTTATTGCTTTCCTATATATATATACTTATATATATATATATATATATATATATATATATTTCTTGTCATCGAACTCTATTTGATTGAGCCTAAATTTTACATCCGGAGCGTTTACTGCTTATATATATATATATATATATATATATATATAAATACTTATATATATATATATATGTGTGTGTGTGTGTGTGTGTGTGTGTGTGTGTGTGTGTGTGTGTATCCTCGAACTCCGAATTAACGAAGTGAGCACGGATCGATATATATATCAGAATGCGTTTACTTTTTTATATATATATATATATATATATATATATATATATATATATATATATATATATATATATATATTTGTATTTACATTGTAAGGCCTTGAGTTTACTTATGATCATTTATTGCTTTTATATATATATATATATATATATATATATATTTATATTTAGTCTACTTTGAGTTTACTTCGTGGTGGTTGATCGTCTTTATATATATATATTTACATTTTACATTCCTTTGGAGTTTACTTCATGGCGGTGGCTAGTTCATATATATATATATATATATATATATATATATATATATATATATATATATATTTCTGACTTTATATATATATATATATATATATATATATATATATATATATATATATTTATTTGCATCTTTCATACAAACTGCTACATCATGTGAGCCTAGGAATCATGTGATCACAGATTCAATCTCTTGAATCTAGATTTGGTTCCCGTGATGGACATTTTCAGATGTAACCATCTTATAAATTATTCACGGTGTTTGAATTTTCTTAGACGACTCTCATTCCCACAAGGAGTTCGGCACTGCTTTTTATCTTATTTTCTCGAAGATGCTTCGCATCTCAAAAATAAAAGCAATCAAGCCGAACACATAATAAAATGGAAGTATCAAAGGCCTCAATTATTATTGAGCATAAGGGTTCGAAAAACCTCTTTTACAAAACATCATTGTTATATCTTGTTAAAACTGAACTTTTATACAAAATTCAAACCCTTTGTATATAGGTGCAAACGAGGCATATCACTACTTCCAAATAATTGCACATTGATCTACACACACACACACATATTCAAATAATGGTTTAAATTGAAAAGTGGCAGTCACCGTGTTACCACAGATGTTGTGGGGGTGCCTAACACCTTCCCTCCGCATAATCAAGCCCCCGGACCCTAACAAATCTCGGTTTTACAGACCAGTTAAATAGTGTCACATCACTAGGTCAATGTGTAAACCTTTTCTCGATTGAGTTGGTGAAACCATTTAAAAATACCAATTGGCGACTCTTACAAGTCCCAATCATCGACATATACACGTCAGACCTTTTCACAACTTGTTTTTTCAAACAAATCTCACCTAACATGAGAATACCAAAAGACAAGAACAGAAAAGGGACAAATAAAAATCCCGACATCGACAGGTGGCGACTCTGCTGGGGAATTCCAGTAAGAGGGCTTAAGCCGCTATTTACAAACTTTTCAAAGCCTTTATCTGCTTGTGTGTAGATGTTGCATTTACATTTGAATAAATGTGTACAAATGCATTTAATTATTGCACTTAGTGTTTCGCACAATATCTGCTTGTGATATTAGTGCTTCACACATGTCATCATTTCCATATGGTGAGACACGTTGTATGTGAATGTATGTTGTGTGGTTCCTCCACCAGGAGGCTATCCTATCGGTGTTTGATTATTGGACTCGTAGGAAGACTAATTCTAACGAGTCTTAGGAAAGACAATGATAAGTAGGTTTTATACCTACTTATCCAGTATCTGTTACTTGAATTAGTTGTTTAACCTCATGTTTCTTAATTACTTTTCATGTATTTTGTGTTCATTTTGTAGATTGTATGCTTGGGAGCTGAAATCGCAAAGAATTGGTATGAAATCGCAAAAAAAAGTAAATCGGACATTGTTTGGGTTTTCATGTTCATTTCATGTTTTTGGCTTGGTACTTGGCTTACATTGTAGAGCTTCTTCTTAGATTTCCAGAACAACTTGAATCATTCCAATCGGAGTTCGGATGCAAGAGTTATGACATTTGTACCAACGGACGTCGAACGTCGCTATTTTGGGTGGCCATTTGCATAACAGTCACTTCTAACCCAATTCTACCTTTATCGGTTCGTTAGTTTACAATTCTCATAAAATAAAAGTTGTAGATCTCGTCGATATCTTCGGTTTGATAGGTGACAGGCCTTGTAACTCTTCCCGGATCAAAGGTTATGGCCATTTTCCAAAAGGATGTCAGAGCAGAAAAGGTACCCCCGCCGGGGCGGGCTTTTCCTTCACAAAACCCCCGCCGGGGAGGGCATATCAGCTAGAAAATAGTGGGGACCCCGCCGGGGCGGCCCCTTTTAAAGTATAAACCCCCGCCGGGGCGGGGGTACGCCCAGAAAATACGTTTTTTGTCCAAATTTGAGTTCGAGAAGGATTATTTCAATCCGATTGACTCAAGGACTTCCAAGAGGACTTAAAGACATCTAAAGAGGCATATAAAAGGAGGAGAAACACAGATTAGAGGGGAGATTAAAAAGAGAGAGGATTCTATTAGATTAGATTAGAGTAAATTAGATCAAAACCCTTGTTCTTGTTTGATTTGGAGATTGAAGCAACTTGGAGACCATTGAAGATTCAAAGTACGAGCGAGGAGGGAGCGTCAAATCTACAGATAATAGATTCTATCTTCTTATCTTCTTCTATCTTTGTCTTTTAATGATTATTCAATTGTGGATTCTTAGTTTTAATTCAATAATCATGAACTAATTCTTTGTTTGAGATTACAATGGATCTTATTGTGTAGTTTATTTTAATATGATTCACTATTAATTATTATGTTCTATTGTAAGGATTGTCTATTGTGATTTGGACTTTATTGCTTAATTGCCTAGTTAACAATTACCGTGATAATCTATATAAACTCGAGAGATGAAGTTTAGATTTAGATCTTATCATGATAGCATGTGTTTGTGATTTCTGCATAGATAGAATTCATGATTTGTGTTTAGGATAGAGATATGCATTTACGCCATATGTAATCTTATAGAGAACTTGTGTTTTAAATCCTTTTTAACTGTAATTCACATAGAGATATAGTGGATTAGTTAATTAGGGTGTCTTGCTTAATTCTATCATTTGTGGATTTAAGTGAGTATGAGTATTATGCATTGAGAGATGGTTTTATCTGCTTTAGTGTTCTTGATTAACAATTCACGATAGAGAATAATTGATGAGAAGTGTGTTAACTTAAATGAAGCAATAAGTGAAGTTGTGATCTTAAATCTCCGTAATCTTAATTTAACTAGTGGTAATTAGAAATAGTTTACTTATAAATTGAAATTTATCCGTTTAAATAAGATTGAGTTGGTTACGGGTTAGTACTTGGTGATTTTTTTTATTAAACAATTCCTCGTGGGAACGATACTCTACTTTCACTTTATTATTTGTTGACCACGTATACTTGCGTGTTGTGCGTAATTAGATTTTACCCAACAGGCACCACCCAGATTCGCTCCTGTTGAAAGACCAGATTAACTTCCTGTCAAGTAAATTGTAATGATCTGGGAACCTTCATGCCAAAAAGCCATGAGAGTAGCCTAAGATAGGTCATCCTCTGATAAACCAAACGCGGAGGAAAGTCTCTTCATACTTTTCCATTTCAATTACTTGTAATTACAATTACCTGTAATTTCATTTCCATGTCAATCTCAATGTAATGGAAAATATGAAGGAATATGTGTACATGCATTCCCTTTTATATCAAAATCTGCCATGCTATTGTGTCATATAAACAACTGACATCACTTTCGCAGGATAATACTCCTAAAACGGACACATCACATAGCATGTAACATTTCTATATTCCCTAAGACTAAACTATATAAGTCTTTTTGTAGGGAAATAATTGGTCCAGTAACCAGTTCAAAATCCAAAAAGGCAGTAAGCCTGCAGCCAAGCATGACTACACCTGACAAATCTAATCCTACTCCTGTCTCTCGTAAGGAGTTCGAAGGATTAAGTAACCAGATTATAGAGTTGGCTGTTCTGCTTAAAGAACTTTACAAGTCCACTCAGGGTCCATAAATACCCATACATACAGAATCCTCTACACATGGAGGAACTCCGAGACCGGACAAAGAAATTCCTATACCTGAATCTCAGTTGGAAAAAACCAACAAAACCCTAGAAACCACCCATCTCAAAGAAGATCCAGGCACCGGTGATATCAGGAAGAAAGTCCTACAAATGGAAGAAACCATTCGGTCTATCAAAGGGATTGGAGCACATGGGAGTGTTTCATATACAGACCTTTGTATCTTCCCTAGGGTTCATTATCTAGAGAAATTCAAGACTCCCGATTTTGAAAAGTATGATGGATTGGGAGATCCTTACACACATTTGAAAGTATTCATTAGAGAGCTCGGATCTTATGCCGAGGATGAAAAGCTCAGAATGCAGCTGTTTCAGAAGAGTCTGACTGGAGAAGCCAGATCATGGTACACCAGATTAGACAACTCAAAAATTCATAGCTGGGAGGAGCTAGCTTATGCTTTCCTCAGTCAGTATAGTTTCCAAACTCAGATGGCTCCTGACCGGTACCAATTTATCAAGGTCAAGAAACAAGCCAGTGAGTCTTTCAGAGAGTGTGCCCAAAGATGGAGGCGTCTGAATGCTCAAGTTATTCCATCTATGACTAGTCTGAAATGGTGATGACCTTCATAGATATTCAAGAAGCTCCCTTCTATGAGAGAGTTTTAGTCGGCATAGGCAAGCCCTTCTCTAAAATGATCAAACATGGAGAAATGACTGAGATGAGATTAAAGTTAGGAAAGATTCAAGACCTTGCCGCTCTCAAAGCTGTAGCTGAGCACATCCAGTCTGGAAGTTATGGAAACAACCCCCGAAGGGTCCATAAGAAGAAAGAGGAGGATGTTTCCTTGATCATATAAGGGCAAAAAGGCAGTCAAAGTATGCCTATTCAAAGGAGAAACTAATCCTCTTTTCAAACACAGTCGTCAAACCCTCCATTGCCAAAAGGTGGAGAAGTCAGACGCACTCGAGTGTTCACATCCTTAGGGGACTCACTCGAGAACATTCTCAATCTTCTAATCACTCGGAAGAAAATTATCCATCTTCTTCCATCGGCCAACCGGAGTGGGAAGGGTTTCAATGCTAACAGGAAGTGTGCTTATCATGCTCTAGGCCATGATACTCAGGATTGCTGGGCCTTGAAGCATAAGATCCAGGATTTAATTGACAAGGTGAGATCATGGTGACTAAACCCGACCAACCCCATATGCAAGGCAACCCTTTTCCTCAACACAAAGAAGAGGAGGTTAACATGATTAATTGGAGAAGTGGATAGACTTCCCACTCCATTGGTGGATCCTCCCAAACCAGTAAGGATAGTGCTGACAAATGGGATTATGCACAGTTCCAATTTATGATGGAATGAAAGATGAAGGCTCTGCGCGAGCAAGTTAATCAATTGGCAGAACTGGTGGTCCATCAACACCAAGTCACACGTCAATTATTCAGCCAGGAGCATGCTAGCCTCCTTCCTCTTGTTACAAATACTCCACCACGTACTCTAGAAAGTGAAACACTGGAGGATAAAATTGCAAAAAGAGCAAATGCCAAAGGCCGTCGGGATTTAGCCAACAAAAGGGAATTCACCTATTTAGGCCAACCGATGGAAGAGATATTGCAGATGCTGATCAATGAAGGAAGAATCACAGCTCTGCTACCTCTAATCAGCCCGCGTTCAAGATGATTTAATTTTAATGGAGTATGTCAAAACCACTCCCACTCTCGCGGTCACAACACTGAAGAATGCTGGGCACTCCGCCATCTTATTCAGAACCTAATTGACAGCGGTGTCCTACAAATGACAGACAATGACGCTGTATTACTGGAGAGTGGGGACACATTTCCTATAAAGTGGAAGGAAGTCGTAGCAGTTATATCTTTTGAGACTGATTCAGCTACCCCATCACATACAATTCAACCTATTCAACTCAAAGGTGTTGAAAATCATTTAAAAGTGGTTGCGCCAGAGCCAATCATCTTGCCATTCAGACCGAAATTTCATGTTGTGGAATTATGGAGAGGCTGAAGGATCCACATCCCACATAACTGCTGCAGTGTCGAAGGAGAATCCACTGTATCTTCCCCAACGGGTGATGAAGCCGTCCATCAAATCAAAGGGGAAAGTTCCCATGGAGAAGATTGAAGTCTGTACTATAGGACACAATAAAGCCAAGGTGATTTTAAGCTTGAAAAAAGCTCTATAACAGGTTTCCATACTGGACTTGTTATTCTCCTCAGAGGATCACATTTTTAACAGCAATGTGATATCGTTCACTGATGATAACATACCTCCCGAAGGGACGGGTCATTGCAAGCCGTTGCACATAGCGGTTATGTCCTCTAGATACGTGATAACAGGAGTATTGATAGATGGAGGGACATCCTTGAATATCTGCCCTTATGCCACCTTGGGGAAGATGAATATCAATCTTAACAGGATCTGAAGCATCCATACAATTATCAAAGCTTTCGATGGATCCCGACGAAATGATGTCGGGGAGATTGAACTACCTGTGGAGATTAGTCCACATACATTCTGTGTATCCTTTCATATGCTCAAAATAGCTACAAGATACAACCTACTCTTGGGAAGACCGTGGATTCATATGGTTGGAGTCGTCCCGTCCACCCTTCATCAGCAGCTCAAATACATCATTAACAACAACCTAGTCCTTTCATTAATCTTTGAGTCGAATATCCTGAACAAGGTGACATCCCACTCATCAGTTTCAATTCAGAAGTTGAGCATGTCAGCTTCCATACCCTAGAGGTGAGCAACATTCACTACCACCCCATTGGGGGCGCCACCTCTGATACCCAGAATTTCTGCCTAGGTAATGTCGGCAAGTCAAGAGATGATTTATTTGGGTTATCAACATGGACAAGGGTTGGGCAAAGACCATCAAGGCATTAAGCGTTCGATTCAAGTTCCCAGTCAAACAGGGACAGCCGGACTAGGCTATTCTTTTAGCTCCACTCACAGGAATCCTCACAGACACAAACAGGTTCCTTCATCTTCAGCCATAAGGCGATTGCCTCAACCTATAGGAGCTGAATCTATACAGACTTCAGTAAAGGTTCCTGCCCATGTGATGACCATGTTATTTCCTAAGCTGAACCGGTCAAAGGAAAGAAAGTATTGATACCAGATCCGGAGGCGGAGGAAAAGGATCGGAGGCGTAAGCAGAACATTGCAAGTCACTTATCAAATGTAACGACCCCAAAATTCATACAATAATATTCGCCTTCTCGATCGTTAACAATACACTTTACTTTATCTTTACATTATTATTCGATATTAAAAACACTAAAAATGTGAAATATTTAAAACTTTTATACATTTCCATCTTTATTGCCCTAAATCACAACCTTTACGTTACATCTCTTCGATTCAAATTTATATCATGAATCGTTACAACAAAATGACTATACAAAGTCTTACATCATAAATAGATATCCATATACACCGGATAGCTCAACTTACAATTCAACAACATGTTACATTCAAAATATTAAATACATTTCCCATTAAACATAAGTAATCTTCGTGAATATGGATCTCTATAATTCATGTAGCACATATCCTTACCTTAAATCTTTAACCTGCAAAAATATTTATTTGCAAGGTTGAGCTCGACAGCCCAGCAAAATCTAACAGTTTTCATGCATCACATAACACATAATAACATACTCAACATATATCTCATAAACATTGGACTAATCACAACATACATGCTGCATTTCATAAAATAGGTATAAAGATTGAGTTCCTTACTCAATCAACATTCATTATTCAATCAATGTAGTCATAAATTGACATTACCATTTCATACTTTCAATATATATAGAACACATCATGCTCTTTGCAAACAAATATTTAAAACAGTTCATCATCAAGTTCACATAACAAATAGGAACTGAAAGACTTGCCTTGATTGTTGTTTATCAATAACAGTTTAACAGCTTACGTTATCTGCACTTCACGCGCCCTACACAATTATATAAGCATACACATCAACTATTAGTCACATAACAACACATAGTAATTGTAATTTAAACTCTACTCCACATCTCATAATCTTTCCTATTAATTAGCACACAATGTTCAATTAGATTGTGTTAACTTTTCGACTTATGACTCACTATATTTCTTCTTAATCAAACTCGAAGTTCATTCAAGTGCTTAAGTCTTGCTAGGACTACTTATTGGTTTTATATTAAACCCATTTCATATCCTATAATATTCATTTCAATTGAATTGAAACACTTTTTAAGTTCATTAACACTTGGCACGACGTTTCGACGTTCATTCGTCACACGCTGGATTTGCCTCTCTTGTGTATGCTTACTATGCTTCTATAACTTATCTAATACATCATTTATTAATGTTAAGCACCATTATATTTACTAACATTCATATTTTATAACTTAGAACAATATCGTTTATCGTTAAGAGCACTACACTAGCATACGTGCATGCCCGACGCCCTCCAATTGCCTCCGAAAACACAACAGTCCTAAAGATGACCATTTTGACCCCTGTTCCAGACCTCCAATTGAAAAACTTAGAGAATAAAAGTTTTAGGTCTATTCGTCCTCGTTCCGGATCATCTTAAATCACCTCAATCGGAGTTTGTATGGAAACGTTATGGTCATTTTAGTAAAACTTGTCCGGTCAATTTTTTTCCCAAAATTGACTAAAGCATTACCCTCACGGGCGGGTTTTTTGTACTAGGGGCCCCACGATGGGGTCCTTCATTAATTCGCGATTTTTCATCCCAAACACTACCGAAAGCCAAATTAGGCCTACAAACTCCTTTCTAACAACCATACCAACCTACCCAAGGTGTAATATGTTTACAGAAATATAAACTAATGTTTCTAACACGTTTCTAACCATATAAACATCAAAGATTACAACCTTTAATTTCACTATTTCTCTTCTTTCTTCTTCTTTTGAAATTCATAGCGAAATACTTCGCTGTGAATTCGTTTTTAAACCAATTCAAGTAATTCCAATTGTGATAATCAATTTGATAGTTTCAAAAGCCATTTTTTCAGAAATTAATTCACAGAAAATCATTATGAACAAAATTCCTCTTGTTTATCAAAATTACATGGATTGAATTGCTAGAACAACCATATAACTCATAATCAAACACTATGAACATGATTTCATCATGTTCATCATATCTTTGTGAATTGAAACCTTTGAACAACTATAAAAATCTCATGTACGCATATACATGAAAACATATAAACACCATATATGCATATAAATTCACAATCATGAAAACCTAATTTTACAAAGACTCTAAATACAAAACATCCTAATTTAGTATAAGGGTTAGTTTGATACCTTTTTAGGTTGAATTAGGAGAAAAGATGGAGATGATGAAAGCTTTTCTTTTGTTTTCTCAAGGTTTCCCATTCTTCTTCTTCTTCTCTATATTCTCTCTTCTTCTCCTCTGTATTCTCTCTTCTTCTCTTTGTTCTTAGTTTAGACTTAGGTTTAGAAAACTAACGTAACTTAGTGTATATACAATATACATATAACACATATAATTATAGAATATGTAACTCCCAATATAATTACATATACTAATTATCAATTTAATATATAAGTTACAAAAATTAAAATTTTAAAATTCCTAAGGCTTGTTTGGCAAAACCATATTAAAATAATGACTTAATCATTCCTTAAGCCTTGTTTGGCAAAATAAGATTAAAATAAGAATTTCAAAAGCTCTAAGGTTTTGTTTGGTAAAACCAAATTAAAACTCTTTTAATTTATTTTCATAAGTCATTTATAATATAGTTTATTGTCCCACGTTGTTTACTTGGATTTCCATATCCAATCTTAATTAAATAAACTAATTACCACATACTAAATAAATTTTTCACTTATCCAAATATCATAAAATTATAATCTCATTATAATTTTATTAAATAATTAATATATCACTTTAATTATTAAATTATTTACATCAATATAGCAACTCATGTAATCTTTAACAACTCTCTAATTGTTAAATTAAATTAGAGTATTATCTAATAAATTTAATTCACAAATATATACTAACAACAATCACACAAATAAAATATTTATTTAATTTCATAAATATTTTAAATTACAAATAAAATTCTGGATTGTTACATCAAACATACGCATCATAGTCCACACGGACAGTACAAATAGAGACACCCCAGACGATGATTGTCCAGATATCATGGTCATCATTCGGGAGAAGGAGGACGACAACAACCCCTTCATCACAACCATCCACCAGGACTTCACCCTTGGCATTTGGAGCAACACTCCTTGCATTTGTCGACGAGGGTAAAAAGGGCAGAAACTCCATCTACCCTGTAGATAACAATAACTCCTTACTTTTTATGTACAATATTAGCAGTTGTTTTGACATTACATGCTAACACTTTGTATGATTGAACTGTTTCATATATTAAGTGAAAGCATTTTATTTCAGGACTCTAAAGTTAGATGTGCCTATACTTGTTGATGAGGTGCCTTTCTTCCACAAGGACTGTAACTTTGATGTAAAGTTGGACTCAGACTTGATGAAAATACAAGAGGACTATGAGATAACTCAGGAGATCAAAGAATGGGTCGAATACAAACCCAAGCCAAATCTTGATCAAATCACCTCTTTTAACCTCGGAACTTCAGAAAACCACAAACAAATCCAGATTGGTACGGACCTCACTCCAAACCAAAGGAATGACATGGTTACTGTATTGACCCAATTGCAGAATGTGTTTGCATGGTCTCATGAAGACATGGTCGGTTTGTCCACTGACATTGTTATTCATCACCTTCCCATCAAAGAGGGATTCAAGTCAGTCATGCAAAAGCTCAAGCGATTAAAACCTGAGTGGATTTTAAAAGTTAAAGAAGAAATTATGAAACAATTTCAAGCCGAAATCATTATGGTGTCAACATACCCTGAATGGCTATCCAATATAGTCCCTGTGCCCAAACCGGGAGAGAAGGTACTAGTTTGCGTGGACTACAGGGATCTGAATAAATCTCGCCTCAAAGATAGCTTTCCCGTGCCATTCATCCACATATTCATTGATAATACAACTCAATACAATATGTACTCCTTTGCTGATTGCTTTGTGGGGTCCATCAAATCATGGTTGCTGAAGAGGATCATGAGAAAACTGCATTCATCACTCCTTGGGGAACCTGTTTGCTATAGATGGTTGTCATTCAGCCTCATCAATGCCGGAGCTACATATCAGTGAGCCACGATGGCTCTTTTTCATGATTTAATGCACAGAGAGATACAGATCTATGTGGATGACATCATTGTCAAGTCCCGAAGGGAGGAAGACCACCTAGACTATCTCAAAAAGTTATTTAATAGGTTGCGTAAGTACAACTTCAAGTTGAATCCAGCCAAGTGCGCCTTTGGCGTCAAATCAGGCAAGTTGCTAGGATTTCTAGTCAGCCAAAAAGGGATTGAGCTGGATCCCACCAAAATTCCTCAGACAGAGAAGGAAATACGGGGATTTTTGGGTAGAATTAACTTCATTAGCAGATTCATCTCCCAACTCACAGCAACCTGTGAGCCTATCTTCAATTTGTTAAGGAAGAACTCCTCCATGAAATGGAATGATGAGTGTCAGAAAGCTTTCCTTACAATCAAAGAACATCTAGTCAAAGCTCCTATTTTGGTACCACCTAGGGATGATGTTCCCCTATTTATGTATATGTCCATCAATGACAATGCCATGGGCTGCATGCTGGGACAGAAAGATGATAAAGGCCAAAAGTGAGCTATCTATTACCTCAGCAAAAGATTCAGCAGCAGTGAACACAAGTACACTCTGATTGAGAAAACTTATTGTGCTTTAACATGAGCTTCCATGAAGTTACACCATTACCTCTATGGTCACACAACCCATCTCATATCCCGCATGGATCCTCTCAAGTATGTGTTCAGTAAACCCATGTGGAATTGCCGACTGTCCAGATGGCAGTTGATCTTACAACAATTTGACATCATCTACGTGATGCAAAACGTCTATCAAAGGTCAAGGAATTACGGATCAACTGGCCGCCGCACCTTCAGAAGACTTTAAACCCTTGGAAACATACTTCCCCGATGAAGGGGTTATGACAGTTTAACAACACCATCAGTACGATGCACACCAATCATGGAAGATATATTTTGATGGAGCTGTAAACATAAAAGGTTATGGGGCTGGAGCAGTTCTAGTATCCGTTATGGGGGAGCAGCATCCTGTCGCCGTCAAATTGCAGTTTGCTAACACTAACAACACAGCTGAGTATGAAGGCTGTATCATGAGGCTAAAACTTGCTCAATCAATGGGCATCAGACGGTTAACTGTCTTTGGGGATTTCGAATTGGTAATCAAACAAACCACATGAATCTATTACACCAAAGAGCTACATTTGCTGCCTTACCATCGTTAGGTTCTACAGATGGCTTTGGAGTTTGAAGAAATTTCTTTCCTCCACATTCCTCAGAATAGGAATGACTTTACGGATGCGCTAGAAATCTTGGCCTCTTTGATCAACATACTTGACAAGGAAAACATGCCAACCATCACATTTGCCCGACAAAAGGCACCAGCCTATGGGAACTATATTGGAGAAGTATCGGATGAGCTACCTCCCATCCAACACCCTTGGTATTAACATATCAAGGAGTATCTGCAAGATGGATCTACACCTGCTGAGGCGAGTTCAGCTGAAAGGAAGCGGATCCATCGAATGGCTATGAAGTTCTACCTGAGCGTAGACGTACTCTACAAAAGAGATGCAGGACTAGGTCTCCTCAGATGTTTGGACAAGGACCAAGCTCAGAGGCTCATGGATGAAACCATTTTTAAACTATTTATTTAATATAATTATTAAATAAATTTAATATTATTAATATAAAATTAATATCATTAATATTAAATTATTAAAAAAATTATCCTTTAAATATTAAAAGTTATATTTTATAACTTACAATATCTTTAAACACTTTATTTTCATTTTAAATGATTTTTATAATATTAAAATCATTTTAAACTAATTTATTTAATATAATTATTAAATAATTCTAATATCATTAATAGTAAATAATTAATGAAATTTACCTTTAAATATTGAAAGTTATATTTTATAACTTAAAATATTTTTAAATTATTTATTTTCATTTAAAATAATTTTCTAATATTAAAATCATTTTAAAACTAATTTATTTAATATAATTATTAAATAAATCTAATATTAAAATATAAATATTTTTCATGAAAAAATATCAAAAGTTATATTTTATAACTTAAAATATTTTATAACCATTAAATCATTTTTATATAATATTTAAATCATTAATTCTATTTTCCATAATTTATTTATTATATTTATTAAATAACTTAATTATCATTAATATTAATTTATTAATGAAATTTATCACAAAATATTAAAAGTCATTAAAAATAACTTAAAATATTTTCTAATAACATAATATAATTTTAAATGATTTTTCAAGTATTAAAATCATTTTTAAATAATTTATTTAATATAATAATTAAATAAATTACATACCTTTAATATTCTAAAATATTAAATATTTATGAAATATATTAAAAATTATTAAAAATTAATTTTGGATTTTAAACTAATTTTTAGGAATTTATTTTGTATTTTTCATAATTAAAAACTATTTATTACTAATTATTTAATAAAATAATTATTTTATAAAGTAACTGTCATAAAGATCGCTTTATAGCATACAGTAACTGTCATTATAGGTGTTCTTCGTGTTCATCATGAAACCTTAAATGCAAAGTCGATTAACGGATGGCATGTTTGATTACCACCAATACATGATCTTAATATTTTCTGGTCATTTAAAGTTTTAGAAATCTAGTACTTGTAGACACTCGAAATTTATGTACTACTGTCACTAACATTGTAGGAGGACAGATTCGTCTTTTAAGAGGGAACCGTGAAAGACAATCCAAATCCATCTGGGATACTCTAGGAAGTTCAAAGATCAACCCCGGATCACACTGGGAGTATCAGCCCAACCTCGGATGTAACCCCGAGGCATGCAGATCAAATACCGGAACACACACTGGAGAAGATCGATTAATCTCTGGAGATAACCCCGAGGTATCCAAATCTCGGCCCCAACCATGGAATAGCCACCAACCTTGGTGATAACCCCAAGGAATGCGTTTTGACAATAACCACGAAATGCTTGTTTCAAATGCGACCGCCTTCAATCTCTAAGGCCACAACGAGATACACTGTACCAACCGTCAATAACATCGGAAGACAGCACACCTCAAAGATGACAATGAGGACCTTCAACAAATTGCGGTAATCCAATCTCGGTGAAGCTCGAATAACGTCTGCTTTATCAAATTTAATCCGTGATAACACCCCGGTAGGGAAACATCGTCATCTCGCCCACACGATGCCACACCACATCGTCTCAACATCTCTACGCAACGATGTCCCACAAGACTAATCAATCCCGAGTGACTATTGTGCGGGGTAACGGATGAAAGTTGAAGCTTGAAGACCGGAGGGCATCGTCCCATCTTCAATGACTTCGTACAAACTCTAATCCCATGCCATCGTACAACTTTCAACAACGGCGGTCCGAAATAGGTCTTGTATACCTCAAACGGATGCCCGGATTGCACCACTTAAAGTTCGAGTGGACATTACAGTGCCTGAGTGCATGTACTTCGAGACGACCCGACCCAAAAAACCCGGGCCCACCCGGGTTGCCTCTGGTACACCTGCGGCTAAATTGCCTATAAATAGAGGGCTTGGGATGCCCATTTTGCAAGAGAAAAAGGCGAGGAATCCCTGCCCAATTTGCTCTGCACTCACCCCATGCAGTGTACTTTTCCCTTTTAAACACCTGTGAGCTCATATATAGCCCGTTTGTACCTACAAAAGTCAGTGTTTACCCACTCTAATGATATAGAAGTCTTCTTTGGCAGTCAACTATATGCCTTCTCACACACTTTAGAGTCTTTCTCTTCATCTCTGCACACACCCTTCTACACGTTGAGAGTCGTGTTGCTTGCTTTTGCCCTGACTTCGATCCGTGGTTTCATTTCAGTCTGTATATATACATATATTATATATATATATATTTATATATATATTGACTAACATTATCGAGTTATGCCTCGATTGAGCCTAGACTTCGGTCTGGAGCGTTTATTTGCTTTAATATATATATATATATATATATATGAATTGTGGTCGGACTCTGTTTGATGAGCCTGGATTTTACATCCGGTGCGTTTACTTTGTTTTTGTATATATATATATATATTTATATATATTAACTGTTGTCGAACTCTGTTCGATGAGCCTGGATTTTACATCCGGTGCGTTTATTGCTTATATATATATATATTCGCCCTACCTGGAGTTTCCTTCGTGGCAGTTGATCGTTTTTATAGCTTTATTTATATTTCGTCTCGCCTGGAGTTTCCTTCGTGGCGGTTGACCGTATTTACAACTTCATTTACATTTTGTCCCGCCTGGAGTTTCCTCCGTGGCGGTTGATAGCTTTTAACAGCTTTATTTGCATTTCTGATCCCCCATGAAGGTGCTTCGTGGTTGATGATCCTGTCTGTATATATATATATATATTTATAGCTTATATATACACACTCGCCATCGCTTTCATACAAACTCGGTATCGTATATGCCTTAGAATCATGTGATCACAGATTCAACCCATTGGATCTAGATTCGATTCCCGTGATGGACATTTTCAGCTGTAAGAATCTTGTGAATTATTCTGCAATGTCTGAATTTCCTTAGATGGTTTCCATACCCACGAGGAAGTCGGCATTATTTTGTACATTATTTTCGTACGGATGCCTCGCATCTTTTAAATAAAATCAATCAAGCCGAACACTTAATAAAATGGGAGTGTAAAAGGTCTCAATTACTATTGAACATCAGGGTTTGAAAAACCTTTTTATAAAACATCATTGTTATATCTTGCTAAAAACTGAATTTTTATATAAATTCAAACCCTTTGTATATAGGTTAGAACGAGGCCTCGCACTACTTCCAAAAAATAGCACATTGACCCACACACACACATATATTCAGATAATAGTTTCTTGAAAAGAGGCGGTCACCGTGGTAACACGGATGTCGGGGGGTGCCTAACACCTTCCCTCCGCATAACCAAGTCCTCGGACCCTAATGAATCTTGGTTTCACCGACCCGTATAGCAGTATCACATCATTGGGTCAATGTGCAAACCTTTTCTCGGTTGTGTTGGTACAACCATTTAAAAAACCAACTGGCGACTCTTAACAGTACATCGTCGACATTATACATGTTGGACCTTTTGTAGACACTAGAAATTTTCTGTACTATTGTTACTAACATTGTAGGAGGACAGATTCGTCTTTTAAGAGGGAACCCTGAAAGACAATCCAAATCCATACAGGATACTACCGGAAGTTCAACATCAAACTCCGGATCGCAGTCTGGGAGTAACCAAATCAAACCTCAGAGATAACCCCGAGGCCTGCAGATACAATACCGGAACACACACTGGAGAAGACCG
Organism: Panax ginseng; assembly: GCA_020205605.1. Lineage (NCBI taxonomy): Eukaryota > Viridiplantae > Streptophyta > Magnoliopsida > Apiales > Araliaceae > Panax > Panax ginseng. The sequence continues at coordinate 50,406,029 of CM035150.1, forward strand.
ATTAATCTCGGAGATGACCCCGAGGTATCTAGTCTCAGTCCCAACCATGGGAATAGCCACCAACCTTGGTGATGACCCCGATGAAATTTAAATAGATACACTTAGAAGCGGGGGGGGGGGGGGGTGAATAAGTGTAGGCACAAACTATGTTCAATTTTTGTTTTTAATGCACGTTAATTTCGGATTACCAAGTTAGGATATTATTGAGTTAATGATTTTACTAATGCAGAAAAATTGGATAGAAAAACAAAATAGACTCACAGAAAGCAATCACACCAACACCGGAATTTTTACGTGGTTCAACTACTACCCTCTAGAATAGTAGTCTAGTCCACATCCAATACCAACTAGTATTGGAGACTCACTTTTATTAAACTCTTCCAATTACAATACAAGTTCCAATAATCTGAACACTTGTGTTCCCTGTGCACCTATGTACACTTAAGCACCTATGCTTTCTTTATACTTGATTGTAAGAAATCAACAATTCAAGACAGATTTATATGTAATATTGACTGAGATAGGAAATGAAAAATACACACTAGAGGTCTAATGATCAAGCAATATATTACTCACCAACTTAAGGCTCTAGTATGAAATGATATGCAAGATGAATGTTTTACTAGGAATATTTTAGCAATGAACTCGTTAATCAATGTCTATCTCAATGAAAAACAATCTTGTAGGTTGTAAGCTTATCGGTTTACATGTATGTTTTTGTGTATACGTATTTGTTAAAGAGCTCGGTTTATATAGACGTCTCCCAAATAGCTCCGTTCTAACATTTTGCATGAATCTTAATGTCCTTCGTGAATCATGATATACTTAATTTGTTTTCCATCACGTAGATTACGAGATATCATGTTATCGGTAACTTTTGGCTAAATGATTTCTATTTACTTGATTTCTACGGTCCAATTTCTAAAATGCGGAAGTTAACTTCTAGGATTACCATAAATATTATTTGGCATGTTTCCATATTATCGAGCATTCATTGGACCGTTAGATTTGGCTAATTGGATTTCTCAAATCATGACCCATGATTTCTGCAGAGTCTGTTGATACACGCACCTTAATTAATTTCCTAGAATTAAGATGCTTAATTTATGAGCATGATCTGTGCAGCGTGAATTAATAGTAGAATCTATAATGTCATTGATTTATGCTTACCTTTTATACCTGCTGGCCGGTGTCCATATCTAACCATATATTTTCGCCTAAGTGAATCACTAGAATTATGGGGCAAGATTTATGGAGCATGATTACTGCTATATAATTTGTGAAAAATTATTCAATCAACTCGTTTCCTTAGTCATTTTGCATGATTTAAGATATGTCAAGTTGATGGTATGATATTTACTAAAATCAATGGGATACCGGCCCATGTATATTAGTGCAAGTGACTTAGCACGTGGTACCAAGTATGAGAATGCAATTATGTAATGCACATGTTCTAGAGCCTTATTTTGGAAAGCAATAAATGCTAAGATCTTACATATATTCCTAGGACTCAAATTTGCTTTTCTTTCTTCAAGGATGTCTTGGCTTTGTAATTTCTTCCTTGACGTTTTCTGAAGTTCCATATCTTTCCCTGAAATAATATAGCATCAATTAGAAATAATCGAGTCATCATTAAAACATGGAGTGTGACATAAGTCAACATTCTCCCCCTTTTTGATGATGACAATACAATAAATATAGCTCCCCCTAAGACTATGCACTTAAGGAGAGTTATGGCTCCCCCTTAGTTCATGCATACCTTGTACTGTATATGTGCAGTATTTTGATCAACCCTGCAAGTACTGGTTAGGCCTTAACATGTTAAGTAGAAAAGGCAGTAATGAAACACATCCATCATCCATCAAATAATAAGTTTAAACTAACAGTCTTAACAGCACAATAAAAATTTAAACCATAGTCTTAATCAAAACAATTGTCTTCTCTCCCTTTGGCATCCATCAAAAAGGATGGCTGGGAATGCCAAAAACAAAAGGAAAGGGAGACTAAGCGTCGTCCTCCTCAAGGTTGACATGATTGGCCTCGCGAGCTGTGAAGTAGGGGCGGTGAAGGCGGCGGTGTATGATCTCTTCCAGGGACATGGTATTGGCAAAGCGGGGTGGTAGAGCAATGAAGGTGGGAGGAGGTAATGGCAGGTCTAGAAAGTTGACTTGATATTCGGCCATCCAATTGTATTGGGGCTATCGAATTGTATGGCGCTTGAACTTGGTGCCTTGCGGTTCCCTCACTCAGTCATTCATGCGTCGCTCGGTGAACCGGCCCAGAGTCCCAACTTGGTTGCTGATGAACTTGAGTTCTGTGCTCAGCTGACAGGCATTGTGATTCATCTTGAGTTGGAGGGCTTCAACCATTACCCTGGTGTTCTGCTCGAAACCAGCTTGGAGGTCAATAAATTCATCTTCAATATTGCTAAACATGGCCTGGAGATCATTACACCGAATTGGTAGTTTGCCTTTTTCAAGGACCGAGAGACGGAGTTGGATGTCTTTGACATCAGAAGTGATTTGGGCTTGATTATCTGCTATGGTGTGAAGGAGAGTCAAAATTTCAGGGGAAGAAGGTAGGGAGATAGGAGGTATGGGTTTAGGTGTATCAGGAACCAGACGGATGAATTTTCCCTTAAGCAAGGTGAGATGAGCCCCTTTGAGATAATTTGAGTCTATGGAATTAGTTAAGGTGATACAACCTTCATTATCGAGTGGGATTTGGAAATGAGTGAAGAGTTTGGTAAGGAAACAACTGTAAGGCAGACATTTTTTGGAGTGTTTAACGCAATGGATCATGTGTTTTAGCATCATGAGGGAAAAGTTAAAAGGCTGGCCAGTCATTATTAACGCCACGAGGACTAAATCTTGATACGTGAAGTCTGCTCCACCACCGAGACGGGGGAGGAGATTGTAGCGTAAGAGTTTGTGAAGGACAATGGCAAGGGGGGACACTTCGATGGTTTTTGGAAGAGTGACAGAGGAGACTGTTGGGTCATCCAACACAATGCAAAGCTGGACTAAGGGAGACAAGGGAGTAGAGATTGGTCCTTTGAGAGTAAAGGGGCAGTCACCGGTGTAAGGAATGGACAGAATACTACCTAAGTCCATGGCTGTAAAAAACAGAGATTTCCCTTTCACAAAGGAGGTGTAGCAATCACTATTGTTCTCAAGATTTGTATAAAACTGCTGGACTAATTTTGGATAAGCGACCGAAGGAGGAGTGCTTAAAGAGGATAGACCACATGACTCAAAAAAGCGGTGTAGGGGTGAGTTTTGATAGTAAAACATGTCTATTGATTTTTCATAGACAAAGGTTTTGTGACATATGGATGACTTAAACCTAAGTTCAAAGTTGTGACCTCTAAAAAAATCATCAGGGATATCATGCAGTGAGACAGGGAGAGGGTTTACCGTCAGAGGAGGAGAGCTACGGGACGGATCCTTGATTATTCTTCGTTTAGTGACCGTGGAGGTCCCAATCGGTGGAGGAGAAGGTAGACTAGCCTCAGATTCAGCCGGAGAGGAGTCGCCTGAGATGGTTTGGACCGATGGCTACTTCCTTTGCAGGCGTCGAGAAGTAGTAAGATGAAGGGGTTGCGACGGTAGAGATATCTCTTCCTCTGAGTCGTCATGTATTTGTCTGGTTCGTCGTGTTTTCATCTTTGCGGTTGGGGTTAGGGAGACGAGAAAGAATTAGTAAAGTAGAGTTTTACCTTTTAAAAGACGTGTGTTACCGAGATTTGGGAAGTCGTGATGTCGTGTCTTGGGAATAAAGATCTTGGGCAGATTCAATGAACGTCATTATGGCCTATATATATGCCATGACTGTCTACTTTCCTTAACTCATGCAGATTGTGTTTATATCAGACACATCCCTAGTTCTCTTCTTAATGTACAGAACCGGTCTTCTCCTAAAGGTTTTGTAAAGATATCTGCTAATTGATGTTCAATAGGAATGAATATTAATCTTATTAAACCTTGGGACACATTGTCTCTAAGAAAATGGTGATGTACTTCTATGTGTTTTGTGCGGGAATTTAGTACTGGATTTTTTGAAATATCTATGGTGCTGGTATTATCACAGTATATGGGCACACTTTCACAAGTAATATCAAAGTCACACAATGTTTGACGCATCCATAAGATTTGGGGAACAAAGAACTTCCCGCTTTGCTAAGTATCCCCCTCTGTAGTGGATAGAAGCGGTGACGTCTATTTCTTGCTATGCCATGAGACAAGACTTTGGCCCAAAATGTACATGCACCGCTTGTGCTTTTTCTATCTATTTGACAGCCTGCATAGTCAGCATCTGAATAGCCCATTAGATCAAAATTATCGCATATTGGGTAGAACAATCCTAAAATTGTCGTACCACTCAAATATTTAAAAATTCGTTTAACTGCCTGTAAGTGAGATTCTTTTGGTTTGGCCTGAAACCGAGCACATAAGCAGATTAATCGTACATTATATCGTGTCTAAAAGCGAGTTAAATAAAGTAGGATCCAATCATACCTCTGTATTTTGTTACCTCTACGTCAGTACCTTTCTCATCTCTTTGTGAGTTTTATTGATGTACTCATTGGTGTGGACTTTGTGTTTGAATTGTCAAATCTGAATCTCTTTAGTAACTCTTTGTATACTTGGTTTGATGAATGAATATCCTTCATGATTTTGCTTAATTTGAAGGCCCGTAAAGTAGTTGAGTTCTCCCATCAAACTCATGTCAAATTCCTTATGCATGCATTTGGAAAACCACTCATAAAGGGAATTATTAGTAGCACCAAATATTATATCATCTACATATATTTGTACAATAATAATATCTTTACTTTGACGTTTAATAAACAGAGTGGAGTCGATTTTACCTCGTATGAACCCATTTGATAAGAGAAACTTACTTAATCTTTCGTACCAAGCCCTTGGGGCTTGTTTGAGTCCATATAGTGCCTTCTTAAGTTTGTATACGTAATGTAGGAACTTGTCATGCTCAAATCCAGTGTGTTTTTTATATACTTCTTCATTTATGTATCCATTGAGAAAAGCACTTTGACGTCCATTTGGTGTAGCTTGAACTTTTCGAAACAAAGTGAATGCTAGTAGGATCTGAATAGACTCCAAGCGAGCCTTTGGAGCAAATGTTTCTTCATAGTCTATTCCTTTTTGTTGATTGTATCCTTGAGCAACTAATCTCGCTTTGTTTCTAGTAATTATTCCGTATTCGTCAAGCTTGTTTTTGAATACCCATTTAGTTCCAATAATGGACACATCTTTTAGAGCAGGCATCAATTCCCATACTTGACATCTTTCAAATTGTTAAAGCTCTTCTTGCATAGCTAAAAGCCAGCTCTCATCGAGTATGGCTTCTTTGGCGTTCTTTGGCTCAATTTGGGATAAGAATGCTGTGAAAGAACACATGTTTTGAGATTTTCTTCTTGTTATAACTCAGTTGTTTATGTTTCCAATAATGTTCTCAGGTGGATGGTTTTTGATATATCTTCTTCGACTTTGGAAGTTGAATATCATGTATGACTTCTTCAAGAGATTGTAATTGTGGTCTTGTTGTTCATCCATTTCAAATTTATTTGGATATCTTTGGATATGCTCTCGATTCTCATATTAAACTTCTTTGGATAGAGTCTAGGTCTCGCCGCTTCTTCTCTATTTCCTCTTCTGGATTGATTCCATGATCTTCTTTGTTTTGCTTTATTTGGTAAATTTGGATTAGCAAAGTAGCTTTCTAATTCTCCCGCATCTTCTTCTTTTTCTTTGGAATATCATGGTTAGATTCGTTAAATTTAATGTGTATAGATTCTTCGATACATCTTTTGCACATATAAATCCGATATGCTCTACTATTTTGTGAGTAGCCAATGAATATTCCTCTGCATATGATCTAGCATCAAACTTGCTTAAATTTCCATTAGTGTTAAGAATAAAGCATTTAGATCCAAACACTTTGAAATAACTTATGTTAGGAAGTCGATTATTTAACAATTCATATGGTGTTTTTAGAATAATTGGAATTAATTAATACTCTATTTAGCACATAACATGTTGTGTTCATGACCGCCCAAAAATTTCTTAGGAAGTTTGCTTTCTTGAATTAGAGTTCTAATGCTTTCTTGTAGTGTTCGATTCTTCCTTTCTACCACTCCATTTTGTTGTGGAGTTCTAGGTGCTGAAAATTCATGGGATATTCCTTTTTGAATACAAAATGTGATAAAGTCTTTTTGAAATTTGGTACCATGGTCACTTCTGATTCTAATAAGATTAAGACTATATTTGGTCTCCAAATTTTTAATCAGTTTTTCAAACTCCTTAAATGCCTCATCTTTTGTTCTAAGGAATAATACCCATGTATATCTAGAGAAATCGTCGACTATTACAAAAGCATAGAATTTTCCATTTAGACTAGCATGCCTTTCAGGTCCAAATAAATCGAGGTGAAGCAATTGTAAGGGAGAAGAAGTTGATACCATGTTTTTAGCTGTGAATGACGTTCTTACTTGTTTTCCAAGTTGACAAGGTTCGCAGATACCTTTCTTTTCAAAATTCATTTTGGGTAATCCTCTTACTAGGTTCTTTGTTGACAACTTCTTGATTAGATCCATATGAACATGTCCCATCCTTCGATGCCATAGATTTGCTTCATCTTGAATGGTTGCAAGGCATAACTCTTCTTCCTATTTCTCAAAATCAAGAGTATATATATTCCCTTCCCTTTGGGCAACTAGAGCAGCTTTGTTAGTACCATGTGAAATTGTACATTTATCTTTTTCAAACTTTACTTGATGACCATTATCCATTAATTGACTAACACTTATAAGATTGAATTCTAGACCATTAACAAGATGAACATTATTAATGTTGATCTTACCATTACCGATTTTACCTTTCCCAATTATTTCGCATGATCGATTATCACCGAATGTAACAGTTCCATGTTTCTTGTTGACATTTAGTTTCACGAACTTAGATTTGTCTCCCGTCATATGACGTGAACATCCTCTATCAAGGATCCACTTTTGAGACGATACTTTGGCTTTAAGGCAAACCTGTATGAGAGAGATACAATTTATATTTTTGGTACCCATATCTTTTTGGGTCCACTTGTGTTAGTTGACGCCAAATCACTTTTTCTTAATCCATACAGCTTTTACTTAAATTTTTCTTTCTTGAAAGCGGTTTATCTCTAGATGTCCTTTAATGCCACATTTTTGCAAGACATAAAAGGTGTGCGAGAATTCAATTTGAATGATGATTTAGATTTTATCATTTCAACTTCTCTTCCTATGAGTTCGGATTGTAGCCTATGCCTTATTTATCAGAATCGGGTCTTTATTTTCCTAGCATAACATTTAAGTTTTCTTCCCCATGAACGAATTTAACTAGAGAGGTTTTTAAAGACTCTATTTCCTTTTGTAGGTTATTAGTTGGAGGAGTTTTATTACGAGATTCATCGCCAAAAGCATCAATGCACACATCTCTCATCTCTATCTCCTTTTTTAATTTTTCAACTTCATTATTTAGATGTTTAACCTTGTTGAACAATATTTTATTGAAATTTTCTAAATAATCATTTTTTGCTGATAAAATCTTTTCCTCATTCGTGTGTGTAGATTTTTTAAAATCTTTCTTTTCATCTATGAGTGCTTCCACTTCGCTCATTAGTGTGTTTACTAGATCTTTTAAGTACATATTTTTTTCTTTTAATTTTTCATTTTCTTGTTTCAATGTAATACTATCAGAAAGAGGTACCTTACAAGATTCACCTTCAATTCCCATAAAGCATATTTGCGCTAGTTCATCGTTTGCATCTATTTCCACTTCGGATTCTTCATCATCACTCCATGTTAGAAATGCTTTGTGCTTTTTGAACTCCTTGTTGCCTTGCTTTCCTTTGTTTTTGAGATGGAAGCAGTCCTTTTTGAAATGACCTGGTCGTCTACACTCGAAACATGTTTCCTCGGTTGGCTTTGGTTTGTATCTCTTTGTGTTGAAAGTATTTTTCCGTTGATTCTTCCTTTGAAGTAGCCCCTTAAGTCTACTTGACATCATGGCTATTTCATCATCCGAGTTATTTTTGAGTTCTTCTTCAATTCCTGCATTTAGAGCTAACACTTTCTTTCGAGGAACTTCTTCCTCGTCATCATATATTTTCAATTGATGTTCATATTCTTCTAGTTCACCAAAGAGAGTTAATGTATCCATAGAAGAAATATTGAGGGAATCTTGAAGAGTGGTAATTTTAGATGCAAACCTTTTGGGTATGGTATTCAAGTAGCTTACGATTGATTTCGCTTTGTGGGATTGTCTTGTCAAGTAGCTTTAAGGAATTTAATAAAGACTAGAAATCGTGCTTGGGCCATTTTGATCGTTTCCTCTTTTCGGTTTGAACAATTCGTAGTCATGCATGAGCATACTTAGCTTGACTTCTCGTGACTTTAGATGTTCCTTCATGACTTACAACTAAGGTGTCCCAAATCTCTTTTGATGTCTGCTACATGATGACACTTTATCTATTTCGGATTGCACCATGTCACCGAGGAGAGTGTTCATTGCCTTTGAATCATATGACACCATGTAAGTTTCGGTTGAGTCCATCTCGAGTAGAGTTTTTGGAGTACCATCATCTTTCCTTAGGATTACCGGTCCATTCTCTACCACCCACTGTGACACCCCCAAAATAGGTCTACATTCCCCATTCTGAGTTATCAATACCTGCATGTAAACAACTACAACTTTTTATTATTACAATAGTAAAGCGTGAGTTTAAATACGAGATATTGCCATCTAGACAATATCCACATACAAATAAATCCTCATCATAATTATTGATACATTATTTTACAACAATGGTGAGGACTACTAAACAACTCTCCCTAGAACTTTCATTCCATACCCAGGCTCGTACTTGCTATATTCTCGCCTCCCCGAGAAGAAAAATGGAACAAAAAGGAAAAGGGTGAGCTCGACTAGCCCGATAAAGAATATTATGACTAAGATAATATACAACAAAATTATCGTTAGTCTTCAACAGGAAAAATATAATAGAATACAATAGACAACAAGTTTTAAATCAATATTCATAATGAAATAATAATTCATTAGAAGAGTTAAGTAGAGAATGCAAACTACTATCTTCTATGTATGAATTTTAAAGTTCATCGTCTATTTTTATCCTGTAGCATCAATCAATATATATATCGGGATCAAATATTCATCCTTGCACTACATGTGCCAAGGACATTCACCGATTGGTCATGTTCATCTAAACACATGTTCATCTTTGCACTCACGGCCAAAGATATTCATCGAAATCATTCATCTTTGCACTACTGAGCCAAAGATATTCATCGAAATCATTCATCTTTGCACCATCGCCAAAGATATTCATCATAAATCATTCATCTTTGGACTATGGGCCAAAGATATTCAATAATATCATCATTTAAAGGCGAGGATGATGAAAATATTTTTTTAAAGAAACGAATCTAGTGAAACAAAATGACAAGGATTAAGGATTCGTACTTTGTTTTATCCACGTCCAAAAATACCTCAAAAATAATTATAGTGGTGTAAAATTCAAGAATGATCAAAACATGGATACAATCAAAGCTAGTATCCATAATAGATATTTTGGACAAAAAGAAGAAATTTTATTTTTCGATGAATAGTGCCGTATTCGTGAATAGTGCCGTATACGTGAATAGTGCCGTATACGTGAATAGTAACTCCGACACCAAAAGATAGAAATTTCACAAAAAACATCTTCACGCTTCGTGAATAGTACTCGTGAATAGTAACTCGTGAATAGTAACTCATGAATAGTAACTCATGAATAGTAACCCCGACATGAAAAAGTTCCAAATTTGATAAAAACTTCAGATCAATATTTCAGCATAATGATATTGAAGAAATAATATCATTACGAAAAAAAATAATATCCCTTACCTCGAAAGATCAAGATTTAAGCGAAATCTTTGGATATAGACTATATCTTGAACTTTCACCGTATAGCAATACTCAAAGTATACTCAAAATACTCACAAGAATACGCCGATAATATATAGAGAGAAAACTTGATTTTCGTGTGATTTTCAATTCTAACCTAAGCACCTATTTATAGGAAATTGCTTAGAACACCTAAAGCGAAAATTTAATATAATATTAATATATATAAAAATATTATCGTATTCCTTGAAATCTTAATCTCAAAGCAATTCACACATGCCAACCTTCTAGAAAAAAAATAAAAAAAACGTTTTCTAATTTAAAATAATTTAAACTTCCAAAATCAATTATTTTGAGCTTTCGTAACTTCAATAATTCATAATAAATAGCCTTTTTATCAGAAAATTCGAATCATGCGAGTTTTTATAGGAAATTCAATTCTCTACAATTTTGCAGAAGAAAGTTTTCCAAATTTCCAACAGAAATTGACCGAAATCCACAAACGGGTGATTTTAGAAATTTATACTCAAATTTCGGATCAATAAATGGGGTCCACCGAGCATGTTTAACATGTTTTAAACATTTATTGCACAAAAATACTCTTCCTCCTCAGTATACTCATATATCCCACATTCGTTGTAAAAATATCACCATTATTATATTATTAAAATATAATAATATATATTTTATTTTATCGAAAAAGATAAAATTTCAATTTTCAACAATTGTCACATTAAAATTTTCTCCATCTATATCCACATAAAATCAATATTTTCCTCATCATATGAATCAATAATTAATTATTCACAAATAATATTACAGTAATCACAATATTGACAACTGTGTGCGGTTCGAGGAAAAGAGGGGCTTTCCAATAAGAATTTCTCCTTCTTTGCCGCAATTAGGTGACCAAACCTCTCCTTAGACAGTAACTTTCTAGACATTGCCAATAATGTTATCTAATAATATTATTCGGATAATATGAATTATTGTTTCGACAATGAAAAAATCTATCGTGTAATGACAATTATTAAAACAAATGTTAATATAAAATATCAACGCACAATTATTGAATCAATAAAATAAAACACCTAACAAAGAATTACAGTAACCATTATTGAGTAGTGCCTTTCACGTAAGAGTCAATAATTGGTGCAATACTGGTGCTACCGCTCAACAACGCCAGCGTATTCGTGTGTTTTAACCATAAGTATTCCAATAAGTAAAAGCAGAACAACCACGCCGTTATTTTTAAACAACTTATATTTGTCATTTTCTTCCTCCAATAAGCTTTTCGTTATGGGGCCCACACATCGCTAGGCCGTCGCCGCACGAATATTCTGAACGAGACGAATATTCCACGACCAAACGAATATTCCCACAACAATGAATATTTTATAACCACTTGCTTATTTTGAAATATTTGCGTATTTTACCCGTAACTATCCACATTAATCACATCAACCCTTACTATTTCAAAATAATAATTAGAGGAAATTAAATTTCATTTATTAATTATTTGGGATCTTACAACCTCCCTCCTTACGAAATTTCGTCCTCGAAATTGACGACGCATACTGTGTTTCAAAAGATGAGGATACCTCGCTTTCATTTCCGTTTCCAACTCCCGTGTCATTTCCTCTATAGCATGGTTTCTCCACAAGACTTTAACTTGTGGTATGACCTTAGTCGTAGGGACATGCTCCTTCCTATCCAAGATCTTGACAGTACTTCCTCATACGTTAAGTCTTGGCTATCTCGTCGATTCTAACTCAATAACGTGATTCGGATCTTTCACATATTTACTGAAAGCATGAGATATGTGAAACACATTATGAACACGAGACATACTTGGAGGTAACGCGAGTCTATAGGCTACATTTCCTACTGGATTCAAGAATTTGAAATGGACCAATAAATCGTGGATTGAGCTTTCCTCTCTTCCCGAATCTTGTAACTCCCTTCCATGGGGCAACACGCAACAATACATGATCCCCTATACTAAATTCCACATCCTTTCGATGAAGATCCGCATAACTCTTTTGTCGATCTTGTGCCGTTTGTATACGTTGTCGAATCATTTGGATCTTTTTCGGTAGTCATAATCGCATTTTAACTCGGGTCCCAACAATGTTGCTTCACCCACCTCATCCCAACATATTGAGAGCGACACTTTTCGTCCATATAATGCTTCGAATGGGGCCACACCTATACTTGCCTGATAACTGTTGTTGTAGGAGAATTCCACCAATGGTAAATACTTATCCCAACTGCCCTTGAAGTCTAGGACACAGAGTCTTAATAAATCTTCAAGAGTTTGAATAGTCCTCTCCGATTGTCCGTCCGTTTGAGGATGGTATGCCGAACTGAATCTTAAATCCGTACCCATAGCTTTTTGCAAGCTAACCCAAAATCTTGAAGTGAATCTTGGGTCACGATCCGAAACTATGGATACTGGCATGCCATGCAATCTCACAATCTCATTTACGTACATTTGAGCAAGACGTTCAAGGGAATAAGTCTCCCGTATTGGCAAGAAATGAGCAGACTTGGTTAATCTATCAACAATAACCCAAATAGCATTTATGCCTTGAGAAACCGTGGGAAGTCCCGTAACGAAATCCATAGTAATGTGTTCCCACTTCCATTTCGGAATCTCAAGTGGTTGCAATGGTCCCTTAGGCACTTGATGCCCTGCCTTTACACGTTGACAAGTTAAACATGTTGAGATAAACTTTGCAATCTCTCTCTTCATATTGTTCCACCAAAATGTATGTCGAAGATCACGATACATTTTAGTACTTCCCGGATGGATTGCAAATGGTGTATTGTGTGCCTCCATCATAATCTTGTACTTCAAATCGTAATCGTTAGGAACACAAAGTCCGGAGTAGACTCAAGTATTCCTTCTTCATCAATTCTCGCCCTAATAGCTCCTTCTTGTACTTTCTTCTTCATATGCATCACTCCGGATTGGGTGGCTTGAGCAACCTTAACTTTTCTATTAAAGTTGACTCTACGCGTATATTTGACATCATCGCACTTTTCGTTCGTGATATGATCTTCTACTCAACGCTAACCTACCACGTTCGCTTTTCAGGATGGTATTGAATAGTGTGGTCGTAGTCTTTCAATAGCTCGAGCCAACGTCATCGCCGCATGTTAAGTTCTTTTTGAGTGAAGAAATATTTAAGGCTTTTATGGTCTGAATATATCTCCACTTTCTCTCCATATAGATAGTGCCTCCAGATCTTTAGCGTGAAAACGACTGCTGCCAACTCTAGATCATGAGTAGGATAATTCCTCTCATATTCATTAAGTTGTCGCGAGGCATAGGCTATGACTTTCCCACGTTGCATGAGAACACATCCTAACCCTTTGCCGAAGCATCGGTGTAGATAACAAATCCATCCGAACCAGATGGTATTGTTAGAACAGTCTTAGAAATAAGTCTCCTTTTAAGCTCTTGGAAACTCTTCTCGCACTCTTCGCTCCAAACGAATTTTGTATCCTTCCGAGTTAGATGAGTTAATCGGAGTAGCGATTCGAGAAAACCCTTCCACGAATCTCCGATAATAACCAAATTAAGCCCAAAAGCTACGTGCTTGATCCACCGACTTCGGTTGCTCCCAACTTTGTATTGCTTCAATCTTGGCAGGGTCAACAGATACTCCATGTTTTGACACACATGCCCAAGAAATGCTACTTCCTCAAAGCGAACTCGCATTTCTTTAACTTGGCATAAAGCTTGTTTTCACGAAGCCTTTGGAGTACCAACTTCAAATGGTGCTCATGATCTTCACGGCTTTTGGAATATATGAGGATGTCATCAATAAAGACAACAACGAACCGATCCAAATACTCTTTGAATACTCGGTTCATCATATCCATGAAAGCGCAGGAGCATTAGTCAATCCGAAAGACATAACTAAGAATTCATAATGCCCGTCATCGAGTTCTAAAGGCGCTCTTTGGAATATCCTCGGTTCTAATCTTTGATGATATCCGTAATCTAAGATCGATTTTTGAAAAGAATTGTGCTCCTTGCAATCGGGTCAAACAAGTCATCAATACGAGGTAGAGGATACCTATTCTTGATAGTGACATGGTTCAATTTCGATAGTCAATACAAAGTCGCATACTCCCGTCTTTCTTCTTTACAAATAAAATAGGAGCACCCCAAGGAGATGTACTAGACGAATGAAACCAATGTCCAACAACCCCAGTAGTTGGACCTTTAACTCTGAAGTTCAATAGAGCCATTCGATATGGGGTTTTAGAAATGGGCTTTGTACTAGGTTCAAGGTCAATAAAGAATTCAACTTCACGTTTTGGGGGTGAGCAGGGAAGTTCTTCAGAAATCGTCGGGAAAGTTAATAACAACAGAATATTATTCAATTTTGACGTGTCTTTATTCAAATCCATAACATGGGCTAAGAAAGCTTGACATCCGCTTTTTAATAAGCGAATAGCTTTATGATTAGATATGACGATGATTGATTTTAATGGTTTAGTTGCTCGAATTGAACAACAAAGTTGTTTAGGAATATGAAAGCTAACAACCTTACTTAAAACAATCAATTTTGGCATGATGAGTAGTTAACCAATCAATCCCTAAAATCACATCAAAAGCAAGTATCTTTAAAGAGATAAGGTCATTGGTAAGATAAGGGTGCCAACATGGATTAGACAAGATTTATAAACGATGGATGTGATGAAAGTTTCTCCCTATCGGAGTTTCCACAGATAGGTCAAAGTCTAATTTCTCCGGAGTCAAGTTTAAACGTTGAGCACAAGCAGGAGAGATAAATGAATGGGTAGCACCGGTATCTAGTAAAGTATAAACTTCACAAGAATTTATAAATAGCTTACCCGTGATCACCTCGTTTGGGTTCCTCGCATTTTGACCAGTCACAACAAACGCTCTTCCAGGAACCGTTGACTTTGACTTTTCTGGGACAGTCTTTTGAGTCACCGTCCCCGCTGAACTAGGTTTCGCTACCGTGCAATTTCGAGCGATATGTCCTTCCTTTCCACAATTATAGCATACCAGGCTAGCGTAAGGCGATTTGGTGATATGTCCCTCTTTTCCACATTTATAGCATATGACCGGTGGTCGTTCTCCTCCCTTGGAACCAGTTGCTGCTGGCACTGTCGTCTTCACATGGTCGTTGTTGAATCTCCTCTTTTTAAAATCTCCTCCTGACTCGCTTCTTCTATTTTCATGGCCATGATTACCACCAGAGTGGTTACCATTTTTGTCCGCCTTTTTCTTTCTCCACTGATTATTGTTGTTTTGTTGACTGCTATCTCCGGTATGATCCTGATTGTGGTACCTCGGTTGACCGTACTCGTTATCTCGCTTCTAACAATTGAGCCACATTAACAACATCTCGAATAGAGAGAAAATTTATGAGAGATGAGATCTTGACGTATCGGGTTTCAAACCTCTCGTAAACATCATCCATCATCGTTCCTCATTCTCCACCAAATGAGGTGCAAACACGGATAACTCTGCAAATTTTGCCTCGTCTTGAGAGACTTGAAATCATGTTGTTCTCGCTCGATCTAATAAACTCCACTTCCTTCATATGACGAACACTTTCGGGAAAGTATTTGTCATTAAATAGTTTCAAAGCGTCTCCCAAGACATCTTTGGCGGTATTGGATGGGTACGCTTCACGAGACTCCCACAGTGAGTTCCGCCGCGCCACGGAACATAAAGGTGGCGAATGGAACCTTTCTGCTCTCTGTGCATCCCAAGACATCGAATATCTTGGTAATTTGCTTGACCCATGTTTCGCCATGATCGGATCGGCTTTCCTTAAATTCTCAGTGGTCCCAACTCTTTGAATCATTGGTGTGACAACCCGTGAATTGCTATCATTTCCTCCTATGTTTTGAACACGAGTCTCCCTCGTCTGATTTTGCATGAACTGCAAAAAGCTTCTAAATATCCCCTCGTTCATCATCTGCTCAGTGGTGTTGTTCACAGGAGGAACATTGCCAGCCTGTTGCACGTTCTCCTCGTTGGTGAGTACAGGCGTCTCCACGATCTCATTTCCATTGTTAATATTCTCAGTCGACATTCTCAAATACTGTCATAAAACAAGGGTTAATTAAGGAAATCAATATATCACATAATATCCCTATATACTGACCAACTATCAAATAAGCTTAGGTAGGACACACTAGCGAAAGATTTACTCGTCTCTCCCCTCCTAGTTCTATTCCCCGATCTCGCCATAGAGATCATATCCTAAGCTCGATACCAACCTGTGACACCCCAAAAATAGGTCTACATCCCCCATTACGAGTTGTCAATACACTGCATGTGAAACAACTACAACTTTATTATTACAATAGTAAAACTGTGAGTTTAAATATAGATATTGCCATCTAGACAATATCCACATACAAATAAATCCTCATCATAATTATTGATACATTATTTTACAACAATGGTGAGGACTACTAAACAACTCTCCCTAGAACTTTCATTCCATACCCCAGGCTCGCATTTGCTATATTCTCGCCTCCCGAGAAGAAAAATGGAACAAAAAGGAAAAGGGTGAGCTCGACTAGCCCAATAAAGAATATTATGACTAAGATAATATACAACAAAATTATCGTTAGTCTTCAACAGGAAAAATATAATAGAATACAATAGACAACAAGTTTTAAATTAATATTCATATGAAATAATAATTCATTAGAAGAGTTAAGTAGAGAATGCAAACTACTATCTTCTATGTATGAATTTTAAAGTTCATCGTCTATTTTTATCCTGTAGCATCAATCAATATATATCGGGATCAAATATTCATCCTCGTGACTCTGAGCAAGGACATTCACCCGATTGGTCATGTTCATCTAAACACTGTTCATCTTTGCACTACGGGCCAAAGATATTCATCGAAATCATTCATCTTTGCACTACTGAAAGCAATAGATATTCATCGAAATCATTCATCTTTGCACTCTTCGCCAAAGATATTCATCATAAATCATTCATCTTTGGACTACAGCCAAAGATATTCAATAATATCATCATTTAAGACCGAGGATGATGAAAATATTTTTTTAAAGAAACGAATCCGATTGAAACAAAATGACAAGGATTAAGGATTCGTACTTTGTTTTATCCACGTCCAAAAATACCTCAAAAATAATTATAGTGGTGTAAAATTCAAGAATGATCAAAACATGGATACAATCAAAGCTAGTATCCATAATAGATATTTTGGACAAAAAGAAGAAATTTTATTTTTCGATGAATAGTGCCGTATTCGTGAATAGTGTCAGATATCGTGAATAGTGCCGTATCACGTGAATAGTAACTCAGAACACCAAAGATAGAAATTTCACAAAAAACATCTTCACGCCGTGAATAGTATTCGTGAATAAGTAACTTCGTGAATAGTAACTCATGAATAGTAACTCATGAATAGTAACCTGAGCATGAAAAAGTTCCAAATTTGATAAAAACTTCAGATCAATATTTCAAAGATAATGATATTGAAGAAATAATATCATTACGAAAAAAAATAATATCCCTTACCTCGAAAGATCAGTACTTCTAACTGGAATACTGGATATAGACTATATCTTGAACTTTCACCGTATAGCAATACTCAAAGTATACTCAAAATACTCACAAGAATACGCTCGATAATATAGAGAGAGAAAACTTCAGTTTCTGGTGTGATTTTCAATTCTAACCTAAGCACCTATTTATAGGAAATTGCTTAGAACACCAAAGCAGAAAATTTAATATAATATTAATATATATAAAAATATTATACGTATTCCTTGAAATCTTAATCTCAGCAATTCACACATGCCAACCTTCTAGAAAAAAATAAAAAAAATGTTTTTCTAATTTAAAATAATTTAAACTTCCAAAAATCAATTATTTCGGAACTTCAATAATTCATAATAAATAGCCCTTTTATCAGAAAATTCGAATCTCATGAGTTTTTATAGGAAATTCAATTCTATACAATTTTGCAGAAGAAAGTTTTTCCAAATTTCCAAATGAAATTGACCGAAATCCACAAAGCGGGTGATTTTAGAGGCTATACTCAAATTTCATCGATAAATGGGGTCCACCGAGCATGTTTAACATGTTTTAAACATTTATTGCAACAAAAAATACTCTTCCTCCTCAGATACTCATATATCCCACATTCGTTGTAAAATATCACCATTATTATATTATTAAAATATAATAATATATATTTTATTTTATCGAGAAAAAGATAAAATTTCAATTTTCAACAATTGTCACATTAAAAATTTTCTCCATCTATATCCACATAAAATCAATATTTTCCTCATCATATGAATCAATAATTAATTATTCACAAATAATATTACGAGAATCACAATATTGACAACCGTGCAGGTTCCGGGAAGAGGGGCTTTCAATAAGAATTTCTCTCATTGGCGCAAGCAATTAGGTGACCAAACCTCTCCTTAGATGAGAACTTTCTAGACATTGCCAATAATGTTATCTAATAATATTATTCAGATAATATGAATTATTGTTTCGACAATGAAAAATCTTGTGTAATGACAATTATTAAAACAACAAAGAATATAAAATATCAACGCAAACAATTATTGAATCAATAAAATAAAACACCGAAGCGAGTAATTATCGTAACCATTATTGAGTAGTGCCTTCTTACGTAAGAGTCAATAATTGGTGCAATACCGCAGTGCTACCGCTCAACAACGCCAGACATTCTTGTGTTTTAACCACCCGGGTATTCAACGATGTAAAGCGGTAATAACTACGCTGTAGTTATTTTTAAACAACTTATATTTGTCATTTTCTTCCTCCAATCGCTTTTCGTTATGGGGCCCACACATGGCTGCGCCGTCGTCGTATTAATATTTCCCGACAGTACGAATATTCCACGACCAAACGAATATTCCCCGACAACAATGAATATTTTATAACCACTTGCTTATTTTGAAATATTTGCGTATTTTACCCGTAACTATCCACATTAATCACATCAACCCTTACTATTTCAAAATAATAATTAGAGGAAATTAAATTTCATTTATTAATTATTTGGGATCTTACACCCACCATTCCCATGGGTCTCGTTTTAGATAGATCCTTATCCGAAATTTCCAGAAGGTATAGTTTTCAGTTCCAAAGAGTAGTGGAGGTCGGTTTGTTGATTGTCCCTCGTGATGAGCGCTTCCAAGTTGTGCCATGTCAGAATCTTTCCCTACAAGTCACCTTTAAGACCAAGATAAGTAGTGCCAAGCTTTGATACCAAATGAAATTTAAATAGATACACTTAGAAGGGGGGGTTGAATAAGTGTAGGCACAAACTATGTTCAATTTTTGTTTTTAATGCAGCAAGCTGGATTACCAAGTTAGGATATTATTGAGTTAGCTGATTTTACTAATGCAGGCAGCTAGATAGAAAAGAAAAATAGACTCACAGAAAGCAATCACACCAACACCGGATTTTTTACGTGGTTCAACTACTACCCTCTAGAATAGTAGTCTAGTCCACGTCCAATACCAACTAGTATTGGAGACTCACTTTTATTAAACTCTTCCAATTACAATACAAGTTCCAATAAAACATCATATATTTAGATAATAGCACATTGAGCATCAGGGTTTGAAAAACCTTTTTATAAAACATCATTGCTATATCTTGCTAAAAACTGAATTTTTATATAAATTCAAACCCTTTGTATATAGGTTAGAACGAGGCCTCGCACTACTTCCAAAAAATAGCACATTGACCCACACACACACATATATTCAGATAATAGTTTCTTGAAGAGAGGCGGTCACCGTGGTAACACGGATGTCGGGGGGTGCCTAACACCTTCCCTCCGCATAACCAAGTCCCCGGACCCTAATGAATCTTGGTTTCACCGACCCGTATAGCAGTGTCACATCATTGGGTCAATGTGCAAACCTTTTCTCGGTTGTGTTGGTACAACCATTTAAAAAACCAACTGGCGACTCTTAACAGTACATCGACGACATTATACATGTTGGACCTTTTGTAGACACTCGAAATTTTCTGTACTATTGTTACTAACATTGTAGGAGGACAGATTCGTCTTTTAAGAGGGAACCCTGAAAGACAATCCAAATCCATACGGATACTACAGGAAGTTCAAGATCAAACTCCAGGATCGCGATCAAGAGTAACCAAATCAAACCTCGGAGATAACCCCGAGGGCTGCAGATCTAATCTGGAACACACACAGGAGAAGACCCGATTAATCTCGGAGATGACCCCGAGGTATCTAGTCTCAGTCCCAACCATGGGAATAGCCACCAACCTTGGTGATGACCCCGATGAAATTTAAATAGATACACTTAGAAGGGGGGGGGGGTTGAATAAGTGTAGGCACAAACTATGTTCAATTTTTGTTTTTAATGCAGCAAGCTGGATTACCAAGTTAGGATATTATTGAGTTAGCTGATTTTACTAATGCAGGCAACTGGATAGAAAAACAAAATAGACTCACAGAAAGCAATCACACCAACACCGAAATTTTTACGTGGTTCAACTACTACCCTCTACAATAGTAGTCTAGTTCACATCCAATACCAACTAGTATTGGAGACTCACTTTTATTAAACTCTTCCAATTACAATACAAGTTCCAATAATCTGAACACTTGTGTTCCCTGTGCAGCTATGTACATTTAAGCACCTATGCTTTCTTTATACTTGATTGTAAGAAATCAACAATTCAAGACAGATTTATATGTAATATTGACTGAGATAGGAAATGAAAAATACACACTAGAGGTCTAATGATCAAGCAATATATTACTCACCAACTTAAGGCTCTAGTATGAAATGATATGCAAGATGAATGTTTACCGGAATATTTTAGCAATAGCAACTCTGTTAATCAATGTCTATCTCAATGAAAAACAATCGTGTAGCTTGTAAGCTTATCAGTTTCTGTGTATGTTTTTTGTGTCTGTATTTGTTAAAGAGCTCAGTTTATATAGACGTCTCCCAAATAGCTCCGTTGCTAACATTTTGCATGAATCTTAATGTCCTTCGTGAATCATGATATACTTAATTTGTTTTCCATCACAGAGATTCTGAGATATCATGTTATCAGTAACTTTTGGCTAAATGATTTCTATTTGCAGATTTCTACGGTCCAATTTCTAAAATGTCGGAAGTTAACTTCTAGGATTACCATAAATATTCGCTGGCATGTTTCCATATTACTGAGCATTCATTGGACCGTTAGATTTGGCCAATTGGATTTCTCAAATCATGACCCATGATTTCTGCAGAGTCTGTTGATACACGCACCTTAATTAATTTCCTAGAATTAAGGTGCTTAATTTATGAGCATGATCTGTGCAGCGTGAATTAATAGTAGAATCTATAATGTCATTGATTTATGCTTACCTTTTATACCTGTTGGCCGGTGTCCATATCTAACCATATATTTTTGCCCAAGTGAATCACTAGAATTATGGGGCAAGATTTATGGAGCATGATTACTGCTATATAATTTGTGGAAAATTATTCAATCAACTCGTTTCCTTAGTCAGTTTGCATGATTTAAGATATGTCAAGTTGATCGTATGATATTTACTAAAATCAATAGGATACCGGCCCATGTATATTAGTGCAAGTGACTTAGCACGTGGTACCAAGTGTGAGAATGCAATTATGTAATGCACATGTTCTAGAGCCTTATTTTGGAAAGCAATAAATGCTAAGATCTTACATATATTCCTAGGACTCAAATTTGCTTTTCTTTCTTCAAGGATGTCTTGGCTTTATAATTTCTTCCTTGACGTTTTCTGAAGTTCCATATCTTTCCCTGAAATAATATAGCATCAATTAGAAATAATCGAGTCATCATCAAAACATGGAGTGTGACATAAGTCAACACCCGAGGAATGCAATTTCGGAGATAACCTCGGAAATGCTTGTTTCAAATGCGACCATCTTAAATCTCGGCGCTCACAACGAGATCCACTGTACCAACCCGGCGACAACATTGGGAAGACATGCACACTTCAAAGATGATAATGAGGACCTTCAACAAATTGCAAGATTCAATCTCGGTAAGCTTCTGAGTAACGCGTCGCTTTATCATTTAATCCGTGATGACACCGGTGAGGGGAAACATCGTCATCTTGCCCACACGATGCCACACCACATCGTCTCAACATCTCTATGCAACAATGTCCCACAAGACTAACCAATCCCGAGTGACTATTGTGCGGGGTAACGGATGAAAGTTAAAGTCAAGACAGGAGGGCATCGTCCCATCTTCAATGACTTCAGACAAACTCTAATCCCATGCCATCGCATACAACTCTCGACAACGGCGGTCTAAAATAGGTCCTCAGATACCTCAAACGGATGCCCGGATTGCACTTACGAAAGTTTGAGTGGACATTACAATGCTCGAGTACACGATTGCCGAGACGACCGACCTAAAAAACCCGGCCAACCGGTTGTTTCTCTGTACACCTCAAGGCTCACCAGCAGTACACCTGCAAACTCATATGCCTATAAATAGAGGGCTTCGGGTGCTGATTTTGAAAGAGAAAAAGGCGAGGAAGCCCTGCCCAATTTGCCCCGCACTCACCCCATGCAGTGTACTTTCCACTTTTAAACACCTGTGAGCTCATATATTGCCTCTTTTGTACCTACAAAAGCCTGTGTTTACCCACTCTAAAGATATAGAAGCATTCTTTGGCAGTCAGCTGTAAGCCTTCTCACACACTTTAGAGTCTTTTTCTTCATCTCTGCACACACCCTTCTACACGTTGAGAGTCGTGTTGCTTGCTTTTGCTTGGACTTCTATCCGTGGTTTCATTTCATCAGATATATATATATATATATATATATATATATATATATATATATATATATATATATATATATATATATATATATATATTGACTAACATTATCGAGTTATGCCTCGATTGAGCCTAGACTTCATCTGGAGCGTTTATTTGCTTTATTATATATATATATATATATATATATATATATATATATATTAACTGTGTGTTGAACTTTGTTCGATGAGCCTAGACTTCGGTATGGAGCGTTATTCGCTTTTGTATATATATATTTATATATATGAACTGTGGTCGGACTCTATTCGATGAGCCTAGATTTTATATCCGGTGCGTTTACTCGCTTTTGTATATATATATTTATATTTATGAACTGTGGTCGGACTCTGTTCGATGAGCCTGGATTTTATATCCTATATGTTTATTTATATATATATATATATATATATATATATACTTATATATATGAACTGTGGTGAACTCTATTCGATGAGCCCGGATTTTACATCCATATGCGTTTATTGCTTTTTTATATATATATATATATATATATATATATATATATATATTCGCCCCGCTCGAGTTTCCTTCGTGGCGATTGATCGCTTCTTATGCCTTTTATTTACATTTCGCCCCACTTTGAGTTTCCTTCGTGGCCTTTGATAGTATTTATGACTTTATTTATTGTTTCGTCCCCTTTGGAGTTTCCTCCGTGGCGGTTGATAGCTTTTTACAGCTTTAATTACTGTTTTGATCCCCTATGGAGGTGCTTCATGGTTGGTGATCCTGTCTGTATATATATATATATATATATATATATATATATATATATATATATTTACTGACTTTTATATATATATACCGCCATCGCTTTCATACAAATTGAAGTATTCTGTGCTCCTAGGAATCATGTGATCACAGATTCATTCCATTGAATCTAGATTCGGTTCCCGTGATGGACATTTTCAGCTGTAAGCAGCTTGTAAATTATCTGCGTTGTCTGAATTTCCTCAGATGGTTTCCATACCCACGAGGAAGTCGGTATTATTTTTGTACATTATTTTCGTACGGATGCCTCGCATCCGTCAAATAAAATCAATCAAGCCGAACACTTAATAAAATAGGAGTGTAAAAGGTCTCAATTACTATTGAGCATCAGGGTTTGAAAAAACCTTTTTATAAAACATCATTGCTATATCTTGCTAAAAATTGAATTTTTACATAAATTCAAACCCTGTGTATATAGATTCGAATGAGGCCTCGCACTACTTCCAAATAACAGCACATTGACCCACACACACACATTCAGATAATTGTTTCTTGAAGAGAGGCGGTCACCGTGGTAACACGGATGTCGAGGGGTGCCTAACACCTTCCCCCGGCATAACCAAGTCCCCGGACCCTAATAAATTTTGGTTTCACCAACCCGTTTAGCAGAGTCACATCACTGGGTCAATGTGCAAACCTTTTCTCGGTTGTGTTGGTACAACCATTTAAAAAACCAACTGGCGACTCTTAACAGTCCCATCGTCGACATTATACATGTCAGACCTTTTTCACTTATTTTTTCAAACAAATCTCACCTAAAATGAGAACACCAAAGAACAAGTAACGGAAAGGGACATCCTAAAATCCCGACATCGACAGGTGGCGACTCTGCTGGGGACTCTAGTAAGAGGACTTAAGCCGCTATTACAATCTTTTCAAAACTGTTATCTGCTTGTGTGTGGATGTTGCATTTACATTTTTGATAAATGTGTACGAATGCATTTCCTTATTGCAGTTAGTGCTTCGCACCATAACTGCTTGTGATGTTAGTGCCTCGCACCATAACTGCTTGTGATATTAGTGCTTCGCACCATATCTGCTTGTGATATTAGTGCTTCGCACATGTCTTCATTTTCATACGGTGAGACGCGATGTATGTGAATGTATGTTGTGTGGTCCCTCCACCGGAGGAGGCTATCCGTCTTGTGTTTGATTCTTTGGACTCATGAGAAGACTAATTCTCCGAGGCTCAGGAAAGGCACCACCCAAATTCACTCCAGTTGAAAGACCGAATTAACTTCCCGTCAAGTAGATTGCGATGATTTGGGAACCTTCATGCCAAAAAGCCGCGAGAGTAACCTATGATAGGTCAGCCTCTGATAAACCCAAAACGGAGGAAAGTCTCTTCATGCTCTCATTTCAAATTACTTGTAAACACAAATACTTGTAATTTCATTCCATATCTATCTCCATGTAATGAGAAATATGAAGAAATGTGTACACATACATATTTTAAACATGCTACAAATAACTGACATCCGTTGTGCAGGATAAAATTCCTAAAATGGATACATCACATAGCATGTTATTATATATATTCCCTAAAGACTAAATTATACAAGTCTTTCGAAGGGAACCAATCGGACCTACTACCCGTTCAAAGTCCAAAAAGGCAACATGCCTACAGTCAATCATGTCGTCATTCGACCAGACTGAACTTAATCCAGTTTCTCGCAAAAATTCGACGGATTAAGCAAACAAATTACAGATTTGGCTGTTCTACTCAAAGAATTACACCAGTCCAATCAGGGTCCAAAAATACCCGTACATGATGAATCCTCCACACAAGGGGGAACCCAGGTCATTATAATACCTGAATTACAGTTGGATACGACTAACAAAACTCATGATGCTGCCCATCCCACTGGAGATCCAGACACTGGTGACATCAAAAAGAAAGTCCTCCAAATGGAAGAGACCCTTCGTGCTATTAAAGGAATTGGAATGCACAGGAGTGTTTCATATGCTGATCTGTGTATTTTTCCTGGTATTCATTATCCAGAAAAGTTTAAAACTCCTGACTTTAAAAAATATGACGGGTTAGGAGATCCTTACACACATTTAAAGGTGTTTATTGGAGAACTTGGATCCTATGCAGAGGACGAAAAACTTAGAATGCAATTGTTCCAGAAAAGTCTAATTGGAGAAGCTCGGTCGTGGTACACAAGATTAGACAATTCAAAGATCCATAGTTGGGAAGAGCTAGCACATGCTTTCCTCACTCAATACAGCTTTCAAACTCAGATGGCTCCTGATCGGTATCAAATTACCAAGATCAAGAAATAGTCTAATGAGTCTTTCAAAGAGTATGCTCAAAGGTGGAGACGTCTGGCTGCCCAAGTTAGTCCTTCCATTACAGAATCAGAGCTAGTCATGACTGTCATAGACATACAAGAAGCGCCTTTCTATGAAAAAGTTTTAGCAAGATCCAGAATCGTTTTTCTCGAAATGGTCAAATATGGGGAGATGGGTGAGATGGGATTGAAGTCCGGAAGATTCAAGACCTAGTCAAGACTCAAAGTCGTTGTGGATCACATCCAACTGGAAATTATGGGAACAACTTTGAGGGTCCATAAAAAGAAAGAGGAAGATGTTTCCCGATACTACGAGGGCAAAAAGGCAATCAAAACATGCCTATTCAAAGGAGAAACTACACTCCCTTTCCAAAGACAGTCTCGCAAACCCTCCAAAGACTAAAAGGTGGAGAAGTCAAACGCCTCGAGTGTTTACACCCTTAGGGGATACCCTCGAGAACATTCTTAATCTTCTGACAACACAGAAGAAAATTACGCATCTTCTTCCACTAGCCAACCCTAATGGACGGGGTTTCAATGCTGCTAGGAAATGTGCTTATCATGCCGGGGCACCTGGACATGATACTCAGGATTGTTGGGCCTTGAAACACAAGATCCAGGACCTAATAGACAACGGGGCGATCGTAGTCACCAAACCCAATCAGCCTCATGTTCAAGACAACCCTCTTCCTCAACACAAAGAAGAAGAGGTCAACATGATTAATTGGAGCAATGGACAGAGTTCCAACTTCAGTTGTGAATCTTCCCATACCCTCAAAGACGGTGATGACATATGGGATTATGCCAAGTTCCAATTCACAATGGAATGAAAGATGAAAGCTCTCTGCAAACAAATTGAACAATTGGCGGAACTGGTGACTTATCAGCATCAAGTGACTTCGTCAATTAATCACCAGAGCATGCCAGTCTCCTACCTATTGTCATGAATATTCCCTCGTCACTTTCAGAAAATGAAATGCTTGAAAGACAAAGTGACAAAGAGAGAAAATGCCAAGCCCCTCGGGATTTTGCCAACAAAAGGGAATTCACCTATTTGGGCCAACCTATGGAGGAAATCCTTCATATGTTAATCAATGAAGGAAGGATCAGTTCCCTTCTACCTCCAATCAACCCCCGTTTGGGACGGTACAACTCTGATAGAGTATGTCAATATCACTCCCAGTCTCGCGGTCACAACACAGAAGAATGTTGGGCACTCCGCCACCTTATTCAAAATTTAATAGACAGTGGTGTACTGCGCCTGGCAGATAACGACACTGTGTTGCATGCAAGTGAGAATGCAGGCCCTACTAAGTGGAAAAGTGTGGTAGCAGTCATATCCACTAAAACTGATGGGATTAATAAATTACTCACAACGCCAACAATTCAACTCAAGGGAGGCAACAATCCTTTGAAAGTGGCCGCTCCCGAGCCAATCAACTTGCCGTGCAGAGCACAATATCCTATTGTTAGCTTGCGCAAGGTTCCATGGAATTATGGAGAAGGTGAAGGATCCACCTCACATACAACTGCTGCAGTGTCAAAGGAAAATCCACTGTATCTCCCCCATCGGGTGATGAAGCCCACCACCAAATCAAAGGGGAAAATACCCATGGAGAAGATTGAAAAATTCCTCCGCGCTGTGGGTCATAATGAAGCTGCGGTGGTTTTAAGCTTGAAAGAAGCTCCACAATAAATATCAATTTTGGACTTGGTCCTAACTTCCGAGAATCACCGGAAGGTCTTTTTAAAGGTTCTAGAAGAAGCCTATCTCCCGACATCAGTGGATACGGAAAAGTTTTAACATATGGTTGATCACATTTTCAACAACAATGTGATATCCTTCACTGATGATGACATACCGCCCGAAGGGACCGGTCATTGCAAACCGTTGTACATTGCGGTCTTGTCCTTCGGATATATGGTAGCTGGAGTCTTAATAGATGGAGGTTCCTCTCTGAATATCTGCCCATACACTACCTTGGTGAAAATGAATGTCAATCTCAACAGAATTCGGAGTAGCCATACTATCATCAAAGCTTTTGATGGAGCCCGCCGTAACTCGGTCGGAGTAATTGAGCTGTCAATCGAAATTGGTCCTCACACATTCTGAATGTCTTTCCATGTACTCAAGATAGACTCGGGATACAACCTGCTCTTGGGACGACCATGGATTCACATGGCAGGGGCAGTCCCCTCCATTCTTCATTAACAGTTGAAATACATCATCAACAATAGCCTGGTCACAGTCAACGCTGAACCAGAAATTCCTCAGCACGGAGACATGCCGTTCATCAATGTCAATGAGGATGTTGAGCCAATTAGTTTTTATACTTTAGAAATAAGCAATATCCAATACCATGTTGTTAAAACGCCACTGCCTGAACCCCAGATTTCTGCCGAGGTGATGTCAGCCACTCAAGAAATGATGTCGTTGGGTCATAAACCGGGACAAGGGTTGGGTAAAGATTGCTAGGGTATCAAGTACCCTATTCGCTTAACCAAGCAAGCTGGAACATCTGGACTAGGCTATTCTGCCAGCTCTAGTCACAGAAATCCTCGTAAGCATCATCAGATTCCTGCAGCTTCAACCATATGGCGTTTATCTGCACCTTCAAACTCCGAGTCCGCACAACCTCCCGTAAAGGTGCCAGCCAATGTAATGGCTATGTTATTTCCCAAGCCGGTACCGGTGAAGGAGAAAGAAATCTTTGTTCCAAATCCCGCAGTGGAATAAGAGGAACGAAGAATCAAGCAAGATGTCATACGGATGATGTCGGGTATACGCATCATCATTCATGATGAACATACCAACAGATACACCCCAGACGATGATTGCCTAGACGTAATGGCCATCATTCGGGACAGGAAGAATGATGACAATCCCTCCATCACTGCGGTCCACCCGGACTTTACCCTTGCCAATTGGAACAACATTCCTTGCTTTGGTCGACGAGGGTAAAATGGGCAGAACTCTTTCTGCCCTGTAGATATAATAACTGCTTACTTTTCTGTACAGTATTAGTAGTTTATTTTGCCAGTATATGCTAACACTGTGTATGATCAACGCATTTTATATATACTAAGTGAAAGCATATTTTGTTTCAAGACTCTGAATTTAGATGTGCCCGTACTTGCGGATACGATGCCTCTCCTACACAAGGATTGTACCTTTGATAGAGATGAATTCAGCCTTGATGGATATACAGGATGACATTGAGGTGACTCCAGAAATTCAAGAATGGGTCAAAGACAAACCCAAACCCAACCTTGATCAAACCACTTCTTTCAATCTCGGAACCTTAGAAAGCCTTAAGTTAATCCAGATTAGTTCAGACCTTACCCCAAACCAACGGAATGACATGGTTACTCTATTAAACCAATTCCAGGATGTGTTTGCAATGTCTCATGAAGACATGGTGGGTTTTTCCACTGACATTGTCCTTCATCCCCTTCCCATTAAAGAGGGATTTAAGCCATCAATGTAAACTCAAAGCGATTAAAACCTGAGTGGAGTTTAAAGGTGAAAGAAGAAATTGTGAAATAATTTCAAAGTGGCATCATCATGGTGTCTACATATCCCGAGTGGATATCCAACATCGTGCCTGCATTCTAAACACGGAGGGAAGGTGCGAGTTTGCGTGGATTATGGGACTTGAATAAAGCTTGCTTAAAAGACAGCTTTCCCGTGCCATTTATCCATATTCTCATTGACAATACTGCGCAATACGACATGTACTCCTTTGCTGATTGCTTTGCGGGGTACCATTAGATCATGGTTGCCGAGGAAGATCGTGAGAAGACTGCTTTCATCACTCCTTGGGGAACTTTTTGCTATAGACGGTTGTCATTCGGCCTCATCAATGTCGGAGCTACCTATCAACGAGCTATGATGGCTCTTTTCCACGACTTAATGCATAAAGAGATTAAGATCTACGTGGATGACATCATTGTCAAGTACCGGAAGGAGGATGACCATATAGACCATCTTAGAAAGTTGTTCAACAAGGTTGCGTAAGTACAACTTGAAGTTGAATCCAGCTAAGTGCGCCTTTGGCGTTAAATCAGGCAAGTTGCTAGGATTTCTAGTCAGCCACAAAGGGATTGAGCTGGATCCTGCCAAAATCCAAGCCATCACTAAAATGCCCATTCCTCAGACAGATAAGGAAATACGGGGATTTTTGGGAAGAATCAACTTCATCGCGAGGTTTATCTCCTAACTCACAAAGAACTTTGTGAGCCAATCTTCAAGCTATTAAGGAAGAACTCCTCCATGAAATGGAATGATGAGTGCCAGAATGCCTTCCTTACAATCAAAAAACAGCTAGTCAAAGGTCCCGTCTTGGTACCACCCAGGGATGATATTCCCATGTTCATGTATCTGTCCGTAAGTGACAATGCCATGGGCTGCATGCTGGGACAGAAAGACGATAGAGGCCAAGAACGAGCTATCTATTACCTCAACAAAAGGTTTAGCAGCAGTGAACACAAGTACACTCTGATCGAAAAGACTTGTTGTGCTTTGGCATGGGCCTCTATGAGGTTACAACATTACCTCCATGGTCACACAACCCATCTCATATCCCGCATGGATCCTCTCAAGTACGTGTTCAGCAAACCAATGTTAAATTGCCTGCTGTCCAGGTGGAAGTTGATCCTACAACAATTTGACATCGTATATGTGACTTAAAAGTCCATCAAAGGTCAAGGAATCGCGGATCAACTGGCCGCCGCACCTTCAGGGGATTTCAAACCCTTGGAAACATATTTCCCCGATGAAGGAGTAATGACGGCAAAGAACAACACCATCAAGATCGATAAATGCCAATCATGGAAGATGTATTTTGATGGAGTCAGTATTAATATGGAAGGCTCTGAGTGGAGCGATTCTAGTATCGTCTGGGAGCGATATCCGTCGCCAAATCAAATTACGGTTTGTCGGCACCAACAATACGGCTGGGTATGAAGGCTGTCTCATGGGGCTAAAACTTCCCCGTTCAATGGGCATCAGGCAGTTAACTGGCTTTTGAGATTCAGAGTTGGTAATCAGACAATCCACCGGAATATATCAAACCAAGGAACTACATTTGCTGCCTTACCATCGGCAGGTTTTGAAGATGGCTTTGGAGTTCAAAAAAATCTCCTTTCTACATGTTCCTCGTAATAGGAATGACTTCACGGACGCATTAGCAACTTTGGCCTCCTTGATTCGCATATCAGACAAGGAACATTTACCGAGTGTCACAATTTCCCTGCACAAGGCCCCAGCCTATGGGAATTACGTTGGATAAGTATCGGATGAGCTACCTCCCATCCAACATCCTTGGTATCATCACATCAAGGAATATCTACGAGATGGATCTACACCCGCGGAAGAAGCCCGACTGAGAAAAGGCGGATCCATAGACTTGCTATGAAATTCTACCTGAGTGGAGATGCGCTCTACAAAAGAGATGCAGGACTAGGTCTCCTCAGATGTTTAGACAAAGATCAAGCCCAAAGGCTTATGGATGAAATCCATGGCGAAGTCTGTGGCCCCCACATGAGTGGCCCCCTCCTTGTCAAGAAAGTCCTCAGGACGGGACATTATTGGCTATCTCTCAAAGCTGATTGTAATGACCACGTCAGGAGATGCTATCAGTGCCAAATGCATGGGAATGCAATACACGTCCCTCCACGGGAACTCCACAAAATGAGTTCACC
The DNA here is from genome assembly GCA_020205605.1 of Panax ginseng. NCBI lineage: Eukaryota > Viridiplantae > Streptophyta > Magnoliopsida > Apiales > Araliaceae > Panax > Panax ginseng. Next base: position 50,437,662 of record CM035150.1, read on the forward strand.
TTGGCCCTTCTCAATGTGGGGAATGGACGTTATCGGGCCCATCGATCCCAAAGCCAGTAATGGTCACCGATTTATCTTCACCATGATCGACTACTTCACCAAGTGGGTAGAAGCAGCCTCCTTCCTCAAGGTTACCAAAGAAGTCATCATTGCTTTCATCAGAAACAATGTCGTTTGTCGATATGGACAACTAGAGGTGATTGTGTCAGACAATGCCAAAAACCTCAACAACAAAATGATGGAGGAATTATGTAGTAATTCCACATCAAGCATCTTAACTCTATCATCTATCGTCCGAAGATGAACGGTGATGTTGAAGCGGCTAACAAAAACATCAAGAAGATTATGCAAAAGATGTCCGCCAACCACAAAGATTGGCCTGACCTATTGCCTCTAACTCTATTAGCCTACAGAACCTCAATGCGCAGTTCCACTGGGGCAACTTGTGACGCCCCAAAAATTAGGTATACATCACCCATCTTGGGTCGTCAGATACATGGTACAGAATTCAAATACAACTTACTAATACAACTATCGTGTACAATACGACAAACATAAACTGTGAGTTTGAATACAAATATTATCTACTAGAGATTATACAAACTCAAAAGGAGTCCTCATTACAATTATTATCACACTATTTCACAAAATAGTGAGGACTACTAATGCTATCCTCTGGACCATCACTCTGCTCCCGACTCGTCGGCCTATATTCTCATTTTCAAGAGAACGGTGAAAGGAAGGGTGAGCTCAACTAGCCCAAAGAAGAAATATTATGACTAAGATAATGCGAGAATAAATTATCATTAGTCTCCAACAATGTTAAACTGATAAAATATAATAGACATCAAGTTTAACTGCAGCGGAACAAACAATCCATTAAAAGAGTCAAGTAGAAAATAAAATCTACTATCTTTTATGATTAAAAAGGTTTTTCATCATTGTTATCGCTGAGACTCAGCTTAATAAATATTCCACATCATCGAATCAACCCTGCACTATGGCCAAGGATATTCTTTAGTATCACGACCATAATTATCCATGCACTACGGGCCAAGAAAATTTGTGTATTCATTAATGGTCATGATCATGCCAACAACTGTCCATCAATGCACTACGGGTCAATGAGAACTTTTACCACATCATTTGTAACATTACGGTCATAATTACACCGAATAATCCGTGGTCATAATCATACGAAGTCCATTTATGCACTACAGGCCACACATGACTTTCTACATAACATAAACATGAGGATGATGACAATGATATAAGAATTCAATTAAACAAGTTCAAGAATTAATTTATCCAGGAACCAATAACGTCCAAATTGTCAACATGATACTGTTTTGTAGAGTAAAATTCAAGAATGATCAGAAGAATATTTCCATGAAAAGATACTGGGTGAAGCGCAAATATCAAGGATATTCTACTAATTTTATGGAGTATAGAAGTCGAAACTTTAACCAACTGAGTATAATAAAGAATGGAATAACAAAAGAAATCACCATGCATGCGGTACCATTATAGATAAAAGTTATTCCAGCAGAATAATAATAACGGAACCGGTGTCGTGCAAAATTTGCAATCACAGGATGTTCCAACAGAATAATAAAGAGCGGAACCTGGTCCGATGTGTAAAACACATGATGAGGATGTTCCAAGCAGAATAATAATAAGAGCGGAACTAGGTCCGATGTAAAACACATGATAGGATGTTACAACGGAATAATAATAAAGAGGCGGAACCAGTCAGGTGTAAAACACATGAGACAGGATGTTCCAGCGAGAATAATAGAAGAATGTCACCAAGTATAGGGTAGGCCAGCGTGATACAAAGTTATTCCAGCAGAATAATAAGAAATGGAATAACAACAGTTCTCTTCATGAATAAGAAAGAATAACACCCTTACCGTAAAAAAGAAACCGAATATAAAAGTAGTTAACTAACTAGGTAATACTTTTCTTCTATCTCTCTATAGTCTCTCTCTATAGTTTCTCTCTCTAGAGTTCAATGAATTCGTAAGAAAATAATGAAGGAATGAGCTTCTATTTATAGGAAAATAGAATACATAGTAACTAACTCATGAATGGTCGAGATTGATTTACTTTAATCTGACGGTCCATATTTAAAGCAAAATAAAATATAATATATTCTATTTATAATCTAATAAAACGAATAACTTTATAAAAGATTTTACTATGCAAACACTATGCAGACACTATGCAAACACTATGCATAATAAAATATAATATATTCTAATTATTGTCTAATAAAACAGATAGCTTTATAAAAGTATTTTGTTTTATATAAAAAGATTTTCTGTATTATTACATTCATAATACCAACAAAACTGAGTGGCTTATCACTTAAGCATCAATAATTAATACCGTAGTGCTACTGCAACTACGCCAGACATCAGCATTTCTTTTAACACCGGGTGTTTCAACAGTTAACGGTAAAACTTCCGCCGTTATTTTCATAAAGTATATTTTTGTCGTTTTCTCAATCCGACAATAATTCCGTTAATAGGGGTCCACCAATGATTGTCTTGGTTAGATTGTACTAATATTCCTGTTAAAACGAATATTCCCCGACCAATCGAATATTATACAACAACTTGCGTACTTTGCAAAATTTATAAATATTCCCCACAACTATTATATCAATTTCACTCCATAATATTCAAAAATAATATTTATAGAAAATTCATCTTTATTCAAAAAGCTGGGGTTTTACACAACCCCCTACGCATTAACCTATGGGATGGAAGCAGTACTCCCCATAGAAGTTGAAATGGAATCCCTCAGAGTGTTGATAGATGCTCAACTGGATGAAGACCAATGGGTACAAGACATGTATCACCAATTGTCTCTAATAGACGAAAGGCGAACCGCGACTATCTTCCATGGTCAGTTATATCAACAAAGGATCGCCAAATCCTACAACAAAAAAGTCCGGCTATGGCAGTTTAAACAACATAACTTGGTTTTGAAGAAAATCCTTGACAACCAAGATCAATCTAAGGGAAAATTCCCTCCTAACTGGGAAGGCCAGTTCGTTGTCAAAGAAGTATTGACAGGAGGCGCTCTCAGATTGCAAGAAATGGACGGCGATGAATTTCCACAACTCATCAACTCAGACACCGTGAAACGGTACTATGTCTGAAGTTTCCATCAAGCAAACACCCTGGTGTTGGAACGTCCGGTCACCAGTCATTTCGGTTCTTTAACACTTTACCACATACAACTTTTCTACACTTTTCCCCTCAGGGAAACATACTTTTCAAGCCAGCAGCCTGGCTCCTTTGCGTTCCTACGACTTAGGTCATCCAACTATGGATTGAACCTCTCGCACTTGCAGTTTGGCTACCCATACATGGGATCAAACTTCTCATACTTGCAGTTTATCCTCAACCTAGGATTAAACTTTCTCCTCCCCGCACTCTGACCTGCACATGGGATCACGCTTTTCATCTCGCCCTGAGGGGCGAACTACGTTAACCTGATCTCCTCTTCAATAGGAGTACGTAGGCAACCATGTTACATGGCCCGATCACAATAAAACAAAAATAACAAAAACATTTCTACCCTTACAAAAAACAAAAACAACCAAAAACATTCCTACACCATTTCTACCATATCTGACGTTGAACCTCTTACACTGAGTTGAACTCACGCAGACTGATCTCCTCGTCAATAGAGTATCGTAGGGCAACCATTCATGGTTTGGTCTCACCCCTACCAAAACACAAACCCTTGCCAGTGCATCTGGGATCAAACTTCAATCCACTACATTTCATTCGACTTCGGAATAAAGGGATGGAATTACTGAACTCCTCCCAAATAGGAGATTCGGCGACCATCTAAGCTGCGGTCGTACCTTGAAGAGCAACACCAATCCATAAGAGGTGGATTTAACTAGGCTTCTCCTAAATAGAAGTACTGGCGACCATCTGTGGTGCGGTCAATCTCAAAGAGGAAACCCACACTCCTCTCCACATTTTCATTCAGAAACCAGTCCCAAGACACCAAAGATGGTAGGGATACATATAGATCGATGATCCATTCTAAACTATCCAGAGATAACTCAATGTCCATCCACCCAGGAGGAATTCAGAATACATCAAGACCACAAGCCCTGAAGATGCAGGAAAAATATCAAGCAAATAGCAAGGCATATCTAAAAGGGAAGTGATCCAAAAATATATTTCCCTGTCATATATAATGTTGTTTGATCTATACAATGTAAACTGTACATGAAAAAATGGCTAAGCTAGTTTGTTCAAGAAAATACAAGCTCATCTACAAGTCAAGGTATATGCGAGCTAACAAGCCCAACATTGCGTCCCTCTCAGAAGAAGGAGGTGAAGTTGCGGTCTCCTGTATGAGAATATCCACACGACCCAACAGATATGCAGCCATCTGCATGGTGACCATATGATCATCAATATATACGCTCATCTCTGTGATCATGCCAGTTGTAAGGGACCTCACGGCAGTACTATCTATGATGGCTACATCCCGGGTAGATATAGCACTATCCCGCTCAACTATCACTGCATCTCTGGCTGATTTGGACTCATCCCGCTCAACAACAGCGGCATCTCTGCGAGCTAATGCCTCGTCTCTCTCTAATAGAGCTGCCTCTCTCCCATCAAGGGCAGTCAACATCATAGATCAAGCCTGATCTATCTCAAAGGTCATCAGATGAAGACTCTGCTCTAAGTATTGTGCCGAGTGCTGAATCACAATAGTACTGGTACTAGGAGAATCCGGAAGAAATGCTAGCAACCCAGCAGCGGGATCCTCCTCGATGTATGAATCGATGTCCTCAATGGGCTCTATATCATCTGACTCACTATCCGGTACTGTGGACACTACCGCAGCCGATAAAATCTCTGTCTCCATCCATGCGAAATACTCTGCAGAACAACCTGGATGACTGATAGAAAAAGAAGTTATCTCACGCTGATCCCAATAAGCATACACACGGGATCGGTCCTCTGCTGAGAGATATCGAGAAGCTGAACGATGACCTATCGTCCCCTCAAAAGGATGGAAATCCTGGAACTAGTCGAACTGCGACATCATGGCTAGTGGGTGATAAGTAGTCACGTCCCTCAAGCCAGCCAGAGGGAGGAAGTCCATGCCCAGAGCGTGAGTAATGAAGATGTATGGTGAGCAAAGCCCCGAGCACGTCAATATGCTAAATGGATCTCTGATAACTGCCAAAAATGCGGACCAAGACATAGCATCTATACACTCCGATGGATGAAAGGAGTATGACATGGATACATCATGGGTGAACGAATACCCATGCCGTCTAAGGGTACCAACCGGTCTCAAGTGTGATATAAACCATACGCACAGCATGACCGAACTCCCAGTGAACACTCTTGCAGGATAAGTGCAACAATAGGATGCTGACCGCAGGGTCTCTGCTACAATTATAGGTATAATGGTACGACCCTCTCTAAGAGCTCTCACAGCCATGATAACACCAATGTCTATCTCGTCCATATATTGTGGCATATAGACATACTGACAAGACGCGACAAAGAATAAAGACATCAACTCGCCAAACGCCAACGCGATTGGTCCTCCGGTGTGGTGAAATCCCCGGAATGTCGTGAATAGCTATCCTCTGAGCCAAATCTATCATACAGAAAATGCTTGGATATCACATGGCTAGATGTCAGCTCGTCTTGCACTACTCTGTGCTGCAATCCTGTGAGAGTCATGAACCGCCTACTCATGTCTCCCAAAGCCAGATGCAAGCAAGGTATCCGCCTCCTCGTCCTCGACGTCTGGCACATCTACCCGGACAGGACGAATCATGGCCTCCACTAACCAAGCGAGGTTTGTCGTGAGAAGGGGATGAGGCACCGGAAGCCCTCCGTCAGACGCGAAGTGGTCCTATGGGAACTGCTCGGCTGATCCAGATCCATAATATCTGGACAACAATTCTCCAAATCACCTCAGAAGGGGTGTGGTATTTCCTTACCTGAAGCTTTCTAAAATGCATTTATGACTATATGCATGCATGCATTTACTTTAACATACAATAGAGTTAAAATGCATGACTACCCAATGCCTACATTTCGAATTTTTTTTGCCATAGTCCCCTTTGAAAATAGGACTATCCACATGCACATAGGCATGTCTAGGTGGCCATTTAGTAGCACACCTGCCCCAAAGTCATATACACCTGCCCCAAAGTCATATACATAATATATGCATTAAAAAGGTCAACCTCAATACTAGGAATACTTTGCCTTGCTACCTTTTGCTCATTGGACCTCAAATAGGACAAAAAATAGCAGAAAAAGGTGCCAATTTGACTGTCTCAAAAGTCAAATTTTTTTACATCATTATGTTCAGCATGGTTTAATACTAACATTTACTATGTTGAATATTTTTTATCAAGTCATTTGTGCATACATAATCACTACTATGTGTTTAGATGCATTTCATGCGATAACTCGAAATCCAACGGATAAAAACTGGAAAAAATACATGCATACGTTACCAGGATAGTGTAGAACACTTGTACGGTGACAGAATTTGCAGAAAATAGCCCGAACTCAGCAGATCTGAAAGAGGCTCATGGATTTTCCTTCGCGCGACAAGTTGAAAGTGACTTGTGAGACCAACATCTTTCGAATTTATCATCCGCGATTGGCATGACCTTCACTGCATGTTGCGGCAAAGAAAATGCTGTGGCACCCCTATGTGGGTCCCACCCCTCCTGCTCGGTCCAGTTCGAGTTGTAAAAGAGTTCTTTGGGACTAGAAAGGTCAAATCTGGAATAAAAATGCCACGCTATTGAGCAAAACAGCATGCAATCCTGGTCTTCTCAAATGAAACTTTGAGTCAGTATATCACTCATTGGTAGTCACCCGAACACGAGGTATACTCTGCCAATGATCTCATTTGTTACAAATCACATACGGCAATACCTTGTACAGGTCCGATGCTGCCAACACCAGGTCGTTACCCTACGGAATCCCCGACGGGGGTTACAACGTGAAGCCCTGGCGGGGGTTACAACGCATGCTCATCCATTGACACACAAATCAACGAAGGTCAAGCAGCCTTGACATCATGATAACCGTTGGAAGCAAACCCAATAGAGCATCGAAAGCCATCCGATGACTAGCTGCTGCTACACACATCAGCGATGATTACAACGTACATTGAAGCTGTTGACACATATATCAGCGAGGGTCAAGCAGCCTTGACGTTATCTCAGCTGATAGCGATTAAACCTATCAGAGCTCTAGAGCTATTCAAAGATTTCACGCTTGGTTACTAAATTTTCCCCAGCGGATCCCCGGCGGGGGTCACAATGCCATGTTCCGTTGATTCACACGACAGTGAAGGTCAAACAACCTTGACAGTATATCCTACAGGATTTTTCTCAGCCGTTGATTCACATATCGGTGAAATACACGTCAACGAAGGTCAGGCATCCCTGACAGCATTTGCTGATTGGCAGTAAATCCTGCAGAATCTTGACATGTCCTGGCGATACCAACCAGGAGAGGTCAATGTTATCAAAGAGGATAGATGATGGAATATGTTATACACATCCTCAAACAGACCAAGCTTTATCCCCTCAGATCTCTTACACATAGGAGGTACATCTTCAGGATCAAGTCATTATCAAGAACACGGGAATTTGGTGATAAATCCAACATCAACATCCTAACATATTTGGCTTACACATCAAATTTGGTCATCATTGCCAATCCCCAATTGAAGCAACAGGGATCCAACAATCATCCCCAGCATGTTGGGCTACAACCCCGTACGCATGCATCATACATTTGCATCATTTTTGCTACCCATAGTACCACGTTTTTCTTGTTGCATTTCAAGTGTCTAGGATTCTTTATCCTACCCATGCATCGCCATGCATGAGTATGATAAATAGGGGCATCTGTAGACACTCGAAATTTTCTATACTACTGTCACTAACATTGTAGGAGGACATATTCGTCTTTTAAGAGGGAACCCTGAAAGACAATCCAAATCCATACCGGATACTACTGGAAGTTCAGCATCAACCCCGGATCACACTCTGGGAGTAACAGTTCCAACCTCGGATGTAACCCCAAGGCAAGCAGATCCAATACCGGAACACACACCGGAGAAGACCGATTAATCTCGGAGATAACCCTGGGGTATCCAGTCTCAGTCCCAACCATGGGAATAGCCACAAACCTTGGTGATAACCCCAAGGAATGCAGTTTCGGCGATAACCCCAGAAATGCTTGTTTCAAATGCGACCAGCTTCAATCTCGGCGCTCACAATGAGATACACTATACCAACCCGGCAATAACATCAGGAAGACAGGCACACCTCAAAGATGACAATGAGGATCTTCAAAAAATTGCAGCAGTCCAATCTCAGCGAAGCTTGAGCAACGTCTGTTTTATCAGCCCAATCCGGCGATAACACCGGTGAGGGGCAACATCATCATCTCGCCAACATGATGCCATGCCACGTCGTCTCAACATCTCTACGCAACGATGTCCCATAAGACTAATCAATCCCAAGTGACTATTGTGCGGGGTAACGGATGAAAGTTGAAGCTTGAAGACCGGAGGGCAACGTCCCATCTTTAATGACTTCGTACAAACTCTAATCCTATGCCATCGTACAACTCTCGATAACGGCGGTCCGAAATAGGTCTTATATACCTCAACCGGATGCCCAGATTGCACTACTTAAAGTTTGAGTGGACATTACAGTGCCTAAGTGCACATACTTCGAGATGACCCGACTTGAAAAACCCGGGCCCACCCGAGTTGCCTCTGGTACACCTGCGGCTAAATTGCCTATAAATAGAGGGCTTGGGTTGCCCATTTTTCAAGAGAAAAAGGCGAGGAAGCCCTGCCCAATTTCCTCTACATTCACCCCATGCAGTGTACTTTCCCTTTTTAAACACCTGTGAGCTCATATATAGCTCGTTTGTACGTACAAAAGTCAGTGTTTACCCACTCTAAAGATATAGAAGTCTTCTTTGGCAGTCAGCTGTAAGCCTTCTCACACACTTTAGAGTCTTTCTCTTCATCTCTGCACACACCTTTCTACACGTTGAGAGTCGTGTTGCTTGCTTTTGCCCGTACTTCGGTCCGTGGTTTCATTTCAGTCTGTATATATACATATATTTTATATATATTTATATATATATTGACTAACATTATCGAGTTATGCCTCGATTGAGCCTAGACTTCGGTCTGGAGCATTTATTTGCTGTAATATATATATATATATATATATATATATATATATATATATTAACTGTATGTTGAACTTTGTTCGATGAGCCTAGACTTTGGTCTGGAGCGTTTATTCGTTTTTATATATATATATATATATGAAGCGTGGTCGGACTACATTCGATGAGCTGAATTTTACATCCTATATGCGTTTACTTTTGCTTTTGTATATATATATATATATATATATATATATATATATATATATATATATATATATATATATATATATATATATATATATATATATGGTATATGGCGCCCCAAAATTAGGTCCACACGACCCATTACGAGTCATGAGATATCACACTATAAAAATCAAATACCAACTTCATTTATACAATCTGTTGAATCGTCAGAAAGAATACGACCACGATTAACTATGAGTTTTAATACAATATAGTCTCTCATGAGATGATATCAAACTCAAATTATTACAATGCCATATATAATACAATGAAACAAATAACGCTTCCAAAGTCGGGTTCACTTCACCCTATTATAGTTCACCAAAATTAAATATTACGTGACGTATAAAATACGACACCCACATCTTAGATCCTCAATAAAATTATATATTGTATGTCATGCCATTTTATAATGTATTGAGAAACTTGACAGATCTCGAACCATCTCACTATTTCTGTTATCCCCATTTCAACCAAATTTACACTCTTATTACCGAAAGGAATTGTGAAGCAAAAGGGTGAGCACAACTAGCCCAGTAAAGAATATCATGACTAAAGATAACTACATTATCAATAGTTCTCATCAATAATAAATTAGAGATTTATAACATATGGCAGATAATAAAACTTTTCAACCATAATTGCAGCGGAATCAACAATCCATTAGAAGAGTCAAGTAGAAATATAATGTCTACTATCTCCTCCAAATTAAAAGTCCATCGTTAATATTTCATTCTGTAATACTCATCAACAGGTTCTTCGTTGTACCCAAGACAAAGAGAACTTTCATCACCGCCTTCACCTGAACCACTAAAGATTATAATTAAGTTCACAATTCATATTTACAATCATGTAAATCAACAGTTTCTCCTTGCCACAAAAGATTAATAGGATATTTACTCAATATCCTTACCCCAAAGGTTGAAGATATTCAAATGTAACAACAATGATCATGCCAATCAGTTGTCTATCTTTGCACTATGGGCCAAAGATATTCAACTATAAAACCAATGGTCATGATCATACCAATCAATTGCCTGTCAGTGCACTACGGCCAAAGACATTCAACTGTTAACTAATGGTCATGATCCTACCCATCACATCATTGAATTATCCATGCACTACGGCCAAGGATATTCGTTAGTATCACTAGTGATAATGATCATGTCATACACCTATCCATCTTTGCACTACGGGTCAAAGCTATCAAATAACATATCATCTTTACACTACAGGCCAAAGATATTCAACAACATATCATCTTTGCACTACATGCCAAGGACATACAACTGTAAAACCAATAACCAACAGTATAATAAAGAATATTTGAAACTGTAAATGGATTTTCACCCGCCATGCGGTAATCCACGTATACAGATCATTTCCACAATTTAATAAGGAATGAATACAAAGGATCATTCACCATGCATTTGGTAATCTACATAGACAGGTTATTCCAAAAGAATAAGAAAGAATGGAATAACAAAAGACATCACCATGCATGCGATAGAGACCGCACAGACAGGTTATTCCCAATAGAATAATAAATACGAAATAATAATTAATGGAACCAGGTCCGGCGTAAAACGCACAGACAGGATATTCCGACAGAATAATAAATGCGGAATAATAAAAGAAGATCACCAAGTATTGGGTAAACCGCATATATAGGTCATTCCACCAAGTATATGGTAAACCGCACAAGGTTATTCCAACAGAATAATAAATAATTGAATAACAATAGACTTCACCAGGTATACAAGAATCAGCGATACTGAGTTATTCCAACAGAATAATAAAGAATGGAATAACAATAGACTTCACTGGTATACGATGAATCACAGTATACAAGTTATTCTAATGAGAATAATAAAATAATTTAATAACAATAGACTTCACGGTGTATACTAGAAATCACGTATACAAGTTATTCCAACAGAATAATAAAGAATGGAATAACAATAGACTTCACCAGGTATATGGTAATCCGCGTATACAGGTTATTCCAACAGAATAATAAAGAATGGAATAATAGAAGTTCTCTTCATGAATAAGAAAGAATAACACCCCTTACAGGTACAACAAATAATATCCCTTACTATAATAATATCCCTTTACCTTTCAAAGAAGAGTATTCCGACTAGTAGGGCGAGGATATACTCGAAGGAAACTTATACTATGCTCAAAGCTTTCTTAAACTCTAAAGAAATACTCTCAAGATTATAGAAGAAGAATTCTCTCTATAGTTTCTCTCTCTAGAGTTTCAATGAATTCGTCAGAAAATAATGAAGGAATGAACTTCTTTTTATAAGCTTGGTAGAGTAAGGGTAAAATAGTCTTTTTGCCATAATTTATGACATCATCGATCATATGACATCATTGCTTACATCATCGATCAAATGACATCATTGCTTACATCATCCTTCTGATGACATCATTGCTTACCTCATCGTTCAGATGACATCATCGCTTACATCATCAGAATTCGAATTCAAATTGTTCTCTTTCACCTCATTTTACTTTTATACCATGAATTTACTATAATAATGTTACCATTCAAATTATAAAAAAAATATACTATCATATAATCACATTATACTACTATAATATAATATTATAATAATATATTTAAATGAATTATTGATTTACTAATATAATTTCAACCAACGGTCTGAAAAATTAGCACATCTCCTCATGCAATAATATTGTACCCAAAAATGATTTGGACCGAAAATAAATATATTTCTCGGGTGAATAGTAACTCATGAATAGTAACTCGTGAATAGTAACTCGTGAATATCAACTCGTGAATATCAACTCATGAATAGTAACTCATGAATAGTAACTCGTGAATAGTACTCCGACACAAAAAGTGTCCCAAATACTCGAGTGAATAATACTAGAGTGAATAGTAATTTGGGTGAATAGTAACCCATGAATAGTAACTCCGACACAAAAAGTGTCCCAAATATTCGAGTGAACAATACTAGAGTGAATAGTAATTTGGGTGAATAGTAACTCGTGAATAGTACTCCAACACGAAAAGTGTCCCAAATACCCGAGTGAATAATACTATAGTGAATAGTAACTGGGTATTTTATGACAACTTGTCTACTTTGAAAAATTTTCAAATATGACCCTTAACTTTAAACTTTTATCAATTTAACTATTTACCAAAATAGAAAAATTGAATACTTTTATTTCATAAAATTCGGGGTCTCACAATCTCCCATCCTTATGAAATTTCGCCCTCGAAATTTACGTACGTACCTGATATTCAAAGAGATGAGAATACCTTACTTTCTTTTCAGATTGTACCTTCCCGGTAATTTCCTCGCTATCATGATTTTCCCATTTCTCATCTCCTGTATTTCAGATATCATTCTAGAATATAGCTTCAAAACAAAGGTTAATTAACATATCACAATTTGTCAACTTATCAAGTAAACAATTTCATCTTAGGTAAGTCACACACTAGCGAATTATATAACTCGTCTCTCCCCTCCTAGTTCTAGACTCTTATCTCCGCCAGCGACCATATCCCTAAGCTCTGATACCAATTGTGACGCCCCCAAAATTAGGTCCAAACGACCTATTCTGAGTCGCCAGATATCACACTATAAAAATCAAATACCAACTTCATTTATACAACTGTTGAACTGTCGTAAAGAATACGACCACAATTAACTGTGAGTTTTAATATATAGTCTTATAGACAGTATCCAAACTCAAATTATTACAATGCCATATATAATACAGCAGCAAATAACGCTTCCAAAGTCGGGTTCACTTCACCCTATTATAGTTCACCAAAATTAAATATTACGTGACGTATAAAAGACCATATCCCTAAAGAAATACTTTCAAGATTATAGAAGAAGAATTCTCTTTATAGTTTCTCTCTCTAGAGTTTCAATGAATTCGTCAGAAAATAATGAAGGAATGAACTTCTATTTATAAGCTTGGTAGAGTAAGGGTAAAATAGTCTTTTTGCCATAATTTATGACATCATCGCTTACATCATCGATCATATGACATCATTGCTTATATCATCGATCAAATGACATCATTGCTTACATCATCCTTCTGATGACATCATTATTTACCTCATCGTTCCGATGACATCATCGCTTACATCATCAGAATTCAAATTCAAATTGTTCTCTTTCGCCTCATTTTACTTTTATACCATGAATTTACTATAATAATGTTACCATTCAAATTATAAAAAAATATACTATCATATAATCACATTATACTACTATAATATAATATTATAATAATATATTTAAATGAATTATTGATTTACTAATATAATTTCAACCAACGGTCTGAAAAATTAGCACATCTCCTCCTGCAATAATATTGTACCCAAAAATGATTTGGACCGAAAATAAATATATTGCTTGGGTGAATAGTAACTCATGAATATTAACTCGTGAATAGTAACTCGTGAATAGTAACTCATGAATAGTAACTCGTGAATAGTAACTCGGGAATAGTAACTCGTGAATATCAACTCGTGAATATCAACTCATGAATAGTAACTCATGAATAGTAACTCGTGAATAGTAACTCGTGAATAGTACTCTGACATAAAAGTGTCCCAAATACTCGAGTGAATAATACTAGAGTGAATAGTAATTTGGGTGAATAGTAACCCGTGAATAGTAACTCCGACACAAAAAGTGTCCCAAATATTCGAGTGAACAATACTAGAGTGAATAGTAATTTGGGTGAATAGTAACCCATGAATAGTAACTCGTGAATAGTACTCCAACACGAAAAGTGTCCCAAATACCCGAGTGAATAATACTAGAGTGAATGGTAACTGGGTATTTTATGACAACTTGTCTACTTTGAAAAATTTTCAAATATGACCCTTAACTTTAAACTTTTATCAATTTAACTATTTACCAAAATAAAAAAAATTGAATACTTTTATTTCATAAAATTCGGGGTCTCACATGAACTGTGGTCGGACTCTGTTCGATGAGCCTGAATTTTACATCAAATCATGATTACTTCGCTTTTGTATATATATATTTATATATATTAACTGTTGTCGAACTCTATTCGATGAGCTGGATTTTACATCCGGTGCATTTATTGCTTATATATATATATATATATATATATATATATATATATATATATATATATATATATATATATATATATATATTTTAAATCTGTCTGGAGTTTCCTTCGTGGCGTTGATCGCTTTCTGACTTTATTTATATTTCGTCCACTTTGGATTTTACATCAAATTGCATTTATTGCTTATATATATATATATATATATATATATATATATATATATATATTTAAATCTGTCTGGAGTTTCCTTCGTGGCGATTGATCGATTTTCTGACTTTATTTATATTTAAATCACTTTGGAGTTTCCTTCGTATATTAATAATCGTATTCTGACTTCATTTATGTTTTGTCCTTTGGAGTTTCCTCTGTGGCGGTTGATAGCTTTTTAACTCTATTTGCATTTTCGATCCCCATAGAGGTGCTTCTGTGGTTGGTGATCATGTCTATATATATATATATATATATATATATATATATATATATATATATATATATATATATATATATATATATTTATAGCTTATATATATACCTACTTACGCTTTCATACAAATCTGCAGGTATCATGTATGCTTTAGAAATCATGTGATCACAGATTCAAACCCATTGGATCTAGATTCGGTTCCGTGATAGACATTTTCATTTATAGCGACTTTGTAAATTATTCTGCGATGTCGAATTTCCTCGGATGGTTTCCATACCCACGAGGAAGTCGGCATTATTTTGTACATTATTTTAAATCGAATGCCTTGCATCCGTTAAATAAAATTAATCAATAGAACACTTAATAAAATGGGAGTGTAAAAGGTCTCAATTACTATTGAGCATCAGGGTTTGAAAAACCTTTTTATAAAACATCATTGCTATATCTTGCTAAAATCTGAATTTTTACATAAATTCAAACACTGTGTATATAGGTTCGAACGAGGCCTCGCACTACTTCCAAATAACAGCATATTGACCCCCACACACACACATTCAGATAATAGTTTCTTGAAAAGAGGCGGTCACCGTGGTAACACGGATGTCGGGGGGTGCCTAACACCTTCTCTCCATATAACCAAGTCCCCGGACCCTAATGAATCTTGGTTTTACCGACCCGTATAGCAGTGTCACATCACTGGGTCAATGTGAAAACCTTTTCTCGGATGTGTTGGTACAACCATTTAAAAAACCAACTGGCGACTCTTAACAGTCCATCGTCGACATTATACATGTCGGACCTTTTTCACTTGTTTTTTCAAACAAATCTCACCTAAAATGAGAACACAAAAGAACAAGTAACGGAAAGGGACATCCAAAAATCCCGACGTCGACAGTACTCATGTAATACTATAACTACAAATCGATAACATGACTAAATCATAACAAACTTGCCAGATCTAAGCTACAGAAGTTATTGTCAGACGTGTTCTTGAGGTTCTGGGTTGCCCAGAAACTCAAGGGTCCTACTTTAACACTTTATAATTTGCAGTATATGTCTAGTTTGTGAGATTTAGTGGTTCCTACTTGTAGTCCGGATGTCAAAGTACAAAAAAATAATATTCGATCATCATAACATCAGCACAAGAAAGATATATGGGCCGGTCAAAGTAGTGACCAGAAACTGTTCTTGAACATTTCTGGGTTTTCCCAGAAACTGTTCTTGAGCAGTTTCTTCAACCCATGTTTGACCAACACTCAAATCTATTCTGTTAAGTATTTGGGTAATATAAACGCTTTATCATGCAGTCTTCATGTCAGTCTACAATTACAAAACAACAACATGATCAAAACACTTAACAACAAAGAAGATTAAGTTACCGCAAAATCATCATTAGGCATTACGGGAAATTAAAATTTGCTTGAAATAGCTTGGTCAATGCCGGTCAACCCACTTTGACTCTTAATAACTTTAATTCTATTACAGATATGGACCTGATTCAAATTTCATATGAAAGATCTCCTGACATACTACAACTTCAAACATTTAAACAACAGAAAAACATAACAGGCTAAGATTTACAGGGTCTGACATTCGTTGTCAGACCACTAAATAAAATTTTTCCAGTTTTTGAAATTTTAATTTTTGAGCACTTAGGTGTTATGGATCTGCAAGCTACCAACCCAAATCACTAAAATAGACTCCATACAACATATTTAACACAACAAACTTAACTTTTAACACAAGATTAAAGATCAGAATATGGCTTAGGGTTTTATACCTTTCTTTGAATGATTTGAATTCTGGGCTGCTGATTTGTTTAAGGAATTCGTGGGGCTTGTTTGTGGGACTGATGTGATGCCCCCAAAATAGGTCCACACGACCCATTCTGAGTCGTCAGATATCGCACTATAAAAATCAAATATAAACTTCATTTATATAACTATTGAACTGTCGTGCAGAGTACGACAACAGATAAGTTGTGAGTTTTAATACAAGTATATATAATACTCTCGTGGTCCCTTGACCACAAGACCTTACAATGGTGCCTTACATAAAGGTACAGTCAATAATTGTTTTAGAAATTTAAATCTTTGGAAAATACTCAAGGAAACCTTCGTATATGGGAGGCCATGCGTCTAGGTTATGATAGATATCATGTGAGACCCCAAATTTTATGAATAAAGATTTAAATTTCCCGAAATATTTTTTTTAATATTATGGTGTGGATTTGATATAATGTTATAGTTATGGGTAATGTTTATAAATTTTACAAAGTAAGCAAGTTGTTATATAATATTTGATTGGTCGGGGAATATTCTTTTTGTCGGGAATATCCGTACGACAGCACAATCATTGGTGGACCCCACAACGGAAGTATTGTAGTATTTAGAAAACGACAGAATTATCTTTTTATAAAAGTAACGGTGAAAGTGTAATACCCGTAAATTTTATGATTTAATATTATTATTAAATAGAGCCGGTGAATTATTTATTTTACAAATGCTTACGTGGCATGAGGAGAGTAACTCAATTGAATTAAAATTGAAGTCATTGATGATCGATAAGATAGGTTCATGAAATGTCTTGTGTGACACAATGATGGACTTAGTGAAGGATGATTAAGTATTTGCATGTTTAAAGTCCAAATAATAAATTGGGAGTCTAGCCCAATAAGTTAATTGATGGATTTATTAAGTTAGCCCAATAAACTTGGGATATTTAGAATCCATTAGGAATCCAACAAAATAGTTAACGGAGAGAACAAGGTATTGGTTAAATTAAAATGTGGCGTAAGAAATGCCCTAACCGCTAGCCCTTGTCTATGTCTCGAGATCTACTCTCTTGTCCCCAAATTAGGGTCACCAAGTAAAGAACGAGAGCCTAAACTCTCTTTACGCAAATTTTCAATTTCGCTAATCCTAGGCATGCATGGCTAGCTAAGTGTGGTAGTATGGAGTGATTGAACAACTCCTTAAATAACCATTGTTCATTTCTATTGCACCGTGAATCCCAACATTGGGTAAAGCAAGTGTACGGTCCATGTTTTCTCTTTAAATACAAGCCACTAGGACGAATTGTTTTAGTGATAAGAGTGTTGGAGAAATCTGAGTAAAGAATTCTTAGTTGTTAAGCATTACCAAATCAGTGTGTGAGATATCAAGGTTAAAGCTCGAGAAGGTATAATTTCTACTCCGTTCTTAACTTGAGTCTTGTTGATTCTCGTTTTTCAGATTAATAGGTCAAGTATGATGAATTAGCATGATATAGGGTGTTTAGAAAGTTTACCTTCGTGCATGAATACGTTAAAAATTGTCTGGAATCAAGTTGTGACTACTCTGCAAAACAGGGCATGTTCACTGCTTCTGAAATCCATGGGGTGCAGCTGCACCGTGCTTAGGAACCAACTGGTGGGTTCGGTCATGTTAGACCTTGTATTAAGAAATTCCCTTAGGTTGTATGCATATAGTAAAGTCTTAAATTAACCCGACGAACTTAAACTTTGTCGAAGTAGTGTAGACCGAAGTCTCCGAAGGAGCTGCTTCGGACAAAGCGTTATGTCTTCGGACAGAGCGTAATGTCTTCGGACAAAGCGTGATGTCTTCGGACGAAGCGCGATGTCTTCGGACGAAGCATGTTGTCTTCGAACAAGTCATAATATCTTCGGACATGGAGAGATGTCCCGGAACTCGGAGATAGCATCGTAACTTGATATAAGGATGGATTAATAAATACTCCTATACTGTTGTAAACTATTAGTACACGAATAAGTTCTAAGTAGAGAATTTTACCAACTTCGGGAAAATAAATCTAATACTTGCAAACATGCGTAGAAAAAGGTCGGTGGGATTAATAGACGTTATGGTCTACTTAAAGCAATGAACCTCTTAGAACTTCGAGGAAGAAAGATTATGAATAAGCTAGCGTTGGTCAATAGTATGAGCATGTTAGTGTACGATTATGAGTTTTGATGGGTACAAATGAGATAGAAAGAAAAAAGGTGTTATGTGTACATGTTGTTGATATATATCAAGTGTGTTTGGCTAATGAATACCTATACTTACATGAATAGGATGAGGACATAGTTCGTTGAGGTGATTTTCGCTATTAGTAGTAATCAACGCTAAAGGCAAGTTTCTTACTCTACCTTGATTTCAAGTATGCAAGTTCTATCCTAAAAAAAAACTTGTTACTTATATCATGCAAGTTTTCTATCCCTAACTTATTGTTATTGTTGGGCAAGTTCCTAACCTCACTCAAATTTACATTGAGCAAGTATCAAGAACACTATTATTATTGTGTTGCAAGTTCCTTAAATTCACACACTTTATACGTTGAATTGTTGTCATATCAATCATATTTTATCAAGCAAATATCTGCTTCTATTCGAAAATCACTTGTATACCTTGACGTTGTGGTAAGCATTGGACTTATCATTCCTAAATGCATGATGAAAAACTATCTAAGCCCTTGATTCGGCTAGACTATTATTATGACTTAAAGAGCTATCCAAACCGATTGATTTGGTGCGGACTATCGTAAATCTACTAAGATGAACAACCCTCATAGAAGGGGAAATTATATATTGTCGGGGAACCGACGTGCGCACATGAGTATGATTAAATGTTATGCATAACATAGGGTACTTTAGGTTGATCACCTATTGTACTCGTTGATATTGGATTACAGTGTAATACTGTTAATTCTAGTAAGAGTTCTTGGTCCTTAGTGACTGCCCAGTACTCAATTATGTTGAACCTCGAAATGAATAAATCCTAAAATTTTGTTGATATCCTTCGGTCCATAGCGACACCTATTGAATACTCTTGGTATTCTTGATATCCTTGAACTACCAATTATTATTACACCATTGAAAGATCTAAATGCTATAACTGCTTGTTCTTCTGGCTATATTACTTGCTGGGAAAACTTGTTGCTCATTCTTGCTTCCTAAAACATTACAGTTAAGGTAGAGCAAGGCGGTACTTCAGGAAAGGACAAGGGAAAGGGCAAGGCGACAGAATAATTTAGTCCTTAAGACTAGAAGCATTATTATTATTGTTATGATTATTATGATGTATTCAAGAATGATTAAGCTATGTTAAGCTAATCACAGAATTGTTGTAGTAATGGTTACGATACCTTGGGACGTGAATATTTATATTACATCAATGTAAATTATTCTATTATTTCCGTTGTTAATGATTTTGTAAGATATTCGTAGTAGCACGTGATGCACCAAAAATTCGAGATATGGGTGTGCGAAATTTTGGGGTTAAATCACTGAGTTAGTATCAAAGCCATAGTTATAAACCTTAGGAGCGAGAGCCCTTAGATTATAACTTAGGAGAACTCAGAAGATAGGAAGGGATGAAACTCATATAGAATTTTCATAGAGATGGACTTAGCGTGTTACAGAATATAACTTCATTCTATACAATGAACTTATGATTCTAATGGAGTTGTTGGTTATTTTGTCTTGTGTCGGTGATTGTAGGATGACTGACATGGGAGGACCTAGCCGAGTAGTAGAAGAGGAGCCGCGTGACATACACGTGGTATATGAGGCACCATTGATAAGGGGCCTATATCAACCTGTAGTTCCTACCAATGATGATGACGAGGAAGAGGAGATAGAGCCAATACCCGAAGAGTCTGATCCAGAGGAGGAGCGTATGGTGGATGAGCCCATGAGGGACTCCGATGAGGCTACTTTTGAGGATATGATGTTGGGAGAGTATGAGGAGCAGATTTTAGAGTTAGGGTGCAGAGTTGAGGAGTTAGAGGCTGAGGCCAAAGGCAGAGAGTCCGAATTCCAAAAGCTGAAGGACGAAGACCACCAGAGAAAGTTATTAATGCAGGAGATGGAAGTAGAGATTGTTCACCGTAAGGAGGCAGGAATCTAGATGGGGGCTTTGTTTCACAAGGCGGTGGCTAGGAATGTAGAACTGGCAGGGAAGTTGGAAGAGATGGAGCAGAGGGAGTTGAACGAGGGGACAGGGAAGGAAGTTATCCGTACTCAGTTAAGGATGGAAGTAATAGATAGGATCCATTTCGAAGAAAAGTGGAAAGGGGCCAATAATAGGGCTAACGATCTAGAAGATGAAGTGAGGTGCAAAAGGAGGAAGATGAATAGGATGAGCTATGCATTACATGCATACGGCCATGGAGGGACCGATTGATGGGGTAAATCACTACCCGACAGAGCGAGAGGACAGAGACACCATAAGTAGAGATGTGGTGGTGCACATTACTCGGAGGAGTACCAGAAGACACTGTGGGAGCGGAATGATAGATTAAGTCTAGGCGCTAAAAGTTATTAGTTGTAGTTCGTTGTGTAGTGTATTATCTGTTGTGGTAATCCTTATGTAGAATGTGAGATGTTGTAAACCCCAAACTTTTAAGTTATGTTAGAGGGGTAGTATGTTAATGGTTGTCCCCATCTTTTGTGATATTAGGGGATAAGTTGTGTCATTTATAGAAGTATGCTGGAGATAATCATGTAATGTAACAATTTGGCATATGAATATAAATGATCTTGTTCTGAAATGTATTCCGAAATCTTGTGCATTTTATGGAAAATTGTTTAAGTAATATAATTAGATAATAAAAATGGAAGTTTTATAATGTAGGAAAATGCCGCCCAGACGTAGATTAACTGCTCCAGAAGAGTCGGTTAATGATGAGAGAGGACAAGTAGATCCCATTCAGAGGCTTGTAGATTTGTTAGGGGAGGCTCTTAGGGGAAGAAATGAACAAGTACCACCCATTCCCCAAGTAGCTCCGGTAGCAAACTTCAAGGACTTTAAAAGTGTAGGACCTCCGGAATTCATAGGTACTACCGATCCCATCGTAGCGCAAACGTGGATCAAGGAAATGGAGAAAGCCTTTGCCATTGCTCGTGTGGGAGAAGACCAGAAAACCATGTTCGCTACATATATGATGAGTGGTGAAGCAAACTCTTTGGTGGGAAGCAAATCAACAGAGAGAGGGGAGAAGGGACTATAACCTGGGAAAGGTTTAAGACTCTGTTCTTCGAGAATTACTTCCCGAAGAGCATGAAGAATAGGATGGAGGTAAAGTTTCTAGAACTAAAACAAGGGGAGATGACAGTGGCATAGTATGCGGCCAAGTTCAGCGAACTTCATACGATTCATGCAACACATCAAGTAGACCTTTGAAGAAAGGAAATCTAGGCGCTTGAACTTGGACTAAAACCTTGGTTGTTCAACAAGGTGTCGATCCTTCAAATTGACTCTTTCGCCACATTATTGGAGAAGGCGATAATTCTTTGAGGGAGGTTGCGAGGCATTGAGCCAATACAACAAGGAGAAGAAGAACAAGAATCTTTGGAGGAGAGACTCGTGGAGGAGGAGTAGCGGTGGTGGAAGTTATTTGGGAAAGAGGAAATGGGATAACCGCAACAACGACAACAACACCAACCAACCAGAAGCATCAATCGATCGAGAAAATTATCAAGGAGGATTTAAGAAAAGAAGCAAAGCTTGCTCGAAATGTGGGAAAAACCATCAAGGGAATCTTTGGAAGAGGTATGACATCTCTGCTACTGCATGCGGCCAAGAAGGGCACATTTCACCTAAGCGCCCAAGCGAAAAGGAGCAAGGATGTTTAGCGCGTGTGGCTCAATGAGCATCAAATCAAGGATTGCCCAAAGAAGGGGAGCAACGGAGGAAGCGGCCAACAGGAAGAGGCGAAAGAAGTCGATGATCGGCGGACCAACGCAATCCAACCAAACCAATTGCCCAACCTTTAACATGACCATCAAAGCGCGATGAATGAAAGGGGCGTGGTGTCGGTATTCTCCCAATCAATAATATAAGCGCCTATGTATTATTTGATTGGTGCTACCTATTCCTTTTGTGTCTCGAAGAATTTGCTAATTGACTAAACATACCTCTCTGACGTTTAGAAAATTCTTTGAACGAGATTGCGAATAAGGAAGTAATTCCATAGAGTTTGTTTTCATCAAAGCTGTTGTGAAAACATTAGAGGCCACGAACTAAGCGTAGACTTAATTCGATTAAAGCTGGGAGAGTTTGATGTGATATTAGGAATGGATTGGTTATCCACCAGCTGCGATAATCGATTGTCGAGAAAAAGAGTGTGAACCTTCGGACCTCAAATCGGTCTAAGGTAGTGTTTTTGATGGTAGCTCATCGCTCAAGAAATCGTCTTTGCCTTACGATAATGCGAGCCAAGAAATTGTTAAAGAAAGGATGTGTGGGTTATTTAGCCTATATAGTGGACATTCATCAAAAGAGAATAGAAATGAAAGATATATTAGTGGTAAAAGATTTCCAAGACGTGTTTCCAACGAACTGCCTGGCCTTCCGCGGAGAGAAACCCAATTCATAATAGACTTAGCACCGGGAACCGCACCAATTTTGAAAGCCCCATATCGTATGGCGCCGGTAGAAATGAAGGAATTGATGATTCAATTGCAAGAGTTACTAGATAAGGGTTACATTCGGCCAAGTGTGTCTCCTTGGGGAGCACCAGTGTTGTTTATAAAGAAAAAGATGGATCGATGAGGCTCAGTATCGATTATCGGGGAGTTGAACCGAGAGTGACAATTAAGAATAAATATCCATTGCCAAGGATAGGCGACCTTTTCGATCAACTGAAGGGGGCGAAGTGTTTTTCCAAAATAGATTTCTGAGCGGGTTATCATCGGTTGAAAGTGCGAGAGGAGGACATACAACAATGACGGCGTTTGAACTCGCTACGGACATTCGAATTTTTAGTGATGTCATTTGGGTTAACCAACGCTCCGAAGCGGCGTTCATGGACTTGATGAACCAGGGTTTTTAAGCCATACTTAGATAAGTTAAGTAGTAGTATTTATCGATGACATTTTGATTTATTCAAAGACGAAGGAAGAAACGCTGTAGAACACACGAAGATGGTATTGGAAGCATTGAGAAGAAGGAGAAGATGTCGCATAAAATTTTCAAAATGTGAATTTTGGATGGAAAGGGTCCAGTTTCTAGGACACGTGATAGATCAAAATGGAATTTCCATGGATCCTGCAACGGTGGAAGCGGTAAGTAACTGGGAACAGCCGAAGACACCAACAGAAGTTAGGAGTTTCTTAGGTTTAGTCGGGTACTATCGAAGATTTATCCAAGATTTTTCTAAGATAGCAACCCCGCTGACCAATCTAACGAAGAAGACAGAGAAGTTTGTATGGACGGACAAATGCGAGGAGAGTTTCCTAGAATTGAAGAGGAGGTTGAGTGAGGTGCCTGTATTATCATTACCAGATGATACGGGAGGATTTGTTGTGTATAGTGATGCATCGCATAGAGGACTTGGTTGTGTGCTAATGCAACATGGCAAGGTCATTACATATGCCTCATGATGATTGAAAGATTTGAAAAACGATACCTACCCATGACTTGGAGTTAGCGGCGGTAGTCTTTGCATTGAAGATTTGGAGGCACTATTTGTATGGGAAAAATGTGAGATATATACGGATCACAAGAGTGTGAAATATATCTTCTTCACGAAGGAGTTGAACATGCGACAAAGAAGATGGTTGAACCGATCAAGGATTACGATTTGTGAAATTCTTTATCACCCGGGAAAAGCAAACGTTGTAGCCGGCGCTTTGAGTAGAAAAGGAAGGAGAAGTTATTCAAACCGACAACTCAAGAGGTTTTAATAAGAGAAATGGAAAGGTTGGAAATAGAGGTGGAGGAACCAAGAGAAGCGGAAGGAAGATTTCTCATGATGAGAGCTCACCCGACGTTATTGGATAGAATAAAGGAAGCACAAGAGAAAGATGAAGAATGTGAGAAGATAAAGAAGAGAATAGTAGAAGATAAGGAAGAAAGGTTCAAAGTAGATAAGGATGATATATTGAGATTCGAGGGTCGAGTATGGGTGCCAGCTGTAATCAAACTGAGAGAGGAAATCCTACATGAAGCACACAATACGACATATTCCGTTCATCCAGGAGGCACAAAAATGTACCGGGATCTTCGACACCATTTTTGGTGGCCTAATTTAAAAAGAGAGGTTGCAGAGTGTGTTAGTAGACGTCTTACTTGTCAAAGAGTCAAAGTGGAACACCAGAGGCCAAGTGGACTACTTCAACCGCTAGAAATACCAGAATGGAAATGGGAGCACATTACGATGGATTTCGTGGTTGGACTTCCGGTTACACAGAAGAGTTACGATGCCATTTGGGTCATTGTGGACCGACTAACAAAGACAACTCATTTTCTATCCATCAAGATTCGATTCAATTTGAACCAATTAGCAAACTTGTATGTAAATGAAATCGTATCGCGACATGGAGTGCCGGTGTCGATTGTCTCCGATCGAGATCCGCATTTCACGTCAAAATTCTGGAAATGTTTGCAGGAACGAATGGGAACTCAATTGAGATTGAGTCTCGCTTTATCACCCTCAAACCGACGGGCAAGAGTGAACGAACCATACAAACGTTGGAGGACATTCTTAGAGCTTGCGTGATGGACTTCAAAGGAAATTGGGACGACCATTTACCATTAGTAGAATTAAAAACACAATAATAGCTATCATGCGAGTATCGGTATGCCGCCATATGAAGCTCTTTACGGGAGAAAGTGCGGGACGCCATTATGTTGGGATGAAGTGGGAGAACGACAACTTTTGGGACGAAATTAGTCCAAAGAAGCGGCTACCGATGTGGTAGC
Organism: Panax ginseng; assembly: GCA_020205605.1. Lineage (NCBI taxonomy): Eukaryota > Viridiplantae > Streptophyta > Magnoliopsida > Apiales > Araliaceae > Panax > Panax ginseng. The sequence continues at coordinate 50,463,368 of CM035150.1, forward strand.
AACAATAAAGGGGCAAATTGGTAGCGACTCAAGATCGCTAAAGAAATGCGCAGACTTGCATCGTCGTAGGCAAGAGACTTTGAAAGTCGGTAGTTGTGTGTTTTTGAAGGTATCTCCTTGGAAGGGAAAGATCAGATTTGGAAAGAAAGGAAAATTGAGTCCAGAGGTTCATAGGGCCATTCGAGAGATATTGAAGCAAGTGGGCGAAGTGGCATACAAAGTTGCTTGCCACCCGAATCGGAACACATCCACAACGTGTTTCACATTTCCGCATTCTACTGACCACCGTACAAGTCGACTATAAGCACGTAATTTCCTATGAGCCCATTCAAGTAGAGAAGAATCGGCATATGAAGAAATTCTGTTTAGGATAATAGATAAGAAAGAACAAATGCTAAGAAACAAAGTTATATCTTACATTAAGGTTGTTTGGCGAAACCACGATGTCGAAGAGGCCACGTGGGAATTAGAAGATAGGATGAGGATAGACTATCCCCATCTTTTCGTATAACCACATGTATCAATTAGAGGATGGAATTTTTATAAGGGGAGAGTGTGTAATACCAAGTAAATTTTATGATTTAATATTATTATTAAATAAATAGGTGAATTATTTATTTTACAAATGCTTACGTGGCATGAGGAGAGTAACTCAATTGAATTAAAATTGAAATTTGTTGATGATCGATAAGATAGGTTCATGAAATGTCTTGTGTGACACAATGATGGACTTAGTGAAGGATGATTAAGTATTTGCATGTTTAAAGTCCAAATAATAAATTGGGAGTCTATTGATAAGTTAATTGATGGATCATTAAGTTAGCCCAATAAACTTGGGATATTTAGAATCCATTAGGAATCCAACAAAATAGTTAACGGAGAGAACAAGGTATTGGTTAAATTAAAATGTGGCGTGAGGCGTTGGGGCCTAACCGACTAGCCCTTGTCTATGTCTCGAGATCTACTCTCTTGTCCCCAAATTAGGGTCACCAAGTACAAAGAACAAGAGCCTAAACTCTCTTTTACGCAAATTTTCAAAGTCGCTAATCCTAGGCATGCATGGCTAGCTAAGTGGGTGGTATGGAGTGATTGAACAACTCCTTAAATAACCATTGTTCATTTCTATTGCATAGTGAATCCCAACATTGGGTAAAAGCAAGTGTCCGGTCTATGTTTTCTCTTTAAATACAAGCCACTAGGACGGTCTGTTTTAGTGATAAGAGTGTTGGAGGAAAATCGAGTAAAGAATTCTTAGTTGCTAAGCATTACCAAATCGATGTGTGTGAGATATCAAGGTTAAAGCTCGAGAAGGTATAATTTCTACTCCGTTCTTAACTTGAGTCTTGTTAATTCTCGTTTTTCAGATTAATAGGTCAAGTATGATGAATTAGCATGATATAGGGTGTTTAGAAAGTTTACCTTCGTGCATGAATACGTTAAAAATTGTCTAGAATCAAGTTGTGACTACTCTGCAAAACAGGGCATGTTCACTGCTTTTGAAATCCATGGGGTGCAGCTGCACCGTGCTTAGGAACCAACTGGTGGGTTCGGTCATGTTAGACCTTGTATTAAGAAATTCCCTTAGGTTGTATGCATATAGTAAAGTCTTAAATTAACCAAACGAACTTAAACTTTGTCAAGTAGTGTAGACCAAAGTCTCAAGAAGGAGCTCGCTTGGACAAAGCGTTATGTCTTTGGACAAAGCGTAATGTCTTTGGACAAAGCGTGATGTCTTGACGATTTGATGATGCGATGTCTTGGACGAAGCATGTTGTCTTGAACAAGTCATAATATCTTTGGACATGGAGAGATGTCCGGAACTCGGAGACAAGATCGTAACTTGATATAAGGATGGATTAATAAATACTCCTATCTTTGTTGTAAACTATTAGTACGAATAAGTTCTAAGTAGAGAATTTTACCAACTTCGGGAAAATAAATCTAATACTTGCAAATATGCGTAGAAAAATTGATTGGGATTAATAGGCGTTATGGTCTACTTAAAGCAATGAACCTCTTAGAACTTGAGGAAGAAAGATTATGAATAAGCTAGCGGTGGTCAATAGTATGAGCATGTTAGTATACGATTATGAGTTTTGATGGGTACAACAGATAGAAAGAAAAAGGTGTTATGTGTACATGTTGTTGATATATATCAAGTGGGTTTGGCTAATGAATACCTATACTTACATGAATAGGATGAGACATAGTTCGTTGAGGTGATTTTCGCTATTAGTAGTAGTAATCAACGCTAAAGGCAAGTTTCTTACTCTACCTTGATTTCAAGTATGCAAGTTCCTATCCCTGAAAAAACTTGTTACTTATATCATGCAAGTTTTCTATCCCTAACTTATTGTTATTGTTGGGCAAGTTCCCTAACCTCACTCAAATTTACATTGAGCAAGTATCCGAACACTATTATTATTGTGTTGCAAGTTCCTTAAATTCACACACTTTATACGTTGAATTGTTGTCATATCAATCATATTTTATCAAGCAAATATCTGCTTCTATTCGAAAATCACTTGTATACCTTGACGTTGTGGTACGCATTGGACTTATCATTCCTAAATGCATGATGAAAAACTGTCTAAGCCCTTGATTCGGCTAGACTATTATTATGACTTAAAGAGCTATCCAAACTGATTGATTTGGTGCGGACTATCGTAAATCTACTGAGATGACCAACCATCATAGAAGGGGAAATTATATATTGTCGGGGAACCGACGTGCGCACATGAGTATGATTAAATATTATGCATAACATAGGGTAGTTTAGGCTGATCACCTATTGTACTCGTTGATATTGGATTACAGTGTAATACTGTTAATTCTAGTAAGAGTTCTTGGTCCTTAGTAGTTTTCAATTACTCAATTATGTTGAACCTCGAAATGAATAAATCACGAAATTTTGTTGATATCCTTCGGTCCATAGCGACACCTATTGAATACTCTTGGTATTCTTGATATCCTTGAACTACCAATTATTATTACACCTTGAAAGATCTAAATGCTATAAGCGCTTGTTCTTACGGCTATATTACTTGATGGGCAAACTTGTTGCTCATTCTTGCTTCCTAAAACATTCTGATTTAAGGCAGAGCAAGCGGTACTTGAGGAAAGGACAAGGGAAAGGGCAAAGCTGACGAATAATTTAGTCCTTAAGACTAGAAGCATTATTATTATTGTTATGATTATTATGATGTATTCAAGAATGATTAAGCTATGTTAAGCTAATCACAGAATTGTTGTAGTAATGGTTACGGTACCTTGGGACGTGAATATTTATATTACATCAATGTAAATTATTTTATTATTTCCGTTGTTAATGATTTTGTAAGATATTCGTAGTAGCACGTGATGCACCAAAAATTCGAGATATGGGTGTTTGAAATTTTGGGGGCGTCACAGAAAGAGTTTCCTTTAAAACTGTTGAACTACTCGGTAGTAAAAGTACAGTAATACGTGTGGTTGCATAGTAGCACACGGTATTGATTATTGATGCTTACGTGAGAAGTCACTCAGTTATACTCAATTATTGCTATAGTAATTGCTGCATCATATCTCTCATATTATTAATTCAATTATTGTCATAGTATCATCTGTATAATATGTTATATTATTAAATCAATAATTGAGACGGCAAAGTTATTCATATTATTATTTCTAATATTGACAATGTTTAGAAGTTCTGTCAAGAAGAGGTTTGGTCACCTAATTACGCGCCAATAGGGAGAAATCCTTATTGGAAAGCCCCCTCTTTCCTAGGAATGACCTGGTTGTTAAATATTGTGCATTATAATATTAATGATGAATAAGTTCGTGTTGATTAAAGATGAAATTGATAGTTCCATTGTGTGGGAATTATTAGTGTTAGTAGAAATCGATATTTATTTCGATAATAATTGATGTCTGGAGGTTATATTGACCAATCGGTCACGGGATAATATTCACCCGATTACTATTCACTCTAGTATTGTTCACTCGGGTATTTGGGACACTTTTCATGTCGGAGTACTATTCACGGGTTATTATTCACGGGTTACTATTCACCCGGTTACTATTCACTCTAGTATTGTTCACTCGGGTATTTGGGACACTTTTCGTGTCGAAGTACTATTCCCAAAGTACTATTCACGGGGTACTTGTGACGCCCCCAAAATAGGTATACATCACCCATTCCGAGTCGCCAAATACATGGTATAGAAACAAATACAACTTCAGTAATACAATTGTCGTGCAAAATACGACAACACATATACTATGAGTTTAAATACAAATATTGTCTTCTAGACAATATCCACACTCAAATAAGTCCTCATTACAATTATTGATACACTATTTTAAAAAATAGTGAGGACTACTAAAACAACTATCTTGAATCATCACTCCATACCCCGGCTAGTTCCTGCTAAATTCTCTCCTCCTAAGAAGAACAATGGAACAAAAAGGAAAAGGGTGAGCTCAACTAGCCCAGTAAAGAATATTATGACTAAGATAATATACAACAAATTATCCTTAGTCTTTAACAGGGAAAAATCTGATAGAATATAATAGACAACAAGTTTTAGATCAACAACTGCAGCGGGAATAACAATTCATTAGAAGAGTTAAGTAGAGAAAGAATTCTACTATCTTCTAAGATTAAAAAGTCCATCATCAATATTTTATCCCTATAACATCAATCAATATACATCTTGAATCAAATATTCATCTTTGCACTACATACCAAAGATATTCATTTGTATCACCAGTTAGTCATGTTCATCTCAACTTTTTGCTCATCTTTGCATTACTGGCCAAAGATATTCATCAGTTAATCATTCATCTTTGCACTACAGGCCAAAGATATTCAGTAACATCATCATTTAGGACTGAGGATGATGAAAAATATATTAAAGAAAACGAATCCAGTGAGATAAAAGAACAAATATTAGGGATTCGTATTATAGTTTATCCAAGTTCAATAATACTCCATAATAACCAATTTTGAAGCAGAATTCAAAAATAAAGATCAAAACATGGATACAATCAAAGATAGTAACCATAATAGACATCTTGGACAAAAAGGAGAAAATTTCATTTTTCGGTGAATAGTGTCGATTCGTGAATAAATACCAGTAGTACACGTGAATAGTAACCCCGATACAAAAAGGTAGAAATTCCATAATAAAATCCATACCAATATTTTGGTATAATGATATTGAAAGAATAACATCATTAGGAAGAAAATAACATCCCTTACATCAAAAAAAGACAAGATTGCCGATGGAATATTGGATATAGTCTTTCAAGGAACTTGCAATCAGATAGCAACACTCAAAGTATCAAAATTTCACAAGAATACGCTCGATAATATAGAGAGGGAAAGAGAAAACTTGTTTTCGGTGTGATTTTCAATTCTAACTTAGCCCTCTATTTATAGGAAAATGTTAAGACGCCCAAGCGGCATTTGACTGCTACACTGATGGCTTTTACTCGCTACTATTGCCACCCACCACATTTGAAATTCAATTTGAGCACATTTCTCACCAACCAAAAGTGGGGCCCACCAATTCTAGAATTTTCCACCAAAATGATAAATTTCGAAACTTCAACAATTTCTGAACTAGTCACCTCTTAAAATTCATAACAAATCATACGCTCATTTTTAACGGTTCGAAATTTGTGGACATATACTCAACTTATATATGTATAACATATTCAAAAATCACAACGATCTAAGCTATTCGGATTAAAAATTATACCTCATGCAATAGAGCTTTAAGAACCGATTTGATCTTTTAATACCTCCAATCGACAAAATAATCGATAAAACACCTCAACATTAATTCCTTCATTTATAACCACATAAATAAATCCATCATTTATATCCACATCAAATAAATATTTCCTTATCATATAAATCAATAATTAATTATTCACAAATAATATTACGAGAATCACAATTATGATAACCAGTAGTTCTAGAAAAGAGGGGCTTTCAGATAAGGATTTCTCCTCACTTTGGCGTAATTAGGTGACCAAACCTCTTCTTGATAGAACTTTCTAGACATTGCAATAATAATGTTATCTCATAATATTATTCAAATAATATGAATTATTGATCCGATAATGGGAAATATCAATGCGTTGATAATTATTGAAACAACAATAATATAAACTATCAACGCAACAATTATTGAATCAATAAAATAAAATATTGAACATTAACTACTGTAACAATTATTGAGTAGTGTCTTCTTACGTAAGGATCAATAATTCAAAATATTGTGCAATACTGAGTGTGTCTCTGCAACGACCACGCCATTACATTATATTTTAACCACCAGGTATTCCAACAGTGTTAACGGTAACAATTACGTCGTTATTTATAAAAACTCATACTTTGTCATTTTCTTCATCCGACAGTTATTCTATTATGGGGCTCACAAATGGTTGCGCCGTCGTACGAATATTCCCCGACAAAAAGAATATTCCACGACCAAACGAATATTCCCCGACAACAATGAATATTTTATAACCACTTTCTTATTTTGCAAAATTTTCACATTTCACCCATAACCAAAACATTATATCAAATTAACACCTTATTATTTCAAAATAATAATTAGAGGAAAATTCAATTTTATTTATAAAAAGCTGGGGTCTTACAGTACTATTCACCCGAAAAATATATCTCTTTTCGGTCCAAATCATTTTTGGGTACAATATTATTCCATGAGGAAATGTGATAATTTTTCAGACCTTTGGTTGAAGTTATAATAGTAAATCAATATGGATCATTGGTTGAAGATATAATAGTAAATCAATATGGACCGCTGGTGGAAAGTTATAATAGTAAATCAATATGGATCGCTGGTTTAAAGTTTTAATAGTAAATCAGTATGGATTGTTGCTTTATGTTTTAATAGTAAATCAATATGGACCGTCTGTTTAAAAGTAAATCAATCTGGACCGTTCATGAATTAGTTACTATTCAGTCCATTCTCCTATAAATAGAAGCTCATTCATTCATTATTTCTTATTTAATTCACTTTGAAACTAGAGAGAGAAATTATAGAGAGAAAGAAGAAGAGAAGTCTGCTACCTCACTTTTCCAATATCCAGTTTCTTCTAAGGTAAGAGATATTATTTGGTGTACTCGTAAGGGGTATTATTCTTTCGTATTCATGAAGAGAATTATTTTCTTTCAATACTCGTAAGGGGTATTCTTCTTTCGTATTTATGAAGAGAGTTATTTTTTTTAATACTCGTAAGGGTTGTTATTCCATTCTTTATTATTATATTGGAATAACCTGTTTATGCGAAGTACCGCATACATAGTGAAATTCTTCTGTTATTCCATTCTTTATTATTATGTTGGAATAACTGTCTATATGAAGAGTCCCGCATACATGGTGAAATTCTTCATTATTCCATTCTTTATTATTATGTTGGAATAACTTTCATGCATGCTTGATCTATCGATGTACTGGTGAATTTCGTTGATATTCCATTCTTTATTATTCGTTGGAATATTCGTCAAAAATGCTTGATTACACTTTGACCGGTTCAATTCTTTATTATTCTCATTGGAATATCTCAGATGTATGCGGATTACGCATGAATTCGGCGTTGCATTCTTTATTATTACGTTGGAATAACTCATGCATGCGTGTCTATCGCATGCATGGTGAATTCTTCTGTTATTCCATTCTTTATTATTCTGTTGGAATAACATGTCTATGTGGATTACCACATGCATGATGAATGATCCTTCGTATTCATTCCTTATTAAATTGTGGAAATGATCTGTCTACGTGGATTACCGCATGGCGGGCAAAAATCCATTTGCAGTTTCATATATTCTATTATACTCAGTTGGTCAAAGCTTTGGCTTCTATACTCCATGAAATTAGTGGAATATCCTTGATATTTGCGCTTCATCCAGTATCTTTTCATGGAAATATTTTTCTGAGCATTCTTGAATTTTACTCTACAAAGCAGTATCATGTTGACAATTTGGTCGTTATTGGTTCCTGGATAAATTAATTTATAAATCTTTAAAATTTATTCTTGAACTTGTTTTATTGAATTATTATGTCATTGTCATCATCCTCATGCTTATATTGTGATGAAAGTCATCATTGGCTTACGTGCATAGATGGACTTGGTATGATTATGACCAGGGATTATTCGGTATAATCATGACCATAATGTGATGAATGATGTGGTAAAAGTCCTCATTGGCCTGTAGTTCATTGGTGGACAGTTGTTGGTCTGATTATGATCAGGGATTATTCGGTATAACCATGACCATTGATGATTACATGAATATCCTTGGTCGTGGAGCAGGGATGATTCGATTTTATTTATTAAGTTGAGTCTCAGCAATAATGTTGATGAAAAACTTTTTAAATCATAGAAGATAATAGATTTTATACTTTACTTGACTCTTCTAATGGATTGTTTATTCTTCTGTAGTTTTTGATCTAAAACTTGTTGTCTATTATATTCTATCAGTTGTTATACTGTTGAAGGCTAATGATAACTTATTCTGCATTATCTTAGTCATAATATTTTTTACTAGGCTAGTTGAGCTCACCCTTTTGCTTTCATTGTTCTCTTCAGGAAATGAGAACGTAGTTGGGACTAGTCGGGGAACAGAGTGATGGTCCTAGATGGTGCATTAGTAGTCCTCACTATTCTGTGAAATAGTGTGATAATAAATGTAATGAGGACTCCATTGAGTGTGAATATTGTCTAGATGAAAATATTTGTATTAAAACTCGCAGCCTATATTTTGTCGTATTTTACACGACAGTTGTATTATTAGTTTGTATTTGAATTTTGTACCATGTATCTGGCGATCCAAGATGGGTGATGTATACCTGTTTTGGGGGTGTCACATATCATATATCCACGGAATTATCCTTGGTTGACCCAAAAGTCCCCAAAGAAAAATAAGAAGATTACTATCATCTTCTTTCCAATGGTGAGTCTTCTTTTGACATATAATTATCTCTGTTGTCTCCAAGTGAAAATTATATTTCAAATAAACTCCAAGATCATATAGGTAGTGCTCGTAGATATACTCAGCAAGTGGATGTGCACAACCATATCTTATGATAACACGAGGTTGTATGTTATTAGACATCTTGTATGATAGTGGAAAAACACCCTTCCAAAGTTGGGTTCACCTCACCCTATTCGGTTCACCAAAATTAAATATCAAATGACGTATACAATATGACACACTTATCTAAAGTTCTCAAAAAAATTATTTCCATACTATTTTGGGAGAACCTAAATAGCTATAGACCACCGTTCTATTCCCATGTTATCCTCGCTCAACCCGGCAACACTCTTATTACCTGAAAGGAATTATGAAGCAAAAAGGGTGAGCACAACTAGCCCAGTAAAGAATATCATGACTAAAGATAATTTACATCATCAATAGCCTTCATCAAGTAATAAATCGTAGATTTAGAACATATGGTAGATGATAAAACTTTTTAACCATAGTTGCGTAATGAACGAAAGCAATCCATTAGAAGAGTCAAATAGACCATCGTGTCTATTATCTTCTCCATGTTAAAAGTCCACCAATAATGTTTTATCCTCGCAACATCAATCAACAATTTACATCACAATCATATGAATAACTCATAATCATAATTGTGATTCTAAATTCCTCTTCGCACCTGTGATTTAAGATAATTTTCATCACCTATTTTCACCGAAACATAAAAAATCATGGTTATACCAAATCACAATTCCCGCCATAATCATACTAATAAATTCATCTTCAGACTACTGACCAAAGATATACAATGTTATATTTTTAGAAGAGTCAAGTAGAGCATGATATCTACTATCTTCTACGTAATTAAAAGTGTATAATCAATATTTTATCATTTGAGACTCAAATTTTAATAAATAATCAACATCATCGAATCATCCACGCACTACGACCAAGGATATTCATGTAATCATCAATGGTCATGATTATACTTAGAATAATCCTCGGTTATAATCATACCAATAATCGCCCATCAATGCACTACGGGCCAATGAGGACTTTTACCACATCATATATAACATTACGGGTCATGATTATACCGAATGATCCCTGGTCATAATCATACCAATAAACAGCTCATCTATGCACATAAGCCAAAGATACTCATCAATCAATAGTTCATCTGTGCACATAAGCCAAAGATATACAACTGTAAAACCAATAATCAACAGTCCATCTTTGAACGTAAGCCAAAGATATACAACTGTAAAACAAATAATCAACAGTCCATCTTTGCACGTAAGCCAAAGATATACAACTGTAAAACCAATAATCAACAGTCCATCTTTGCACGTAAGCCAAAGATATACAATTGTAAAACCAATAATCAATAGTCCATCTTTGCACGTAAGCCAAAGATGACTTTCATCACAATATAAGCATGAGGATGATGACAATGACATAATAATTCAATAAAACAAGTTCAAGGATAAATTTTAAAGATTTATAATTTAATTTATCCGTAAATCAATAACGTCAAATTGTCAACATGATACTGTTTTGTAGAGTAAAATTCAAGAATAATATTCATGTACCAAAAATAATTTGGACAGAAAAGAAATATATTTTTTGGGTAAATAGTACCCCGTGAATAGTACTTCAGGAATAGTACCTCGTGAATAGTACCCCGACATGAAAAGTACCCAAATACCCGAGTGAATAGTAATCGGGTGAATAGTAATTTGGGTGAATAGTAACTCGTGAATAGTACTCCGACACGAAAAGTGCCCCGAATACCCGAGTGAATAATACTAGAGTGAATAGTAATCGGGTAAATTGTAACCCGTGAATAGTAACTCGTAAATAAAATACCAAATAAAATGATATTTCATGACGATTAAAAAAGAAATGATATCTCATATTAGTATAATAGAATATACGAAACTGCAGATGGATTTTCATCCGCCATGCGGTAATCCACGTAGACATATCATTTTCATAATTTAATAAAGAATGAATACGAAAGGTCATTCACCATGCATGCGGTAGTCCGCGTAGACAGGTTATTCCAACAAAATAATAAAGAATTGAATAACAGAAGAATTCACCATGCATGCGATAGACCGCACAGACAGGTTATTCCAACAGAATAATAAAGAATGGAACGAGGTCATGCGTAATCCACACAGACAGTGTGACACCCCCAAATCCAGGTTATCTAACCCCCCGAGTTTGGTGCTCACGATCCACAATATAATTAACTGCGTTCGTAAGACCTATAATCAACAATGTCGGTCTCACAATTAGCACAATCATTTATAATACGTAACACTGTATTCTACAGCCAAACTTCTCCTAGGCACATTACCACATAGCCACATCAGTGTTTATAACCTATATAAACACTTATCAAGTCTAACTATTTCGGTCTGGTTGGACTTTAGTCTCATCTCGGTGTTCTGGTCACCCTATCCGACAATTAACACATTGATTGTCAATTAAACTCGATCTCTAAGCTTCAATATTATTTTAGATAAGTCAAATATCATTTATAATATTTTTCGGAAGCTTTTAATAATATTTAAACAATTATTATAATTTATAATAATTTTTCAAACACATAAATCATTTTTAAATGATTTAATTATCAAATAATCTTATTAACATTAATATTTAATAATATTAAAATATTAATGTTATACTTTGTCAAAATATTAAAGTTATTGTCAATAACTTCAAATATTTTAAATCAATAATATTCTACTTAAATAATTTTAAAATAATTAAAAATCATTTTAAATCATCACCATTAATATTTAAATATTAATGAAATTATTATCAAAATATTAAAAGTCATTAATTATAACTTCAAATATTTTTAAATCATTTTCTCATTTTTAAATGATTTTTAAATTAATAAAATCATTTGTAATTCATTTATTTAATATAATAATTAAATAAATCTAATAACATTAATATTAATTTATTAATGAGAATTCTCCAAAAATATATTAAATTATATTTTATAATTCAAAATATTTTCAAACACTTTATTCTTATTTAAAATGGTTTTAAATCAATAAAATCATTTTTATCTTATTTATTTAATTTAATAATTAAATAAATCTAATATCATTAATATAAATTTATTAATGAAAATTCTTCAAAAATATTAAAATTACATTTTATAACTCAAAATATTTTTAAATACATTATTCTTATTTAAAATGATTTTTCATAATATTAAATCATTTTTCTCTAATTTATTTAATACAATAATTAAACAAATTAAATACCTTTAATATTTAAATAATTATATATATTAAAGAAAAATATTCCAATTGGTCAAAAATTATTTTTCATAATTTAAAATAATTTTTAAAACCATTTTTAATAATTTTTATAATTTATTTTCTATTTTTAATTAATTATCGAAAATTCAGAAATTAAAAAAATCAAAACCGTCGATAATTGCCTATAGCGACACTAAGCGTCGCTGTTGGTGTTCTTGAGACTCAAGAACACTGACAGCCGGCTTGATAAGGTTCATGGTTTGACCAACCGTTATTCTCAGCTCAAGCGCGTTTTGAACTACCTAATGCACAGATCGTGTAGTACTAATGTAATACTACATTAACCAACCATCCTTTAAGTTATAATATCACATACCATGAAGATCCAGCCTCTCAAAGTAACTGTCAGATCACATCTGGGTTTTCTGGGTAACCTAGAAACCCAAACAGTCGCGAGGTACCACTTTGTGGTTAAATTGTAGCTTAGTTCCAATCATGTTATTGGTGGTTTCTTGGTTCGTATCTATAGTCCACATGTCAAGGAACATGTTTAAAGAAACATAACCGTTTAAAAACATCAGATCTACAAGATATGCCTCAGTCAAACCCTGTCAGAAATTTGTTCATCAAATTCCTGGGTTTTTCCAGAAAGTTAAAATCAGTTTTGGTGGACTACTTTGATAACCTGTTACGTTCGATTGGTTGACGTTTTAAGGCATCTAAAGGCATTTAGCTATAGTCCAGACAACATGTTACACTTTAATTACAACAACAATAACAAAAAAACATAACATTTGTTAGATCCGGACCTTCAAAGATCTTGTCAGACCCAGTTTTACACTTTCTGGGTTACCCAGAAAGTGACTGGTCATGCTCGGTCAAACCTCTTTGACCATGAATAACAACAAATCTAGACATCTGATGGCTATAAAACTACTTGCAGATTAAAGATCGCATACCAAATTACAGATCCAAAACATAAAACAACAAAAATAATAAACAGACACGAATCTGTGACGCCTGACATTAGCTTGTCAGACCACAAACCATGTTCTTGACAGTTTTGGAAAAACTCGATTTTAAAGCATTTTGATGCTATGGATCTATGTTATATCAACATAGATCATCATTAAACATCATCTAGCAAAGATCTAAACACATAAACAAAAAAAATTTCTTAGCAACATGGATCAAAATTAAAAATTAGGTTCATACCTCTCTTGTTCCAATCTTAATCTATGCTCTCCAATCTGATATTGGGTGATCTAGGGGCTAGTTATGTGACTGAATTACTTAAGGAATTCGGAGGTTTGAGAGAGAGATAGTTGTTGAGAGTAAGTTAGCAAAATGGCTAGTTTTATACACTTTCTCTCTCTTAATCTATATATAATACAAAGATACATTGTATATTACATATATCTGATGTTTCTAGCTGCTTTTCTGAGATATTAGTAGTCACAAAGTCAAGTGGGTTGGTCACCAACTAAAGCTCTTGGCCATTTTATAAGTTACTTTAAAAAAAAATCCAAAAACGGCATTTTGGTCTTTAGCAAATTAAATTTAATGGCAAGATGGTCAACTGTCCAAACCCTTAGGGTTTAACCCTAAGGTTCTAACCCTTAGGTTTTATAAACTCCTAATTCTAGAGATTTTCTAATTAGGGTTTCTAAAAAGAAAAAAATAAGAATTTCAAATATAAAATTAGGGTTTTAAATAGAAATTAATATTTCTAAAGTATAATTAGGGTTTTCTAATTATATTAACACATAATAATCACTTTAGGCATGCTAGTTAGGATTAGGGTTTCCAAATTAGGGTTTTAATTAGAAAAATAAAATTTTTAAATTATAATTAGGGTTTGTAAAATAGAAATTAAGATAACTAAAATATAATTAGGGTTTTCTAATCATATTTAAGTTTAATAAACACATTAAGCTTACTAATTAGGATTACGGTTTCCTAATTAGGGTTTTAGGATTTAGGAATATAAAATTAGGGTTTTCCAGCTTTTGATTAGGGTTTCTAACGGTACGTTAGGGTTTCTAATCTTGAGATTAGGGTTTCTAATCTCTTATTATGGTTTATAAATTTTTAACCTTATCCGATCTATCATTGATCAAAAATTCTATACGGTACGAACACATACATATTAATATAATTATTTTAATTATATTTTCTATCGAATCCCTATCCAAAAATTAGGGTTAGGGTTTCTAAAGCTGTTAAGCACAACTCTACTCTAATTTATTAGTCAATACACAAATTGACCTTCTGGAGACTCATATCACAGATACTTGTCGCAAAATTGATAATCAATATTAATATTAATAATAAAAAAATTATTCGTAAAATTTTAATTATTCGAAATCCCGGGTTATCACATTCACCCCTCCTTAAAAAGGATTCCATCCTCGAAATTACCGCTTTCTTATTCTCTACATTCTTTTAAAGTTGTATCATCAATTCATTTTAGTAACACAATTTTCATTTGTGTTTCATATTCTAACCTGTGACTTGAATCTCATAAAAGAAACCAATTCACAACAATATCTAATCAAGATTACTCGCGTATTTAAATTTCTAACTGAACTCGTTGCATGTCGCCTCTTCATGGGCAGCTGCCGCATTTGGAACTTTCATGCTAAAAGTGAATGTTGTTGGTCTTCTTGGCTGTGCAGGTCCTCGAATCGCAAAGGTTCCGTTATCGGGTCCCTTGTTGGTACTTCTCCTATCTACATTTCTCTTCGGACAATTTCGGACCAGATGATCGGTCGACCCACACGCAAAACAACCTCGTGTCTTCTTTGGAATGGGACACTGGGGTGATATGTGTCCCTCTTGACCACAGTTGTAACAGACTCCTTTTTTCTTCAAACAAACTCCTAGATGATGCTTCTTGCAAACTACACACGGCGTACCCTTCCTCCTACGCTCTTTTAGATTATTTACTAAATTAATATCAACATTCCTCTTACGTTTATTAAAATCCCTGCCTCCATAACAACCTGTCATATTATTTCCTTCAGCCTCCTTTCTTTGTTCTTCACTATTCTTTAATACAGCTTCAATCTCTCTTTCAGTGATAATGGCTTTTTCTAATAAAGTTGAAAATGCATTAATTTGCAGCACATCTAACTTCTCGAGTACCAACGGTTTCAATCCGTTCCTAAAACATCGTGCTTTAAGCTCCTCAGTGTCCACTCGATGTGGAGCAAATTTTGCTAACTCATTGAACTTGACAAAATATTCTGTCACCGTCATATCTTCCTGCTTCAGATTCACAAATTGTTCTTCCATATTTCTCCTTAGACCTCCCTTCCTTGGCGGCATTATCTGATAAAAATCTTACATTAATTTTCCTTCTCTACACAGATTCTTATTAATAACATAATAAGAATTAAAAAAAATTCTCATATAATCGCATAAATAGCACACAGTACATCTAGCACTTAACACATAGCACTATCCCTTTTTAAATAATATCAGGATTAACAACACAACTTTAAACAAAAATTGTAATTCTCCATTCACACATAACTATTTCCCAGTTCATCAAACTTACCACACCTAGGGGTTCAGGAACTTGCCACAATTATATGAGTGTATGAACTTATCCTAGTCAGACCTTTGGCGTCCATTCGGTGAGGGGTTCAAAATATTTCATATAATTATGAGTCATGAACTTACCATAAGTATGAGTTTTAAGAACTCAAAAATTAATCTTAATCTTATATTCATATAGAAAATAAAGATTTCACTCATACAAACATATATATTTACATATATTCACACATCATTCTTGATATTACAACCGTTAATATCATACACTATCAAAAGATACTATCGCTTAAACTTTAAGCTATCTACCATCCACTCCCTTCACCAGTCTTCTTCTTACTGTGACACTTGTTGCATTCGGCTTAGGATAATATAGGGAAATATGTCCTTCCTGCTTAAAATTGAAGCACACGTTCTTTCACATCATGCATTCGCCCACGTGAGTCTTTCCACACTTGCTGCAGACTTACTTCTTCTTCGGGTTTGAACTTTTCAGAGTTGTCGCTGTCGTTGTCCATCTTTCTCTTATTCTTGCTCTTTTTGCTGCTTGATTATTCCTTCAGACGATCCACCACCGTCAGTCTTCATCCTCTCCACCTGCGCCTTCAGCTCATTCCGTTCTTCAGTCATTTTGCGTAACACTCATTCTGTCTTCCACAATTCCTCCAAGAGAAATACTTTACTCCGGAGTTCTTGGACTTCTGCAGATTCTTGATCTCGTTCTCCAACTTTGACCTTATTCTCTTTCTCCACCTTAGCTTCTTCAGACTCTGCCACCTTATCACCACTCAGATACATCTCGGGATAATCGTCATGATCGCTCCCCAGATTTACCAGAGGTTCATCTCTTTCCACCTCTTCAACTAACTCGCTTTGCGCTGGCACCTCGGCTACTGGCATTGGTGCAACAGTCGCTAGCATCTCCGCACTCAATTCATCTTCTCCGGACATCCAACCATTAGTTCAAATAACTTGATTAATACTTCTCCAGTACGAACTTCTCACACTATGTGTCCACATATCTCACTATCGATATATTTCGGCAATCCCTCACTTAGTACTCTAAATGAGTTTTCTAGATTTCGCTTACTTTTATAATCCTAGGGTTTTCCCACCCCACTTAAGGTTTATAACCCATACTGCTACCAACTTGTGACGCCTTGGTCACTACAAACTTTAATACCAACTTTGTGACACCCCAAATCCAAGTTACCCGAATTTTCGAGTTTGGTGTTCACGATCCACAATATAATTAATCTGCGTTTCAGTAAGACCTATAATCAACAATGTCGATCTCACAATTAGCACAATCATTTATAACACATAACATCGTATTCTACAAACCAAACTTCTCCTAGCACATTACCATTATAGCCATATCGGTGTTTATAACCTATATAAACACTTATCAAGTCTAACTATTTGATTCCGTTGGACTTTAGTCTCTACATATTGTTCGGTCACCCTATCCGGACAATTAACACATTGATTGTCAATTAAACTCGGTCTCTAAGCTTCAATATTATTTTAGATAAGTCAAATATCATTTATAATATTTTTCTAAACTTTTAATAATATTTAAACAATTATTATAATTTATAATAATTTTTCAAACACTTAAATCATTTTTAATCGATTTAATTATCAAATAATCTTATTATCATTAATATTTAATAATATTAAAATATTAATGTTATACTTTGCAAAATATTTAAGTTATTGTCAATAACTTCAAATATTTTTAAATCGTCAATATTCTATTTAAATGATTTTTAAAATAATTAAAAATCATTTTTAAATCATCACCATTAATATTTAAATATTAATGAAATTATTATCAAAATATTAAAAGTCATTAATTATAACTTAAAATATTTTTAAATCATTTTTCTCATTTTTAAATGATTTTTAAATTAATAAAATCATTTGTAATTCATTTATTTAATATAATAATTAAATAAATCTAATATCATTAATATTAATTTATTAATGAGAATTCTCCAAAAATATAGAAAATTATATTTTATAATTCAAAATATTTTTTACACTTTATTCTTATTTAAGATGGTTTTAAATCAATAAAATCATTTTTATCTTATTTATTTAATTTAATAATTAAATAAATCTAATATCATTAATATTAATTTATTAATGAAAATTCTTCAAAAATATTAAAATTACATTTTATAACTCAAAATATTTTTAAATACATTATTCTTATTTAAAATGATTTTCATAATATTAAATCATTTTTCTCTAATTTATTTAATACACTAATTAAACAAATTAAATACCATTAATATTTAAATAATTATAAATATTAAAGAAAAATATTCCAATTGGTCAAAAATTATTTTTCATAATTTAAAATAATTTTTAAAACCATTTTTAATAATTTTTATAATTTATTTTCTATTTTTAATTAATTATCGAAAATTCAGAAATTAAAAAAATCAAAACCGTCGATAATTGCCTATAGCGACATTAAGCGTTGCTGTTGGTGTTCTTGAGCCTCAAGAACACTGACTGCCGGCTTGATAAGGTTCATGGTTTGACCATCCGTTATTCTCAGCTCAGGCGTGTTTTGGACTACCTAATGCACAGATCGTGTAGTACTAATGTAATACTACATTAACCAACCATCCTTTAAGTTATACCATCACATACCATGAAGATCCAGCCTCTCAAAGTAACTGTCAGATCACATCTGAATTTTCTGGGTAACCCAGAAACCTAGAGAGTCGCGATGTACCACTTTGTGGTTAAATTGTAGCTTAGTTCCAATCATGTTATTGGTGGTTTCTTGGTTCGTATCTATAGTCCACATGTCAAGGAACATGTTTAAAGAAACATAACCGTTTAAAAACATCAGATCTACAAGATATGCCTCGGTCAAACCCTGTCAGAAATTTGTTCATCAAATTCCTGGGTTTTTCCAGAAAGTTAAAATCAGTTTTGGTGGACTACTTTGACCACCTGTTACGTTCGATTGGTTGACGTTTTAAGGCATCTAAAGGCATTTAGCTATAGTCCAGACAACATGTTACACTTTAATTACAACAACAATAACAAAAAAACATAACATTTGTTAGATCCGGACCTTCAAAGATCTTGTCATGACCAGCTTTTACACTTTCTGGGTTACCCAGAAAGTGACTGGTCATGCTCGGTCAAACCTCTTTGACCATGAATAACAACAAATCTAGACATCTGATGGCTATAAAACTACTTGCAGATTAAAGATCGCATACCAAATTACAGATCCAAAACATAAAACAACAAAAATAATAATAAATGTATACCTAATCAGGATACTGAAATCTGTGGTGCCTGACATTAACTTGTCAGACCACAAACCATGTTCTTGACAGTTTTGGAAAAACTCAATTTTAAAGCATTTTAATTCTATGGATCTATGTTATATCAACATAGATCATCATTAAACATCATCTAGCAAAGATCTAAACACATAAACAAAAACAATTTCTTAGCAACATGGATCAAAATTAAAATTTTGGTTTATACCTCTCTTGCTCCAATCTTGATCTATGCTCTCCAATCTGATATTAGGTTATCTAGGGGCTGGTTATGTGACTGAATTACTTAAGGAATTGAATTCGGAGGTTTGAGAGAGAGAGAGAGTTGTTGAGAGTAAGTTAGCAAAATGGCTAGTTTTATACACTTTCTCTCTCTTAATCTATGTATAATACAAAGATACATTGTATATTACATATATCTGATGTTTCTAGCTGCTTTTCTGAGATATTAGTATTCACAAAGTCAAGTGGGTTGGTCACCAACTAAAGCTCTTGGCCATTTTACAAGTTACTTTAAAAAAAAATCCAAAAACGGCATTTTGGTCTTTAGCAAATTAAATTTAATGGCAAGATGGTAAAATGTCCAAACCATTAGGGTTTAACCCTAAGGTTCTAACTCTTAGGTTTTACAAACTCCAAATTCTAGAATTTTCTAATTAGGGTTTCTAAAAAGAAAAAATAAGAATTTCAAAATTAAATTAGGGTTTTAAATAGAAATTAATATTTCTAAAGTATAATTAGGGTTTCCTAATTATATTAACACATAATAATCACTTTAGGCATGCTAGTTAGGATTAGGGTTTCCAAATTAGGGTTTTAATTAGAAAATAAAATTTCTAAATTGCAATTAGGGTTTGTAAAATAGAAATTAAGATAACTAAAATATAATTAGGGTTTTCTAATCATATTTAAGCTTAATAAACACATTAAGCTTACTAATTAGGATTAGGGTTTCCTAATTAGGGTTTTAGGATTTCGGAATATAAAATTAGGGTTTTCCGACTTTTGATTAGGGTTTCTAATGGTACGTTAGGGTTTTTAATCTTAAGATTAGGGTTTCTAATCTCTTATTAGGGTTTATAAATTTTTAACCTTATCCGATCTATCATTGATCAAAAATTCTATACGGTACGAACACATACATATTAATATAATTATTTTAATTATATTTTCTATCGAATTCCTATCCAAAAATTAGGGTTAGGGTTTCTAAAGCTTTTTAGCACAACTCTACTCTAATTTATTAGTCAATACACAAATTGACCTTCTTGAGACTCGTATCACAGATACTTGTCTCAAAATTGATAATCAATATTAATATTAAAAAAAATTATTTATAAAATTTTAAATATTCGAAATCCCGGGTTATCACAGACAGGATATTCCAATAGAATAATAAATAATGAAACCAGGTCATGCATAATCCGCACATACAGGATATTCCAACAGAATAATAAAGAATGGAATAACAACAAAATTCACGAGCAAAAGCGATGAAGCCATCGCATGAAAAGTTATTCCAACAGAATAATAAAGAATGAAATAACAGAAGAATTTCACCATGTCTGCGGTACTTCGCATAGACAGGTTATTCCAACATAATAATAAAGAATGGAATAACAAACCTTACAAGTATTGAAAGAAAATCACTCTCTTCATGAATACAAAAGAATAATACCCTAACCATAATAATAATATCCCTTACCTTAGAAGAAAACTAGATACTGGAATAGTGAGGTAGTAGACTTCTCTTCTTCTTTCTCTCTATAATTTCTCTCTATAATAATTGCTCTATAGCTTTTGTGAATTGGTGAAAAATAATGAAGGAATGAGCTTCTATTTATAGGAAAATATAGTTTCGATAATTGCACGTTTTGGGGCTCAAAATATTACAGTATAATACCTTCCTCTTTTCCTTCATTTTTAATTTAGTCCTACAAGTATTATCAAACTTGCACCACCTCCCCTAATAGTAAATCATGTGAATCAATAGTTCTAGACATTTGAAAATACTTAATTATGAGATATAGTACCTCCATCTATACCTCTATTTTTAACTTAGTCATGCAAGTATTATCAATCTTGCACCAACTCCCCTAATAGTAAATGAATGTGAATCAATAGTACACACATGTAAACAAATAGTTATAATCATGTGAATCAATATCAATTAATTGCTCATTTATCTGGTTAATTATCTGTTGGGTCAATATAACCTCTAGACATCAATTATTATCGAAATAAATGTCGATTTTTACTAACACAAATAATTCCAACACAATGAAACTATCAATTTCATCTTTAATCAACACGAACTTATTTATCATTAATATTATAATTCACAATATTTAACAACCGGGTCGTTCCCAGGAAAGAGGGGGCTTTTCGATAAGGATTTCTCTTTATTGGTGCGCAATTAGGTGACCAAACCTCTCCTTGACAGAACTTCTAGACATTGTCAATATTGTAAATAATAATATGAATAACTTTGCCGTCTCAATTATTGATTTAATAATATAACATATTATACAGATGATAATGTGACAATAATTGAATCAATAATATGAGAGGTATGATGCCGCAATTACTGTAGCAATAATTGAGTATAACTGAGTGACTTCTCATGTAAGAATCAATAATCAATACCGTGTGATACTATGCAACTAACGCCAGACATCGTACTTTTACTACCGGGTAGTTCAACAGTTTTAACGGTAACACTTTCGCCGTTATTTTTATAAAAAGATAATTCTATTGTTTTTTAACTACGACAATACATCCGTTGTGGGGTCCACCAATGATTGTGCCATCGTACGGATATTCCCGACAAAAAGAATATTTTTCGACCAAACGAATATTTATAACAATTTGCATACTTTGCAAAATTTTCACATATCATCCTTAACTTTAACCTTTTCTCAATTCAACCATTTACTAAATAAAATAATAATTATAAAAAAATTGAATACTTTCATTTCATAATTTTGAGATCTCACAACTGATATACATATATATTTCATAGGTTAAAGAGAGAGAGAGAGTCTTGGATGAGTTTGGTGAATAAATGAGGCAAAATAATGAACATTTCTCTTTCCTAGATCTTATATACAACTTGATGCAATGAACTTGGATTATGTAAAGGCTGAGTTGCTGCTGATTTGCTGAGATTTTGATCACATGGGTTTCCTAGGGTTGGCCAACAACTCTCACTAGGTCAAAGGCTAAATTTTAGCTTCAATAATGCAAGGGTAAAGTGGTTATTTGGCTTAAAAATTTAATGGCTAAATTGTCATTTGTATAACCCTTAGGGTTTAACCCTAAGGCTTTGTACAATATTTCTAGCATTTTGCAATTAGGGCTAAAATAAAATTTTAGTTTCTAAAAGAATGTAATTAGGGTTTTCTTAATTAGTTTAGGTTTTCAAATATTTAGAATTAAACATTTTAATAATTATAATAAAGCTTACTAATTTAGCAATTGGAGCAAATAATTAGCAATTAGCATTACCCATATAACAATTAGGGTTATTAATTATTAATTAGGGTTTTTATTTATAAAATTAAGGTTTTCTAATTTCACGATTAGGGTTTATAATTACTAACTAGGGTTTCTAAATTTAGAAATTAGGTTTCCTAATTTAGTAATTAGGGTTCTCAATTAATTAGGGTTCCTAATTAATTAGATTTTCTAAGTATAATTAGGGTTTTACCTAATTACTTTAAATTCGGTAATACACAACATAATTCACTTAACACAGTCTCGAATTTCCCATTTGAATTTCACAATAGGGTGAAACAAATTAATGCTAGGGTTTGGTCATGATACAACATAATTGAACAACCATTATCAGTCCACAAATATACAGTACATATTTATGGCACTGAAAAATCAAAATATAATTAATATTATATTCTTATTCTTATTCCTTGATCAAAACCCAAAATTAGGGTGCGGATCCATATCCGATTTTCTTATATATAAATCCTATTATTAATTAAGTTAAATAATTAGCTTAATTAATTCTAAAATAAATTCATATAATAAAATAGTTATTATAATAATTTAAAAATCATTTCATATATTATTTAAATAATATATACTTATATTTTCATGAAAAATAATTAATAAAAACATTTCTACTATAAAATTAATTATTATAAGAATATACTTTATAATAATCAATAATTCTAAAATAAAATTATTTATAATTATTCATGTAATAAATATATTTTTATTTATCACATAAATACTTACACTCTATCTTGTACAAATCCTCATCTTTAAAATAATAAAAAAAAAAAATATACGCAAAATTTCTTATTTAAGCATATAGAAAATATCGGGTTATTACAAAGAAGATCCTAAGAACAGGGCATTATTGACTCTCTCTCAAGGTTGACTGTGATGATCACGTCAAGAGATGCTACCAATGCCAAATTCATGGGAATGATATCCACGCCCCTCCAAGGGAGCTCCACAATATGAGTTCACTTTGTCCCTTCTTAATGTGGGGAATGCACGTGATCGGGCCCATCGAGCCCAAAGACAGTAATGGGCATCACTTTATCTTTACATGATCGACTACTTTACCAAATGGGTAGAAGCAGCCTCCTTCCCCAGGGTTACAAAAGAAGCTATCATTACTTTCATCAGAAATAATGTCACTTGTCGATATGGACAACCAGAGGTAATTGTATCAAACAATGCTAAGAACCTCAACAACAAAATGATGGAGGAGTTATGCAGTAAATTCCACATCAAACATCTCAACTCCGTCATCTACCGTCCAAAGATGAATGGTGTTGTTGAAGCGGCTAACAAAAACAACAAGAAGATCATGCAAAAGATATCCGCCAATCACAAAGGATGGTCTGACCTATTGCCTCTGACTCTATTAGCCTACGAACATCAATGCGCACTTCCACTGGGGCAACCCCCTACTCATTAACCTATGGGATGGAAGCAGTGCTCCCCATAGAAGTGGAAATGGAATCCCTCATAGTGTTGATAGACGCTCAGCTGGATGAAGACTAATGGTTACAAGATAAGTATCACCAATTGTCTCTAATAGATGAAAAACGAGCCATTGATATCTTCCATGGTCGGTTATACCAACAAAGGATCGCCAGATCCTACAACAAAAAAGTCCGGCTACGGCAGTTTAAACAACATGACTTGGTTTTGAAGAAGATCATTGACAACCAAGATCAATCCAAAGGAAAATTCACCCAGAACTAGGAAGGCCCATTTGTTGTCAAGGAGGTATTGACAAGAGGTGCACTTAGATTACAGGAAATGGATGGCGATGAATTTCTGCAACTCATTAACTCGGACACCGTGAAACGGTACTATGTCTAAAGTTACCATCAAGCAAACATCCTTGTTGTGGATCACCAGATCCCCAGTCAATTCAGGTTTTCTAAACCTCACTACATACAACTTTCTTCACACCCATTTTCCCCATCAGGGACAATCACACTTTCTAACCAGCAGCCTAGTTTTGGATCACCAGATCCTTCACTCCCCGCAGATTTTCAAAACCTTTCACACCTTCAGTTTGTCCCACTCGGGATAAACATTCACACTTTCAGGTTATCCCACCAGGGATTAAACCTTTCACACCTTCAGGTTATTCCACCAGGGATTAAACCCTTCACACCTTCAGTTTATCCCACCAAGGATTAAACTTTTCACACCTTCAGTTTATCTTGTACATGGGATTAAACCTTTCGGCTGCAATCCGTCCTGTACATGGGGCGAACTACATCGACCTGATCTCCCCAATACACAGGAGTACATAGGCAGCCATTTTATATGGTCTGGTCGCACTAAAAAAACAAAAATAACAAAAACAACAAAAACAAACACATCTCTACGCCTCTTTTCCATATACAGCGTTGAACCTTTACACCAGGTTTGAACTATGCAGACCTGATCTCCTCTTTAATAGGAGTACATAGGCATCTATTCATGGTTCGGTCTTACCCCCTACCAAAACATAAAAACTTGTCAACAGTACTGGGATCATCCTTCAATCCACTACATTTCATTAGCTTCAGATCAAAGGGATGGAACTACCTGACCTCCCAACACAAATGGCAGAATTGGTGACCATCTAAGCTGCGGTTGAGTCCTCAAAGAGAAACACCAATCCATAAGAAATAGAACTAACTGGGTTCCCCCATACAAAGGAGTATCGATGACCATCTATGGTGCGGTCAACCTCAAAGAGGAAAGCCACACTCCTCTCCACATCTCCATACACCAGTCCCAAGACACCAAAGATGGTAGGGAATACACATAAATCAATGATCCATTCTAAAAAACCCTGAGACATCTCAATGTCCATCCATCAAGGAGGAGTTCAGAATACATCAAGATCACAATCCCTGGAGAAACAGGCAAATATCAAACAAGCAACAAGGCACAACTAAAAGGGAAGTGATCAAAATATGTTTCCCTGCCATATATAATGTTGTTTGATATATACAATGTGTATTGTACATGACAAAATGGCTAAGCTAGTCTGTGCAGGAAAATACAAGCCCATCTACAAATCAGTATATATGCGGGCTATCAAGTCCAACATGGCATCCCTCTCAGAAGAAGGAGGTAACACTATGATCTCCTCCCCCAGGGTCTCTACACGAGCTAACAGATCCACAGCCAACTGCATGGTGACATTATGCTCATCAATATATGTGTTTATCTTTGCAATGATGCCAGTAGTAAGGGACCTCACTATAGTACCATCTGTAATAGCGATATCTCGGGCAGATATAGCACTATCCCGCTCAACAATCACTGCATCTCTACATGATCTGGCCTCATCCCGCTCAGCAACAACGGTATCTCTATGGGCTAAGGTATCATCTCTCTCTAACAGAGCGTCATCTCTCCCAGTAAGATCTGTCAACATCAAGGCCCTAGCCTGATCTCTCTCGAAGGTCATCAGATGAAGACTCTGCTCCAAATACTCTGTTGAATGTTGGATCACAGTTGCAGTCATGCTGGGAGAATCTATAAGAGCTGATGGCAACCCAACGAATTGCTCCTCCTCGATGTGAGAATCAGTGTCCTCCATGGGCTCTCCACCATCTTAATCAATCCCCGACACTATGGATACAACCGCAGTCGATGTGATATACGCCCTCCATCATGCGTAATACTCTATGTAATGGCCGGATGGTTAATCAGAACTCAAAGACTCTCATGCTGATCCCAACATGCATACACCCTGGACCTATCCTCTGCTGACAAATGTCGAGATGACAAACGCTAACCCAATGCCCCCTCAAAAGGATGGACATCCTAAAACTGGTCAAACTGTGGCATCACAACCAGTGGGTGATATGTGGTTATGCCTCTCAAACCAGCCAGAGGGAGATAATACATGCCCGGTGCATGAGTAATAAAGCTGTAGGGTGAGCTGAGCCCTGTACACGGCAAAATGTCAAATGGATCCTCGATCCCTTCCAAGAACACCGACCAGGATGTAGCGTATGTACACTCCGCTAGCTAAAAAGAGTAAGACATGGCTATCTCATGGGAAAAATAATACCCATGCCGTCGGAAGGTGCCAATCAGTCTCAAGTGTGACATGAACCACATATACAACAAGACCGAGCTGCCTATGAACACCCCTGTAGGATAGGTGTGGCAATACATGGTTGACCTCAATGTCTCTACCACAATCATCGAGACAACGGTATGACCCTCCCTAAGAGTTCTCACTGCCATGACAACACTGATGTTCAGCTCATCCATGTACAGTGGCATGTACAAATAATCCATTACGCACATCATGAGTATGTCTACTCTGGCAACACACCACTGATCCTCCGATGTGGTGAAATCTCCGGAGTGTTGTGCATAGCTATCCACTGAGCCAAATATGTCTATCAGAAAACGCTGGGACACTACATGACCGAATGTAATCTCATCCTGTGTTACTCTACGCCTCAACCCGGTGAGGGTCATGAACTGCCGGCGCATATCTCCGACAGCCATCCGAGCGCAAGGCTTGTCCAATGGCAAAGCCGTCAACTGCCCATACTCCTCTAAGGTAGGAGTCAACTCCTTGGTCTCAAACCGAAAAACCTGCCTCTTCGGTACCCAATGCTTTAGCATGCCATCTACAAAGCCAATGAAACCTGAAACATCAGGAGGGTCATAGAATGCTACAACAACTGATTTATAATCACCCTGTCTGAAGGGGATACGCTATCATACCAAGATCTCAAGCAGGAGGCCACCAATACTGGTGGGGTGTGATCAATACGGTTAACTATCGAGGAAGACATCTGTGTGGGCCGTATCATAAGACCATCCAGGGGTCAATGCTGAATATCTCTGGACATACATATGCAGGACATAATACATGCATGACAAATAATAGATGGCAATATGATGTAGGGAATGGAAAACAGTACATACATTCCTAAGTACATCATCATCTAAATACATCATCTATGTACAACTAAAAAATACAGGGAAATGGGGCACAGACGCCCTACAACTAACAGAGGTCTATCAAAACATATAACGAGAATGGGGCACATCCACCCAATATCTAACAGAGGCCTATCAAAAGATATAGCGAGAATACACATCAGAAGAAGACAATAGTGTCTTTGTCTACATCATCAATCATGTCCACCTGATGTAACTCCTCCTGAGTCACTGGATCTCCGTCAAGATGGATGTCAGGCCTATACAAGGATCTGCACCGACAAAGCCATATGGGTCATCTGAAGGGCCAACCCCCGAGCTGGAAGGATCAAAAGTATCTGCCTCTAAAGAATCTCTGCCCAAATGCCGGATGAAAAAATGTGTCATGTCAAACTTCCGGGTCAAACTGTCAATCTGTGTCAAATGAGTCGGATCTCGGACATAGGCCATCCAATCTGTCATCATCACGGATCTAGGAATCATATCCCCCATAAACTGAGTGGCACGAGTCTAGGCTCCGATGGTACGATGGGACCACCAGCGGTATAATGCCTCCTGAGTAAATGGACCCTCTGACAAAGTAAAGTCGTCAATGCCCATCAACATGATATCACTGACAGGCGACTGCGACACATGTTAATAACGCCTAGCAGGAGGCAAGATCGGTACACAAATCTCTCATATGGTGCTCCTAATAGCACGCTCTCCTAAATAGAGCTCCTATCCTCCATCTGTGAAGAGAGGAATCCAACGAGTAGACATCATATACTCGACACCAGTCGGGTATCTATCCTTGAAGCCGATGTTCAAATGGTCTCCAGATATGGGAACCCAAGTGATGGAATCAACTGCCAACAACTCCAACTATAAGCGACAATGGGTGAAACCCTCAGCTACAGAAACCTCCGCCAAAATGGAGTGATGTCATCGCCATCCTCGTGGATAGGTATCTAAACTTAACACACTAATAGGACGCAAACATGGAAGCCTCTCATAGGCCCAAAACTGCCAACACAAAGGCAAACATCTGTCCGTCACCAACACTCTTAACTCATATATGGGAAATCAAAAGAGAAATACTCACCAGCAGAAATGGGTAAAATCCTAGCCAAGCCTCTATCAAGCCCTGTGAACGCATACGCATTCCCCTGAGGAAATAGGTGAAGGTGTAGGAGCCCCAATCATACTCTCCAATACGGTCCACCTCCCGAGTGGCGCTGATCAAAGCGAATGACACCGTGGAAGAGTTATCTGCTATGAAACAACCCCTGATAATAACCAGGAACAATCGCCAAAGAATGCGATCCATGACTCTCACATCAGCGGGCATGGGCTCACTCAATAGCCTATTCATAGCATCTACGCTCAAAGGACCCGTACAGACGGTCCTGCCCTTGAGCGCCTCAGTCGGGACTCATAGCAAGGATCTGAAGGCAGTCAAGGTAATGTTCGGCCAGATAAAACGCGGTGCCCCTCCAACTCCATACGGTGATAAAGCGCCAATCCATCAAGCGCCATCATCACCTCACACATCCAACAAATAGAGAAACTGAGTCTGGTGAAACCAGCGCTCAGATAATGCCCTGAGGTAACCCCAGGGACAACGACGAGGAAGAATGGAAAAGAACGCTCCAAAGCCCCAACCATGCACAATCTCGCGGTAATCTGGATGCAGAGCCAGATATAGAGAGTGTATGCTGAACCAGTTCCCTCAAGGCTGTGTAAAGCCAAGAACCTACACCACAAATGCAAATCAACATCAGAATCCTTGCTCCTCATCAATAGGAAAAAGGAATATCAAACCCAGGTTTTACCTCGTTTGCCTACAAGTAAACTTAGGGGTGGCGACTCGAATCACCTAGAAGATCTGGAATCGTCACATTAATGCCTGGAAGATCTATGTAGGGAGCATGAGCAGCAGGAGCTGGAGCCATAACCGGTACATCCTCCTCGTCGTCCTCAACATCCAGTACATCAACCCGGACATGACGAATCAACGCCTCCATTAAGCGACGAGGCTGTCTGACTGAACGGGGTTGAGACACTTCAGAAGCCCTCCTCCGCACACCTGAAGTTCATCCTACAGGAACTACTCGGCTGATCCGGATCCATAATATCTGGACACAAGTCTCCAAATCACCTTAGAAAGGGTGTGATAAATTCTAACCTAGAGCTTTTCAAATGCATTTTTATGACTACATGCATGCATGCATTACTTTAACAAACGCCTACAGTAGAGTTAAAAATTCATGACTACCCAATGCTTAGGCTCATGGAAATTGTTTGCCAGAGTCTCCTTTGTAACAAAGACTATCCACATGCGCATGTGCATGACTAGGTGACCATTTAGTAGCACACCTTCCCACAGTCATAAACATCCTATATGCATATAAATGTCAAAGTCACAATCCATGATAGTAGACTAATTACCAGGATTACTTTGCTTTACTACCTTTGTTCATTTCTACTCAAATAGGATAAGAAATAGCAGAAAAAGGTGCCAATTTGACTATTTCAAAAGTCAAAAAAATTTCAAATCATTATGTTCAGCATAGTTAAATACTAACATTTACTATTTTAAATATTTTTATCAAGTCATATGAGCATGTATATTCATTACTATGTGTTTAGACGCATTTCATATGATAACACATTTTCCAACGGACAAAATTGGAAAAGAAGACATACATATGTTACCAGGATAGTGTGAAGCACTTGTACGGTGACAGATTTCACAGAAATCAACCCAAACTCAGCAGATCTGAAGAAGAACTCTCGGATTCTCTTTGTGGGGCAACGTGAAAGTGACTTGTGAAACGCAAGCAGCCTACAAGTACACCCACAGTTGGTCGTATGTGTATCTATGGCTGCCACAGGTGTACCTGCGGCTACCCTATGTGGGTTCTACCCCTCCGTCTCGGTCCACTCTGAGTTACAAAGGAGGTCTCATAAGTTAAAACAATCAAATCAGGAAAAAAGACAATACACGATTGAGCGAAAAAGCCTGAAATCCTGGTTTTCAAGACCAAACTACGGGTCTACATGTCACTCATTGGTATTCACCTGAACACAGGGTACACAACACCAATGATCACAGATGTTGCAAACTACACTCGATAATACCTCACAAAGGTCCGATGTCGTCGGTTTGCGTCCATAACTCCAAAAAACCCCTCCCCAGCGGGAATTTCATACATCATCAAGCCGCTGATGCACATTTCAACAAAGGTTAAGCAACCTTGACATTACCTCAGCCATTGGCAAGTAAATCCAATGAAGCGTCGAAAGTCATCTGATGATTTCAGCTGTTGAAGCACATTTCAACGAAGGTCAAGCAGCCTTGACGTTCTTTCAGCCGTTGGCAATTAAATCCAACAAAGCGTCGAAAATCATCCAATGATCTCAGTCATTGAAGAACATTTCAACGAAGGTCAAGCAACCTTGACATCATTTTAGCCATTGGCAGGTAAACCCAACGGAGCGTCAAAAGCCATCTGATGATTACAGTCGTTGGCAATTAAACCCAACGAAACTTCGGAGATGGTCTGATGATCTCAGCTGTTGATACACATTTTAGCGACGGTCAGGCAACCCTGACAACACAGACTATTGGCAGTAACTCCAATAAATCACTGGAAAGACCTGTCGATATAAACCAGGAAAGACGTCCTCATTGGGGAGGACCGATGATGGAATCTGTTATACACATCTTCATCAAACAAGACACAATCCCCTAGAGTCTCGTGTACATGAGAGGAACAGCTATGGTGGAAAGTCTGTACCAAGGATTAAGGACTTGGGTGATAACCCCAGCATCAACATCCTAGTATTTCGTGAGGGCTTTGGAGTACACATCCAAGCAGTTCATCAGAGTCAGCTGTGATAACTCTAGTACCCATCAGAAGTCATGGGAGCAAACAGTCATCACATCCCGTTCGAAAATGGTCCAACAAAACACATTCATCATACATTTACATCATGTTGCAGTACATTGCATCATGAATATCTTGTCATGTTTCAAGTGTCTAGTGTTCTTTATCCTATCCATGCCATTACATTGCATGAATATGATAAAGAGGGGCATCTGTTGACACTTAAAAAAATTTCATTCATGTTACTAACCTTTCAGGAGGGAAAAATCGTCTTCTAGAGATAACCCTGGAAGTCAATTCAGCGCATTCCCGGAGACAACTCCGGGATACTCAGTTTGCCATTTCGGAGACAACCTTGAGATATTCAGCGCAGTCCTGGAGAAAACCCTGTGATACTCAGTTTGACATCTCAAAGATAACCCCAAGATATTCAGCCCAGTCCTGGAGACAACCTCGGGATACTCAGTCAGTCCCGGAGACAACCCCGGGAATTTTAGTTTCAAACCTCGGAGACAACCCCGAGGAGTGCAATTCCTATTTCGGAGATAATACTGGAGAAATCAGTTCCATCTCGGAGACAACCCCAGGAGTTTTAGTTCTAATCTCGGAGACAACCCCGAGGAATGCAGTTGCAATTCCGGAGATAACCCCGAAAGAGCTCATTTCAAACCCCAACAATCAACTTCAACCTCGGTGATAGCCCTGAGGCACTCAGTCCCAAACCCGGAGATAACCCCGAGAGGTCAGGCACACCTCAAAGACAACGTTTAGGACATTCAGTACTTGCAGCATCCTAATCTCAAAGATAACCCTGAGCAACGACTGCTAAATCAGCCCAGAGCAGGAGATAACCCCAGTGAGAGGCAAAATCGTCATTTTGCCACCTCGATCCCACATTCACGCCATCTCAACAACATTTCAACCTATATGCTACACAGAAGTGTCCTACAAGAACCATAACTCCAATCCCGAGTGACTACTACACATGACAGCACACCTGATAGAATTTGAAGACTTGAAGACCTGGGCATGGACCCATCTTCCTGACTTCGCACAACCTCTTATCCAATGTCATTTTTGTAACTCTCTACAACAGCATTCCGAAAAGGTATCATACGCCTCCATCGGATGCCCGGATTGAAAGTTATGAAGGTTCAAGCGGATAACATGTTGCACTAGTGCACGTACTTCGAGACGGCGGGGCCCACGGAGCCTGGGGCACCGGCACCATGGCATGGTACATCTCATTGGCCGCCAGTAGTACACTGCTGGCTCCCCTCTATAAATAGAGGGCTTGGGGTGCCATTTATAAGAATTGAGGTGAGGAAGCTACATCCATTTTGCTCTCTGTACACTATAAATCGAGTGTTTTCTTATTTCAAACACTTGTGAGCTTATATATTGCTACATTTTATCGGTGAACCAAGAGTGTTCATCCATTTAAAGCTATTTGAAGTCTTATTTGGCGCAAATTCACCGTAAGCCTTCTTACATTTCTTAAAGCCTTTTCTCCACTTTTGTGCACACACTATTATTCACGTTGAGAGTCGTAGGTGTGTTTATGCTTGCCAAATCGGTCCGTGGCTTTATATTTTTCTTATATATATATATATATATATATATATATATATATATATATTATTATCGAGTTATCTTGATTGAGCCTTAATATAATATCTTGAGCGTTCATCGCTTTTATATATGTATAAATACTTATATATATATATATATATATATATATATATATATATATATATATATATATATTGTTATCATCAAACTCGTTTGATTGAGCTGGATTTATATCCCAGTATGTTTACCGCTTTTTATATATATGTGTATATCCTCGAACTCGAAATAACGAACTGAGACTGGATCGATATATATCCGGTGCGTTTATAGCTTATATATATATATATATATACATTTCTGTCAGGCATGGAGTTTACTTCGTGGCCATTTATTACTTTTATATATATATATATATATATATATATATATATTTACATTTATTCCCGCCTAGAGTTTACTTCGTGGCGATTGATCGTCTTTATATATATATATATATTTACATTTTCTGTCGCGCAGAGTTAGCTTCGTGGCGGTGGCTCGTTCATATATATATTTACAGCTTTTATATAAATAGAGGGCTTGGGGTGGCCATTTATAAGAATTGAGGTGAGGAAGCCCTGTCCA
The DNA here is from genome assembly GCA_020205605.1 of Panax ginseng. Classification (NCBI taxonomy): domain Eukaryota; kingdom Viridiplantae; phylum Streptophyta; class Magnoliopsida; order Apiales; family Araliaceae; genus Panax; species Panax ginseng. The sequence goes on from CM035150.1 coordinate 50,497,059, forward strand.
TTTTGCTCTGTACACACTATAAACTGAGTGTTTTCTTATTTCAAACACTTGTGAGCTTATATATTGCTACATTTTATCGGTGGGAACCGAGTGTTCATCCATTTAAAGCTATTTGAAGTCTTATTTGGCAGCCCATTGTAAGCCTTCTTACATTTCTTAAAGCCTTTTCTCCACTTTTGTGCACACACTATTATTCACGTTGAGAGTCGTGTGTGTTTATGCCCGGACCGTCGGTCCGTGGCTTTTATTTCTTTCTTATATATATACTTATATATATATATATATATTATTATCGAGTTATCTTGATTGAGCCTTAATATAATATTCGGAGCGTTTACTGCTTTTATATATATATAAATACTTATATATATATATATATATATATATATATATATATATATATTGTTATCATCAAACTCATTTGATTGAGCCACAGATTTATATCCGGTATGTTACCGCTTTTATATATATATGTGTATATCCTCAACTCTAAATAATCTAATGAGACCTGGATCGATATATATCCTGTGTCGTTTATAGCTTATATATATATATATATATATATATATATATATATATATATATATATATATATATATATATATATATATATATATATATATACATTTACATCGCTGTGCATGGAGTTTACTTGTGGCCATTTATTACTTTTTATATATATATATATATATATATATATATATATATATATATATATATATATATATATATATTTACATTTATTCAGCTTTTAGAGTTTACTTAAGTATGTATTGATAAATCTTTATATATATATATATATTTACATTTTTCGTCATGCAGAGAGTTAGCTTAAATGGCGGTGGCTCGTTCATATATATATTTACAGCTTATATATATATATATATATAACTGTTTACAACTTTCATACAAACTGCTACATCATGTGAGCCTAGGAATCATGTGATCACAGATTCAGTCTCCTGAATCTAGATTCGGTTCCTGTGATGGACATTTTCAGCTGTAACCAAGTTGTAAATTATTCACAATGTTTGAATTTTCTTAGACAGCTCTCATGCCCACAAGGAGATCAGCACTACTTTTTATCTTATTTTCTCGAAGATGCTTCGCATCTCAAAAATAAAAGCAATCAAGCCGAACACATAATAAAATGAAAGTATCAAAGGCCTCAATTACTATTGAGCATAAGGGTTTGAAAAACCTCTTTTACAAAACATCATTGTTATATCTTGTTAAAACTGAACTTTTATACAAAATTCAAACCCTTTGTATATAGGTGCAAACGAGGCATAGCACTACTTCCAGATAATTGCACATTGATCTACACACACACATATTCAGATAATGGTTTAAATTGAAAAGTGGCGGTCACCGTGTTACCACCGATGTCGAGGAGTGCCTAACACTTTCCCTTCGCATAATCAAGCCCCTGAACTCTAACGAATCTCGATTTCACAGACCAATTAAATAATGTCACATCACTAGGTCAATGTGCAAACCTTTTCTCGGTTGAGTTGGTGTAACCATTTAAAAATACCAATTGGCGACTCTTACAAGTCCCAATCATCGACATATACATGTCGGAACTTTTCACAACTTTTTTTTTCAAACAAATCTCACCTAACATGAGAACACCAAAAGACAAGAACAGAAAAGGGACAAATAAAAATCCCGACGTTGACATTCCCCATGCAACTGCTCAAACATAGTAATCTCGTTCCTCATCTTCGCAGTCTTTATCGGTGGGAAAAACTTAGCCAAGAATTTCTGAGCAAGGTCGTCCTATGTAGTAATCGACCCTGGCGGTAGAGAGTGTAACCAACTTTTCACCTTTTCTCACAATGTGAATGGAAACAAGCAAATTCTAACTGCATCATCTGACACCCCGTTGTATCTGAAGGTATCACATATTTCTAGATAGCTAACTAAGTGCTCATTCGGATCGTTGTTGGCTAATCCCCCAAACTGCACCGAGTTCTGTATCATTTGTATGGTCCCAAGCTTGATCTCAAAATTACTTGCAGCTATCACAGGCCTAGTGATACTCGACTGAAGCTCGGTCACCCTGGGAGTAGCATAATCCCTTAGCGCTTTCTGATCCTCTGCAGTCATTGTTTCTTCCTTATCAAGATTCTCCTTAGTGTCTTTAATCCACTTACTGAGTCTTTGAAACCTTTTCTCAATGTAGTCCTCGAAAGGAAGCAAGTCTGGCTTCTTAGACTGAGTTTGCATACACTAAATCAGAAAACCTGAAACAAGAAAGAACAAAACAAAAAGAATAATTGTTTAACTAAAACTGAAGTAATTAAACTGATATTGAAAGTACTAAAATCAAAACTAGTCCTCGGCAACGGCACCAAAAACTTGTTAGGTAAAATCTAGATACACTCACACGCAAGTGCACGTGGTCAACAAGTAATATAATGATAAGAACATTATCATTCCCATAGAGACTAGTATGAAATTTAATCTAACAATTACCAGTTTTATATTATTTCAATTTATTAAACTATTCAAATTAATGAATATAATTAATAAAAACTAATAACTAAAAATCCAAACCAATCACCACACTAAGTAACCATAAATTTTAAGCAGATAATGGAGAATTAGGCTAACAACTTCACTCTAAGTTTCACTCCAATTCTCACACCTTTTTTCATTTCAATTTACTATCTCAGTTTATTAATCAAGAACACTCAAGTAGAATTAGCCATCTCTCGATACACTAACACCGTATTAACTTAAATCCACAATTTGATAGAATTAAGCCAAACACCCTAATTAACTAATTCACTATATCTCTATGTGAATTAAAATCAAATAAGGTTTAAATTCTAAGTTCTTCACATGATTACATGCGATGTTAGGTATATCTCTATCCTAAACATTCATCAAGATTCCATTAAAACACATAATTCAAGAACACATGTTATAGTTTACATGCGATGTTAGGTATATCTCTATCCTAAACATTCATCAAGATTCCATTAAAAACACATAATTCAAGAACACATGTTATAGTGATTAGGTCTAAATTTATACATCATCTCTCGAGTCCATACAAATCCACACAAAATCGATGATCAAACAATTCATAAATTAAAGCGCAAATCACAATAGATAAACTAAATTGATAATATTATTGAACTGAAATTAAGGCATGACAATTATTGTTCAACACTAAAGATCCATTGCAAGCCTAAAAGATAATTTAGTTCATCATCAATGAATTAAATACTGGAAAGATAGAGAAATTCATCATCCCAATTACAAAATTTGAATTGAAAGACAAAGAATAGTAAAACACCTCCCTTATCTTCGCTCAAATCTGCAATCTTCGTGATCTTGACCTCCAAATATGTTCCTCCAATGTCCTTCAAAAAATTAGGGCTCCAAGTATGATTGGTTGATTGTTGTAATTGATCTCTGTTATGTTATGTTATGTTATATCCCAACATAAGTCATGTAAAACACTGATAAAATGACGCCTAACATAGTTCCCTTTCTATGCCAAAGTGTTCCATCCACATAGCTACAGAGTTCTAATCATATCATAAGTCTTTTTCTCTCTCACTGTACCCCCACCCCGACGGGGGGTTTTACACTTGCAAGGGCTCGCCCCGATGGGGGCGGGGCGGTGTTTCTGCAGACTTTCTGATTTTTAGCTTTTGCATGCCAAGTTTCGCCATAATGCTGCCAATATGCCACCAATACCACATCTTGCAACCTAAACACAAAACAAAAAAAAAGTAAAAATGTACATAAGTAGACAGCATCAACACTGTTTAAGTCCAAATAGGAACTAATTCGTAGGTATAAAACCCACTCCTCAACAGCCGCCCAATATCTAACAAAGGCCTATCAAAAGAAATAATAAGAAATCTATCAGAAGAAATCAATGATGTCCACATCATTCAATCGATCTACCTGATGTAACTCCTCCTGAGTCACTGAGTCTGTGCCAGAAGGGATGTCAGGTTGATACAAAGAAGAATCTACACTGGTAAAGCTATCAGAATATGGGCCACCGGAAGAACCAGCGCCAGAGCTAGATGGATCAAAAGAATCTGCCTCTGATGGATCTCTGCCCAAATGTCGGGATCAAAAGAATCAGAATATCTGCCTTTTTGTTCTATTTTTCTTCTAAGGAGGCGAAAATATAGCGGAAACTAGTCTGGGTGTGGAGTGATGGGTCCAGACAGTTGTTTTAACCGTCCTCACTATTTTGTGAAATAGTGTATCAATAACTGTAATGAGGACTCCTTTTTGAGTTTGAATACTGTTTATTTGACAATATTCGTGTAAAAACTCTCAGCTACATTTTATCGTATTGTATAATAAAGTTTGTAGTTGTTTCTGTACCATGTATTTGGCGACTCAGAATGGGTTGTGTGGACCTATTTTGGGGGTGTCACAGTTGGTATCAGAGCTTAGGGATATGATCTCTGATGGAGATCTGGGGTTAGAACTAGGAAGGGAGAGACGAGTAAATCTTTCGCTAGTGTGTCCTACCTAAGCTTATTTGTGATTAATTGGTCGGTCAGAATATAGGGATAATATGTGGCATGTTAATTTGTTTAATTAACCCTTGTTTTGTGACAGTATTTGAGAATGGCAACTAAAAATGTTAACAATGGAGTGAATGAGACTGTGGAGACACATTTAATCACCAACCAGGAGAACATGCAACAAGACGACAATGTTCCTCCTGTAAACAACGTCATTGATCAAACGATAAATGATGTGATGTTTAGAAGCTTCTTGCAGTTCATGCAAAATCAGACGAGGGAGACTCGTATACAAAATACGGGTGGAAATAATAGCAACGCGCGACTTGTCACAGCCAACCAGTTCAAAGAGTTGGGACCACCAGAACTTTTGGGAAAACCGGATCCGATCACGGCAGAAATGTGGGTTAAGCAAATTACCAAGATATTTGATGTCTTGGGATGTACGGAGGAACAAAAGGTTCTATTCGTCACCTTTATGTTCCGTGGTGAGGCAGATTACTAGTGGGAATCTGTGAAGCGTACCCAGCCAGCCGCACTCAATATGTCTTGGGAAATATTTCAGAAACTGTTCAATGACAAGTACTTTCCTGAAAGTATTCGTCATATGAAGAAGGTAGAGTTTATTAGACAGGAACATAACAACATGACTGTGTCCTAGTACGAGGCTAAGTTCGCAGAGTTATCCAGGTTTGCACCTTATTTTGGTAGAAAATGAGTAACGTATGATGTGGATGTTTCTGAGAGGTCTTGTAACGACCCCAAAATTCATACAATAATATTCTCCTTCTCGATCGTTAACAATACAACTTTTTCCTATCTTTACATCATTATTCGATATTAAAATCACTACACGGAATATTTAAAACTTTTATACATTTCCTTCTTTATTGCCCTAGATCGCAATCTTTACATTACATCTCTTCGATTCAAATTTATATCATGAATTGTTACAACAAAATGACTATACAAAGTCTTACATCATCAATAGATATCCATATACACCGGATAACTCAACTTACAATTCAATAACATGTAACATTCACAATATTAAATACATTTCCCATAAAACATAAGTAATCTTCGTGAATATGGATCTCTATAATTCACGTAGCACATATCCTTACCTTAAATCTTTAACCTGCAAAAGTGGTTATTTGCAAGAGTGAGCTCGACAGCCCAGCAAAATCTAACAGTTTTCATGCATCACATAACACATAATAATATGTTAAACATACATATCATAATAATTAAAGTAACATGGCATACATGCTTTTAATTCACATAACAAAAATAAAGATTGAGTTCCTTACTCAATCCTCCTTATTTAACCAAAACAATGCAGTCATAAATTGACTTTAACATTTCATGATTTCAACATGTATAACATATCATGCAATTTAAAACAATTCATCAAGTCCACATAGAAAAAAGGAATCGAAAGACTTGTCTTGATCGTTGTTTACCAATAACAGTTTAACAGCTTACAGTTATCTGCACTTCACGTGCCCTACACAATTATATAGTCATACACATCAACTATTAGTCACATAACAACACATAGTAATTGTAATGTAAACTCTACTCCACATCTCATAATCTTTCCTATTAATTAGCACACAATGTTCAATTAGATTGTGTTAACTTTTCGACTTATGACTCACTATATTTCTTCTTAGTCAAACTCGAAGTTCATTCAAGTACTTAAGTCTTGTTAGGATTACTTATTGGTTTTATATTAAACCCATTTCATATCCTATAATATTCATTTCAATTGAATTGAAACACTTTTTAAGTTCATTAACACTTGGCACGACGTTTCGAGGTTCATTCGTCGCACGCCCGATTCGTCTCTCTTGTGTGTGCTTAGTATACTTATACAACTTATCTAATACTTCATTTATTAATGTTATGCATCATTATATTTACTAAAATTCATGTTTTGTAACTTAGGACATCATCTTTTATCGTCAGGAGCACTACACATGATTTGCATGCCCGACGCCCTCCGACTGCCCCCGAAAACACAACAGTCCTAAAGATGACCATTTTGACTCATCACATACAGACCTCAAATTGAAAATACTTAAAGAACTAACGTTGTAGGTCTATTCGCCTTTGTTCGAATCATCTTGAATCACCTCAATCAAGTTCGTAGATGAGAAAGTTATGAGCATTTTACTACAGGAGGCCAAAACTGTCCGACTCAGACTACAATTCCCTACAAGGTAGCGAGGACTTGTTAACTACTGGTGGTATTTGGGGCATGAAATTTGGCATTAGGCGCGAATTTCAATATTTGGGCAACCAAACTTGCGTAACCCAACCATCGGAGAACAGAACAACTAATTTATGTCTACGTAACACTGCTAACAACTAAATTTACATGCTAACTTATATAAATTACACATATACACCTACCCAACATGCATATACTAGTTTAAACCACTAAACAATAATTTTAGAAAACTTAAATCATTGTACGCATTGTTTTAAAAACCAAAACTCCATTATCGATGTTTGTTTACACAGTGAACATGGTAACCAAAATTTATAAACTAATTTGATTCCTTGAGACTATGATTTCTCTGAATTTCATAACAAATCAATATACTCAACGTTCAATTTCATAATTAGCATACAATCACATACTAATTTTGTTATCATACAAAACATACGTTCATGTTCATCCTCATATGTCCACTATAAAACCAATTTCGTTTATCTTTGAACGTATTTTAGCATACAACATCTATATACATATATATATATATATGCTAGTTATAATCATTTCAATTACAGATACATGTAATATCATAACCAATTATAAAATATGGTTTTACAGGAATTTTGTAAGAATGAATTCCAAGAACTCAGAGAACGTAAACATACATAGGTATATCGTATTAGGATTATAGGAAAATACCTTTTTGTTACTTTGTAAATCCTTGCTAATAGCAGACAATTCCAACTTCACATGACTCTCTCTCTACACTTCATCGTATTTCTCTCAATTCTCTAGTTTTTCCGAGAACTCCTTTCTTCTTTTCTTTTCTTAGACTTAGGCTACTAACACTATCGTAAAACTTAAAACAAAACCCACGTCATTTAATTAAAAAACGCCTAAAACCGACGCTATACTATATATACTAATCACTACATGTCAATTATAACATATTTAATATATATTATTTATTTAATTTAAATTTAATAAATCAAATTTAAAAAATCCAAAAGCCATAAGGGTCTGGTTTGACAAAACTCTTTAAAATTAAAGAATTAATATATTTAAGCCTTGTTTGGCAAAAAATAAATTAAAACTACTTTAATTTATTTTAATAACCACTTATAATAAAGTTATTTGTCACACTTCTAATTAATTAAGTTTTCATACTTAATTTAATTAATTCTAATAACAATTCATTGCATAATATAATAATTTATTTAATCATTATAAACTTTCTAACTTAATTATTAAATTAAGTTAGATTACTATTTCAAAATAATTACTTTCCTTAACTCATTAATTATTTATTAAACAAATAATTAACCAAATCAAATCGAATCAATTAAATAAATATTTATTCAACGATAAACACATCCATTAAATATTTATATAATTCAATAAATATTTAAATATTATAATTAAAAAAATCTGAATTGTTACATCATTCCCTCCTTACAAGGATTCTATCCTCAGAATCACAACTCAAACCACTCATTCGTTACAATCTTCCCTACTTACAAAGATTATGCCCCCAGAATCGAAGACACAAATTAAACAAATAACTCAAAGTAATCTTTCATCATTTTATCTAAATGTAGCTTTTATATTTTCTACTACATTCATTACCTTAACAAATTTTAGGTTTCATTTCATAACTTTCACTTGAACTCAATATATTATGAGTACTATATTCTTAACCCATTCATTTCCTTTTCTAAGAATCGCTATCATAAACACTCGGGATATAACATTCACCCTTTCTTCTAAGAATTTCGTCCTCGAAATTTTATCTATTAATCTTTATTCATTCCATCTAACAAAGTAGATTTTACGTTAATACTATATTCATTCCTTGGGTTTTATAACCACTTCTTTCCACAAAGATCTTTATACAATTATTAAACTTTTCTATTAAAAGTTTCACATTATTCTTTGACAACTCACATCCTTCTCACTTCAAAATCTCTTTTCTCACTTATTCAACATGTTCATCATTCAGTGTCGCATTCTACGACTTACTTTTTCTAAAGAATACTTTCCTTTTTCACTTCCATCTTGCAGAATAACAAGAATCTTCCACAATTGTTCAATATTTGGGAAGTAGTATGAATAACTCAGGAATTTAAAAGATTCCAAATCATGCTGAGGGGTCATAAGATCGTGAACTCTTCTCTAGGTTTAATAGTGCTTCACCCCCGGTTCTTCACACTTTAAACCCTCTTTGGCAGAATGTTTATCAATCACAAAGACTGGAAACACCCTCTACTTGTATACAAGGTGGCCAGCCTATTGTACCACTACGTTGGGCCGCAACGTAGTGTTTTGTAACGACTATATGCGTTACGCTCGGTACTTATGGTGTTAAGCCCTTCGTATAATGTATTGTGCACAAACATTTCAGCACAAAGTATAAACTAAGCGCAACCTCTAATAAAAAGTTGTTCATCTCAGAATTTAGAGTGCAAGCATTCAACTGAGGGTCTAATGACCACGAACCATGTCCACGATTATAAAAATAGGGATCATACAATTTAATTCTCAAACATTTTGGTAAAAGTATAAACTAAGCTAAACCCCTAAATAATGGGTTGTTCATCTACATTTCAACCTCTAATTTTACATCATTAAATGATAATACAACCATTGAAATTTATGAATAATTAAAATTTTCTATTACAAACTATTCTCGCTCCCAAAACTTTTTCAACCTTTACATCTAAATATCTCGTAATCATTTTAATACTACAAGAGTTTACATCGCAAAAATCATATAACAATAAAACAACATTAATACATTTACCGTTAATAAACATTAGACATGGTTTACAAGAATAACAACTTAGCTAGGATATTAAATCTTCATATATCACTTTCAACCTTTGATCCATAACAATCAAAGTTTACACATAAGCGATTACCTTCAATTTCATCAAAATTCATGGCAGAAAATGGTTATTTGCAAGAATGAGATCCTCAATCAATAACAACCAAAGAAAATCTAACAGCTTTCATGCATCACGCTTTTAGCACATAATAACATGCTCAACATACAAGAATAATCATAAACAAACATAGCATACATGTTGTAGTTCACATAACAACTATAAAGATCGAGTTCCTTACTCAATCAACATTCATAGTTCAATCATCATAGTCATAGATCGACTTTCACATTTCATACTTTTGACATATATAATACATCATACACTAAAATTTTAAAGCAGATCATCATCAAGTTCACATAGCAAAAAGGAATCGAAAGACTTGCCTTTTTACTCTGCTTTTACCAACACGCTAATACTTTCAAGGCCCTTGCACAACCTACACATCAGATGTGAGATTGATAATAAATAAAATCAATACTCAATCTCATGGTCAAATTTATTCTAAGACCTTACTTTATCTTATTATCCTTTATAATGTCTTTATAGACATCTAACTATTTTATATGCAACTCGCTTTTATTTTCATTTTCATCACCACACATGCTAGACTATCGTGACTTGTAGTTTAATGTGCGATATCACACCATTTTATTATACCACTTTGGTTTCAAAAATGCATATTCAACACATTGTTTACAAGTTTAATTTTCCTTCAAAAATCAAAAATCGCCTTTTCAATTTCTTTCCATTATTATTCTTGTATTATCATCTTTTCATACTCGTATGCACATAACATCCAATATTAGTCATTAGATAGACACTTTGTATACCAAAGTTTAGAAACACACTATTATTACTCTTAGGCATTTTATCGAAAGCACGTTATGTGCACACATTAACTTATCTCAACTCTTGATCTTAAATGGTTAATTATGCATAGAATATGATAACACATATCTATACTCATTACATATGTCAAAACATATTTTTAATCATCAAAATATACCATCACCCAAAATCTTAATTCAAAATGTAATTATAAAACTCATCTTCACAATTTCTTTAACAAAACGTTGTTTTTGTTTTTAACATAACTCCTTCGTTATATGTCCGCTTTTTGTTCCTTCTTATATAGAATTAACCTTACTCAAAGGTACTACAACCTCATCTAGGCCTTAAAGTTTAATTCCTTATCCATCTAAACCAGATTCTCAGAATTCATCAACTAGTCTAGAAAATTTCATTTTCTCGACATCCTTACTAAACAATTTATTTTGACATGATCCGTCCATAAAATGGCTCAATCTCAATGGTCTGGCTAGTAAACTTCCATATCTACAACTTTGCGCTTTAAAGTTTCTTCAAATTCAAAACACACGAATTTATATGAATTGTTCAAAGTCGTAAACCGTAATAGCTTTTGATTTTCAAGGCAGATTATTTTCCTTCTGACCAAATTTTTACTAAAATAGATATTGCAAGAAATCTACAAAGAGTTTTCATGTGATTCCACTTTAGTAATATAGCTTACTTCCATATCTTCGATTTGATATAAGGCTCACTTTCTAACTCATTATACCCAAATAGGTATGAATTTCACAAGATTTGTCCACAATTACTCAAAACCTACGAATCTTGTTCTTCAAATTTTCTTTCCATTTCATTTTCTTTCTTGAATCCTCTTGTTTGATTCTTGATAATCCAAGATTAAACCTATACAAACAAGATTAAGCATGATCTACTACCCTAGAACATAAATCTACCCCAAAAAATCAAAGATTAAATAAGAGTTTAGAAGTTACCTTCTTCTAGCTTTTTTTCTTTTCTTCTTCTTCTTCTTCTAGCTCATCTCAATTCCTCTATTTCTCTATCTCTCTCAATTTCTCAATACAACTTCTATATAACAATTATCGAGAACTACATTATGAAGAACATAAAAATATAATTAAAACAAGGAATTTAGATTATAACCTTATTAGTATGAATTTAAGAGAGAGATGGAGATAATGATGATGGGGCTTGTTTTTTTCTTCTCAAAGCTTTCCTTCTTCTTCTTCTTTTTCTTTCTTCTTCTTCTCTCCTACAACTCTCTCTAACTCTCTTCTTCTTTCTTTGGTTTGTTTTCTAAAACTAACGTATTAACTTTGTAGTATATATATATATATATAATATACAATACCAAGAATATATAATATATGTAACTCCTAGTAATTATTATATATACTAATTACTAGTTAATACATAGGTTACACCAACTTGAACTTGAAAAGCCTAAGACCATGTTTGGCAAATACTCATTATTTTAATTAATCAATGGTTTAACATCAATCAATCTCATCAAATTGTCACATAATTATATTTACTTGTTAATTATAATTTCGTAACAATCATCATGATAACTCATCTAATTTAATTATCTCAATTAAATTAGAACTATAAATAAAATTATTATATTAATTAAATTAAATACTAAATATTCATTTAATTAATCTACTACACTTAATTACATTACTCTATAATCAAAACAAAATTTATTTATTTAACTCAATAAATAATTCAATTAAATATTTATATATATTAAAATTAATATATAACATTCTCTTCACATCAATTCACATATTCTACAATATATATATATACACATACTCACACCCAACATATCTCATAAATAATACTTTTATTTATAAAATTTCATTTATAAATTCTAAAATCTGGGATGTCACATCCTTCCTCCTTATAAGGATTCCGTCCTCTAATCAATCAAACCCTACCTTACTCGTGTTTTCCTCAAATCTATTCATTGAATAACTTCAACACATTACCTTAATATAGGTTTTATATTTTCTACTCTCACCATTCTTGATAATAAATTTTTATAAGTTTTATTTCATAACATTTACTTTTAGACTCAATTATATTTGAGTATTACATATTTTTTGAATTCGTCATTCATTATCTTTTTCTAAGGATCATTATCATATACTATATGATCAAACTCTCTGGACATTACATTCACCCCTTCTTCTAAGAATTTCGTCCTCAAAATTTTTGACTTACTAATTTTCATTCATTCCCTTTATCAAAAATAGATTTTATGTTACTATCTATTTATTCATTAGGTTCAGAACCCAATTCTTTCTCTAAAGATCTTTCTAAGACCATCATATTCCTCACCTCATCCTCTTCTAAGAGTTTCACATTTTTCTTTTCTCGAATTTCATTTCTTTCTTGAAATTATTATGTTTTGCTTAATTTTTCTCATCCTTTCCACTTTCACCTTTCTTAATAATAAGAATCTTCCACAATTGCTCAATAATTGGGAAAGCGATATGAATAACAGAATTCAAAAGATTCCAAATCATGATGAGGGGTCATAAGACCTTGAACTCTTCTCTAGGTTTAATAGTGCATCACCATCGTAAACCATCTTTAATGTAATGTTTAGCAATCACACGATCGAAAACACTCTCGCAAGTACTCTAGGTGATCACTTATTATCGCATTCTACGTCAGGCACAACAACGATTACATCTTAACTTCAGAATAACTATACGCTGTTACTTTTGGAACCATTGTCTCCGATAACATGTCCCCTTTTACAAGGTTGTTCACCTCGCCTTTTCAACATCGAATCCGCACCAAAACAATTTGGTTTGGCATAACTTCTCAAGAAACGCTTGAATTTAATGAACATCTTTCAATATTCGCCTAGTCAATCAAATAGCATAGACTTCTACAACAATTTGGACATCAATCTAAATATACATATACACGTATATATATATTCTCATATCTTAAAGAAACCTCAAAATCTTTTTTATGACGCCATGATACCGCACTATATTTACAATTCGCTTGAGGATTCCGCCATTTTGTGGTTTTATCATACTACATCATACCATAGTGGGTCGAATTATCCTTAGATCACATCCAACACTAAGAAATTCTCGCATTGATAACTCCATCATTTTTATCATCTTTGCACCAAAGTTCCATGATGCATTAATGATATAAAATACATTTTGATATTTTCAAATCATTTTCGTCTAGCCAAACAATTAGCATAGACTATTCTTTAAATAGTTGAAAAATCTTTTGAAAATTGGTTTTAGTGATATCATATCTCAACAGTATTCTATGTAATGTCCCAAAGTCCACACATACACATTTGTCACCATGCAAAGACGAGAGTAAAAAATCATTTTAAAAAGGCACATAAGTATAATTTAGCTTCAATGTCAAAATTTGAAGTCTAGCATAGCTATAAGATTTGGAAAAACTTATGTCTCCACTTTCTATAATGATCCATTGCTTAATAATTCTATCTATTCTCATAATCCTCAATTCTTCATTCATAACTTAATTATACCCCAGCTCATCAAACTTACCGCACATTGGAAGTTCAGACTTGCCACAATAATATGAGTTTAAGAACTTATCCTAGTCGTAACCATAGGCGCCCATTCACGAGGGGTTCAAAAAACATACCATATTATTATGAGTCATTTAACTTACCATATGCATTAGTTTTAAGAACCGCTACTTAATCCTAATAATATCTATCTAATTTTAATAGTTTCTAACTATCAAACATACACATGAGAAAAGAATCACCTTTTCGTCACATATACATTGATAACGCGACACCAACATTCCAATGATTATCAATATGATAAACTGAGTGCAAGCACAAAACCCTTTCCTATACAAAGATTTGTACAACTCAGCCGTCACATGAGTCCTCAATTGAAATCCCACCTAACTCTATCTTACTCTTAACTTGTTTTTCGCTTCGATACTTAATTCCTCAGATCACATTATCTATAACTCCTCATGAGTTTATCTTGTACTATTTCATAGTACATTACCTTCATAGCATCAAGCTATAATTATTCAAACATTATGCACCATCTTTCTTCTATAACATAAATAGATCACGCCGTGATCTTATTCTATTATCATCTTCCTTAAAATTCTTTTCTTAACTCGTGATCGCTTTTATTTTACGATTCTCTTTCTTTTCTTTCATTTATTTACATTATTCGTTATCTTTGTTATTGGAGTTAGGTAACTCCCATTCCTTATCTACATATCTCTTCAAGATTCTTCTTTGAATCTTCTTGTTTATATAACAATTCCTGCTTTAAGAATTTCCAACTTCATTTACATTGCTCAAAATTCCAATCGAGTTCCACATTTTCATCATATGTATCCATTTTCTATACTTGGTACACATCGGGTCTCTAACAGCTTCTCCATGGGTATACGAGTGGTTCCCACAAACAACCAACAAACTAGGTTCCGAGTTACTAGTTCGTATATACCTCCGCTCTATGAAGGAATCATTTAGCCCAGATACCATACATCAACCATTAAAGAGTACAATTATACCATACTTAAATATAACCTTTTTTATTCTTAACTTCTTTATCATTCTCTTCTTATAGACACTATCTATTTATTATCACCTTACATCCATATTATTGGAGTTGGGTAACCCCATACTCATGTAGATTCTTCTTTGAATCCTCTCACACATGTTTTAATCCCTTCTATATATGTTTCTTAAATTACTTCTTATTGTTCAAACTCTATTTGAGCTTATGCTTTAATTATATTCACCTTCCTTCTCTAAGGTTATAGCCTAAGGTACTCCTACCTAAGGTTTATAACCTACAACTTTGATACCAACTGTAACGATCCCAAAATTCATACAATTTAATTCTCGATTTCAGTCATTAATAATACATTCAACCTCTAATTTTACATCATTAAATGATAATACAACCATTGAAATTTGTGGAATAATTAAAATTTTCTATTACAAACTATTCTCGTTCCCAAAACTTTCAACCTTTACATCTAAATATCTCATAATCATTTTAATACTACAAGAGTTTACATCGCAAAACGATATAACAATACAACATTAATACATTTACCAAAACATTAGACATGGTTTACAAGAATAACAACTTAGCTAGGATATTAAATCTTCATATATCACTTTTGATCCATAACAATCAAGTAAAGACATAAGCTGTTACCTTCAATTCTTGAATCAGCAAAAATGGTTATTTGCAAGAATGAGCTCGATAACTCAAAGAAAATCTAACAATTTTCATGCATCACGAAAGCACATAATAACATGCTCAACATACAAGAATAATCATAAACAAACATAGCATACATGTTTAGTTCACATAACAACTATAAAGATCGAGTTCCTTACTCAATCAACATTCATAGTTCAATCATCATAGTCATAGATCGACTTTTCACATTTCATACTTTTGACATATATATAATACATCATACACTAAAATTTTAAAGCAGATCATCATCAAGTTCACATAGCAAAAAGGAACCGAAAGACTTTGCCTTTTACCGGCTGCTTTTACCAACACGCTAATACTTCAAGGCCCTTGCACAACCTATAATCGTATGTGAGATTGATAATAAATAAAATCAATACTCAATCTCATGGTCAAATTTATTCTAAGACCTTACTTTATCTTATTATCCTTTATAATGTCTTTATAGACATCTAACTATTTTATATGCAACTCTGCTTTTTTATTTTCATTTTCATCACCACACATGCTAGACTATCGTGATTTGTAGTTTAATGTGCGATATCACACCATTTTATTATACCACTTTGGTTTCAAAAATGCATATTCAACACATTGTTTACAAGTTTAATTTTCCTTCAAAAATCAAAAATCGCCCTTTTCAATTTCTTTTCCATTATTATTCTTGTATTATCATCTTTTCATACTCGATGCACATAACATCCAATATTAGTCATTAGATAGACACTTTGTATACCAAAGTTTAGAAACACTATTACTCTTAGGCATTTTATCGTTAACGCGTTATGTGCACACATTAACTTATCTCAACTCTTGATCTTAAATGGTTAATTATGCATAGAATATGATAACACATATCTATACTCATTACATATGTCAAAACATATTTTTAATCATCAAAATATACCATCACCCAAAATCTTAATTCAAATGTAATTATAAAACTCATCTTCACAATTTCTTTAACAAAACGTTGTTTTTGTTTTTAACATAACTCCTTCGTTATATGTCCATTTTTGTTCCTTCTTATATAGAATTAACCCTTACTCAAAGGTACTACAACCTCATCTAGGCCTTAAAGTCGATTCCTTATCCATCTAAACCAGATTTCTGTAATTCATCAACTAGTCTAGAAAATTTCATTTTCTCGACATCCTTACTAAACAATTTATTTTGACATGATCCGTCCATAAAATGGCTCAATCTCAGAGTCTGGCTAGTAAACTTCCATATCTACAACTTTGCGCTTTAAAGTTTCTTCAAATTCAAAACACACTAATTTATATGAATTGTTCAAAGTCGTAAACCGTAATAGCTTTTGATTTTCTCGGCAGATTATTTTTCCTTCTGACCAATTTTTACTAAAACAGATATTGCAAGAAATCTACAAAGAGTTTTCATGTGATTCCACTTTCAGAATATAGCTTACTTCCATATCTTCGATTTGATATAAGGCTCACTTTCTAACTCATTATACCCAAAGAGGTATGAATTTCACAAGATTTGTCCACAATTACTCAAAACCTACTTAATTTTGTTCTTCAAATTTTCTTTCCATTTCATTTTCTTTCTTGAATCCTCTTGTTTGATTCTTGATAATCCAAGATTAAACCTATACAAACAAGATTAAGCATGATCTACTACCCTAGAACATAAATCTACCCAAAAAATCAAAGATTAAATAAGAGTTTAGAAGTTACCTTCTTCTAGCTTTTTTTTCTTCTTCTTCTTCTTCTAGCTCATCTCAATTCCTCTATTTCTCTCTATCTCTCTCAATTTCTCAATACAACTTCTATATAACAATTATCGAGAACTACATTATGAAGAACATAAAATATAATTAAAACAAGGAATTTAGATTATAACCTTATTAGTATGAATTTAAGAGAGAGATGGAGATAATGATGATGGGGCTTGTTTTGTCTTCTCAAAGCTTTCTTTCTTCTTTTTTTTTCTTCTTCTTCTTCTCCTACAACTCTCTCTAACTCTCTTCTTCTTTCTTTGGTTTGTTTTCTAAAACTAACGTATTAACTTGTAGTATATATATATAATATACAATACCAAGAATATATAATATATGTAACTCCTAGTAATTATTATATATACTAATTACTAGTTAATACATAGGTTACACCAACTTGAACTTGAAAAGCCTAAGACCATGTTTGGCAAATACTCATTATTTTAATTAATCAATGGTTTAACATCAATCAATCTCATCAAATTGTCACATAATTATATTTACTTGTTAATTATAATTTTGTGTAACAATCATCATGATAACTCATCTAATTTAATTATCTCAATTAAATTAGAACTATAACATAAAATTATTATATTAATTAAATTAAATACTAAATATTCATTTAATTAATCTACTACACTTAATTACATTACTCTATAATCAAAACAAAATTTATTTATTTAACTCAATAAATAATTCAATTAAATATTTATATATATTAAAATTAATATATAACATTCTCTTCACATCAATTCACATATTCTACAATATATATATATATACACATACTCACACCCAACATATCTCATAAATAATACTTTTATTTATAAAATTCTCATTTATAAATTCTAAAACTGGGATGTCAGATATACCTCCGCTCTATGAAGGAATCGTTTAGCCCAGATACCATACATCAACTACTAAAGAGTACAATTGCACCATACTCTCTATTCTTGACTTCTTTATCATTCTCTTTTTATAGACATTGTTTATTTATTATCACCTTACATCCTTATTATTGGAGTTGGGTAACCCCACATTCATAATCCTTATAACTCTTCGAGATTCTTCTTTGAATCCTTTCACGCAAGTTTTAATCCCTTATTGTTCAAACTCTATCTGAGCTTATTCGTTCATTATCTTCACCTCTTATATCTAAGGTTATAGCCTAAGGTACTCTTACCTAAGGTTTCGAACCTATCAGCTTTGATACCAACTGTAACGACCCAAAATTCATACAATAATATTCTCCTTCTCGATCGTTAACAATATAATTTTTTCCTATCTTTACATCATTATTCGATATTAAAATCACTACACGGAATATTTAAAACTTTTATACATTTCATTCTTTATTGCCCTAGATTGCAACATTTACATTACATCTCTTCGATTCAAATTTATATCATGAATCGTTACAACAAAATGACTATACAAAGTCTTACATCATCAATAGATATCCATATACACCGGATAACTCAACTTACAATTCAATAACATGTAACATTCAAAATATTAAATACATTTCCCATAAAACATAAGTAATCTTCGTGAATATGGATCTCTATAATTCACGTAGCACATATCCTTACCTTAAATCTTTAACCTGCAAAAGTGGTTATTTGCAAGAGTGAGCTCGACAGCCCAGCAAAATCTAACAGTTTTCATGCATCACATAACACATAATAATATGTTAAACATACATATCATAATAATTAAAGTAACATGGCATACATGCTTTTAATTCACATAACAAAAATAAAGATTGAGTTCCTTACTCAATCCTCCTTATTTAACCAAAACAATGCAGTCATAAATTGACTTTAACATTTCATGATTTCAACATGTATAACATATCATGCAATTTAAAACAATTCATCAAGTCCACATAGAAAAAAGGAATCGAAAGACTTGTCTTGATCGTTGTTTACCAATAACAGTTTAACAGCTTACAGTTATCTGCACTTCACGTGCCCTACACAATTATATAGTCATACACATCAACTATTAGTCACATAACAACACATAGTAATTGTAATGTAAACTCTACTCCACATCTCATAATCTTTCCTATTAATTAGCACACAATGTTCAATTAGATTGTGTTAACTTTTCGACTTATGACTCACTATATTTCTTCTTAGTCAAACTCGAAGTTCATTCAAGTACTTAAGTCTTGTTAGGACTACTTATTGGTTTTATATTAAACCCATTTCATATCCTATAATATTCATTTCAATTGAATTGAAACACTTTTTAAGTTCATTAACACTTGGCACGACGTTTCGAGGTTCATTCGTCGCACGCCCGATTCGTCTCTCTTGTGTGTGCTTAGTATACTTATACAACTTATCTAATACTTCATTTATTAATGTTATGCATCATTATATTTACTAAAATTCATGTTTTGTAACTTAGGACATCATCTTTTATCGTCAGGAGCACTACACATGATTTGCATGCCCGACGCCCTCCGACTGCCCCCGAAAACACAACAGTCCTAAAGATGACCATTTTGACTACTGTTACAGACCTCAAATTGAAATACTTAAAGCACGAACGTTGTAGGTCTATTCGTCTTTGTTCTGAATCATCTTGAATCACCTCAATCGAAGTTCGTATGAGAAAGTTATGAGCATTTTACTACAGGAGGCCAAAACTGTCCGACTCAGACTACAATTCCGGCGTTGGCGCGAGGATTGTTAACCAGTTATACTGGGCGTATGAGAATTTGGCATTGGGAGTGAATTTCAAATATTTAAGCAATCAAACTTGCGTAACCCAACCATCGGAGAACAGAACAACTAATTTATGTCTACTTAACACTGCTAACAACTAAATTTACATGCTAACTTATATAAATTACACATATACACCTACCCAACATGCATATACTAGTTTAAACCACTAAACAATAATTTTAGAAAACTTAAATCATTGTACGCATTGTTTTAAAAACCAAAACTCCATTATCGATGTTTGTTTACACAGTGAACATGGTAACCAAAATTTATAAACTAATTTGATTCCTTGAGACTATGATTTCTCTGAATTTCATAACAAATCAATATACTCAACGTTCAATTTCATAATTAGCATACAATCACATACTAATTTTGTTATCATACAAAACATACGTTCATGTTCATCCTCATATGTCCACTATAAAACCAATTTCGTTTATCTTTGAACGTATTTTAGCATACAACATCTATATACATATATATATATATATATGCTAGTTATAATCATTTCAATTACAGATACATGTAATATCATAACCAATTATAAAATATGGTTTTACAGGAATTTTGTAAGAATGAATTCCAAGAACTCAGAGAACGTAAACATACATAGGTATATCGTATTAGGATTATAGGAAAATACCTTTTTGTTACTTTGTAAATCCTTGCTAATAGCAGACAATTCCAACTTCACAGACTCCTCTACACTTACTGTAT
This sequence comes from Panax ginseng, assembly GCA_020205605.1. Lineage (NCBI taxonomy): Eukaryota > Viridiplantae > Streptophyta > Magnoliopsida > Apiales > Araliaceae > Panax > Panax ginseng. The sequence continues at coordinate 50,517,982 of CM035150.1, forward strand.
TCTCTCTCAATTCTCTCTAGTTTTTTTGAGAACTCCTTTCTTCTTTTCTTTTCTTAGACTTAGGCTACTAACACTATACGTAAAACTTAAAACAAAACCCACGTACGAATTAAAAACGTCTAAAACCGACGCTATACTATATATACTAATCACTACATGTCAATTATAACATATTTAATATATATTATTTATTTAATTTAAATTTAATAAATCAAATTTAAAAATCCAAAAGCCATAAGGCTCCGTTTGACAAAACTCTTTAAAATTAAAGACGTAATATATTTAAGCCTTGTTTGGCAAAATAAATTAAAACTACTTTAATTTATTTTAATAACCACTTATAATAAAGTTATTTGTCACACTTCTAATTAATTAAGTTTTTATACTTAATTTAATTAATTCTAATAACAATTCATTGCATAATATAATAATTTATTTAATCATTATAAACTTTCTAACTTAATTATTAAATTAAATTAGATTATTATTTCAAAAAAATTACTTTCCTTAACTCATTAATTATTTATTAAACAAATAATTAACCAAATCAAATCGAATCAATTAAACAAATATTTATTCAACGATAAACACATCCATTAAATATTTATATAATTCAATAAATATTTAAATATTATAATTAAAAAAATTTGGATTGTTACATGTCTGAAACCCAAAATTCGGCAATATCTTATTTCTCACAAATTTTCTCTATATTCAGATGTTGTGAACAAGGCTCAATTATTAGAGTGAGATAATGAGTATGTTCAACTGAGGGACCACAACCAGGGTCATACCAGTGGAAGCAGTCTTCGGAGTAATGACAACTAGCGGGGAGGAAAATATACGGATAAAAATGGTAACCACTCTGGTGGTAATCGTGGCCATGATAGTAGAAAAAGCGAGTCGGGGGGAGATTTAAAAAAGAGAAGGTACAACAATGACAACGTGAAGATGTCAGCACCAGCATCAACTGTTCCTAGGGGAAGAGAACGATCACCGGTCGTATGTTATAAATGCGGGAAAGAGGGACACATCAGCCCAAACTGCCCACAACAATCCAAGGTGTTTTATAACTGTGGAAATGAAGGTCATATAGCTAGAGATTGTATTGTAGTGAAACCAAGTCCAGCGGGAATGGTGACTCCAAAGGCTGTCCCGAACAAGACAAAGTCGGTGGTTCCTGGAAGAGCGTTTGTCGTGACTGCTCAAAACGCGAGGAACTCGAATGAGGTGATCACGGGTAAGCTAATCATAAACTCATGTGAAGTTTATACCTTACTAGATATTGGTTCTACCCATTCTTTTATCTCTCTTACTTATGCTCAACGTTTAAATTTGACTCCGAAGAAATTAGACTTTGACTTATCTGTTGAAACTCTGTTAGGAGAAACTTTCGTTACATCCACGGTTTATAAATCTTGTTTGATTCAAGTTGGTACCATCACATTACTTGCCGATCTTATATCTTTAAAAATACTTGCATTTGATGTGATTTTAGGGATTGATTGGTTAACCACTCATAATGCCAAAATTGATTGTTTTCGTAAGGTTATTAGTTTTCATATTCCTAACCAACCTGTTATGTGAATTCAAGCAACCAAACCACTAAAGTTAATCACTGTCATATCAAGCCATAAAGCCATTCATTTATTGAAAAATAGATGTCAAGCTTTCTTAGCCCATGTCATGGACTTGAATAAAAATACGTCAGATTTGAATAATATTTCTGTTGTTAGTGAATTTCTTGACGATTTCTATGAAGAACTTCCGGCCTACCCCTTAACGTGAAGTTGAATTCTTTATTGACCTTAAACCTGGTACAAAACCCATTTCTAAAACCCCATATCGAATGGATTCTATTGAACTTCAGGAGTTAAAGGTCCAACTACAGGAGTTGTTAGACATATATTTCATTCGTCCTAGTACATCTCCTTGGGGTGCTCCTGTTTTATTCGTAAAGAAGAAAGATGGGAGTATGCGACTTTGTATTAACTACCGGGAATTGAACCATGTCACCATCAAGAATAGGTATCCGCTACCTCGCATTGATGACCTATTCGACCAGTTGCAAGGAGCATAATTCTTCTCAAAAATCGATCTTCGTTCCAAATATCATCTGTTAAAGATTAAAACTGAGGATATTCCGAAGACTGCCTTCAGAAATCGGTACGGGCATTATTAATTCTTAGTTATGTCTTTTGGATTGACTAATGCTCCTATTTCTTTCATGGATATGATGAACCGTGTGTTCAAGGAATATTTGGATCAGTTCGTTGTTGTCTTTATTGATGACATCATCATCTATTCCAAAAGCCGTGAAGATCGTGAGCACCATTTAAAGCTGGTACTTCAAAGGCTTCGTGAAAATAAGCTATATGCCAAGCTGAAGAAATACGAGTTCTGGCTTGAGGAAGTAGCATTCCTTGGGCACGTGGTGTCAAAACATGGAGTATCTGTTGACCCGACGAAGATTGAAGCAATAAAAAGTTGGGAGCAACTGAAGTCGGTGACCGACGTACGTAGCTTTCTGGGCTTAGCTGGTTATTATCGGAGATTCTTGGAAGGATTTTCTCGAATCGCTACTCCGTTAACTCAGCTGACTCGGAAAGATACAAAATTTGTATGGAGCGAGGAATGCGAGAAGAGTTTCCAAGAACTCAAGAGGAGACTCATTTTGGAACCTGTTCAGACAATAACATCTAGTTCGGATGGATTTTTTATCTATAGCGATTCTTCGGGCAAAGGGTTAGGATGTGTTCTCATGCAACATGGGAAAGTCATAGCCTGTGCCTCGCGACAACTCAAAGAATATGAGAGGAATTATCCTACTCATGATCTAGAGTTAGCAGCAGTCGTTTTCACGTTGAAGATCTGGAGACACTACCGGTATGGGGAGAAAGTGGAGATTTATACGGATCATAAAAGCCTCAAATATTTCTTCACCCAAAAGGAACTCAACATGCGGCAACAACATTGGCTCGATCTGTTAAAAGATTACGATCATACCATCCAACACCATCTTGGAAAAATGAACGTAGTAGCTGACGCATTGAGTAGAAGATCATATGCGGGTACGAGTGCGATATTGTAAACGCAAAGGCCCTTTTTGTATGACTTTCAAAGGATGGAGATAGAGTTAAAGGTTCCAAGTACCCACGTAATGATATCAAATATACGAGTAGAACCGACTTTAATCGATAAAGTTAAAGCTGCTCAAGCTACGGACCTGGAGCTGATGCGTATGAAGAAGAAAGTGCAAGAATGTGTTATTCCAGAAGTAAAAATCGATGAAGAAGGAACACTTCGAGTCAACTCTAGACTTTGTGTTCCTAACGATTCTAACTTGAAGCATAGAATCATGATGGAGGCACACAATACATCGTTTGCAATCCATCCTGGGAGTACCAAAATGTATCATAATCTTCGACATATATTTTTGTGGAGCAATATGAAGAGAGAGATCGCAGAGTTTATCTCGAGGTGTTTAACTTGTCAACGTGTAAAGGCGGAGCATCAAGTGCCAAAGGGTCCATAGAAACCACTTGAGATTCCAAAATGGAAGTGGGAACACATTACCATAGATTTCATTACGGGTCTTCCCAAGGTTTCTCAAGGCATATATGCGATTTGGGTTATTGTTGATAAATTAACCAAATCTGCTCATTTCTTGTCGATACGGGAGACTTATTCCCTTGAACGTCTTGCTCGTATGTACGTAAATGAGATTGTGAGATTGCATGGCATGTCAATATCCATAGTTTTGGATCGTGACCCAATATTCACTTTGTGATTTTGGGTTAGTTTGTAAAAAGCTATGGGCACGGATTTACGATTCAGTTCGGCATACAATCCTCAAACGGACGGGCAATCAAAAAGGAATATTCAAACTCTTGAAGATCTATTAAGACTATGTCTCCTAGATTTCAAAGGCAGTTGGGATAAGTACCTGCCATTGGTGGAATTCTCCTACAACAACAATTATCAAGCAAATATAGGCATGGCTCCATTAGAGGCGTTGTATGGACGAAAGTGTCGCTCTCCAGTATGTTGGGATGAGGTGGGAGAAACAACATTGTTGGGACCAGAGTTGGTACGTATAACTACAGAGAAGATCCAAATAATCTGACAACGTATACAAACGACACAAGATCAACAACAGAGTTATACGAATCATCATCGAAAGGACGTGGAATTTAATATTCGGGATCATGTATTGTTACGTGTTGCTCCATGGAAGGGAGTTACAAGATTCGCGAAGAGAGAAAAGCTCAATCCACGATTTATTGGTCCATTTGAAATTCTTGACCGAGTAGGAAATATGGCCTATAGACTCGCATTACCTCCAAGCATGTCTCGTGTTCATAATGTTTTTCACATATCTGTGCTTTGTAAATATATGAAAGAACCAAACCACATTATTAAGTTAGAACCAGATGAGATAACCGAAGATTTAACGTACGAGGAGGTACCTGTCGAGATCTTGGATAGGAAGGAGCATATCCTACGCACAAAGGTTATACCATAAGTCAAAGTCTTGTGGAGGAACCATGCTATTGAGGAAATGACTTGGGATTTGGAATTGAAAATGAAAGTGAGGTACCCTCGTCTTTTCAAAACATCAGGTACGTACGTCAATTTCGAGGATGAAATTTCATAAGGAGGGGAGGTTGTAAGACCCCAACTTTTATAAATAAAATTGAATTTCCTCTAATTATTATTTTGAATAATAAGGTGTTAAATTGATATAATGCTTTGGTTATGGGTGAATATGCAAATTTTGCAAAATAAGCAAGTGGTTATAAAATATTCATTGTTGTCGGGGAATATTCGTTTGGTCATGGAATATTTTTGCTATCGGGGAATATTCGTACGATGGCGCATCCATTCGTACGACAAGTATGATTTTTTTATAAATAACAGCGTAGTTGTTATCGTTAACACTGTTGGAATACCCGGTGGTTAAAATACGATGAATATGCTGTGGTTGCACAATAGTATTACCAGTATTGCACAATATTTTTGGATTATTAATTCTTACGTCAGAAGGCACTACTCAATAATTGTTACAATAATCACTGTTCAATATTTTATTTTATTGATTTAATAATTGCTATGTTGATATTTTATATTATTGTTGTTTCAATAATTATCACTGCACAGTATTTCCCATTATCAGATCAATAATTCATATTATTTGAATAATATTATTAGATAGCATTATTCACAATATCTAAGGAAGGTCTGTCTAGGAAAGGGGTTTGGTCACCTAATTGCGCGCTAGTAAGGAGAAATCCTTATCGGAAAGCCCCCTCTTTCCTCGGAACGACCTGCTTGTCATTATTGTGATTATGTAATATTATTTGTAAATAATTAATTATTGATTTATATGATAAGAAAATATTTATTTTATGTGGATATAAATGAAGGAATTAATGCTTAGTTTTCTTCTGTAATTTCTCTTCCTTTCTTTTAGTTGATGTTTGTAAATATAGATTAGGTAGATTAGGGAGAAGTTTAGCATATCTTTGGAGCGACAAGAGTAGTGAGCGACATGGATTAAAAAGCTTGATTTGAGCGGAATGCGTGGAGATTGAAGGGCTTTGACAGAGTTTCCTCTTATCCATTTATTTCCTCTTGTTTTGTATTCTATAAATGTTGTCTTTATTGCTACATATATTTTGTTCAATAGCTATGAACTGAGTATTTGCTCTAAGGTTATAATGGAACCCTTTGTTATTTACATTGACTGTTTTATCTCTTTGGTTGACACCATATGATTTGGTTTAATATATTTGTGCTTAATGTTTCTCGCTAAGACATTAGAGATGATTTTGGTAATCTACATGATATCGACAGAAGGATTGTAGATTCGCACCTAAATATATTGGCATGTGATTGTGGGTTTCGACTGCATAAGTTATGCATAGAATAGACATATATATGTGCGCCACGTGCGACCTAATTGAGAACTTATGCTTAAATCCTTGCTATAATTAATTTGCATAGACATGTGTAGGATTGCATCTATATTGGACGTTCTTTTTTGTCTTATTCCCTTTCGGGTGGATCTGGAGAGGATATGTTTGTGCATACCTCGACAGAGGTGCATAGGCACCTGTGTGTTCTCGGTCAACAGATTGTCGTGACCATTAAGACCAAAGAGAGAAGGGTAGCTAGTTTGATGAAACATAGCACGTCAGGTGTTTAACAGAATGCCTGTGTGAGGTGAAGTTGTGACCTTAGCTTGTATTTCCTTCGATTACCATTCGTTATCCATTTACTTGCTTTGTTAATTAGTTTTAATTAAATTAATCACACTTCCATTTACTGATGTTCGAATAAGACTTTAGCGATACACAGTCGGTACTTATTATATTAGTCATAGTTCCTCGTGGGTACGACATTCTAATTATCACTGTATTACTTGTTAGACCGCGTATACTTGCGCGTGTTTAGTGATCGGTTTTCTGACCAACAACTGGCGTCCCTAGCAGAGTCGCCACCTGTCGACGTCGAGATTTTTATTTGTCCCTTTTCTGTTCTTGTTCTTTGGTGTTCTCATGTTAGGTGAGATTTGTTTGAAAAAACAAGTTGTGAAAAGGTCCGACATGTATATGTCGACGATTTGACTGTAAGAGTCACCAGTTAGTTTTTTAAATGGTTGTACCAACACAACCGAGAAAAGGATTGTACATTGACCAAGTGATGTGACACTGCTAAACGGGTCTGTGAAACCGAGATTCATTAAGGTCCGGGGGCTTGATTATGCGGAGGAAAGGTGTTAGGCACCCCCCGACATCCGTGTTACTATGGTGACCGCCATTTTTCAAAAAACTGTTATATGAATGTGTGTGTGTGTGTGTGTATGGGTCAATGTGCAGTTATATGGAAGTAGTGCGAGGCCTCGTTCGCACCTATATACACAGGGTTTGAATTTGTGTAAAAATTCATTTTTAAACAAGATATGGCAGTGATGTTTTGTAAAAGAGGTTTTTCAAACCCTTATGCTCAATAGTAATTGAGACCTTTTACACTTCCATTTTTATCAAGTGTTCGGCTTGATTGTTTTTAATTTTCAATATGCGAAGCATCTTCGAGAAAAATAATGTACAAAGCAGTGCCGAACTCCTCGTGGGCATGAAAACCATCTGAGGAAATCCAAACACCGTGAATAAATTTACAAGTTGCTTATAATTTGAAAATGTCCTCACGGAATCAATCTAGATCGATGAGATCAATCTGTGATCACATGATTCCTAGGCTCACATGATGCCACAATTTATATGAAATTAGTAAGCAGTTATATATATATAAGTCAGAATATATATATATATATATATATATATATATATATATATATGCATATGATCACCACCACGAAGCACCTCCATGGGGGATCGGAAATGTAAATAAAGTCAAAATCAATCAACCACCACGTAAGTAAACTCTGTGTGGGACCGAAAAGTATATATATATATATATATATATAAAGCGAACGCATCTAGGATGTAAAATCGGGCTCATCGAACAAAGCTCGACAACAAATTGATATATATAAGTATGTATATATATATATATATATATATATATATATATATATATATATATATATATATATATATATATATATATATTAAAGTATTAACGCATTTAGGATGTAAAATACAGGCTCATCGTAATGTAGTTTGACACACAGTTCATGTAATACCCCAGTCCCACATCGAAAGATAGGGGAAAATTTGTCTGCATATAAGGAAATAAGTTACTACCAATAATACCTTCAAGTCATGACCTTTTGGGAGCCTGTGATGGGCTAAGATGACCCAATAAGATATTATTGGGCCAGTAGTTTGAGGCCTTATTGTGATGGATTTGATTCGATTCGGACTTGGGATTTGACCCAAGATTTGTTCCAGACTCGGGATTTGACCCGGGTTGTTTCATATGGTATCAAAGCCGACTCTTGAAAGCTCGGGTCGGGTTATCCGATCGGGTTGCCGGAGGTGGGGACACGAAGGCTGGTGGTATTATCCCACAATGGAAAGTTGAAGGTCCGGAGGTGGGGACACGAAGCCAGCCGGTATTATCCCACAACGGCTAGAGAGGCAAAGATCTTTGGGCTGTGTGTGTGATCGGTTCTGACGGAGACGTCAGAAATTTAAGTGGGGGAGTTTGTAACACCCCAGTCCCACCTTCAAGTCATGACCTTTTGGGAGCCTGTGGTGGGCTAAGATGACCCAAGAAGATACTATTGGGCCAGTAGTTTGAGGCCTTATTGTGATGGATTTGATTCGATTTGGACTTGGGATTTGACCCAAGATTTGTTTTGGACTCAGGATTTGCTCTAATACCATATGAAACAACCCGGAAAAATCCCGAGTCGGAACAAATCTTGGGTCAAATCCAAGTCCAAATCGAATCAAATCCATCACAATAAGGCCTCAAACCATCGGCCCAATAAGATCTTCTTGGGTCATCTTAGCCCACCACAGCTCCCAAAAGGTCATGACTTGAAGGTGGACTGGGTGTTATAGCTCATATATATAAGTATATATATATACGAAAGCAAATAAACGCTCCAGACGTAAGTCTAGGCTCAATCGAGGCATAACTCGATAATGTTAGTCCATATATAAATATATATATATATAAAAACTGAAATGAAACCACGGACCGAAGTCCGGGTATACACACGCAACACGACTCTCAATGTGAAGAATGGTGTGTGCAAAGATGAAGAGAAAGGCGTTAAAGTGTGTAAGAAAGATTATAGTGGACTACCAAATAAGACTTCTATAACTTTAAGTGGATGAACACTCGGCTCCCGCCGGTACAAATAGTAGCTATATGTGATCTCACAAGTGTTTAAAATGAGAAAGCACTCAGTTTAGGGTGTGTACAGAGAAAATTTGACAACGCTTCCTCGCCTTTCTTCTTTTATAAAATGGCCACCCCAAGCCCTTTATTTATAGAGGGGGGAGACGCAGATGTACCTACGACTAGCCGCAGATGTACTGCAGTGGCCGCCCGGGTGCACCAGTTCTCATGGGTCCCGCTTCTCAAGTACATGCACGCTGCGTACCTTTGTGATGTCCACTTCGAACTTTCAGAATTGCAATTCGGGCATCCGATTGAGGTTTATAAGACCTATTTTGGACAGCCGTTGTCGAAAGCTACGCCATGACATGGGATTAGAGGTTGTACGAAGTCGGAAAGTTGGGACCATGCCTTCGGTCTTCAAGCTTCAAATTCTATCCGGTGTGCTGCCTTGCGTAGTAGTCACTCGGGATTGGACCTCCTTTGTTCTTGTGGGACATTACTGTGTAAAAATGTATGTATGAGATGTTGAGATGGCGCGATGTAGGATCGAGGGGGCAAAATGATGATTTTACCCCTCACCGGGGTTATCTCCGGTTTGGGCTGATAAAGTTGACGTTGCTCAGGGTTATCTCTGAGATTGGACTACTCCAAGTACTGAAGGTCCTCAGGGTTATCTCTGAGGTGTGCTTGTCTTCCCAGTGTTATCTTCGGGTCTTGTACTGAGTGCCTCGGTGTGAGTGTCGAGGTTGAAGCTGACTGCATGTATTTGAAACAAGCATTTCCGGGGTTATCTCCGGAACTGCAACTTCACTCCTTGGGGTTATCTCCAAGGTTAGCACTGATATTCCCGGTGTTATTTCCGGGACTGGAACCGAACATCTCAGGGTTATCTCCAAGATAGAACTATCCTCTCCGGTGGAATTTTCGGTATTTGAACTGCATCATCTCCCAAGGTTATCTCTGAAAGACAAATCTGCCCTCCTGCAATGTTAGTGACAGGTGTGTAGAAAATTTTGAGTGTCTACAAGTTCTTCCTTAACAAATTGAAGATGGGTTCACAAGTTACTGTGAGTTGGGAGATGAATCGGCTAATGAAGTTGATTCTTCCCAAAAATCCCCATATTTCCCTCTCTGTCTGGGGTATGGGCATCTCTGTAATAGCCTGAATTTTTGCAGGATCCAGCTCAATGCCTTTGTGACTCACTAGGAATCCAATCAACTTGCCTGACTTGATGCCAAAGGTGCACTTGGCCGGATTTAGCTTCAAGTTATATTTACGCAACCGGTTGAAGAGCTTTTTGAGATGATCTAGGTGGTCTTCCTCCTTTCGGGACTTGACAATGATGTCATCCACATATACTTCTATCTTTTTGTGCATTAAATCATAGAAAAGAGCCATCATTACTCGCTAATAGGTAGCTCCAACATTGATGAGGCCGAATGACAACCATCTATAGCAAAAGGTTCCCCAAGGAGTGATGAATGCAGTTTTCTCACGATCCTCTTTAACAACCATGATATTATGATACCCAGCAAAATAGTCAACAAAGGAGTGCATGCCATACTGAGCTGTATTGTCAATAAGTATGTGGATGAATGGTACATGAAAGCTATCTTTAAGACAAGCTTTGTTCAGATCCCTGTAATCCACACAAACTCGCACCTTCCCTCCAGATTTAGGTACGGGAACTATGTTTGATAGCCACTCAGGGTATGTTGATACCATGATTATGCCAGCTTGAAATTGTTTCACAATTTCTTCTTTGACTTTCAAACTCCACTCCAGTTTTAATCTCCTGAGTTTCTGTCTGACTGGCTTGAATCCCTCTTTGATGGGGAGGCAATGAATGACAATGTCAGTGGACAAACCGATCATGTCTTCATGAGACCATGCAAACACATCCTAGAATTGGGTCAATAAAGTAACCATGTCATTCCTTTGGCTTGGAGTAAGGTCTATACCAATCTAGATTTGTTTGGGATTTTCTGAGGTTCTGAGGTTAAAAGAGGTGGTTTGATCAAGATTTGACTTGGGTTTGTCTTTGACCCATTCTTTGATCTCCTGAGGCATCTCATAGTTCTCTTGTTCAATCTCCATTAAGTCAGAGTCCAAATTTACATCAAAGCTGTAGTCCTTGTGAAAAATAGGCACTTCATCAGCAAGTTTAGGCATATTTAACTTTAGAGTCCTGAAACAAAATGCATTTACTTAATATATGAAACTGTTTAATCATACAAAGTGTTAGCATGACAAAAACAACTGTTAATACTATGCAACAAAAGTAAGCAGTTATTGTTATCTATAGGGCAAAGGGATTTTCTGCCCTTTTTACCCTTTTCGGCAAATGCAAGGACTGCTGCTCCAATTATCAAGGGCCAAGTCCTGGTGGACAGTGATGATGGGACTATTATCGTCCTCTTCCTCTTTAATGATAACCATTATGTCTGGACAATCATCATCTGGGATGTCCCTGTTCATACCCTCTGTATGGATTAGGACACGCATGTTTGATAAATGTCTCTTTATCTCTTGTATACGCCTTTGATTCCTTTTCTCTATGTCTGGGTCTGGAATCAGGACTTCGTTTCCCTTAACCAGTATCGGCTTAGGAAATAGCATACCCGCCACAGCAACAGAAATTCTCCTCGGAGACTGTGTAGCATTCGCATCTATAGGTTTAGGCAAAAGCCTTATGGATGAAGGAACCAGTGTATGCTTGTGTGGGTTCCTGTGACTGGACCCAGAGGAGTAGCCTAGTCTGGTTTTCCCTGTCTGGCTAGGAATTTAAAGTGGGAATTTGATTCCTTGTTGATTCTTTCCTAACCCTTGTCCTGGTTGGAAACCCAAGGATATTATCTCTTGACTAGCTGACATTACCTCGGCAGAAACTTTGGGTTTCAGAGGTGGATCCCCAATGGTTTGATAGTGAGTGTTGCTCACCTCAAGAGCTTGGAAGCTGACAGGCTCAACTTGTTCATTAAAACTGATGAGAGGTATATCACTTTGGATGTAATACTGCTCGGCATTGTGAGAACTGATTCATCGTTGATGATATACTTGAGTTATTGATGAAGAATGGATGGGACGAATCCCACCATATGGATCCAAGGTCTTCCCAACAGTAAGTTATATCCTGTAGTGATTTTGAGCACTTGGAAGGATATGTAGAATGTATGTGGACCGATCTCCATGGGCAATTCAATCTCTCCGATAGCATTTCGCCAAGATTCATCAAAGGCTTTGATGATTGTATAGCTTCTTTGAATCCTGTTGAGATTGATGTTCATTCTTTCTAATGTGGCATTGGTGCAGATGTTTAGGGATGATCCTCCATTTATTAGCACTCCTCCGACCACATATCCGGAAGACATTACCACTATGTGCAACGGTTTGCAATAACCCATCCCTTCGAGAGGTATGTCATCATCAGTGAAGGATATCACATTACTGTTGAAGATGTGATCTGCCAAATGATGGAATTTTTCAACATCCACTGTTTTTGGCAAGTGGGCTTCTTCTAATATTTTCAGTAAGACCTTCCGGTGATCTTCTGAAGAGAATACCAAGTCCAGGATAAAGATCTGTTGTGGAGTTTCTTTCAATCTTTGAACCACCTTAGCTTCATTGTGTTCCATCTTGTAGAGGAATTCTTTAATCTTCTCCTTGGGCACTTTCCCGTTAGATCTGATGACAGGCTTCATCACTCGTTGAGGGAGATACAGTGGATTTTCTTTAGATACCGCATCAGTTATGTTCGATGTTGATCCTTCAACCTCCCCATAGTTCTATGGGACTTGTTTAAGGCTGATGATAGGATATTGTGGCCTTAATGGCTATATAACTGGCTTTGGTGCAACCACTTTCAAAGGGTTTTTAACTCTTTTGAGCTGAATTATAAATGGTGTGGCGGCCAAATCTCCCTCAGAGGATATAATTGCTGTGACTTCCTTCCATCCTGGAGGAAATGTGTTTCCACTCTCAAGTGATACAGCGTCATCATCTGCCATTTGCAGGTCACCGCTATCAATCATATTTTGGATCAGATGGCAGAGTGCCTAGCATTCCTCAGTGCTATAACCGCAAGAATGGGAGTGGTATTGACATACTCCAATAACATCAAATCTTTTTAAGCGCGGGTTGACTGGAGGTAGAAATGCTGTGATTTTTCCCTCATTGATCAGCATCTTCAACATTTCTTCCATCGGTTGGCCTAAATAAGTGAATTCCCTTTTGTTGGCAAAGTCCCGACGGGCTTTAGCTTTTGTTTTTCTAGCAAGCTTTTCCTCCAAGGTTTCACTTTCTTGGGTAAGTGGTGGAGTCTTTATGATAAGAGAGAGGAGACTAGCATGCTCCTGACTGAACAACTGCCGTGTGACTTGGTGTTGATGAATCACCAGTACTGCCAGTTGATTGACCTGTTTGTCAAGAGACTTTAACTCCCGTTCCATCATAAACTGGAACTCTGAATAATCCCACTTATCAGCATTATTCTTGTTGGTTTGGGAAGAATCTGCCACATATTTGAGGTACTTGGAGCTCTCTCCACTGACCCTATTGATCATGTTAACCTCGGGTTGACTGGAGGTAGAAATGCTATGATTTTTCCCTCATTGATTAGCATATTCAACATTTCTTCCATCGGTTGGCCTAAATAAGTGAATTCCCTTTTGTTGGCAAAGTCCCGACGGGCTTTAGCTTTTGCTTTTCTAGCAAGCTTTTCCTCCAAGGTTTCACATTCTTGGGTAAGTGGTGGAGTCTTTGTGATAAGAGAGAGGAGACTAGCATGCTCCTGTCTGAACAACTACCGTGTGACTTGGTGTTGGTGAATCACCAGTTCTGCCAGTTGATTGACCTGTTCGTCAAGAGACTTTAACTCCCGTTCCATCATAAACTGGAACTCTGAATAATTCCACTTATCAGCATTATCTTTGTTAGTTTGGGAAGAACCGCCCACATATTTGAGGTACTTGGAGCTCTCTCCACTGCCCCTATTGATCATGTTAACCTTATATTCCTTGTGTTGAGGGAGAGGGTTATCTTAAACATATGGTTATTCGGGCTTGGTCACCACGATCTCACCATTATCAATTAAGTCCTGGATCTTATAATTAAGGGCCCAACAATCCTGAGTGTCGTGGCCTGGAGCTCTAGAATGATAAGCACACATCTTGTTTATATTGAAACCCTTTCCAGTTGTATTGGCTAGTGGAAGGAGATGAGTGACTTTCTTCTGAGCTGTTAGAAGTTTAAAAATGTTTTTGAGTGAGTCCCCTAAGGGTGTGAACACTCTTGAGCGTCTGACCTCTCCACTCTCTGGCAATGGAGGATTTGAAGACTGTGTTTGAAAAGGGGAGTAGTTTCTCCTTTGAATAGGCAAGTTTTGATTGCTTTTTTGTGTTTGCCCTTGCAGTATCAAGGAAACATCCTTTTTTTCTTTTTATAGACCTTCTGGGGGTTGTTCCCATAACTTCCAAATTAGATATGCTCAGCCACAACTTTTAAAGCGTCTAGGTCCTGAATCTTCCCATACTTTAATCCTATTTCTACCATTTCTCCGTGTTTGATCATTTCTGAGAATGGCTTTCCTATTCTAGCTAGGACCCTCTCATAAAATGGAGCTTCTTGAATATCTATGAAGGTCATCACCATTTCAGACTCTGACATAGATGGTATAACTTGAGCAGCCAGATGCCTCCATCTTTGGGCATACTCTCTGAATGACTCATTGACTTGCTTTTTAACTTTGGTAATTTGATACCTGTTTGGAGCCATCTGAGTTTGAAAACTGTATTGACTGAGGAAAGCATGGGCTAACTCTTCCCATCTGTGAATTTTGGAGTTATCCAATTTGGTGTACCATGCCCTGGCTTCTCCAGCCAGACTTTTCTGAAATAGCTACATTCTCAGCTTTTCATCCTCGGAATAAGACTCGAGTTCTCCAATGAACACTTTCAAGTGGGTGTAAGGATCTCCGAATCCATCATACTTCTCAAAATCGGGAGTATTAAATTTTTCTGGATAATGAACCCCGGGGAAGGTGCAAAGGTCTGAATATGAAACACTTTCATGTGCTCCAATCCCTTTGATGGACCGAATGGTCTCTTCCATTTGTAGAACATTCTTCTGAATATTACTGGTGTCTTAATCTTCTTTAAGATGGGTGATTTCAGGGTTTTTGTTGGATTTCTCAGTCTGAGACTCAAGTGTTGGGACTTCTCTATCTAGAACTTGGATTCCTCCTTATGCAGAGGTTTCTGTATGGACGAGTATTTATGGACCCCGAGCTGATTTGTTTAGTTCTTTGAGCAAAACATCCAACTCTGTTATTTGATTGCTTAATCCTTCGAACTCCTCGTGAGAGACAGGAGTAGGATTAGGCTGGCCACTTGTAGCCATGTCTGATTGTAGGCTGAGTGCCATTTTGGACTTTGAACGGGTAACGGGACAAATCGTTTTCCTACAAAAAGGCTTATGTTGTTTAGTTTGGAGAAGCATAAAAATGTTACATGTTATGTAATGTGTCCATTTTTTAGGAGTATTATCCTGCAAAACGGATGTCAGCTGAGATCCCGAATTTTATAAAATGAAAGTATTCAATTTTCCTATAATTATTATTCTATTTAGTAAATGGTTAAATTGATAAAAGGTTAAAGTTAAGGGTGATATGTGAAAATTTTCAAAGTAAGCAAGTTGTCATAAAATAATCGGTGATAAAAGTACAGTAATACGAGTATTTGCATAGTAGCACACGGTATTGATTATTGATGCTTATGTGAGAATTCACTCAGTTATACTCAATTATTGTTACAGTAATTGCTGCATAATATATCTCATATTATTGATTCAATTATTGTCACAGTATCATCTGCATAATATTTTATATTATTAAATCAATAATTGAGATGACAAGTTATTCATATTATTATTTGCATTATTGACAATGTCTAGAAAGTTCTGTTGAGGAAAGGGGTTAGGTTATTTAATTGCGCGCCAAAAGGGAGAAATCCTTATCGGAAAGCCCCCTCTTTCCTGCGAATGATCTGGTTGTTAAATATTGTGAGTTATAATATTAATGATGAATAAGTTCGTGTTGATTAAAGATGAAATTGATATTTCCATTGTGTTGAGATTATTAGTGTTAGTGGAAATCGACATCTATTTCAATAATAATTGATGTCTGGAGGTTATATTGACCAATCGGGTAATTAATCGAATAAATGAGCAATTAATTGCTATTAATTCACATGCTTATAACTATTTGTTCATAAGTGTGTACTATTGATTCACATGCATGTACTATTAGGGGAGGTGGTGCAAGATTGATAATACTTGCATGACTAAATTAAAAATGGAGGTATAGATGAAGGTACTATACTGTAATTATTTTTTCACATGTATAGAACTATTGAGTCACATGATTGTACTATTGATTCACATGATATACTATTAGGGGAGGTGGTGCAAGTTTGATAATACTTGCAGGACTAAATTAAAAATGAAGGAAAAGATGAAGGTACTATACTGTAATATTTCGAGCCCCAAAACGTGCAATTATCGAAACTATATTTTCCTATAAATAGACGCTCATTCTTCATTCATTCTCACCAATTCACTAAGTCTCACAAGAGCAATTATAGAGAGAGAAGCTATAGAGAGAGAAGTTATAGATAGAAAGAAGAAGCGAAGTCTACTACTTCACTATCCTAGTATCCAGTCTTCTTCTGAGGTAAGGGGTATTATTTATTTCATATTCTCTTATGATATTATTTTTTCGTATTCGTAAGAAATATTATTTTCGTTCAATATTCGTATGGAATATGATCTTCGTTCAATATTCGTTGGAATATTATCTTCGTTCAATATTCGTTGGAATATTATTTTCGTTCAACAGTCGTAAGGGATATTATTTTTTTAGTATTCATAAGGAATAATATTTTCTTCCATACTCTGTAGTATGTGAGTAATATTATTTCGTCTCGTATTCCTGATTATACCCTCATTTTGTAAAAGTAATGCTTCTATACTCCGTGAAATTAGTAGAATATCCTTGAAAATTGCGCTTCATCTAGTATCGTTTCACAAGGATATTTCTTGCACATTCTTCTTAAATTTTAAGCTTTTCATACCGGAGTACTGTCTATAGACACTCGAAATTTTTTGTACTACTGTCACTAACATTGCAGGAGGACAGATTCGTCTTTTAAGAGGGAACCCTGAAAGATAATCCATATCCATACCAGATACTACCGAAAGTTCAGCATCAACCCCAGAACACACACTGGGAGTAACCAATACAACCTCGGATATAACCCCGAGGCGTGCAGATCCAATACCGGAACACACAACTGAGAAGACCGATTAATCTCGGAGATAACCCTGAGGTATCCAATCTCAGTCCCAATCATGGGAATAGCCACCAACCTTGGTGATAACCCCAAGGAATGCAGTTTCGGCGATAACCCCTAAAATGCTTGTTTCAAATGCGACCAGCTTCAATCTCGGCGCTCACAACGAGATACACTCTACCAGCCCAGAGATAATGCCGGGAGGACAGGCACACCTCAAAGATGACAATGAGGACCTTCAACAATTGCATCAGTCCAATCTCAGCGAAGCCTGAACAACGTCTGTTTTATCAGCCCAATCCGGCGATAACACCGGTGAAGGAAAACATCGTCATCTCGCCAACACGATGCCATGCCACGTCATCTCAACATCTCTACAAAACGATGTCCCACAAAACTAACCAATCCCGAGTGACTATTGTGCGAGGTAACGGATGGAAGTTGAAGCTTGAAGACCGGAGGGCATCGTCCCATCTTCAATAACTCCGTACAAACTCTAATTCCATTCCATCGTACAACTCTCGACAACGGCGGTCCGAAATAGGTCCTCAGATACCTCAAAGCGGATGCGGATTGCACTCTCGAAAGTTCGAGTGGACATTACAAGATTGCTGGAGTGCACGTCATTACGAGACCACCCGACCCGAGAAACCCGGGCCCACCAGGGTTGCCTCTACAGTACACTGCTGACTCAAATTGCAGTACATCTATGACTACTTCGTCTATAAATAGAGGGCTTGGGGTGCCCATTTTGCAAGAGAAAACGGCGAGGAAGCCCTACCCAATTTGCTCTACACTCACCCCATGCAGTGTACTTTCTCAATTTAAACACTTGTGAGCTCATATATAGCCTCTTTTGTACCTACAAAAGCTAGTGTTTACCCACTCTAAAGATATAGAAGTCTTCTTTGGCAGTCAACTGTAAACCTTCTCACACACTTTAGAGTCTTTTTATTCATCTCTGCACACACCCTTCTTCACGTTGAGAGTCGTGTTTTACAAGATTTGCCCGGATTTTGGTCCGCGGTTTTGTTTCAGCTTATATATATATATATATATATATATATATATATATTTATATATATTGACTAACATTATCGAGTTATGCCTCGATTGAGCCAAGACTTCGGTCTGGAGCGTTTATTTGCTTTTCTATATATATTTATATATTTATATATATGAACTGTGTGTCGAACTTTGTTCGATGAGCCTAGACTTCGGTCTGGTGCGTTTATTTGCTTTTCTATATATATATATATATATATATGAATTATGTGTCAAACTTTGTTCGTTGAGCCTAGACTTTTGGTGCAAGTGCGTTATCGCTTTAATATATATATATATACTTATATATATTAAGCGTATGTGTGGGACTACATTCGATGAGCACGGATTTTACATAAATTGCATTTATTCGCTTTTATATATATATATATACGTATATATATAAATGGTTGTTGAACTCATTCGATGAGCACGGATTTTACATAAAGTGCGTTTTTACGCTTTTTATATATATATATATATATATATATATATATATATATATATATATATATATATATATATAAGCATTGTCGAACTACATTCGATGAGCACAGATTTTACATTGGTGCATTTATTGCTTTTATATATATATATATATATATATATATATATATATATATATATATATATATATATATATATATATATATATATATATATATTAAATCTACTCAAGTTTCCTTCGTGGCGATTGATCTTTTATGACTTTATTTACATTTCATCCACTTTGAGTTTCTTCGTGGCGGTTGACCAATATTCTGACTTTATTTATGTTTCTTCCGCGCTTGGAGTTTCCTCCATGGCGGTTGATAACTTTTACAGCTTTATTTACATTTCGGATCCCCCATGGAGGTGCTTCGTGGTTGGTGATCCTATCTGTTTATATATATATATTTATAGCTTTTATATATATACATGCTTGCTGCTTTCATACAAATTGCGGTATCATGTGCGCCTAGGAATCATGTGATCACAGATTCAGCCCATTGGATCTAGATTCGGTTCCCGTGATGGACATTTTCAGCTGTAAGCAGCTTGTAAATCATTCTGCGATGTCTGAATTTCCTTAGATGGTTCCCATACCCACGAGAAAGTCGGCATTATTTTGTACATTATTTTTAAATACGGATGCCTCGCAGATACATTAAATAAAATCAATCGCGTAACACTTAATAAAATGAGAGTGTAAAAGGTCTCAATTACTATTGAGCATCGGGGTTTGAAAAACCTCTTTTATAAAAACATCATTTGCCATATCTTGCTTAAAATTGAATTTTTACATAAATTCAAACCACAGTGTATATATAAGTGCTAACGAGGCCTCGTGACTACTTCCAAATAAAAGACATTGACCCATACACACACATTCGGATATAGTTTCTTGAAAAGAGGCGGTCACCGTGGTAACACGGATGTCGGGGTGCCTAACACCTTCCTCCAGATAACCAAGTCCCCGGACCCTAATGAATCTCGATTTCACCAAACCAGCTTAGCGTTGTCACATCTTTGGGTCAATGTGCAAACCTTTTCGAGTTGTGTTGGTACAACCATTTAAAAACCAATCTGGCGACTCTTATCGGTCCATCAATCGACATTATACATGTCGGATCTTTTCACTTGTTTTTTCAAACAAATATCACCTAAAATGAGAACACCAAAGAACAAGTAACTGAAAGGGACTTCTAAAAATCCTGACGTCGACAGGTGGCGACTCTGCTGGGGACTCCAGTAAGAGGACTTAAGCCGCTATTACAATCTTTTCAAAATTGTTATCTGCTTGTGTGTGGATGTTGAATTTACATTTGATGAATGTGTACAAATGCATTTCCTTATTGCACTTAGTGCTTCGCACCATAACTACTTGTGATATTAGTGCTTCGCACCATATCTTCTTGTGATATTAGTGCTTCGCGCAAGTCATCTTTATCATACGGTGAGACGCGATGTATGTGAATGTATGTTGTGTGGTCCCTCCACCAGGAGGCTATCCCGTCGGTGTTTGATTACTGGACTCGTGAGAAGACTAATTCTCCGAGGCTCAAGAAAGGCACCACCCAAATTCGCTCCAGTTGAGAGACCGGATTAACTTCCCGTCAAGTAGATTGCGATGATTTGGGAACCTTCATGCCAAAAAGCCGCGAGAGTAACCTAAGATAGGTCAGCCTTTGATAAATCCAAAACGGAAGAAAGTCTCTTCATGCTCTCATTTCAATTACTTGTAAACACAATTACTTATAATTACATTCCATATCTATCTCCATGTAATGAGAAATATGATGAAATGTGTACACATACATATTAACATGCTACAAACAGCTGACATCCGTTTTGCAGGATAAAATTCCTAAAATGGACACATCACATAGCATGTTATTATACACATTCCCTAAAGAGTAAACTATGCAAGTCTTTCGCAGGGAACCAATCGGACCTACTACCCGGTCAAAGTCCAAAAAGGCTATAGGGCTACAGGCCTACAGTCAATCATGTCATCATCTGACCAGACTGACCTTAATCCAGTTTCTCGCAAAGAATTCGACGGATTAAGCAAACAAATTACAGATTTGGTTGTTCTACTCAAAGAATTACATCAGTCTAATCAGGGTCCAAAATACCCATACATCTTTGAATCCTCCAGAGACAAGGGGAACCCAGTCATTACAATACACAAGCTGCAGTTGGATACGACCAACAAAACTCATGATCTTGCCCATCCCAATGGAGAGACCCGGAATCTTTGGTGACATCAAAAGAAAGTCCTCCAAATGGAAGAGACCCTTCGTGCTATTAAAGGAATTGGAACACACGGGAGTGTTTCATATACTGATCTTTGCATTTTTCCTGGTGTTCATTATCCAGAAAAATTTAAAACTCCTGACTTTGAAAAATATGACGGGTTAGGAGATCCTTATACACATTTAAAGGTGTTTATTGGTGAATTTGGATCTTATGCAGAGGACGAAAAGCTCAAAATGCAATTGTTCTAGAAAAGTCTAACTGGAGAAGCTCGTTCATGGTACACAAGATTAGACAATTCAAAGATCCATAGTTTGGGAAGAGCTAGCACATGCTTTCCTCACTCAATCTGACTTTTCAAACACAGATGGCTCCCTGATCAGATCAAATTACCAAGATCAAGAAACAGATCTAACGAGTCTTTCAGAGAGTATGCTCAAAGGTGGAGACGCTGGCTGCCAAGTTAGTCCTTCCATGATGAATCGGAGATGGTCATGACTTTCATAGACATACAAGAAGCTCCGTTCTTTGAGAGAGTTTTAGCCGGCATCGGCAAACCATTTTCTGAAATGGTCAAACATGGGGAGATGGCTGAGATGGGTTTGAAGTCCGGAAAGATTCAAGACCTAGCTGCCCTTAAAGCTGTTGCAGATCACATCCAATCCGAAAATTATGGAAATAACCCCCAGAGGGTCCATAAAAAGAAAGAGGAAGATGTTTCCCTGATACTACAGGGTCAAAAAGGCAGTCAAAACATGCCTATTCAAAGGAGAAACTACACTCCATTTCAAGCATAGTCTGCGAACCCTCCAATACCAAAAGGTGGAGAAGTCAAACGCCCTCGAGTGTTTACACCCTTAGGGGATACCCTCGAGAATATTCTCAATCTTCTGACAACACAGAAGAAAATTACGCATCTTCTTCCACCAGTCAGCCCTAATGGACGGGGTTTTAATGCTGCTCGGAAATGTGCTTATCATGCCGGGGCACCTGGACATGATACTCAGGATTGTTGGGCCTTGAAACACAAAATCCAAGACCTGATAGACAACGGGGAGATCGTGGTCACCAAACCAGATCAGCCTCACGTTCAAGACAACCCTCTTCCTCAACATAAAGAAGAAGAGGTCAACATGATCAATTGGAGCAACGGACAGAGTTCCAATTTCAACTGTGAATCCTCCCAGACCCTCAAAGATAGTGATGACAGATGGGATTATGCCAAGTTCCAGTTCACAATGGAACGAAAGATGAAAGCTCTATGCAAGAAAATTGAACAATTGGCGGAATTGGTGACTTATCAGCATCAAGTGACTCGTCAATTAATCAGCCAGGAGCATGCCAGTCTCCTACCTCTTGTCATGAATATTCCCTCGTCACTTTCAGAAAATGAAATGCTGGAAGACAAAGTGACAAAGAGAGCAAATGCCAAAGCCCGTCGGGATTTTGCCAACAAAAGGGAATTCACATATTTGGGCCAACCTATGAAGGAAATCCTTCATATGTTAATCAATGAAGGAAGGATTAGTTCCCTTCTACCTCCAATCAACCCCCGTTCAGGGCGGTACAACTCTGATGGAGTATGTCAATATCACTCCCAGTCTCGCGATCACAGCACAGAAGAATACTGGGCACTCCGCCACCTTATCCAAAATCTAATTGACAGTGGTGTCCTGCGCTTAGCAGACGACGATACTGTGTTACGTGCAATTGAGAATTCAGGTCCTACTAAGTGGAAGAGTGTGGTAGAAGTCATATCCACTGAAACTGATGGGATTAACAAATCACTCACAATGCCAACAATTCAATTCAAGGGAAGCAATAATCCTTTGAAAGTGGCCACTCCCGAGCCAATCAACTTGTCGTACATAGCACAATATCCTATTGTTAGCTTGTGCAAGGTTCCGTGGAATTATGGAGAAGGTGAAGGATCCACCTCACATATCACTGCTGTAGTGTCGAAGGAAAATCCACTGTATCTTCCACAACGGATGATGAAGTCTACCATCAAATCAAAGGGGAAAATACCCATGGAGAAGATTGAAAAATTCCTCCGCACTATGGGTCATAACGAAGCGACGGTGGTTTTAAGCTTAAAAGAAGCTCCACAACAAATATCAATTCTGGACTTGGTCCTAACTTTCGAGAATCACCGGAAGGTCTTGTTGAAGGTTTTAGAAGAAGCCTATCTACCAACATCAGTTGATACGGAAAAATTTCAACATCTGGTTGATCACATTTTCAACAACAATGTGATATCCTTCACTGATGATGACATACACCGAGGGGACCCATTCATTGCAAGCCGTTGCACATTCTTTGTCTTATCCTCCGGATACATGCTAGTTGGAGTCCTGATAGATGGAGGTTCCTCTCTAAATATCTGTCCATACGCTACCTTGGTGAATATGAACATCAATCTCAACCGAATTCGGAGTAGCCATACTATCATCAAAGCTTTTGATGGAGCCCGTCGAAATTCGGTCGGAGTAATTGAACTGCCAATCAAAATTGGTCCTCACACATTCTGCGTATCTTTCCACGTACTCAAGATAGATTCGGGATACAACCTGCTCTTGGGACTACCTTGGATTCATATGGCTGGGGCAGTCCCCTCCACCCTTCACCAACAATTGAAATACATTATCAACAATAGCCTGGTCACTGTCAACGTTGAACCAGAGTGTCCTCAACACGGGGACATGCTATTCATCAATGTCAATGCAGATGTTGAGCCAGTCAGTTTTCATGCCTTGGAAGTAAGCAATACCCAATACCATACTATTGGAATGCCATTACCTAAACCCAAGATTTATGTCGAGGTAATGTCGGTTACTCAAAAATGATGTCATTGGGTCATAAACCGGGACAAGGGTTGGGTAAAGATTGCCAGGGTATCAAGTACCCAATTCAATTAGCCAGGCAGACTGGAATAGCTGGACTAGGCTATTCTGCTAGTTCTAGTCACAGGAATCCTCATAAGCATCAGCAAATTCCTTCAGCTTCAACTATGCGGCGTTTATCTTCGCCTTCAAACTCGAGTCCGCACAACCTCCTCAGAAGGTGCCGGCCCAATGTAATGGCTATGTTATTTCCCAAGCTTCTGCATCGCAGTAAAGGAGAAAGAAGTCTTTGTTCCAAATCCCGTAGTGGAAGAGGAGGAGCGAAGAATCAAGCAAAACGTCATCCGAATGATGTCAGGCATACACGTCATCGTTCATGATGAACATACCAACAGATACACCCCAGACGATGATTGCCCAGACGTAATGGCCATCATTCGGTATAGGGAGGATGATGACAATCCCTCCATTACTGCGATCCACCCGGACTTTGTTCTTGCCAATTGGAACAGCACTCCTTGCATTGGTCGTCAAGGGTAAAGCAGGCAGAAACTCTTTCTGCCCTGTAGATATAATAACTGCTTACTTTTTTGTATAGTATTAGCAGTTTATTTTGCCAGTATATGCTAACACTGTGTATGATCAACACATTTCATATATACTAAGTGAAAGCATATTTTGTTTCAGGACTCTAAATTTAGATGTGCATGTACTTTGTCGACATTTGCCTCTTCTCCACAAGGATTGTACCTTTGATGTAGAGATGAATTGACCTTGATGGATATCTGAGGATGACATTGAGGTGCCTCGTAAATTCAAGAATGGGTCAAAGACAAACCTAAACCCAACCTTGATCAAACCACTTCTTTCAAACTCGGAACCTTAGAAAACCCTAAGTTAATCCAGATTGGTTCAGACCTTACCCCAAATCAACGGAATGACATGGTTACGCTATTAACCCAATTCCAGGATGTGTTTGCATGGTCTCATGAAGACATGGTGGGTAGGAACATTCATTTGGATCGGCTTTTTTCGTTTTCGAACTCGAATCAAGTCGATTCGATATATAAAACCGATCTGGTTCGGTACAAAAAACCCGGTACATACCAGTTTTTTTCTTTGAGTTCTGGTTACCTATTTGAAGTTCTAGATGCATCGAACCGAACCTATTGCACTTAAGTTAAATTCATTTTTAAAAAAATATTTCACTTAGCTTTGTAAAATTGGATAAAAGTCTCCTCTATTTATAAATAGAACTATAGAACTAACACAAGAAAATAAGTAATACAATACTTGGGACTTGAATGAAATTTGAATTAGTGGTCTCCTCTATTTATGGAATAAAAGTAAGACATGAGAACACAAATTAGACAATATGGGATATTGGTAAGACAAGAGAATAACATATAGCCAAGTCCCACATTGGTTAACTTGTAAAAGTCTAAGGAAGTTTTCCTTATAAAAAGACTTCAAAGTAAAACCTTAATAGTGAAGTCCCACATTGATTCACTTTTAAAAGTCTAAGGAAGTTTTCTTTATAAAAAAACCTTAATAGCCAAGTCCCACTTTTGTTATAAAATGAAACCTTAGTAGTTAATGTTTTGACTATCAAGTGAGACCTTAATAGCCAAGTCCCACATTGGAAAGTTCAAGGAAGTTTTGCTTTATAAAAAGATTATCAACTATTAATAGTTGATGGTTTACAAGTTTTATATTGATTAAATTAGTAAAAGTAAAAGAAATTAGATAAACTTAAATACATTAATAGTTGGTGGTTTAGAAGTTCTATATTGATTAAATTGGTAAAAGTAAAAGAAATTAGATAAACTAAATTATTTATCAATAAGTTGGGAAAGATTTGCTCAAGTTAGAATAAAAGTCTTAATTAATTGGATAGAATATGGTTGTTTGCAAGTCCCACATAAATTTTTCTATAAAAAAATTACAAGTGAGACCTTAATAGTCAAGTCCCACATTGGTTATTTTATAAAATTCTAAGGAAGTTTTCCTATAAAAAAACTACAAGTGAGACCAATGTGGGACTTAACTATTACTAATTGCTCCTGGCGTAGTTTATATGAGTTACCCTAAAAATATTTATTTTCAAATTATAGCTTTCTCAATGTTTTCCTTTCTCTTTGTCCAAAGAACATTTATTGATTTTGGTTTTTAATTCTGAAAAGCCATTCCAAATAGGATCTATTTATGAATTATGCATGACTAAAGCAAGTAGCCAGCCTATATAATTTTCCACTCAAATAAAAATACCAAGTACAAGATCATTATGCCTTGCTCATACCAGAGACTATATACCTGGATTATTTATTACTCCAATCTAATGCAACACATGTTTACCTGACTAGACCCAAATTCAGGATACCCCAAGAAGTTTGTGGCCAAGATTTCTCCTTAGCCTTCATCAACAAAACTCTAGCCCAAGCAATCCAGCCTTCCCATGACATCCTCTTGTCCCACATTGGTTATTTTATAAAAGTCTAAAGAAGTTTTCCTTATAAAAATACAACCAAGTGAATTCTTAATAGCTAAGTCCCACATGGGTTTCTTTATAAAAGTCTAAGGAAGTTTTCCTTTTAAAAAGACATCTAAGTCTCTTATTTTTTAAAATTAGGCCGAATTTTGGCTCAAAGAAGGTTGGGCCTTGTACAAGTTGCTTGACCTTGGGCCGAATTTTGGCTTAGACAGCTCTTCTTGGGCCTGTTTTGGATTAAATTTGGGTGAGTTTTGATTTAAAAATTGTGGCCAGTTTTAACAAGGTAAAAACCGTTATCTGAAAAGCAGATCAAGGCAAATTAATCGGTTTGATATCTCCCTGCTTAACCGGCCCGGTTTTGGTATCCTATGTTGGGTATTATCGGTATTCGGTTCGGACCGGTTCGGTCCGGTTATTTATCGATGAACACCCCTAATGGTGGGTTTGTCCACTGACATTGTCCTTCATCGCCTTCCCATTAAAGAGGGATTTAAGCCAGTCAAGCAAAAGCTCAGGCGATTGAAACCTGAGTGGAGTTTAAAGGTAAAAGAAGAAATTGTGAAACAATTTGAAGCTGGCATCATCATGGTGTCCACATATCCTGAGTGGATATCCAACATTGTGCTCGTGCCTAAACCTGGAGGGAAGGTGCGAGTTTGCGTGGATTACCGGGACTTGAACAAAGCTTGCTTAAAAGATAGCTTTCCCGTGCCATTTATCCACATTCTTATTGACAATACTGCGCAATACGACATGTACTCCTTTCTTTGATTGCTTTGCGGGGTATCATAAGATCATGGTTGCTGAGGAAGATCGTGAGAAAACTGCTTTCATCATGCCTTGGGGAACCTTTTGCTATAGACGGTTGTCATTCACCCTCATCAATGCCAGAGCCACCTATCAACGAGCTATGATGGCTCTTTTCCACGACTTAATGCACAAAGAGATCGAGATCTACGTGGATGACATCATTGTCAAATCCATAATGGAGAATGACCATATAGACCATCTCAAAAAGTTGTTCAACAGGTTGCGTAAGTTCAACTTGAAGTTGAATCCAGCTAAATGCGCCTTTGGAGTTAAATCAGGCAAGTTGCTAGGATTTCTAGTCAGCCACAAAGGGGTTGAGCTGGATCCTGCCAAAATCCAGGCCATCACAGAAATGCCCATTCCTCAGACAAAAAAGGAAATACGAGGATTTTTGGGAAGAATCAACTTCATTAGCAGGTTTATCTCTCAACTCACAGCAACCTGTGAACCGATCTTCAAGCTATTAAGGAAGAACTCCTCCATGAAATGGAATGATGAGTGTCAAAGTGCCTTCCTCACAATCAAGAAATAGTTAGTCAAAGCTCTCGTGTTGGCACCACCCAGTGATGATGTTCCCCTGTTCATATACCTGTCCATAAGTGACAATTCCATGGAACATGTATCTTTGGGACGAAGAAAAGACGATAGAGGCCAAGAACCGAGCTATCTATTACCTCAACAAAAGGTTCAAGTGAAGTGAACACGAGTACACTCGATCGAAAAGGCGTGTTGTGCTTTAGCATGGGCTTCCATGAGGTTCTGACATTATCTCCATGGTCACACAACCCATCTCATATCCGCGTGGATCCTCTCAAATCGTGTTCAATAAACCCATGTTAAATTGTCATTTGTCCGGATGGAAGTTGATCCTACAACAATTTGACATCGTATATATGCTGACTCAAAAGTCCATCAAAGGTCAAGGAATCGCGGATCAATCGATCGCCGCACCTTCCTTGGGATTTCAAACCCTTGGAGACATACTTCCCGATGAAGGAGTAATGACGGTCAAAGAACACCATCGAAGACGATCACGCGTCAATCATGGAAGATGTATTTTGATGGAGTCACATTAATATGGAAGGTTCGAGTGGGAGCAGCTTCTAGTATCTAGTACGGGGGAGCAGTATCCCGTCGCCATCAAATTGCAGTTTGTCAGCACCAACAATACGGCTGAGTATGAAGGCTGTCTCATGGGGCTAAAACTTATCCGTTCAATGGGCATCAGGCGGCTAACTGTCTTTGGAGATTCAGAGTTGGTAATCAGATAATCCACCAGAATCTATCAAAACCAAGGAACTACATTTGCTTCCTTACCATCGGCAGGTTTTGAAGATGGTTTTGGAATTCGAAGAAATCTCCTTTCTACACATTCCTCGTAATAGGAATGACTTTGCGGACGCATTAGCAACTTTGGCCTCCTTGATTCGCATATCAGATAAGGAACACTTGCCAAGCGTCACAATTTCCCTGCACAAGGCCCCAGCCTATGGGAATTACATTGGAGAAGTATCGAATGAGCTACCTCCCATCCAACATCATTGGTATCAGCATATCAAGGAATACCTATGAGATGGACCTACACCCGCTGAAGCGAGCCCGACTGAGAAAAGGCGGATCCATCGACTTGCTATGAAATTCTATCTCGAGTGGAGATGCACTCTACAAAAGAGAGATGAGGACTAGGTCTCCTCGGGTGTCTAGACAAAGATTAAGCCCAAAGGCTTATGGATGAAATCCATGGCGGTCTGTGGGCCCCCACATGAGTGGCCCCCCTCCTTGTCAAGAAAGTCCTCGGGACGGGACATTATTGGCTATCTCTCAAAGTCGATCGCAATGACCACGTAAAGAGATGCTATCGATTGCGATTCATGGGAATTCTATACCGCCCTCACGGGAACTCCACAATATGAGTTCACCTTGGCCCTTCTCAATGTGGGGAATGGACATTATCGGGCCCATT
Source organism: Panax ginseng (assembly GCA_020205605.1). Lineage (NCBI taxonomy): Eukaryota > Viridiplantae > Streptophyta > Magnoliopsida > Apiales > Araliaceae > Panax > Panax ginseng. Next base: position 50,547,038 of record CM035150.1, read on the forward strand.
GAGCCTAAAGCCAGTAATGGTCATCAATTTATCTTCACCATGATCGACTACTTTACCAAGTGGGTAGAAGCAGCCTCCTTCCCCAGGGTTACTAAAGAAGTCATCATTGCTTTCATCAGAAACAATGTCGTTTGTCGATATGGACAACCAGAGGTGATTGTGTCAGACAATGCTAAGAACCTCAATAACAAAATGATGGAGGAATTATGCAGTAAATTCCACATCAAACATCTTAACTCTGTCATCTATCGTCCGAAGATGAACGGTGCTGTTGAAGCGGCTAACAAAAACATCAAGAAGATTATGCAAAAGATGTCCGCCAACCACAAAGATTGGCCTGACCTATTGCCTCTTACTCTGTTAGCCTACAGAACCTCAATGCGCACTTCCACTAGGGTAACCCCCTACACATTAACCTATGGGATGGAAGCAGTTCTCCCCATAGAAGTTGAAATGGAATCCCTCAGAGTGTTGATAGACGCTCAGCTGGATGAAGACTAATGGGTACAAGACAGGTATCACCAATTGTCTCTAATAAACGAAAGGTGAACCGCGGCTATCTTCCATGGTCAGTTATATCAACAAAGGATCGCCAGATCCTACAACAAAAAAGTTCGGCTACGGCAGTTTAAACAACATGACTTGGTTTTGAAGAAGATCCTTGACAACCAAGATCAATCTAAGGGAAAATTCGCTCCTAACTGGGAAGGCCCGTTTGTTGTCAAGGAAATATTGACAGGAGGCGCTCTCAGATTGCGAGAAATGGACGGCGATGAATTTCCACAACTCATCAACTCGGACACCGTGAAACGGTACTATGTCTGAAGTAACCAGCAAACACTCTAGTGTTGGACCATCAGATCACCAGTCATTCCGGTTCTTTAACCCTTTACCACATACAACTCTTCTACACTTTGCCCCTCAGGGAAACATACTTTTCAAGCCAGCAGCCTGGCTCCTTTGCGTTCCTACGACTTAGGTCATCCCACTACGGATTGAACCTCCTACGTTCACAGTTTGGCTACCTATACATGGGATCAAACTTCTTCTACCTGCAGTTTATCCTCAACCTAGGATTAAACTTTCTCCTCCCCACACTCTAACCTGCACATGGGATCACGCTTTTCCGCTCGCCCTGAGGGGCCAACTATGCCGACCTGATCTCCTCTTCAATAGGAGTACATAGGCAACCATTTCATATGGCCCGATCGCAATAAAACAAAAACAACAAAATCATTTCTACCCTTACAAAAACAAAAACAACAAAAACATTCCTACACCATTTACGCCATACACTGACGTTGAACCTCTTACACGAGTTGAACTACATGACTGATCTCCTCTTCAATAGGAGTACGTGGCGACCATTCATGGTTCGGTCTCACCCCTACCAAAACACAAACCTTGTCAACTGTCTTTGGGATCACCTTTCAATCCACTACATTTCATTCGACGGACCAAAGGGATGGAATTATTACGAACTCCTCCCAAATAGGAGATTCTAAGACCATCTAAGATGCGGTCATACCTTGAAGAGCAACACCAATCCATAAGAGGTGGAATTAACTAGACTTCTCCTAAATAGAAATCTTTGGCGACCATCGTAGTGCGGTCAATCTCAGAGAGGAAAGCCACACTCCTCTCCACATTTTCATTCAGAAACCAGTCCCAAGACACCAAAGATGGTAGGGATACATACAGCTAGATGATCCATTCTGAACTATCCAGAGATAACTCAATGTTCATCCACCCAGGAGGAATTCAGAATACATCAAGATCACAAGCCCTGAAGCAGCAGACAAAATATCAAGCAAGTATTCAGGTATATCTAAAAGGGAAGTGATCCAAAAATATATTTCCCTGTCATGTATATAATGTGGTTTGATATATACAATGTAAACTGTATATGACAAAATGGCTAAGCTAGTCTGTGCAGAAAAATACAAGCTCATCTACAAGTCAGGATATATGCGAGCTAACAAGCCCAACATTGCGTCCCTCTCAGAAGATGGAGGTGAAGCTGTGGCTCCTGTACGAGAATATCCACACGACCCAACAAATCTGAGGCCATCCGCATGGTGACCATATGATCATCAATATATGCGATCATCTCTGCGATCATGCCAGTGGTAAGGGACCTCACGACAGTACTATTTGTGATGGCTACATCCCGGGAAGATATAGCACTATCCCGCTCAACTATCATTGCGTCTCTGGCTGATCTAGCCTCATCCCGCTCAACAACAGTGATATCTCTACGAGTTAATGCCTCGTCTCTCTCTAATAGAGTTGCGTCTCTCCCATCAAGAGCAGTCAACATCATAGATCGAGCCTGATCTCTCTCAAAGGTCATCAGATGAAGACTCTTCTCAAAATCTTGTCTTTGAGTCTTTGAATCACAACAATGATTTAATCTTTGGGAGAATCCGGAGGAAATGCTGGCAACCCAGCAGCGGGCTCCTCCTCGATGTAGGAATCGATGTCCTCCATGGGCTCTACATAAATCGTCGACTCACTATCCCAGTCTTGTAGAATCTTATTGCGGTGATAAAATCTCTGTCTCCATCCATGCGGAATACTCTACAGAACAACCCGGATGGCTCACAGAAAAAGCAGTTATCTCACACTGATCCCAACAAGCATACACACAGGATCGGTCCTCTCTTTGAGAGATATCGAGAAGTTGAGACGACGACTATCGCCCCCTCGAAAGGATGAAAATCTGGAACTGGTCAAACTATGACATCACGGCCAGTGGGTGATAAGTAGTCACGCCCCTCAAACCAGCCAGAGGGAGGTAGTCCATGCCCGGAGCATGAGTAATGAAGCTGTATGGTGAGCTAAGCCCCGAACACGGCAATATCTTTGAATGGATCTCGATGTACGCAAAAATATGGACCAAGACGAGCACATATACACTCCGATGGTGAAAGAGGTATGACATGGCTATATCATGGGTGAAACAATATCCCATTAGTCTAAAGGTACCAATCGGTCTCAAGTGTGACATAAACCACACGTACAGCATGACCTAACTACCCGTGAACACTCCTGTCGGATAAGTGCAGCAGTAGGATGCTGATCACAGGGTCTCTGCTACAATCATAGGTATAATGGTGCGACCCTCCCTGAGAGCTCTCATGACCATGATGACACCTATGTCTATCTCATCCATGTACCGTGGCATATAGACATACGATAGTATGCATAGCATTAGTACATCAACCCTGGCCACACGCCAATGGTCCTCCGGTGCGGTGAAATCCCCGGAATGTCGTGAATAGCTATCCTCCGAGCCAAATTTGTCATACAGAAAATGTTGGGATATCACGTGGCCAGATGTCAGCTCATCCTGCACTACTCTGTGCCGCAATCCAGTGAGAGTCATGAACCGTCTACTCATGTCTCCCAAAGCCATGTGCATGTAAGGTCTGTCTAAAGGCAGCATCGTCAATCGTGCATACTCCTCCAAAGTAGGAGTTAACTCATGGGTCCCGAATCGGAAAACCTGCCTATCCGGTACCCAATGCTCTAGCATCCCGTCCACAAACCCTGCGGGAACCTGAAAAGTCAATAAGGTCATGGTATGCTACAGCAACTGATCTACAGTCACCCTGTCTAGCGGTGACATGTTATCGTGCCACGATCGCATACCCAATGCCACCAATGACGGTGGGGTATGATCTATACGGCTAACTGTCGTGGAAGACATATGTGTGGGCCGTGTCATAAGACCACCCAGGGGTCAATGCCGAATATCTCTGGACATACATACATATGCATAACATGATACATGCATAGCAGATAATAGATGGCAATATGATATAGGGAATGGAAAAACTGTGCATACATTCCTAAGTATATCATCATCTAATACATCATCTCTGTACAGCTACAAATACAGGGAAATGGGGCACAGACGCCCTACTGCTAATTGAGGCCTATCAAAAGATATAGCGAGAATGGGGTACATGACCACCCAATATCTAACAGAGGCCTATCAAAAGATATAACGAGAATACACATCGGAAGAAGATCATGGTGTCGATGTCCACATCATCAATCTGTCCACGATGTAACTCCTCACGAGTCACTAGATCTCTATCAGCAGGGATGTCGGGGCCTATATAGAGGAGAATCTGCCTTGCAAAAACCAAATGGGTCATCTCGGGGGCGGCTTTTTGGTGGAAGGATCAAATGAAGCCGCCTCTGGGATCCCTACCCAAATGCGGATAAATATATGTACTGGTCCAGCTGTCGGGTCAAACTATCAATCATGTCATATGAGTCGGATCTCGACACAAGTTATCAATAAAGTCATCATCACGGATCACGGAACCATATCCCCATAAAGCGTATGTGGCGCGGATTTGGGCTCCGATAGTGCGAGGAACCACCTGCCTTTGGAGCGTCTCACGAGTGCATGGACCCTCGATAATGCAAAGCCGTCGACCCCCAACAATGGGATATCGGTGATGGGTGGCGTGATCTGAGCCGATGACACTGGACAGGAGGCAAGATCGGCATACGAATCTCCCATGTGGTGCTCCTAATAGCACGCTCTCCTAAATAGAGCTCCCAGCCTCCATCTGTGAAGAGAGGAACTCTCCTGGTGGAAATCACGTACTAGACTTCAATCGGGTATCCATCCTCAAAGCTGATGGTCAAGTGTTCCCCTGAATAGGGAATCCATGTGATGGTATCAGCTGTCAGCAACTCCATTTGCATCTGGCAATGAGTGAAACCCTCCGTCTGGGGACCTCGGCAAAATGGAATGATGCCATCGTCGTCCTCGTGGATAGGTATCTAAACCTAACACACTCACAGACGCAAAACATGGGAGCCTCTCATAGGCCCAAAGCGCCAACCTGATGGCAAAACATCTGCTATCGATAAAACCTCTTAACTATAAATAGGAAATGACAAGAGAAATACTCACCAGCGGTGAAATGGGTAGAAGCCTATGAGCCTCGGTTAAACCACTCGTGAGCAGCATATCGCGTGCCCCCGGAGGAAATAGGAAAAGGTATAGGAGCCCCAATCATACTCTCAATATGGTCCACATCACGTGTAACAGCGATCAAAGAAAAAGACAAGTAGAAGAGTTATACGCTATAGGCGACCTCTAATGATCATCGGGAACAATCGCATGAGAATGCGATCCACGATTCGACATCATCGAGGCATGGGCTCACTCAAAAGCCGCTCATAGCATCTACACTCAAAGGACACGAGCAGACGATCCGCCTTTGGCGCCTCCGTCGGAACTCCTAACAAGGATCGGCGGCGGTAGGGGTAATATTCGCCATGCAAGGCCTTTGGCTCCCCTCAAACTCCATACATGATAAATTGACAATCCATCGGCGTCATCATCACCTCGCAATCCGGCCAGATGAGTGGTGAGTACGATGAAACCATCGCTCGAGACAATGCCACGAGGTAACCCGGGGACAACGGCGGGGAAGGATGGAGAAGAATGCCTCGAATCCCCACTCATGCACTATCGCTCTATAGTCAGGATGAAGCGCTTGGTACATGGAGTGAATGTTGAACCAGTTCCCTCGAGGCTGTGTAAAACCCAGAACCTGCATGAAATGCAGATCAACATCAAAACCCTTTGCTCCTCATCAATAGGAAAGAAGGAAGATCAGAGTCTAACGTCATACCTCGTTAACATGCAAGTACATTGAGGGATGTCTGCTCAAATCACCCAGAAGCTCTGGGTTTGCCACCTGAATACAAGGTAGCTCCCTACGAGGGACATGTGCAGCAGGAACGGGATCCTCAATAGGAATATCCTCATCCACGTCCTCAACGTCTGGCACGTCTGCTCGGACTGGACGAATCACGGCCTCCACCAATCGATGAGGCTATCTCACAGCGAGCGGGGACGAGGCACTTTGAAGCCCTCCTCCAGTATATACGAAGTGGTCCTATGGGAGCCCGATCGGTGATCGGATCCATAATATCTCGGACAGTCTAAATCACCTTAGAAAGGGTGTGGTATTTCCTTACACGGAGCTTTCTAAAATGCATTTTATGACTATATGCATGCATGCATTTACTTTAACATACAATAGAGTTAAAATGCATGACTACCCAATGCCTACATTTTGAAATTTTTGCCATAGTCCCCTTTGAAAATAGGACTATCCACATGCATATAGGCATGTCTAGGTGGCCATTCGATTAGCACACACCACCCCCAAAGTCATATACATAATATATGCATTAAAAATCAAAATCATCATGCATAATGTCAACCTCAATACTAGGAGTACTTTGCCTTTCTACCTTTTGCTCATTGGACCTCAAATAGGACAAAAAATAGCAGAAAAAGGTGCCAATTTGACTGTCTCAAAAATCAAATTTTTTCACATCATTATGTTCAACATGGTTTAATACTAACATTTACTATGTTGAATATTTTTTAGCAAGTCATTTGTGCATACATAATCACTACTATGTGTTTAGATGCATTTCATGCTATAACTCAAAATCTAACGGATAAAACTGGAAAAAATACATGCATACGTTACCAGGATAGTGTAGAACACTTGTACGGTGACAGAATTTGCAGAAAATAACCCGAACTCAGCAGATCTGAAGGACGCTCACGGATTTCTCTTTGCGCAACAAGTTAAAAATGACTTATGAAAACCAACCTGCTGGATTTTATCATCCACGGTCGGTCGTAAGCTCATCTGCGGCTGAAGCAGGTGCACTTATGGCACCCCTATGTGGGCCCCACCCCTCCGGCTCGATCCAGTTTGAGTTACAAAGGAGTTCTCACATACTAGAAATGTCAAATCGGGAATAAAAACGCCACGCGATTGAACAAAACAGCATGCAATCCTGGTCTTCTCAGATGAAACTTTGAGTCTGTACATCACTCATTGGTAGTCACCCGAACACGAGGTATACCCTGATAATGATCTCATTTGTCACAAATCACATCCGACAATACCTTATATGGGTCCGATCATGACATGACTCTAAAGGTCATTACACCTAAATGAGTCCCCGACGGGATTACAAGCGAGTCCCCGAGAAGGGAGTTGAGCGTGCTCGTCCATTGACAGGTTACAACGTGAGTCCCCGACGGGGGTTACAACGTGAGTCCCCGACGGGGGTTACAACGTGAAGCCCTGGTAGGGGATTACAACGCGAATTCAAGCCGTTGACACACATATCAATGAAGGTTAAGCAGCCTTGACGTTATCTCACCCGATAGCGATTAAACCTATCAGAGCTCTAGAGCTATTCGAGGATTTCATGCTCGATTACTCATATTCCCCAGCGGATCCTCGGTGGGGGTCACAATGCAATGTTCCGTTGATTCACACGTCAGCGGAGGTCAAACAGTATTGACAATCTACCCACAGAGTATCAGTCGTTGATTCACACATCAGCGAAGTTCAAGCAACCTTGACAGTATATCCCACAGGATTTTTTAGCTGTTGATTCACATGTCGGTGAATTATACGTCAAAGAAGGTCAAGCATCCCTGATAACATTTGTTGTTGGCAGTAAATCCGACAGAATCTTGACATGTCCTGGCGATTCCAACCAGAAAAAGTCAATGTTATCAAGGAGGATTGATGATGGAATATATTATACACATCCTCAAACAGACCAAGCCTTATCCCCACAGATCCCTTACACATAAGAGGTACATCTTCCGGATCAAGTCATTACCAAAGACATAGGAATTTGGTGATAACTCCAACATCAACATCCTAACAGATTCGGATTACACATCAAATCTGGTCATCATTGCCAATCCCGGTTGAAGCAGCGGGGATCCGGCCAATCATCCCAACATATTGGGCTACTGACCCGTATACATGCATCATACATTTGCCTCATGTTTGCTACATACGAGTACCATGTTTGTCTTATTGCGTTTCAAGTGTCTAGGATTCTTTATCCTACCCATGCATCGCCATGTGCATGAGTATGATAAAGAGGGCATCTGTAGACACTCGAAATTTTTGTAGACTACTATCACTAACATTGCGGGAGGAAAGATTCGTCTTTTAAGAGGAACCACGAAAGACAATCCATATCCATCTAGGATACTACTAGGAAGTTCAAACATCAACCCCGGAACACACACTGGGAGTAACAATCCAACCTCGGATATAACCCCAGAGGCGTGCGAGATCAATACCGGAACACACGGAGAAGATCGATTAATCTCGGAGATAACCACGAGGTATCCGGTCTCGGTCCCAATCATGGGAATAGCCACCAACCTTGGTGATAACCCCAAGGAATGCGAGTTTGGCGATAACCCGAAATGCTTGTTTCAAATGAAACCGACTTCAATCTCGGCGCTCACAACGAGATATACTTTGTACCAACCGGAGATAATCAGGGAGGACGAGGCACACCTCAAAGATGACAATGAGGACCTTGATAATTGCGGCGGTCCAATCTCGGTGAAAGCACGAGCAAGCGTCGCTTTATCATTAATCCGGTGATAACACTGCCGGTGAGGGGCAACATCGTCATCTTGCCGACACGATGCCGCGCCACGTCGTCTCAACATCTCTACACAATGATGTCCCACAAGACTAACCAATCCCGAGTGACTATTATGCGGGGTAGCGGATAGAAGTTGAATCTTGAAGGCCAGGAGGGCATCGTCCATCTTCAATGACCGTACAAACTATAATCCCATGCCATCATACAACTCTCGACAAGCGGCGGTCGAAATAAGTCTGTATACCTCAAGCGGATGCGGATTGCACTTACGAAAGTTCGAGTGGACATTACGAGTGCTTCGAGTGCACGCGTCTTACTGAGATGACTGGGCAGAAACCCGGGCCCCACGGGTTGCCTCTGGTACACTACTGCTTGATTTGCCAGCGGTACACCTCTGATTGCTTCATCTATAAATAGAGGGCTTGGGGTGCCCATTTTGCAAAAGAAAAGCAATGAGGAAGCCCTGCCCAATTTGCTCTGCACTCACCCCATGCAGTGTACTTTCTCATTTTAAACACATGAGCTCATATATAGCCTCTTTTGTACCTACAAAAGCCAGTGTTTACCCACTCTAAAGATATAGAAGTCTTCTTTGGCAGTCAATTGTAAGCCTTCTCACACACTTTAGAGTCTTTCTCTTCATCTCTGCACACACCCTTCTTCACGTTGAGAGTCGTGTTTGCGCATTTGCGGACTTTGGTCCGTGTTTTTATTTTTATATATATATATATATATATATATATATATATATATATATATATATATATATATATATATATTGACTAATATTATCGAGTTATGCCTCGATTGAGCCTGAACTTGATGCGGAGCATTTATTTGTTTTTCTATATATATATATATATATATATATATATGCGTGTGTCGAAATTAGTTTGATGAGCCTAGACTTGATGCAGTGCGTTTATTTACTTTTTATATATATATATATATATATATATGGCGTATGTGTATAATTTTGTTCGATGAGCCTGACTTGACATAGATGCAGTGCATTTCTTCGCTTATATATATATATACTTATATATATATTAATTGTGTGTCGGACTTTGACTTCGATGAGCACAGATTTTACATCCAAGTGCGTTTACTCGCTATATATATATATATATATATATATACTTATATATATAAATTGTTGTCGAACTACATTCGATGAGCACAGATTTTACATCAAGTGCGTTTTTCGCTTTTATATATATATACTTATATATATAAGCTGTTGTCGAACTACATTCGATGAGCACTGAGATTTTACATCAAATGCGTTTATTGCTTTTATATATATATATATATATATATATATATATATATATATATATATATATATATATATATATATATATATATACATACGCCTTTGAGTTTGGAGTTTCCTTTACGTGGCGAGTTGATCGCTTTTTACAACTTTATTTACATTTCGTCCACTTTGGAGTTTCCTTCGTGGCGGTTGATATATATTCTAACTTTATTTACGTTTGTCCACTTTAGAGTTTCCTCTGTGGCGGTTGATACTTTTCTGACTTTATTTACATTTGGATCCCCATGGAGGTGCTTCGTGGTTGGTGATCATATGCGTATATATATATATTCTGACTTTTATATATATATACGCTTACTTGCTTTCATACAAATTGTGGTATCATGTATGCGCCTAGGAATCATGTGATCACTGATTGACCCATTGGATCTAGATTCGGTTCCGTGATGGACATTTTCAATTTGTAAGCGACTTGTAAATTATTCTGCGATGTGCGAATTTCCTCGAGATGGTTCCCATACCCACGAGGAAGTCGGCATTATTTTGTACATTATTTTAAATACGGATGCCTCGCATCTCATTAAATAAAATCAATCAATAGAACACTTAATAAAATGGGAGTGTAAAAGGTCTCAATTACTATTGAGCATCGGGGTTTGAAAAACCTCTTTTATAAAACATCACTGCCATATCTTGCTAAAAAATTGAATTTTTACATAAATTCAAACCACAATGTATATAGGTTCGACGAGGCCTCGCACTACTTCCAAATAATGACACATTGACCCATACACACACACACATTAGGATAATAGTTTCTTGAAAAGAGGCGATCCAGTGTGGTAACATGGATGTCGGGGGGTGCCTAACACCTTCCCTCCGCATAACCAAGTCCCCGGACCCTAATGAATCTCGGTTTCATCGACCCGTTTAGCAGTGTCACATCACTGGGTCAATGTGAAAACTTTTTCTCGGTTGTGTTGGTACAACCATTTAAAAAACCAATGGCGACTCTTAGCAGGTCCATCGTCGACATTATACATATCGGACCTTTTTCACTTGTTTTTTCAAACAAATCTCACCTAAAATGAGAACACCAAAGAACAAGTAGCGGAAAGGGACATCTAAAAATCCGGCGTTATTAATGTCCGTCCATGAGTAGTATTCGTTTTTACGGTACTATTCACAAAGTATTATTCACGGGTACTATCACAAAGTACTATTCACGAGTACTATTCATAAAGTACTATTCACGGGATACTATTCTCGAAGTACTATTCACGGGGTACTATTCCCGAAGTACTATTCATGGGGTACTATTCACCCAGGGAATTATTCATGACAAAAATTGATTTTTTTGTTGTCCAAATCATTTTTGATACAATATCATACTTGAATTTTACTTCACAAAGCAGTATCATGTTGACAATTTGGACATTATTATATTCTGGATAAATTAAGTTATAAATCTTTAAAAATTTATCCTTTGCTTTCTTTTAATTGAATTCTTATATCATTGTCATCATCCTCATGCTTATATTGTGATAAAAGTCATCTGTGGATTACGTGCATAGATGTACTGTTGATTGGTATGATTATGACCATGGATTATTCGGTGTAATCATGACCGTAATGTTACAAATGATGTGGTAAAAATTCTCATTGGCATGTAGTGCATTGATGGATAGTTGTTGGTATGATTATGACCAGGATTATTCGGTATAATCATGACCATTGATGATTACATGAATATCCTTGGCCCATAGTGCAGGGATAATTCGATGATGTGGTTTATTTATTAAGCTGAGTCTCAGCGATAAAATTGATGATAAACTTTTTAAATCATAAAAGATAGTAGATAGCATGCTCTACTTAACTCTTCTAATGGATTGCTTATTCCGCTACAGTTAAACTTGATGTTGATTATATTTTATCAACTTAACACTGTTGAAGGCTAACGATAATTTATTATGCATTATCTTAGTCATAATATTTCTTACTGGGCTAGTTGAGCTCACCCTTTATTTTCATTGTTCTCTTCAGGAAATGAGAATATAACTGGGACTAGTCGGGGAACGGAGTGACGGTCCAGATGTTTGCATTAGTAGTCCTCACTATTCAGTGAAATAGTATGATAATAATTGTAATGAGGACTTTATTTGAGTTTGGATACTCTCTACGAGACATTATCCGTGTTGAAACTCTCAGTTACGTTTTGTCATACTGTATAAAAGAAGTTTGTATTTAAATTTTGTACCATGTATTTGGCGACTCAAGATGGGTGATGTATACCTATTTTGGGGGCGTCACAACAGCTATTTTGATGACAGGATAACATATATATATATGTACATGCAATCAAAGAATTTTCTAAAATCTCTACTAATATTATTTACAAAATTCACGGGTATTACAAACGATGTGACAACACCCACGTGGTAGGTGGTGCATCAGCCTGATGTGACATGTCATAGCCAAAAGTTAGCTAACACAACCTTCCTAAAAGTCAACATCAGAGATTTTCTAGGATCAGAGTATTAAATGCACAACGGTAAATTTTCAACGGAAAAATCTCAAGGTGGTCTATAAAAAGGCAAGATGATTAAATCAAACAGTACGAATCACCAATCATCAAGCTGAACCTCTGCCTAAGTTTCAAGATCCTCACTTTATGAAAAGAGAACATCGTGTTCTGCTACTAAGTACTTAAGATGTGACGCCCCCAAAATTAGGTATACATCACCCATCTTGAGTCGCCAGATACATCGTACAGAATTCAAATACAACTTAATAATACAATTGTCGTGTACAATACGACAAAACATAAACTGTGAGTTTGAATACAAATATTGTCTACTAAAGAGTATACAAACTCAAAAGGAGTCCTCATTACAATTATTGTCACACTATTTAACAGAATAGTGAGGACTATTAATACTATCTTCTGGTCCATCACTCCGTTCCCTGACTCGTCCCGGCTATATTCTCATTTCACGAAGAGAACGGTGAAAGAAAGGTGAGCTCAACTAGCCCAAGAAGAAATATTATGACTAAGATAATGCGTAATAAATTATCATTAGCCTTCAATGAGGTTAAACCGATAAAATATAATAAACATCAAGTTTAACTCTGTAATGAACAAGCAATCCATTAAAAGAGTCAGTAGAGAATAAAATCTACTATCTTCTATGATTTAAAGGTTTTCATGACTTTTATCACGAGAGACAAATTTTAATAAATAATCCACATCATCGAATCACCCTCGCACTATGGTGAGGATATTCTTTAGTATCACGACCACAAATTATCCATGCACTACTGACCGAGGACATTCGTGTATTCATTAATGGTCATGATCATGCCAACAACTATCCATCAATGCACTACGGGCCAATGATAACTTTTACCACATCATTTGTAACATTATGGTCATGATTACACCGAATAATCCACGGTCATAATCATACCAAGTCCATCCATGCACCACAGGCCACGAGATGACTTTCAACATAATATAAACATGAGGATGATGACAATGATATAAGAATTCAATAAAACAAGATCAAGAATTAATTTATCCGGGGAACCAATAACGTCCAAATTGTCAACATGATCTTTGTTTTGTAGAGTAAAATTCAAGAATGCTCAGAAGAATATTTCCATGAAAAGATACTGGATGAAGCGCAAATATCAAGGATATTCCACTAATTTCATGGAGTATAGAAGTCAAAGTTTTATCCAACTGAGTATAATAAAGAATAGAATAACAAAACAAATCACCAGGCATGCGATAGACCGCACAGACAGGTTATTTCAAGTGTATAAGTTTCTCGTATCGGTAAGAAATGAGCAGACTTGGTCAATCTATCAACAATGACCCAAATCGCATATATACCTTGAGAAACCTTAGGAAGACCGGTAACGAAATCCATGGTAATGTGCTCCCACTTCCATTCTGGAATTTCAAGTGGTTGCAATGGACCTTTTGGTACTTGATGCTCCGCTTTAACTCATTGACAAGTTAGACACCTTGAGATAAACAACGATATCTCTCTCTTCATATTGCTCCACCAAAATGTATGATGAATATCATGATACATTTTGGTACTCCCAGGATGGATTTCAAACGGGGTGTTGTGCGCCTCCATCATGATTTTATACTTTAAATCAGGGTCGTTAGGAACACAAAGTCTGGAGTTGACTCAAGTATTCCTTCTTCATCGATTCTGCTGCTTGATATAGCACCTTCTTGCACTTTCTTCCTCATACGCATCGACTCCTGTGTCCAGTAGCTTGCGAAAGCGACTTTAACTTTATCGATTAAAGTTGGTTCTACTCGTATATTCGCCATCATCACATGGGTCCCTGGAGTCTTTAACTCTATCTCCATCCTTTGCAAGTCACACAAAATGGGCCTTTGTGTTGACAATATAGCACTCGTACTTGTATATGATCTTCTACTTAATGCGTCAACTACCACGTTTACTTTTCCAGGATGGTATTGGATGGTATGATCATAATCTTTCAACAGTTCAAGCCAACGTCGTTGTCGCATGTTGAGTTCCTTTTGAGTGAAGAAATATTTGAGGCTTTTTTGATCCGTAAAGATCTCCACTTTCTCCCCATACAAGTAATGCCTCCAAATTTTAAGTGCAAAGACAACAGCTGCCAACTCTAGATCATGAGTAGGATAATTCCTCTCATATTCTTTGAGTTGTCGCGAGGCATAAGCTATGACTTTTCCATGTTGCATGAGAACACATCCCAACCCTTTGCCCGAAGCATCACTGTAGATGACAAATCCCTCCGAGCCAGATGGTATTATCAGAACAGGTGCTGAAATGAGTCTCATCTTGAGTTCTTGAAAACTCTTTTCACATTCTTCGCTCCAACCAAACTTTGTATCTTTCCGAGTCAGCTGAGTTAATGGAGTAGCAATTCGAGAAAATCCTTCCACGGATCTCCGATAATAACCAGCTAAACCGAGAAAGCTACGTACTTGATCCATCGATTTAGGTTGCTCACTTTGAATTGTTTCAATCTTTGCTGGGTCAACAGATATTCCATGACTTGATACCACGTGCCCAAGGAATGCTACTTCCTCAAACCAGAACTCACATTTCTTCAACTTGGCATAAAGCTTATATTCACGAAGCTTTTGGAGTGTCAGTCTCAAGTGTTGCTTATGATCTTCACGGCTTTTGGAATAAATAAGGATGTCATCAATAAAGACGACCACAAAGTGATCCAAATATTCCTTGAATACTCGGTTCATTATATCTATGAAGGCAGCAGGAGCATTAGTCAATCTAAAGGACATGACTAGGAATTCATAATGCCCGTACCGAGTTCTAAAAGCCGTCTTTAGAATGTCATCTGTTCTAATCTTCAATTGGTGATATCCGGAACAAAGATCAATCTTTGAAAAGAATTTGGCTCCTTGCAACTGGTCAAACAGGTCATCAATACGTGGCAATGGGTACCTATTTTTGATGGTGACATGATTCAACTCTCGATAATCAATACAAAGTCGCATACTCCCATCATTCTTCTTCACGTAGAGCGAGCAGGAGCACCCCAAGGAGAAGTACTTGGGACGAATAAAGCCAATGTCTAACAAATTCTGCGGTTGGATCTTTAACTCTGAAGTTCAATAGAGCCATTTGATATGGGGCTTTGAAATGGGTTTTATCGGGTTCAAGGTCGATACAAAATTCAATTTCATTTCGTGGGGGTAAGCCGGGAAGTTCTTCTTGGGAATACGTCGGAAATTTATTAACAATGAAATATCATTCAAAATGGCGTATTTTGTTTAGATCGTGACATGAGCTAAGAAAGCTTGACATCCGTTTTTCAATAAATGAATAGCTTTATGGCTTGAGATGACCGTGATTGATTTTAATGGTTTGGTCGCTTGAATTCGCATAATAGGTTGATTAGGAATATGAAAGCTAACAACCTTACGAAAACAATCAATTTTGCATGATGAGTAGTTAACCAATCAATCCCGAATCACGTTAAATGCAAGTATTTTCAATGAAATAAGATCGACGAGGTAATGTGAAGGTACCGATTTGAACCAAACAAGACTTATAAGCGATGGATGTAATGAAGGTTTCTCCCAGCGGAGTTTCCACAGATAAGTCAAAGTCTAATTTCTCCGAGAGTCAAATTTAATCGATGATGTAGTAGGAGAAATAAAAGAATGGGTAGAAGCAAAGGTGTTAAATAAAGTATAGACTTCGTTAGAGTTTATGATAAGCTTACCGTGATGACTTCATTCGGGTTCCTTGCTTTTCGGGAGGTCACAAAAATGCTCTCCTTGCACCAAGGCTTTGACTTTTCAGGGGATGACCTTTTCGGTGCCTCCATCCTAAGTGAATTTGTCTTGGTGAGCGACAAAATCGGGCTAAGTGACCTTCTCTTCCACGATTATAACATGCTTTTTGACTGGCATCGCTATAATTTGGTGATGTGTCCCTCCCTCCGCATTTGAAGCATATGATAGGTGGTCTTTCTCCTTCCTTAACAACGGTCTTTGGTCTTGACGTCTTTCCATCATTGTTGAATCTCCTCTTCTTGAAATGTCCATTCTTATTGTTTTGGCCACGATTACCATAGGAAGTGGTTACTGAATTCTTTGGCTTTGTTGATTCCTCCACGCTTGTTGTCACCGCTCGATGGTTGCTTTCCTTAATCGTATTATCATTTTGTGGTTGCTTTCTCTTTTGGTTGTGTTGACTCGTTATCGCTCCACCAACCGTGAGCCCTATTTACAACATCTGAATACAAACACAGTTTATGAGAAATAAGATGTTGACGTATCTCTGGCTTCAAACCTCTTAAAAACATTCACGCCATTCTCTCTTCATTATCCACTAAGTGGGACGCAAACCGAGATAACTCCGCAAATTTTGCCTCGTATTGCGACACGATCATATTGTTTTGCTCCAATTTGATAAACTCCACCTCCTTCATATGACGAATACTTTCGGGAAAGTATTTGTCATTGAACAGCTCTTGGAACTTCTCCTAAGACATCTTTAGTACGGCAGGTTGAGTACGTTTTTACCGATTCCACCACGAATGTCGCCCTCCGCGCGCGCAACATAAAAGCGTGAAAGGAACCTTTGCTCTCGGAGCATCCCAAGACATCAAATATCTTGGTGATCTCGCTTTATCCATGCTTCCACCATAAGTGGTTTTAGCTCTCCCTTAAACTCCGGTGGTCCCAGCTCCTTGAACTGTTTAGCGGTGACCGCCCGAGAGTTTCCAGTGCCCACCTACATCTTGGATAGGAGCCGCTCTCGCCTGTTGCATTAATTACATAAAGCCTCTGAACATTTGATCATTCATCATTTGGTCAGTGTTGTTGTTTGCATGAGGATTGTCGTCTTCCTGATGCACATTATCCGAATTATTGATATGTGGTGAATCAACGGTCGCATGTGCTCCATTGCTATTCTCAACATTCTCGGATGTCATTTTCAGATACTGCCACAAAACAAAGGTTAATTTACATGTAACATATTATCCTAAATTCGGCCCACCAATTAAATACCACATAAACATAGGTAGGTCATACTAGCGAAAGAATTCCCCGTCTCCCCCCTAGTATTATTCTCACATCTTAGCCGGGGATCATATCCCTAAGCTTTGATACTAGCCGTGACGCCCCAAAATTAGGTATACATCACCCATCTTGAGTCGCCAGATACATCGCATGTAATTCAAATACAACTTAATAATACAATTGTCGTGTACAATACGACAAAACATAAAGCTGTGAGTTTGAATACAAATATTGTCTACTAGAGAGTATACAAACTCAAAGGTAGTCCTCATTACAATTATTGTCACACTATTTAACATAATAGTGAGGACTACTAATCTTATCATCTGGTCCATCACTCCAGTTCCCCGAGGCTCGTCCAAATTATATTCTCATTTCTCAAGAGAACGGTGAAAGAAAGGGTGAGCTCAACTAGCCCAAAGAAGAAATATTATGACTAAGATAATGCGAGAATAAATTATCATTAGCCTTCAACAGAGTTAAAGCGATAAAATATAATAAACATCAAGTTTAAGCTGCAATGAACAAAGCAATCCATTAAAAAGAGTCAAGTAGAGAATAAAATCTACTATCTTCTATGATTTAAAAGGTTTTTCATGACTTTTATCATTTGAGACTCATTTAATAAATAATCCACATCATCGAATCACCCCGCACTATGGCAAGGATATTCTTTAGTATCACGACCACAAATTATCCATGCACTACAGCCAAGGACATTCGTGTATTCATTAATGGTCATGATCATGCCAACAACTATCCATCAATGCACTACGGGCCAATGATAACTTTTACCACATCATTTGTAACATTATGGTCATGATTACACCGAATAATCCCTGGTCATAATCATACCAAGTCCATCTATGCACTACAGGCCACAGATGACTTTCAACATAATATAAACATGAGGATGATGACAATGATATAAGAATTTAATAAAACAAGATCAAGAATTAATTTATCCAGGAACCAATAACGTCCAAATTGTCAATATGATACTGTTTTGTAGAGTAAAATTCAAGAATGCTCAGAAGAATATTTCCATGAAAAGATACTGGATGAAGCGCAAATATCAAGGATATTCCACTAATTTCATGGAGTATAGAAGTCAAAGTTTTATCCAACTGAGTATAATAAAGAATAAAATAACAAAACAAATCACCAGGCATGCGATAGACCGCACAGACAAGTTATTCCAACAGAATAATAAATAACGGAACCAGGTCCGATGTAAAAAGCACAGACAGGATATTCCAACAGCATAATAAATAATGGAACCAGGTCATGCGTAAATGCACCAACAGGATGTTCTAACAGAATAAAAAAGACTGGAGTAACAAAAGAATTTCACCAAGTATAGGGTATCCCGCGTATACAGGTTATTCCAACAGAATAATAAAGACTGGAATAATGAGCGCTCTTCTTCATTTAATACAAAATAAATAACACCCTTACATTAGTAGGAGATTGAATCATTGTAGTAGTAGTAATGTGAAATTCTCTTCTTCTTTTCTCTTATTCTCTCTATACTTTCTCTCTATAGCTTGAATGAATTCATGAAAAATAATGAAGCACTAGGCCTCTATTTATAGAAGATTTCTAGCTTAGCACTTGCAATGTGAAAAGGCAAGTGGCTTGACGACTGGTGATGTGAAAAGAAAAGTGGTTTGACGCCTGTAATGTGAAACGACAATTGGTTCGACGCCTGTAATATGAAACGGCAAGTGGTTTGACGTTTGGTAAAGGTAATTACTATTGACGAATGTAATTACTATTGAGGAAGAGACTCTTAGATGATGACATATGGGCCCCCCATAAAATAACCAAACTTACCACAAACGTCTCATAATAAACTCTTTATATACATCAAGGATTGAATAAATATTATCACAAATCATTTTATTTTTAATCAACACATATTTAATCTTTCAACAATTATTAATCATTTATAACTTGTCGTCTCAATTATTGATTTAATAATATAACATATTATCTGATGATAATCTTGTGACAATAATTGAATCAATAATATAAGAGATATATGATCAAAGAATTTCTCGTAGTAATAATTGAGTATAGGTGAGTGACTTCTCACGTAAGCATCAATAATCAATCCGCAGTATGTGGTACTATGCAACCACGGCAGACATCTTTACTTTTTTACTACGGGTAGTTCAAGCGGTTTAAACGGTAACACCTCCGTAGTTATTTTTATAGAAATATAATTTTGTCGTTTTTCTAACTACGACAATACTTAGTTAATGTGGGGTTCACTAATGATTGTCTTGAGTCGTGCGAATATTCCCCGACAAAAAGAATATTCCAGAACCAAACGAATATTTTATAACAACTTGCTTACTTTGAAAAATTTATAAATATTACCCACAACTATAACATTATATCAAATTTACTCCATAATATTCAAAAATAATATTTATAGAAAATTCATCTTTATTTATAAAAGTTGGGGTCTTACAACCTCCCTTCTTATGAAATTTAGCCCTCGAAATTAGGGTGCGATACTGGTATGTCAAGAGGTAAGGATACCTTGATTTCATTTGATTCTAACTTCCAAGTCATTTCCTCAACATCGTGGTTTCTCCACAAAACTTTGACTTTGGTATAACCTTGGGCGTAGAATATGTTCATTCTTATCAAGATTTGAACAGGAACCTCTTCATACGTCAAATCTTCCGCTATTTCGTCTGGTTCTAACTCAATAATGTGGTTCGGGGCTTTCACATATTTACGTAACATGGATGTGTGAAAAACGTTATGAACACGAGACATACTTGGCGGTAAAGCGAGTCTATAGGCCACAGTTTCTACCCGATCGAGGATTAAAAATGGGCCTATGAATCGAGGATTGAGTTTTCCTCTCTTTCTAAATCTCGTAACTCCTTTCTATGGAGCAACACGTAACAACACATGATCTCCTATATCGAATTCCACGTCCTTTCGATGAAGATCAGCATAACTCTTTTGTCGATCTTGTGAGGTTTTTATACGTTGTCGGATCGTTTGAATCTTTTTTGTAGTCATACGTACCAACTCCGATCCCAACAACATTGCTTCACCCACCTCATCCCAGCATACTGGAGAACGACACTTTCTTCCATACAACGCTTCGAATGGAGCCATGCCAATACTTGCTTGAGAACTATTGTTGTAGGAAAACTCCACCAATGGTAAGAACTTGTCCTAACTTCCCTTAAAATCAAGGACACAGAGTCTTAATAGATCTTCAAGAGTTTGAATACAAATATTGTCTACTAAAGAGTATACAAACTCAAAAGGAGTCCTCATTACAATTATTGTCACACTATTTAACAAAATAGTGAGGACTACTAATACTATCTTCTGGTCCATCACTCCGTTCCCTGACTCGTCCCAGCTATATTCTCATTTCCTGAAGAGAACAGTGAAAGAAAGGGTGAGCTCAACTAGCCCAGTAAGAAATATTATGACTAAGATAATGCAGAATAAATTATCATTAGCCTTCAATAGGGTTAAACTGATAAAATATAATAAACATCAAGTTTAACTACAGCGGAACAAGCAATCCATTAGAAGAGTCAAGTAGAGAATAAAATCTACTATCTTCTATGATTTAAAAGATTTTTCAGAACTTTTATCGCTGAGACTCAGCTTAATAAATAATCCACATCATCGAATCACCCCTACACTATGGCCAAGGATATTCTTTAGTATCACGACCACAAATTATCCATGCACTACAGCCAAGGACATTCGTGTATTCATTAATTGTCACGATCATGCCAACAACTGTCCATCAATGCACTACGGGCCAATGATAACTTTTACCACATCATTTGTAACATTACGGTCATGATTACACCAAATAATCCCTGGTCATAATCATACCAAGTCCATCTATGCACCATGTGCCACGAGATGACTTTCAACATAATATAAACATGAGGATGATGACAATGATATAAGAATTTAATAAAACAAGTTCAAGAATTAATTTATCCAGGAACCAATAACGTCCAAATTGTCAACATGATACTGTTTTGTAGAGTAAAATTCAAGAATGCTCAGAAGAATATTTCTATGAAAAGATACTGGATGAAGCGCAAATATCAAGGATATTCCACTAATTTCATGGAGTATAGAAGTCAAAGTTTTATCCAACTGAGTATAATAAAGAATGGAATAACAAAAGAAATCACCAGACATGCGATAAAGCGCAAGACATGCAAAGTTATTCAAGCAGAATAATAAATAACGGAACTGGTCCGGCGTAAAAGCAGAGACGAGGATATTCCAACGAGATAATAAATAATGGAACCAAATGTCATGCGTAACGCACCGAAGCGTGGATGTTCCAAATGTAATAATAAAGACTGGAGCAACAAAAGAATTTCACCAAGTATAGGGTATCCGCGTGTCTGAGTTATTCAATGTAATAATAAAGACCTGGAATAATGGCGTTCTCTTCTTCAACGAATACAAAATAAATAACACCCTTACATTAGTAGGAGATTGAATCTCTTTGTAGTGTAAGTATGAGAATACTCTTCTTCTTTCTCTCTTATTCTCTCTATACTTTCTCTCTATAGCTTGAATGAATTCATGAAAAATAATGAAGCACTAGGCCTCTATTTATAGAAGATTTCTAGCTTAGCACTTGCAGATGTGAAAAAAAGGCAAGTGGCTTGGACGGTAGTGATGTGAAAAGAAAAGTGGTTTGGCGCTTTGTAATGTGAAATGACAATTGGTTCGACGCCTGTAATATGAAACGGCAAGTGGTTTGACATCTGGTAAAGGTAATTACTATTGACGAAGGTAATTACTATTAAGGAAGAGACTCTTAGATGATGACATATGGGCCCCCCCATAAAATAACCAAACTTACCACAAACGTCTCATAATAGACTCTTTATATACATCAAGGATTGAATAAATATTACCACAAATTATTTTATTTTTAATCAACACATATTTAATCTTTCAACAATTATTAATCATTTATAACTTGTCGTCTCAATTATTGATTTAATAATATAACATATTATCTGAGATGATCTTGTGACAATAATTGAATCAATAATATAAGAGATATGATGCAAAGAATTATCGTAATAATAATTGAGTATAGTGAGTGACTTCTCACGTAAGCATCAATAATCAATCTTAGTGTGGTACTATCGACCACCACGCGTATTCGTATTTTACTACTAAGGGTAGTTCAACGGTTTTAATGATAACACCTCCGTAGTTATTTTTATAGAAAGATAATTTTGTCATTTTCTAACTACGACAATACTTCCGTTGTGGGGTCCACCAATGATTGTGCCGTCGTACGAATATTCCCCGATAAAAATAATATTCCCCGACCAAACAAATATTTTATAACAACTTGCTTACTTTGCAAAATTTATAAATATTACCCATAACTATAACATTATATCAAAATTACTCCATAATATTTATAGAAAATTCATCTTTATTTATAAAAGTTGGGGTCTTACATAAGAAGCCAAGTTCAACACAACTTAGTAGCACCACATACAACAACTTATCAATTGTGATTTGTTGGTCTAAGTGACCAATGTACCAAGTCTAAGTGACTTGAAGAGTTCTAAGTGAAGTGGTCTTTGTGACCCTGTCTTCGTGTATCTTTCAAGTCTAAGTGACTTGAAGGAATTATAGTGATTCATTGTTGTAGTAGATCTTAGTGATTTGGTCTAAGTGGCCCTCAAGAATCCTCAATGGATTTCTTACTCGTAAAGTAGAAGAATAGACTAGGAGTCATTTATACTCCAAACCAATTAAATCTTGTTGTGTCATTCACTTTCCTGCATTTATATTTCTGATATTATCTGTTATATTTATTTGTGACTTAATTTCACAAAATCTAATTTCCTTAAATCTTTAAAGGAATTTTCAAACTAATATTTCGATGTGCTTAATTAAATATGATTAATTAATTATTTGGTAATAATCCCTTATAAAGAAAAAGTTTTAAAGGATCTATGGAAAACAAAACACACACACACACACACACACACACACATATATATATATATATATTATACTTATTTTGTATTTTACGCCCTCCATCTGCAAAAGGATGACTTAAGTTACAATTTTCTTTATTTTCAAAAGGATAAGGTACTAAAAGTAAGAGGTATGTATGTCATTTAGTGGGATCTATTAGTATAAAAGAATAAAAGGATGCATCACTTTATGTAATTTTATGGGCCCACGAAAAATAAATTTGAATTTATTTTTACTCTATTTCCTCTATCTTACTTTTTTTAACTTGTGTAAAAAATATACTTAGTGTTCAGGAGTGTTTTACCGACCATCATGTTAACTGAAGGCCAGGGCGGGAGCTGATGAGATTGGGCCCATGCGGCCAAAGGCGTACAGGATGTCGAGGGTGTTCGGGTTCGGATATCTGAGCCCATTAGGCTGGAATCCGGTTGTGATCAGGGAGGTCGGTTGGGCCAAAGCCCAAATCGGTGTTTAAGAAGTCGGTTGGTTTGGGCCTGTTCAGTTGGGCAGCCCATGCGCAGAGTTGGGAGTGATAAGGGGTTTACATGGTTAAGGGTTCTAACCCTAGCCATATGTGAATAAGGTAACTCCAAAGGTAGTATTATAATGGGATTCTACTTACACCTTTGAAGGAGATTGTGTTGGACCCAAATATAGGTAACTACCATATTTAAGAGTCCTATTTCGATTCGGAGAGGGACTCTTGGGAAGTGAGAAGGGCTATAAAGACAAGGGTTAACTACAATTAACAGGTAATACATCTTTGAGCACTAAACACTTAAGCCTCCATTGTTAAACCTTGTGAAAGGGCTGTACTTATTCTCACACCGGAGCTATCCCCCGACGGCACAAGCCGTCAAGCTTCTGTGTGATCTGTTATTATGCAGGTTTCAGCGCGTGGATTCTGTGATTGGACGCGCAGACGAAACTTGGCGTTAACATTGGCGCTAGAAGGAGTGCCTTAGTGCTTTTTACAATCACATACTCTTTTCCGGTAACAGGCTATGGCGAGTCAGGAGAATGGTGCCTCTGTCCAAAAAAAGGCAAAAACTCACCAGTCACACCAGACCACCCAGGTGAGGGGGTCGGTGAAGGACCGTTTAGGGTCCAAAATTACGGAGGTTCAGGAGGTGCCTACCCCTTCCCTTCGACGTAAACTCTTCCACGATAGCCAACGCATGCCTAATCGTGCGAGTCAGGCCGATGAAAACCATTCTCGGGCCCTCGTAAGGCAAGAAGGAGGGGAAGGTAGCCGGGACCAGCGAGAGTTCATCCTGAAAAGAAAGATGGAACAGAACAAAGATGCTATGTTGGCACTACGGCTACAATAGGAGGAACTCGAGGCACAGATGGCTAAAATGGCCGGAGAACAGGAAGCCTCCTCGAAGAGGCGTAGACATCATAGTCGATCCCGGTCACCCCAACGGGATGTGGCTAGAAAGGAAAGGAGCCGACCCCGGAGTCGCTCCCGAGAGGGCAGAAGCCGCAGGAGGAGTTGGTCAGCGGACAGAAGATCTGGGCACCCAGGAAGGTCGGAGCAAAAGAGGAGGATCGCGTCCCCCGAATACAAGCGGGATAGACATCATTTGTCCCCCCGTAAGGAGGAGGCCGATCCCCTCGCGAGAAGGGTTGCGGAATTAGAGAAGTTGTTAGCGGCCAAGAGTCCGAAGGGGACCTCTTCGAGCTATCCAGGATCGCCCTTCTCATCGAAAATCAATCAAGTCACGGCCGATCCGAAGAAAAAGATGCCCCCTATTAATACGTATGACGGATTAGGGGATCCTTACGATCACTCAGATGGATATGACCGTCTGATGTCTTACTATGGACACTCGAACGCTGCCAAATGTCATATGTTTGCCACGACATTGAAAAAGAGTACCCGGGAGTGGATGGGGACTTTGGCAGCAGGATCGATCCGTTCGTGGAACGATCTTTGGGAAAAGTTCCATGCTCGGTTTGGAAGCAACATGAGACGAGGAAAGATCACGGCTCCTGTGACACCCCCAAAATAGGTATACATCACCCATTCTGAGTTGTCAATACATGGTACAGAAACAACTATAACTTTATTATTACAACAGTAAAACTGTGAGTTTAAATACAGATATTGCCATCTAAACAATATCCACATACAAATAAATCCTCATCATAATTATTGATACATTATTTTACAAAAATGTTGAGGACTACTAAATAACTCTCCAAAACCATCATTCCATACCTCGACCAGATCGCTACATTCTCGCCTCACGAGAAGAAAAATGGAATAAAAAAGGAAAAGGGTGAGCTCAACTAGCCCAATAAAGAATATTATGACTAAGATAATATACAACAAATTATCGTTAGTCTTCAACAGGAAAAATTTAATAGAATACAATAAATAAACAAGTTTTAAATCAATACTCTGAATGAAAATATTAATTCATAGAAGAGTTACGTAGGATGAAATCTACTAATATCTATGAATTTAATAAATCCATCATCAATATTTTTATCCTGTAACATCAATCAATATATATCCGGAATCATATATTCATCCTTGCACTACGTGCCAAGGACATTCACCGATGGGTCATGTTCATCTAAACACTGTTCATCTTTTGCACTACGGGCCAAAGATATTCATCGAAATCATTCATCTTTGCACTACTGAGCCAAAGATATTCAATAATATCATCATTTAAGATCGAGGATGATGAAAAATATATATATATTTTTAAAAGAAAGCGAATCCAATTGAAACAAAATGACAAAGATTAAGGATTAAGGATTAGTACTTTGTTTTATCCACGTCAAAAATACCTCAAAAATAATTATAGTGGTGTAAAATTCAAGAATGATCAAAACATGGATACAATCAAAGCTAGTATCCACAATAGATATTTTGGACGAAAAGAAAAATTTTCATTTTTCGATGAATAGTCTTAAGATTCGTGAATAAGATCAGTATCGTGAATAGTGCCGTACACGTGAATAAGTAACTCAGACACCAAAAGTTCCAAATTTGATAAAACTTTAGATCAATATTTCAAAGATAATGATATTGAAGAAATAATATCATTACTAAAAAAAAAATAATATCCCTTACCTCGAAAAGATCAAGATTTCATTTGGAATCTTTGGATATAAGCTATAACTTGAACTTTCACCGTATAGCAATACTCAAAGTATACTCAAAAATACTCACAAGAATACGCTTGATAATATAGAGAGAAAACTTGGAGTTTACGGTGTGATTTTCAATTCTAACCTAAGCACCTATTTATAGAAATTGCTTAGAACACCAAAGCAGAAAATTTAATAAATTAATATTATATTTTTCTAAATATCTCTCACGCACACTACCATCTGAATTCAGCCTCCTAACCACATGTTAAATGAGTTTCAAAAATGAAAAAAAACGTTTTTGTAATTAAAAATATTTTAAACTTCCAAAAATCAATTATTTCGGAACTTTGGAACTTCAATAATTCATAATAAATAGCCCTTTATCAGAAATATCGAATCTCGCGAGTTTTTATAGGAAATTCAATTCTCTACAACTTTGCAGAAGAAAGTTTTTCCAAATTCCAAACAGAAATTGACCGAAATCTACAAGCAAGCGATTTTAGAAATTTATAATAAAATTTCAGTCAATAAATGGGGTCCACCGACATGTTCAACATGTTTTAAACATTTATTGCAACAAAAATACTCTTCCACCTCGTATACTCATATATCCCACATTCGTTGTAAAAATATCACCATTATTATATTATTAAAATATAATAATATATATATTTAAATGAATTATTTTATCGAAAAAGATAAAATTTCAATTTTCAACAATTGTCACATTAAAAATTTTCTCCAACTATATCCACATAAAATCAATATTTTCCTCATCATATGAATCAATAATTAATTATTCACAAATAATATTACGAATCACAATATTGACAATGAGTGCGGTTCCTCAGGAAGCAGGGGCTTTCAATAAGAATTTCTCCTTCTTGGGCAATAATTAGGTGACCAAACCTCTCCTTATGTAATTTTCTAGACATTGCCAATCATCGTTATCTAATAATATTATTGAGGATAATATGAATTATTGCCGATAATGAAAAATCTTGTGTAATGACAATTATTGAAACAACAAAGAATATAAAATATCAACGCATGACAATTATTGAACCAATAAAAATAAAAAATCTTGAATAAAGTAATTACTATAACCATTATTGAGTAGTGCCTTCTTACGTAAGAGTCAATAATTGGTGCAATACTGTAAGCATCTTCTTGCAACAACGCCAGACATCTTGTGTTTTAACCAACGGGTATTCCAACGATTGTAAATAGAATAACTAACTACGCTGAATTATTTTTAAACAACTTATATTTGTCATTTTCTTCCTCCAATCGCTTTCAGTTATGGGGCCCACACATGGTGGGCTGTGGCCGCATTACGAATATTCCCCGACAGTACGAATATTCCATGACCAAACGAATATTCCCCGACAACAATGAATATTTTATAACCACTTGCTTATTTTGAAATATTTGCGTATTTTACCCATAACTATCCACATTAATCACATCAACCATTACTATTTCAAAATAATAATTAGAGGAAATTAAATTTCATTTATTAATTATTTGGGGTCTTTGACTTCCCTCATGCGGAGTTAGATGTAATGGTCGGATAAAACCACAGGTCAAGACGTAAAAAGATTTCAGGTGGCTGTGGGATCGATAGCAGAGTTGAATTCCCCACAAGCCCTGGGATTCTTCACAACGGGTCTGGATATCGAGAGGTCGAAGAAGCTGATGAAAGATTTGGTGATCAGCCCTCCGACAGATCTGACCGAAGCCTTCCATCGGGCCGAAGGGTTTATCGCGATAGAGGAAGCCATGGGTAATTTTAAACCTCACGCCCAATCTTACGAGAAATCCAAGGATCGGGACAAACAAAGTTATCAGCGCTCAGATAATAATCAGTGGAGGTCGGATAACCCCGGAAAGAAAAATTATAACAGTGGTGGATCCGGAAGTAACCAACCACCTCTCCCAAGATGCAACGTCAGTAAAGTTTACACCCCCCTCACTACGGATCGGGCGAAGATCTTGGAAGAGATAAAAAATAAATCCTTCTATGAACCATGCTCGAAACGAACCAAACCCGGGAAGAGGGGTCGAGACAAGTTTTGTGATTATCACCATAGCACTGAGCATTCGACGGAGGCATGTAACAACTTGATGGACATGATAGAGAAGAACGTTCAAAACGGTTAGTTAGTTCAGTATGTAGCCGGTCGGAATAATGGAGTGGTACCAAAAGGGGAAAGCAGAGACCAGGATTGGGACACCCAGCCTCTACAGAACCCGCCAGCCCGAGGCGTAATTGATGTGATCTCAGGCGGTTCAGTTAGGCGGATAACTGGAAAGAAAAGGAGTGGGCATCTCGAGGCGGTGTTATCAGTTACGGGGTCTACTACAAGAAAGGATCGGGCATACCCTAGAACATCCATCTCCTTTTCGGACGAGGATTATCCTACAGACCTCATCAAGCCGCATGACGGCGCGTTGGTAATAACAGCACAAGTCGGGACCGTGGATATGAAGCGGATGATGATAGACAACGGATCCTCGGTCGATATCTTGTACACTCACGCCTACCAGAGGATGGACCTACAAGGAAAGAAGATGGATTTGGGTAGCGAAGGACCTTTGTACGGGTTCAGTGGAGATCCGGTGTATGTGTCTGGTACCATCGAACTGCAAATCAAGTTCGGTATGACACCCAATCAGGTCGAGATAATGGTCAGGTTTTTCATCGTCCAGGTGGATTCGGCATATAACGCGATCCTCGGGAGACCGACCTTGGCAGCCCTGCAGACTGTGACTTCTATACCCCATTTCAAAATCAAATTTCCGACACCGAACAAGATCGGGGAGATAAAAGGTGACTTAAACATTACCCGAAGGTGTTATTGAAATAGTTTGATCTCTTCAGGGGTCGGAGTTAGTAAACAGAAACAGACAATGGCTATCGAAATAGAGTCATTCACTGAGAGTAGTACAGACCACTTGTTCTGCTTGCCGAAGAAACTGAAGATATAGAACTGGTGCCAGGGAATAAAGAGAAAATGATCAAGATCGGGTCGGGATTGGCAGAACAATTTTGGACGAGGTTGATAGATTTACTTCGGGTCTATGTCAACATCTTTGCATGGGAGCCCAGTGATATGCTGGGGGTAAGCGAGTCGATGGCCCTACACAGGTTACATGTAGACCCAAACAAAAAACCTGTTATACAGAAATGAAGAGTTTTCGCCCCAAAGAGACAGAAGATCATTGATGCAGAGATCGTCAAACTCCTGGAGGCTGATTTCATCTTTGAAATTGATTACCTGGAGTGGTTGGCCAATGTAGTCTTGGTCCAGAAGCAGAACGGGAAGTGGAGGTTATGCATCGACTACACGGATTTGAACAGGGCATGTCCGAAAGACTTCTATCATTTGCCCAACATAGATCAGTTGATCGACGCCACTTCGGGGTACGACATGCTGAGCTTCATGGACGCCTTTTCAGGGTACCATCAGATCTCAATGAGTAAGGAAGACATCCCAAAGACCAGTTTCATCATGCATCGGGCGATATATGGATATCGAAAGATGACCTTTGGGCTGCTGAATGCGGTGCCGACTTACCAGCGAATGATGAAATTCGTGTTCACAAAGCAGCTAGGGAGAAGTATGGAAGTCTACATGGATGACATGATCATCAAAAGCATGTTGATCCGCGACCACCTTGAGGATCTGGAAAACTGCTTCGAAACAGTCAGGAGACGCCAAATGAGGTTGAACCCGACCAAGTGCACGTTCGGCCTGGGATCGAGAAAGTTCTTAGGATATCTGGTCAGCAAAAGGGGAATTGAAGCGAACCCAGAGAAGATTTAAGCGGTCCTAGATATGAAATCCCCAAAATCATATAAGGATGTTCAGAGATTGACGGGTCGGATTGTAGCCCTT
Organism: Panax ginseng; assembly: GCA_020205605.1. Taxonomy (NCBI): domain Eukaryota; kingdom Viridiplantae; phylum Streptophyta; class Magnoliopsida; order Apiales; family Araliaceae; genus Panax; species Panax ginseng. The sequence goes on from CM035150.1 coordinate 50,577,423, forward strand.
CGACAATTTGTCTCGAAATCAGCAGAGAGATGCCTATCATTCTTCGACACCTTGAAAGGGCCTAAAAATAAGAAGAGCTTTTAGTGGACTTCAGAGTGCGAAGATGCATTCCAGGGGATCAAAAAATACTTATCCTTGGCACCGTTGTTGATGAAGCCGATCCCTTCGGAACCTTTGTATTTATATTTGGCCGCAAGCTCGATGGCGGTGGGAGCGGCATTGGTTCGAGATAAGGGGGGAAATCAGTTTTCGGTATATTACGTCAGCCATGTGCTTCGAGATGGAGAAATTCGATACCCGAACCTGGAAAAATTCGCCTATGCCTTGATCATTGCAAGCAGAAAACTTCGACATTTTTTCCAGGGTCGGGTGGTGCTGGTATACACGGATCAGCCGTTGAAGAAAGTCCTGCACCGACCAGAGGTCTCGGGGCGACTTGCTGTGTGAGCAATGGAGTTAACACAGTTTGCATTGGAATATTGACCCCGAACAGCGATCAAAGGACAGGCACTGGCCGATTTCATCGTGGAATGTTCGTTCACAGAACTGGATGTGGGGTCGGTCACTGAAACATAGCATGTGAGAACTTCATGGACGCTTTATGCTGATGGCTCATCAACCTCGGACGTCAGCGGTGCAGGGGTCATACTGACGAGCCCCGAAGGGTTCAAGGTCCAACAGGCCATTCGGTTCCAATTTAAAGCGACCAACAATGAAGTAGAGTATGAGGCCATTCTAGCTGGGCTGAAGTTGGCCCGAAGCCTGAAAGTACAAAATTTAGTCATCTATAGTGACTCCCAGTTGGTCGTCAAACAGATATCGGGGGAGTATGAGGCTCGGGGGGTAAGAATGGTGAGGTACTTAGCCGAGGTAAAAGATAAACTAGCATACTTTATGTCGATCAGCTGTCAGGGGGTTGATCAATCCGACAATACAGTAGCAGATGCTTTGGCTCGATTGGCAACCACAGAAGCAAGCTCCTTCAGCGGGTCTATATATTTGGAAGTACTGGAACAACCAAGTGTTCCGAAGTTGGAGGTACTATGCATGGATCAGCTCAACTGCTGGCTTACGCCATACATCTCATTTCTGACTGAGGGGGTGTTACCTTCGGATCGTATCCTAGCAAGGAAGATCAAGCACGGGAGTTCAAATTTTGTACTTATTGATGGAGACCTATATCGAAGGGCTTTTAGTTCTCCACTAATCAAGTGTTTGACACCGTCGGAAGCGAACTACACACTTCGGGAGGTGTACAAAGGGATCTGTGGAGATCACATGGGAGCGAAGTCACTGGCACACAAGATTTTGAGGCAGGGATATTACTGGCCAACCATTTATCAAGAAGCGAAGTACTTTGTCAAAAAATGTCCCAAGTGTCAGCTGGACAGTGCCATTCCACACCAACCTCCCGAGGAGCTGTATTCGGTCTTATCGCCGATTCCTTTTTCCATATGGGGAATCGACATCTTGGGGCCTCTACCGAAGGCCAAGGGGCAAGTGAGTTTTGTGATCGTAGCCATCGACTACATGACAAAATGGGTCGAAGCCAAACCTCTACAAAAAATCACCGAACAGGAATGCCTGAAATTCTTCAAAGAAGGGGTTGTATATCGGTTCGGCATCCCGATGGCCTTAGTCTCAGACAATGGCCGCCAGTTTGTGGGATCGAAGTTTGAAAGTTTTCTAAAAGAATTGGGGATCCAGTATAGAAAAACTTCGGTGGCACACCCTCAGTCGAACGGGCAGGTAGAAGTCACCAACCGAACCCTTCTTAACGGTATCAAAAGGAGGTTGGACGAGTTAAAGGGTCGCTGGCTAGAAGAGTTACTTAGTGTCTTATGGGCCTATCGAACTACACCAAGAACAACAACGGGAGACTCACCGTTCAGATTAGCCTTTGGGACCGATGCACTCATACCCATTGAGATCGGATCCTCTACACTCCGGGTCAGTCAGTATAAGGATTTGTACAACGAGGACGGCCTACGCCTCAACTTAGATCTCTTAGAAGAGGTTTGGGAGTCGGCACTGATGCGACTAGCCATTTATCAGAAGCGTACTGCCCGACACTACAATCAAAAAGTCAAGCAAAGAAGGTTCGAGGCTGGAGATTTGGTGCTTCAAGAATCAGAGGCATCAACCCCCCAGAACACCGGCAAGCTAATGCCTAACTGGGAGGGGCCTTACGAAGTAGTGGAGGTGCCGAAGCCCGAGACTTACTGGCTTCGAGCTATGGATGGCTCTGAGGTAAAGAATACATGGCATGCTAGAAGACTTAGAAAATATTATCAGTAAAAGCCATGTTATTCTTTCCTTTACTTATGTAACTTATGCAATTTATCAACGAAATAAATGAAAGTTTCTCTTCCAAAAAATTTTATACTTCATTTAAATTTATAAAGCTCTTACAAATCCGATCAGATAAGCTTCGGGCATAAACTGATCAGAAAGTCAGACATGACCTAACTGATCGGTAAAAGTCACAAGTATAACTGATTGTCAAAGTTACAAATTCGATCAGATAAGCTTCAAGCATAAACTGATCAGAAAGTCAGAAATGACCTAACTAATCAGTAAAAGTTATAAGCATAACTGGTTGACAAAGTTACAAATCCGATCAGATAAGCTTCGGACATAAACTGATCAGAAAGTCAGAGGTAACCCAACTGATCGGTAAAAGTTACAAGCATAACTAATCGAGATAACGACTAAGAAATTCTCAAAATTTCATTCATATTCGAACGTTTTACAATTTCCGATCAGACATGCTTCAGATACACATATCACCAGCATAACTGATCGAGCAAGTTACAAAACTAAGAAAAGACATATTTGCGAATATTAAAACAATCTATTAAGGTGAGCCATCAGCAGCTTCGGCTTTAGATTCTTCATCAGAAGAGTCGAGGATAGAGGCATCTGTCCAAAGAAGAATCGGCCTCGCTTAGAGCCTTTCTCCCGATAAGCTTCAACCCTTCAAAGAAACCGGGTCATAATCTTATTTCGCCAAGGCAAAGTGATTCTTCATACTCCTTGATGGCTACCTGTTTGATGACGGCATGTTCGTCCCTCAAGGTATTGTTCACCTGGATCATCGTCCTCAGTTGACCGTGTATTCCAGTGAATTTTTCCTCAATGGTGTGAAGATTCTCCAGCAAGCCCTTGTTCTCCTCTACCAGAAGTTCTTTGTCCTGGACAAGATTCTTGGCATGACCATCGAGACCGACGAACTCTTGATGAAGTAGAGAATGTTGTTCTATAAGTTCGGCGATCCGACGATCAGCTTTGGTCACCTTGTTGCGAGTATCGGCATGAAGGTCTCTCTCCTCTTCGATTAGAATCTTGACCCATGAACTCGACGAGAAGCATCACATCTGATTTTGCCATTACACCCCTTTCTTAGTAGATCGGGCCAGAGGTGGGATAGCTCGAGCAAGGATGGCATTGGCCTGATACAAAAAGCACATCAGTCATGTAAAACACAACATAACGATAAAGGAAAAAATTTAAACTGATCGGGATCACCTGACACTGAGCCCTGATATAGGACACCAGATACTCTTCGGACGTGTATCCCTTGAAACGTTCGTCGTCACCAGAGAGTTTGAAGTGCTCGATCAGGTTGAAGGGGAACACTTCCGAGGGACTCTTTGGCCAACAAGTGGTCGGTGTCCCTTGAAACGAACTGGCCTTGGAGGTAGGAGTCGAGTCAGGGATCGGGTTGACCACCGCAACCACCAGTTCGGGACCTTCAACCAGACAGGGTTTCTTTAGTCGAGGTTTGAGAGGCCGATCCTCTGTGTCCTCAGAATCCTCGACCACCGTGACTGTTGTAGGGGGTGGGAGTGTCAGCTTCGGCTGGGCTGATGAAGTGACCTTGGAAGGGGCCATGGCAGAAGGTTTCTTTGCCTTCTTTAGCAGGGCCATCTTATAAGCCCAGTTCATCTTCAGCACATTCTTGGTGGAAGCCTCAGCCTCGAAACTGGAATATTAGGACCCGATGAAGAACCGATGGAGAGTTCAGCCAGGGGAATGGCTTCTTCCTCGGGAGAATCATCAGCGGCAAGAGGACGAATGGGCCCGGCAGAGACCGACAGAGGTGTCAAGGCCACATCAGCACCTTCGGCCTTGAAAATGGTCACTACAACAAAAGATAAGGCAGTTAATGAAAATTCAGTAGAAGATCGGGATGATAAGTAAAAGAGTTCGGGGATTGTGACTTACAACCGTGTTCGTAGAGCCAGGATTCCTTGGACACAACCCCCAGACCCCAACTAGTTTTCTTCAAATGAGAGTAAAACGTTTTTGAAGGCGTCAGCTTGATCCTTCGAAAATTTGGTAATCTTCATAATGGGATCCTCAGGACCGGCCCAGTTCGGCAAGAGGTTAAGGTCGGTTCCCCTCATGAAGAACCATTGTGAATGCTACCCTTTATTGCTCGAAGGGGTCTTCATGAATGTAGCTTGGCCAGCTATACGATTCAGATGTCGGAGGCCTGGTTCCTTCGATCGACCGACAGAAAATAGGATGAAAAAGAAATCAGGCAGAAGTGATACCTTCTTGGCATAGGCGATGAAGTCGACCGACTGATATAGAATTGGTATGTGTATGCGAACCCGATCCCAACTAAATAGAGAAAGGAAGAGATGAATTCATGAAGGGGGAACCGAACCTCGTACCTCAAAGCATAAAGATGAACGGCCATCCAGTCGCCATCGGGGCGCCAGAACATCCTCTCGTTCGGCTCCGGAACCTGAAGCTTGTACTCTTTGGGGATATTAAACACGGCACAGATGTCAAACAGTTGGGATGGAGTGATGGATGACTTAATATTGATGACGGTATAGTCGGTCGGGGATGCATACAGGCGTCGAATCTTGGATTCGGCGTTCTCAGTAGGGAGATTAGTGGAGCCGGTAACTCGATCGGAACCAGATCGCCGGAGGCGAGGGTAGCGGTGCCGGTCAGAATAACCGTCACGGGAGGTGGAACGCTAGAATCTGCCATTTGACTAATATAATGAACAAAGATGAGGTATAAACAGAGGAAAAAGGCAAGAGTCGATGAAATCTGGTGAAGTGAAGTCCTCGCCGGAAATCGCCCTTGCTGGAAAGTTTGAAAAGGAAGTTTGAAATGGTGAGAGGCTCGAAAAAGTGACATTGACAGATGGACAGGGGCTTATGTAGCGTGACTGACACGTATTTCCAAGGTGGCTATTTATGGCACGTGGGGCCTGGTCCTGGGGAGAAGTGAGCCGGTTCACAAAACGAGAAAAAACCGCTTGGGTTCCCGAGACAGCTCATCATTACCAAGCGTGATTCCCCATATACATGTCCTTTCAAGTCTCAGGTCATAAATATCTTATAACAAGAGACTAGGGAGCAATGTTCGGGAGTGTTTTACCGACCATCATGTTAACTGAAGGCCTGGGCTGGAGCTGATGAGATTGGGCCCATGCGGCCGAAGGCGTACAGGATGTCGAGGGTGTTCGGGTTCGGATATCCGAGCCCATTAGGCCGGAATCCGGTTGTGATCAGGGAAGTCGGTTGGGCCGAAGCCCAGATCGGTGTTTAAGAAGTCGGTTGGTTTGGGCACATGCGGTTAAAATGAATAAGCTGCATGCAGATTGGGAGTGATAAGGGGTTTACATGGTTAAGGGTTCTAACCCTAGCCATATGTGAATAAGGTAACTCCAAAGGTAGTATTAAAATGGGATTCTACTTACACCTTTTAAGGAGATTGTGTTGGACCCAAATATAGGTAACTACCATATTTAGGAGTCCTATTCCGATTCGGAGAGGGACTCTTGGGAAGTGAGAAGGGCTATAAATACGAGGGTTAACTACAATTAACAGGTAATACATCTTTGAGCACTAAACACTTAAGCCTCCATTGTTAAACCTTGTGAACGCAGATTATTATTCACACACCTGGAGCTATCCTCGTGGCCAAGCATGGTCGTCAAGCTTCTGTGTGATCTGTTATTGTGCAGGTTTCAGCGCATGGATTCTGTGATTGGACGCGTAGACGAAACTTGGCGTTAACAATTAGGTAATCTTTTTAAGGACATAATATACTGTTGTAATATATAAATATAATATTTATATTAAAACACGCATATGATTAGAGTGTTGATTTATAATTTTTTTTAAATACCGATGTGCTTGATTTAGGGGTTAAAGATTGGGTTAAGGATTAATAAAGGTTGGAGTGGAGGTTAATATTAGTCTAGTTTAATTTAATTATAATTTAGTTTATTTTTAGTTAATGATTTGACTATTTTACCTTTATAAAAATAAAGAAACCGTTAAAAACTCGAAGCGTGAAATTTAGCACGTCAACTATCAATCGAGGTGTAAGGAGACGTTTTGAAGTTTGGGGTGTGTCAATACTTTGACATGTAAAATTTGGGTGCAAAATATACTTTAGTTTAAAATAAAATTACAAAAACTTTAAAAATATTTTAATAATAATTAAATTTTAGTCCTACCAAAAACGAAGATCAAAAAAATAAGTTTTATTTTATTATATATTTATATAAATATTACTTTTTGTGACATCATTAAACACTTAATGTATCAAACCAAATTTTAAATATATGAAACCTCATCAATACTTAGATAAACAAATATAAAATATCTTTACATCAAATTTAATATAAATAGAAGTTCCAGTTTATATATAATAAGAAAAATATGGTCTCTTGCAATATAATTAAATGTTAAATTGGGACTAAAATCAATATTAAAACAATTGGAGACGAAAATCAAGTTTGCTTTTATATCTTTTAATTAATAGATAAATTAACTATTTTTATAATCAAATTCATATTATTTTTCTAAATTTAGGATTTTTTTAATTAAAAAAATGTAAGTGAAAAGTAAGAGCGACAAAGTAGTACGTGAGTTTAAATTATTTTTTTACAAAAAAATGTGCCTTTATATCTCTCCATAATTCTTTCCATCTCTCTATCACTCGCCTATAATGCGCGTTTCATATACGTTCGATTAAATTGCACACAAGTTGGGCTGGTCATTTTTGAATTGACGACAAGGGCCAAGGGGTATATTTCGATATTTCTCTAGGTATTTTTTTTTTTTTTTTTTTTGTGTTTTTTGCTAAATTTTCTCTAGTTTCTCTGCGTCCCTCCTCCATTTCAAAAACCCATAGATTAGCGCCATAGCCATCATTCATCACACCCAGAGGCGGAACTAGGGGGCGGGATCATCTGACCCCCGGTAGGGAGGCGGTCCAGGCGGAAATAGGGGGGAGGGAGGGGAGGGGAGGGGAGGGAGGGCGGGGGCGGTGGGGGGCAGCCGACGCGATGCTCCGATCTTCCGACTCTTCTTCTCTGACTATGCAGAGCACAGATTTATTTCTTTTTTTTTTAATAATAACATGAAACGACGTAGTTTCATTAAAAAATTATTTTTATTAGGGCTTCTCTCTTTCTGTTCACAAATCAGACTTCACGTTCACCTCTCTTCTCTCTTCCCTCTTCCGCAAGTGGCGCCTCCACTGCCTCCAGTGCTCTTGCCTGACTGACTCTGCCGGCTGCCGCCACTGGCCCACTGCTCCAGCCTCCAGCCGCCTCTTTGGTAATTTGACTAATTTTTAAATTCTAATTTAGCCTAAATGTCTTTGGTAAATGGTAATTTGATTCTTATGGTTTTTCTGTTTTGTGAGTGATTTATAATAACTCCCAGTTTGGTAACATGGGCTTTCTTTAGACTCTCAATTTGGGACGGTAGCAAATTTGTTTTAATTTTTCCAATTATTTCAAATTAAATTTTCTTTTCTTTTACCTTTGTTTTAATGTTTACATCTTTAATCTTTTAGTAATTTAGTTTTCAAAATTGTTACTGCTGGAGTAATCTTAAATTATTGTTTAATTTCTGTTATCTTAAATCTTAAGAGAATTGATGAATGATGAAATTATTATTATTCTATTATTATTATTATTGTTGTTGTTCTAACTTATGGTTAGGATATTTTTTTACTGGATCTGAATAATTTTCTACATCATTATTCTGGATTTGATTCTTCATATCTGTGAATTGGAACTTTGTATGTTTGCGTATTTGATTTAATTCTTATTGAAATCACTATTGTTGGTGATTGCTATCTGCATCTGGCTTTACCTGTGAAATATATTGCTTTCTGGACATTTTGTTTAGACATTATATTGATGTATGCATAACTGGTACTTAAACTGTGATCATTTGGACTTTGCTCTGCTGCTCCATTTTTGTTCCTTTTTCTGTCACAATGTTTTCTATTGGCATCATCATCATTAACAATACTAGATAGTTTGAGCATAGGTTCATCTCTGTCAGTCGAAAATCCGGCGGCCGCTGCTTCCTTGCTCCAACGTCAATAAATAATTTTTTTTATTGATATATTTTGACCCCCCTATAAATTCGTTCTGGTTCCGCCACTGATCACACGGTGACAACTGAAGAAATACCCAGCACCCATTAATGGTAAGCTATTTCTTCTCTCTCTCTCTATATATATATGTTCTCCATCTCACTTTCTCTCTCCTCTCTCATGTTTTTTTTGGGTTTTTTACTGTACAAATTTCAGGCAGAATCACCGGCTCTAGATGATTGTTTGAAGCTGTTAAAAGGTGAGAGAGATGAACAGCGCCTTGCTGGTCTCCTTTTGGTCACCACATTTTGCAAAAAGGACGATCATGCCTCCATTCATAGAGTGTTCGACGCCGTTGGGGATTTATTCCTCACCCGCCTCCTTTGTACTGGTAATTCCAATTTTTTTTGGTTGTGATCAGAGGTTTTGTGGGAAAAGAAAGGAACCAAATGAGTCCGTATAAGGTTAATTTTGTCTCTGAGGTGTGTAGGTTTGCTGGTAGTTAGGAATTTCATTTTCAGTTTTATATGTTCTACATTTTCCTTTAATCCAATTTAGTGTGATGCTATGTGCAGAGAGGGTATATATAGTCTGAGTTGGTGTAATACAATGGTATGAATGAAATGAAATGAATTGATTTTCTCTATAGATTTCTGTCTTATCATCCCCATGGTTGCCTCCGCGATTGGTGAATTTCTCTTCTCTGTTTAATTCTTAGCTTGCGATCCTCTGTTTATGAGGGGTGATACCCATTCACAGCATTGTTGAAGCAATTACGACTTATCATATTGAGGTTTTTGTTTCAAGTTCACTAAGCAAAAAAAGAAAAAGCTTAGGCATGAGATTTAAAACTGTATATATCTTTGTCTTTGCACCAAAGAGATGACAAATAAATATGGCAAATTTGGGATCTGTTTATGAATTTTGACAACTTGATGTCTTTATTCAGGGATGGGAAAAGGAAGTGCTAGTGGGAATGGAGGTGAAAATCGGGATGCGTATTTGCAGCTAGCAGTTACACTTCTTGCTTCATTTTGTCGTGTTCCTGAGATTGCTGCTTCTAAAGAGATGGTATCCAAAATTCCTCTCATTTTGGAAATTATGTCAGAAGAGTAAGTCTTTGAATGAAATGATTGTTGTTCCTTTCTCCTTTTCTTTTTGTTTCAATGCTTAATGGCAAAGCTCAAGATTGATTATTACTAGTGGTGTAAAAATTGTTATAAATGAGCGATGTATGGAAAATAATTGTTTCTCCTTTATCCTTTTCTTTGATTCAATACTTGATGGCAAAGCTCAAGATTCATTAGCACTAATGGTGTAAAAATTGTTATAAATGAGTGATGGATGGGAAAAAGGGAATGCAGCTCGCCTAGTATTGTGACATGAATAGAAGATAGGAAGCGAGCACATTTATAGAAATTTATGACAACGAAAAACCATCAAAAGTATATTCTCTTAAAGAGTTGAAGTCAATGCAGGAAAGTTTATTTTGTTAGGCATAAATTATCTTTAGAGAAACGTTGGACAATCAGCTACTGCAGATCCTCTTTGTCTGCAGAGTTATCTCTGGCTTGTGGATTAAAAGACCTCTCTATCTTTCCATAGTCGTGTCTCTGTATTATGGTTTGCATAGAATCTTAAACAAAAGGATTTACAACATAAAATAGTCAATTTGTCGAGAAACATGAAAGAGTGGGAGTTTGAGGTTTCAAATTCTGAAGCACTGTTGATGAGGGATTAGTAGACAGCTGTTTGTATTCATTGAAAATATGTGAACATTGCAAGGTGCCAAGGTTAAGTAATAGAGTATGAGAAAATTTGACCTTTGAACTTTTTAAGAAAGTAGGAGCGACACTTACCTTTCCTTGGAACTTTAGATTATTTCCAAGTATTGGAAAGTGCATGTAATGTAACTGCTTTAAAAATCTTATTATGCAGATCAGGCTCATCTCTTATTGAAGGATGCTACGAGGTTTTATTTTTGTTAGCGAATGGGCATGAAGATGGAATCAGGACATTGTGTGAATCTGGAGGGATGAATGTGCTAGCTACTCAAATGCCCACATTGCCAGATGGTATTTAATATAACCTTTTTCAATGATATGTTACTTGTTCAGAAGGCTGTCATTATGATTTCGATTGATTATGGCTGTTTGCATATTTATTACTAGAGTTTAACATATTGGAATAGCAGTACAATCCTTGGGGACATGTGGTCTTTGTACTTTGTAGTTATTAACTACATAATACTCCATAGTTAGCTTGCACCCCTTGTTGTGTACTTTCAAGTTTGTATAAAAGTTGACTTTGGAATATTAGACACTGATTCAACATTCTCAAAACTTGAGTTGTAAAATTATGGTGCAGGTTCCCAGACGATTGAGATTGCCATGAGACTTGCTCATTTGATGATGAGCAGCCTGTCTGCGGACATTATCTATAACAAATACCCATCTGAGCTGTCAGAGATGGTGAGTGTAAAATTGTAAATGGAAGCAATTAAAATTCCTAGTTCATATTATCTACCTTTGTTGGCTTTGGAATGTTGACATTCTTATTACCGTGACATGAAGTTATATTCATTTTGTTATATGTTGCAGGTTGTTTCAATATCAAAACAATTTGCTGTATTGCACAATGCTGTGAAATTTGAAGCACTTCACTTACTGTCGGCATTCCTGTCTTCAGTAAACTCTGTATGCAAGTTTTATTAGTTTACATTTTTTAGTTAACTCTGATATTAGACTTATCAAAAAATGAAAATAAGTAAAAAAGAAGACTCTAATATTAGTATTATATGGTTATTTATGCTCCTTGTAGGATATAAATTATTTTTATCATTTTTTATGGTTGCACCAGAATATTGTCATTCAGTTTGATCATTAGCTTGATTATTATCTATTTCCTAGATGACTGTCCGAAAAAATTCGACTTTGAATGAAATTAAGATCTGGTTTCCAAAGTTATCCACTCAAATCACGGACTTAGGTTGTGTTTGATAAAATTGGTTGTTAAGATCTGAATAATTTAGATATCTGAATGAAAAAATGTTGTTTGATAATTATTTTTTTAAAATGTCTAAATAATATGTTTTTACTATTTTAACCCTTCTTCTTCTTCTTCCCCCATCCGGGCCATCCCCGTCCCCACCCCACCCCTCCCCTCCCCTCCCCTGCCCCACCCACCTCCTCCCTCCTCCCTCCTCCCTCCTCCCCCGCCCCTCATTGAGGGAGTTGAGGGATCACACAGATCCCAACATTGTGGTCATGCTACTCAGTAACAAATCAGATCTTCGCCACCTTGTGACGGTGCCAATGGAGGAGGGGATATCCTTTGCAGAGAGGGAATCACTTTACTTCAGGGAAACTTCTGCGTTGGAAGCTACAAATGTCGACAATGCATTCGCTGAGGTTCTTACTCATATTCATCGAATTGTGAGCAAGAAGGCCATGGATACTGCCGAAAATGGAACTGCTTCTACCATTCCTTTTGTAGGAGAGAAAATTGATGTTGGTAAAGATGTTACAACTATGAAGAGAGTTGGGTGATGTTCAACCTAGGGTTTTGGTCGGCTCTGAAATTGGTTAGAATGGCTAGTTTGTTTTGCTGCATCTCGTTCTATTGACACCATGATTTTCTAAAAAATTCTCAGTAAGTGCCTACTTTAGATTAGAAAATTAGATTATTGAATGATTTGTAGTCAAATGATTAATCTCGCCGGAAAAGAGATTTTTTTGGCCTGAGAAACAGACTGGAGATTGGATTTGGTTTGTTGGTAATATTGAAAATTGATAATATTGAAGAGGATATTTGTGTCTAAAAAATAACAAAGTCATTAAGAGGCATGTTTGAATAATTTAGATTTGATTTTCTATCTCAACCATTTAGAGGCATTAAGAGGTAACCAAAAAACAAACAAACAACATTTATCCTCTTAGCGAATAAGAGGTGGTCTATTAAGACCTCTTAAGAGGTAAACAAACAACACCTTAGTAGTATATGTTCCGCTTAGACAGTATCTTTAAACTTGTTTTCTCATAACATTTGCAGATATGTTTGTACATAATCATGTTATGGTTGCGTAATAACATGGTTGTAAAGTTTAGGTTCAATACAGATATTACAGCAAGTCCCTATGTTCATGATATACTATACTGATTTTTAAATCTTGTGTCAAGGAACCAACATGGTTTCAAGATACCAATGTGTATGGATTATTAGAAGAACTTAAAGATATTTGGGGTTGAGCAGTTTTGAAACCAGGAAAATGGTGCAACTGTAGCCCTTGGGTCATCTAGTTGTTACCGCTTGGAGTAGATAGCAACTTGTTTCTTTTGTTCAACACTTGTTTTCTCTTGATGTTTAGTGAAAACATTTAGGCAATTTTAGTGTAATTTTTTTTTCTCATGAATGCAGGATGCTGTGAGGGCAGATTAAATTATGTTTGAACAATTGTCATTATTTGATCATGGTTGCTGTGCTCAAACTTGAATATATGTTTAACACTTTGCAGCAGCATTGTACCCAATTTGTTTATCAAAAGAAAAGGGATAATACATTTTTTTGTCACTGTACTAGGGTCCGATTTTCATTGTGGATACTGGAACTTTTTTTGTTACAATCGAATAACTGTACTCTAAAAAATTACAAAATGGTCATTATTTTAATTTCCGTCAGAAAAAACAGATGAAATGCTGACTGTGCATATTGGCCGTTATTTTTGCTGACGTGGCCCATTATTTTTGCTGATGTGGAGGGCAGAAATGCTTGGTAAAATTTTTCTTAAAGAAAATGTTGCCCAAAAGTGTGGAACTCTAGACCTCCAAACTAGACCAACTACCTATCATGCTAGAATTTATGTAACACTAATATTTAAATCACCTAGCATTGTTTCTATGCATGTGAAGATGAGATAATACACTTTTTGGTCACTGTACTAGAAATTATAATAATAATAATACTTGTAATAATAATAATAAATTTTAAATAATTAAAGTAATAATAATAATAATTAAAATAATAATTATAATTAAATAATAATATTATAGAATAATAATAATAATAGAATAATATCAATAGAACAATAATAATAATAATTAAAATATAATTATTATTTTAATTAATATTATTACAATTTCTAGTACAGTGACCAAAAAGTGTATTATCTTATCTTCACATGCATAGAAACGATGCTAGGTGGTTTAAATATTAGTGTTACATAAATTCTAGCATGATAGGTAGTTGGTCCAGTGGCTTTTGTTGGAATATAAGATTTCTAGTTTAGAGAGGTCTGGAGTTCAACACTCGTGAGCAACATTTTCTTTAAGAAATTTTTTACCAAACATTTCTGCCCTCCACGTCAGCAAAAATAACGACCAATATGCACAGTCAGCATTCCGTCTGTTTTTTCTGACGGAAATTAAAAATAATGACCATTTTGTAATTTTTGGGAGTACAGTTATTCGATTGTAACAAAAAAAGTTTCGGTAACCACAATGAAAATCGGATCCTAGTACAGTGATCAAAAAGTGTATTATCCCCAAAAGAAAATAAAAAACAGCATTATATCCAAAGGGTTAAACTCTGCATGAAGTATTGTATACTGATTGTGTTTTACCTCTGTGTTGGTAACCCTAACTAATTTTTCTGTTAGTTTTTGTCATTATATTTTATATCACCTTGAATACCAACAATATCACACAAGCACAGATTAATTCTTTTGGCCTTGCAAGGTCACAATTTTGTTATAATACTTCTTGCTAGTGCATTGCTCTAACGTAATAATCTCTTATGCCGATTGCTTGCGATTGGCAGACACCTGTTCGTGATGCTCTCCACTTAATGAAGAACGACGTTTGGTCAACTTATATACGTGTTGGTGTTGTGGACATTTTACAGAATCGCGTAGGTATGTAAACATCATATCAGTTTTTAAATTAAATATTTATTTGGATAGTTTAGGGCATGTATGTTGGCCATTGGATCTTAGGGTCATTTTGTCTTGATGTTCTAAAGAGTTGTTGAAGGGCAAAACTTAATGACTTTTCCATATATTCATTTTATGCTACACTGTTCAATTGCTTCAACTTCATGAATCCCATTATGGATAGGGCCTTTTACATGTTGAGTTTGTACTTGTACAAATTCTTGTACAAGTTCTTGTCTTTTAGTTACGTCTGAATTTTTATCGAACTGCCGAATCTGTGTTTCGATGAATTTCAGTAGTTATATTTTCAGTTTATGCCTCATTTAACTATTAAAAAACTGCAACCACTCACTTGTCTCATGAACTTTATGTTTTCGTATTTTTGTTTGTTTTATTTACTTTTTATATATATTTTTTATTTCTGTTTGAAATATACTCTTATATATTATACTATATTTTTGTCAAGGGCACTTTATCTTAATTATTTTTCTTTTGCTCTGTAGTGTGTGAGGATTTTATTTGAGCAGGGGGAGGCTCAACATAATATTTGTACCGGTAAGTGGCATGGGAAAATTGGAATCAAATTAACCTTCAAAAGTAACATTGCTAAAAGACACCGAAAGCAATTAATCAACAATTAATGACATGTTTTCATACTTACCATTCAACAAAGTTGATAATAACAAAGAACTATATTTGTTAAATTGTGAATCGTATCGGTATCAAAAATCCTAAATTGTATATTGAATCGTACCGTATAATTTGGAAAGACGTGCAAAACACAATAAATATATATTTAAACATATAGAGAACCCATTTTATTTGACAATAAAGTATATTAGCATAAGTGTAATGTTAAAGTAATCAAACGAGCCAATAAACAAATAAACAAATTTTAAATATTAAAATTATAGTTTGAAGGGATTAAACTAAAGGCTAATCAATAGTAACTATTGTTAAAGTAATGTTATCAAGGCACAAGAGAAAAAAAGAATATTTAACTTTAAAGTACAAACTCAATGTGAAATTAATCCCCTCTAGAGCAAAAGGCAACTCAAAAACTATGTATTTATGTCATGTCCCCATATAAGTATGAGAAATTGAGACATGAAAAAAAGGGAAAAAATAAATGGAATCAAAGTCTTTTGAGAAAGATTAGAAATCCTAAAAAAATGTTTGATTTATTATATAGACAGAGTGAACACCTCTTCTAATGGGGAAAAAAGATTTAATCTGTTATTTTAACTCTTTTAAGGTTCACATCGTATCGACCTTATCGTCCTACGTGCAACGTATCGTAAAATGCAGCTCCTTTTCTTCGCTAGCGAGTTTGTATCGAATTGCTCTGTGTAGTAAGATTTTGACAACTAGGCAAAGAACATATACTCTGCAAGTTAACTATGGCTATATTGTTTTTAAGCACATACATAATTTAATGCTTTTCTTGTGGAAGGTTAAGATTTTATTACAAGACAAACAAGATTAATAAAATAAATTCTCTACAACAGTTTTTAAAAATCGTTAGGCCGATCAAGGCGGCGGAGGGGGCGCCTAGGCGGTGCCTAGGCGTTCACTTGGACGGATTAGGTGTTTTCTTAGATGGTCTTATTTATATATTTTTCTATTGTACATACTTGTTATACTATACAAAGCATATAATAGATGGAATTTTTTAAAATTTTAGCTGAAATATTACCAAAAAATAATTTTTAATGCTTAATAAATTTATTTCAAGTATTGTTTGATTTTGTCAAGTGGGGACCTAGCTGCCCAACCAAATTGAGGGGGTAGAGGGCCTAGGCTGGGATTAATCGGTCCTAGGCGGGATTTTTAGAACACTGCACTACAATTGATATGTAAAGCTGTTTTAAGGAATGCTAGTAAAAAGAGCTGTATAATTACTGATGATTAATATAATGAAGATAAAATATATCATATATGATGTGTTGTCACCTTGTAAATAGTAATAATGAATGATAACTAATGTGACAACTTCAATAAGATAGAAGGTTCTAATTCCATGATGCAAATAATAAGCACTAGTATTCAAATTTTATTGAAATATTTATATCTAGGTTCCAGTTCTTATCTACAGAAAAACTATTCATTAAACTGCATGATACAAACATTTTGAACCTTATCTTTTGTAGTGTTTTAAAAATCGCTAGTCGGTCCCAGGTCGGTTGGCTATCGACTAGAGACTAGGGGATTAGTCGGGGATTAATCGGCTAGTCAGATTTTCAATTATTTTTTAAAAATATATATTATCCTTCCTCCTTCATAAGTTATGAGTAAGTAGAATAACACAAGTAACACAAATCATCAAATAAAAACATGAAAACTAAGTAAAACCAAATAGTTTGACACAAGTTCAAAACCAATTAACCAAATGAAACTAAGTAGCACAAAACAATAGTCAATCACTCCTCCTCTTCTCCATATCACTC
Organism: Panax ginseng; assembly: GCA_020205605.1. NCBI lineage: Eukaryota > Viridiplantae > Streptophyta > Magnoliopsida > Apiales > Araliaceae > Panax > Panax ginseng. The sequence goes on from CM035150.1 coordinate 50,594,169, forward strand.
CAAAACTTGCTCTCCATCGGACTCAAACTCATAATCCTCATCTTCCTCTTCGTTGTCATCATCTTCCGACATAAACTCGTCTTCATCTAGTTCTCGCACATTTATACCACTTCTTCTAGGTAGAAGGACCTCATCCGCTCCCATTTTTTCCGATTTTTCCCGACTTGTTCCGATTTTCTCCGACTTGTTCCGACTGGGCGACTTATCCGACTGGGCAACTTTTCCGACTACTCGCCGACTAGAGCCCGACTAAGTTGGCCAGCGACTAAATCAAAGGACTAGGCCCTAGTCGAATCGTTGAGGCTCCGATCCCGACTTAGTCGCCGACTAGTTGGCCGACTAGGCCGACTTTTAGAACACTGATCTTTTGATAGTCTAAACTATCGGGGTGGTTCTACATTGAGTTACTACAGTGCAGGTAATAGGTTACTGTCAACGACTCAACAACTTACTATTCATTCCTTTTTGAGGATGAAAACTATTGTTGTACTGCATGTTTAGGCAAGAAGTTGCATTCCTGAAAAAGCACTTTTCAAAATAGTTTTACTGCCTTGTGTTTTTTTCCTCTTCCTCTACCCGATGGATTTTCCTTGTATCCTCTTATTTCCAATTGTTATCTCACTTTCATTGTATTTGTGTCTTCGCTTAATTTGTCTTGCATTTGTGAAATTGTACCTTCTTTGAAACTGCTCGCGCAGCTTTTGCAAGTTTCACCATTCTTCTTACCATGGAGTTAATGTTTCCATAGTCATTTACTTCCTCATGCTACACCGATTTGTAGGCACATTTTCCTAGCCTCCATAATTGAGAGTAAACAAAATGATGGAGCGAGAATAGGCACATTCAAAGAAAAAATGAGCATGACTTTCATTGTGATGAGTGCAGAGACAGCAGCTAGGATCCACAGTATCCACAGTAAGAGAGTATTTTGCAATGCGATCAAGAGTTTGAAGCTTTTGTAAAATTTTCATCAACATAATAAAGGAGTGGTTGGGTAATTGTAATTTATGCCATATCAACTTGTTTCACTGGACATGAGTTCATGAGTTCTTTTGAATCTGATCGAGTGCCAGATTAGTGTGGCTTCATCACTTATCCGGACGGAATCCCATTGAATTGTGTCCTCGCTGTTGACGTTGAAGTTTTTGCTGAAATTAAAGGATTGTCGAAATTGAATCATGGTGCTGTGATTGCACTGTGGCAATTGTCAGCCATCCTCCGAGAGAATATCCTTAACTTTGGCCTTGGGTCCAAGCCTTGAAAGAAGAATAATAGGGGCAGTCAACGTGTTTGCCCCATTCCCAATCTTGTAGCATATATGTTGGTGTGCAAGGGTTCTCAATTTCAAGACTTTTCTCCATATCTAGGAGCCGTCATTTGGAATTTTAATCATCCAAAAAATTTGGTTTTTGAGCAAATTGGCATGAATCCAAGAAGCCCAAAAGCTAGTGGGTTGGGGTTGAAAAACCTGCCATTAGTGTAACAGAATAAGAGATTTATTTTAATCCAATAAGTTCTTAATGCCAAGACCCCCCCCCTCAGAAGTAGGCAGTGTAATATTATCCCAAGACACTTTCGCTCCAAACTTTGCAAGAGAAGTCCCTTTTCACATATATCTGCATAAAATTTGTTGGATTGCAGATTGCTATCAAAACTCCCTTCGGAAGAATAAAGTGTGCTTGCCCAATAAGATTGTATAGAGAATAACAAAACTTTGATAAGTTGTAGTCTCCCAGAGTAAGAGACTGCAGTTAGTTCACGAGGTAACCCTAGCAGTAATTTTATCAAGAAGAGGAATGTAGTCTTGGTAGGCCACCTTTGAAGAGATAAGAGGAATGCCCATAAATTAATGGGAATAGCACCCAAAGGGTAGTCCACACATTCTTGAATAGCTTCTCTTTCAGCATCCGGAACATTTGCAAGGTAGCAATGGCTCTTAGAAGGATTAGGATACAACCCATAGTAAAGAGAAAATTCGTGAATGTAGGATGCAAAATTTAACCAGAATTCAAATCACCATTGTAGAACACTCAGAGGTCATCTACAAAACATAAATGAGTAATATCATTTGCCTTGGCTCTCCCGTGTGCTTGAAATTTGTGTGACTTGAGCCTTGATGCAGGATCCTTGACAAAACATCCATGGTCAGAACAAATAGGTAATGTGAAAGAGAATCCCCTTGTCTTAATCCTCAACCACTTTTAAAGTACCCACATAAGCTGCCATTAATCTTAACCAAGAACATTGCAGTATAGATGCTAGGACGGATCCAATTTATAAAAGAGGGGGAAATTTGATTAGGTCAAGAGCCTTGAAGAGGAAATCCCAGGATAAAGTGTCAAAAGCCTTGCACAGATCAATTTTGAATGCACATCGAGCAGGGCCAGTCCTTCTGTTATAGCCTCTGAAGAGCTTTTGGGCAATGAGAATATTGTCCCCAATCCTCCTATCTGGGACAAAAGCAGATTGAGCATTAAAGATCAAGGAATGAAGAATAGGTTTAAGTCTAGTAGCAATAATCTTGGAGATGTATTTGTATATGTGGTATTGCAGCAAGAGATAGGCCTATAGTAAGTCATTGATGTGGGATTCGAGCCTTTGGGAACAAGAGCAAGCGCAATAGCATTACTTTCCCTAAGCATACAACCTGTAGCAAAGAAAAATTTCGCAACTTTGGTAAAATCCTCCCCAATAAAATCCCAAGCATGTAAAAAGAAATTGATATTGAATCCATTCGGGCCTGGGCTTTCGTTCTGCTTCATTGATTTAAGTGTACTCAAGATTTCCTCATCCTCCACAGGCTTCATCAATTGACTAAACTGGGAGTAATAACATTTAGCCAATCCAGATCAGCATTGTGGAGATCACTGCTGGAAGTTGTAGCACTAAACAAGTTTTGAAAATAGGAGATAGCAACTTTTTGAACTTCAAAATGCCCTTTGACCATAACTCCATTAGAATCCTCAATTACCAAAATTTTGTTAGAATTCCATCTGCTTTTTGTCACCCTGTTCAAGCCATTGCACCCTAGACTTGTGCTGGGAAAGGATTTCCTCATGGGAGATGGCTCTCCAAAGTTTTTGATGCAAGGATCTTTCTTTAGTTATGAGCTGGGAATGGTCCACTGTGGAAGAGATGGAGGAATCAATAGCTTGGTCCACTGTAGAAGAGATGGAGGAATCAATAGCTTGCTGAATAGTTTGCAGTTCGTGCCTAATAAGCTGGACATTCGAAGATAAGTTCCCATATATGGTTGATGTTAAGGGAGACTAAGGCTTTCTTTACATGCCTTTATTTCTCAGCTAGAATAAACAGAGGATTCCTAGAAATTTGCTTTTTCCAAGATTGGCAATCAAGTCATTGAAGCCTTCCAATTTGAGCATGTAGTTGAAGAACTGAAAAGGATTCCGAGCCTAGGAAAAGCAAGCCCAATCTGAAGAATGAGAGGGGCATGGTCAGATAAGCCCCTAGATCCAACAGAGACACTAGCATTAGTCATATGGTTTAGCCATTCAGCACTACACAAGACTCTATCTAACTTTTTACGTGGGAGAATTATCTTGCCCATTCCACCAAGTGAAGATAGGGCCAGAGGCATGAATGTCATCCACCATGAGATTAGACAGAATTGAAGTCCTGTATCCCAACATCCCAATTTTCCAGACCACCCTCAACCTCCCAAATTTTTTATGACATTAAAGTCCCCCATCAGACACAATTAGAATTGTTAGCAGTTGGAGCCAACCTGACAAGATGAGTCCATAAAGATCTTCTTTTAACAGCAGTGTTAAACCCATAAACAATAGAGACAAAAAATTCCTCTTGCATGCTGAGAGAACAAAGTTTACAATGAATGACCTGGACAGATTTGAACAAGATAGATGTATTCCAAAAGGAGGGCCCACCCAACCCAGATTCTACCATTCGAATGACATTCATAATTAAATTCCCAACTCCAATTCTTACATATTGATTTAGATATAGATTTAGCCTTGGAGCATTTAACGGCCAACAAAAGAAATTTTGTTATCTACCAAAAAGGACTTAATATCAGCCTGCTTAGGCTTCTTATTTAGGCCCCTAATATTATAAGAACATAGCACAACCATAAAACAAGAAAAGATTAATTTTGGGATCCACCCCCAATTGAAAATAGCAGTGGCAGTTTACCTGCTTTCCTTTCGGTCAGCGGCCCCTTTCCGCCGACTCTTCAGGGGACTTCTCAGTCCAAATCAACAATGAAAGCCAAAGAATTCAGTCTATTCTCATCCAGACGTTCACATACCCTCACACCGCTGGTCAAGTCGAACCAAAGCACTGAAGCACTTACTTACGTTTCTGTTCAAGATACCTCCGCATCTCATTGACAAATTGAGGAAAGTGCGAAGAGTTCCCCTTTTCGATAGTCAGTACCGTGTAGAGCCCGTCGAGATATAAACGGTGCTTCTCCGGCTCCACTCCAAGTTTGGAACATAAATCGTCACATACTATTTCTGTGACGGCTAACCAATCCTTCTTGGAGGGGAACGAGGGAAAGGGTGGTCGACCTCGGCGTGCAGGAACTCCGAAATGCCCTTCTTGATCTTTCGGATTTGGAGTATGCGATACGCCGCATCTTCCTCCTTCCTCTTCCCCTTCCCCTCGTCGTCATCATCTGCGTTGTACCCACCAGCACCCGCACTGGTTGTAGCAACGACTTTTTTTCTCCTTTCTCTTAGTCTCTTCCATTAGAAAGATTACAGATAACATAAGAAAGAGTACTAAGAACAATTCATCATATCGACCGTCCATTTGAAAATGAGTGTAAAAGTTGCTAATTCTACTTTCTAATAGAGTCGTTAGTTCCGCAGCATCACAAGGAGAAATTGTGAGGAATAGCCATTCTAGAACAATCATTTGGTTTGGTTCATTCTTTGACTGCTCCGCTCCCCCCCAAAAATGAAGAGAGAATCTTGCTCTCCTAATTCAGAAAGACTGATATTTTTGGTTGGCTTTTTCCAACGAAACTAAGCATTTTTTTCTTTATCATTCGGAAGAAGGCATTAGCATTAGAAAGACTACATAGGCATTCCGGGCCGACTACAAGACTACGACTACAATACAAGTCATGAGCGATAGCGAAGCCAAGCCGGATAGGCTTTTTTATGTCGAAAGCCCCAAAACTAGCTATCTTATAGCAAACAACTAACACAAGCCTACTCAACTAATCTCATAAGTAAAGGCCTGTTCGCATCGCAACTAATAGAAAAAACAACTACTAGACTAGACTAGTAGTTGAGTGCAAGGGTCTTACCACCTTCTTGATTGACTAGCACTGCCTTGTTCTTTATCTGATCTGTTTTTATTCTTCAGTTCCCTGCCCTCTTTTTCATCAACCAGCTTCAATTTAGAGACCATAGGGCTAGGCTTTGGGGTACCATCGCGGTCAGAGGTCTCCATATCCTCAGTGGGTGAGGCAAGAGATTGAAAAGCATTGGCATTCCCAACATTTGAAATATCAACAGATTTTCCTTTGTCCTTAAGAGAGTGCTTTGGCCAAATGTAAATATTTTAATGTATTAGACAGTTTGATCTTTGATTATTGCTTAGCATGTGGTTTGTTGAAACATGTTGATATGAGCCCGGGCCTGCATTTGACAACAGTTATCTTGAGTTATGGTACTGATTTTTTCTTTGTATAAAGAAAATGTTACATATTATTTCTTAGCAATTATAGCCACACAGTATATTGCAATTAGATGATTTATTGGATATATAGTCTATTATTGATCTACTGTATTTGATATAAATTGGGTTTCAAATTCATAAGAGACTTTTAAGAGTGTCGTGTCATATGCTAAGAGTGAAGCAGAAGTTTTACTCTTTGTTACTCAATGAGAGCCATATTTCTTTTTTCTTTTCTTTTTTTTGGGTAGGATATATAAGTCAAAGAATTTAGTCGAACTTCTGCATTGCTTAAAATTTGTCTGTCGATAATGTTTTCCTTTTTATGTTAACTTCTTATTTCCAGCCATGCAGTTCCGGGAAGAAGCTTGCTGACACCTACATTTGTATCATCTAATGTGCAGCACCTTCTGAAAAGCTTCACGCTCTTATTCTGGCGGAGTCTGTTATATCTATTGTTGGTAAAGAATGGCTTGTTGGTCAGATGAACTTACCTACCACGCAAAACAGCGTCCCGGCTGATAGGTAGGCAACTGTTGTAGTGGTGGATTTTTCTTTTCATTTGTCCTTGGTACTCGACAACGTTAATTTCTTTCTTGTTTCTCCAGGTGTATATTGCTTGTTTTAGAGTCATCGAGGATTGAGATTGCTGTTCTTCTTAATGAGCTGGCGTATTTGAAATATGAAGCTTCTAAGAGTTCATCAGATGTCGACACCATTCGTTTGAAGCAAAGGAATCTTTCTGTAGCTTTTTCTTTAGTGGAAATGATAATAAAGCTAATTGCAAGTGTTGCTGAAGATGAAGGTATATAATCTTCTCTAGATTTACTGGCATGTGAGATCTATCCTCTTATTTTTTTGGTTTAAAAAGGAAATAATTTTACCCACTCAAGCTATACTTTGTTTAAAGAGTTGGACAGAAGATCACTAGGACTAATCATTTGGGGTTTTGCAATAACAAAATGCAATTCTCTCACTCCAGTAAAATCAAGAACATTGGACTATAGACTTGCTTACTTGTACTGAGTTGCAAATTGATTTCACATATTGTATATCACATATTTTCTGTTCTTTGAAAATTGATTTCTTTAGGGTGTGTTAGTTTGGATTCAATTCAGATTTTTGCCTATTTTGACTATTCACTAAACATTTTGATTGTTGAAACAATTTGAAAAACTACTTGGATTCGCTGATCTGAAATTGCTGAAAGAAGTCGAGTAAGCATGAAAACTGTTTGGATTATATTTCTTTATTTTCTTTGGCCAAGTTAAATTACTTAGAGGTAATGTATTTCTTTGAATTCTCTTATTTGTAGCCACTGAAAGTATCTGTATAGTCCATTTTATTATATATCTCTGAAAAATTTTGCTCAGAGGCACGTAGTTATGTACATAATTTGCGCTACTGAAATTACTCTCCCCTTACTGAACATTGTATACACATGTTGGTGTTTTAAGTTTAATTTGCCTGGAGTTGTAAGGGCCTTCAATATATATTTTGCTTTTGCTTTCCTTTTATTGGATAATAATTCTCTTTATGGGATTGCATACAGGTGGTGTTATTAGTGAAAGCACTTTTACAAAGATCATCTCTGGGCTTAACGAGACAACTGGTGTCATCCTAGAGTATTTACAGGATGCCAAGGTAAAAAATTGATGCAAGTTCCCACTGTTATTATAGAATTTTGTATTAATAATCATGATTCTGTAGGTTCATGGACAGAGAAAAGGAGATGATCTTCTTGCTTCAGTGCGTATAATTGGGAGGTATTATTGCATGCACTATCTTTTAATGTTTTACTTAACCCTTAATAGCTTTGTATAAAATCAAGTATAGTATTAGTTGCATTAATTTTGCTATTATCTTTCGACATAAGTAGTAGATTTTTAATCATGCATGTCTTCTTCTCTATTAAGGAGATAAAAGGCAGAGAAAATTATCTGATCAAAAAAAGAATTTATTCTTTCTTCTTCTTCTTCCAGAAAGGGATCAAGCTCCTTTACCTAGGATATCTCTTCTGTCTCTTCTCACTTCCTCCCCTCAACAGTACCTTTTGTGATGAAATGGGGAAGGTAGGTACTTCCCTCATCATTCTCTTTGTTTAAAGCAAAATTTCCTCCTTTTCTTCTTTCAATACAGAAAAGGATCAAGTTCCTTTATTTAGGATATCTCTTCTGTCTCTTCTCACTTTCTCCATTCCACAGTTTCCTTTGTTTCTCCGAAACATACCATACATCTCTTTCTATCCTATATGCATTACCCGATATATGCTTGGGCATTTTGTGTGCTAGATATTCCACCAATGGAAAAAAAAAATGTACCAATGTATAATTATGTGGCACCTTGACTTTGGATTGTTCATCAATTTAAAGTTGAACCTGTTACACATAATTTCATATCGATCATTATCTCTTACAGAAACAAAATTGTATTTATACTATAGCTTTTACTCAACCGTTATTGGTTTTGACCTTGTAATTTACTACTGGCAATATGATGCTCTGCAATTTAGTTATTTGTTTACCAAACTTCATCGTAGCTCTAACATGTCTGTATACTTCTTCCTAGGCAAGTAATACAATTACACCTATATTCCAACCAGGCTCGACTCTGAATGTGCCTCAGACCTCACCGATTTAGTTGTTGATGGTTTCTCAAAATGATATTGTATCTGCTGGGATTCTCAACTCTTGTCTATCACCCAAGGATACAATGAAAGAAAATGAGTTATATTAGAAAGTCAAACTATAAATTAATGTTTTGGCAAGTGGCTTATGATGTTAAATTTCTAATGGTGCTAACTGCCTGACTCCAACCCCAAGGACCCTAATGTTTGAAGAGAAGAAATATCCATAATCCTCTCTATTATACCGATGATATGCTATGTAGAATGTTCTGTCAGAGCATTAAAAACTTCAGCGAATTTTTTATTTTTCTTATTTGTTTACTTGATAAAAGAAGAAGTTTAGTAGTTAAGAAAGAGAAGATAATACATGAGTCAAGGAGGGCGAGACATCCTCCAGTCATAAAAGAAAGAAAGACAAAAATGCCCTAATAAATACTAATACAAAAATATGATACGGTAAAAAGTAATATTTCTAGCATCTTATTTCTCTTTTGGTTCAGTTATCTTGCAGAAGCACCCGTTGCGTGCAAAGAAAAAGTTATAGAGCTTCTAGATTTTATGCTTTTGATTGAAGGTGAAGATGAACCAAGGTTTGATTTTTTGGCAGCATTTGCAGTAATTATGGCGTGGATTTATAATTTTGTTCGACTCTTTTAGGTGTAACTTAGGGGCTAACGTCTTTCATTTACTTTTTAAATGGTAGCCCTTTTTACTCCATCTGCTTCATGCTTCCTATGTTATGCCAAATGATGATGGAAGTTGATGGATGCCAGGTTGTGGCTTCTTCTGGATCATATAAAGCTGTAAGTCTATATTTGTTTGATGCTCGCCTTTTATGACATCGTACTAGTTATATGAATTCTCATTGTGATTCGCTCATGTCTTTCCTGAATTTTTGGCAACTTTCTTTTTGATATAATCGCCTCAGATGGAAATCAAAAGCAGAAAGCAATGACTATAGTGATGATACAGTATGTGTTGATCTTTTTCTAATATCTATACATATTAATATTGAAGTTACCGACTGCCTGCAGGTTGTGGAGTGCCTCATTAAATTGATTGGGCTTACTGGCAATAAGGTTGAGGATACCGGTTCAATATTTTTAGCATGTGATACACTTCTGAATCTTCTGTTAAAGGTAGTGTCAATTTTTATAGTATCTCAGCAAATCACTAGTTTGATTTTAATAGTGCTGCTAACTCGTTTTGTTTTCCTAATGAATAGAAAGAAAAAATCGGAGTTCCTTTGGATTATTCTGATTTTGTTAAACTCTTGGGAACATTGTCACACTGGACAGGTAACCATTCAGTCCATGCTACAGTTTTTATTTTTTTTCTTTATGTATGTTTACATTATCTTTTGCTTGTAACAGAATGTAAAAGTTGGTTAGTTTTTAGCATGATTTACCCAAAATGTTTTGATTCATTCCATATCGGTCTGCCTTTGTCTACAAATAACATAAATGTTCATACGAGTATCCCTGTCAGTCTTGGAGCATTCTTTTAATGGATTTTCATTTTCTCAATAATAAGTATTCATGAATTGCCCATGAGTAGAATGTTCTGAGTTTTTTTTTTAATGAAATTGGCGCTCATTAGCATGTTTCCTTTGATGCATACAGCACTGGTCCTTTGTAATCTAGAATGCCTATTGCCTTGAGCAGGGGCAAAGAAGTATATGAGCAGTGCGTTTGAAAAAAAATTATATTGTCGAGGTGTCTTCAGAGCATTTATATGAAGATATTTTAAATGTTACATAAATGTTTATATTATTTGTAAGCGTGAAAGAATTCTACAAAGAGTACAATTAAGACATGTCCTTTTAGTTAGGTGATTTAGAATCCCAGTTTTTTATGCATCAATTTAAAAATCGTGGATTATTTCAAACTAGAAAATTCAACAGAATGGATTCATTTGGATTTTGATCTGTATGCTATAACATGTGGATTCCTGGGCAGACTAATCCTTTATTGTTTTACGCGAAATACGCATCCTAGTTAGAATATAAGGTTTCCTTGCTCTGGTCTATTTAAACAGAGAATGTTCAGTAAAACAGTATTTGCGTTTTTAACTCTTTGCAGCTCCTGTTACTCTGGTCTAGTGGTCTTAAAACAGTTTTCTTTTGACGAGTTGGGTGGGGTTCATCTTGGATTTGCATGAAATATCCTTTTTCATATGGGAACTGGTAGCACAACTATCTGTAGATGCACCAAAGAGAAAAGGATGCCTACTGGATAAAATCTTTTTATCCATGTTGCACTGATGCAAGTGCAATATGCAATGTCCTGAAATCTTGGCCCCATACTTGATTTTGGTTGGGAAAAACTCGCATTATGTGAAATGCTTCAGTCACTTTTATATCTATAATTCTACATTTATATTTTCCTTGCAAAAAAATCTTTTGATAGCATTTGTAACCTTATGAAGTTGTTGGATCTGTTAATTAGAGAATATTGGTGACTACTCCATTATTATGATGGCTTCAAGTATTTGTGCCTTGATTCTTGACTTCACATCTGAGGATGCTGTTCAATGTCATCCGGACTTTGACAGTAGCACGCTAACTGGTCTCTCTCACCTCATCAGGAGAAGTTTAACTACACATGGTCAGGTAATGTCTCTGAACTTTTTACTCATGTATGTTGATTTGCTAAACTGAAGGGATAAAGCCGCAACAGTTGATTAGACATTATCAGTGTGACCCAAGGAAAGAGAGAAGGTAGGGGGTGTTGTTAGAAAGTGAGCACCTGTTTTTATTTTTATTTTGGTTGAAGAAGTGAGCCTAAATTGAATTAATAAACTTTTGTATATAAATAATTGTTGTAGAGGTGTATAATTGAGTAGTAGGAAAATGTGTTAGAATTTCCTCTTAATTACTTTTTACCAGATACAATTTTGCTTGCTTTGGGATTTTGAGATATTTTTTAAATTTAAATCTAGTGAACTATCTTTCGACTTAAATACAAGCTTTGCCACTGGTTGGATGAGATAAGGGTTGGCCTTCTGGATGCCGTATTGTTCAGTTCTGTTTCTTCTTTAATTATAGGTCAGGCCTGTTTTTGTAGCACGTAAATCTCGATTAGTTATGTAGTACTCTTGTTACTAATCAACTCTCCAAATTCAATCAGGATGCAATGTCCGGGGATGCTAAATCCGAAGCAGATCTCTATGAGATAGTTCTCTCAGGTATACTAAATGGATGTCTATTATCACTTGAAGCATTTTATTTTTCTTGTTGGTTTCTTTTTCCTCGATCTAATTTTCACAAAATGATTAAAAAGTTGTTTCGCTGATATATTATCTAAATTGGGTATAGGATATTCTCGTTGGGCTGAGCGGTTCCCCCATATCAAAGCTGCAGTTGAGAAATAATCAGACTTTCCTAAGTTATTGCACTTGGCCCATTAGGAATCCATCTTTAGTTGACGAAAGCATCTTATATTCAAAGGGATTGATTACTCAGCTGAACTAAAGACATGCAGTCGAGAAATTCTCCAAGTTTTGTAACCATCTCTCGTTTAGTGCTACCAAAAAGATGAATTACCAGATTATTATGCTTTTGAAAGGGATGGAGATCGAAGAAATTATCCCCAAGTTTATAAATTTATCTCCTAACCGAGTCCCGAAAAAACCCAGATCATATTATCCTGCTCTTAGCCAGTAATTCTACCCCTTCCCTGGTAAGCTTCTTTGTGAAGTGAGATTTAAATATACATACCGACTTTTCAAAGCATGTCCTCCTGTAAGATTCAATGTCAGAAAGATTGTGATGTAATACAAAAATATTGGACGTCTCTTTATGCAACTCTTCACAACTTAAGCATTTTGACCTGTAATACAAAATAGTTACAACATTTATTTTATTCGAGACTCAGTTGGCTTAGAGTGCATTTTTGTTTAGCCCTTTGATGGTATGTTATTTTCTGATGAAGAAATATTACAGTGAATGGTGTACAAGATATTGCAGATGTAGAATAACATCTCGTTCCAGGAAACCCTTGGCATTTTTGTTAATCATTCAAGTAGGATATATGAGAAAAATATTCATTTTCATTTGGCGGATGATATTATCATAGCAGAAATTATGTTGTTAAGAGTAACAAGAGTCGTTTAATATATTAAGTACGATTTTAAAATTTCAAAAGTATTGTTTTTTTTTTGAAAAGGTAATATTTTATTAACATATATCAGAGGTCAACACATCAACAAGAAAAGAGGGAGGAGATTGACCCCAAACCTCTTGATCAGACTTAGAACTGGCTGCTCGTGCAAGAGCATGCGTTACCTGGTTTGCTGATCTTCTTGCAAACACAAATTGACAACTACCAATGTCCCTGGCTAGGGATTTACAATCTTCCACTATTAAGCCAAAGTAAGAAAAATTCTCCTAAGCACATATAATTGCTTGGATCACCAACTGTGCATCAGATTCCAAAATCACATTATTGAGTCCCAAGGTCTTCAACCAGCTTAACGCCTAACCAACACCAATTGCTTCCACAATTGTAGCATCCAACATACCATCAACTATACCATTCTTGACTGTCAACATGGACCCTTCAACATTCCTTACCACACTGCCATAACCAATAGGCCTAGTGTGACCAAAAAGAGCTGCATCAACATTACATTTATATGTACATGTAGCTGGCTTCTTCCCAGTTGAGTTAACATCAACAGCCCGTGCTTCACTATGACTGGTAATAACCTGAGCGTTCCTCCACTGCTCATGCAATGAATATGCCATATAAATCACTTGCCCTTCTTGAATTCTGCGATGACGCCAAACCCGATCATTCCTACTGTTCCAGAGGCCCCATGCAACCATCGCAGCCATACTAGCCTCTTCTCGATTTCTACTAGAAAGCACACGTGTCCACCAATCACCAAAACTCTCCTCAGACCCACTGTTATCACCTATCCAAGATAAAACTCCAAACATCTCTAGAACACCGCATCAGGACATGTAACGCATCTTCTGGACTGTTATTACACATTGGGCACATATCATTGACATTAACACGTTTCTTCCTCAGATCTCTCATGGTGGGTAAACTATTTGTGCACGCTCGCCAAAGGAAGTGTTTCACTTTTACTGAAACATTTAGAGCCCATAACTTGCGCCACATGTTGGAGTTATCATGTTGTGTCGCACCCATGCTATTGAGCATTAGAGTGTGATAGCCACTTTTAATCGTATAGATGCCTTGTCTTTCTCTGTACCAACTCCAGTAATCTGACTTCGCCCTACGACTCAAGGGAATCTCAAGAATGAGCCTCTTGTCCCGTAATGAGAAGAGATCATTCAAAATATCCAAATTCCAGCAACTCTCTTCTACACAGTATAAAGACTGAACAGTTATCTCTTCCATCCCCTGAGGTATAGCAGTTTCAATATAAGGGTGATTATCATCTGGAAGCCAAGGATATGACCATACTTTCACTTGACTGCATGTACCAATCCTCCTCCTGTGCTGCCAGAACACTCCTCCATACATAGATAGGATTCAGACCAATTTGGGCATCCAAATAAGTTCTCTTAGGAAAATAACGTGCTTTGAACACCTTACTCATCAATGAATTGGGTTCTGTAAGTAAACGCCACCCTTCTTTACCTAGCATTGCAATATTGAATGCATGCAATTTACGAAATCCCATACCTCCCATGTTTATTAACACAAAGCTTATCCCACGCCATCCAAATTGATATTTCTTCTTCCCAAACCATGTTTGCCCCAGTAAAAGGAGTTCATCATCTTCTCTAACTCAACACATAGTAGAGACGGAATCAAAAACACACTCATCACATATAAGGGTAGCGATTGGACCACAATTTTTAGAAGCACTTCCTTTCCTGCTCTACATATCAACTTATTCCTCCAACCCTGCATCTACTGCCAAGCTTTATCTTTAACAAAAGAAAAAATTGTCGTTTTATTCCTTTCCATTAAAGAGGGTAGTCCCAGATACTTCCCATGGTCTTCAATTCTACCCACCCGTAAAAAGGCACAAATACTCCTATCAAACTAGAAGACATATTAGAGCTAAAAGAAACCGACGATTTTTGATAATTAATCATTTTCCTATATGCCTTCTCATATACGTTCAAACAATCTTTAATCTTCTCACACTCCTTCATATTAGCTCAGAAGAACAAAAAGTTGTCATCCGCAAAAAATAAATGAGAAATCACAGGAGCTGTCCTAGAAACTTTACATCCATGTATAAAACCTCTAGCACAATAGTCACTTAGCAAAGAAGACAACCCTTCCGCACATAAAAGAAACAAATACGGAGATAGAGGATCTTCTTATCACAAACCACGACTCGGAAGTCAGAATAATCGGTCCCAACTAGTGTCCATCCTGCACCACCGAGTACTCCACAGTTGTAACACAAAGCATAATAAGATCCACCCACCTCCTATCAAAATCAAGATGAATCATCATATTCTTGCGAAAGTCCCACTTAATCCTATCATAGCCTTGGACATATCAATTTTAAGTGTTGCCAAACCATGTTTCCCCTGTCGCTTCCGTTTCAAAAAATGCCCAATCTCAAAGGCTACCATCACATTGTCAGTGATCAATCTCCTGGAACAAAGGCACTCTGTGATTCTGATACAATCGAGGGAAGTACTCGCTTCAATCTATTAGATATGGCCTTTGACATAATTTTATAAATAACATTACACAAAGCTATCGACCGAAGATCCTCCATCCTCTCCGAAATTTTTGTCTTAGGGATAAGAACAATGGAAATCACATTGATTCTCGGAGGAAGTTGCTGGTTATTTAGGAACCCCAAGCATGAACGAGTAACATCATCTCCTACCACATCCAAATAATTTTGGAAAAAATCAGGGTTCATCTTGTCAGGACCCGGAGCTTTATCTGGGTTCATAGAAAAGATAGCCTCCTTAATATCACAAGCTTCAAATGGTTGTAGCAACTCATGATTCTGGGCCTCAGATACTTTGTTTTTAACTATACCGTAAATATCATTGCCATCACTTCCCCGAGAAGTAAATATATCCTTGAAATAACTAACAATAACATTATCAAGACCATGGCCCCACGTGTACCATCTATCATGCTCATCCCTCAATTTAGCAATAGAATTCTTCTGCCGTCGCGTTGTTGCATATTGATGAAAATATTTGGTATTAGAATCACCACTTGTAAGACCCCGAATTTTATGAAATGAAAGTATTCAATTTTTTTATAATTATTATTTTATTTCGTAAATGGTTAAATTGATAAAAGTTTAAAGTTAAGGGTGATATGTGATTTTTTTTTGCAAAATAAGCAAGTTGTTATATAATATTCGATTGGTCGGGGAATATTCATTTTAACAGAGAATATTTGTACAACGACACAATCATTGGTGAACCCCACAACAGAATTATTGTCGGAGTTAGAAAACGACAAAATTATCTTTTTATAAAAATAATGGCGGAAGTTTTACAGTTAACTGTTGAAACACCCGGTGTTAAAAGTACAGTAATACTCGTGTTTGCATAGTAGCACACGGTATTGATTATTGATGCTTACGTGAGAAGTCACTCAGTTTTGTTCAATATTGCTACAATAATTGCTACATAGTGTTTGCATAGTAAATCTTTTTATATAAAACAGAATACTTTTATAAAGTTATTTGTTTTATTAGATTTTAAATAGAATATATTATATTTTATTATGCATAGTGTTTGCATAGTAAAAAACTTTTTATATAAAACAGAATACTTTTTATAAAGTTTTGTTTTATTTGATTATAAATAGAATATAATATATTTTATTGCATAGTACAACATAGTATCCTTTCCATTCTCCTATAAATAGGATGCTTAGTTAGAATTGAAAATCACACCAGAAGTTCAGAGAATTCTTCTTCTATAATCTTGAGCATATTTCTTTAAAGTTTTAAGAAGCTTTGAGCGTAGAAAACAGTATAAGTTTTCTTCAAGAATATCCTCGCCCTACCAGTCGGAATACTCTTCTTTCTAAGGCAAGGGTATTATTTCTTTCGTATTCATGAAGAGAATTATTTTCTTTCAATACTCGTAAGAGGTATTATTTCTTTCGTATTCATGAAGATAATTATTTTCTTTCAATACTCGTAAGGGGTATTATTCTTTCATATTCATGGAGATATTTTTTTCAATACTTGTAAGGGTTGTTATTCCATTCTTTATTATTATGTTGGAATAATCTGTCTATGCGAAGTATCGCATACATGGTGAAATTCTTCTATTATTCCATTCTTTATTATTACATTGGAATAACTTTCATGCATGCTTGATCTATCGCATGCACCGTGAAATCTGTTGTTATTCCATTCTTTATTATTACATTGGAATAACTTTTATGTCATCTTGATCTATCGCATGCACAGTAAATTTCTGTTGTTATTCCATTCTTTATTATTGTGTTGGAACATCCTGTCTGTGCGGATTACGCATGACCTGGTTCCATTTTTTATTATTTTGTTGGGAATAACCCGTATGTGCGGTCTATCGCATGCATGGTGAATTCTTCCATTATTCCATTCTTTATTATTACATTGAAATAATCATCATGTGGATTCTTTGCATGGCGGGCGAAAATCCATTTGTAGTTTGTAATTTTTCTGACCCTCAACAATTCTGGAAAAATTTGAAATGATAATTTGATGAGTTTTCTATATTGTGTCCAAAAATGGCGATTTTTGGATGTATAGATTAAGAGTTATGAAATTTACGGGGAAAGACTACTTTAAAAGTAAACCCTTATAACTCCTTGTGGTTAACTCCAAAATTGGTGAAATTTTTATTGGGAGTACATGCATATAACAGAAGTATACCGTGTAAATTTTGGAATATTTGGACAAAAGTACAGTTTATAAAAAATGTCTAAATATTCGGCAGTTTTGGCCATATGAAAAATAGTAAATGAATTTTTAAAATTCTAAGAAAAATATATGTTTAATATGAGACTATATTCTGCTAAATTCCAGAAAAGAAATATTTTTGGGACTGATTTGATATTTTTCATGAAAATGAAGTAATTATGAGTAAATGAATTAAATATGTAATGTGAAGTAACAAAATTGGAAAATAGAATTTTTTGGCTTGGAAATCTTATATAAGGTATATGCAGATTTGTGATGAGAGTTTTGGTTATTGATGATGAAATCTTATGAGTTTGGCATTTTAGGATGATTAAATGCATTAATTAGTAAAGTGTAAACAATTAAAATAAATTGTTTATAAGTTTAAGAAATGATTAAAATATTGTTATAATATTAATGATATTAGATTATGAGATTATTAAGTGATTGATAACATTTGGTTATTATTGAACGCTGGATAAATTGTATTATAAGTGTTTAATATTTATCTTTTATCTCATTTGATTGAATTCTTATATCATTGTCATCATCCTCATGTTTATAATATGTTGAAAGTCATCTGTGGCCTGTAGTGCATAGATGGACTTGGTATGATTATGACTAGGGATTATTCGGTATAATCATGACCGTAATGTTACAAATGATGTGGTAAAATCCTCATTGGCCGTAGTGCATTGATGGACAGTTTTTGGTATGATTATGGCCATGGATTCTCTTCGGCCAAGGGTTCAAAGATGAATTGTTTTATGGCATGATCATGACCGTTAATGAAAACACAATTATCTTTGGCCCGTAGTGCATAGATAATTCGTGGTCGTGATACTAATTAATATCCTTGGCCTGTAGTGCAGGGATGATTCGATGATCTGGATTAATTATTGAGGTGAGTCTCAGCGATGAAATATTAATTCATGGATGTGATAATAATGAATCTCCTTGGCCTGTAGTGCAGGGATGATTCGATGATGTGGATTAATTATTGAGCTGAGTCTCAGCGATGAAATATTAATTCATGGATGTGATAATAATGAATGTCCTTGGCCGTAGTGCATGGATAATTCGGTGATGTGGATTATTTAATTGAGCGGAGTCTCAGCGTTAAAATATTGATAATAGACTTTTAATTCGTAGAAGATAGTAGATATCATGCTCTACTTGACTCTTCTAAAATACAGTTGCATGACTTTAGCCTGTAGTGCAAGGATGAACTGTTAATGAATATCTTTGGCCCATAGTGGAAAGATGAATTTATTAGTATGATTATGGACATTGTAGACACTCGAAATTTTCTGTACTACTGTTACTAACATTGCAGGATGACAAATTCGTCTTTTAAGAGAGAACCCTGAAAGACAATCCAAATCCGTACCAGATACTACCGGAAGTTCAGCATCAACCCCGGATCGCAATCTGGGAGTAACAAATCCAACCTCGGAGATAACCCCGAGACCTGCAGATACAATATCGGAACACACACCGGAGAAGACCGATTAATCTCAGAGACAACCCCGAGGTATCCAGTCTCAGTCCCAACCATGGGAATAGCCACCAACCTTGGTGATATCCCCAAGGAATGCAGTTTCAGCGATAACCCCGGAAATGCTTGTTTCAAATGCGACCAGCTTCAATCTCGGCGCTCACAATGAGATACAATGTACCAACCCGGCAATAACATCGGGAAGATAGGCACGCCTCAAAGATAACAATGAGGACCTTCAACAATTATAGCAGTCCAATCTCAGCGAAGTCTGAGCAACGTCTGCTTTATCAGCCCAATCCGGCTATAACACCGGTGAGGGGAAACATCGTCATCTCGTCAAACACAATGCCACATCACGTCTCTACGCAACGATGTCCCACAAGGCTAGTCAATCCCGAGTGACTATTGTGCGGGTTAACGGATGAAAGTTGAAGCTTGAAGACCGGAGGGCATCGTCCCATCTTCAATGACTTCGCACAAACTCTAATCCCATGCCATCGTACAACTCTCGACAACGGCGGTCCGAAATAGGTCCTGTATACCTCAAACGGATGCCCGAATTGCACTTCTAAAAATTCGAGTGGACATTATAGTGCCTGAGTGCACGTACTTCGAGATGACCCGACCCGACAAACTGGTGGCAGGCCGACCCGCTTTCGCGGTACACTGGCTCGCCCAGCAGTACACCTATGACTCATATGCCTATAAATAGAGGGCTTGGGGTGCTGATTTTGAAGAGAAAAAAGACGGGGAAACCCTGCACAATTCGCTCTGCACTTGCCCATACAGTGTATTTCCCACTTTCCAACACTTGTGAGCTCATATATAGTCTCTTTTGTACCCACAAAAGCTAGTGTTTACCCACTCTAAAGATATAGAAGCCTTTTTTATCAGTCAGCTGTAAGCCTTCTCACACACTTTAGAGTCTTTCTCTTCATCTTTGCACACACCCTTCTAAACGTTGAGAGTCGTGTTGCTTCCTTTTGCCCGGACTTCGGTCCGTGGTTTCATTCCAGTATGTATATATATATATATTATATACATATACTTATATATATTGACTAACATTATCGAGTTATGCCTCGATTGAGCCTGAACTTTGATGCAGAGTGTTTACTTGCTTTTTATATATATATATATATATATATATATATATATATTTATATATATGAAGCGTGTGTCGAACTTTGTTCGATGAGCCTGAACTTGATGCAGAGTGTTTATTGCTTTAATATATATATATACATTTATATATATTAGCGTATGTCGGACTACATTCGATGAGCACAGATTTTATATCAGGTGCGTTTACTCGCTTTTTATATATATATATACTTATATATATGAGCGTGGTCGAACTACATTTCGATGAGTCTCCGGATTTTACACCGGTGCATTTATCGCTTTTATATATATATATATTTTCGTCCGCTGGAGTTTTCTTCGTGGCGCGTTGATCGCTTTTCTGACTTTATTTACGTTTTGTTCGCTTTAGAGTTTCTTAGTGGCGGTTGATAGCTTTTTAATGACTTTATTTACATTTCGATCCCCATGGAGGTGCTTCGTGGTTGGTGATCATGTTCATATATATATATATATATATATATATATATATATATATATATATTTACCGCTTTATATATATATACCTGCTTACTGCTTTCATATAAATTGCGGCATTCTGTGAGCCTAGGAATCATGTGATCACAGATTCACCCCATTGGATCTAGATTCGGTTCCCGTGATGGACATTTTTCAGCTATAAGCAGCTTGTAAATTATTCTGCGATATCTGAATTTCCTCAGATGGTTTCCATACCCACGAGAAAGTCGGCATTATTTTTGTATATATTATTTTCGCACGGATGCCTCTCATCCGTCAAATAAAATCAATCAAGCCGATCACTTAATAAAATGGGAGTGTAAAAGGTCTCAATTCCTATTGAGCATCAGGGTTTGAAAAACCTCTTTTATAAAACATCGCTGCCATATCTTGCTAAAAAACTGAATTTTTACATAAATTCAAACCCTGTGTATATAGGTTCGAACGAGGCCTCGCACAACTTCCATACAACAGCACATTGACCCATACACACACACACACACATTCAGATAATAGTTTCTTGAAAAGAGGCAGTCACCGTGGTAACACGGATGTCGGGGGGTGTCTAACACCTTCCCCCCGCATAACCAAGTCCCCGGACCCTAAACGAATCTCGATTTCACCGACCCGTATATCAGTGTCACACCACTGGGTCAATGTGCAAACCTTTTCTCGGTTGTGTTGGTACAACCATTTAAAACACCAACTGGCGACTCTTAACAGTCCCATCGTCGACATCATACATGTCGGACCTTTTTCACTTGTTTTTTCAAACAAATCTCACCTAAAATGAGAACACCAAAGAACAAGTAATGGAAAGGGACACACAAAAATTCCGACGTCGATAGGTGGATGTTAAATTTACATTGGATGAATGTGTACGAATGCATGTCTTGATTTCACTTAGTGCTTCGCATCATATCTGCGTGTGATGTTAGTGCTTCGCACTATAAACTGCTTATGATATTAGTGCTTCGCACATGTCATCATTTCATACGGTAAGACGCGATGTATGTGAATTTATGTTGTGTGGTCCCTCCACTAGGAGGCTATCCCGTCGGTGTTTGATTACTGGACTCGTGAGAAGACTAATTCTCTGAGGCTCGGGAAAGGCACCACCCAAATTCGCTCAGGTTGAAAGACAGGATTAACTTCCCCGTCAAGTAGATTGCGATGATTTGGGAACCTTTATGCAAAAAAAGCGCGAGAGTAGCCTAAGATAGGTCGACCTCGATAAACCCAAAGCGGAGGAAAGTCTCTTCATGCTCTCATTTCAATTACTTGTAAACACAATTACTTGTAATTTCATTCCATATCTATCTCCATGTAATGAGAAATATGAAGCAATGTGTCCACATACATGTTACAAATAGCTGACACCCATTTTGCAGGATAAAATTCCTAAAACGAACACATCACATAGCATGTTATTGTACACCTCCCCTAAAGACTAAACTATGTAAGTCTTTCACAGGGAATCAATCGGACCTATCACCCGGTCAAAGTCCAAAAAGGCAACAGGCCCACAGTCAATCATGTCGTCATCCGACCATACTGAACTTAATCCGTTTTCATGAAAAGAATTGACGGATTAAGCAAGCGGTCTGATTTGGTCGTTCTATTAAAAGAATTACACCGATCTACACAGGTCGGAAAATACCAAGACATACCTGAATCCTCCACACAAGGAGGAATCCGGTCATTACCATTACGAACTACTGAGTTGGATACAACCAAAAAAATTTATGATGCTACCCATCCCACTAGAGATCCGGACCTTTGGTGACATCAAAAGAAAGTCCTCCAAATGGAAGAGACCCTTCGTATTTATCAAAGGAATTGGAACACGGGAGTATTTCATATCTTGATCTGTGTATTTTTCACGGTGTTCATTACCGAGAAAAATTTAAAACTCGACTTTGAAAAATATGACAAAGTTAGGAGATCCTTATACACATTTAAAAGTATTTATTGGAGAACTTGGATCCTATGCGGAGGATGAAAAACTCGAGAATGCAATTGTTCCAAAAGAGTCTAAGCTGGAGAAGCCCGGTTTGTGGTACACAAGATTAGACAACTCCAAAATCCATAGCTGGGAAGAGCTAGCACATGCCTTCCTCACTCAATACAGTTTTCAAACTCAGATGGCTCCTGATCGGTATCAAATTACCAAGATCAAGAAATAGTCTAACGAGTTTTTCAGAGAGTATGCTCAAAGGTGGAGACGCCTGGCTGCCCAAGTTAGTCCTGCCATGACGGAATCAGAAATGGTCATGACATTCATAGACATACAAGAAGCTCCTTTCTATGAGAGACTTTTTAGCCGGCATCGACAAACCATTTTCTGAAATGGTTAAACATGGGGAGATGGCTGAGATGGGATTGAATTCAGGAAAGATTCAAGACCTAGCTGCACTCAAAGCTGTTGCAGATCACATCCAATCTGGAAATTATGGGAACAACCCCCGGAGGGTCCATAAAAAGAAAGAAGAAGATGTTTCCCTGATACTACAGGGGCAAAAAGGCAATCAAAATATGCCCATTCAAAGGAGAAACTACACTCCCTTTCCAGCACAGTCTACAAACCCTCCAATACCAAAAGGTGGAGAAGTCAAACGCCCTCGAGTGTTTACACCCTTATGGGATACCCTCGAGAACATTCTCAATCTTCTGACAGCATAGAAGAAAATTACGCATCTTCTTCCACCAGCCAGCCCTAATGAACGGGGTTTCAATGCTGCTAAGAAATGTGCTTATCATGCCGGGGCACCTGGACATGATACTCAGGATTGTTGGGCCTTGAAACACAAGATCCAGGACCTGATAGACAACGGGGAGATCGTAGTTACCAAACCCGATCAGCCTCATGTTCAAGACAACCCTCTTCCTCAACACAAAGAAGAAGAGGTCAATATGATCAATTAGAGCAATGGACAGAGTTCCAACTTCAGCTGTGAATCTTCCCAGACCCTCAAAGACGGTGATGACAGATGGGATTATGCCAAGTTCCAATTCACAATGGAACGAAAGATCAAAGCTCTCGGTAGACAAATTGAGCAATTAGCGGAACTGGTGACTTATCAGCATCAAGTGACTCGACAATTAATCAGCCAGGAGCATGCCAGTCTCCTACCTATTGTCATGAATATTCCCTCGTCACTTTCAGAAAATGAAATGCTGGAAGACAAAGTGACGAAGAGAGCAAATGCCAAAGTCCGTCGGGATTTCGCCAACAAAAGGGAATTCACCTATTTGGGCCAACCCATGGAGGAAATTCTTCATATATTAATTAATGAAGGAAGGATCAGTTCCTTTCTACCTCTAATCAACCCTCGTTCGGGATGGTACAACTCTGATGGAGTATGTCAATATCACTCCCAGTCTCGTGGTCACAGCACAGAAGAATGCTGGGCACTCCGCCACCTTATTCAAAATCTAATCGACAGTGGTGTATTGCGCTTGGCAGATAACGACACTATGTTACGTGCAAGTGAGAATGCAGGCCCTACTAAGTGGAAAAGTGTGGTAGCAGTCATATCCACTGAAGCTGAGGGGATTGATACCTTACTCACAACATCGACAATTCAGCTCAAGGGAAGAAACAATCCTTTGAAAGTGGCCGCTCCCGAGCCAATCAACTTGCCATGCAGAGCACAATATCCTATTGTTAACTTGCGCAAGGTTCCGTGGAATTATGGAGAAGGTGTGAGGATCCACCTCACATACAAGCCGCCGCAGTTGTAGAAGGAAAATCCATTGTATCTCCCCATCGGATGATGAAGCCCACCACCAAATCAAAGGGAAAATACCCATGGAGAAGATTGAAAAATTCCTCATACTCGTGGGTCATAATGAAGCTACGGTGGTTTTAAGCTTGAAAGAAGCTCCACAACAAATATCAATTTTGGACTTGGTCCTAACTTCTGAGAATCACCGAAAAGTCTTGTTAAAGGTTTTGGAAGAAGCCTATCTCCCGACATCAGTGGATACAGAAAAGTTTCAACACATGGTTGATCACATTTTCAATAACAATGTGATATCCTTCACTGATGATGACATACCGCCCGAAGGGACCGGTCATTGCAAACCGTTGCACATCGCGGTCTTGTCCTCCGGATATATGGTAGCTGGAGTCTTAATAGATGGAGGTTCATCTCTGAATATCTGCCCATATGCTACCTTGGTGAAGATGAATATCAATCTCAACAGAATTCATAGTAGCCATACTATCATCAAAGCTTTTGATGGAGCCCGTCGTAACTCGGTCAGAGTAATTGAGCTGCCAATCGAAATTGGTCCTCACACATTCTGCGTATCTTTCCATGTGCTCAAGATAGATTCAGGATACAACTTGCTCTTGGGACGACCATGGATTCATATGGCTGGGGCAGTCCCCTCCACTCTTCACCAACAATTGAAATACATTATCAACAATAGCCCGGTCACGGTCAACGCTGAACCAGAGTGTCCTCAACACGGGGACATGCCGTTCATCAATGCCAATACAGACGTAGAACTAGTCAGTTTTCATGCTTTGGAAATAAGAAACACCCAATACCACGCTATTGGAGCACCATTGCCCGAACCTAAGATTTCTGCCGAGGTGATGTCAGCCACTCAAGAAATGATGTCGTTAGGTCATAAACCGGGACAAGGGTTGGGTAAAGATTGCCAGGGTATCAAGTACCCCATTCGATTAACCAAGCAAGATGGAACAGATGGACTAGGCTATTCTGTCAGCTCTAGTCACAGGAATCCTCATAAGCATCAGCAAATTCCTTCAGCTTCAACTATGTGGGGTTTGGCTTCGCCTTCAAACTCTGAGTCCGCACAACCTCCCGTAAAGGTGCCAGCCAATGTAATGACTATGCTATTTCCCAAGGCGGTACCGGTGAAGGAGAAAGAAGTCTTTGTTCCAAATCCCACGGTGGAAGAAGAGGAACGAAGAATCAAGCAAGACGTCATACGGATGATGTCCGGTATATGCATCATCGTTCATGATGAACATACCAACAGATACACCCCAGACGATGATTGTCCAGACGTAATGGCCATTATTCGGGACAGGGAGGATGATGACAATCCCTCCATCACTGCGGTCCATCCGGACTTTACCCTTGCCAATTGGGACAACATTCCTTGCTTTGGTCGATGAGGGTAAAACGGGCAGAACTCTTTCTGCCCTGTAGATATAATAACTGCTTACTTTTCTGTACAGTATTAGCAGTTTATTTTTCCAGTATATGCTAACACTGTGTATGATCAACACATTTCATATATACTAAGTGAAAGCATATTTTGTTTCAGGACTCTGAATTTAGATGTGCCTGTACTTGCGGATACGATGCCTCTCCTACACAAGGATTGTACCTTTGATGTAGAGATGAATTCAGCCTTGATGGATATACAGGATGACATTAAGGTGCCTCCAAAAATTCAAGAATGGGTCAAAGACAAACCCAAACCAAACCTTGATCAAACCACTTCTTTCAATCTCGAAACCTTAGAAAGCCCTAAGTTAATCCAGATTGGTTCGGACCTTACCCCAAACCAATGGAATGACATGGTTACGCTATTAACCCAATTCCAGGATATGTTTGCATGGTCTCATGAAGACATGGTGGGTTTGTCCACTGACATTGTCCTTCATCGCCTTCCCATTAAAGAGGGATTTAAGCCAGTCAAGCAGAAACTCAGGCGATTGAAACCTGAGTGGAGTTTAAAGGTGAAAGAAGAAATTGGGAAACAATTTCAAGATGGCATCATCATGGTGTCTACATATCCTGAGTGATATCTAACATCTTGCCCGTACCTAAACCCGGAGGGAAGGTGCGAGTCTGCGTGGATTACCAGGACTTGAATAAAGCTTGCTTAAAAGACAGCTTTCCCGTGCCATTTTCTCATTGACAATCTTGCCTTGTCGACATATGTACTCCTTTCTTTGATTGCTTTGCGGGTACCATCGGATCATGGTTGCCGAGGAAGATCGTGAGAGAAGGCGCTTTCAAAGACTCCTTGGAGAACTTTTTGCTATAGGCGGTTGTCATTCGGCCTTATCAATACCGTGAGCTACCTATCAACGAGCTATGATGGCTCTTTTCCACGACTTAATGCATAAAGAGATTGAGATCTACATGGATGACATCATTGTCAAGTCCGGAAGGAGGATGACCATATAGACCATCTTAGAAAGTTGTTCAACGGGTTGTGTAAGTACAACTTGAAGTTGAAATCGACTAAGTGCGCCTTTGGCGTCAAATCGAGCAAGTTGCTAGGATTTCTAGTCACCACAAAGGGATGAAAGTGGATCCCGCCAAAATCCAAGCCATCATTTGAAATGCCCATTCCTCGAATGCAGAAGGAAATACGAGGATTTTGGGAAGAATCAACTTCATCGGTGAGGTTTATCTCCCAACTCACAAAGAACTTGTGAGCCAATCTTCAAGCTATTAAGGAAGAACTCCTCCATGAAATGGAATGATGAGTGCAGAATGCCTTCCTTACAATCAAGAAATAGCTAGTCAAAGCTCTGTCTTAGTACCACCTGGGGATGATATTCCCTGTTCATGTATGTCGTAAAGTAAGTGACAATGCCATGAAATTTGCATCTTTGGAGACGAGAGAAAGATGATAGAGGCCAAGAACGAGCTATCTATTACCTCAGTAAAAGGTTCAGCAGCAATGAACACAAGTACACTCTGATCGAAAAGACGTGTTGTGCTTTAGCATGGGCCTCCATGAGGTTACATCATTACCTCCATGGTGACACAACCTATCTCATATCCCGTGTGGATCCTCTCAAGTACGTGTTCAACAAACCCATGTTAAATTGCCGGCTGTCCAGATGGCAGTTGATCCTACAACAATTTGACATTGTATATGTGACTCAAAAGTCCATCAAAGGTCAAGGAATCGCGGATCAACTGGCCGTCGCACCTTCAGGGGATTTCAAACCCTTGAAAACATATTTCCCCGATGAAGGAGTAATGACAAGTGCAAAGAACACCATCAAGACGATACGCACCAATCATGGAAGATGTATTTTGATGGAGCATTAATATGGAAGGCTCTGAGCCGGAAGTTCTAGTTCTAGTATACTGGTATGGAGGAAGCGATATCCGTTCTTCAGTCAAATTATAGTTTGTCGGCACCAACAATACGGCCGAAAGTATGAAGGTCGTCTCATGGGGCTAAAACTTGCCCGTTCAATGGGCATCGGTGTTAATTGTCCTTGGAGATTTGGAGTTGGTAATCGGACAATCCACGAATCTATCAAACCAAGGAACTACATTTCTTTGCCTTACCATCCGCATGAGTTTTGAAGATGGCTTTGGAGTTGAAGATATCTCCTTTCTACATGTTCCTCGTAATAGGAATGACTTTGCGGACGCATTAGCAACTTTGGCCTCCTTGATTCGCATATCAGACAAGGAACACTTGCCAAGCGTCATAATTTCCCTGAACAAGGCCCCAGCCTATGGGAATTACGTTGGAGAAGTATCGGATGAGCTACCTCCCATCCAACCTCCTTGGTATCAGCATATCAAGGAATATCTGCGAGATGGATCTACACCCGCTGAGGCAAGCCCGACTGAGAAAAGGCGGATCCATCGACTTGCTATGAAATTCTACCTGAGTGGAGATGCGCTCTACAAAAGAGATGCAGGACTAGGTCTCCTCAGGTGTCTAGACAAAGATCAAGCCCAAAGGCTTATGGATGAAATCCATGGTAGAGTCTGTGGCCCCCATATGAGTGGCCCCCTCCTTGTCAAGAAAATCCTCAGGACGGGACATTATTGGCTATCTCTCAAGGCTGATTTCAACGACCACGTTAATAGATGCTATCAGTGCCAGATTCATGGGAATGATATACATGCCCCTCCACGGGAACTCCACAATATGAGTTCGCCTTTGCCCTTCTCAATGTGGGGAATGGACGTTATCAGACCCATTGAGCCTAAAGCCAGTAATGGTCATCGATTTATCTTCACCATGATCGACTACTTCACCAAGTGGGTAGAAGCAACCTCCTTCCCCAGGGTCACTAAAGAAGTCATCATTGCTTTCGTCAGAAACAATGTCGTTTGTCGATATGGACAACCAGAGGTGATTGTGTCAGACAATGCAAAAAACCACAATAACAAAATGATGGATGAGTTATGCAGTAAATTCCACATCAAACATCTTAACTCTGTAATCTATCGTCCGAAGATGAACGGTGCTGTTGAAGCAGCTAACAAAAACATCAAGAAGATTATGTAGAAGATGTCCGCCAACCACAAAGATTGGTATGACCTATTGCCTCTGACTCTGTCAGCCTACAGAACCTCCATACGTACTTCAACTGGGGAAACCCCCTACGCTTTAACCTATGGGATGGAAGCAGTGCTCCCCATAGAAGTTGAGATGGAATCTCTCAGAGTGTTGATCGACGCTCAGCTTGATGAAGACCAATGGGTACAAGACATGTATCACCAATTGTCTCTAATAGACGAAAGACGAACCACGACTATCTTCTATGGTCAGTTATATCAGCAAAGGATCGCCCGATCCTACAACAAAAAAGTCCGGCTACGGCAGTTCAAACAACATGACTTGGTTTTGAAGAAGATTCTTGACAACCAAGATCAGGCTAAAGGAAAATTCGCTCCTAACTGGGAAGGCCCGTTTATTGTCAAGGAAGTATTGACAGGAGGCGCTCTCAGATTGCAAAATGGACGGCGATGAATTTCCACAACTCATCAATTCAGACACCGTGAAACGGTATTATGTCTGAAGTAACCAACAAACACCCTGGTGCATAATCATCAAGTCACCAGTCATTCCGGTTCTTTAACCCTTTACCACCTACAACTTTTCTAGACTTTGCCCCTCAGGGAAATATACTCTTCAAGCCAGCAGCCTGGCTTTCTCCTTTGCGTTCACACAACTTAGGTCATCCCACCGCGGATTGAACCTCTTGCGTTTATAGTTTGGCTACCCATTTCTGGGATCAAACTTTTCACCTGCAGTTTATCCTCAACTTAGGATTAAACTTTCCTCCCCTTTCCACACGCACATGGGATTACGCTTTTCTTCTCGCCCTGAGGGGCGAACTACGTCGACCTGATCTCCTCTTCAATAGGAGTACGTAGGCAACCATTTCATATGGCCCGGTCGCAATAAAACAAAAACAACAAAAACATTTCTACCCTTACATAAAATAAAAACAACCAAAAACATTCCTACACCATGTCAGCCATATACAACGTTGAACCTCTTACACCAGGTTCGAACTACGCAGACCTGATCTCCTCTTGATAGAGATGCACGAGGCGACCATTCATGGTATACGGTCTCACTCCCTACCAAAACACAAACCATTGTCAACTGGTACTGGGATTCTCGTTCAATCCACTACATTTCATTCGGCTTCAGACCAAAGGGATGGAATTACCTGAACTCCTCCCAAATAGGAGATTCGGCGACTATCTAAGCTGCGGTCATGCCTTGAAGAGCAACACCAACCCATAAGAGGTGGAATTAACTAGGCTTCTCCTAAATAGAAGTACTGGCGACCATCTGTGGTGCGGTCAATCTCCGAAAGGAAAGCCACACTCCTTTCCACATTTTCATATAGAGACAAGTCCCAAGACACCAAAGATGGTAGGGAATCACATAGATCAATGATCCATTCTGAACTATCTAGAGATAACTCAATGTTCATCCACCCAGGAGGAATTCAGAATACATCAAGATCACAAGCCCTGAAGCAGCAGACAAAATATCAAGCAAATAGCAAGGCATGTCTAAAAGGGAAGTGATCCAAAAATATATTCCTCTGTCATATATAATGCTGTTTGATATATACAATGTAAGCTGTACAGGACAAAATGGCTAAGCTAGTCTGTGCAGGTAAGTATAAAGCTCATCTATGAGTCAGGGTATATGCGAGCTAGCAAGACCAACATGGCGTCACTCTCAGATGAAGGAGGTAAAGCTATAGTCTCCTAGGTGAGAATATCCACACGACCCAACAGATCTGTAGCCATCTGCATGATGACCATATGCTCATCAATATAAGCGCTCATCTCTGAGATCATACCAGTGGTAAGGGACCTCACCAGAAGATTATCTGTGATGTACCACATCCCGGGCAGATATGGCGATATCCCGCTCAACTACCACTGCGTCTATGGCTGACCTGGCCTCATTACGCTCAGCGAAGACGACATCTCTACGAGCCAATGCCTCATCTCTCTCTAATAGGGCGGCGTCCCTCACATCAAGAGCAGTCGACATCATAGATCAAATCTGATCTCTCTCAAAGGTCATCAGATGAAGACTCTACTCTAAATCTTGTCCGAGTCTTTGAATCACAAAAGTCATTTGGTACTAGGAGAATCCGGGAAGAAATCTTGGCAACCAAATAATGAGGCTCTCCTCGATGTAGGTATCAATGTCCTCCATAGGCTCTACATCGTATAACTCACTCTCTGGTACTGCAAATATTACTACAGCCGATAAAACCTCCGTCTCCATCCATGCAGAGTACTCTGCGGAATAACCGGGACGATTGGCAGAAAAAGCAGCTAGCTCACGCTGGTCCCAGCAAGCGTATACACGAGATCGGTCCTCTGCTGAGAGGTATCGAGAAGCTGAATGTTGACCTGTCGCCCCCTCGAAAGGATGAAAATCCTAGAACTGGTTGAACTGCGACATCACGGCCAATGGGTGATAAGTAGTAACGCCCCTCAAGCCACCCAGAGGGAGGAAATCCATGCCCGGAGCATGAGTAATGAAGCTGTATGGTGAGCAAATCCCCGAGCACAATAATATGCTAAATAGATCTCTGATGTCTGCCAAAAATGCGGACCAGGACTGAGCATCTGTACACTCCGATGGCTGAAAGGAGTATGACATAGCCACATCATGGGAGAAGCAATACCCATGCCGTCTAAGGGTACCAACCGGTCGCAAGTGTGACATAAACCACACATACAACATGACCGAACTCCCAGTAAACACGCATGACGGGTAAGTACAGCAGTATGATGTTGACCGCAGAGTCTCTACTACGATCATAGGCACAATGGTACGACCCTCCCTGAGAGCTCTCACGGCCATGATAACGCCTATATCTATCTCATCCATATACCGCGGCATATACACGTATGACAGTACATATAGCATCAGTACATCAACTCTGGCCAAACGCCAATGATCCTCCGACATGGTAAAATCCCCGGAATGTCGTGAGTAGCTATCCTCCGCGCCAAATCTGTCATACAGAAAACGCTGAGAGATCACGTGGCCAGATGTCAGCTCATCCTGCACTACTCTGCGCCTCAATCCTGTGAGAGTCATGAATCGTCTAATCATGTCTCCTAAAGCCATGTGCACGCAAGGTCTGTCTAAGGGAAGCATCGTCAAACGTGTATACTCCTCCAGAGTAGGAGTTAACTCATGGGTGCCAAAATGGAATACCTGCCTATCAGGTAGCCAATGCTCTAGCATCCCATCTACAAATCCTGCAGGAACCTGAAATCCCAAAAGGGTCATGATATCTTTGCATAGTTAACAGATCTACTGATCACCCACATCTGGAGGTGACATGCTATCATACCACGATCAAGATACCCAATGCCACCACCGACGACGGTGGGGTATGATCTATCTGACTAATGTCGAAGAAGACATCTATCGCGGTAGTGTCATAAGACCATCTAGGGGACAATGCCGAATATCTCTGGATATATATACATATGCATAACATGATACATGCATAACGGATAATGGATGGCAATATGATATAGGGAATGAAAAAATGGTGCATACATTCCTAAATATATCATCATCTAATACATCCGCTCTATACAGCTACAAATACATAAAAATGGGGCACAAACGCCCTACTACTAACAGAGGCCTATCAAAAGATATAGCGAGAATGGGGAACAACCACCCAATATCTAACAGAGGCCTATCAAAAGATATAATGAAAATATACATCAGAAGAAGACCAGGGTCTCGATGTCCACATCCTCAATCCTGTCCACCTGATGTAACTCCTCATGAGTCACTGGATCTATATCAACAGGGATGTCAGGCCTATAAAGAGGAGGATCATACCTGGAAAACCAAATGGGTCGTCGAGGGGCGGCCGGCCGAGTGGAAGGAACAAATGACTCCTCTCTTTGGATCTACGCCCAAATGCAAGTATAAATATATGTGCCTAATCCAACTGCCGGGTCAAGCTATCAATCTGGGTCATATGAGTCAGAGCTCAGACACAAGATACCCAATCCATCATCATCAAAGATCCTAGAACCATGTCCCCCCATAAACTGTGTGGCATGGGACTGGGCCCCAATAGTGCGAGGGAGCCACCAACGCTCGAACATCTCCTGAGTACATGAGCCCTCTGATAATGCAAAGCCGTCAACCCCCAACAATGGGATATCATTGTGGTGGTGATCGTGATCTGAACCCAATGACGCCTGGCAGGAGGCAAGATCGGTATACGGATCTCCCCTGTGGTGCTCCTAATAGCATGCTCTCCTAAATAGAGCTCCCAGCCTCCATCTGTGAAGAGAGGAAATCTCCGGGTGGAAATCAAATACTTTACTCCAGTAGGGTGTCCATCCTCAAAACCGATGGTCAAATGATCCCCTGAGTAGGGAAGCCATGTGATGGCGTCAGTCGTCAGCAACTCCAGCTACATACGGCAATGAGCGAAGCCCTCAGCTACAGGGACCTCCGACAAAATAGAATGGTGCCATAAATCGTCCTCGTGGATATGTATCTAAACCTAACACACTCACGGGACGCAAAACATGGGAGAGCCTCATAGGCCCAAAAGCGCCAACACAATGGCAAAATATCTGCTATCAGTAAACACTCTTAACCTATAAATGGGAAAAGACAAGAGAAATACCCACCAGCAGAAATGGGTAAAATCCTAACCAAGCCTCGGTCAAACCCTGTGAGCGCAGACGCATGCCCCGGAGGAAATAGGCAAAGGTGTAAGAGCCCCAGTCATACTCTCCTATACGGTCCACATCGCGTGTGGCACTGACCAAAGCGAAAGATACCGTGGAAGAGTTATCTGCTATGAAGCAGCCTCGAATGATCATCAGGAACAATCGCCGCAGAACGCGATCCCTGATCCTGACATCATCAGACATGGGCTCACTCAATAGCCCGCTCATAACATCTACGCTCAAAGGACCTGAACGGACAATCCTACCTTTGAGCGCCTTCGCCGAAACTCCTAATAAGGATCTGACGGCAGTAGGGGTAATATTCGCCATGCAAGGCACTGGCTCCCCTCCAAACTCCATACCTATGATAAATTGCCAATCCATAGGCGTCATCATCACCTCGCAATCCAACAGGTGGAATGATTGAGTCTGATGAAACCATCGCTTAGACAAAGCCCTGGGGTAACCCCAGGGACAACGATGGGGAAGGATGGAGAAAAATGCCCCAAAATCCCCACTCATGCACTACTGCTCTATAATCAGGATGAAGCGCCTGGTACATGGAGTGGATGCTAAACAGTTCCCTCGAGGCTATGTAAAACCTAGAACCTGCATGAAATACAGATCAACATAAGAACCCTTTAAATCCTCGTCAATAGGAAAGAAGGAAGATAAAGTCTAACGCCATACCTCATTAGCATGCAAGTACATCGATGGATGTCTACCCAAATCACCCAGCAACTCTAGGTTCACCACTTGAATGCTTGGAAGCTCCCTGCGAGGGACATGTGCAGCAGGAGCGGGATCCTCAATATCCGCCTCCTCGTCCTCGGCGCCTGGAACATCTACAGGCGACAGACGTATCACGACCTCCACCAACCGACGAAATTTGTTTTGTAAACAGGGGACGAGGCACTTGAAGCCCTCCACCGTGACGCCGTAAGCGGTCTGTAAGCCCGCTTTCGGGTGATCTCAATCCATAATATCTGGACAACAAGTCTCCAAATCACCTCAGAAAGGGTGTGGTATTTCCTTACCTGGAACTTTTTAAATGCATTTATGACTATATGCATGCATGCATTTACTATAACATATAATAGAGTTAAAATGCATGACTACCGAATGCCTACATTTGGAAATTTTTTGCCATAGTCCCCTTTGAAAATAGGACTATCCACATGCACACATGCATGTCTAGGTGGCCATTCAGTAGCACACCTGCCCCAAAGTCATATACATAATATATGCATTAAAAATTAAAATCATCATGCATAAGGCCAACCTCAATGCTAGGAGTATTTTGCCTTTCTACCTTGACATGTCCGTTGACATGTCCATCAACGAAGGTCAAGCAACCTTGACGTTATTTCAGCCGATGGCAAGTAATCCCATCGAAGCGATGAGAACCATTCGATTGTTGCGTACGTACTCATGCGTCCCCAGTGAATCCTCGACGAGGGTTACAACGTATATCTCCGGCGGGAGTAACAACGCATGCTCAACCATTGGCACACATATCAACGAAGGTCAAGCAACCTTGACGTCATTTCAGCCGATAACGTTTAAACCTATCAGAGCTATAGAGCTATTCGAGGTTCTCATACCCAACTGCTCATATTCCCCAACGGATCCCCGGCGGGGGTCACAACGCAATGCTCTGTTGATCTACACGATAGCGAAGGTCAAGCAACCTTGACAATCTACAGAATCTCAGCCGTTGATTCACACGTCAGCAAAGGTCAAGCAACCTTGACAATATATCCCACAGGATGTTTCAGCCGTTGATTCACACGTCAACGAAGGTCAGGCATCCCTGACAGCATTTGCTGTTGGCAGTAAATCCAATAGAATCGTGGCATATTCTGGCGATACTAACCAGGAGAGGTTAACATTATCAAAGAGGATAGATGATGGAAAATGTTATACACATCCTCAAATAGATCCAGCTTTATCCCCACAGATCTCTTACATATAAGAGGTACATCTTCAGGGTCAAGTCGTTATCAAAAGACACATGAATTTTGTGATAACTCCAACATCAACATCCTAATAGATTCGGCTTACACATCAAATATGATCATCATTGTCGATCCCTAGTTAAAGCAACAGAGAGCCAACAATCATCCCCAGCATGTCGGGCTACAACCCCGTACACATACATCATACATTTGCATCATGTTGCTATCCATAGTACCATGTTTATCTTATTACGTTTCAAGTGTCTAGGATTCTTTATCCTACCCATGCATCGCCATGCATGAGTATGATAAAGAGGGGCATCTGTAGACACTCGAAATTTTCTGTACTAACATTGCAGGAGGACATATTCGTCTTTTAAGAGAGAACCCTGAAAGACAATCCAAATCCGTACCGGATACTACCGAAAGTTCAAAGATCAACCCGGATTGCGTACTGGGAGTAACAAATCCAACCTCGAAGATAACCTCGAGACCTACAGATACAATACCGGAACACACACCGGAGAAGACCGATTAATCTCGGAGACAACCCCAAGGTATCCAGTCTCAGTCCCAACCATGGGAATAGCCACCA
Source organism: Panax ginseng (assembly GCA_020205605.1). NCBI lineage: Eukaryota > Viridiplantae > Streptophyta > Magnoliopsida > Apiales > Araliaceae > Panax > Panax ginseng. The sequence continues at coordinate 50,629,945 of CM035150.1, forward strand.
ACCTTGGTGATATCCCCAAGGAATGCAGTTTCGGCGATAACCCCGGAAATGCTTGTTTCAAATGCGACCAGCTTCAATCTCGGCGCTCACAACGAGATACACTGTACCAACCCGGCAATAACATCGGGAAGATAGGCACGCCTCAAAGATGACAATGAGGACCTTCAATAATTACAGCAGTCCAATCTCAGCGAAGTCTGAGCAACGTCTGCTTTATCATCCCAATCCGGCGATAACACCGGTGAGGGGCAACATCGTCATCTCATCAAACACAATGCCATGTCACGTCTCTACGCAACGATGTCCCACAAGGCTAATCAATCCTGAGTGACTATTGTGCGGGGTAACGGATGAAAGTTGAAGCTTGAAGACCGGAGGGCATCGTCCCATCTTCAATGACTTCGCAGAAACTCTAATCCCATACCATCGTACAACTCTCGACAACGGCGGTTCGAAATAGGTCCTGTATACCCCAAACGGATGCCCGGATTGCACTTCTAAAAATCCGAGTGGACATTACAGTGCCTGAGTACACGTACTTCGAGATGACCCGACCCGACAAACCCGGGCCGACCCGACCCGCCTCTGGTACACCTGCGGCTCATATGCCTATAAATAGAGGGCTTGGGGTGCTGATTTTTAAGAGAAAAAAGAGGGGGAAACCTTGCACAATTCGCTCTGCACTCGCCCATACAGTGTATTTCCCACTTTCCAACACTTGAGAGCTCATATATAGCCTCTTTTGTACCCATAAAAGCCAGTGTTTACCCACTCTAAAGATATAGAAGCCTTTTTTATCAGTCAACAGTAAGCCTTCTCACACACTTTAGAGTCTTTCTCTTCATCTTTGCACACACCCTTCTACACGTTGAGAGTCGTGTTGCTTGCTTTTGCCGGACTTCTATTCGTGGTTTCATTCCGATCTCAGATATATATATTATATACACACATACATATATATATATATATATATATTGACTAACATTATCGAGTTATGCCTCGATTGAGCCTGAACTTGATGCGGAGCGTTTACTTGTTTTTCTATATATATATATATATATATATTTATATATATGAATGTGTGTGAACTTTGTTCGATGAGCCTAGACTTGATGCGAGCGTTTATTGCTTTTTAATATATATATATATATATATATATATATATATATATATTTACATTTATATATATTAAGCGTGTGTGTGGGACTACATTCGATGAGCACAGATTTTATATCCTAATGCGTTTACTCGCTTATATATATATATATATATATATATATATATATATATATATATATATATATATATATATATATATGAACTGCTGTGGTTGAACTATGTTTGATGAGCACGGATTTTACATCCTATGCATTTATCACTTATATATATATATATATATTTTCGTCCTGCCTGGAGTTTTCTTCGTGGCAGTTGATCGCTTTACAGCTTTATTTACGTTTTGTCTCGCCTGGAGTTTCCTCCATGGCGGTTGATAGCTTTTAACAACTTTATTTACATTTCTGATCCCCCATGGAGGTGCTTCGTGGTTGGTGATCATGTCTGTATATATATATATTTATCGCTTTTATATATATACCTGCTTACTGCTTTCATATAAATTGCAGCATTCTGTGAGCCTAGGAATCATGTGATCACAGATTCACCCCATTGGATCTAGATTTGGTTCCCGTGATGGACATTTTTCAGCTGTAAGCAGCTTGTAAATTATTCTGCGATGTCTGAATTTTCTCAGATGGTTTCCATACCCACGAGGAAGTCGGCATTATTTTTGTATATATTATTTTCGCACGGATGCCTCGCATCCGTCAAATAAAATCAATCAAGCCGATCACTTAATAAAATGGGAGTGTAAAAGGTCTCAATTCCAATTGAGCATCAGGGTTTGAAAAACCTCTTTTATAAAATATCACTGCCATATCTTGCTAAAATACTGAATTTTTACATAAATTCAAACCCTGTGTATATAGGTTCGAATGAGGCCTCGCACAACTTTCATACAACAACACATTGACCCACACACACACACATTCAGATAATAGTTTCTTGAAAAGAGGCGGTCACCGTGGTAACACGGATGTCGGGGGGGTGCCTAACACCTTCCCCCCGCATAACCAAGTCCCCGGACCCTAAACGAATCTCGATTTCACCGATCCGTATATCAGTGTCACACCACTGGGTCAATGTGCAAACCTTTTCTCGGTTGTGTTGGTACAACCATTTAAAAAACCAACTGGCGACTCTTAACAGTCCCATCGTCGACATCATACATGTCGGACCTTTTTCACTTGTTTTTTCAAACAAATCTCACCTAAAATGAGAACACCAAAGAACAAGTAACGGAAAGGGACACATAAAAATCCCGACGTCGACAGACATGAATTGTGATTTGGTATAACCATGGTCTTTGATATTTCAGGTAAAGAAAGGTGATGAAAATTATCTTCGTCCTGGGTGCGAAGAGGAATTTAGAACCACAATTATGATTATGAGTTATTAACCTGATTGTGGACAGAAATTGTTGACTGATGTTACAGGGATAAAAAAATATTGGTGGATTTTTAACGTGGAGAAGATAATAGACTTTATGGTCTATTTAACTCTTCTAATGGATTGTTTTTGAAAAGTTTTATCATCCGCCATATGTTCTAAATCTCTGATTCATTACTGACAAAGGCTATTGATAATTTAATTATCTTTAGTCATGATATTTTTTACTGGGCTAGTTGTGCTCACCCCTTACGCTTCACAATTCCTTTCGTGTAATAAAGAGTGTAAATTTGGGTTGAGTGGGATAACAGGGAATAGAGCGGTGGTCTATAGTTGTTGAGGTTCTCCTAAATAGTATGGAAATAATTTTGTTGAGAACATTAGATAAGTTTGTCGTATTGTATACGTCATTTGATATTTAATTTTGGTGAACCGAATAGGGTGAGGTGAACCCAACTTTGGAAGGGTGTTTTGCCACTATCATACAAGATGTCTAATGACATACAACTTCGTGTTATCATAAGACATGGTTGTGCACATCCACTTGCTGAGTATATCTACGAACACTACCTATATGATCTTGGAGTATATTTGAAATATAATTTTCACTTGGAGACAACGGAGATAATTATATGTCAAGAGAAGACTCACCATTGGAAAGAAGATGATAGTAATCTTCTTGTTTTTCTTTGGGGACTTTTGGGTCAACCAAGGATAATTCTGTGGACATATGATATCTATCATAACCTAGACGCATGGCCTCCCATGTACGAAGGTTTCCTTGAGCACTTCCCAAAGATTTTAATTTCTAAAACAGTTTTTAATTGTACTTTTATGTAAAGTATCATTGTAAGGTTGTGGTCGAGGCACCAAGAGAGTTACATATATTTGTATTAAAACTCACAGCTTATCTGTTGTCGTACTCTGCACGACAGTTCAACAATTGTATAAATGAAGTTTGTATTTAATTTTTATAGTGCGATATCTGGCGACTCAAGATGGGTGATGTATACCTATTTTGGGGGCGTCATAAATGGTATCAGAGCTTAGGGATATAGTCGCTGGCGGAGATATGAGTCTAGAACTAGGAGGGGAGAGACGAGTAATATACTTCATTAGTGTGTGAATTACCTAAGCCGAAATTTTTACTTGATAAGTTGACAATTTGTGATATGTCAATTGACCTTTGTTTTGAAGGTATATTCTAGAATGATATCTGAAATACAGAAGATGAGCAATGGAAAAATCATGATACAAAGGATATAACCGGGAAGGTACAATCCGAAAAAAAAACAAGGTATTCTCATCTCTTCGAATACCAGGTATGTACGTAAATTTTGAGGGCGAAATTTCATAAGGAGGGGAGATTGTAAGACCCCGAATTTTATGAAATGAAAGTATTCAATTTTCTTATAATTATTATTTCATTTCGTAAATGGTTAAATTGATAAAAGTTTAAAGTTAAGGGTGATATGTGAAATTTTTTTGCAAAGTAAGCAAGTTGTTATATAATATTCGATTGGTTGGGGAATATTCATTTTAACGAGGAATATTCAGATGCAAGACAATCATTAGTGGACCCTACAATGTAATTATTGTTTGAGTTAGAAAGCGACAAAATTATCTTTTTATAAAAATAACGGCGAAAGTTTTACCGTTAACTGTTGAAACATCCGGTGTTAAAAGTATAGTAATACGCGTGTTTGCATAGTAGCACACGATATTGATTATTGATGCTTACGTGAGAAGTCACTCAGTTTTGTTCAATTATTGCTACAGTAATTGCTGCATATTGTTTGCATAGTAAAATCTTTTTATATAAAATATAATACTTTTATAAAGTTATTTTTTATATTAGATTTTAAATAGAATATATTATATTTTATTGCTACATAGTGTTTGCATAGTGCCTGCATAGTATTTGTATAGTAAAAAACTTTATATATAAAACAAAATACTTTTTATAAAGTTTTGTTTTATTTGATTATAAATAGAATATATTATATTTTATTGCATAGTACATCATAGTATCCTTTCTATTCTCCTATAAACAGGATGCTTAGTTAGAATTGAAAATCACACCAGAAGTTCAGAGAATTCTTCTTCTATAATCTTGAGCGTAGTTCTTTAGAGTTTTAAGAAGCTTTGAGCGTAGAAAATAGTATAAGTTTTCTTCAAGAATATCCCCGCCCTACCAGTCGGAATACTCTTCTTTCTAAGGTAAGGGGTATTATTTCTATCGTATTCATGAAGAAAATTATTTTCTTTCAATACTCGTAAGGGGTATTATTTCTTTTGTATTCATGAAGAGAATTATTTTCTTTCAATACTCGTAAGGGGTATTATTCTTTCGTATTCATGAAGAGAGATATTTTCTTTCAATACTTGTAAGGGTTGTTATTCCATTCTTTATTATTATGTTGGAATAACATATCTATGCGAAGTACCACATACATGGTGAAATTCTTCTATTATTCCATTCTTTATTATTCCGTTAGAATAACTTTTATGCATGTGCGATCTATCGCATGCACGGTGAATTCATTGTTATTCCATTCTTTATTATTACATTGGAATAACTTTGTTTGTCTTGGTCTATCGCATGTATGTAGTGAATTTCATTGATATTCCATTCTTTATTATTTTGTTGGAACATCCTGTCTGTGCAGATTACGCATGACCTGGTTCTATTTTTTATTATTTTGTTGGGAATAACCTGTATGTGCGGTCTATCGCATGCATGGTGAATTCCTCTGTTATTCCATTCTTTATTATTCTGTTGAAATAATCTGTCTACGTGGATTACCGTATGGCGGACGAAAATCCATTTGTAGTTTCGTAATTTTTTTGACCCTCAAAAATTCTGGAAAAAATTAAAATGATAATTTGATGAGTTTTCTATATTGTATCCAAAAATGGAGATTTTTTGATGTATAGATTAAGAGTTATGAATTTTACGGGGAAAGACTATTTTAAAAGTAAACCCTTATAACTCCTTATGGTTAATTCCAAAATTGGTGAAATTTTTATTGGGAGTACATGTATATAATGTATATGAGTGTAAATTTCGGAATTTTGGACAAAATACAATTTATAAAAAATGTCTAAATATTCGACAGTTTTGGCCATATGAAAAATAGTAAATGAATTTTTAAAATTCCGAGAAAAATATATGTTTAATATGAGACTATATTTCTCGCTAAATTCGGAAAAAGAAATATTTTCGAAATTTGATTTGGTATTTTTCATGAAAATGAACTAATTATGAGTAAATGAATTAAATATGTTATGTGAAGTAACAAAATTGGAAAATAGAATTTTATGGCTTGGAAATCTTATACTCCCTCCGTTCCTAAAAGATTGTCGTTTTAAAAGAAAAAATTTGTTCAAAAAGTTTACCGTTTACAACTTTTGAGGAGAATAAATTATTTACGTTCCTATATCACCCCTACCTTCTCTCATTGTCCCAATAAATTTTCTCCATTGTATTAATAGTTTTCAATTTCCCATAAAGAGGTAGTGATGAAATTTCAAACAAATTTTACTTGGTAAATGACACTTTCTTAATCCATGTGCCAAAACCTTAAACGACAATCTTTTAGGAACGGAGGGAGTATAAGGTATATGCAGATTTGTGATGAGAGTTTTGGTTATTGATGATGAAATATTATGAGTTTGGCATTTTAGGATGATTAAATGCATTAATTAGTAAAGTGTAAACAATTAAAATAAATTATTTATAAGTTTAAGAAATGATTAAAATATTGTTATAATATTAATGATATTAGATTATGCGATTATTAAGTGATTGATAACATTTGGTTATTATTGAACGCTGGATAAATTGTATTATAAGTGTTTAATATTTATCTTTTATCTCATTTGATTGAATTCTTATATCATTGTCATCATCCTCATGTTTATAATATGTGGAAAGTCATCTGTGGCCTGTAGTGCATAGATGGACTTGGTATGATTATGACCAGGGATTATTCGGTATAATCATGACCGTAATGTTACAAATGATGTGATAAAAATCCTCATTGGCCGTAGTGCATTGATGGATAGTTTTTGGTATGATTATGACCATGGATTCTCTTCGGCCAAGGGTGCAAAGATGAATTGTTTTATGGCATGATCATGACCGTTGATGAAAACACAATTATCTTTGGCTCGTAGTGCATAGATAATTCGTGGTCGTGATACTAATGAATATCCTTGGCCTTTAGTGCAGGGATGATTCGATGATGTGGATTAATTATTGAGCTGAGTCTCAGCGATGAAATATTAATTCATGGATGTGATAATAATGAATATCATTGGCCTGTAGTGCAGGGATGATTCGATGATGTGGATTAATTATTGAGCTGAGTCTCAACGATGAAATATTAATTCATGGATGTGATAATAATGAATGTCCTTGGCCGTAGTGCATGGATAATTCATGGATGTGATACTAACGAATATCCTTGGCCGTAGTGCATGAATAATTCGGTGATGTGGATTATTTAATTGAGCTGAGAAGCAATAAAATATTTATAATAGACTTTTAATTCGTAGAAGATAGTAAATATCATGCTCTACTTGACCCTTCTAAAATACAGTTGCATGTCTTTGGCCTGTAGTGCAAGGATGAACTGTTAATGAATATCTTTGGTCCGTAGTGGAAAGATGAATTTATTAGTATGATTATGGACATGAATTGTGATTTGGTATAACCATGGTCTTTGATATTTCAGGTAAAGACAGGTGATGAAAATTATCTTCGTCTTGGGTGCGAAGAGGAATTTAGAACCACAATTATGATTATGAGTTATTCACCTGATTGTGGATAGGAATTGTTGACTAATGTTACAGGGATAAAACAATGTTGGTGGATTTTTAACGTGGAGAAGATAATAGACTTTATGGTCTATTTGACTCTTCTAATGGATTGCTCGTTCCGCTGCAACTATGGTTGAAAAGTTTTATCATCCGCCATATGTTCTAAATCTCTGATTCATTACTGACAAAGGCTATTGATAATTTAATTATCTTTAGTAATGATATTTTTTTATTGGGCTAGTTGTGCTCACCCTTCTACTTCACAATTCCTTTCAGGTAATAAGAGTGTAGCTGGGTTGAGCGGGGATAACAGGGGAATAGAACGGTGGTCTATAAATGTTGAGGTTTTCCCTAAATAGTATGGAAATAATTTTGTTGAGAACATTAGATAAGTTTGTCGTATTGTATACGTCTTTTGATATTTAATTTTGGTGAATCGAATAGGGTGAGGTGAACCCAACTTTGGAAGGGTGTTTTGCCACTATCATACAAGATGTCTAATGAAATACAACCTCGTGTTATCATAAGACATGGTTGTGCACATCCACTTGCTGAGTATATCTATGAGCACTACCTATATGATCTTGGAGTATATTTGAAATATAATTTTCACTTGGAGACAACGAAGATAATTATATGTCAAGAGAAGACTCACCATTGGAAAGAAGATGATAGTAATCTTCTTGTTTTTCTTTGGGGACTTTTGGGTCAACCAAGGATAATTCTGTGGACATATGATATCTATCATAACCTAGACGCATGGCCTCCCATATACGAAGGTTTCTTGAGCACTTCCCAAAGATTTTAATTTCTAAAATAGTTTTTTATTTGTACTTTTATGTAAAGTACCATTGTAAGGTTGTGGTCGAGGCACCAAGAGAGTTACATACATTTGTATTAAAACTCACATGACTTATACATTGTCGTACTCGCACTGCCTGACAGATTCACAGATTAATATAAATGAAGTTTGTATTTAATTTTTATAGTGCGATATCTGGCGACTCAAGATGGGTGATGTATACCTATTTTGGGGGCGTCACACCACTCTTGAGCCAAAATTGCTTAGCTCTTTGCTTCCAATAATGTTCTTGCTGATTCAATAGACTACTCAACTCCTCAGTAGCCGCTGCATACAAACTCATGGAAGCTATATCGCTCTTAAACTTGAGATCCTTAATACGTCTCCTGTTCTCCAGAATTCGAGTCTTAAATCTCAACCTCTAAGAGTTGTCCCATATTTGGAGATCTACCCCACAGTGTTTAATACGGTCCAATGTATTACATTGGTTGTCCAATGACCTCGCTCCTACTTAAATCGTAGGGTCACCTGCTCTACCAGCTTTAACGGCCTCCTCTCCCACAACTCAAACCTCTATTCCTGCACCTCATCCAGACATTCCTTCCTCCTCAAACAACAATTATTTTGATCTTGCCCGTACTCTCTCAAATCTGCAAGAACAAAATACAATAGCGTCTCCTACGAACATTCAAATAATTCTTAAGCGTCTCTCAGTTCTTCCCACCAAATCTGAGTTGTCTCACACATCACAGAAAGTGACCATAGAATTTCAAGAAAATCTAGAAACTCACTATCTGCTTCTTCATGAATAGTTAAACCACTTGATCGATGTTGCCAACACTCTTCCTAGCAACCTAAGTTCTGAGCTCACAAAGAAGCTACGGGAGATCATAAAGGAAATAATCCAAAGCATAAATGAAAGGAATCAAATTCACTTCCAATCTACCCGGAAACATAAGGAAGCAGTTATCCTTCTTCAGCAGAATCAGGAGGCTCAAAACAAATTCCTTATGGAAAGTCTCTCTAGCCTACGATCTTCTATGACTGAATTCCAAGCATATTCTATGAATCAGATGCAACAAACAGACAATTTCTTGGCCATTATGCAAAAACACACATCACAAACTGATTCTCTGGTTCAAGAAAATCGTGAAGACATTGCTCAGTCAAGGAATTAGCTCCACGAACTTGTTCAAGGCATGAATCGTCTGTCAGAAGACATTCAAACTCTGGATGTTGACATAAAGGGGGTGATTAAAGATGAAGGAGAGAAAGGAAAAGGCAGAGGCAAAGGAAAACAAATTGCTCAAACCATTGTGGAGTCCTCCTCTCAAAGCGACCGCATTATCATACTCCACTTAACCGAGCAATGGCGGTGCAACCAATTCTCATGGCACAACCATTAAGGAGTCAAGTGCCATCTCTTAGCTCACAAGGAGTAACCACTATTGGCTTTAACATGCCGATTGGAGATCCTGCCTTTATGAACAGACATGATCATGGAGAAAGGCTAAGTCAAAGTGAGCTGGAAGATATTGCATGGAAAGATGAAACCAGCAGGAGAAGGAGAGCTGCAGAGCATGACAATCCTCCAAGGAGCAAAAGGCAGAGGAGATATAGATAAGTTGAAATTTGTTTCTTATTGATGTAACTATGATAAAGTGTAATATCTATTTCACAAACATCAATAAATTCATGTTTATTCTCTAGAGATTTCAGCTGCTCACTGAAACATTAAGTCATATTTACTTTCTAGTATCCTGCATTCAGAAATTGATGTTATGATGCAAATCTCCTTGGTTTTGTCAACATCAAATAAGGGGAGATTGTTGGGAATTTCATATTAAAATTTGATGTTGAAAGTAAATAAATATGATCATGTGTAATGTCCTTCAAAGAACATATGTATAAGGACTTAGATGGTTGATCAAAATTGTTAGGATGATCTTTGCTTAATTTTTATCATTCTATAAATGAATGTATAGAAGAAAGATCAAAGCTGTTAGGATGATCTATTTTGAAGTGTAATAGATAGGACTCAACATAATCGTAGTTTGTCAAGACAGCCGAGAGATTACAAAAGCCAAGGCAAAATCGTGGAGTCTCGAAAAAGTTACTTCAGAATCGTAGTCTGTCTTGGAAGCCACATTCAGAATTGTGAGCGCCTGCCGAGCCAAGTCAAGAATCGCAGTCAGCTCTCGGAATCGTGGAGTCTGCAAAACTAGCAAGTAGAGATCGTAGTCTATCAGAGCTTAAGAGAAATCGTAGTGTTCCCTTTATCAAGGCTAAATCAAGCACGATCATGTCAAGACACAACGATCGTGGTGTCTCTCTAGTCAGCATCAGAAGCACCGAACTTCGTCCATTTGCTAAAGGATGAAGTATAACAAATGAAGAATGACTTATAGACGTTGAGATTTCGGAAATCCCACTGATCTAACACCCATCCTTAATATGTATCGAAGAAGCGTATAAATGAAGCTAAGGAAAGGACTATATGCCTGCTAAAAATCATCTTTTCAGGTGTTAGGTGAGAAAGCAGTCTGCTGTGTTAGTGAGCCAGACGACAAAGCAACAAATTTCCACTAAGTCAACATCAGTGCTCAAAAATGTCTGATGCATTAAATGTTACAACGGATGCCTTCAACGGACACATTTCAAAGGATTCTTTATAAAGCAAATCAGACATAGTTGCAATAACAAGCAAGTTGTTGGGTTAAATTCTAAACTACGCACAACACGCAAGTATACGTGGTCAACAAGTAATATAATGATAAGAAGAGTATCGTTCCCACATAGACAAGTATGAATTCTAATCTAACAATTACCATCTTTATATTAATTCAATGTTATTAAACTAAACGAATTATTGATTTAAAATAATGAAATACTAATAAACTAGAAATCAAAGTAAATCAATTCAACAACTAACCACAATTTTAAATAAGATAATGGAGAATTAAACTTACAATTTCACTTTAAGTTTCACTATAATTATCACACTTCTTTTCAATTTAATTAACTATCACAGTTCATTAATCAAGAACGCTAAAGTAGAATTAGCCATCTATCGATACACTAACACCATATTAACTTAAATCCACAATTGATGGAATTAAGCCAAACACCCTAATTAACTAATTCATTATATCTCTATATGAATTAAAATAAAAGAAGGTTTAAAGTCCAAGTTCTTACACGATTACATGCGATGTTAGGTATATCTCTATCCGAAACATACATCAAGAATTCCATCAAACCGCATAAATCATGAACACATGCTATTATGATTAAGTCTAGATTCATACATCATCTCTAGAGTCCATATAAATCCACATAGAATTGATGATCAAGCAATCCATAAATTGAGCATAAATCATAATAGATGAACTGACTAGATAGTTTTATTAAACTGAATTCAAAACATGATAATCATCATTCCACATTAAAGATCCATTGTAAGCTTAATAAGTAATTTAGTTCATCATAAATGAATTAAAAACTAAATAAGTAGAAAAATTCATCATCCCAATTACAGAAACTGAATTGAAAGTACAAGAATAGTGTAGAACCACCCTTATCCTCACTCATATCTGTAATCTTTATGATCTTGATCTTCTGCTCCACTCCTCCAATGATCTTCAGTAAATTAGGGCCTAAAGATTGTAATTGATTGTTATATGATTGATTCTCTAATTTTCTTCACTTATGTCTCTGTAATACTGATAGAAAAAATGCCCACACACAGTCCCAATCCAAGCCAAAGTTGATCAGTCCATGCTACCATAGTGTTTGAATTGCATCAGAAGTCTCCATTCTGTCCGCGTACCCCCACCCGGTGGGGGTTTTAACTTTGAAAGGGCTGGCCAAATGGTATGACATCTTTGACACGTGTACTTTGGCCTTACGGGGTTTTCTTTGTTATTTAGCCCACCCCGGCGGGGGTATAAACTGTTGACTTCTATTTTCTTGCTTTGTCCTACTGATCTTTACCACAATACCACCATATATCTAAGCTAACAAGTAATAGAAACCTGCACACAAAACAAACACAAACACAAGTAAAACTATACAGAAATAACTGGATTACACACCGTTTAAGTCCAAATAGGAACCCGATTCGTAGGTATGAAACCCACTCATCACAAGTACACAACAAAAGCTCAAGAACACTCAATGTTAAAACTCTACGATCAAAAAGAAAAGCTTGATCTGCTACTCAGTTCTTTCGAACGTATGCTTAACTGCAACTGAAAAGTACAACCCAAGAACTGAACTCTCATCAAGTGTATTCCAAGTCTGCTGGACTTGAAGAGTTCTGTGTGAACTAAAGAAGTTCCAAGACTGCTGGTCTTGAAGGAGTCTAAGTGATTCAAGGATTGTAAAGATATCCTTAGTGAATTTCCTACTCGTGGAGTAGAAGAGTGGACTAGGAGCCTTGAGTGCTCTGAACCACTTGAAATCACTGTGTCTTTTATATACCTGCTATATCTGTCATAATTGTTTATCACATATAAACTTGGTTTATCTTAAAGGGGAACAAACAAATTATATATTCCGATGTGGTTAAGTTATTAACAAATCTGACAAATACTTTGGAAAGGAAAAAGTTTTTAAAATATCTATTCAACCCCCCCCCTTCTAGATAGCCATTGTGTCTCTGGGAACTAACATAGCCTATTTTAAGCTTTTATTATAGCAAGGGTCTATTGAACTGTTTATATGATTTGTATGGGTTATATATAGTTAAATTTTTTATTGTGGCCAATAATATGCTTGTGGTATTGCTTTGTCAAAGATGTCAAGCATTTATGGATAAGAGTCTTAGATTAATTTTTAGTTAAGACTGTTGTTGATCCTATCTATTCTATGAGCACATACCAACTTTTATAGCTAGTCATTCTTCTAATAGACTTAATTGGTAATGTTTTATGGAAATTTTTTTGTGCCAACTCTTATGAACTTAAGTGAGTCAATGATAGTAAGATTTAGATTCTTATGCAAGTTTGGATACATTCATGGTCTAATATGCATATATAAAAAATAATCAAAAAATAAAAATAAAAATAAATTGATCGATAACCTTAGTTGAATAAGTTTGATTACGTGGCTTTTGTTACTCGAGTTAATAGATCTTTAGGGGTGTTCTACACCTAGTGCCTTAAAACCATCTGGCTTGCGAGTCATTAATCAAAAGCTCGTTACACGGGTAACTCTGAATAGCCTAATATAATTAGACATTGCACAGTCATGCTTAAGGTTGAGTTAGTTAAAATATAACGGATAAAAATCAAGTTTGGCTTAAGTTTGGTTATGTGGCTAGTGTTATTTGAGTTAATAGATCCTTAGAGGTGTTTCTATGCCTAGGGCCGTAAATCCATTTGGCTTGGGATTCATTGATCAAAAGCTCATTACATGGATAACTCAGCCTAAGGTAGTTGAACTTTGTACAAGTCAAATTTAGTCGTTCTCATGCTAATGCCTAGTGGCCTGTTCTTGCATTTGTTGTCTTGTTCTGAATACTTGATGTAGCTTAAGCGTATAGAGTTGGCATTTTCCTTATTACAATTGTTTATGTGTATGAATTATAATTGGTTAGAATAGTTGGTAGTCACACACACAGAGATTTGGATCAGTAGCAGTTTAAGCTAGAGATTTGATCGAAGCCTTATTTATGACTTTGCTTCTTCTTTGAAATCGTTATTCTTAGCCTTGAGTCCATATTGCAAGTATAGAGTAGTTCGGCGCATGATTCACAATTATATTTACTTTTGATATTTCTGTTATGATATTTTTGCTTAGGGATAAGCAAAAGCTTAAGTTTTGAGGTATTTGATGAGTGTGATTTATACCCGTGAATCGGACCATCTAATGCTTAAGTAATTGCTTGTTCATCTTATTTTATATTTCTTTTAGAGTGTTTTATTATTCTTTTGTTTAATATATGTTTTGCAGGGGTTTGCAAGTCATTTCCAGCTTTCGAGGGCAAAAAGGCCATTTTTCTAGTACTGGCGCTGCAACACCTATTCCTAGCTCTTTTCTGGAGTTGCAGCGCCCCTTTTCATTCCATCTCAGCCGTCTGTAGCGCTCTTGTTCCTTCACAAACATGCATTGTAGCGCTAACTTATTGACCGGGACTTTTGACCAAGCGCTGCAACGCCTCTTTAAGCCTTAATCCTGGCGCTGCAGCGCCACCTCCGGTTCCCAGGCAGATAGGAAAGGAAAATGACCAAGCTTTTGGGGGATGAATATATATATATATATATATATATATATATATATATATATATATATCAGTAGCCTCCTTTTATAGATATCTCAGATAGAGATCACTCCCATAACTTAGACTCCTTAGCATAGTTTTCTCTCTATTTCAATTAGATAATCATTGTACATATATTTTGAAGATAGATCGAATAGGTAGTTTACTGGGATTCCTTGGAGCTCAAAAGAAGCGTAGCAACATGGATTGAAAAGTAAATTGAAGGGAGTTCTTGGAGATCGAAGAATGCTTTGACAGAGTTTATTCTTCTCTATTTATTTCCTTTGATTTTGTAATCTATAAATGTTTTATATATTGCTACTGATGTTTAGTTTAAAAACTATTAACTAATTATTGGCTCTAAGATTATAATGGAACCCAATGTTAATTTGAATTGATTTACCTTCTCCTTTGGTTAGCACCATATTGTTTGGCCCAATATATTTATGCTTAATGTTTAATTGCTAAGGAATTAGTATTAATTTTGTAATCTATAAGAAATTAAGAAATGGACTGTAGATTTATACCTTGATTTGTTAGCATGTGATTATGATTTGTCTACACCAATGGACTACATAATTTGTGTATAGGATAGGAATATACATATATGCCACGTGTGACCTAATTGAGAACCTGAGCTTTAATTCGTTGGCTGTGGTTAATTCGCATAGGAATGTGTCAAATTGCTTAGTTAGGATGTTCCTTTTCGTTCTATTCCCTTTTGGGTAGATCTAGAGAGGATAGGTTTATATGTACCTCAGAAGAGGAGTATGAGCACTTATGAATCTCGGTTGACAACCCATTGTGACTATTAAGACCAAAGGGAGAGTTAATATATTTAATGAAGCATAGCACGCCAAGTATTTGACAAAATGCTTGTATGCGTGGGTGAAGTTATGATTTTATCTTGTAGCACCTTAGATACTAGTCATTATTCACTTAATTACTTTATTAATTAGAACTAATTAGATTAATTATCTATCTTGTATTTAACTGTTTAAATAAGACTTGAGCGATACAAAGTTGGTACTTGTTAAATATTAGTAATAACTCCCCGTGGGTTTGATACTCAACTTATCATTATATTACTTGTGGACTGTGTATACTTGCGCGTGTTTTATTGATTACGAAATCGAACAACAAAGACCCCAATGACACCATTCCCAACGTTCCCCCAAATCAATTCACCCAAGATATGCCTTTCTCCAATTATAAATCATTCAATCAAAAATCCCACAATCGTCCCGAGCTCCCATTTGTAGTAGAGAAGGAACCTAAAATGCATTTAACACCTCCTTCTCCTTATATGTATTGACTTATACTGGTGATTTTGAGAGTATGAAACAAAATCAAGCTATGCGATTGAATAACCGATATTTTCTATGTAAATAAATAAGAAATTTTGCATATAATTTTTTTTTATTATTTTAAGATGGGAATATGTGCCAAGTAATGTGTATGTATTTATGTGATAAATAAAATTTATTTATTACATGAATAATTTCAAATAATTTTATTTTAGAATTATTGATCATTATAACATATATACTTATAATAATTAATTTTATAGTAGAAATGTCTTTATTATTTATTTTCTATGAAAATATGATTTTTATATTATTTAAATAATATATGAAATGATTATTGGAATTATTATAATTACTATTTGATTATATGAATTTTAGTTCAGATTATTAAGTTAATTATTTTAACTTAATTAATAATGTTAGATATGAAAAATAACTCAGATATAGAATCCAAACCCTAAATTTGGGTATTGATCAAGGGATGAGAATAATAATATAATATTAATTATATTTTAATTTTCGATCTTTATAAATATGTCTTGTAAATGTGTCAAATTGATAATGGTGGGTCAATGGTTGTAAATTATGTCAGAACCCATATATCATGTTATTAAACCCTAATTGTTAAACTCGGTTATGAGTTCGAGACTGTGTAATAATTGTGTTATATGAATTTTACTGTGTATTATATAATTTCTGTAATTAGGAGAAACCCTAATTATTATTTGAACCTAATTTGCTAAAATTAGAAACCCTAATTACTATTTTAGTAAATTATAATGATAATTAGGAAACCCTAATTGTTAATTTGGAAACCCTAATGATATTAAGGAACCCTAATTTAAAAATCCTAATTTTCTATTAAAAACCCTAATTTCTATTAAAAACCCCAATTTTAAATTAGTGTGTTTAAATTAAAATTTTATTACACTTTAATTTTAATTGTCCAAACCCTAGTAATTAATTGGGAAACTTTAAGATGTAAAATCTAGTGATTAAACCCTAGATTTAAGCACCTTGGACAAGAATGCCCTTAAATTAAAATAAAATTTACCATTTTACCCTTTTTGTCCCATTTGGTGAATAATTGCTAGGAAATCTTGCCAAATCTTGCAAGCCACCCTACCCTATCAACCTAGCAGCTAGAATTCCAGCATATCAGATTTAATTCACCAGCCAAGTTCATTGCATCAATTTAATTGCATAGATTAAGAGAGAGAAAATGCATTATTACCTTATTTTTGCAACAAATACCTAGCCATACTCTCTCAAGACCAAACCCACGAAATTTCCTTGCTAGATCAGTCCCCAATCAAGCCCCCGAACACTAACATCAAATCGAAGCAAGAAATCAAGAATCAAGGTGCAAAAAGGTATAAAAGAACCCTACTTAAAAAAATTCGTGATTTGATGTTAGATCTTATAATTGATTGTTAAAATATGTTGTATGGGGTGTTAATCAATGATGCGGGTTGCTAGATGTTAAACCCATAACATCTAGAGGCTCAGAGTTGATGATTTTCGAAATCTGGAATTTTTGAAAATAAGTGGTTCGACGGTGAATGTCAGATCCCATAGATCTCGATCTGTTATTTTTTTTTTTGTGTTTTAAAGGTTTGTAATTGTACTCTGTCAGGAGATCTTGAATCTGGAACTTGAATCAGGTTCATATCTGGTATAGATTAAAAGATATTCGTGGTCAAAGTGAGTTGACCGATCGTAAATTTCGAGTTTCGGGCAACCCGAAACCCGAAATTTCGACGATCATTTTTAGAGCTTCTGTTCTTGCTGATCCGTTATAGTATGGTCATGTTCTTGTTATAGACTTGTAGTTTGACACGAATACTACATCTTAAAACTCATAGAACAACTAGATCGGTTACATGATCAAAGATATGGGTGGTCAAACTTGGGTTGACCACCAGCCTTGTGAGTTTATGGGGAAAACCCAGATTCATGAAGAACAGCTTCTCTGGCATAGTTTGACCAGATTATATCTTCTTGTTGTGTTGTTGTTTTAGTGATGTTTTGTAATAGATCTATTTAGTTACATGTGGTCTACAACCTGGAACTTTTAGATCACAAAAATGATGCACGATCATCATGTAGTGGGAGCTCAAAAGTGAACAGTCGAACTGTTCTTCATTTCTGGGTAAACCCAGAAATGAAGAACAGCTCTGACAGTGTTTTGGTTAGCTTAGATCTTGCATTTGATGCATGTTATGACCATGATTGTTGTTGTATATTGTAGTATTACATTAGTTCTACATACTATGATCATTAGATAGTCCATCAACACCACGATCGGATCAGAAATCGTAGTCAAAGTACCCCACTCAAAATCTGACATTAGTTTTTTGGGTATGATGAAGAACACCATTAGCGACAGTTTTGTCGCCTAATGTACCTTTAGCGACAATTTAATTTCTAAATTAGTTATTTTAATTAAATAAATAGAAAAAAAATTAGTTTTAATTATTAAAAATACCAAATAAATTATTAAAAATTATTTTAAAGTCTGAAAATTAGTTTTTAATTATTTTAAGTATATTTCATAAATATTTAATATTTTTGGAATATAAAAAGTATTTAATTTATTTAAGTATAATATTAAATAAATGATTTAAAATGATTTTTATACATGAAAAATCATTTAAAAAATATGTTATGATATAAAAGATATTTTAAGTTATTTTACTATAATTTTTAATATTTTGTGATGATTTTCATTATTAATTAGATATTAATGATGATTAAGTTATTTAATAAAGATATTAAATAAATGATGGAAAATAGAAATAATGATTTAAAATTTATATAAAAATGATTTAGAGATTATAAAAATATTTTAAGTTATAAAATATAACTTTTGATATTTTGTCATGAAAAATATTAATATTTTAATATTAAGGATATTAGATTTATTTAATAATTATATTAAATAAAGTAATGTAAAAATGATTTTTATATTAGAAAAATTATTTTAAGTGAAAATAAAGTGTTTAAAGATATTTTAAGTTATAAAATATAACTTTTAATATTTAAAGGATAATTTCATTAATAATTTAATCTTAATGATATTTATTTAACATTAATGATATTAAATTTATTTAATAATTATATTAAATAAATAGTTTTAAAATGGTTTTATTAATTTAAAAATCATTTAAAAGGATATAAATGAATTAAAAATATTTTAAGTTATAATTAATGACTTTTAATATTTGGATAAATAGAACATTAATACTTAAATATTAATGGTAATTATTTAAAAATGATTTTAAATGTTTAAAAATCATTTAAGGGTATTATTAATACTTTAAAAATATTTTTGAGTTATTATAAATAACTTTAATATTTTGGCAATGGTTTCATTAATAGTTTAATATTAATTAAATATTAATGATAATAGAATTAGTTAATATTTAAATCATTTAATAATGATTTTAGTGTTTGAAAATTCATGATAAATTATAATAATTATTTAAAAATTATTATAAGGTTATGAAAAATAATATAACTGATATTTAAAATATCTAAACAAATATTGAACTACACGATAATGTTTTAGACTAGATATTTACCCGATAAAAGTCATTTCAGATAATCGAAATATTTTAGAAATTGATCTAGACTTAGATAAATTGACTAGATATGTGTTTGTTAGTGAATCAATAACTGTTAAACATATGTGACAATGTGATTAGGTTATAAATTTTAATCGCAATTAGCGATCTTATGTGATATGATATATTATTCTAATTGAGCGAATGATCTTATTCTTGATAGGTAGTCATATAAAGATTAATCTAAGTCTAAGTTATCTAAACCTTATGCACTACTTTTATTTAGATGCAAACAGTATATCATGTTATGCAAGTTTCCTAAACTTACTCCAATTATTATTGAGCAAGTATCAGAACTATTCTTTATATTGTGCAAGTATCCTACTTTTGCATTTACTTTATGCAATGGACATGAGTAAGAAAGTTTCAGAATTATATTATTATTGTGCCAGATTATTAACTCTATTATTATTGATTATGTATCCAATCTTTGTATTCATACAAGTTCTTACATTATCCGATCATTGTATTATTGTATAATTTAGATATTTATTATGTTCGTTAATTCGTATATAGGGTTAGACAAGTGTCCCCACTTGGATAACCATTGTATTTAACCATATGTTGATACATACTTATTGATTTCAAGTATGTATACGTTGAATTAAAAGTCGTCTAAGCTATTTGATTCAAATTTAGACATAAAAATATTGTTGAACAAGATAGAAGTTATTGTATCCAACCAGATTGTTTTGGTTTGGATTCCCGACTAAGTATGAACATCCCGAATATGGGAAAACTTTTGTGCACCTAAGGTGGATAGAGTGAACGATAATATCGTTCTTGCATGTAGTATTGATCAATACAGGGCATAACGGGTTGATCACCCCCCGTGCCCGTAAGTTATGACGGTTTACAGATGAATTTCTGTTTAACCTTTTCGAAAATAGAAAACAATGTTCATAGTATGTTGGTGATCTCAAGATATAGTGCATACGTAGTTTCAAAATTTCATATTGAAATGATATGTTGTTATTATTGGTTCAGCTTACTTCACAACTGTTGATTCGTTGTAGAAGTGTCTTTCAAAGAAAACATTTAATTCTTTTAGCTAATATATATTGTTGTTATTACTTGCTGGGCAAATTAAATGCTCATTCTTGCTTTAAATTTAAATGTTTTCAGTTATGTATGATCAACCAGAAGGTTTAGGCAAGAACAAGGGGAAAGGAAAGCTGGTCGAATGAGATTTATATTATGTTGTGTAATAGTTATAGTTTATTAAGACAATGATACTTATTATCTATGATGTAATGAATGTTTAAAGGTCTCGTACCTGGGAGTAAAACTTTGATGCATATGTAAATTAAGTTTGAATTTTATATTATTGTTATTATTATTAGTATTATTCAAATTTTATAGAAATGGTATCGTGAAGCACTTAGAGTTCGGGTTTCAAGTACCCGGATTTACATTTTCGACGTGTCTCCATTTTTTTCTACCTATAACAACAACTAGATTTATCAGATTATGATTTTGCATTTTCTTCGGTCAACCATATCAACGAACATTATTTTTTGTTTTTCATAGATATTAAACAATGGAGAATTATACACATAGATTCTTTGTACGATGATGATCCAAGTCAAAAAATACCCACTTGGTCACAACATGAATTTATTAAAATATTAAACACTTTAAGATTTTTCAAGCATTTTCTTCATATTTTATCATTTGACAAATGATTATTTGACATGAATACAGTCACAACACAAGTTTATTAAAATTATATTAAATACAATCACAACATAAATTTTGGATCATGTATTTTGTTTATCATGGTTCAATAAATACAACCACATGATGAATTTAATAAAATATTATTAAGAGAAATGAAATTATCAAGATCCGGGCTTTGTCAATCCTAAAATTTTATAATGGTTTTCCTTATCATGGTTTTTAAATATTCCACATATTGCACATATTGCACACTTTGAGTAAGTTAAAGAAACTAACATTTAATCAAAATATGAATGAAGTTAGAAAACTTGCCTTAAGCACTGCTTACAGTTTATGTTATGCTGCTTTTCAAAATTCCTATATATCACATAAGGATAACACATACCAATTAGTCATATAATTTACTTACGCATTGGTTTAGATTAAATTTAGTTCTTATGGTTCACGTTTTATAACTTACGTTCAAGCAACCAAACTTTCTTTATTGTCTTTCGGTGTTATGACATTCGGAGATGTCATAATCCTTATTATCATCATTTAAGATAGTTTTACATTGCTTCTAGTTCATATCTTACAATGTCCGGTTTATTTGACTCGAAACACTTTACAAGATATTAAATTAACTCAGCTTCTCAACGTTTATACGTCCTTTGACAACTTCATTACTTTACGATTAAACCATACACTCGTGTGTATGTTAATCACGTTTATCTTATGCGTACGCTAAATGTCTTCGTCGGTTTAAGTGTTTTAACGCTTATGTTATGCATCTTTTAAACTCACATTCAATCTTTACTTAAGGTTTTAATCACCCACAATAGTTATACATTAAGTGAACTTTACGTTCATAACCGTTCCGTATAACTTCCCCGGAAATGCCTTCTCTTACACGTATATTAAACATTTACATCATTTAGCGTATTTCACGTTGTTCGCATTTTATGATTTAAACAATACGCCCTACTTTTATTTTACATCTTACGTTCTAGGTATAAAGCAAACAGTTTAAATCGTCTGTTTGATCTTTAATCTTCCTGTCAGCTAATCCAAATAGTTCAAACTAGAGACACGAAGTGTTTGCTTTAGTTCAAAACTTACTATAAGTGACGTTATTCTAATCCAGACACTTTAAATTTTCGTCACGAAGTGTCTACTTTAGTTCAAAACTCCCTGACCCCTGAAGCAAAAATGGCCAGTTCATCTTTAATGACGTACCCACTTTGCGATGTCATAACTTGACCCTCCGTTATCGAAAAGAGTCCGTTCTTGAGCCATATTCTAGCTCGCAACATCCTTTAAAACTTTCCTTGAATGGATTATCATTTCTAATCTTCTAACAAGCGGAAATAATGTCTCAAAAGTCCCTCGTTGGACTGTTTTTCTTAACTTAGCGTTTTGAACGTTTATTCTTCATTTCTTCATAACTTACTCATCCGAGCCCGAAATGAGTTCGTTCTTGAGCCCACAAATCATGTTTTACATGTTCTCTAACATTATTATGAAACCCTAATTATTTAGGTTCATCATTTAACCTTACAATTTTGTCAGAAAATCATAACGAACTACGATTTCATCTATCAACATCTTTTACTAAAATTTTCACCATAGCTTTATTATAACGTATTTTTTAATCCATTCCAAAGGGAACAATTCTTACATTTTCCCAAGTCTAATATTTCCCAACCAAACATATAGAAGCTAATACAAAATGGTTTTAAATTTATCCATCAATAACAAGCTCTAATTAAGATGGTTTTAAATTTGTCCATCAACAACTCGGTCTTCGTTCGTTCTTCGTGTTCTTCGTTCGTTCTTCATTTAAACCCGTTATTTTAATTACAATTCACTTTAAATGTGTATATTAGTGTTTTAAGTCCACTAATGCTTTCTTATTTCTCTAGATCATTCATATGATTCATTCGAATCATATAACTATCAAAGAACTTCATATAACATATGAAAGCTTTAAAAAATAGATGAAGAGAAGATTCAAGTTCTTATTACTTACATATTGTTATGGTTAATCCATATTCATTATCATTTTCAACCATCTTTTATTTCCATAATCAATAAGTTATATAATTTTATATATGATACTTAAAAAAATGAACTAAACTAGGTTTTGGTATTACATTTCTTCTTTATTCTTCTTCCTCTTGACAAAGCTTGCAAAGTGTTAACTTTTCTTCTTCCTTCTTCCTTCCATCCAAATTTTCTCTCCCTTTCTCTCTAAATTTATGAGTTGCTCTTTAATGTGTTAGATGAAAATAATCTAACACTTTGAATGAAATGGCTTGCTAAATATAAAATTTGCAAGACTTGGGGTATAATGGTTTTTAAAATAACTTTGCTTTCATTATTACTTGGTTACTTAACTTAGAGTCTTAATTAATCAACCCCCTCAAGTTTACCAATCTTCCAAACCATCCCCTCATTATCTTAACCATGGTTGAGTCAAACTAACCAGCCAAGACTTTTGTGTCATCCTTTACTATTCACACCTCTTTTGGCTTTGATTTTTAACCTAACCACACCCCCAACTAACCATGGTTAAATGCTAACTCACCAATGGTTAAATGGTGGGAAAGTGAAAAAGCTAACCACTTTTGTTGACCAAGACTTTTTAACTTTCCGTATTTATCATATAATTTTTATACGCGTATTATATTTCGTATTATTCTTGTATTATACGTCATATTATAATTCGTATTATACTCGTATTCTTCTTGTATAATAATTCGTATTATACTCATATCATTCTTAATATTATAATTGTATAATAATTTATATTATACTAATATTCTTTTCTTTAGTCTTCTTAAATTCATTACACAGTAGAAAAACTGCGTTTATCGTTCTTCAAATTTTATTTGACATTCAATCTTTCCTCGCCATTCTAATATTAGTGCATTCTTTGAAAAATTAAAAAACCTAAAACCATTTTTCGGTTAATAGAGTTTTCGGTGACGTTTTCCCATATTATGGTTAAACGATCGAAAAGTTAATAAAAATATTTTTTCGTTGTTTTTATTTTGCCCGATTTCTGCACGTTTTTCAAGAAAACTTTTATAAGCTAATACGACTTTTCATGACATATTACCGGCAGATCTTAAAACGAAATGTCGTTAGGACATACCAATCTCTCTGAAAAGCCTAGGTTTGAACCCTAGCTCCTATCGTTCTTTGGGTGAATAGCGTTTTTACACAAATTTTCTCGATTTTTTTTTATTTCCATCTTCAAAATTCTTACGCATTTATTCTTGTATGTAGCCAAAATCCTAACATTTTATAATCGTCCTAGGTTATAGAACGACTAATAAACACATAACACATTATTATTAATATTATTTTATTAAATAATATTTCTTTAGACTTACTTTATAAGTTTATCCCATTTCTCGGGTCATTACATTCTTCCCTCCTTATACGGATTTCATCCCCGGAATCACTACTTTAAAAGTACATCAATACCTAGATGCCTTCTTTTTACAACAGTTATCAAAGGTATTCTTCTACTTATACACATACTTAACAAGTATTAATCTCTATTCTTAATGAAAGTAATATGCACATAAGCCAATCATGTTTATGATAAAGCATATAATTTGTAACAATCTTATTCATTTATTAATAAAATTATTCATTCACTAAAGACTTTAATTTATCTACATGGTGCTGTAATAATAATATATGACAAACCCATAGTTTTAAGCAATGATTTTAGAATCGTGATGAGATAATGCTAATGAGATCTAAATTCTTAGATAGCTTAAAAACTAAAATGTTCACAATCGATAGATTACTAAAAAGGAGATTAGTGAATCCGGATAGATTGGTACATACGTTGCTTGCTCATTGGATGAAGATGATTGATTTCATAATCATTTGTGTGGAAACACTAAAGCAAGTATGTAGGTGCTTATTGAAGAATAAGTTCACTGAACGTGACTCGCTAAGGAATAACTAATGAAGTTTTACTTACCTGTCAATAGAAATTCCTGTAGTGATAGTAGTACAAGTGATCCTTAGACTTGAGATCATCATAGTATCTTGTGTATGATGAGTTATACTTTGACTTATTCCTTAAGACCCTTAGGGTATATCAAAGGGTATGCTTGGGTATAATAAGTTGTACGTGGAGATAATGTATGATTAATAAAGAATCTACCGCTTCTAGTAAAAGAAGAGAAATGTCATATGTGATTCGATAAATGATAACCCCAGTAGTCCTTATAATGCGTAATTAAATTAGAAAGGAGTTTCTAATTTACATTATTTGGAGTTGTGCATTTAAGAGTCGAAATACATATAATTAAATAAAATAAGACTTGACAGTAATTCTATGTCTTATATTTAATTGGGACATTCTATGATGGAAGGATTAAATTGTACGGTAATTATTTACTTAAAGGTTCTTTTATGATTAATGTTGAAATCTATATTATCTGAAAAGTCGTTAATCGCTAGGGAGGCTTATCCCTATTGTAGAATAAATATTATTTATTTAAATAAACTAATAGTTTAATTTATTTATTTAAATAAGAATATAATTTTTCTAATTGAATTATTCACAACTGGTCTAATATGGAGAACCTAAAGGGCCACACCATAAAAGGAAGAATACTTATTTAAGAAGTTAATGACATAATCGTAATAATATGTTAAGTGTATTTAATTTAATCTATGGTGATAGAATAAATTAAATAGCTTAATATTTATTATTTAATATTTTGAAAATATTAAATATTAATTAATAAGAGGAGTCTTATTAATACTATTATAATTATAATTATTTTAATTTCTAATGGAGTTTGGAAATTAATTAATATAAGTACTCTGAGATATTCTTAATAAGATTAGGAGGCAAATTAATTAAAAGAGTTTAATTAATTATCCCTAATAAGATTAGGGAGCTTAATTAATTAAAGAAATTTAATTAATTAAATAATACCCTAATTTCTAATTAGATTAGAAGGGTTAGCTGATATTTTTATAAGAGGAGTCTTATATCAGATATTAAAAAGACGTAATTCTAATAGTTGGGAGAGTACACCCTTTTCTATGAGAGATAGAAAAACTAGAGTTTTGCCAAATACTCATCTTCTTGAATCTTTCTTCTTCCTTGGTGGATCACCTCTAGAGGCCAAACACTTGGGTGGCTAACATTGATCAAAGGAAGGTACCAAACCCGGTAGATTCAAGTTGAATGCGAAAAGGATTGGAGGTAAACTTGTATCTGAGGAAGCTCGAATCTTCAAGGGTATAATTCTTTTTCTTTATATTTTTGTTTAATTAATAATTGTGCATAAAGGATGATCCGAGTATATGGTTTGTAAAATTTTAAAACTAGAATAAAGTCCATAATCAATCCGGGTAGAATATAGTATTCTATATGTGCATGCTTATACTATATATATATATATATATAATATTATGCAAACATACTTCGCATCTTAATTAATATGACGTGTATTTTATATCTATATGTGCATGCGCGCTAAACAAGATGAGACAAATTAATAACAAATCCTTTGAAGATTTTATTTTAAGTCCTAAGCGTTCAAAGATATTTGGAATATCGAACGTCGCCTTCTAGCATGATAAAAAATAATAGAGTATAAAGTAATTATTATAAGTTTGTTGTGTCACCACAAGGCTTATCTTAATTTTTTGAGAAGTTAATTTATCACATTTGATGCTTATAAAGAAAATTGAACAATGTTGTTTTGTTGTGTCACCATAAGGACAATGTTTTTATTTTTTGAATATATGGAGTGCTAAGTTGGACTTAACTTGGATAATTTTGATTCGGATGTGCCACCACTTGATCAAAATAATCTAAGAGGCAAAATAAAAGGAGTTACATGATGATGTAATTGACAAGAGTTGTCTACCTATTTATTTATATATAGTTTGTTGTGTCACCACAAGGCTATATACATTTGAAATGAGATCCTTATTCTCACTAGCAAATCTTTAATTAGATTTTGTCGAACTATATAATTGAGGGTAATATAGTTTGATGAAAATAGTGGGAGATACCAATTTAAAACAAGACCTAAATTATTTTGGTAATTAATAAAAGAATCTATGCTAAAATGTTGTTAAATTATAAATTCATTTATATAATTTTACAATGTCTAAAATTACTATCACTTCGAAGCATATTAGATGCTAAATTAACATGACCGAATTAAATGGATTGGTAAAGGAATTTGAGAATAGTTCTCATGACTAAAAAGTTATCTTATGTCCTTAATATGCATATCCCTGTAATGGTTGCAGACAAAGCCTCTAAGGAAGAGATTGCTACTTTTAAAAAGTGTCAAGATGATACATAGTTGGCTCAATGCATCATGCTCATATCCATGAGTAACGAGCTTCAGCGTCAGCATGAAATTATGGATGCTCCTACTATACTCCTTCACATCAAGTAGTTGATGGTGCGAAAAGTAGGACTGATAGATATCAAATATCTAAGGAGATCTTCCGATCTAGAATAACCAATGACACTATAGTACAGACAAAAGTCCTTAACATGATCAATTTGATTGAACAATTACGACAACAGGTTTTGTCATGGATGGAGAGTTGAGCCAAGATTTGATCTTGCAGTCACTCCGGACTCCTTCTCATAATTGTTGTGAATTTTTCATATGAATAAGCTAGATATCAGATTCGCAGATTTGATTAACATGTTGAAAAATATTGAGAGTCACTTTCCAACCAAGAAAGACCAAGTCTTACTGGTAGGGGCCAAATGATCTTTTAAAAGAAGAACGATTCTAAGAAGGTAAATAGAAAGGGAAAAAAATAAAGGATAATAAGAACAAAACTGATAAGGATAGCAAAGAAGTTTGCTTCCACTGTAATAAGCCAGGACACTGGAAAGAAACTGCGAGAAGCATCTTGTAGAGGCTAACCAGAAGAAGCTTAGTGAAGTTTCGGTTACAAATACAATTTTGTTCATGATTGAAATAAATTTTTCTTTAAGTCAAGGTTCTACTTGGGTATTGGATATCAGCTTTTGTTCTCATAAATATAGATTTATGAAGGGACCAAGTAAAAGTAGAAATCTAAACATAGGATAAGTAATCCTATGTCTGGAAAATGAAGCAAAGGTTGCTACATTAGCCATAGGAACTTATTATTTAGCATTGCCTACGGGCAAGTCTATTAAGTCAATAAGTTGTTATTGTATTCCAGTTCGCATTAAAAACATTATTTTTATTTTGTTGTTGGACAATGAAATCTTTAGTATTATATTTAAGAACAATTTTTGTTCTATTTATAATAATAATGTTTTTATCGAACTGGAATATTACTTAATGGATTATGTATACTTGACTTACGTGAAAAATTATTTTGCAAATTGAACAAACTAGTATAAGAAAATGAGATAATCATTCAAAGAGTTAAATGTTTGTATTTGTTGAAATATAAGTGTGAATTATTTGAAAGGTTCAAAGAATTCAGAAGTGAAACAAATTGGCAAAGTATTAGGATTCTTTGATCGAATCAAGGAAGGAATACTTGTGCAATGAGTTTTTAGATCATCTCAAATGGTTTTCTCACAATGGACGCCTCCTGATACGCAATAATTAATTGATGTATCTGAAAGGAAAAATTATACCTTATTGGATATGGTGCGGTCCATAATGATTTTACCGATATTCCAGTATCCTTCTGGGGTCATGCCCTAGAAATTACTATATATCTACGAAAAGGTAGCCTCAAAATCTAGCCCCAAGACTCCATAAGAGTTATGGACAGGGAGGATTCCTAATCTTAAGTATGTGAAGATAAGGGGTTGTCCAGCTTATGTGAAAAAGGTTTCAAAAGTATAAGTTGGGGACAAAATTTGACAAGTACAGATTTGTGAGATATCCTAAAGTAAGTTTAGGGTATATGTTCTATAATCCTACTTAGAAAAAGGTGTTTATTGCGAAACACGCTACCTTCTAAGATAAAGTTGTTTATCATTGAATGAGCTAGCGGGAGGATAATAAATCTTGAAGAGTTCTAGAACCACAAAGCACTATAAATCAAACAAGAGGAACTTGTAGATAGACCTATTAAACCACAAAAAATCATAAATCTGGAATAGTAACAAAGATACTTAGGAGGTATGGATTCATCATGGATAATGATGATGAGGTACACATCATAAAGATGATTATCCAGTTACATACGATGAGGTAAGAGTTGCAAACACTCAGAGAAATGGTTTAAAGCAAACTTCTCAAAAATGGAACATTCATTTTGATGAGATAATCAAAAGAGTTTGATTTTATCAAAAACAAGAATGAACCTAGTGTGTACAAAAGGGTTAATGGGAGCGACGTGATATTCCTAGTTTTATATGTTGATATACTACGAATAAGGAATGACATACCAATGCTACAATCAGTAAAGATTAAGTTGTCTAAACATTCTTCCATGAATAATTTGGGAAGAGTATCTTAATTGGGGATACAAATCTATATAAATAGATTTAAAAGGATGCTCGGCTTAACCCAAGGAACGTATATTTATTTGATGCTAAAGTCATTTAGCATGACAAACTCCAAGAGTTATCTCATGTTGATGAGCCCTGGAGTGTATATCTCTTAATAATCCTCATAGACTCCTAAAACAGAGATCGTATAAGTAACTATCATGTATGTAATAAAATATATGAGACCTGATGTTGATCAGTCATATTCTGGAGAAGATCACTGTAGGAAAGTGAAAAACATCTTAAAGTACTTAACCGACACTAAGGATGTGATCATATTCATAATGGGTCTGAATTAAAACTAGAGGGCTTAACAGACTCAAGTTTTTTGGACTAACCAAGATGACAACAAATCCACTTTAGGGTAAGGTGTTACCTTCAACGGTGGTGCAGTGAAATTGGAAAGGTTCCAAACATCAAAGAGTTGTTGGTTAAATAATAAAGACGAGGTATATAGCTATAAATGAAGTTACAAGTTGATTGTTTGGATGAAAATTTCAATACAAAACTAGGAATAGTTCCTAAGTCTCATCTTGGATCTAAACATGTGTTGTGGTACTTTTATTTGATTAAATAATCATTGAAAGATGGGAAATCACAATAGAGATAGTGGACTCTCAATAACTACATTACATATCCATATACTGAAGCTTATCCAGTAGCAGGATGATCGTCACTTAGAGAGTAAGAGTATGAGATACCATTACGATTGACTTTAGTGCAAATGGGAGATTGAAAGTAATATGCACACAAGCCAATCATGTTTGTTAGTTCCCAGTAGGCACAATATAGATCTAGAAGGGGGGGGTTGAATAGATCCTTTTTAATTTCAAATACTTTTTTTGGTTAATTTTGTATTGCTCATGAATTAGCATATGACAAACATAAGAATCTTTTCAAGCACAACGGAATAAGTAAAAGATCCCCTTCATTGATATATTCATAATCAGACATACATTGTTCGTAGAGTTAATTCAGTAGTAAGCAGTTAAAACATATATAGCCGTTATAGCAGTTAATGTACATAATATA
The DNA here is from genome assembly GCA_020205605.1 of Panax ginseng. NCBI lineage: Eukaryota > Viridiplantae > Streptophyta > Magnoliopsida > Apiales > Araliaceae > Panax > Panax ginseng. Next base: position 50,660,483 of record CM035150.1, read on the forward strand.
AATGACATAAAGTAAAAGACACAAGGGGTTTTAAGTGGTTTAGAGACTTAAGCTCCTAATCCACTCTTCTACTTTTAACTAGCAGAGATTTCCACTAAGGAAGGCAACACCTAAATCACTAAGATTCCTTGAAGGCCGGTGACCTTGGGACTTGATTCACTAAGAACTCTTCAAGGCCATGACCTTGGAACTTCTCTAGTTCCCTAGGAACTCTTCAAGCCCAACGAGCTTGGAACTTCATTTAGTCCCTCAGGACAAGGACCCCTCGAAGCCACAGCTTCTTGTTGTTGTTGTTGTTTGTTTGTTTGTTGGAGTTGTCTTTGTCTGCTAAGATATCTTTATGCTAAGATGTCTTTATGCTCTCATCATCTTCAGTACTTAGAAGCTTGGCATGATCATCTCTTGAAGTGCTTGATGAAGTTGAGTGTTGCATGATGCTCGGCTTTGATGGGATTCTCAGACCCTTCTTGATGATCCTTGATGAACTTTCTCATGCCTTGAAGATCATTCTTTCTTGATACTTGATGTCTTACTTGATGATGGATTTCTAAGATGATGACTTGTAGGCTCTTCTCTCTGGTACTTAGAGTCTTCCATGATGGACATCAAGATGACATTGAAGCTCTTCTTTCTCGGTGATTTAGAACACTCTTTTTGTAGTAGAACTCTCACTTACTACATTGTAGAACTCTCACTTCTACTTCTTTCTATTTCTGTCTCTAAGTGTTCTTGGTGGATCGTAGAGTAAGCCTTCAGACCTTCATTAGTCACTCACTGTTTACATTGGTTAGATCAGTCCACCAGTTCTCCAAACTCAGCAACTCCAGCAACCTTTGATCTTTGAAGCTCTAGTAGATTTATACTCCTTTCCAATCTTCCCGTTGGAAAGTAGCCGTTGAAAGCTCTTTGAAATGCTTCACAGATCTCGAGTTGCTTAGTGTGTAGACTGCAGATGTGACATGACAACTTTTTTACGACTTTTCGACACTGCGCAATCTCTATTTCACCTACCCCATCGGAGATATTACTTTTTATGCCTCGGGCAGGTCGAAGACTTTATTTCACCCTTCTGATTCCTTGATTAGAGGTTGTCCTTTTGTATCGATGCTCTCAATAAGCTCTTGTACAAATATCAACCTTCAGATTGAACCATTGCCAATGCTTGATCTTTGATTATTCGAACTCTATGATTACGATGCATGTCTTCTTGGACTGATCGTAGTGTCTTGTTATTTGGTAGAAACAACACTACGATCTTGAAGAGTGTTGATTGGATCTTCAATGTAGAACACCTCTTCCTTTCTCTTGTGCGGTGCTTGACACTTACTGTTTGCCTCAATGACTCTCGAGAATCTTGATGCTTGACTTCTTTGTTACGGCCCCTTACGAATAGCAAGACACTTTAGATTTGTGGCGTGTCCATTTCGCTTTCTCCTTGTGATCTCCGTTCACTTATCATCAATGGGTGACCCGATGCTTAATCACTTTAGCCTTGTTCTTGAAGCTTTCCGGTATCTCTGTATGCACTCCATCAGTTCTTTCTTTGTTTGGCAAACACTACGATCTGGTTGCTTCAAAGATTGTTGTCATCTACATCCTTGATGACTCTTGCACTTCTTGACTTTCCTTAGTCGATTCTTTGAAGTCTTCTTTGATCTCCTTGTGGAAGACTTCATCTCGAATGGCTTCACACTTCAATCTGGATCTTTGATTGGGTTGGTGCTTAGATCTTCTGTTAGCTTGCATGCCATTCGTTGAGTGCTCTCTGGTTTCCTTTGGATGGGATGTATCTTTGCAGTGCCAACCAGAGGCTTCATTCCTTTGGATATTCTAGGAGTGCTCATTTGTTGAGAATCATATTTACTCTACGATTTTTCCTTGGAATTTTGAGCACATCTGTTGAAGTCTCAGTTCTACACTCTACGATTTAGCTTTGGTTATGCGAGACAACTACGACTCGAGATCGAGATCTTGACACTCTACGATTTTACATCGTTGTGCTTGTTGTCTTTATCGATCTTGTTCGACTACGATCTCGCCTCGATATGATCGATAGACTCTACGACTACGAGTGTAGTCTACGATTCTTGACTTGGCTTGGCGAGATCTTGGTCGGCTTGTAGGCAAATTTGTCTCTACGATTACGAACATGACTTCCTCAGCAGACTATGACCATGAGGAAGTTCTCCTCGACACACTACGATCCTTTCCTCGTCTCTCTGGCGGTCTACGAACTCGAGATCTACTATCTTGTAGACTACGATTACGCCTCGATAGCTCTCGAGTTTCCTTGACTCTCTGGCGAGACTACGATTTTTACAGTGTAGTGCTCGGCGATCGAGACAAGCCTATCTATTACATCATTAGATCAACCTAACATGCTTGATCTTTCTATATTTATAGTCCTTGTACATCTTTTCTTTTAAGGACTTTACAAAGTTATTTTGCTTATGTAGGATCAACTAACACATTTGATCAATTCATTCTAAGTCCTTGTACATATGTTTCTATTGTCTATCAAAGGACTTTACAACTTTTCTTAATGCAAGCATACTTGCATATTCATTCATATATATATCATGATCAAATCATATGTAAATAGGAATATCATTCACATACTTATTCTTGACAATCTCCCCCTATTTGATTATGACAAAAACAATAAGTGCATATGCATGTTATGAATGAATCTTATATATAGTGAGCAACTATATTTCTAAAACAGATAATCATGAATGTCATTTATAATGATGTGGAATTTAATACGACGATATTTTACATCACGGATCCGAACATACCTAACTAGTTAGAGATGTACCTCTTTGGCTCATGTATGTTTCGGGATGTTTGTTGATCAGCTAATCATCTGTTTGATCTTCTTGCTCCTGCTCCCCACAGGATGATGACTTTCTATCTTTGCTCTTCTCCCTTTGGACTCATGATCTTCTTTCTTAATTTGCTCCCCCTCAAACTTCTGCGATCATATGATCATCATCTTTTGGCTCCCCCCTCGGATGATGACTCGCTACTTCTTCTTGTGTTTCTTCTTTGACTTCTTCTTTTCTTTCTTACGCTCTCCTTACCCTTTCTTGATGCCTCCTCTTGCTCTTCCTCTTTCTATTCCTCTTTTCTCTCCCCTTTTTGTCATTAATCACTTGGGGGAGGCTGCTCCATATTGGACATTAGTTGTTCCATCAGGTAGGAGGAGTTAGTAACTTCAAACTTGAGTTCCTGTTGGCTTAGCTCAAGTTGCACTGAGAAAGACTGATTCATGTTGTCAATCTTGTCAGATAGGACTTGGAGTTGTTCTTCATTTTCCTTCTGCGCTCGTAGTGCTTCTGCCTTCTGATCATGTATGGCCTTCAAATAGATGTGATCTCTCTCTTTGATTTTGAGAGATACATCGTAGTAACTTGAAGTACATAAGTGAATTATCTCGATGCATCATCTTTGATTCTTCATTGATCAGAGATATCTTCTTGACCAGTTGATCAGAATTCTTCAACATCTCCTGCTCCATAGGACTTTGGTCATCTGGTTGGGCAGCCTCTTGTTGAGCATCAGATTGGACTCTACGATTTTCATCCTTGGACAGGTTTTCAAACGTTTTGAGAATCTGAACAATCGTTGAGTACCAATTGCTATTTGAGGATGAAGGAATGTCGGTTAATAGTGCTTTGGCGAGATGGAACCTTTTCACTTTGGACTTGGACACCATCGATGGTAGAGTGAGCAGACTCTACGATTATTTCCTTAGTCATGATCCTTCTTCCTTGAGTCCACTCTACGATCATAGGGGATATAGTGGTTGCCGGCGTATGCGTAAACTTCTGTAGTGAAATTTGGTCTTTGATCATCATTGTAGCAAAACTCTTCACCCTTGGGAAGTTTTGTGCCTGACTCCATGCTTGGAAAATGAGAGTAGCACCGGTGAAGTAACTTCCATCTCTTTCGGTATGTGCCTTTAGCCGAGGCATCCATTGGAAAAACCATCTCATAAGCGAGATCATCGAGGATTGTAGAGGATGGTTATGCGGTCTAGTTCCATGTTGTTTCAGGTTTTAAACACCTCAAACGTGATCATCCTCACTACCTTGAAATTTGTTCATTTCCATAATTTACCCATCTTCGGGAGGTGCCTACGGTAGTTCATTTGAGACTTCCACCACTATTCTTTTGTTAATCCTTGCGGGGGAGAGAAGGCTGGATAGTCTTCTTGTTCTTACGATTCTGATGTGCTTGAGAATCGAGAATCTTTCTCCATTCTTCTCTTTGAAGCTGAACCATTCTGATCATTTCCATGATGAATCCTTCTTCTTTGCGCATTTCATTTTTAGAACTTTCTTGAGCAAGATCTTCCTCTAATTCATCTTCTTCATCACTTGGTTCTATCTTTGCACTTTTCTTCCTTTGATATAGACTCATCATCACTTAGTTCAATGACAGCATTGGAGTGATCACTTCTCTTTTTGGAAGCAAATTTGGCTTGTAGTCTGTAGCTCTTCCTTCTCCTTGGAGGTTCAGCTATGGGAGAGTCAGACTCTTCTTCCTCTTGGACTACGAAGCCTTTGGATCATCAGACGAACTTCCTTGAGGTTCAGCACTAGCAGGGGCAGGTCCTTCTTCTTTGGACTTATCACTTTTTGAACCATCATGTGGGCTTTCAGGATTTGAAGGGGCATGTTCTTCTTCTTCAGAAACAACATCATTTGACCCATCATCTAGACTTATTGGAGAATTTTCACTTGGGGATGGAGTTGGTTCAGCTTGTACCTTTTCTTCATCATCAGAGTGAATGTTCTGAGAGTTAGCCACCAGGCTTGAGCATTCTTCTTCATCGGCCGAGATCTTTGCATTTTCTTCCATTAATCCGACTTCACCTTCATTCTTTGGATTTGGTGCTGTGGGGACTCGACCTGATGACTATCGATTCCTTCTCTTCTTACGACACTACCTCCTCTTCTTTGTTTGATGGGCTTGCTTGGGAAGTTGAGGTTGGTTTGTTTACCACACTTTCTTTCTTCTTGATGACCCTTGAAGTAATCTGTTGCTTCTCTCTCTTTGTGGTCTCTGCGGTTGAGACCTTTTCATTTTCAACTTTGTCTTCTTTGATAGACTTCTTGGTGGAGCCTCAATTTTTCCTCACACCTTTGGATTTCTTTTTGTGGTGGTGTGGTTCTTTCTTGAGTGCTGAGTCATCAGACTTAGAGCTTTCTACCTCTTTTACCTTCCTCTTCTTTGCAGAGGCCTTGCTGCTGCTTCCAGTTGTTAGTCTTCTGTTTTCCTTGGGGTTTTTCTTCCAATTCACAAATAGTTGTGGAGACATTACTTTATGAACATTGAGAGGTTCTCCCTCATCATCCTTAATTTTGCCTCCCAGCTTCTTCTTCATCACAATACTCAGTAGTCTTCCATGAAACACTATTGTAAGTGGTTTTTCTGTAGACTTCTTCACTTCAGTCTTTTCTACCCATTTGAAGATCTGATCAAATAGTATAACTGCAAAGTTGATTCGTTTCTTCAGAACTATAGCAGACATGATTTTTAACTGTTGATTAAGCACCGTGTCGTGTGCAGTGTCCTTGCATAGTATGCATTTTCCCACTATTTCAGCAAGGAACTCGAATTCCTCAAGGAACTCCTTTTTCTTCATATCCTTTAGACTGGGGTTTCTTTGGTACCCCATAATCTCCTTTGCTTGCTCAGTGTTGATCTCATCAAGGTTTCTCAGTCCTAGGTCAGGGAAACCTAAGCATTGATTTATATCAGATGATTTCAGCTTAAGAGATTGACCTTTAACCTTGGTTGAAAGGGTTCTGGCATTTATGGATGCATTTGAGTAGAATTCCTTGACCAGTTCAGTATATACTCGAGTGCTAGCCTCAAGACATTATGAGAATCCAGCTTTCTTCACAAGTTTGAGAATGTCTACGAACTTCTTTTGGATTTTCAAGCGTCTTGGTTAGAAATTTGAATGCCGGTGATTACTCGTCGATCTTCCATTTGAATAGTTCGAGGAATATGGGTATTTGATTGAGAGGGTTTATGAGAGATGGGTGATTGTGATTTGGGCAAGGCTACGGAGGGTTAATTGTTTTTGGCTTTTGAGAGGGTTCTAGGGTTTGAAAATGGGAGGAGAGAGGTTGATAGCTTTTGATAGCTGTTTGCTAATTTGAATTTTCCTTTATGGTGAGTTCCTTCTAACTTTCTGCATAAATAGTGATGTGTCAACCAACCATTGGTTGCACGATACCCGATAATGAGTTGTAACTCCCCATTAACTCTTGATTTTAATATCTCTTTTCAAAACAAATAGGTGTCGATAGCGTGGATTAACCGTTGACCATTTTGATTAAGTGAGAGTAGCATGATAAAGAAGTTATGGTCTCTACGTTTTCCTTTATTGACTCAACGATCATCTTTTGAGAGATCTTTGCGGTGGATGGTTTTGATATTGATCCTTAATCTTGATCTTTGCATAGCTTGATCTTTGATGTACTCCATGAAGGCTTGGGCATTCTTCTTTACACAGGACCTCTTTCAACTTGACATTGAACTTATTTTTTCATGATGCGAATGGTTGGGCAAATGTCCGATTCTTAGAGAGCTTCTCATTAGCTAGGGTATCCTCTGGTAGGACTACGATCGTCAAAGTGCCTTCTACGATCATTTGAGGTTGCTCTACGATCGTGGAGTTCTCTTGACCTCGACTCTACTGACGTTGGTGACTTGGTCCTTGAGATGAACTTTACTTACATTCCTTACACGGGTCAGAGGTAGCTCGGGAAGGGCCAACCTCTTAGAGTGAACTAAGGGTCGGGTTTGTCCCGAGGCACTTTCGGATGAAATACTTTAGAAGTGATTTGTCTTGATATCTCATTTGACCTTTTTCTGGCTTTGGGAGGACCTCTACCAACTTTAGGCAACTGCATTTGATGTGATCGTGGTGTCCTCATTTTCTTACACTACGATCGAATGTTTGATCGTGTGCACTCCACGATTTTGGGTTGGGTGGCTGAAAGGTTATTAGTAGTATATTTTGAGACATTCCTACCGACTATCGATCTTTATTTGGTTCATCAACCACAAAGTTTTGGGACTCATTCATTTGGTACCTTTGCTTAATAGTATAACTTCGGTGTTGTTGTTTCTTAACGGATCTTTGCTTCCCCATGTTCATACTATCTTCTCGGTGAGGGTGACTTCCTTTTCTTTGTGTGCATTAGGAGACATCCTTGCATGCTTCTTTTCGATTGAAATCACCGAATTATCATCAAATTAGTTTTCATCATGGACATGGATATCTCGGGGTGATCATTCTACGATCATTTGTCGACACTCGAACATAGTCTTCTTTTTGTCGGCATGTACTCGTTGAGTTCTGCTCCCTTAATGAGTTCCTCATGTTTTGATGCTCGATGATCCTCTGTCGTGAACTTTCTTGAGGATTCTCTTCATATGACATGCTTTGCATGATTGAGCATATAAGACCCTTTCCATCTTTGGTTGATTGGCTGTTTCATATATAAGTATCGGTGACCAGTGAGCTTCATTTGGATTAGCTCGGTGAGGTCTTGAGGACGAGGCTTTGACATATAGGAATTTTATCGAGAATCATTTACGAGCAGGTCTTAAGCCTTCTTTGGTTGAATCTTTCTTTGGTTGAAGTCTTTGCTTCACATTCCTTAGTGTGGTCGGATAGACCACGTACTATGAGTTAGATACATTTCTATTTTGGTACCCCCATAATTAAATGGGTCCTTTTGAGGTTAGTTTTCTAAACCCCTATTCCTCATATATTTGGATAATCATCACATATATCACCAACAGTCATATTCATGCATGCAACTAGTTTTAGATAATACATTTTTAGATGCATGATGGTGAGTGTGTGTAAGATTCATCATTTTAATAACACACTCTTTTTCTTTGATGGTTTCATCATTTGTTGGGTTATGTTCACAAGGTTTAAGTGTTCACAAAGTGAGAACCAACTCTACGATTTGTGTGTATCTAGTTAATTCATGGAGGTGATCAGTTTCTACAAATCATCAAGATACTCTCGTAGAACTGATCATACTCTGTGTGTTATCAAACACTTAGAACATTGGTTTGTACATGCATACTAACCTATCACCAAAGATTACTCCATATGAAATTGATTTAACCTGTGATGTTCTTATGACCTATTTCAGTTTCTTTCAAGATGTCATCTTCATCCTAAAATTTGGATGGAGAGAAAGTTTGTAAGCATTCGAGTATCCACCCTTAGTGTACTTTCTCTCTTCACCTTTTTAGGTAGATTATGATTTCTTGATAGAGTACTGTTATAGTTCATAAGGAGGTGCAACATGATGTACACAATTATCTTAGTGAGGAACCGTACCTTTATATTGTCAGATTCTTAACAGTTATTTATCTTAGACATACTGAGGTTAGGTATTGATGTGTATAGTTTCTCATTTGCTCCTGACAGCTTGTTGCTCTTCTTGACCTTCAATCAATAAGCTATGATCTTGAAGATACAGGCTAAGAAAATCTCAGCATCTTTAGTTCTTTGACATCCTTGAGTTTACCAGGTTTACATCCAGCTGCTGGTTGACTAGACATGTTTGAGAAGTTCTCATTTCTTCTCTGGATAAGCATCTCTTTGCATGTATGGCCTTTTCATCTTTTCAGGCTGGTGGATGTTTGACTGGATGTCTCTTGAGCTTTCTAGCTTTGTCTTTAGACTAAAAGATTGATCGTGATCAAGGATTGGTCTTGTTGATATGACAATCAAGAACATGGACCAATCTGAGCAGCTTCAGGTGTATATACATATTTACCTATACACAATATTTCCAACGTGTGAGCTCATCTGCATATAACAAGTGACTTACTACTAAACTAAGTTTAGAACAATGTTTGTGCCTAGGATCAGACTCAAAGCGATTAGCTTTTGAATATAGCATGAGAACCTATTTTGATACCAATTGTTAGTTCCCAGTAGGCACAATATAGATCTAGAAGGGGGAAGGGGTTGGATAGATCCTTTTTAATTTCAAATACTTTTGTGGTTTATTTTGTATTGCTCATGAATTAGCATATGACAAACATAAGAATCTTTTCAAGCACAGCGGAATAAGTAAAAGATCCCCTTCATTAATATATTCATAATCAGACATACATTGTTCGTAGAGTTAATTCAGTAGTAAGCAGTTAAAACTTACATAGCAGTTATAACAGTTAATGTACATAATGTAAATGACATAAAGTAAAAGATACAAGGGGTTTTAAGTGGTTCGAGACTCAAGCTCTAATCCACTCTTACGCTTTCAATTAGCGAGATTTCCACTAAGGAAGGCGACCCTAAATCACTAAGATTTCTTGAGGCAGTGACCTTGGGACTTGATTCACTAAGAACTCTTCAAGGCCAGCAGCCTTGGAACTTCTCTAGTTCCCTAGGAACTCTTCAAGCCCAGCAGGCTTGGAACTTCATTTAGTCCCTCCGGATAAGGAACGCTCAGGCCCTGGCTTCTTGTTGTTGAGTTACTTGTTTATTGGAGTTGGTACTGAGCTACTAAGATGTCTTTATGCTCTCAACATCTTCTGTACTTAGCAGCTTGGCGTGATCATCCTTGAAGTGCAGTTGAGTGTTGCATGATGCTCAGCTTTTTCAGTTACGCAACCTCTTCTTATGATCCCTTGATGAACTGCCTTGAAGATCATTCCTCTTGATACTTGATGGCTGCACATGATGGGTTTCTAAGATGACTATAGACTCTTCTCTTTGGTACTTAGAGTCTTCCCATGATGGACATCAAGATGACATTGAAGCTCTTTTTTCTCTCGGCAGTTCAGAACACTCTTCTTATAGTAGAACTCTCACTCACTATTTACGTTGGTTAGATCAGTCCACCAGTTCTCCAAACTCAGCAACTCCAGCAACCTTTGATCTTTGAAGCTCTAGTAAATTTATACTCCTTTCCAATCTTCCGTTGAAAGCTCTTTGAAATGCTTCACAGATCTCGAGTTGCTTGGTGCAGGCTGCAGATGTGAAGAGTGTCAGATATATTACTTTTATGCCTTGGGCAGGTCGAAGACTTTATTTCACCCTTCTGATTCCTCGATCAGAGGTTGTCATTTTGCATCGATGCTCTCAATAAGCTCTTGTCCAAATATCAACCTTCAGATTGAACCGTTGCCAATGCTTCAATCTTCAGTTGTTTGAACTCTACGATTCTGATGCATATCTTCTTGGACATGATCGTAGTGTCTTGTTGACTGGTAGAGACAACACTACGATCTTGAAGAGTGTTGATTGGATCTTCAATATAGAACACCTCTTCCTTCTCTTGTGCAGTGCTTCAACACTTCTGTTTGCCTCAACAGCTCTCAAATACTGATGGCTTGACTTCTTTGTTCTGTCCCCTTCTGAATAGCAAGACACTTTAGATTTATGGCATGTCCAGCTCGCTTTCTCCTTGTGATCTCCCGTTCACTTATCATCAATGGACTGACCCAAAGCTTAATCACTTTAGCCTTGTTCTTCAGAAGCTGTCCAGTATCTCTGTATGCACTCCATCAGTTCTTTCTTTGTTTGGCAAACACTATGATCTTGGTTGCTTCCAAGATCGTCGTCTTCTGTCTATTTGTGACTCTCGCACTTTGGCGACTTTTCTTAGTCGATTCTTTGAAGTCTTCTTCTGATCTCCTTGTGGAAGGCTTCATCCTAAATGGCTCCATAACTCAATCTGGATGTTGATTGGGTTGGTGCTTTGATCTTCTGTTAGCTTACATGCCATTCGTTGAGTGCTCTCTGGTTTCCTTCAGATGGGATGTATCTTTGTAGTGCCAACCAGAGGCTTCATTCCTTTGGATATTCTGAGAGTGCTCATTTGTTGAGAATTGTATTTGCTCTACGATTCTGCCTTGGCATTGTGAGCACATCTGTTGAAGTCTCAGTTCTACACTCTACGATTTAGCTTCGGCTGTGCAGACACTACGACTCCGAGATCAGATCTTGACACTCTACGATTTATGTCATTGTGCTTGTTGTCTTTATCTGATCTTGCTCAACTACGATCTCTGCCTCTGATATGATCAGTAGACTCTACGACTCTGAGTATAGGCTATGATTCTTGACTTGGGCTTCGGCAGATCTTCGGTCGGCTTGTAGACAGGCTGTCTCTACAATTCTGAACATGACTTTCTCAACAGACTACGACCCTGAGGAAGTTCTCCTCGACACACTACGATCATTATGCCGGAATATTGGTAAGATTTTTCTTGTGAAATAACATCCCTTACCTCAAAAGGATAGTACTTCTGACTAGAATACTGGATATAGTGCTGAAGGAACTTGCACCGTATAGCAACACTCAAAGTACCACAATACTCACAAAAATACGCTCGATATTATAGAGAGAGAAAACTTTAGTTTCGGTGTGATTTTCAATTTAACCCAAGACCCTATTTATAGGAAAATGCTTGTAATCAAGCGTAAAATTTAATAAAATAATAATATTTATAAATTAAATTCCTATGCACACCTTACCAACTGATTTCAACCATTTAACACATGCAAGTGGGGCCCACAAATGAAAAAAATCATTTTTCTTTTAAAAATTATTTAAAACTTCAAAAATTAATTATTTCGGAACTTCAATAATTCATAATAAATAGCCCTTTTATCAGAAAAATTCGAATCTTATGTCCTTCTATAGAAAATTCAATTCTCTACAACTTTGTAAGTTTAAGTTTTTCCAAATTCCAAACAAAAATTGACCGAAATCCACATACGGACGATTTTACAAACTATAATCAAATTTCAGTCAAGAAATGAGGTCCACAAAATGAAAAACATGTTTTAAATATTTTTTGTAACAAAAATACTCTTCTTCCTCATTTACTCATATATCACACATTCATTGCAAAATATCACCATTATTATATTATTATAATATAATAATATATTTAATGAATTATTTTATCAAAAAGGTAAAATATCAATTTTCAACAATTGTCACATTAAAAATTTTCTCCATCTATATCCACATAAAATGAATATTTTCCTTATCATATAAATCAATAATTAATTATTCACAAATAATATTACGTAATCACAATATCGACAACCGTGTAGTTCCTGGGAAGAGGGGCTTTCAATAAGAATTTCTCCTTCTTGGTAGCCGCAATTAGGTGACCAAACCTCTCCTTCGACAGAACTTTCTAGACATTACCAATAATGCTATCTAATAATATTATTCAAATAATATGAATTATTAATTCGATAATGGAAAATACTGTGTAGTGACAATTATTGAAACAACAATAATATAAAATATCAACGTAGCAATTATTGAATCAATAAAATAAAATATTGAATAAAGAATTCTTCGTAACAATTATTGAGTAGTGCCTTCTTACGTAAGAATCAATAATTGGTGCAATACCGTGTGCTATTGTGCAACAACGCGTATTACTGTGTTTTAACCACCATGTATTCTAACAGTATTAATGGTAACAACTACGCCGTTATTTATACTTGTTATTTTCTTCATCCAATCGCTTTCCGTTATGGGGCCCACACAAGGCTGCGCCGTCGTACGAATATTCCCCAACAATAAGAATATTCCACGACCAAACGAATATTCTCCGATAACAATGAATATTTTATAACCACTTGCTTATTTGAAATATTTGCGCATTTTACCCATAACTAACCACATTAATCAATTCAAACCTTACTATTTCAAAATAATAAATAGAGGAAATTCAATTTCATTTATAATAAGTTGGGGTCTTATACATGATGAGATCATGCTAATGAGATCTAAATTCTTAGATAGCTTAAAAACTAAAATGTTCCCAATCGATGGATTACTAAAAAGGGGATTAGTGAATCCAGATAGATTGGTACATATGTTGTTTGCTCATTGGATGAGGATGATTGATCTCATGATCATTGGATGAGGATGATTGATCTCATGATCATTTGTGTGGAGACACTAAAGAAAGTATGTAGGTGCTTATTGGAGAATAAGTTTACTGAACGTTACTTGGTAAGGAATAACTAATGGAGTTTTACTTACCTGTCAATATGAATTCATGTAGTGATAGTAGTACAAGTGATCCTTAGACTTGAGATCATCATAGTATCTTGTATTTGATGAGTTATACTTTGACTTATTCCTTAAGACCCTTAGGGTATATCAAAAGGTATGATTGGGTATAATAAGTTGTACATAGAGATAATGTATGATCAATAAATAATCTACTGCTTCTAGTAAAAGAAGAGAAATATTCTTTGTTATTCGATAAATGACAACTCAGTAGTCCTTTATCAAGGCATAATTAAATTAGAAAGGAGTTTCTAATTTGCATTATTTGGAGTTGTGCATTTAAGAGTCGAAATAAATATAATTAAATTAAATAAGACTTGACAGTAATTACATGTCTTATATTTAATTGGGACATTGTATAGTGGAAGGATTGAATTGTACGGTAACTATTTACTCAAAGGTTTTTTTATGATTAATGTTGAAATCTATATTATCTGAAAAGTCATTAATCGCTAGGGAGGCTTATCCCTATTGTAGAATAATTATTATTTATTTAAATAAATTAATAGTTTAATTTATTTATTTAAATAAGAATAGAATTGTTCTAATTGATTTAAACACAACCGGTCTAATATGGAGAACCTAAAGGGTCACACCATAAAAGGAAGAATAATTATTTAAGAAGTTAATGTCATAATCGTAATAATATGTTAAGTGTATTTAATTTAATCTATGGTGATAGAATAAATTAAATAGCTTAATATTTATTATTTTATATTTTGAAAATATTAAATATTAATTAATAAGAGGAGTCTTATTAATATTATTACAATTATTATTATTTTAATTTCTAAAGGAGTTTGAGAATTAATTAATATTAGTACTCTCAGATATTCCTAATAAGATTAGGAGGCAAATTAATTAAAAGAGTTTAATTAATTATTCCTAATAAGATTAGGGAGCTTAATTAATTAAAGAAATTTAATTAATTAAATAATACCCTAATTTCTAATTAGATTAAAAGGGTTAACTGATATCTTTATAAGATGAGTCTTATATCAGATATTAAAAAGATGTAATTCCAATAGTTGGGAGAGTAAACCCTTTTCTATGAGAGAGAGAAAAACTAGGGTTTTGCCAAATACCCATCGTCTTGAATCTTTCTTCTTTCTTGGTGGATCACCTCTAGAGGCCAAACATTTGGGTGGTTAACATTGATCAAAAGAAGGTACCAAACCCGGTGGATTCAAGTTGAATGCGAAAAGGATTTGAGGTGAACTTGTACCTGAGGAAGCTCGAATCTTCAAGGGTATAATTGTTTTTCTTCATATTTTCTTTTAATTAATAATTGTGCATAAAGGATGATCTAGGTATATGGTTTGTAAAATTTTAAAACTCTATTTTACCACGTTTTCGCTTACTTTGTGCAATTTGATTGCGTGTATGAATCTTACAAACCTAACACTTAATTCATCAACTTCATTTTTCTAAGGATCATCATTTAACATAATCATTATAAGTTAAACATCATGATTAACTATACTTCTAATTATTCGGGATATCACATTCACCCCTTCTTCTAAGAATTTCGTCTTCGAAATTTCAACATACTAATCTTCTCAATTAATTGAGTTTCTTACTCATTTCTCCTCTGAGAATCTCTTATGTCATCACATCTTACCACAACTTCTCTTTGAAGGAGAATAACTGGGAAATAAAAAGATTCCCTTAAAATTTTCATATCATGCTGAGGGGTTATAAAGACCATGAACTCTTCACTAGGTTTAATGGTATTCCACCGTAAACATTCTTTACTGGTATGTTTACGATCATAAAGAAGGTAAACTACGTCTTCCAGTACGATAGGTGATCATCCTATCATAAAACGACTATATGCGTTAATAGGTTCCCCTTTTACAGGGTTGTTCACCTCAGACTTAGTACAAGATTCCGCACCAAAACAATTTGGTTTGGCATAAATTCTCAAAGAAGGCTTGATTTTCATAAACATGATTTCATACTCGTCTAGTCAAATCAAATAGCTTAGACTATACCAACAATGTAGACATCAATCGAAACATTTGTCTAGCCAAGTCATTTGGCATCAACTAATCTTTAAATAATTTAAAACACTGCAAATCATTTTATAACATCATGATACCGCACTGTCACAACAATAAGTTGAGAATTCTGTCATTTTATGACGTTGTCATCTTACATCACACTATAGCGGGCTGATAATCCTATGATCACATGCAACACTAGGTTAGATTGCATTGAAGACTCCATCTTTTATCATCTTTGCATCAAATGCATTAATGATATAGAAAATACATTTTGATATTTCAAAATAATTTTGTCGAGCCAAAATAATTAGCATAGACATACAAATAATAGTTTTTTTTAAAACTCATTGGTTCAATAATCTGATCCAATATTTTTCTCTTAAAAATGTACAAATCAGCACAAAGTCAATAAATTTTGAAATCTAGCATAACTAGAAGATTTGGAATATCCATTTTCTTGATTCACTTAATCTTTCTCCATTGTTCCACTATGTAACAATTTTGTCTTTCTCTAGCACTATAAATGCTCAATATACTGAAAATGATTAATTCTCAGTCTAGAACATTACTATACTCCAGTATAGTTCATCAAACTTACCATACTTTATGTATTCAGGAACTTTCCACAATAATATGAGTTTAGGAACTTGTCCTGACAATATGTAATCCAAGAACCAATCAAGGACTGACCATAGGCTTAGGGGTTCAATAACATACTGTAAGACCCCGAATTTTATGAAATAAAAGTATTCAATTTTTCTATTTAGTAAATAGTTAAATTGATAAAAGTTTAAAGTTAAGGGTGATATATGTAAAATTTTTTAAATAAGCAAGTGGTAATAAAATACTCATTGTTGTCGGGGAATATTCGTTTGGTCGTGGAATATTCTTCTTTGTTGGAGAATATTAAATGCTGACGACGCGATCTTTTGTGGGTCCCATAACGGATAAGCGCCGGATGAAGAAAGCGACAAATTTGAGTTTTTATAAATATACTAGCGTAATCGTCACTGAATTAACTTGTTGGAATACCCGGTGGGTAAAGTAAAGTAATATGCGTTGTTGCACAGTAGCACACGGTTTTACACAGTATTATTGAATTATTGATTCTTACGGAAGAAGGCACTACTCAATAATTGTTACAGTAATTACTGTTTAGTATTTTATTGATTCAAAAATTGCTGCGTTGATATTTTATATTACTGTTGTTTTAATAATTGTCACTACACAGTATTTTCTATTATCGAAGCAATAATTCATATTATCTGAATAATATTATTAGAAAACATTATTGGAAATGTCTAGAAAGTTCCGTCTAAGGAGAGGTTTGGTCACCTAATTGCTGCGCAAGAAGGAGAAATTCTTATTGGAAAGCCCCCCTCTTTCTGAGGAACCACTGGTTGTCATTATTGTGATTACGTAATATTATTTGTGAATAATTAATTATTGATTTATATGATGAGGAAAATATTCATTTTATGTGGATATAGATGGAGAAAATTTTTAAAGTGACAATTGTTAAAAATCGATATTTTATCTTTTCTGATAAAATAATATTTTATTATATTATTATAATATAATAATGGTGATATTTTTACAATGAATGTGGGATATATGAGTATATGAGGAGGAAGAGTATTTTTGTTGCAAAAGTTGTTTAAAACATGTTAAACATGTTGGTGGACCCATTTCTTGACTGAAATTTGATTATAGCCTTTAAAACCGTCCGTATGTGGATTTCGGTCAATTTCTGTTTGGAATTTGGAAAAACTTTCTTCTGAAAAGTTGTAGAGAATTTAATTTTCTATAAAAACTCGCGAGATTCGAATTTTCTAATAAAAGGGCTATTTATTATGAATTATTGAAGTTCTGGAATATTGGGTCTGAATTTATTTTGTTACAAAAATTATTTAAAACATGTTTTTTTGTGGTTGGTGGGACCCACTTGTTGTTAAGCATGGTTGAATTCAGATCCTTGAATGTGTGTGTAGGAATTTATATATAATATATTATTATTATATTAAATTTTCTACTTTGGTGTTCTAAGCAATTTCCTATAAATAGGGTGCTTAGGTTAGAATTGAAAATCACACCAGAAACTGAAGTTTTCTCTCTATTTCTCTCTCCATATTATCGAGTGTATTCTTGTGAGTATTTTGATATCTTGAGTGTTGCTATACGGTGCAAGTTTGTTCAGCGTTATTCCAGTCAGAAGTACTGCTCTTTTGAGGTAAGGGATAGTAAGGGATAGTAAGGGATTTTAAGGGATTGAAAGGGATGTTATTTTCTTTGTAAGTGATATTATTTCTTCAATATCATTATGTTGAAATATTGGTTTGAACTTTTTATCAAATTTGGAACTTTTTCATGTCGGGATTACTATTCATGAGTTACTATTCACGAGTTACTATTTATGAGTTACTATTCACAAGTTACTATTCATGAGTTACTATTTACGATTTACTATTCATAATTTACTATTCATGAGTTACTATTCACGATGGGTTACTATTCATGAATTACTATTCACGAGTTACTATTAACGGGTACTATTCACTACAAAATTGGTTTCTTTTTCTAACCAAATTATAGTTGATTTAGAAATATTGCTCTGGAGATTAAAACTATGTATTGATTATATTGATTTTATTATCATATATAACATTTTTATAACCCTGATGTTGAAATTCTCTTTCCTTTGGAGTGTAAAGATGGGTAGATTATTGGTATGATCATGACTAGGGTTCTCTTTGGCCGAGAGTGAAAAGTTGAATTGTGACTGGTATGATCATGACCATTGAATTTATAATTGAATATCTTTAGCTTAAGTGCAAAGGTGAATTGATCAACATGGTTATAATTATTGTTTATATAAATTCTGAAATGATTATATATTTCTTTGAGATATGAATATCTTTGGCCCATAGTACAAAGATGACTTATTGATGAATATCTTTGGCCCGTAGTGCAAAAGATGAATTATTGATGAATATCTTTGGCATGTAGTGCAAAGATGGTGCTGTTGATGAATATCTTTGGCCCGTAGTGCAAAAGATGAATTTATTAGTATGATTATGAGCAGGCGTGATTTGGTATAACCATGATCTTTGATGTTTCAGGTAAAGACAGGTGATAAAAATTATCTTCGTCCTAAATGAGAAAAGAAATTTAGAACTACAATTATGATTATGAGTTATTCACATGATTGTGGATGTGGAGGCTGATTGATTGATGTTCTGAGGTTAAAACATTGTTGGTGGACTTTTAACATGGAGAAGATAATAGACTTTATGGTCTATTTGACTCTTCTAATGGATTGCTCGTTCCGCTACAACTATGGTTGAAAAGTTTTATCATCTACCATATGTTCTAAATCTCTGATTTATTACTAATGAAGACTATTGATAATTTATTTATCTTTAGTCATAATATTCTTTACTAAGCTAGTTGTGATCACCCTTTTGCTTCACAATTCCTTTCAGGTAATACGAGTGTAGCTAGGTTGAGCGGGGGTAACAGGAGAATAGAATGGTGGTCATCATTTAGTAGTTATATTTGGTGAATCAACTAGGGTGAGGGGAACCCAACGTTGGAAGGGTGTTTTGCCACTATCATACAAGATGTCTAATGACATACAACCTCGTATCATCATAAGACATGGATGTGCTCATCCACTTGCTGAGTATATATACGAGCACTACCTATATAATCTTGGAGTTTGGTTGAAGTATAATTCTCAATTAGAGATGGTGGAGATAATGATATGTCAAGAGAAGACACACCATTGAGAAGAATATGATAGTAATCTTCTCGTTTTTCTTTGGGGTCTATTGGGTCAACCATGGATAATTTTGTGGGCATATGATATCTATAATAACCTAGACGCATGGCCTCCCATGTACGAAAGTTTCCTTGAGAACTTCCCAAAGATTCTAATTTCTAAAACAGTTTTTGACTATACCTTTATGTAAGGTGTCATTATGAGGTGCTGTCCACGGTTGGGACATGAGGCACAGTTGGTATATATTTGTATTTAAACTCACAACATATGTGTTATTGTATTTTGTACGACAATTGTTGTAATAAAGTTGTAATTGTTTTCTGTACCATGTATTTGGCAACTCAGAATGGGTTGGATGGAATGGACCTATTTTGGGGGCGTCACACATACCATATAATTATGAGTCACAAACTTTCCATAAGGATGAGTTTCAAAAACTCGTACCTGTCTTAATACTTTCTAACTATCCAATATATGTATGAGAAAAGATTCACCTTCTCACTATATACATTTGATAGCGCAACATTAATATTCCAATGATTATCACTATAATAAACTAAGTAGTCATTAAACCAAGCACAAACCTCTGTCCATACAAAGGTTTATACAACTCAGCTATCACATGAGTCCTCAATTAAAATCCCACAAATTCTAGCTTTTTCTTTACTTAATGTGAATTGTCTTTAATTTGTATTTCATCCATTACAACACTTCTGAGTTCTCATCGTACTAGTTCATAGTACCATTTCTTTATAGCATCAAGCTATATCTTTCTAATTATTTAACACATCCTCTGTCATTCTACAATTCATTATGATCACGTCGTGATCTTCTTTTATAATCATTTTATTTTACGACTTTACTTACCCTATGATCGATTCACTCTACGATCTTCTTACTTTTGTCATTATCTAGATTCTTCTTTGAATCC
This sequence comes from Panax ginseng, assembly GCA_020205605.1. Lineage (NCBI taxonomy): Eukaryota > Viridiplantae > Streptophyta > Magnoliopsida > Apiales > Araliaceae > Panax > Panax ginseng. The sequence goes on from CM035150.1 coordinate 50,680,307, forward strand.
TTTTATGTATATCTTACTATATTTGAATTTATCTCATTACTATCTTCCATACTTTCTCTCAGTTTATAGCATAAGGTTCCCAACCTAAGGTTTATAACCTATCAGCTTTGATACCAACTTGTAACGCCCCCAAATCCGATTTATCTTCAAACTCGAGTTTGGTAAGTCACGATTACTTTTCATTCCATACATACATCCAAATATCCTTAAGATATAATTTAAAATTCCAAATATAACAATATATTTCTTCAAATCCCAGATTCTATTACCTTAAAATCTTCATTACAATATAAGTAATGATAATTACATTATTCTTTAATTACAAGTGTGACTTTAATCCGCCACAATAGATACATAAAGGTTTAACTAATTACATTTACAAGACTCGGCTTGATCTTCTCTTCAATCTTCACGCTCATGGATATACCATAGCACTTCACCGTAATAATTATCAGCTCGATCTTCACTGGATTCTTCAGTTCTCTCTAACTTAGCAGAAAATGTTTTTATTTTAATAGTAAGTGTGAGCATTCAATTTCCCAGCAAGTTATAGCAGTTGAATAATAACAAAATCAAGAATCATATAATCTTTCTTTAAAAAACTTCAATAACTGAACAAGAGTTATAATACAATATGAACAACAGGAAAATTTTCTGATTCCTATCATTTAAAACATTAATTGTGACGCCCCCAAATTCGGATACTTGAAACCCGAACTCGGTGCTTCACGATACCATTTCTATGAGCGGAATAATACTAATAATAATAACAATAATATAGATTTATCAAATTTAATTTACATATTATTAGAGTTTCCCAAATTCTAAGTACGAAACCTTCAACATTCATTACATGATAATAATAATATTTATCATCCATATCCTAATAAAGTTTGATTATTACAAAAGATATCATAAACAGTCATTCAACAACTTTTCCTTTCCCTTTATTCTTGGCAGATCCTTCGGGTCGTTCACACTTAGCTGAAAACATTTAAATTTAAACAAGGATGAGCATTCGAGTGCCCAGCAAGTAATAGCAACAATAATAGTTAACTGAATGAATTAAATGTTTTCTTGGAAGGATACTTCTACAACGGCTAAACAGATTGTGAAGTAAAATTTGAACCAATAAATAACAACATATCATTTTGATTTCAAATTTTTGACACTACGTATTGACTATAAATGAGGATCAATTGTCAGACTATGAACATTGTTTTATATTTTCAAAAGGGTTAAATAGAACTTCATCCTGAAAACCGTCATTACTTACGGGCACGGGGGTGATCAGCCCGTTATACCTGTATTGATCAATACTACATTGCTAGAACGATATTATCGTTCATCCTTTATCGCCTTAAGCATAAAAATTTTCCATATTTGGGATGTTCATAATGATCTTGAATCCATACCAAAACAATTAATTTGGATAAGTTTTATCTTGTTCAACAATAACTTTAAATATATGTCTAGCTGGATCAAATAGCTTAGACGACTTTTATTTCAAGGTATACATACTAAGCAACTATAAGTATGTATCAACATGTGATAAAATATAATGATTATCCAAGTGGGGACACTTGTATAACCATGTTATAGAAATTAACGAACAGAATAAATAACTTGATCAATAATAACTGAATAAAGGAACTTGTACAATAATTAATGCTTAATAGCTTACTTATACAGAATCATTGCATAAGTATATACAAAGGTTGAAATATTTGAACAATTGAAATGAACAATTCAGATATTATCTTACGCATGTCCGTTGCATAAAGTAAATGCAAAGGGGTAGATACTTGCCTTGTCTGCTGCTTACACAACTTAGATATATCTTTTCTATCAAGTCCTATCATTAAATAGATCATTGTCTGATTAGAATAATATATTATATCATATAATACTGCTTATTGCAGTCAGCACATTCTTAATCACATTGTCACATAACTTTAACACCATTGAATCACAAATAAACAGTTATACAGTCAATCTATCTAAGTCCAGATCAATTTCTGAAATATGTCAGTCTACCGACAGCTTTATCGGGTAAATATCGAGTCTAAAACTCTATACAGTAGTTCAATATTCATTTGGATAACTTAAACACCCGTCGCACTATTTTTCATGGCCTTATAATAATTTTTTTAAATAATTATTACCATTTATCATAATTTTGAAATATCAGAATCATTATTAAATGATTTAAATAATAAACAATTCTATTATCATTAATATTTAATTAATATTAAGCTATTAATGAAACCATTGCCAAAATATTAAAGTCATTAATAATAACTTAAAATATTTTTAAAACATTTATATTACCCTTAAATAATTTTTAAAACATTTAAAATCATTATAAAATAATTACCATTAATATTAAATTATTAATGAACTATTTATCTAAATATTAAAAGTTATTAATTATAACTTAGAATATTTTTAATTCATTTATATCCCTTTTTAAATGATTTTTAAATTAATAAAACCATTTTTAAACTATTTATTTAATATAATTATTAAATAAATTTAATATCATTAGGGTTAAATTAATATCATTAATATCAAATTATTAATGAAATTATCCTTTAAATATTAAAAGTTATATTTTATAACTTAAAATATCTTTAAACACTTTATTTTCATTTAAAATGATTATTAAAATATTAAAATCATTTTTAAACTAATTTATTTAATCTAAATATTAAATATCTTTAATATCATTAATAATAATTAATTAATGAATTTTACCTTTAAATATTAAAAGTTATATTTTATAACTTAAAATATTCTTAAATATCTTATTATTATTTAAAATGATTTTTAAAATAATAAAATCATTTTAAATTATTTATTTAATTCATTTATTAAACAACTTAATTATCATTAATATTAATTTATTAATGAAAATTATCACAAAATATTAAAAGTCATTAAAAATTACTTAAAATATTTTCATATATCATAATATAATTTTAATGATTTTTCATGTCTTTAAATCATTTTTAAATAATTTATTTAATATTATAATTAAATAAATTAAATACTTTTAATATTCAAAAAATATTAAATATTTATGAAATATATTCAAAATAATTAAAATATAATTTTTGGACTTTAAAATAATTTTTAATAATTTATTTTGTATTTTTTAATTAAAACTAATTAATACTAATTATTAAATAAAATAATTAATTTTCATAAAAAGCTGTCTCTAAAGGGCCTATATAGTATTTAAGCTGTCGCTATAGGTGTTCTTAATTTGCCGAACCTTCATACCCGATTCTGAAAGTGGACTAGTTTGACCAACTTTAAATCTTTGTGTAATGTGTTTCTAGGAATTACAAAAGCTAGATCTTGTAGACAAAGTGCAAGACTACAGGTTCTAACAAACAAAACGATCAAAAAACCTAACACAAGCTAGATCTAAGCAACCAAAGTTCTTTTGTCGAGTATATTCTTCATTTCTGTAAATGAAGAACGATTCGAGCGAAATCACTTTTAAGCTATTATAACTATCAATCGTGTTGATGATTTTGTGATCTACAAGTTGTAATGTGTAGAAAACATATCAATGTACATATATATATATATATATATATCATAACATCAACAAAATAACAATAAATTAAGGAGGTACAAGCCGGTCAAACCTTGGCAGAAAAATTGTTCAAAAATTTCTCAGGTTTTTCGAGAAAATGCGATCGGCCGATTTGGCCTACTTTTAACCAGCCCTTGTAGTCGATTACTTGTTGTTTAGGAGATTTTAAGGCATAATATTAAAGTACTAATATCAGTCTATAATCTGGTTACAAAAACAAACACATAACATCATCGAGCAGTTAGATCTAAGCCCGAAAAGAACCTGTCAAAGGCTTCTAGAGTCATTTCAGTTTTTTTTCAGATTTTTGAAAGTCGTGGTTCATTAATCAACGAGGTTTGACCGCCCATAACTTTCATTCTGAGCATGATTTGAGCTATCTATCAGTTCCAGATTACAGAAAACATAACATACTACAAGTATCAACCTTTAAAACACAAAACCCAATTACAGAAATGGATCTACAAGGTCTGACATTCATTGTCAGACCATAACATGAAGTTTTTCCAGAAATTTGAAAATCATTGATTTGAGCATTAGATGTTATGGACTTGTAATATACCAACCCAGATCATTAAATTAGACTATAAACAACATCTTTTAACAACAAATTACAAGATCTAACAACAGATCATTGGAAAAAAATTATGGTTAGGGTTTATACCTTTGATGAACAAATTTTTGATTTTGTGTTGCTGATTTGGTTATGGTGTTAGTGGGGCTTGATAATGGGACTATAATGTTAGATAATTTCGGAGGTGTGGTGCTTGAGAGAGTTGAGTAAGGTTTTTGCACAAATTAAGTGAACAAAATGCAATTTCTCTCTCCAATCCATATATATAATGTGTTGGATGCATGAATGCTGAGATATGTTGCTGGTTGCTAAGATTGTAAGTCATAATTTGTCAACATAGTTGGTCACCAACCCATCCTATTGTCAAACCCTACTAATTTAGCCAAAATAATACACTTAGGGGCAAAATGGTCATTTGATAAATCATTAAATGACAAAATTGGAACTTGTCAAACCCTTAGGGTTTGACCCTTAGGGTTTAACCCTTAGGTTTCAACCCTAAGGTTTAGCATAAACTCATTTTAGCAACTAGGGTTTGTAAAAATTATAAACTAAAATTTTAGTTTTTAAAATTCATAATTTAGGATTGCTAAATTAGTTTATGTTTCCTAATTACATAAACTTAACAATTAGGTTTAAGGATTTACTAATTATAATTAAGATCACTAATTAGCAATTAAGGCACCAATTTGGTAATTAGGGTTAACAATTTACTAATTAGGGTTAACAATTTAATAATTAGGTTTAACAACTTGTAATTAGGGTTTCTAATTACATTATTCCTGATCATTAGGGTATTATAACATAATTAACATTGCCACTTAAGCAATTAAGGTTTATAATTATCAGTTAGGGTTTTAATTTTCGCAATTAGGGTTTTGCGACAATTATTAGGGTTTAACACATAACGCCATAATTGACCAACCATCACCGATTCACATATACAGTACATATTTATAGCACTGAAAAATCAAAATATTATAATATTATAATATTATTATCATGCCTTGATCAAAACCCAGAATTATGGTTTGGATTCCATATCTGATTTTATCTGCCATAATTAACCTTATAATTAAGTAAAAATAATTTACTTAATAACCTGAACAAACTTCATATAATAAAATAATCATTATATTTATTCTAAAATCCTTTCATATATAATTTAAATAATATAAACCTATATTTTCATGGAAAAGTAATTAATAAAACATTGCTAATATGAAATTAATCATTATAAGAATATAATTGATAATAATCAATATTTCTAAAAATAAATTTATTTGCAATAATTAATGTAATAAATAAATTTTATTTATCACACATATAATTATAATTACACATTACCTTGGCACATAACATTCATATTTATATTAAAAAAAAATTTATACGCAAAATTTATGATTTATTTATATAGAAAATATCAGGTTGTCACATTCACCCTCCCTTATAAAGATTCCGTCCCCGGAATCACCGCTTTAAAACCTATACATACCAGGGTACATAACATTCACAATCATTGCAGATAGATCTTGATCACCTTTGATCAGACTGATCTTTAACTATTTACTTAAAGCTTGTCTTTCTGATTATACGGAAATTTGGTTTATAAAGAAACTCAAATTCCTCCTTCAAAATTTCTTTATAAAATAATTTACTATAAATAGGAAAATCATATATAAGAAAATACAAGTTATACGAAAAGTACCTGGAGTTCCATTGCCAGCTGCCACCGTGTCTTGAACTGTCATATTGAAGACCCGTGCAGTAGATTTGGTCGGCTTGCCGAATGAAGTTGGTCCTGTAATTGCCAAGGCTCCGCCGCTTTTCCCCGTGTTTACACTTTCAGCCTCCGTTCTTCTTTTTGGAAAGTCTTTCACCATATGATCCTTTGATCCGCACAGAAAAAACCCACCAGTTGTCTTAGAATTGGGGCAGTTGGGAGAGATATGGCCCTCCTGCCCGCACTTGAAACATGCGAATTTTCCCTTCAGACATTCTCCCAAATGATTTTTCCCATAGTTACCGCATTGCACCATCGGTTTCTTCTTTACACCTTCTTGTTTTACCTGCACCCCACCACAATTGTTTCCTTTCCTCTTATCCCTCCTATTCCCAGTATTTGCTTCCACCTTCCCAGCTCCCTCAACCTTAACCTTGTTCCTCCTTTCTTTGTTGTAAAGGCTCATGGCCTCGCTTCCCTCTTCCGCAATAATCGATTTCTCCATGAGTGCTGCAAATGTAGGGATTTGCAACACTGCCACCTTGTTGTAGAGCCAGGGTTTCAGTCCCAGCTCAAACCTTCGTGCTTTTCTAGCCTCCGTATCCACTTGATGCGGGGCGAACCTAGCCAATTCATTAAATTTTGCGGCATATTCCGCAACAGTCATATTCTCTTATTTTAATTCAAGAAAATTTACTTCCATCCTAGCCTGCATACTAGATGAAAAGTAGTTTTCGAAAAATAGTGTTTTAAACCTTTCCCAAGCATCTACACCTGCTCCAGCCCTCACCTGATTCGCTTCCCACCAAAAATTTGCTTCACCCTTCATCATGTAGGTGGCAAAAGCGGTCTTTTGCCCCTCAGCTACTCTAGCTATTATAAACGCCTTTTCTATTTCTTTAACCCAATTTTGGGCTTCTACAGGGTCAGTTGTACCTCTAAATTTAGGCGACCCTACAGCTTTAAAGTCCTTAAAGTTTGCCAATCGGTTGTCCTATTGGTTCCCGGCGACTGCCGTTCCTTGTTGCATGGCTTGAGCTACCATGTTTGCGAATTGCTGCATTAGATCTGGTTGTGGCTGTCCCTCAACATTGTTGACAGATTCTTCTGCCCTTTGGTTTCTAGTTTGTCGTCGTGGCGGCATTATCTGATTAAATAAAACATAATTTAACTTACATTCTAACCTTATCTCATAAGTTTAATATATTAAACTTGTTTCATTACTCAAACATAGATTTATATTCATTTAACGAATATTTTACATAGCATGTCACATAATGCTTTGAACTTCAGCTATCCCTTTATGACCACAAAAGTCAGGATTTACAAGCTTGATTATTACAAAAGTTGAGAATATAACCTTACACAGACATATTAAACACATATTACATTATACCCACCTACACAACATAACCTATACTACCTATTTATTACACCTTTTCCTTGGACAACTTTTCGCCTGATGACCTCCTATTCCACAATTAAAACAGACACATTTCGTTGGATTGGGACAATGAGGAGAGAAATGTCCCTTCTGTCCGCAATTGTAGCAAACATATTCCCCCTTTCTGCATACACCTTCATGTTTCTTGTCATAATTTGTACACTTTTCTATTCGATTAAAATTTCCTTGGTTGTTATCAGGATTGCTTATATCACGGTCTTTCATCTTTCTTTTTCCCTTCTTGTTCGGAGTTGCACTCGACTTGTGGCTTTTAGCTCCCAATTGATCAATTTGGATTTTAAGCTTATCCCGTTCTTCCATTATTTCAATTAATGCTTTTCGCAGTTGACTATTTAGCAGCTTTTCTATTTCCCATAACTGTTCCAAAGAGGAAACCTGGTCCCGCAGATTCTGTACTTCGGTTGATGCTTGGTCAGCTCCAACTTCAGTGTCTGAATCACTATCGGTTAGTTCCACCATTTCTGGATCTGGTACGATATTTTCCACTATAACCACCTCATCGAGGTTGCTTTCACTTTGAGCCTCTATTTCAGCTATTGGCTTTGATATCGGCTCCTTCTTTACGATCCGAGGGTATCCTAATCCTTTTTCACCTGACATCTACACACATAAATTATCCTGATTAGCATATAATATATACACATAACACATAAGGGTTTTATATAAGTTATCTTTTAAATTGTTTGACGATGAATTTATCCGATTCATCTATTTTAAACTCTATATGAGTTATTTATATTTTCAACGTTTCCCTCTGTTCTAAGGTTATAGCCTAAGGTCTATCCCACCTAAGGTTTCTAACCCTATAGCTTTGATACCATGATGTGACGCCCCCAAATTCAGATACTTGAAACCCGAACTCGGTGCTTCACGATACCATTTCTATGAGCGGAATAATACTAATAATAATAACAATAATATAGATTTATCAAATTTAATTTACATATTATCAGAGTTTCCCAAATCCCAAGTACGAAACCTTCAACATTCATTACATGATAATAATAATATTTATCATCCATATCCTAATAAAGTTTGATTATTACAAAAGATAGCATAAACAGTCATTCAACAACTTTTCCTTTCCCTTTATTCTTTGCAGATCCTTCGGGTCGTTCACACTTAGCTGAAAACATTTAAATTTAAACAAGGATGAGCATTTGAGTGCCCGACAAGTAATAGCAACAATAATAGTAGTTGAATGAATTAAATGTTTTCTCGGAAGGATACTTCTACAACGGCGAAGCAACGATTGTGAAGTAAAATTTGAACCAATAAATAACAACATATCATTTTGATTTCAAATTTTTGACACTACGTATTGACTATAAATGAGGATCAATTGTCAGACTATGAACATTGTTTTATATTTTCAAAAGGGTTAAACAGAACTTCATCTGAAAACCGTCCGTCATTACTTACAGACGCGGGGGGTGATCGGCCCTGTTATTCCCTCAGATTGATCAATACTACATTGCTAGAAACGATATTATCGTTCATCCTTTGTCACTTTTAGCGCATAAAAATTTCCCATATTTGGGATGTTCATAACAGTCTTGAATCCATACCAAAACAATTCGGTTGGATAAGTTTTATCTTGTTCAACAACAACTTTAAATATATGTCTAGCTGGATCAAATAACTTAGATGACTTTTATTTCAAGGTATACATACTAAGCAACTATAAGTATGTATCAACATGTGATAAAATATAATGATTATCCAAGTGGGGACACTTGTATAACCATGTTATAGAAATTAACAAACAGAATAAATAACTTGATCAATAATAACTGAATAAAGGAACTTGTACAATAATTAATGCTTAATAGCTTACTTATCTGAGAATCATTGTATAAGTATATACAAAGGTTGAAATATTTGAACAATTGAAATGAACAATTCAGATATTATCTTACGCATGTGTCAGTTGCATAAAGTAAATGCAAAGGGTAGATACTTGCCTTGTCTGCTGCTTTACACAACTTAGATATATCTTTTCTATCAAGTCCTATCATTAAATAGATCATTATGCGATTAGAATAATATATTATATCATATAATACGCTTATTGCGACAAGACACATTCTAATCACATTGTCACATAACTTTAACACCATTGAATCACAAATAAGCAGTTATTATACGATCAATCTATCTAAGTCGAGATCAATTTACGAAACATGTCGATCTACCAAGCGACTTTATCGGGTAAATATCGAGTCTAAAACTCTACTATCATGAGTTCAATATTCATTTGGATAACTTAAACACCCGTCGCACTATTTTTTCATGGACTTATAATAATTTTTTTTAAATAATTATTACCATTTATCATAATTTTGAAATATCGAATCATTATTAAAGGATTTAAATAATAAACAATTCTATTATCATTAATATTTAATTAATATTAAGCTATTAATGAAACCATTGCCAAAATATTAAAGTCATTAATAATAACTTAAAATATTTTTAAAACATTTATATTACCCTTAAATGATTTTTAAAACATTTAAAAATCATTATAAAATAATTACCATTAATATTAAATTATTAATGAACTAATTATCTAAATATTAAAAGTTATTAATTACAACTTAGAATATTTTTAATTCATTTATATCCCTTTTAAATGATTTTTAAATTAATAAAACTATTTTTTAAACTATTTATTTAATATAATTATTAAATAAATTTAATATCATTAGGGTTAAATTAATATCATTAGTATCAAATTATTAATGAAATTATCCTTTAAATATTAAAAGTTATATTTTATAACTTAAAATATCTTTAAACACTTTATTTTCATTTAAAATGATTATTAAAATATTAAAATTATTTTTAAGCTAATTTATTTAATGTAAATATTAAATATCTTTAATATCATTAATAATAATTAATTAATGAATTTTACCTTTAAATATTAAAAGTTATATTTTATAACTTAAAATATTCTTAAATATCTTATTATTATTTAAAATGATTTTTAAAATAATAAAATCATTTTTAAATTATTTATTTAATTCATTTATTAAACAACTTAATTATCATTAATATTAATTTATTAATGAAAATTATCACAAAATATTAAAAGTCATTAAAAATAACTTGAAATATTTTCATATATCATAATATAATTTTTAATGATTTTTCATGTCTTTAAATCATTTTGAAATAATTTATTTAATATTATAATTAAATAAATTAAATACTTTTAATATTCCAAAAATATTAAATATTTATGAAATATATTCAAAATAATTAAAATATAATTTTTGACTTTAAAATAATTTTTAATAATTTATTTTGTATTTTCGTAATTAAAAACTAATTAATACTAATTATTAAATAAAAATAATTAATTTTCACAAAAAGCTGTCACTAAAAGGCCCTATAGCGGATTTAAGCTGTCATTATAGGTGTTCTTCTTAATTTGCCGAGAACCTTCATACCCGATTCACGAGAGTGGACTAGTTTGACCAAGCTTTAAATCTTTGTGTAATGTGTTTTGGGAATTAAAAAGCTAGATCTTGTAGACAAAGTGCAAGACTACAGGTTCTAACAAACAACACGATCAAACAACCTAACACAAGCTAGGTCTAAGCAACCAAAGTTCTTTGTGTCGAGTCTATTCTTCATTTCTGAAATGAAGAAGCGAGTTAAGCGATCACTTTTAAGCTATTATAACTATCAATCTTGTTAATGATTTTGTGATCTACAAGTTGTAATGTGTAGAAAACATATCAATGTACATATATATATCATAACATCAACATAATAACAACAAATTAAGCAGGTACAATCCGATCAAACCTTGGCAGAAAAATTGTTCAAAAATTTCTGGGTTTTTCCCAGAAAATGCAGTCATGGCCGTTTGGCCTACTTTGACCGGCCACTGTAGTCAGATTACTTGTTGTTTAGGAGATTTTAAGGCATAATAATAAATTACTAATATCAGTCTATAATCTGGTTACAAAAACAAACACATAACATCATCAAGAAGTTAGATCTAAGCCCGAAAAGAACACATCGAGGAGGCTTACGAGAACATTACGGGTTTTTTCCAGATTTTGAAAGTCATGGCCGGTCAACGAGGTTTGACCGCCCATAACTTTCATTCTGAGCATGATTTGAGCTATCTATCAGTTCCAGATTACAGAAAACATAACATACTACAAGTATCAACCTTTAAAACACAAAACCCAATTACAGAAATGGATCTACAATGTCTGACATTCATTGTCAGACCATAACATGAAATTTTTCCAGAAATTTGAAAATCATTGATTTGAGCATTTAGATGTTATGGACTTGTAATATACCAACCCAGATCATTAAATTAGACTATAAACAACATCTTTTAACAACAAATTACAAGATCTAACAACAGATCATTGGAAAAAAATTATGGTTAGGGTTTATACCTTTGATGAACAAATTTTTGATTTTGTGTTGCTGATTTGGTTATGTTGTTAGTGGGGCTTGATAATGGGACTATAATGCTAGATAATTTCTGAGGTGTGGTGCTTGAGAGAGTTGAGTAAGGTTTTTGCACAAATTAAGTTAACAAAATGCAATTTCTCTCTCCAATCCATATATATAATGTGTTGGATGCATGAATGCTGAGATATGTTGCTGGTTGCTAAGATTGTAAGTCATAATTTGTCAACATAGTTGGTCACCAACCCATCCTATTGTCAAACCCTACTAATTTAGCCAAAATAATACACTTAGGGGCAAAATGGTCATTTGATAAATCATTAAATGACAAAATTGGAACTTGTCAAACCCTTAGGGTTTGACCCTTAGGGTTTAACCCTTAGGTTTCAACCTTAAGGTTTAGCATAAACTCATTTTAGCAACTAGGGTTTGTAAAAATTATAAACTAAAATTTTAGTTTCTAAAATTCATAATTTAGGATTGCTAAATTAGTTTATGTTTCCTAATTACATAAACTTAACAATTAGGTTTAAAGATTTACTAATTATAATTAAGATCACTAATTAGCAATTAAGGCACCAATTTGGTATTTAGGGTTAACAATTTACTAATTAGGGTTAACAATTTAATAATTAGGTTTAACAACTTGTAATTAGGGTTTCTAATTACATTATTCCTGATCATTAGGGTATTATAACATAATTAACCTTGCCACTTAAGCAATTAAGGTTTATAATTATCAGTTATGGCTTTAATTTTCGCAATTAGGGTTTTGCGACAATAATTAGGGTTTAACACATAACGCCATAATTGACCAACCATCACCGATTCACATATACAGTACATATTTATAGCACTAAAAAATCAAAATATTATAATATTATAATATTATTATCATGCCTTGATCAAAACCCAGAATTAGGGTTTGGATTCCATATCTGATTTTATCTGCCATAATTAACCTTATAATTAAGTAAAAATAATTTACTTAATAACCTGAACAAACTTCATATAATAAAATAATCATTATATTTATTCTAAAATCCTTTCATATATAATTTAAATAATATAAACCTATATTTTCATGGAAAAGTAATTAATAAAACATTGCTAATATGAAATTAATCATTATAAGAATATAATTGATAATAATCAATATTTCTAAAATAAATTTATTTGCAATAATTAATGTAATAAATAAATTTTATTTATCACACATATAATTATAATTACACATTACCTTTGCACATAACATTCATATTTATATTAAAAAAAAAATTATACGCAAAATTTATGATTTATTTATATAGAAAATATCGGGTTGTCACATTAATAACATTTATCTTCACATAACATCATTTCTTATAACGCTTCTAGGACTCAACTCATCCTACATAACTACATATGTGAAAAGAATCATCTTTTCATCACACGTATACAAAAACCTAATACTCAGCACATATCGAGTCTCTAATTGTTATCAATATAGTAAGTTGAGTGCTTCCCCAAAAAAAATAATGAACTAATTTCCCGTCTTGTCTACACTGTCTTTCACAGCTAGTTAGATCGGCTCTAGTTCATCTTAAATTTTTGTCCTTAACAAAGAAGTCGTTTAACTCATATGCTACACATCAACGATTGAAGAGTACGATTATACAACAACTTAAACTTAACTTATCATTCTTACCTTTGCCTTGTTGAAATAATCAACACAAATTCATTCTTTATATAGTTCATGACTAAACAAAACTTTTACAACTTGAACAGTTAAATCACAGAACAATTCATCTCAAAAGCACACAAGTACAAATAATTGGCACATAGCACAATCCATGATACACATCTTGCACAAATATAACACATTTGCACATAGATTATAACTTTCTCAAGTACGACATTTGAGTAAGTTAAAGAAACTAACATTCAATCAAAATATGAATGAAGTTAGAAAACTTGTCTTAAGCACTCCTTACAATTTATGCTATACTGCTCTTCAAAATCCATATATATCACATAAGGATAACACATACCAATTAATCATATATTTGACTTACGCATTGGTTTAGATTAACTTTAGTTCTTATGGTTCGCATTTTATAACTTACGTTCACGCAACCAAACGTTCTTTATCCCCTTTCGGCGTTATGACATTCGGAAATGTCATAATCCTTATTATCATCATTTATGATAACTTTACATTGATTTTAGTTCATATCTTACAATGTTCGGTTTATTTGACTCGGAACACTTTACAAGTTATTAAATTAACCGATCACGTCATGATCTTCTTTTATAATCGTTTTACATTACGACTTTCCTGACCTAAATGACATTTCTATCCCTCCAAAAGTCAAACCTATAGTTCATTTTCGTCAATTAAGCCCTTTAAGTGACATTTTTTGACGTTTTTGTTCCTTTTACCTGATTTGACCCCAACCAGTCATTTTGACCAAATTTTTACCCAACCCGACACTAATTTCACAAATTATTTTTTTTAAAAAAAGCTAAAAACTATTCAAAACAATTATTTTAATCATTTAAAATCAAATATTATTTTTTTAAAAATTTTAAAATAATAATTTTTTAAATATTTTCCAATAAAATACTATTTTTAAAATAATTATTCTTTTAATATTTAAAATAAATATTAGTCTTAAAATATTAATTATTTTTATATTTAAAAATATTTTTAAAAAAAATAATTATTATTTTCAGAAAAAAAATTAGCAATTTTATTTTTTTCAAAATGAGTAAAGTTCATAAAATATAGATTCAAAAAATTAAAATTAAAATTTTTTAATTCTTAATTATTTTCTGAAAATTCAAAAATCTTTAAAAAATAATTTTGTTTTAGGAAAATAAATTCTTTTTTATTTACTTTTTTAAACTATATTTTATGAAAATTTTACTCACTTTTAAAAATAATAAAACTTCTATTTTTTTCAGAAAATAAAGTTTTACTTTTTTGTTTTATTTTTTTGAATCTATATTTTATAAAGCGGTACTCATTTTTTTAAAAATGAAAATATTTTTTTTTTCTCGAAAATAATAATAATTTTAAAAAATTATTAGGCTTTTTTTATTTATCTTTTACTATTTTTTGTATTTTAATTTTTAGTTTTTGTTTTAAAAATTCTAATATTAGAATACATATAATCATGGTAAAACATAAACTTTTTTTTTTTTTTCCTAAAATAAACATTTACGGAAAAATTGAAAGAAATCTACATTTTTAGAAAATAAAATTTTTTTCTTATTTATTTTTTGAATCTATATTTTATGAAACTTTACTCATTTTATGAAAAAAATAAAAGTTTCTAATATTTTTTCTTTAAAATAATATCCGTTAAAAATATATTTAAAATAATAATAATTTTCAATATTTTAAAATAATAATTATTTTTAAAATAATTTTAAAACTCTTTTAGTTTCTTTTAAAAAAACTTAATTGGTGAAATTGTGGTCGGATTAAACTAGGTCAGGTTGGGTTGGGTTGGGTTGGGTCAGGTCAAAATTAGTCGAGTTGGGGTCAAATCGAGAAAAAGGAACGGATACGCCATAAAATATCACTTTAAGGACTTCATTGTTTAAAAATGAACTATAGATTTGACTTTAAAATAGAGTGGCAATTTGGAGGGATAGAAATGTCATTCAGTCATAATTTATCCTAACCTAGGGGGAGGGATCTAAGTGGGGGAGGGGTCTAAGTGGGGGAAGGGATAACTTACTGCCTTCAATCCCATCATGTGCTGCTGCCATTTGGACCCATCTTCATAACCTGCCAATAAGAATCGAACACTCGACCTCTATATTAATAGAAGTGAAAGGCATATAATATTTGTTTGTTCGGTATGTGGTATCAAAAGTCACAACGTCACCAAAATTATAATAAGTTAGTATTGATCGATAAACTACCCACAACATACTTTCTATACGATTATACATGTAAGATCCCCAACTTTTATGAATAAAGATTAATTTTTCTCGAAATATATTTTTGAATATTATGGTGTGGATTTGATATAATGTTATAGTTGTGGGTAATATTTACAAATTTTGCAAAGTAAACAAGTGGTTATATAATATTCGATTGGTCGGGGAATATTCGTTTTAACAGGGAATATTCGTACGACAGCACAATCATTGGTGGACCCCACAATAAAAGTATTGTCGTAATTAGAAAACGACAGAATTGTCTTTTTATAAAAATAACGGCGAAAGTTTTACCGTTAAACTGTTGAACTACCCGGTGGTAAAAGTACAATAATACGCGTGGTTGCATAGTAGCACACGGTATTGATTATTGATGCTTACGTGAGAAGTCACTCAGTTATACTCAATTATTGCTACAGTAATTGTTGCATAATATCTTTCATATTATTGATTCAATTATTATCACAGTATCATCTGCATAATATTTTATATTATTAAATCAATAATTGAGACGACAAAGTTATTCATATTATTATTTACAATATTGACAATGTCTAGAAAGTTCTGTCAGGGAGAGGTTTGGTCACCTAATTGCGCGCCAATAGGGAGAAATCCTTATCGGAAAGCCCCCTCTTTCCTGGGAATGATCTGGTTGTTAAATATTGTGAGTTATGATATTAATGATGAATAAGTTCCTGTTGATTAAAGATGAAATTGATAGTTCCATTGTGTTGGGATTATTAGTGTTACTAGAATTCAACATCTATTTCGATAATAATGGATGTTTGGAGGTTATATTGACCAATCGGGTAATTAATCGGATAAATGAGCAATTAATTGCTATTAATTCACATGCTTATAAGTATTTGTTCACATGTGTGTACTATTGATTCACATTCATGTACTATTAGGGGAGGTGGTGCAAGATTGATAATACTTGCATGACTAAATTAAAAATGGAGGTATAGATGAAGGTACTATACTGTAATTATTTTTTTCACATGATTGTACTATTGATTCACAAGATGTACTATTAGGGGAGGTGGTGCAAGTTTGATAATACTTGCAGGACTAAATTAAAAATGAAGGAAAAGATGAAGGTATTATCTTTGTAATATTTGAGCCCCAAAACGCGTGCAATTATCGAAACTATATTTTCCTATAAATAGAAGCTCATTCTTCTTTCATTCTCACCAATTCACTAAGACTTACAAGAGCAATTATAGAGAGAGAAGCTATAGAGAGAAAGAAGAAGAGAAGTATGCTACCTCACTATTCCAGTATCCAGTCTTCTTCAGAGGTAAGGGATATTATTTTGTTCAAGATTCATAGGAATAAAATTTTCTTCCATACTACGTAGTATGTGAGTAATATTATTTTTCGCGTCGTAATCCTGATTATACCCTCATTTTGTTAAAGTATTGCTTCTATACTTCGTGAAATTAGTAGAATATCCTTGAAATTTGCGCTTCATCTAGTATCGTTTCACAAGGATATTTTCTACACATTCTTGTTAAATTTTAAGCTTTTCATTCCGGAGTACTGTCCATGAGTAGTATTCATTTTTATGGTACTATTCACGGGTACTATTCACAAAGTACTATTCACAGGTACTATTCACAAAGTACTATTCATGAGTACTATTCATAAAGTACTATTCATGGGGTACTATTCTCGAAGTATTATTCACAGGGTACTATTCACCCGAGGAATTATTCATGACAAAAATTGATTTCTTTGCTGTCCAAATCATTTTTGATATAATATTATTCTTGATAAATTAAGTTATAAATCTTTAAAAATTTATCATTTGCTTTCTTTTAATTGAATTCTTATATCATTGTTGTAGACACTCGAAATTTTTTGTACTACTGTCACTAACATTGCAAGAGGACAGATTCGTCTTTTAAGAGGGAACCCTAAAAGACAATCCATATCCATACCGGATACTACCGGAAGTTCAGCATCAACCCCGGATCACACTCTGGGAGTAACAATTCCAACCTCGGAGATAACCCCGAGGCGTGCAGATCCAATACCGGAACACACACCAGAGAATACCGATTAATCTCGGAGATAACCCCGAGGTATCCAGTCTCAGTCCCAACCATAAGAATAGCCACCAACCTTGGTGATAACCCCAAGGAATGTAGTTTCGGTGATAACCCCGGAAATGCTTGTTTCAAATGCGACCAGCTTCAATCTCGGCGTTCACAACGAGATGTTCTATACCAACCCGGCGATAACACCGAGAAGACAGACACACCTCAAAGATGACAATGAGGACCTTCAACAATTGCAGCAGTCCAATCTCAGCGAAGCCTGAGCAACGTCTGCTTTATCAGTCCAATCCGGAGATAACACCGGTGAGGGGCAACATCGTCATCTAGCCAACGCGATGCCACGCCACTTCGTCTCAACATCTCTACACAATGATGTCCCACAAGACTAACCAATCCCGAGTGACTATTCTGCGGGGTAACGGATAGAAGTTGAAGCTTGAAGATCGGAGGGCACCGTCCCATCTTCAATGACTTCGTACAAACTCTAATGCCATGCCATCATACAACTCTCGATAATGGCGGTCCGAAATAGGTCCTGTATACCTCAAACGGATGCCCGGATTGCACTTTTGAAAGTCTGAGTGGACATTCTGATTGCACGAGTGCACGTCTTATGAGGCGACCACGGGTAACCTCTCTGTACACACTGGCTCACATTAGCAGTACACTGTGGCTACGCCGTCTATAAATAGAGGGCTTGGACTGCCCATTTTGCAAGAGAAAACGACGAGGAAGCCCTGCCTAATTTGCTCTACACTCACCCCATGCGGTGTACTTTCTCATTTAAACACACTGTGAGCTCATATATAGCCTCTTTTGTACTCTACAAAAGCCAAGTGTTTACCCACTTTAAAGATATAGAAGTCTTCTTTGGCGGTCAAACTGTAAGCCTTCTCACACACTTTAGAGTCTTTTTCTTCATCTCTGCACACACCCTTCTTCACGTTGAGAGTCGTGTTGTTTGCTTTTGCGGACTTGATGCGTGGTTTCATTTTAGTCTCAGATATATATATATATATATATATATATATATATATGAACTGTAGTGTGTCGAACATTGTTTCGATGAGCCTGAACTTTAGTGCCTGGGCGTTTATTGCTTTATATATATATATATATATATATATATATATATATATATATATATATATATATATATATATTAAGCTGTGTGTCGGACTTTGTTCGATGAGCCTGAACTTGATGCAGTGCGTTTATCGCTTTTATATATATATTTATATATATATGAGCGTGGTCGGACTACATTCGATGAGCCACGGATTTTACATCCAAAGTCGCTTATTCGCTTTTAATATATATATATTTATATATATGAAGCGTGGTCGGACTCGCTCGATGAGCTCAATTTTATATCCAAGTGCGTTTATTCACTTTTATATATATATACTTATATATATGAACTATTGTCGAACTCATTCGATGAGCACGGATTTTACATCCGAATGCGCTTATTATTGCTTATATATATATATATATATACATTTTTCGTCCCACACGGAGTTCACTTCGTGGTGGTTGATCGCTTTACTGACTTTCTTTACGTTTTCGTCCCCGCTTGAGTTTACTTCGTGGCGGTTGATCGCTTTAATAACGCCTTTTATTTACATTTTGTCCCGCTTTCGAGTTCCTTCGTGGCGGTTGACCAAATATTCTGACTTTATTTACGTTTTGTCCAAATTTGGAGTTTCCTCCGTGGCGGTTGATAGCTTCTGACTTTATTTATATTTTGATCCCCATGGAGGTGCTTCGTGGTTGGTGATCATGTCTCGTATATTTATTGTGGTATCGTATGCTTTAGAAATCATGTGATCACATATTGACTATATGGATCTAGATTCGGTTCCGTGATGGACATTTTCAAATTTGTGGCGACTTGTAAATTATTCTCATAAGTGCCTAAATTTCCTCGGATGGTTTCCATACCCACAAGGAAGTTGGCATTATTTTGTACATTATTTTCATACG
Organism: Panax ginseng; assembly: GCA_020205605.1. Taxonomy (NCBI): domain Eukaryota; kingdom Viridiplantae; phylum Streptophyta; class Magnoliopsida; order Apiales; family Araliaceae; genus Panax; species Panax ginseng. The sequence goes on from CM035150.1 coordinate 50,700,104, forward strand.
GATGCCTCGCATTCGTAGAATAAAATTAATCAAGCCGAACACTTAATAAAATGGGAGTGTAAAAGGTCTCAATTACTATTGAGCATCAGGGTTTGAAAAACCTCTTATATAAAACATCACTGCCATATCTTGCTTAAAACTAAATTTTTATATAAATTCAAACCCTGTGTGTATAGGTGCGAACGAGGCCTCGCACTACTTCCAAATAACAGCACATTGACCCACACACACACATATTCAGATAATAGTTTCTTGAAAAGAAGCGGTCACCGTGGTAACACGGATGTCGGGGGGTGCCTAACACCTTCCCTCCGCATAATCAAGTCCCCGAACCCTAATGAATCTCAGTTTCACCGACCCGTTTAGCAGTTTCACATCACTGGGTCAATGTGCAAACCTTTTCTCGGTTGTGTTGGTACAACCATTTAAAAAACCAACTGGCGACTCTTAACAGTCCATCATCGACATTATACATGTCAGACCTTTTTCACTTGTTTTTTCAAACAAATCTTACCTAAAATGAGAACACCAAAGAACAAGTGCGGAAAAGGACATCGGCGTCGACAGTGGCGACTCATTTGGGGACTCAGAAGAGGACTTAAGCCGCTATTATAATCTTTTCAAAACTGTTATCTGCTTGTGTGTGGATGTTGCATTTACATTTGATGAATGTGTGCGAATGCATTTCCTGATAGCACTTAGTGCTTCGCACTATAAACTGCTTGTGATATTAGTGCTCCGCACCATATCTGCTTGTGATATTTGTGCTTCGCACATATCATCATTTTCATACGGTGAGACGCGATGTATGTGAATGTATGTTGTGTGGTCCCTCCACCAGGAGGCTATCCCGTCGGTGTTTGATTATTGGACTCGTGAGAACACTAATTCTCCGAGGCTTAGGAAAGGCACCACCCAAATTCGCTCCAGTTGAAAGACCGTATTAACTTCCCGTCAAGTAGATTGCGATGATTTGGAAACCTTCATACCAAAAAGCCGCGAGAGTAACCTAAGATAGGTCAGCCTCTGATAAACCCAAAACGGAGGAAAGTCTCTTCATGCTCTCATTTCAATTACTTGTAATTACATTCCATATCTATCTCCATGTAATGAGAAATATGAAGAAATGTGTACACATACATATTAACATGCTACAAACAGCTGACATCCATTTTGCAGGATAAAATTCCTAAAATGGACACATCACATAGCATGTTATTATACACATTCCCTAAAGACTAAACTATGTAAGTCTTTCGCAGGGAACCAATCGGACCTACTACCCGGTCAAAGTCCAAAAAGGCTACAGGCCTACAGTCAATCATGTCGTCATTCGACCAGACTGAACTTAATCCAGTTTCTCGCAAAGAATTCGACGGATTAAGCAAACAAATTACTGATTTGGTCGTTCTACTCAAAGAACTACACCGGTCATATCGAGGTCCAAAAATACCCGTACATCTTTGAATCCTCCACCTGAGGGGAACCCAGTCATTACAATACCTGAACTGCAGTTGGATATGACTAACAAAACTCATGATGCTGCCCATCCCACTGCAGATCCAGACACTGGTGACATCAAAAAGAAAGTCCTCCAAATGGAAGAGACCCTCCGTGCTATCAAAGGAATTGGAACACACGTGAGTGTTTCATATGCTGATCTTTGCATTTTCCCTGGTGTTCATTATCCAGAAAAATTTAAAACTCCTGACTTCGAAAAATATGACGGGTTAGGAGATCCTTATACACATTTAAAGGTGTTTATTGGAGAACTTGGATCTTATGCAGAGGACGAAAAGCTCAGAATGAAATTGTTCCAGAAAAGTCTAACTGGAGAAGCCCGTTCGTGGTACACAAGATTAGACTATTCAAAGATCCATAGTGGAAAGAGCTAGCACATGCTTTCCTCAATCAATCGACTTTTCAATCTAAGATGGCTCTGATCGGTATCAAATTACCAAGATCAAGAAACAATCTAACGAGTCTTTCGGAGAGTATGCTCAAAGGTGGAGACGCCTTTGGTACGCCCAAGTTAGTCCTTCCATGATGTAATTAGAGATGGTCATGACTTTCATGACATACTGAAGCTTCGTTCTATGAGAGAGTTTTAGCCAGCATCAGCAAACCATTTTCTGAAATGGTCAAACATGGGGAGATGGTTGAGATGGGTTTGAAGTCCAGAAAGATTCAAGACCTAGCTGCACTTAAAGTTATTGTTGATCACATCCAATCCAGAAATTATGGAAACAACCCCCGGAGGGTCCATAAAAAGAAAGAGAAAGATGTTTCCCTAATACTACAGGGTCAAAAAGGCAATCAAAACATGCCTATTCAAAGGAGAAACTACACTCCCTTTCAAGCACAGTCTACGAACCCTCCAATACCAAAAGGTGGAGAAGTCAAATGCCCTCGAGTGTTTACACCCTTAGGGGATACCCTCGAGAACATTCTCACTCTTCTGACAACACAAAAGAAAATTACACATCTTCTTCCACCAGCCAGCCCTAATGGACGGGGTTTCAATGCTGCTCGGAAATGTGCTTATCATGCCGGGGCACCTGGACATGATACTCAGGATTGTTGGGCCTTGAAACACAAGATCCAGGACCTGATAGACAACGGGGAGATCGTGGTCACCAAACCAGATCAACCTCACGTTCAAGACAATCTTCTTCCTCAACACAAAGAAGAAGAGGTCAACATGATCAATTGGAGCAATGGACAGAGTTCCAATTTCAGCTGTGAATCATCCCAGACCCTCAAAGATGGTGATGACAGATGGGATTATGCCAAGTTCCACTCTATGCAAGAAAATTGAGCAATTGGCGGAACTGGTGACTTATCAGCATCAAGTTACACGTCAATTAATCAGCCAGGAGCATGCTAGTCTCCTACCTCTTGTCATGAATATTCCCTCGTCACTTTCAGAAAATGAAATGCTGGAAGACAAAGTGACAAGGAGAGCAAATGCCAAGGCCCGTCGGGATTTAGCCAACAAAAGGGAATTCACCTATTTGGGCCAACCTATGGAGGAAATCCTTCATATGTTAATCAATGAAGGAAGGATCAGTTCCCTTCTACCCCCAATCAACCCCCGTTCAGGACGGTATAATTCGGATGGAGTATGTCAATATCACTCCCAGTCTCGCGGTCATAGCACAGAAGAATACTGGGCACTCCGCCACCTTATCCAAAATCTAATTGCGGTGGTGTCACGCACTAGCGTGAGATAGCGATCATTGTGTTACGCAAGTGAGAATTCAGGTCCTACTAAGTGGAAGAGTGTGGTAGCAGTCATATCCACTGAAGCTAATGGGGTTAACAAATCACTCACAATGCCAACAATTCAACTCAAGGGAAGCAACAATCCTTTGAAAGTGGCCACTCCCGAGCTAATCAACTTGCTGTACAGAGCACAATATCCTATTGTTAGCTTGCGCAAAGTTCCATGGAATTATGGAGAAGGTGAAGGATCCACCTCACATACAACTGCTGCAGTGTCGAAGGAAAATCCATTGTATCTTCCCCAACGAGTAATGAAGTCTACCATCAAATCAAAGGGGAAAATACCCATGGAGAAGATTGAAAAATTCCTCCGCACTATGGGTCATAACGAAGCCACATTGGTTTTAAGCTTAAAAGAAGCTCCACAACAAATATCAATTTTGGATTTGGTCCTAACTTTCGAGAATCACCGAAAGGTCTTGTTGAAGGTTTTAGAAGAAGCCTATCTACCAACATCAGTTGATACAGAAAAATTTCAACATCTGGTTGATCACATTTTCAACAACAATGTGATATCCTTCACTGATGATGACATACCGCCCGAGGGGACCGGTCATTGCAAGCCATTGCACATTGCGGTCTTGTCCTCTGGATACATGCTAGCTGGAGTCCTGATAGATGGAGGTTCCTCTCAAAATATATGTCCATACGCTACCTTGGTGATGATGAACATCAATCTCAACCGAATTCGGAGTAGCCATATTATCATCAAAGCTTTTGATGGAGCCCGGCAAAATTCGGTCGGAGTAATTGAGCTGCCAATCGAAATTGGTCTTCACACATTTTACGTATCTTTCCATGTGCTCAAGATAGATTCGGGATACAACCTGCTCTTAGGACGACCATGGATCCATATGGCTGGGGCAGTCCCCTCCACTCTTCACCAACAATTGAAATACATTATCAACAATAGCTTGGTCACGGTCAATGCTGAACCAGAGATTCCTCAACACGGGGACATGCCATTCATCAATGCCAATGCAGATGTTGAACCGGTAAGTTTTCATGCCTTGGAAATAAGCAATACCCAATACCATGCTATTGGAATGCCATTGCCCGAACCCAAGATTTCTGCCAAGGTAATGACGGCTACTCAAGAAATGATGTCATTGGGTCATCAGCCAGGACAAGGGCTGGGTAAAGATTTCCAGGGTATCAAGTACCCAATTCAATTAACTAAGCAGACTGGAACAGCTGGGCTAGGCTATTCTACCTGTTCTAGTCACAGGAATCCTCATAAGCATCAGCAGATTCCTTCAGCTTCAACCATGCGACGTTTATCTTTGCCTTCAAACTCTGAGTCGGCACAACCTCCTGTAAAGGTGCCAGCTAATGTAATGGCTATGTTATTTCCCAAACCGGTACTGGTAAAGGAGAAAGAAGTCTTTGTTCCAAATCCCGCAGTGGAAGAGGAGGAACGAAGAATTAAGCAAGACGTTGTTCGAATGATGTCAGGCATAAGCATCATCGTTCATGATGAACATACCAACAAATACACCCCAGACGATGATTGCCCAGACGTAATGGCTATCATTCGGGACAGGGAGGATGATGACAATCCCTCCATCACTGCGGTCCACCCGAACTTTACCCTTGCCAATTGGAACAACATTCCTTGCATTGGTCGACAAGGGTAAAACGGACAGAACTCTTTCTGCTCTGTAGATATAATAACTGCTTACTTTACTGTAAAATATTAGCAGATTATTTTGTTAGTATATGTTAACACTGTGTATGATCAACACATTTCATATATACTAAGTGAAAGCATATTTTGTTTCAGGACTCTAGATTTAGATGTGTCTGTACTTGCTGATATGGTGCCTCTTCTCCACAAGGATTGTACCTTTGATGTAGAGATGAATTCAGCCTTGATGGATATACAGGATGATATTGAGGTGCCTCCAGAAATTCAAGAATGGGTCAAAGACAAACCCAAACCCAACCTTGATCAAACCACTTCTTTCAATCTCGGAACCTTAGAAAGACCTAAGTTAATCCAGATTGGTTCAGACCTTACCCCAGACCAACGGAATGACATGGTTACGCTACTAACCCAATTCCAGGATGTGTTTGCATGGTCTCATGAAGACATGGTGGGTTTGTCCACTGACATTGTCCTTTATCGCCTTCCCATTAAAGAGGGATTTAATCCAGTCAAGCAAAAGCTCAGGCGATTGAAACCTGAGTGGAGTTTAAAGGTGAAAGAAGAAATTATGAAACAATTTCAAGCTGGCATCATCATGGTGTCTACATATCCTGAGTGGATATCCAACATTGTGCCCGTTCCTAAACCTTGAGGGAAGGTACGAGTTTGCGTGGATTACCGGGACTTGAACAAAGCTTGCTTAAAAGATAGCTTTCCCGTACCATTTATCCACATCCTTATTGACAATACTGCACAATACAACATGTACTCCTTTGCTGATTGCTTTGTGGGGTACCATCAGATCATGGTTACTGAGGAAGATCATGAGAAAACTGCTTTCATCACGCCCTGGGGAACCTTTTGCTAAAGACGGTTGTCATTCGGCCTCATCAATACCGGAGCCACCTATCAACGAGCTATGATGGCTCTTTTCCATGACTTAATGCACAAAGAGATCGAGATCTACGTGGATGACATCATTGTCAAGTCCCGAAAGGAGGATGACCATATAGACCATCTCAGAAAGTTGTTCAACAGGTTGCGTAAGTACAACTTGAAGTTGAATCCAGATAAGTGCGCCTTTGGCGTTAAATCCAGCAAGTTGCTAGGATTTCTAGTTAGCCACAAAGGGATTGAGCTGGATCCTGCCAAAATCCAAGCCCTCACGGAAATGTCCATTCCTCAGACAGAAAAGGAAATACGAGGATTTTTGGGAAGAATCAACTTCATTAGCAGGTTTATCTCTCAACTCACAGCAACCTGTGAGCCAATTTTCAAGCTATTAAGGAAGAACTCCTCCATGAAATGGAATGATGAGTGCCAGAATGCCTTCCTTACAATTAAAAAATAGCTAGTCAAAGCTCCTGTATTGGTACCACCCAGGGATGATGTTCCCCTGTTCATGTACCTGTCCATAAGTGACAATGCCATGGGCTGCATGCTGGGACAAAAAGACGATAGAGGCCAAGAATGAGCTATTTATTACCTTAGCAAAAGATTCAACAACAGTGAACACAAGTACACTCTGATCGAAAAGACGTGTTGTGCTTTAGCATGGGCTTCCATGAGGTTACAACATTACCTCCATGGTCACACAACCCATCTCATATCCCGCGTGGATCCTCTCAAATATGTGTTCAACAAACCCATGTTAAATTGCCGGCTGTCCAGATGGCAGTTGATCCTACAACAATTTGAGATCGTATATGTGACTCAAAAGTCCATCAAAGGTCAAGGAATTACGGATCAACTGGCTGCCGCACCTTCAGGGGATTTCAAACCCTTGGAAACATATTTCCCCGACGAAGGAGTAATGACAGTTCAGCCACCATCAGTACGATACACGCCAAACATGGAAGATGTATTTTGATGGAGCTGTTAATATGGAAGGTTCGGAGACTGGAGCGCTTCTAGTATCCCAGATGGGGAGCGATATCCGTCGCCGCCAAATTGCAGTTTGTCAGCACCAACAATACAGCTGAGTATGAAGGTTGTCTCATGGGGCTAAAACTTGACTGTTCAATGGGCATTAGGCGGTTAACTGTCTTTGGAGATTCAGAGTTGGTAATCAGATAATCCACCAGAATCTATCAAACCAAGGAACTACATTTGCTGCCCTACCATCGGCAAGTTTTACAGATGGTTGTGGAGCTCGAAGAAATCTCCTTTCTACACATTCCTCGTAATAGGAATGATTTTGCGGATACATTAGCTACTTTGGCCTCCTTGATTCGCATATCAGACAAGGAACACTTGCCAAACGTCACAATTTCCCTGCACAAGGCCCCAGCCTATGGGAATTATGTTGGAGAAGTATCGGATGAGCTACCTCCTATTTAACATCCTTGGTATCAGCATATCAAGGAATATCTACGAGATGGATCTACACCCGCTGAGGTGAGCCCGACTGAGAAAAGGCGGATCCATTGACTTGCTATGAAATTCTACCTGAGTGGAGATGCACTCTACAAAAGAGATACAGGAATGGGTCTCCTCAGATGTTTAGACAAAGATCAATCCCAAAGGCTTATGGATGAAATCCATGGCAGAGTCTGTGGCCCCCACATGAGTGGCCCCCTCCTTGTCAAGAAATTCCTCAGGACAGGACATTATTGGCTATCTCTCAAAGCTGATTGCAATGACCACGTCAGGAGTTGCTATCAGTGCCAAATTCATGGGAATGATACCACAATATGAGTTCACCTTGGCCCTTCTCAATGTGGGGAATGGACGTTATCGGGCCCATTGAGCCTAAAGCCAGTAATGGACATCGATTTATCTTCACCATGATCGACTACTTCACCAAGTGGGTAGAGGCGGCCTCCTTCCCCAAGGTTACTAAAGAAGTCATCATTGCTTTCATGAGAAATAATGTCATTTGTCGATACAAACAACCAGAGGTGATTGTGTCAGACAATGCTAAGAACCTCAACAACAAAATGATGGAGGAATTATGCAGTAAATTCCACATCAAACATCTTAACTCTGTCATCTATCGTCCGAAGATGAATGGTGTTGTTGAAGAAGCTAACAAAAACATCAAGAAGATTATGCAAAAGATGTCCGCCAACCACAAAGATTGGCCTGACCTATTGCCACTTACTCTGTTAGCCTACTGAACCTCAATGCGTACTTCCACTGGGGCAACCCCCTACGCCTTAACCTATGGGATGGAAGCAGTGCTCCCCATAGAAGTTGAAATGGAATCTCTTAGAGTGTTGATAGATGCTCAGCTGGATGAAGACCAATGGGTACAAGACATGTATCACCAATTGTCTCTAATAGACGAAAGGCGAACCGCGGCTATCTTCTATGGTTAGTTATATCAACAAAGGATCACCAGATCCTACAACAAAAAAGTTCGGCTACGGCAGTTTAAACAACATGACTTGGTTTTGAAGAAGATCCTTGACAACCAAGATTAATCTAAGGGAAAATTCGCTCATAACTGGGAAGGCCCGTTTATTGTCAAGGAAATATTGACAGGAGGTGCTCTCAGATTGCAAGAAATGGACGACGATGAATTTCCACAACTCATCAATTCGGATGCCGTGAAGCGGTACTATGTCTGAAGTTTCCATCAAGCAAACATCCTGGTATTGGACCATCAGATCACCAACCATTCCGGTTCTTTAACCCTTTACTACATACAACTCTTCTACACTTTGCCCCTCAGGGAAACATACTTTTCAAGCCAGCAGCCTGGTACTTCTCTGCGTTCCTACGACTTAGGTCATCCCACCACGGATTGAACCTCTCACGTTTGCAGTTTGGCTACCCATACCTGGGATCAAACTTCTCGTACCTGCAGTTTATCCTCAACCTAGGATTAAAATTTCTCCTCCCCGCACTCTGACCTGCGCATGGGATTACGCTTTTCATCTCGCCCTGAGGGGCGAACTACGTCGACCTGATCTCCTCTTCAATAGGAGTACGTAGGCAACCATTTCACATGGCCCGGTCGCAATAAAACAAAAACAACAAAAACATTTCTACCCTTACAAAAACAAAAACAACCAAAAACATTCCTACACCATTTCTACCATATACAGCGTTGAACCTCTTACACCAGGTTCGAACTACGCAGACCTGATCTCCTCTTCAATAGGAGTACGTAGGCAGCCATTCATGGTTCGGTCTCACCCCCTATCAAAACACAAACCATTGTCAATTAGTACTGCGCTCATCTTTCAAACCACTACATTTAATTCGGCTTCAGACCAAAGGGATGGAATTACCCGAACTCCTCCCAAATAGGAGATTCGGCGACCATCTAAGCTGCGGTCATACCTTGATAAGAAACACCAATCCATAAGAGATGGAATTAACTAGGCTTCTCCTAAATAGAAGTACTAACGACCATCTGTGGTGCGGTCAATCTCATAGAGGAAAGCCACACTCCTCTCCACATTTTCATTCAGAAACCAGTCCCAAGACACCAAAGATGGTAGGGATACATACAGATCGATGATCCATTACGAACTATCCGAGACAACTCAATGTCCATCCACCCGGGAGGAATTCGAATACATCAAGATCACAAGCCACTCAAGCAAAGCAAAATATCAAGCAAGTAGCAAAGCATATCTAAAAGGGAAGTGATCCAAAAATATATTTCCCTGTCATATATATAATGTTGTTTGATATACACAATGTAAACTGTACATGACAAAATGGCTAAGCTAGTCTGTGCAGGTAAATACAAGCTCATCTACAAGTCAGCGTGTATGCGACTGTGACGCCCCCAAAATAGGTATACACCACCTATTCTGAGTCGTCAAATACATGGTACAGAATACAAATACAACTTCATTATACAACTGTCATGTAAAGTACGACAAAACATAAGCTATGAGTGTTAATACAAATATTGTCGTCTAGACAATATACAAACTCAAATTCAATATTATTACATTTATTTTCCACTATTTCACTGAATAGTGAGGACTATTAATGCTATCATCTGGTCCGTCACTCCATTCCCCGACTAGTCCCTGCTACGTTCTCATTTCCTGAAGAGAACAATAAAAGTAAAAGAGTGAGCTCAACTAGCCCAGTAGGAAATATTATAACTAAGATAATGCAGAATATATTATCGTTAGCCTTCAACAGTGTTAAACTGATACAATATAACAACCATCAAGTTTAACTGCAGCGGAACAAGAAATCCATTAAAAGAGTCAAGTACAGAATAAAATCTAATATCTTTTATGATTTAGAAGGTTTTTCATCACTTTTATCGTTGAGACTCAGCTTAATAAATAATCCACATCATCGAATCACCCCTGCACTACGGCCAAGGATATTCTTTAGTATCACGACCACAATTATTCATGCACTACGGGACAAGAATATTTGTGTATTCAATAATGGTCATGATCATGCCAACAACTGTCCATCAATGCACTACGGGCCAATGAGGACTTTTACCACATCATTTGTAACATTACGATCATGATTACACCGAATAATCTCTGGTCATAATCATACCAAGTCCATCTATGCACTACAGGCCACAGATGACTTTCAACAAAATATAAACATGAGGATGATGACAATGTTATAAGAATTCAATAAAACAAGTTCAAGAATTATTTTATCCAGGAACCAATAACGTCCAAATTGTCAACATGATACTTCTTTGTGGAGTAAAATTTAAGAATGCTCAAAAGAATATTTTCATGAAAAGATACTGGATGAAGCGCAAATATCAAGGATATTCCACTAATTTCATGGAGTATAGAAGTCCAACTTTAACCAACTGATTATAATAGAGAATGGAATAACAAAAAAAATCACCAAGCATGCGATAGACCGCACAGACAAGTTATTCCAATGAATAATAAATAACGGAACCAGTCCCCGTAAAACGCATGCAGATGAGGATATTCAAATGTAATAATAAAGATTTTAATCAGTCCGACGTAAAACGCATGCAGATGAGGATATTCCAATGTAATAATAATAATGGAAACCAGTCATGCATAAAGCATGCAGACGAGGATGTTCCAATGAATGATAAATAATGGAACCAGTCCCATGAAACGCATGCAGACAGGATGTTCCAAGTGAGAATAATAAAGAATGGAATAACAGAAGAATTTCTCCAAGTATAGGGTAGCCCGCGTATACAGGTTATTCCAACATAATAATAAAGAATGGAATAACAGAAGTTCTCTTCATGGATAAGAAAGAAATAATACTCCCTACCTTAGAAAAACTAGATACTGGAATAGTGAGGTAGCAGACTTCTCTTCTTCTTTCTCTCTATAATTTCTCTCTATAATAATCGCTCTAAAGATTTTGTGAATTGGTGAGAAATGAAGAAAGAATGAGCTTCTATTTATAGGAAAATATAGTTTCGATAATTGCACATTTTGGGGCTCGAAAAATTACAGTACAATACCTCCAACTTTTCTTTCATTTTTAATTTAGTCCTGCAAGTATTATCAAATTGGCACCACCTCCCCTAATAGTAAATAATGTGAATCAATAGTTCAATCATATGAATCAATAGTATAATCATGTGAAAAATATGAATTACAGTATAGTACCTCCATCTATACCTCCATTTTTAACTTAGTCATGCAAGTATTATCAATCTTGCACCAACTCCCCTAATAGTAAATAATGTGATTCAATAGTACACACATATGAACAAATAGTTATATAAGCATGTGAATTAGTAGCAATTAATTGCTCATTTATCTGATAAATTACCCGATTTATCAATATAACCCCCAGACATCAATTATCATCGGAATAGATGTCCATTTCCACTAACACTAATAATCCCAACACAATGGAACTATCAAAATTCATTTTTAATCAACACAGCTTATTCATCATTAATATTATAACTCACAATATTTAACAACCAGGTCGTTCCCAGGAAAAAGGGGGCTTTCCAATAAGGATTTCACCCTATTTGCGCACAATTAGGTGACCAAACCTCTCCTTGACAGAACTTCTAGACATTGTAAATATTGCAATTTAATAATATGAATAACTTTGTCGTCTCAATTATTGATTTAATAAAATAACATATTATGCAGATAATACTATGACAATAATCGAATCAATAATATGAGAGATATGATGCAAAGAATTATCTTGTAGTAATAATTGAGTATAATCGAGTGACTTCTCACGTAAGCATCAATAATCATCAATACCGTATACTACTTATTCAACCACGCCAGACATTGTATTTTTTACTACCGGGTAGTTCAACAGTTAACGGTAAAACTTTCGCCGTTATTTTCATAAAGTATTGTTGTCGTTTTCTCAATCCGACAATAATTTCGTTGTGGGGGTCCACCAATGATTGTGCCGTTGTACGAATATTCCCCGACCAATAGAATATTATTTAACAACTTGCATACTTTGCAAAATTTGTAAATATTACCCACAACTATAACATTATATCAAATCCACACCATAATATTCAAAAATATATTTTGAGAAAATTTAATCTTTATTCAAAAAGTTGGGGTCTTACATCTTTTGTCGATCCTGTGCCGTTTGTATACGTTGTCGAATCGTTTGGATCTTCTCTGTAGTCATTCGTACCAACTTTGGTCCCAACAACGTTGCTTCTCCCACCTAATCCCAACATACTGGAGAGCGACACTTTCGTCCATACAATGCTTCAAATGGAGCCACACCTATACTTGCCTGATAACTGTTGTTGTAGGAGAATTCCACCAATGGTAGGTACTTATCCCAACTCCTTTTGAAATCTAGGACACAAAGTCTTAATAGATCTTCAAGAGTTTGAATAGTCCTCTCTGATTGCCCGTCCGTTTGAGGATGGTATGCCGAACTGAATCGTAAATCCGTGCCCATAGCTTTTTACAAGCTAATCCAAAATCGTGAAGTGAATCTTGGGTCACAATCCAAAACTATGGATACTGGCATGCCATGCAATCTCACAATCTCATTTACGTACATACGAGCAAGACGTTCAAGAGAATAAGTCTCCCGTATCGGCAAGAAATGAGCAGACTTAGTTAATCTATCAACAATAACCCAAATCGCATTTATGCCTTGAGAAACCGTGGGAAGACCCGTAACAAAATCCATGGTAATGTGTTCCCACTTCCATTTCAAAATCTCAAGTGGTTGCAATGGACCCTTTGGCACTTGATGCTCCGCCTTTACACGTTGACAAGTTAAACACCTCAAGATAAACTTCGCGATCTCTCTCTTCATATTGTTCCACCAAAATGTATGTTAAAGATCATGATACATTTTGGTACTCCCAGGATAGATTGCAAACGATGTGTTGTGTGCCTCCATCATGATTCTATGCTTCAAGTCAGAATCGTTAGGAACACAAAGTCTAGAGTTTACTCGAAGTATTCCTTCTTCATCGATTCTTGCTTCTGGAATAGCACCTTCTTGCACTTTCTTCTTCATACGCATCAGCTCCATGTCTGTAGCTTGAGCAACTTTAACTTTATCAATAAAGTCGGTTCTACTCGTATGCTTGATATCATCACGTGGATACTTGGAGCCTTTATCTCTATCTCCATCCTTTGCAAGTCATACAAAATGGGCCTTTGTGTTAACAACATTGCACTTACCCGCATATGATCTTCTACTCAATGCGTCAGCTACCACGTTTGCTTTTCCAGGATGGTATTGGATGGTGTGGTCGTAATCTTTCAATAACTCGAGCCAACGTCGTTGCCGCATGTTGAGTTCCTTTTGGGTGAAGAAATATTTGAGACTTTTATGGTTTGAATATATTTCCACTTTCTCCCCATATAAATAGTGCCTCCAGATCTTTAGCGCAAAAACGACTGCTGCCAACTCTAGATCATGAGTAGGATAATTCCTCTCATACTCTTTAAGTTGTCGCGAGGCATAGGCTATGACTTTCCCATGTTACATGAGAACACATCCTAACCCTTTACCTGAAGCATCGCTATAGATAACAAATCCATCCGAACCAGATGGTATTGTCAGAACAAGTGCCGAAATGAGTCTCCTCTTGAGATCTTGGAAACTCTTCTCGCATTCCTTGCTCCATACGAATTTTGTATCTTTACGAGTCAGCTGAGTTAACGGAGTAGCGATTCGAGAAAATCTTTCCACAAATCTTCGATAATAACAATTTAAGCCCAAAAGCTACGTACTTGATCCACCGATTTTTGGTTGCTCCCAACTTGGTATTGCTTCAATCTTCACGGGTCAATGAGATACTCCATGTTTTGACACCACGTGCCCAAGGAATGCTACTTCCTCAAGCCGAGAACTCGCATTTCTTGACTTGGCATATATAGCTTGTTATCACGAAGCCTTTGCGAGCGGCCGACTTCAAATGGTGCTCATGATCTTCACGACTTTTGTAATATATGAGGATGTCATCAATAAAGACGACAACAAACTGATCCAAATAATCCTTGAATACTCGGTTCATCATATCCATGAAAGCCACAGGAGCATTAGTCAATCCAAAAGACATGACTAAGAATTCATAATGCCCATACCGAGTTCTGAAGGCAGTCTTTGGAATATCCTCAGTTCTAATCTTCAGCTGATGATATCCAGAATGAAGATCGATCTTTGAGAAGAATTGTGCTCCTTACAACTGGTCAAATAGGTCATCAATACGAGGTAGCGGATACCTATTCTTGATGGTGACATGGTTCAATTCTCGATAGTCAATACAAAGTCGCATACTCCCGTCTTTCTTCTTTACAAATAAAACAGGAGCACCCCAAGGAGATGTACTGGGGCCTAATGAAACCGATGTCCAACAACTCCCGTAGTTGGACCTTTAACTCCTGAAGTTCAATAGGAGCCATTCTATATGGGGTTTTAGAAATGGGCTTTGTACCAGGTTCAAGGTCAATAAATAATTCAACTTCACGTTCTAGGGGTAGACCGGGAAGTTCTTCAGGAAATACGTCGGGAAATTCACTAACAATAGAAATATTATTCACATCTGACCTGTTTTTATTCAAGTTCGTGACATGGGCTAAGAAAGCTTGACATCCGTTTTTCAATAAACGAATAGCTTTATGGCTTGATATGACAGTGATTGACTTTAGAGGTTTGGTTGCTTGAATTCACATAACAGGTTGGTTAGGAATATGAAAACTAACAACCTTACGAAAACAATCAATTTTATCATGATGAGTGGTTAACCAATCAATCCCTAAAATCACATCAAATGCAAGTATTTTCAAAGAAATAAGATCAACAGGTAATGTGATGGTACCAACTTGGATCAAACAAGATTTATAAATAGTGGATGCAATGAAAGTTTCTCCTAATGGAGTCTCCACAGATAAGTCAATGTCTAATTTCTCCAGAGTCAAGTTTAAATGTTGAGCACAAGCAAGAGAGATAAATGAATGGGTAGAACTGGTATCTAATAAGGTATAAACTTCGCAAGAGTTTATGATTAGCTTACCCGTGATCACCTCATTTGGGTTCCTTGCACTTTGACCAGTCACGACAAATGCTCTTCCAGGAACCGTTGACTTTGACTTTTTTGGGACAGCCTTTTGAGTCACCATCCCCACTGGACTTGGTTTCGCTACCGTACAATCTCTAGCGATATGTCCTTCCTTTCCACAATTATAACATACCTTGAACTGTTGTGGACAGTTTGGGCTGATGTGTCCCTCTTTTCCACATTTATAGCATACGACCGGTGTCGTTCTCCTCCCTTAAAACCAGTTGGTGTTGACGTCTTCACAGTGTCATTGTTGAATCTCCTCTTTTTAAAATCTCCCCCCGACTCGCTTCTTTTATTTTCATGGCCACGATTACCACCAGAGTGGTTACCGCTTTTGTCCAAATGTTTTCCTCCTCACTGGTTTTCATTGCTCCGATGACTGCTGCCACCGGTATGACCCTGGTTGTGGTCCCTCGGTTTAACATACTCATTATCTCACTCTAATAATTGAGCCTTTTTTACAACATCTGAATATAAAGAAAATTTATGAGAGATAAGATATTGTCGAATCTCGGGTTTTAAACCTCTCAGAAACATCCTCGTCATTCATTCCTCATTCTCTACCAAATGAGGTGCCAACCTGGATAACTCTGCGAACTTAGCCTCGTATTGGGACACCGTCATGTTGTTTTGTTCTAGTCTAATAAACTCTACCTCCTTCATATGGTGAATACTTTCAGGAAAGTACTTGTCGTTGAAAAGTTTCTGAAATGTTTCCCAAGACATCTTTGAAAGCGGCAGTCGGTGAGTGCGTTTCACGAGACTCCACCCGGTGAGTCCGCTTTAGCCACGGAACATAAAGGTGGCGAATGGAACCTTCTGTTCCTCCGTGCATCCCAAGACATCGAACATCTTGGTAATTTGTTTAACTCACGTCTCTGCCTTGATCGGATCCGGCTTTCCAATAAATTCTGGTGGTCCCAACTCGTTGAACTGCTTGGCCGTGACAAGCCGCGCGTTGCTATCATTTCCACCCATATTTTATACACGAGTCTCCCTCGTCTGGTTTTGCATGAACTGCAAAAGCTCCTAAACATCACGTCGTTCATCGTCTGCTCAGTGGTGTTGTTTACAGGAGGAACATTGGCGGCCTGTTGCACGTTCTCCTCATTGGTGAGTAAAGGTGTCTCCACGGTCTCATTCATTCCACTGTTGATATTCTCAGCTGCCATTCTTAAATACTGCCAAAAATCAAAGGTTAATTAAACAAATTAACATATCACATATTAACCATATGCTTCGACTGACCAACAAATAAGCTTAGGTATGACACACTAGCGAAGGATTTACTCGTCTCTCCCCTCCTAGTACTATTCCCCGATCTCCGCCAGAGACCATATCGCTAAGCTCTAATACCAACTGTGACGCCCCCAAAATAGGTATACAACACCCATTTTGAGTCGCCAAAAACATGGTACAGAAACAACTACAACTTTATTAATACAACTGTCGTGCAAAATACGACAACACAAAAACTGTGAGTTTAAATACAAATATTGTCATCTAGAAAATATCCACACTCAAATAAGTCCTCATTACAATTATTGATACACTATTTTACAAAATAGTGAGGACTACTAAAACAACTTCTAGAACCATCATTCCACACCCCGACTAGTACTCGCTACATTCTCGCCTCCTGAGAAGAAAAATGGAACAAAAAGGAAAAGGGTGAGCTCAACTAGCCCAGTAAAGAACATCATGACTATGATAATATAGAACAAATTATCGTTAGTCCTCAACAGGGAAAAATCTAATAGAATACAATAGACAACAAGTTTTAAATCAATATTCGCAGCGGAAATAATAATTCATTAGAAGAGTTAAATAGAGAATAAAATCTACTATCTTCTATATATGAATTTAAAAGTCCATCGTCAATATTTTATCCCTGTAACATCAATCAACATATATCTGGAATCAAATATTCATCTTTGCACTACAGGCCAAAGATATTCATAAGTTGGTCATGTTCATCTAAACACATGTTCATCTTTGCACTACGGGCCAAAGATATTCATCAGAAAATCATTCATCTTTGCACTACATGCCAAAGATATTCAGTTATATCATCATTTAGGACTGAGGATGATGAAAAATATTTTAAAGAAAACGAAGTGAAACAAAAGAACAAATATTAAGGATTCGTATTACAGTTTATCCAAGATCAATAATTCTCCATAATAACCAATTTTGAAACAGAATTCAAAAATAAAGATCAAAACATGGATACAATCAAAGATAGCCATAATAGACATCTTGGACAAAAAGAAGAAAATTTTATTTTTTGGTGAATAGTGTCGTATTCGTGAATAAGTGTCGATAACGCATCGTGAAGATCGTGAGTATACATGAATAGTAACCCCAACACAAAAAGTTCCAAATTTGATAAAAGTTCGGACCAATATTTCTAAGATAATGATATTGAAAGAAATAATATCATTTCTGAAGAAAATAACATCCCTTACCTCGCAAAGACAAGATTTACGATTGAATATCGGATATAATCTTTGAAAGAAACTTGCAATCAGTATAGCCACACTTAAAGTATCAAAATACTCACAAAAATACGCTCGATATTATAGAGAGAAAACTTCAGATTTCGGTGTGATTTTCAATTCTAACCTAAGACACCTATTTATAGAAAATTGCTTAGAACACCAAAGCGTAAAATTTAATAAAATATTAATATTATTTATTTAAATTCTTACGCCCACCTTGACCATCTGAATTCAAACCACTAATAATGACAAAAACCAAAAAAACATTTTTGTTATTAAAAATAATTAAAACTTTCAAAAATCAATTATTTTGGAACTACGGAACTTTAATAATTCATAATAAATAGCCCTTTTATCAGAAAAATTCAAACCTTATGTCCTTTCCATAAGAAATTTCATTCTCTATAACTTTGCAGAAGAAAGATTTTCCAAATTCCAAATATAAATTAACCGAAATCCATATACGGACGATTTTACAGACTATAATCAAATTTCAGTCAAGAAATTGGCCCACAGACATGTTTAACATGTTTTAAATAACTTTTGCAACAAAAAGACCCTTCCTCCTCATATATTCATATATCCCACATTCATTGTAAAAATATCACCATTATTATATTATTAAAATATAATAATATATTTAAATGAATTATTTTATCAAAAAAGATAAAATATCAATTTTTCAACAATTGTCACTTTAAAATTTTCTCCATCTATATCCACATAAAATGAATATTTTCCTTATCATATAAATCATTAATTTATTATTCACAAATAATATTACAGAATCACAATACTGGCAACCATGCCGTTCCCAGGAAAGAGGGGGCTTTCCAATAAGAATTTCTCCTTACTGGTGCGCAATTAGGTGACCAAACCTCTCCTTAGACAGAACTTTCTAGACATTGCCAATAATGTTATCTAGTAATATTATTAAAATAATATGAATCATTGATCTGATAATGAGAAATATTATGTAGTGACAATTATTAAAACAACAATAATATAAAATTTCAACGTAGCAATTATTGAATCAATAAAATAAAATATTGAACAGTAATTACTGTAACAATTATTGAGTAGTGCCTTCTTACGTAAGAATCAATAATGGGTGCAATACCATGTGCTACTGTGCAACAATGTGTATTACTGTGTTTTAACCACCGGGTATTCCAACAGTGTTAACGGTAACAACTACGTCGTTATTTATAAAAACTCATACTTGTAGTTTTCTTCATCCAATCGCTTTCCGTTATGGGGCCCACAAAAGGTTGTGCCGTCGTACGAATATTCCCCGACAGGAAGAATATTCCACGACCAAACGAATATTCTCCGACAATAATGAATATTTTATAACCACTTGCTTATTTGAAATATTTGCGCATTTTACCCATAACTAACCACATTAATCAATTCAACCCTTACTATTTCAAAATAATAAATAGAGAAATTCAATTTCATTTATAATAAGTTGGGGTCTTACAGGTCCTCTACTAAGAGATATCGAGAAGCTGAACGCTAACCTATCGCCCCCTCGAAAGGATGAAAATCCTAAAACTGGTCAAACTGTGACATCACGGCTAGTGGGTGATAAGTAGTCACTCCCCTCAAACCAGCCATAGGGAGGTAGTCCATGCCCGGAGCATGAGTAATGAAGTTGTATGGTGAGCTAAGCCCCGAACACGGCAATATGCTGAATGGATCTCTGATGTCTGCCAAAAATGTGGACCAAGACAGATCACCTATACACTCCGATGGCTAAAAGAAGTATGACATGGCTATATCATGGGTGAAACAATATCCATGCCGTCTAAAGGTACCAATTGGTCTCAAGTGTGACATAAACCACACATACAGCATGACCGAGCTACCCGTGAACACTCCTATCGGATAAGTGCAGCAGTAGGATGCTGACCGCAGGGTCTCTGCTACAATCATAGGTATAATGGTGTGACCCTCCCTAAGAGCTCTCACGGCCATGATGACACCTATGTCTATCTCATCCATGTACCGTGGCATATAGACATACGACAGTATGAATAGTATCAGTACATCAACCCTGGCCACGCGTCAATTGTCCTCCGGTGCGATGAAATCCCCGAAATGTCGTGAATAGCTATCCTCCGAGCCAAATCTATCATACAAAAAATGCTGGGATATCACATGACCAGATGTCAGCTCATCCTGCATTACTCTGCGCCGTAATCTAGTGAGAGTCATGAACCGTCTACTCATGTCTCCCAAAGCCATGTGCACGCAAGGTCTGTCTAATGGCAGCATCATCAATCATTCATACTCTTCCAGAGTAGGAGTCAACTCATGGGTCCCGAATCGGAAGACCTGCCTATTCGGTACCCAATGCTCTAGCATCCCATCCACAAACCTTGTGGGAACCTGAAACATTAATAAGGTCATGGTATGCTGCAGGAAATGATCTACAGTCACCCTGTCTGGTGGTGACATATTATTGTACCACGATCGCATACCCAATGCCACCGATGATGGTGGGGTATGATCTATACGGCTAACTGTCGAAGAAGACATCTGTGCGGGCCGTGTCATAAGACCATCCAGGAGTCAATGCCGAATATCTCTGGACATACATACATATGCATAACATGATACATGCATAGCAAATAATGCATGGCAATATAATATAGGGAATGATAAATTGTGCACACATTCCTAAGTATATCATCATCTCATACATCATCTCTTTACAGCTACAAATACAGGGAAATAGGGCACAGACGCCCTACTACTAATAGAGGCCTATCAAAAGATATAGCAAGAATGGGGCACAACCACCCAATATCTAACAGAGGCCTATCAAAAGATATAACGAGAATACACATCAGAAGAAGACAATGGTGTCGATATCCACATCATCAAACCTGTCCACCTGATGTAACTCCTCCTGAGTCACTGGATCTCTATCAACAGGGATGTCAGGCCTATAAAGAGGAGGATCTGCGCTGGCAAAACTGAATGGGTCATCTGAGGGGCTAGCGCCTGAGCTGGAAGGATCAAATGAAGTCGCCTCTGTTGGATCTCTGCCCAAATACCGGATAAATATATGTGTCTGGTCCAACTGACGGGTAAGACTATCAATCTGTGTCATATGAGTCGGATCCCTGACACAAGTTATCTAATCCGTCATCATCTCGGATCCCGGAACCATATCCCCCATAAACTGTGTGGCGCGGGACTGGGCTCCAATAGTACGAGAGGAACCACTGTATTTGGAACGCTCTCACGAGTACACGGACCCTCTGATAATGCAAAACCGTCAACCCCCAACAATGGGATATCCGTGACGGGTGACTATGATACAGGCCAATGACGCCTGGCAGGAGGCAAGATCGGCATACGAATCTCCCCTGTGGTGCTCCTAATAGCACGCTCTCCTAAATAAAGCTCCCAACCTCCATCTGTGAAGAGAGGAACTCTCCTGGTGGAAATCACGTACTCGACTCTAGTAGGGTATCCATCCTCAAAGCCGATGGTCAAGTGTTCCCCTGAATAGGGAATCCATATGATGGTGTCAGCTGTCAACAACTCCAACTGCATACGGCAGTGAATGAAACCCTCCGATACAGGGACCTCCGGCAAAATGGAATGATTCCATCGTCGTCCTCGTGGATAGGTATCTAAACCTAACACACTCACAGGACACAAGCATGGGAGCCTCTCATAGGCCCAAAACTACCAACACAATGGCAAAACGTCTGCTATCAGTAAACACTCTTAACCTATAAATGGGAAATGATAAGAGAAATACTCACCAGCAGAAATGGGTAGAAGATTAGCCAAGCCTCGGTCAAACCCTGTGAGCGCATACGCATGCCCCGGAGGAAATAGGCAAAGGTATAGGAGCCCCAATCATACTCTTCAATACGGTCCACATCACGTGTGGCGCTGATCAAAGCAAAAGACACCGTGGAAGAGTTATCTGCTATGAAGCAGACTCTAATGATCATCATCAGGAACAATCATCGCAGAATGCGATCCCTGATTCTGACATCATCAGGCATGGGTTCACTCAAAAGCCCGCTCATAGCATCTACGCTCAAAGGACCTGAACGGACAGTCCTGCCTTTGAGCGCCTCTGCCGGAACTCCTAACTAGGATCTGACGGCAGTAGGGGTAATATTCGCCATGCAAGGCACTGGCTCCCCTCCAAACTCCAAACCTGTGATAAATAGCCAATCCATCGGCGTCATCATCACCTCGCAATCCAAAGAAATGGAGGATCGAGTGTCCGATGAAACCATCGCCGAACAATGCCCTGAGGTAACCCCAAGGACAACGACAGGGAAGGATGGAGAAGAATGTCCCGAATCCCCAATCATGCACTACAGCTCTATAGTCAGGATGAAGCGCCTGGTACATGGAGTGAATACTGAACCAGTTCCCTCGAGGTTGTGTAAAACCAGGAACATGCATGAAATGCAGATCAAACATCAGAACCCTTAATCCTCATCAATAGGAAAGAAGGAAGATCAAAGTCTAACGCCATACCTCGTTAGTATGCAAATACATCGATGGATGTCTGCTCAAATCACCCAGAAGCTCTGGGTTTGCCACCTTAATACAAGGTAGCTCCCTACGAGGAACAGGTGCAGCAGGAGCAGGATCCTCAATCGGAATATCCTCCTCCACGTCCTCAACGTCTGGCACGTCTGCCCGGACTGGACGAATCATGGCCTCCACCAATCGACGAGGCTATCTCACAGAGCGGGGACGAGGCACTTCAGAAGCCCTCCTCTGTATACCAGAAGTGGTCCTGCGGGAACTGCTCGGCTGATCCGGATCCATAATATCTGGACAACAAGTCTCAAAATCACCTTAGAAAGGGTGTGGTATTTCCTTACCTGGAGCTTTCTAGAATGCATTTTATGACTATATGCATGCATGCATTTACTTTAACAAACAATAGAGTTAAAATGCATGACTACCCAATGCCTACACTTTGAAATTTTTTGCCATAGTCCCCTTTGAAAATAGGACTATCCACATGCACATAGGCATGTCTAGGTGGCCATTCAGTAGCACACCTGCCCCAAAGTCATATACATAATATATGCATTAAAAATAAAAATCATCTATGCATAAGGTTAACCTCAATATCAGGAGTACTTTGTCTTTCTACCTTTGCTCATTGAACCTCAAATAGGACAAAAAATAGCAAAAAAAGGTGCCAATTTGACTGTCTCAAAAGTCAAATTTTTTCACATCATTATGTTAAGCATGGTTTAATACTAACATTTAATGTGTTGAATATTTTTTAGCAAGTCATTTGTGCATACATAATCACTACTATGTGTTTAGATTCATTTCATGCGATAACTCAAAATCCAACGGATAAAAACTGGAAAAATACATGCATATGCGTTACGGGATAGTGTAGAACACTTATGCGGTGTGTAATTTGCGTAAAATAGCTCAAGTCGCCAGATCTGAAGGAGGCTCACGGATTTCTCTTCGCGAAGCAAGTATAAAATGACTTGTGAAACCAACCTATGTGGGCCCCACCCCTTCGACTCGGTCCAATTCGAGTTGCAAAGGAGTTCTTGCGGACTAGAAAGGTCAAATCGGGAATAAAAATGCCACGCGATTGAGCAAAATAGCATACAATCCTGGTCTTCTCAGATGAAACTCTGAGTCTATACATCGCCCATTGGTAGTCACCCGAACACGAGGTATACCCTACCAATGATCTCATTTGTTACAAATCACATCCGACAATACCTTGTACAGGTCCGATGCCGCCAACTCCAGGTCATCACCCTAAAAGATCAACGTGATCCCCGACGGGGGTTACAACGTGAGTCCCCGGCGGGGGTTACAATGCATGCTCATCCATTGACACACAAATCAGCGAAGGTCAAGTAGCCTTGACATCATGATAACCATTGGAAGCAAACCCAACAGAGCATCAGAAACCATCCGATGACCAGCCGCTGCTACACACATCAGCGATGGTTACAACGTTAAGCCCCAGCAGGGGATTACAAAGTAATTCAAGCCGTTGACACACATATCAATGAAGGTCAAGCAGCCTTGACGTTATCTCAGCCGATAGCGACTAAACCTATCAGAGCTCTAGAGCTATTCGAGGATTGCATGCTCGATTAGTCATATTCCCCAACGGATCCCCGGCGGGGGTCACAACACAATGTTCCGTTGATTCACACGTCAGCGAAGGTCAAGCAACCTTGACGATCTACTCACAGAGTCTCAGCCGTTGATTCACACATCAGCGAAGGTCAAGCAACCTTGACAGTATATCTCACAGGATTTTTCAGCCGTTGATTCACATGTCGGTGAAGTACACGTCAACGAAGGTCAGGCATCCCTGATAGCATTTGATGTTGACAGTAAATCCAACAGAATCGTGGCATATTCTGGCGATACTAACCAGGAAAGGTCAACGTTATCAAAGAGGATATATGATGGAATATGTTATACACATCCTCAAACAGATCAAGCTTTATCCCCACAGATCTCTTACACATAAGAGGCACATCTTCAGGATCAAGTCATTATCAAAGACACAAGAATTTGGTGATAACTCCAACATCAACATCCTAACATATTCGGATTACACACCAAATCTGGTTAGCATTTCTAATCCCCAGTTGAGGCAATAGGGAGCCAGCAATGTTGCTACATACATTACCATGTTTGTCTTGTTGCGTTTCAAGTGTCTAGGATTCTTTATCCTACCCATGCATCGCCATGCATGAGTATGATAAACAGGGGCATCTATAGACACTCAAAATTTTCTGTACTACTGTCACTAACATCGCAGGAGGATAGATTTGTCTTTTAAGAGGGAACCCTGAAAGACAATCCATATCCATCTGGGATACTACCGAAAGTTCAAAGATCAACCCCGGATCACACGGGAGTAACAATTCCAACCTCGGAGATAACCCCGAGGCGCAAGATCAATCCAATACTGGAACACACACACGGAGAAGACCGATTAATCTCGGAGATAACCCCGAGGTATCCAGTCTCAGTCCCAACCATGGGAATAGCCACCAACCTTGGTGATAACCCCAAGGAATGCAGTTTCGGCGATAACCCCAGAAATGCTTGTTTCAAATGGGACCAGCTTCAATCTCGGCGTTCACAACGAGATGTTCTTGACCAACCCGACGATAACACCAGGAAGACAGGAACACCTCAAAGATGACAATGAGGACCTTCAACAATTGCAGCAGTCCAATCTCAGCGAAGCCTGAGCAACGTTTACTTTATCAACCCAATCCGGCGATAACACCGGTGAGGAGCAACATCGTCATCTAGCGAACGCGATACCACGCCACATCATCTCAACATCTCTACACAACGATGTCCCACAAGACTAACCAATCCCGAGTGACTATTGTACGGGGTAACGGATAGAAGTTGAAGCTTGAAGACTGGAGGGCACTGTCCCATCTTTAATGACTTCGTACAAACTCTAATCCCATGCCATCGTACAACACTCGACAACGGCGGTCCAAAATAGGTCTTGTATACCTCAAACGGATGCCCGGATTTCACTTCTGAAAGTCTAAGTGGACATTACAGTGCCCGAGTGCACGTACTACGAGATGACCATACCCAAAAAACTCGGGCCCACCCGGGTTGCCTCTGGTACACCTGCGGCTACTTCATCTATAAATAGAGGGCTTGGGCTGCCCATTTTTCAAGGGAAAACGGCGAGGAAGCCCTGCCCAATTTGCTCTGCACTCACCCCATCCAGTGTACTTTCTCATTTTAAACACCTGTGAGCTCATATATAGCCTCTTTTGTACCTAAAAAAGCTAGTTTTTACCCACTTTAAAGATATAGAAGTCTTCTTTGGCAGTCAACTGTAAGCCTTCTCACACACTTTAGAGTCTTTCTCTTCATCTCTGCACACACCCTTCTTCACGTTGAGAGTCGTGTTGCTTGCTTTTGCCCGAACTTGATTCGTGCTTTCATTTCAAATCTGTATATATATATATATATATATATATATATATATATATATATATATATATATGGCGTGTGTCTAACATTGTTCGATGAGCCTGAACTTTAGTGCAGGCGTTTATTGCTTTTATATATATATATATATATATATATATATATATATATATATATTAAGCGTGTGTGGGACTTTGTTCGATGAGCCTGAGACTTGATGCAGTGCGTTTATCGCTTTTATATATATATTTATATATATGAAGCGTGGTCGGACTTCATTCGATGAGCACGGATTTTACATCCCAATGCGTTTATTCGCTTTTAATATATATATTTATATATATGAACGTGTGGTCGGACTACATTCGATGAGCCCGAATTTTATATCCTAATGCGTTTATTCGCTTTTATATATATATATACTTATATATATGAACTATTGTCGAACTCATTCGATGAGCACAGATTTTACATCCATATGCGTTTATTGCTTTTTTTATATATATATATATATATATATATATATATATATATATATATATACATTTTTTGTCCCACACGAGTTCACTTCGTGGTGGTTGATCGCTTACTGACTTTCTTTACGTTTCGCCCCTGCTGGAGTTTACTTGCGTGGCGATTGATCGCTTTATCTGACTTTATTTATATTTTGTCCCGCTTTAGAGTTCACTTCGTGGCGGTTGGCCGATATTCTGACTTTATTTACGCTTTTGTCACTTTGGAGTTTCCTCCGTGGCGGTTGATAGCTTTTATGACTTTATTTACATTTCGATCCCCATGGAGGTGCTTCGTGGTTGGTGATCATGTCTCGTATATATATATTTCTGACTTTTATATATATCTCGCCATCGCTTTCATACAAATTATGGTATCATATGCTTAGGAATCATGTGATCGCTGATTGACTATTGGATCTAGATTCGGTTCCCGTGATGGACATTTTTAGTTGTAACTAGCTTGTAAATTATTCTACGGTGCTTGAATTTCCTCAGATGGTTTCCATACCCACGAGGAAGTCGACATTATTTTGTACATTATTTTCATACGGATGCCTCGCATTCGTAGAATAAAATCAATCAAGCCGAACACTTAATAAAATGGGAGTGTAAAAGGTCTCAATTACTATTGAGCATCAGGGTTTGAAAAACCTCTTTTATAAAACATCACTGCCATATCTTGCTTAAAACTGAATTTTTACATAAATTCAAACCCTGTGTATATAGGTGCGAACAAGGCCTCGCACTACTTCCAAATAACAGCACATTAACCCACACACACACATATTCAGATAATATTTTCTTGAAAAGAAGCGGTCACCATGGTAACACGGATGTCGGGGGGTGCCTAACACCTTCCCTACGCATAACCAAGTCCCCGGACCCTAATGAATCTCGGTTTCACCGACCATTGGATTTAGCGATGTCACATCACTTTGGGTCAATGTGCAAACCTTTTCTCGGTTGTGTTGGTACAACCATTTAAATAACCAACTGGCGACTCTTAACAGTCCATCGTCGACATTATACATGTCGGACCTTTTTCACTTATTTTTTCAAACCAATCTCACCTAAAATGAGAACACCAAAGAACAAGTAACGGAAAGGGACATCTAAAAATCCCGACGTCGACAATTGTCATCATCCTCATGCTTATATTATGATAAAAGTCATATGTGGCTTACGTGCATAGATGTACTATTGATTGGTATGATTATGAGCAGGGATTATTCGGTATAATCATGACTGTAATGTTACAAATGATGTGGTAAAAATCATCATTGGCCTGTAGTGCATTGATGGACAGTTGTTGGTATAATTATGACCAGGGATTATTTGGTATAATCATGACCATTGATGATTACATGATTATCTTTGGCCCATAGTGCAGGGATGATTCAATGATGTGGGTTATTTATTAAGCTGAGTCTCAGCGATAAAATTGATGATAAACTTTTTAAATCATCGAAGATAGTAGATATCACGCTCTACTTGACTCTTCTAATGGATTGCTTGTTCTGCTGCAGTTAAACTTGATGTTTATTATATTTTATCAGTTTAACACTGTTGAAGGCTAACGATAATTTATTCTGCATTATCTTAGTCATAATATTTTTTACTGGGCTAGTTGAGCTCACCCTTTGTTTTCATTGTTCTCTTCAGGAAATAAGAATATAGCTGGGACTAGTCGGGGAATGGAGTGACGGTCCAGATGTTTGCATTAGTTGTCCTCACTATTCAGTGAAATAGTGTGATAATAATTGTAATGAGGACTTTATTTTAGTTTGGATACTCTCTACGAGACATTATCCGTGTTGAAACTCTCAGTTACGTTTTGTCGTACTGTATAAAAGAAGTTTGTATTTAAATTTTATACCATGTATTTGGTGACTCAAGATGGGTGATGTATACCTATTTTACGGGCGTCACAATACATGCCTGATTTGACGCTAAAATAAAATCTACTAAGGCTCTCACACTGCAACTTTTTCAAGTAATCTA
Source organism: Panax ginseng (assembly GCA_020205605.1). Taxonomy (NCBI): domain Eukaryota; kingdom Viridiplantae; phylum Streptophyta; class Magnoliopsida; order Apiales; family Araliaceae; genus Panax; species Panax ginseng. Next base: position 50,728,493 of record CM035150.1, read on the forward strand.
TTGCAGCATTGTGAATCATTCAAATCCATCGTACCACATTTAATATCTCTAACTATATATCCATCTCAGAGAACCCAACATTGCTCATACCTCATCCCAATGAGCTAAGAACATTCATCATCATATGTTGGATCTCCAACTTTTAGATTTATTTTGATGATAATAATAAGTAGTAAATAAATTAATTAAAAGGGTAGAATCATCTTCATAGGATTTTTTTATTATAATTTTTTTATTTATCTTATTTACTGTGACCAAAAATATTTTCTAAATCTTATTTAATTGATTTTCTTGATCTTGATGTTTTTAAAGTGTAAGACCCCAACTTTTTGAATAAAGAGTTATTTTTCTCGAAATATATTTTTGAATATTATGGTGTGGATTTGATATAATGTTATAGTTGTGGGTATTATTTACAAGTTTTGCAAAGTACGCAAGTTGTTATATAATATTCGATTGGTCGGGAAATATTCGTTTTAGCAGGGAATATTCGTACAACGGCACAATGATTGGTGGACCCCATAACAGAATTATTGTCGGATTAAGAAAATGACAAAAATACTTTATGAAAATAACGACGGAAGTTTTACCGTTAACTGTTGAAACACCGGTGTTAAAAAAATGCGATTATCTGGCGTGGTTGCATAGTAGCATACGGTATTGATTATTGATGCTTATGTGAGAAGTCACTCGGTTATACTCAATTATTGCTACATGAAGAATTTTGCATCATATCTCATATTATTGATTCAATTATTGTCACGATTACCATCTCGCATAATATTTATTATTATTAAATCAATAATTGAGGCGACAAAGTTATTCATATTATTATTTACAATATTGACAATGTCTAGAAGTTACACATCGAGAGGGTTGGTCACCTAATTGCGGCATGATAAGGAGAAATCCTTATCGGAAAAGCCCCTCTTTCACAGGAGCGACACGATTGTTAAATATTGTGAGTTATAATATTAATGATGAAAATTTGTGTTGATTAAAAATGAATTTTGATAGTTCCATTGTGTTGGGATTATTAGTGTTAGTGGAAATCGACATCTATTCCGATGATAATTGATGTCTAGGGGTTATATTGATAAATCGGGTAATTTATCGGATAAATGAGCAATTAATTGCTACTAATTCACATGTTTATATAACTATTTGTTCACATGTGTGTACTATTGAATCACATTATTTACTATTAGGGGAGTTGGTGCAAGATTGATAATACTTGCATGACTAAGTTAAAAATGGAGGTATAGATGGAGGTACTATCTTTGTAATTGTATTTTTCACATGATTATACTATTGATTCACATGAATGAACTATTGATTCACATTATTTACTATTAGGGGAGGTGGTGAAAGTTTGATAATACTTGCAGGACTAAATTAAAAATGAAAGAAAAGTTGGAGGTATTGTACTATAATTTTTCGAGCCCCAAAACGTGCAATTATCGAAACTATATTTTCCTATAAATAGAAGCTCATTCTTCCTTCATTTCTCACCAATTCACAAAAGCTTTAGAGCGATTATTATAGAGAGAAAGAAGAAAAGAAGTCTGCTACCTCACTATTCCAGTATACAGTTTTTTCTAAGGTAGGGAGTATTATTTCTTTCTTATCAATGAAGAGAACTTACATTATTCCATTCTTTATTATTCTATTGGAATAACTTTTGATCATGCTGCTACCCTATACTTGGTGAAATTCTTTTGTTATTCCATTCTTTATCATTCATTTGGAACATCATATATCATGCGTTTCTGGCGCCGGACTTTATCATTCTGTTGGAACATCCACATGCATGCGTTCTACGCCGGACACAGTTAAAATCTTTATTATTCCGTTAGAATATCGTCTCATGCATGCGTTACCGAACACGATTCCGTCTTTATTATTACATTTGGAATATCACATCTGCATGCGTTTTTACGTCGGACTGATTCCGTTATTTATTATTCTATTGGAATAACACCTTGTCTAATTTCTATCGCATGCCCTGGTGATTTCTTTTGCTATTCCATTCCTTATTATACTCGGTTGGTTAAAGTTTTGACTTCTATACTCCATGAAATTAGTGAAATATCCTTGATATTTGCGCTTCATCGATATCTTTTCATAGAAATATTCTTCCCGAGCATTCTTGAATTTTACTATACAAAGCGATATCATGTTGACAATTTGGGCGTTATTAGTTCTGGATAAATTAATTCTTGAACTTGTTTTATTGAATTCTTATATCATTGTTATCATCCTCATGTTTATATTTTGTTGAAAGTCATCTGTGGCCTATAGTGCATAGATGGACTTGGTATGATTATGACCGAGGATTATTGATTGTAATCATGACCGTAATGTTACAAATGATGTGGAAAAAGTCCTCATTGGCGTAGTGCATTGATGGACGATTGTTGGCATGATCATGACCATTAATGAATACACAAATATTCTTGGCCCGTAGTGCATGGATAATTGTGGTCGTGATACTTAAAGAATATCCTTGGTGCGTCTGCAGGGGTGATTCGATGATGTGGATTATTTATTTGTTGAGTCCAATGATAAAAGTGATGAAAAACCTTCTAAATCATAAAAGATAGTAGGATTTTATTCTCTACTTGACTCTTTTAATGGATTGCTTGTTCATTCATGATTAAACTTGATGGTTGTTATATTGTATCAGTTTAACCCTGTTGAAGGCTATCGATAATATATTCTGCATTATCTTAGTCATAATATTTCTTACTGGGCTAGTTGAGCTCACCCTTTTACTTTTATTGTTCTCTTCAGGAAATGAGAACGTAGCAGGGACTAGTCGGGGAACGGAGTGATGGACCAGATGATAGCATTAGTAGTCCTCACTATTCAGTGAAATAGTGGAAAATAAATGTAATAATATTGAATTTGAGTTTGTATATTGTCTAGACGACAATATTTGTATTAAAACTCACAGCTTATGTTTTGTCGTACTTTACACGACAGTTGTATAATTAGTTTGTATTTGTATTCTGTACCATGTATTTGACGACTCAGAATAGGTGATGTATACCTATTTTGGGGGCGTCACATAAAGTGTTAAAACAAATGGGTCGCCTATATTGGGACAATGCTTGCTAATGTGCTGAAAATGAATTGGGTCATGCATTTTGGGACAAAAGTCATATGTTGATCATCAAATGCTTGTTTGACCGAATTTGAAAAGAAGATAGAGATTTTGATTAAATCATTTTGTCATGTAGGCATTTTCTATTTATTCTCAAATTAATTTTATTATTTAAAGATTTCAAAATTGGGTAAAAATTGTTTTATTGCAAAATATATATATATATATATATATATATATATACAAGAAGGATCCTGTCCGAACGCTGTTAAATTGCGGAATTTTTTTTTTGGCTTTTTTTTAAAACAACTATAAAAAGCAAATAAAAATAAAAAAATTCGCATTTTAACAAAATGTGGAGTCCGATTGGATCCAGATCCCTATATATATATATATATATATATATATATATATATATATATATATATATATATATATATATATAAACGTAAGTTTATATAAGTGTATTATATAATATGGGCAAAAGGTCAAAAATATACGTGATGTTTACCTCAATGTCCCATTTTGCACCCTAAACTAAATTATTTTCCAAAAATACCCTTAACGTTATATTTTTTGGGTGCTTTAGTGTCCTTCTTAGTTAACGAGAAGACAAACGAAGTTAAAATGTGATGACGTGGCAGGCTTAAATATAAAATTTATTCTAAATAAAATAGTATATATCATTTAATCAAAACAAAAAATACTAAAATTCAAAATAAAAAAAAGCATAACATATTTACATCATTTAATCAAAATAATAAAATTCAAATTATTTTGTTAACTAATCGAACAACTAATTAAATAAAATAAGTTATATAACATATTTACATCATTTTATCAAAATACTTTAAATTACTAAAATCAAAATACTAAATAATATTTTTAAAATTTAAAAGCTGAGTATTGTGATTATTTTAGTAATTTTTAATATTAATTTTAAAATCATATCAATTTAAAATATTATGATGTAATTTGAATTTTTGAATACATTTTTAAAAATATTATTACATCATCAAATTATAACATATATTTCATTATGTATAGATTATTACATCATCAAATTATTTATATTATTTATAACATATCTTGTTATGTATAGATTATGTATAGATTATTACATCATCAAATTTTTATATAGTTTACAAATATTATTTAGTATTATAATTTTAGTAATTTAAAAATTTTATATCAATTAGTGTTTATTATTATGATTTTAGTATTTTAATGATGTAATTTGAATTTTTGTTGTTTTGATTAATTAACAAAATAATTTGAATTTAGTATTTTTTTTATTTTTTTTTTTAGTATTTTAGTATTTTTAATTAGTATTTTAGTATTTTTTTAAAAAAATTAGTATTTGATGTAAATATGTTATGTTTTGAATTTTAGTATTTTTATTAAATGATGTAAATATGTTATGCAACTTATTTTATTTAATTAGTTGTTTTGATTAGTTAACAAACTAATTTAAATTTTATTATTTTGATTAAATGATGTAAATATGTTATGCTTTTTTTATTTTGAATTTTAGTATTTTTTGTTTTTATTAAATGATATATATTATTTTATTTATAATATATTTTATATTTAAGCATGTCACGTCATCACATTTTAACCCCGTTTGCCTTCTGTTAACGACAAGGGCACGGGTGATCCAAAAAATGTAATGTTAAAGATACTTTTGAGAAAAAAATTAGTTTAGGGTGCAAGTGGAAAATCGGGATAAATATCAGGGACTTTTTTGACCCTTTGCCCATATATATAAGTATTCTTGCATGCATGCACCTATATAGTGTATATATATATATATATATATATATATATATATATATATATATATATATATATATATATTTTAACATCCAAAGGTGTGTAAAAGCATAATAAATACTCCCTCCGTCCCAGAATAAAAATTCTGGTGGACTTTTCACGCATATTAAGAAGAGGAATAAAATGATAAAATTGCCCATAATAATGTCAATAAATATGGAGAGAGAATTAGAATAAGAAAAGTATGAGATATTTAATGCTACGGGCATAATAGAAAAAAATGTGTAAAAGTTTGGTTATTAAAAGAAAGAGGACATTTAACATGGAACAACCCAAAATAGTAATAAGGACTTTTATCCTGGGACAGAGGAAGTATATATTATAACATGTGTGTGTAATCATTTAGTCTTATATATATATTATATATATAAACCAAAAATGCATGCATTATTTTTGAAAAGCAAATGTGTTGGCATATAGTATATATAAAATGATTGCATGCATGTACAAATAATATATATATTAAATATTCAACAGCTTGACCGAATTAATGCATGTGTGTGATGTGTGATACATATATATTATAATATATATGAATCAACCGTGTGTGTGTATAATATAACATATATATATATATATATATAATAAAACAGAATTCATTTTGAATTTTTCATTTGACAATACATGGTACAGAATACAAATACAACTTAATTATACAATTGTCGTGCAAAGTACGACAAAACATAAGCTGTGAGTTTTAATACAAATATTATCGTCTAGACAATATACAAACTCAAATTCAATATTATTACATTTATTCTCCACTATTTCACTGAATAGTGAGGACTACTAATGCTATCATCTGGTCCGTCACTCCGTTCCCCGACTAGTCCTTGTTACGTTCTCATTTCCTGAAGAGAACAATAAAAGTAAAAGGGTGAGCTCAACTAGCCCAGTAAGAAAAATATTATGACTAAGATAATGCAGAATATATTATCGTTAGCCTTCAACAGTGTTAAACTGATACAATATAACAACCATCAAGTTTAACTGTAGAGGAACAAGTAATCCATTAAAAGAGTCAAGTAGAGAATAAAATCTACTATCTTTTATGATTCAGAAGGTTTTTAATCACTTTTATCGCTGGGACTCAGCTTAATAAATAATCCACATCATCGAATCACCCCGCACTACTACCGAGGATATTCTTTAGTATCACGACCACAATTATCCATGCACTACGGGACAAGAATATTTGTGTATTCAATAATGGTCATGATCATGCCAACAACTGTCCATCAATGCACTATGGGCCAATGAGGACTTTTACCACATCATTTATAACATTACGGTCATGATTACACCGAATAATCTCTGGTCATAATCATACCAAGTCCATCTATGCACTACAGGCCACAGATGACTTTCAACAAAATATAAACATGAGGATGATGACAATGATATAAGAATTCAATAAAACAAGTTCAAGAATTATTTTATCCAGGAACCAATAACGTCCAAATTGTCAACATGACACTTCTTTGTGGAGTAAAATTTTAAGAATGCTCAGAAGAATATTTTCATGAAAAGATACTGGATGAAGCACAAATATCAAGGATATTCCACTAATTTCATGGAGTATAGAAGTCAAAACTTTAACCAACTGAGCATAATAGAGAATGGAATAACAAAAGAAATCACTAAGCATGCGATAGACCGCACAGACAGGTTATTCTAATAGAATAATAAATAACGGAACCAGTGCGGCGTAAAACACCTGACGAGGATATTCCAGCGAGAATAATAAAGATTTATCAGCCCTACAGAAACGCATGCATGTGATATTCCAGCGAATAATAATAATAGAACCAGGTCATGCATAAAGCACAGACATGATGTTCCAACATAATGATAAATAATGGAACCAGGTCCGGCGTAAACGCACAGACAGGATGTTCCAGCAAAATAATAAAGAATGGAATAACAGAAGAATTTCACCAAGTATAGGGTAGCCCGCGTATACAGGTTATTCCAACAGAATAATAAAAAATGGAATAACAGAAGTTCTCTTCATGGATAAGAAAGAAATAATACTCCCTACCTTAGAAAAATTGGATACTGGAATAGTGAGGTAGCAGACTTATCTTCTTCTTTCTCTCTATAATAATCGCTCTAAAGCTTTTGTGAATTGGTGAGAAATGAAGGAAGAATGAGCTCTATTTATAGAAAATATAGTTTCGATAATTGCATGTTTTGGGGCTCGAAAAATTACGAGACAATACCTCCAACTTTTCTTTCATTTTTAATTTAGTCCCGCAAGTATTATCAAACTTGCACCACCTCCCCTAATAGTAAATAATGTGAATCAATAGTTCAATCATGTGAATCAATAGTATAATCATGTGAAAATACGAATTACAAAGATATAGTACCTCCATCTATACCTCCATTTTTTTAACTTAGTCATGCAAGTATTATCAATCTTGCACCAACTCCCCTAATAGTAAATAATGTGATTCAATAGTACACACATGTGAACAAATAGTTATATAAACATGTGAATTAGTAGCAATTAATTGCTCATTTATCAGATAAATTACCCGATTTATCAATATAACCCCTAGACATCAATTATCATGGAATAGATGTCGATTTCCACTAACACTAATAATCCCAACACAATGGAACTATCAAAATTCATTTTAATCAACACAAATTTTCATCATTAATATTATAACTCACAATATTTAACAATCGTGTCGTTCCGAGAAAGAGGGGCTTTCAGATAAGGATTTCTCCTTATTGGCGCAATGATTAGGTGACCAACCTCTCCTTGAGAACTTCTAGACATTGTCAATATTGTAAATAATAATATGAATAACTTTGTCGTCTCAATTATTGATTTAATAATAATAAATATTATGCGGATGAATAATTTGTGACAATAATTGAATCAATAATATGAGAGATATGATGCGTAATTCTCGTAGCAATAATTGAGTATAAGCGAGTGACTTCTCACATAAGCATCAATAATCAATACAGGTATGGTGCTACTATGCAACCCGCAGCAGTATAATCGTATTTTTTAACAAGGTGTTTCAACGATTAACGATAAAACTTCCGCCGTTATTTTCATAAAGTATTTTTGTCGTTTTTCAATCCGGCAATAATTCCGTTATAGGGTCCACCAATGATTGTCTTGGTTATACTAATATTCCCCGCTAATATGAATATTCCCACCAATCGAATACTATATAACAACTTGCGTACTTTGCAAAACTTGTAAATAATACCCACAACTATAACATTATATCAAATCCACACCATAATATTCAAAAATATATTTCGAAAAAAATAACTCTTTATTCAAAAAGTTGGGGTCTTACAACCTCCCCTTCTTATGAAATTTCGTCCTTGAAATTAGGGTGCGTACCTGGTATGTCGAAGAGGTGAGGATACTTTGATTTCATTTCAGATTCTAACTCCCAGGTCATTTCCTCAACATCGTGGTTTCTCCACAAAACTTTGACTTGAGGTATAACCTTGGAGTGTAGAATATGTTCCTTCTTATCCAAGATTTTAACAGGAACCTCTTCATACGTTAAATCTTCGTCTATTTCATCCGGTTCTAACTCAATAATGTGGTTCGGGTCTTTCATATATTTACGTAACATGGATATGTGAAAAACGTTATGAACACGAGACATATTTGGCGGTAAAGCGAGTCTATATGCCACAGTTCCTACTCGATCGAGGATTAAAAATGGGCCAATGAATCGAGGGTTGAGCTTTCCTCTCTTTCCAAATCTTGTAACTCCTTTCCATGGAGCAACACGTAACAACACATGATCTCCAATATCGAATTCTACGTCCTTTCAATGAAGATCAGCATAACTCTTTTGTCGATCTTGTGAGGTTTTTATACGTTGTCGGATCGTTTGAATCTTTTCCATAGTCATACATACCAACTCCGGTCCCAACAACGTTGCTTCACCCACCTCATCCCAGCATACTGGAGAACGACACTTTCTTCCATATAACGCCTCAAGTGGAGCCATGCCAATACTTGCTTGATAACTGTTGTTGTAGGAAAACTCAACCAATGGTAAGAACTTGTCCCAACTTCCCTTGAAGTCAAGGACACAGAGTCTTAATAAATCTTCAAGAGTTTGAATAGTCCTCTCCGACTGCCCGTCCGTCTGAGGATGATATGCCGAGCTAAATCGTAAATCCGTGCCCATAGCTTTTTGCAAACTAACCCAAAATCTTGAAGTGAATCTTGGGTCTCGATTAGAAACTATGGAAACTGGCATACCATGCAGTCTTACAATCTCGTTTATGTACATACGAGTAAGACGTTCAAGTGTATAAGTTTCTCGTATAGGTAGGAAATGAGTAGACTTGGTCAATCTATCAACAATGACCCAAATTGCATCTATGCCTTGAGAACCCTTGGGAAGACCAGTAACGAAATTCATGGTAATGTGTTCCCACTTCCATTCTGGAATTTCAAGTGGTTACAATGGACCTTTTGGTACTTGATGCTCCACCTTGAATCGTTGACAAGTTAAACACCTTGAGATAAACTCTACTATCTCTCTCTTCATATTGCTTCACCAAAATATATGTTGAAGATCACGATACATTTTGGTACTCCCAGGATGGATTGCAAACGGTGTGTTGTGCGCCTCCATCATGATTTTATACTTTAAATCAGGGTTGTTAGGAACACAAAGTCTGGAGTTGACTCGAAATATTCCTTCTTCATCGATTCTTGCTTCTGGCATAGCACCTTCTTGTACTTTCTTCCTCATACGCATCGGCTCCAAGTGTATAAGTTTCTCGTATAGATAGGAAATGAGCAGACTTGGTCAATCTATTTTTAAAGGAAAATTAATTATTGTGGTGGTGTGGTAAATTATGATAATTGTTATGTCTTTAGGTAATATAGTATTTTTCAAATTTTAATCTAATTTTTGTTACGTCGTGCCTTCAGGCACGGGCAATTACTAGTCTATATAATAAAACAGAACTCATTTTGAATTTTTTATTTGACAAAGCACAAGGATGGTTCAGATTCATTCTAACTTAATTTTTTTAACTTAATCGAAAGGCTCATATTTCTTCCCGTCCAAATCAAATTCACCCCTACACCCTACTCTCTCTCATGTTCACACACAAAATCTTTCTCTCTCCTCTTTTTTTCACACACAAACAAATAATAATAATAATTATTATTATTATTATTCTAATAGTACTAATAGTACTAATAATAATAATTATGCTTATTATAATTGTACTAATAATAATAATAATAATTATTATTATTATAGTAATAATAATAATAATAATAATTATTATAGTAATAATAATAATAATAATTATAGTAATAATAATAATTATTAAGATTCATAATTAATAAATATTTAGATTCATTCTAATTAATTTGGTAGAAAAATCACAAGTAAGGTTCAGATTAATTCTAATTTTAATTCAAAATAATAATTATTATAATATAATAATAATTATTATAATTATAATACTACTACTACTACTACTACTACTACTACTACTAATAATAATAATAATAATAATAATTATAATAATAATAATAAAATTATTATTATTACTATAATTATAATAATAATAATATAGTAATAATAATAGTAATAAAGTAATAATAATTATAATAATAATAATAATAATTACTATTATTATAATAGTAATTATACTAATAATAATAACAATAATAATAATAGTAACAATAATAATTATAATTATAATAATAATAGTAATAGTAATAATAATAATAATAATAATAATAATAATAATAATAATAATAATAATAATAATAATAATAATAATAATAACAACAACAACAATAATAATAATAATAATAACAATAATAATAATTATTGTGATAGTGTGGTGAATTATGATAATTGTTATTGATGATTGTAAGTTTTGTAGACAAGTTTAGATTTTTCTGTATATCTATTTTTAAAGGAGAATTAATTAGTATGGTAGTGTGGTAAATTATGATAATTGTTATGTCTGATTGTAAGTTATTTTAAGTTGCAAAGAGTCTTTAGGTAATATAGTATTTTTCAAATTTTAATCTAATTTTTGTTTCGCCGTGCCTTCAGGCACGGACAATTACTAGTATATATATTAAATAATCAGCATGCGTATGAATATGTAACAGCTATATGCTTTTTTTCTTCTTCTACTCTTGACCGAATTGATGAGCATTAAAATGACTGAGTTTTTTGAATAAAGCCCAGGCGAAAATTTGAATCATTTCCATTAAAGCAATCTGCGTGCTTCTGTTTTTAATCCAACCCATTGATTTCAAAAATAAACAATCCCAGCCATTAATTTCAAATCAATTTTCATAAATTGTCATTTTATCCTTGACTTCAAAAATTTATAAATAGAAGGCTTTTCTTTCATTTTCAATTTACCAATTCACTTTCAAGAAAAGCTTATTTCTCTCCTACATACTCTCTCTCTCTAAGAAGCTTTCTCTCTCTTCTTATAAAAGTTCTAATCATTTGAGAAGAAGAAATTGGTCCAAGCATATTGAGATAAGTTGTTTGATTTATTTTATTTGAATTATCTCTTGCTTATTTATATTTAGATATATACGAATATACATTATTATACACAATTTTATATATTTATATTTCATCTATTTATCAAATAAAAAGATACTTGGGCGCCGTAAGGCTACGGAGATATACCTCTACGGAGAGGAATTCGAACCGTACGATTCCTTATAGTCTTCAGTAACCTTTTATCGACATTATTTATATAAATATCGTAAAATAGATACGACACTTGATAGCTCAAAACGACACTGAGATACTTCTCCAAAAAGAGAAGTCATCCGAACTAGATTTGAGAATCGTAGTGATCTATTTAAAATATTTATATAAATATCACACTACAAAAAAATGGGGCTTTAGCAACAACCGATTTTTCATTGCTAAAGGTGCCAAATTTCGTTGCTAAAAGTTTTTGCCAACGACTTTACTGTCGTTGCGTCTTTCGTTGCGCAATGAGCGTTGCTAATTGTTCCGCAACGAACGTATTTTTTTCATTGTCAAAAGTAATACATTTTGCAACAAAATTTAGCTTTCGTACAGATATATCGATCCTTTAGCAACAAAATGTATTGTTGCAGAATAATTAAAATTTTGTTGCTAAAAACCTCATTTCGTTGCAAAAGCCTGCTAATTGGCAACGAAATGAACTCTTTTTTTTTTACAACGACCATGCATTTTCGTTGCAATTGACACCATTTTACAACGACATTTTTCGTTGCAGTAAATTATGAAAATTGTTGCCTAAGCTTGCTTTCGTTGCAGAATGTTAACTTTTTAGCAACGATTTTTGTTGCTGATTATATTATTTGGGTAGCGACATTATCTTTGAATCAATCAGCGAAAATGTTTGTTGCTAGTTATTTTTCAATAGCAACGAAAGTCATCGATTAGCAACGACATTATATGTTGTCGTTTCTTTATATGTGCAACGAAAGTTGATATGATTTGCAACAATAAAAAATGTTTCCTTTTATTTTAGTATTAGCAACAATATCATCTTCATTGTTATTAGGTTAATTTTTTGTTGCCAAATATTATATTTTTAATGCCATTAGCAACAAAAATTTATTGCTAAATGTATAAAAATTGTTGCTATATTAAAACTTGTTCAATGCTTTGGTAACGAATTATATTGTTGTCAAATCAAAATTTGACATTCTTTTTGTGTACCTGTGACAACCCCAAAATAGGTCCATTCCATCCAACCCATTCTGAGTCGCCAAATACATGGTACAGAAAATAACTACAACTTTATTACAACAATTGTCGTGTAAAATACAACAACACATATGTTGTGAGTTTTGATACTAAAATATACCAACTGTGACTCTGGACACCAACTTGGATAGCACGTCACCATGACACCTTACATAAAGGTACAGTCAAAAATTGTTTTAGAAATTAGAATATTTGGGAAGTGCTCAAAGAAACCTTCGTACATGGGAGGCCATGCGTCTAGGTTATTATAGATATCATATGGCTACAGAATTATCCTTGGTTAACCCAATAGACCCCAAAGAAAATGAGAAGATTACTATCATATTCTTCCCAATGGCGAGTCTTCTCTTAACATATCATTATCTCCACTGTCTCTAATTGAGAGTTATATTTCAAATAGACTCCAAGATCATATAGATAGTCTTTGGTAGATATACTCGATGAAGTGGATGAGTACAACCCTGTCTTATGATGACACGAGGTTGTATGTCATTAGACATCTTGTATGATAGTGGCAAAACACCCTTCCAAGTTAAATTCACCTCACCCTCAACATCTATAGACCACCTTTCTATTCCCTTGCTATTCCCCCGCTCGACCCAGCTACACTTGTATTACCTGAAAGGAATTGTGAAGCAAAAGGGTGAGCACAACTAGCTCAGTAAAGAATATCATGACTAAAGATAAATAAATTATCAATAGTCTTCATTAGTAATAAATCAGAGATTTAGAACATATGGTAGATGATAAAACTTTTCAACCATAGTTGCAGCGGAATGAGCAATCCATTAGAAGAGTCAAATAGACCATAAAGTCTATTATCTTCTCCATGTTAAAAGTCCACCAACAATGTTTTATTCCTGTAACATCAATCAACAATTCCTTTCCACAATCATGTGAATAACTCATAATCATAATTGTGGTTATAAATTCCTCTTCGTATCCAAGACGAAGATAATTTTCATCACCTGTCTTTACCTGAAACATCAAAGATCATGGTTATACCAAAACACAGTTCATGTTCATAATCATACTAATAAATTCATCTTTGCACTACGGGCCAAAGATATTCATCAACAGACCATCTTTGCACTACGGGCCAAAGATATTCATCAATAAGTCATCTTTGTACTATGGGCCAAAGATATTCATATCTCAAAGAAATATATAATCATTTCAGAATTTATATAAACAATAATTATAACCATGTTGATCAATTCACCTTTGCACTTAAGCTAAAGATATTCAATTATAAATTCAATGGTCATGATCATACCCGTCACAATTCAACTTTTCACTACTGGCCAAAGAGAACCCTAGTCATAATCATACCAATAATCTACCCATCTTTACACTCTAGTGAAAGAGAATTTCAACATCAGGGTTATAAAAATGTTATATATGATAATAAAATCAATATAATCAATATATAGTTTTAATCTCCAAAGTAATATTCATAAATCAACTATAATTTGGTTAGAAAAAAAACCAATTTTGTAGTGAATAGTACTCGTGAATAATAATTTATGAATAGTAACTCATGAATAGTAACCTATCGTGAATAGTAACTCGTAAATAGTAAATTGTGAATAATAATTCGTGAATAGTAACTCGTGAATAGTAACTCATGAATAGTAACTCCGACATGAAAAAGTTCCAAATTCGATAAAAATTTTCAACCAATATTTCTGCAAAATGATATTGAAGAAATAATATCATTTTCGAATAAAATAACATCTCTTACTATCCCTTACCTCAAAGAGCAGTACTTACATTTGGAATAACTTATTTGAACGAACTTGCATAGTATAACAACACTCAAGATATCAAAATACTCACAAGAATCACACTCGATAATATAGAGAGAAATAGAGAAAACTTAGAGTTTACGGTGTGATTTTCAATTCTAACCTAAGCACCTATTTATAGGAAATTGCTTAGAACACCAAAAGCGAAAATTTAATAAAATATTAATATTATTTATTAAATTTCCTACGCACATCAAAGACATCTGAATTCAGCATCCAATAATGACAAAAACAAAAAAAAACATTTTTTGTTATTAAAAATGATTAAAATTTTCAAAAATCAATTATTTCGGAACTACGGAACTTCAATAATTCATAATAAATAGCCCTTTTATCAGAAAATTCGAATCTCACGATTTTTTTTTATAGGAAATTCAATTCTCTACAACTTTACAGAAGAAAGTTTTTCCAAATTCTAAACAGAAATTGACCGAAATCCACAAACGGGCGATTTTACAGGCTATAATCAAATTTCAGTCAAAATTTGTGTCCACCAACATGTTTAACATGTTTTAAATATTTATTGCAACAAAAATACTCCTCCTCCTCGTTTACTCATATATCCCACATTTATTATAAAAATATCATCATTATTATATTATAATAATATAATAAAATATTATTTTATCAGAAAAGATAAAATATCGATTTTCAACAATTGTCACTTTAAAAATTTTCTCCATCTATATCCACATAAAATGAATATTTTCCTTATCATATAAATCAATAATTAATTATTTACAAATAATATTCTGTAATCACAATAATGACAACAGGCGCTTTCGGAAAGGGGGGTTTTCAATAAGAATTTCTCCTTATTGGTAGCATGATTAGGTGACCAAACCTCTCCTTAGACAAAACTTTCTAGACATTGCCAATAATGCTATCTAATAATATCATTCAAATAATATGAATTATTGATTTGATAATGGAAAATCTTGCAATGCGATGACAATTATTAAAATAACAATAATATAAAATATCAACCATGACAATTATTGAATCAATAAAATAAAATCTTGAACAATAACTACTTTAACAATTATTGAGTAGTGCCTTCTTACGTAAGAATCAATAATTGGTGCAATACTGTGCTTCTCTTTGTGCAACAATAGCGTATTCTTGTGTTTTAACCCACGGGTATTCCAAACAAGATTGATTAACAACTTCTTGTTATTTATAAAACTCCCTTTTGTCGTTTTTTCTTCATCAAGCGGTTATTACATTATGGGCCCACCAATGGTCGCTGCTGGGCTAATGCAAATACGAATATTTCCCGACAGAAAGAATATTCCACGACCAAACGAATATTCCCCGACAATAATGAATATTTTATAACCACTTGTGTATTTTGAAAAAAAATTCATATATCACCCTTAACTTTAAACTTTTATCAATTTAACCATTTACTGAATAATAAGTATAAGAAAAAAAAATTGAATACTTTTATTTCATAAAATTCGGGATCTTACAGTACCTGGCTGACTCAATGTCCCCATAACAAATAATGGCAAAAATACAAAAAACTAAAATATTATTAACTTAATAAAATCATCCACTACATAATCATCCATTATCTTTACAATTAATCATCTAAAGCTACCACATTTCTTCAATCAAAGTATATATCTATATAATAAAACAGAACCCATTTTGAATTTTTCATTTGACAAAGCACAAGCGAAGACGGTTCGATTCATTCTAACTTAATTTTTCCAACTTAATCGAAGGCTCATATTTCTTAAAAGTCAAATCAAATTCACCCCTACACCCTACTCTCTCTCATGTTCACACACAAAATCTTTCCCTCTCCTCTTTTCTTCACACACAAAAACAAATAATAATAATTATTATTATTATTATAATAATAGTACTAATAATAATAATTATGCTTATTATAATAGTACTAATAATAATAATAGTAATAATAATAATAATTATTATTATTATAGTAATAGTAATAGTAATAATAATTATTATTATTATAGTAATAATAATTATTATTATAGTAATAATAATAATTATTAAGATTCATAATTAATAAATATTGATTCATTCTAATTAATTTGGGAGGAGTAAAGTTAGGATTAATTCTAATTTTAATTCAAAATAATAATAATTATAATATAATAATTATTATAATTATAATACTACTACTACTACTACAACTAATAATAATAATAATAATAATAATAATAATTATTATTATTATTATAAAACAATAATAATAATAATAATAATAATAATAATAATAATAATAGTAATAGTAATAACAACAACAATAATAATAATAATAATAATTATTATAACAATAATTATAATAATAATAACAATAATAATTATAATAATAATAATAACAATAATAAATATAATTATAATAATAAAATTATTATTATTACTATAATTATAATAATAATAATATAGTAATAATAATAGTAATAAAGTAATAATAATAATTATTATAATAATACTTATAAAAATAGTAATAATAATAATAAAATAATTACTATTATTATAATAGTAATTATAATAATAATTATAATAATAACAATAACAATAATAATAACAATAATAATAATAATAATAATAATAATAATAATAATAATAATAATAATAATAATAATTATTATTATTATTATTATTATTATTATTATTATTATTATTATTATTATTATTATTATTATTATTATTATTGTGATAGTGTGGTGAATTATGATAATTGTTATTGATGATTGTAAGTTTTATAGACAAGTTTAGATTTTTCTGTATATCTATTTTTAAAGGAAAATTAATTATTGTGATAGTGTGGTAAATTATAATAATTGTTATGTTTGATTGTAAGTTATTTTAAGTTGCAAAGAGTCTTTAGGTAATATAGTATTTTTTAAATTTTAATCTAATTTTTGTTACGTCGTGCCTTTTAGGCACGAACAATTACTAGTCTACATATATAGAGAGAGTACACTTCATAATTTCGTCCCTTGTCTTCCGTAAACGTAGCACGAAAATTTGATACCCAGTATTTTAAAACAGGTCGTAGAAGCAGTCTTCCTGCACATATTTAAAAATAATAGCAAGTCAGAAAAATGAAGCAAATAGGTCACCAGAGGCACTTAGTGCCAAAATCAATACATAAAGACAACAATGTTGTGTTATTTTTTTACTAATAAAGGGACATGGAAGAAGATAATACCCTTTTTATTGACTACCAAATTAATATCTAAATCAAATATCCTTAAGAAGACAAGCATGTGCTTCGTGAACCTCATCCTGGTGGGTATACATAGACACACGGATCAAGATAATAATTGGTGCTTATAAATAATGCTACAAGTGAACATACATTTTACAGGATTATAATGATGGCAGTACACTTTGTATAGGGTAATGCGTAGTCCAGACTATTTTTATTAAAAAATATACATTTATTTTGAAGTGTGGTCGACATTTCTAAACATCCCGAAATGAAAGGCAGCTATATTTTTCAAGTTGGATAGAGGAAGTCTTATTTACTTTCTGAAAATTAAGCCTATATTTAAAAACAACTCAGAATAATTTAACTATATAATTTAAGAAAACTACGCGTGAACCACAATTTAGATTATGTGGTATAACACATGCTCCAGTATAATAAACCCAAATAATACTTGTTTCTGGTGAATTGGAGAGGGATTACTTCCCATTCCAGGTCTCTTGATTATGTACATATTTATGTGTATGCATTCTTATATTTATGTGTACATAATCAAGTACGACTTGCCCAATATAGATTAAGTGTTCTTTTAAAGCACCGACCTTCAAATTGATTTCTGAGATCTGCATTTTGAGATTTCTGCAAAGCTTGTTTCATTGATAACTCGTGTATCTGTGAGGCAACGGTATCAAACATCAATCGACCAAACCAAGGCTCCACATATATAGAAATGAACAATCAGAATGTTGAGTAATACAAAAACTTACATCTCACATATTTAAACGGAATACATGTATCGATTTACACTTTGTTTTAAGCAAATAATAATCGATATAACCCCGCTTGAGAACCAATAGTACATTGTTTATATAAATCTAAGTCACACTATTGACATAATGTGATTTGATTATGCAAAAGAAGTTTTCTAATATTTTTGTTTGTGCACCGGAAAGGATGTTTTGATTATCTTTGAAAAAAATTGACCACCCAATTTTTCTCAAACATAAATAAATAAAGGGTTAAATACACTTTTTTCCATTCTACTCGACCTCGGTTTACAAATGAATCATTGAACTGAATTTTTTTTCATTCGACTCACTGAACTACAATTTTTTTACAAACCGTTACAAATTCCGTTAAATTGTTTGACTTTGGACGGAAAATTTATAGGAATTGCCACGTGAGAGAGAGAGAAACCCATTTTTGTCAGACCTTTGTCTGTGTGGCATGCCTAGATGGAAAACTTGTATAAATTTAATGCTAAATTAATCAAAATCAAATAAATAAAATAAAATAATGCATTCAAAATAAAAAGTACTACAATAAAAATAATTTTTTTAATTTTATTTTAATCATGAATATTTGTATAATTTTAAATAAATTATATAAATTACACATAATTATATAATTTTCTTTTAATTTAAATAACTCATTAAATTCATTAATTTAAATAACCTCTCTTCAGATAAAACTAAAATTAATAATAAAACATATAAATGTCTCGACACGTTACTTTATTAAGATATATTACATATATTATTAAAATAAAAAAATTGGATAAATTTTGAATTTGAGTAATGTCTTTTACATTATTCATAAGTATTTTATAATAAGCATAAATTAAAATTTAAAATTTATAAAAATAAATTCAAACTTCAAAAATATAACTAAAATTTTGAAAATTAATTTTTATTTTTATTTTTGAAAACTAATATAATTATTATTGATATTATGAAATCATTAAATAAATATTAAATATATTAACAAATATTTAAATTAATTAAAATATATTAAAAAATAAAGTAATTAAATAAAATATATTAATTAAATTAATTAATAATAAAATATATTAATGTGTAATTTTTACAAATATATTTATATAAAATTAATAAATTCATATTTTTTAAATTTTTATTCAACTATCAAAACTCTAATTTTAAGTTGATAATTAGGATTAGGAAAATCCTTTCATATCTGCTCCAGCCATGGTGGCTAGTTTAGATTTAGATCTGAAAAAAAGACCTCTCCATGGTGGTTTGATCGCCGGATTCCATGGTCGTCGAATCTGATAGCGTTATCAAATCGAATCTGACCAGATCTGACATTAGCAACAGAGGAGGAGGTGCTGTTGGAGGTGTCGGTGGCAATAGATGGGAACGGTGGCGGGGGAACACAAAAGAAGAAGAAGAACGGTGGCAGGGAAGAAGAACGGTGGCAGTGGCGGTGGCGGGTGAAGAAGAAGAAGAATTGGGTTCGGTGGTGGTGGTGGTGGTGAAGAAGAAAAATAATAATAATAATCCCCCAATTTCAAAATATTAGATAATTTTATATTTTTAAAGTAAAATTAAATTTTTTTAAAAATATGAATTAATTAATTTATATAAATACATTTGTAAAAATTATTCATTAATTTATTTTATTATTAATTAATTAATTTAATTATTTGTTATGTATATTAATTTGATTTATATTTTGTTAATTTATATAAATACATTTGTAGAAATTATTCATTAATTTATTTTATTATTAATTAATTAGTTTAATTTAATTTAATTATTTGTTATGTATATTAAATTGATTTATATTTTGTTTAATTATTTATTATAGAATTGAGTATAATTTAATTTAATTAGTTATCCAACTCAGCTTCTCTCACCTGCCACGTATTACCACGTCATTTTTCTATAAAATAGTTAACAGACATAGACGGAAAAATTACTTTTTGTAAATAATATATAGTTCAATTAGTTGACCGTAAAAAAAATCAGTTCGATGATGCATTTGTAAATCGACCCCTAGTAGAGTGGGAAAAGTGTATTTAACCCAATAAATAAATATAAGACAAAACAATTTCTGCAATAGATTGAAGTAGTTCAACAAAGCAATGAATTGTGAAACAAAAATAAGCTATGTGTTGAGTTACTGCACCTTGCATAACAGGAATAAATATATATAAGGGTCATTGCAGATTACCATGAATCAAGATAGCTTGGGCATATGGATTGGAATAACTTAAATCTTGCAACCAGAAGACAAATACGCATGCTGCAATTGAAATGACTACTCCTAATGGAAGAGTCATCCAGGCTATTTTCAAAAGTTTTGCTGCATTTTACCCATTTGAAGTACCATCACTATAACAAGAGATTAAAACATTTCATGAGATGCACTGTACACATTCATATATTAACTATTCATGTGTTAACTATTGTATTTTCCCAAACTGGCAAGGCAGGGATTACAAGACTTATGTCAACATGTCAAAGAAAAAATCCACGTGTTCACCTCCTCCATATCAAAGACATCACTTGATTAATAGATGGTGAGTGATCTATGCTCCCTTCAGAGATGGTCCAACTGTATGGGAAATTGGCTACCCAGATAGAACATCTATGGGTTTTTTTGTTCCTGATGTGAATCCAAAGTATGTTAACAAGTTATTTCTAAACAACATTTAAAAGTAAGCAACTCCCTATAAACTTGTTTAAAGAAGCCTTCTTCCATATATACAATAAACCCACTTAAGTATGTAACTGCTATTCTAGTTCATTTTCACAAAAACTTTCAGGTTCAGGCAATATGGCTTATGGGACAGATACACCGATATACACCCTGAATCTGATCAGGCTTTCACAATAGGCATCAATGATCCAAAGAAAGACTGGTTCTTTGCCCATGTCGACAGGTTTCTCTCCCTCTCCCCTCTCCACTGGAATTTACAAGCTGAGGTTAGCTACAACATCAGTAAACAGTTTTGATCTCCAGGTATTTCTATCAGATATTCTGCAACTAAATCAATCATATAATAATTTAGAAGAATTACTAGCTTAGACATCAAATGCTACGTAATTTGATATTCATGTTAACTAACAAAGATTCCTCAATTAATCTCTTTCTTCATATATACACATGTATTGTGTATTTGATGGATCAAGTCCATGTCAATCATATGGATACAGATCACCAAGTGTTTCAAGTTCTAGACTTGGGGAAGGATAATATGGTTTGTCGACATGGAATACATGGACTGTACCGACTTTTTAACATCAGTATCTCCTCGGCACTTTTGACAAAGGGAGACAACTCTATACTCCTTAAGCAGGCCAGGGAAGGAGATGCAGTTTGTGGAATACTCTATGATTATCTAAGGCTAGAAGCTCCAGTAACTCTCAGGGATATGAATAGTTAAAATGCTACAAACAGCTAATTTATCGATGCAATTCTTTGTACAAGGCTGAAAAATAACAAATGCTTTTAACTGATAAAGATGAACATTTGTGTTCTGCTAAATTATCATTAAAGTGCCACTTTTGAATTCTGCTTCCGTACAACAAGACTTGTGAGTACATCTTATTCCACATTTGTTTGTCGTTTCTCCGACAAATGCCAATCTGATCGACTGCAGAAGAATTTTACACTATTCTCTTAATTAGAAACTTCATTTGGTATTTACTCATAGCAACTAAATCTTAAAACCTATTTCAAGTATGCTCTCTGCTTGTTGATGTTCTTATATGGAACCAAAAAAAATTGCTTAGATTTTCTGCTACAAATTGCTACAAAATCAAATCATTGAAAAAAAAAGTGTAAAACTTCATACTCAATATATCAAATGACAAATTAAGAAGGCTGAAGTAAGCAAGTTAGCAATAAAAAAATTTTCAGACAACCTACAAAACTCAATGCTAATACTCAGACACGATATGGTAGGCAATTGGGATTTCAAGGCCAAGCCCACACGTATATCATTCCATAGAGAAAGATTCATATAAAATTATGGAATACAGTATCATCCCAAAAGTAGGAACTTTGCATTAGTTCATATATGGTCTATACAAAACGCAGAGCCCATGCCATAGCATTCGTGAACCAAAAAGGGCAGTGAACATTTCACTGAGCTCAGATACTATATTTTATCTACTAATCTAGGCTACTGGGAACAAATTGTTAAAAGCTAATAGATCACACATCACTTGTTGTACTGAAAAAATCCACGTGTTCACCTCCTCCATATTTTATCTATAAGTCAGACATCACTTGTTGTACTGAAAATGTTCTGTGCGGACAACAAACAGCTAATAGATCTTCAACTTGCGGCTAGTTAACAAACCAAGTTTGTGTGCTTACAATTGGTGCTTAGCATTTGTTATATGGACAGTAAAACCTAAAGGGAATTGCTATTTTCACTCGGAAATATACTGTTACATAAGACATCACTACAACCATCCATGGACTTCTGCCATACTTAGAGCTTGGCAGTTGAAATAATTTCAAAACTTGAAGCACCCAAAAAACAATTACAAGAACAAATTGACATATTAACATTATTTCCTCCACTTCATCAGTGTTCAAGCTACCTAGTGCAATATAATAGCTTTTAGAGCTCAAAATATCCTGTTGGATCATACCATCCCCTGCAAATAAATTTAAAAAAAGAAAAAGAAGAAGAAGAAGAAGAAACAAAGAAATGATTAAGAGAACTAATTCACAATTAACAACCAACAACAACATAAATCTTTCATTACTGTGAATAATATTCCAACACAAATCAAACCTCCGTGTTTTCTTTAAAAAATGTAAGTCTCCCATTCCAAAGAGAGAGAGAGCATTTAAGCTTATAGTTCAATATCTTCATGGTAATCTTATTTGTGGTTATGAGATTAAATGAAGTTCCCTAAATAACATTTTGATGGCTTAGGAACCCATTCTTTATGACCATTTACTGGTTTCAATCTCGACATTAGATCTCTTCTAAACTAACATACTAAAGAAAAACTCTAGTCCATCCAAACACCTTTCTTTATATAGAAAATATGTGCAACAACTGTTATAACTTCACCATGTGTCCTTGTCTCTCACCATGTGATGAGAAAGCTTAACACATGGTGATAAAAATGCATCATTGTAACTAATATCAACTACTTTTAATCTCCCTCACAATCTGACTAGGTTTCAAATTCTGAATTTGCTAGAATAAAAGTAGTCATTCAGCCTTTGAAAATCAGAACATAAACTATAGAAATCAATGAACCAGAATTCCCAAAGATCAAATCTTTGGGCACCATTTACAGTCATAAATTCAAAATGAATAGAATTGAAAACTAATCCAAATGGAAAATCACAAATATTCCCTAGAAAATTGGTTAAATAGATTTTCTTTTCTTATAAAACAGAAATTAACATATAAATACACAACACATATGTGCATACATATTATATAATTATAGAGAGACCTTGACATCGCGCTCGACATCATAAAAACATACTTGGAAACGAAGCTCAATTGAGGCTCAGCCACTTCTCCCTTGCTGTTGTTCTGAAACGTTAGCTTCAGTTTCTCCAGATTCTCCAACAACTTGCATGATATCTTGTGAAAATACACCGAGTTGTCACTGTCAAACTCCGACGTGAGGGTCGACCGCTTAGCAATTATTGACACTAATCCTCCACCTCCATCGCCGCAAACTCCAGCGGTGGGTCGTGGTGGCTGGACGCCTCTTCAATTTTAGGTTTCTAAAGTCAGATCCCCAAATTTTTTTGTCGACTTGGAAAAAGTATATTAGGAGAAACAACAATTGCCTAAATTATATTTAACTTTATCAATTAAAACTTTTTGTTCAAATTTTCTTGGAATATACTCTTCTTTTAACCAAATTATGTAATTTAAGAACAATTTTTATAAATAAAAAAAGCTTTAATTTTTTTAAAAAAGATTTTATTTTTAAACGAATATTTTTTAAAAAATAAAAAACTTCAACGACTACTGGAAGTAAAGGCTCTCGCATCTAATTTGGAAAAAACTACTGAATGCTTGAATTTTTGGATTTTTTTTGGCTAAAACTAAAAAAGGCAACCAACGCCACTTTAAAAAAAATGAATTTTAAAAAAATTATCTTACTATAAAACGATTTTATTTTTTAAAAGAAATTTGAAAAAAATAAAAATGTGATCAAATGCCAAACTAACCGGCATTGTAACTTTTTTTAAATTTTTTATAAAGCAAATTTATATATAAAAAAAAGAGTAAGATGTAACATCACTTTAACTTACATTGGAATCTTTTTTTTTTAATTTCTTTAACTCTTGTTCTTGTTTACAAACATCAATATTTTTTAATATTTATTCTCTGTCATCGGCGTTGGAAATGGAGTATATAAGACTTTAGTTATAAAAAAATAAAAATAAAAATTCTAACGCCAGTTAAAGTGATGTTTCATCTTACTCTTCTTTTTTATAAATTCATTTTTTTAAAAAATTAAATAAAATAGGGATAAAATTGATATTACATTAATATGGGTCAAACTAACTTATTAGGAATGACTTATAAGTCATTTTAAATAACTTTATTTAGTTTTAGTTCATAAAACATAATAAAATTTTCTTCATCTTTTATGTTGTATCTTAGAACTGATAGTATTATAATTTAATTTTATAATATATTTGAAAAAAAGGTAAAAAGAGAACTAGGAATAGCTAGGGTTATACCATTACTATTCTTCTTTTTATGTTTTAATTTTGGACTTAAAAATATATTCATAATTTAAGTTACTCCATCCGTCTAAGAATAAAAGTTCTTATTATTTTATGTAATCTCAAGTTAAATATTTATTTATATTAAATAATCTATTTATTTATATTAAATAATCTATTTTTTTATAATAATTTGTGCGTAATATCCTTAATATTAAATGTCATATTTTTATTATTTATAAATATTTATATAATATCACTAGTCATGTATAGAAAAATATGCAATTAGATGAGAATTTAAATATGAATAATTTTATCATTTGACTTTTTTTTTAAATTCGCATAAAATCAATCATCACTTTCATTCTCGGAGTAAGTGAGTACTTGTAAGTATACCTACTTCTATCTAGAAATAGGAAACATTGGAAATCATAGATATAATAATCAGGTTTGATGAGGTTGTGTTTATTTGGGTCGGAGGTCCGGAACTAACATGTTTGGCAATCGATTGTCACGAGTACTATTTCAACAATCATAATCTATATTGTTGATCGCAACATTGGATGACACGAATTGAAATGGATTTTCCCCTGCCGCTACAAGCTATAGTGTAAGACCCCAACTTATTATAAATAAAAATCGAATTTCCTCTATTTATTATTGTGAATAATAAGGTGATAATTTGATATAATACTTTCGTTATGGGTGAAATGTGCAAATTTTACAAAATAAGCAAGTGGTTATAAAATATTCATTGTGTCGAGGAATATTCGTTTGGTCGTGGAATATTCTTTACGTAGGAGAATATTAAATACAAATAAGCAAATGACCATTTGTGGAGCCCTATAACGGATAAACCAGTTGGATGAAGAAAACGACAAAGTTTGGGTTGTTATAAATAATGGCGTAGTTATTACCAATTAAGATTGTTGAATATGCAGATGGTTAAAATACAAGATGTACGCATGGTCAGACGAAGAAGACGGTATTGCAGTATTGTTGAATTATTGATCCTTACGTAAAAAGGCACTACTCGATAATTGTCACATGAGTTCTTGTTCAATATTTTATTTAATTGATTCAATAATTCTTTGCGTTGATATTTTATATTATTGTTGTTCAATAATTATCACTGCACATTATCTCCATTATCAGATCAATAATTCATATTATTTGAATAATATTATTAGATAGGATTATTGGCAATGTCTAGAAAGTTCTGTCAAGGAGAGGTTTGGTCACCTAATTGCGCGCCAGTAAGGAGAAATCCTTATCGAAAAGCCCTCTCTTTCCTGGGAACAGCCTGGTTGTCATAAATGTGATTCTGTAATATTATTTGTGAATAATTAATTATTGATTCATATGATAAGAAAATATTTATTTTATGTGGATATAAATGATGGATTTATGTGGTTATTAATGAAGGAATTAATGCTGAGATGTTTTATCAGTATTTTGTCGGATTGGAAGTATTTAAAAATCATCCGTTTATGGATTTCGGGTATTTTTCTGTTTGGAATTTGAAAAAACTCAAAGCTACAAAGTTGTAGAGAATTCGATTTCGTGTGGAATGGACATAAAATTCGTATTTTTTACGATAATCGGCTATTTTCTATGAATTATTAAAGTTTCTGATTATTGTTTAAATGATAAAATATTTTGGAAAATTCTAGAATTGGTTGGTGAGAAATGGGCTCAATTGAATTTCAAATGTGGTGGGTGACAATAGTAACAGGTAAAGCCATCAGGTAGCAGGTTAGTCTTCTATGGCGTTCTAAGCATTTTCCTATAAATAAGGTGCTAAGTTAGAATTGAAAATCACACCAGAAACAAGTTTTCTCTCTTTCTCTCTCTATATTATCGAGTGTATTTTGTGAGTATTTAGATAATTTGTGAGTTTCTAATTAGCAGTGCAAGTTCCTTCAGCACTATATCCAGTATTCCAGTCAGAAGTACTGTCTTTGTAAGGTAAGGGATGTTATTTTCTTCGTAAGTGATATTATTTCTTGATATCATTATCTTAGAAATATTGGTTGGAACTTTTTATCAAATTTGGAACTTTTCATATCGGGGTTACTATTCATGAGTTACTATTCACGAGTTACTATTCATGAGTTACTATTCACGAGTTACTATTCACGAGTACTATTCACGAAGCATGATGATTTTTCTTGTGGAATTTCTATCTTTTAGTGTCGGAGTTACTATTCACGTATACGGCACTATTCACGAATACGGCACTATTCACCGAAAAATAAAATTTTCTTCTTTTTATCCAAGGTGTCTATTATGGTTACTGTCTTTGATTGTATCCATGTTTTGATCTTTATTCTTGAATTTTGCTTCAAAATTGGTTATTATGAAGTATTATTGATCTTGGATAAACCGTATGTCTGAATCTCTAATATTTGTTATTTTGTTTCTCCGGATTCGTTCCTTTAAAATATTTTTCATCATCCTTAGTCCTAAATGATGATATTATTGAATATCTTTGGCCTGTAGTGCAAAGATGAATGATTAACTGATGAATATCTTTGGCCTGTAGTGCAAAGATGAATGATTACCTAATGAATATCTTTGGCCCGTAGTGCAAAGATGAAGCAGTGTTGAGATGAACATGACCAATTTGGTGATACAAATGAATATCTTTGGCCCTTGATTGCAAAGATGAATATTTGATTAAAGATGTGTATTGATTGATGTTCTGAGGGATAAAATATTGATGATGGACTTTTAAATTCATAGAAGATAGTAGAATTCTTTACGTACTTGACTCTTCTAATGGATTGCTTATTCATTGCAGATTCTTGATCTAAAACTTGTTGTCTATTATATTTTATCAGATTTTTCCCTGTTGAAAACTAATGATAATTTGTTGTATATTATCTTAGTCATAATATTTCTTACTGGGCTAGTTGAGCTCACCCTTTCTTTCACTGTTCTCTTCAGAAAATGAGAATATAAATTTGGGACTAGTCGGAATAGATTGAATGGTCGGATGGGTGCATTAGTAGTCCTCACTATTCTGTGAAATAGCATATCAATAATTGTAATGAGGACCCCTTTTGAGTTTTTATACTGTCTATTAGACAATAGTTGTATTCAAACTCACAGTATATGTGTTGTCGTATTTTGCACGACGATTGTATTACTGAAGTTGTATTTGTTTTTGTACCATGTATTTGGCGACTCAGAATGGGTGTTGTATACCTATTTTGGGGGCGTCACATGTAGCAACATGAGAAATTACTCATTTGCCCCTCATTTGCTCATGTGCTACACTGTCTACCGCTAATAGTTATGGCGGTAGTTTAGTTAACTAATAAATTAGAATGGCTCAGTGGTAGCTTAATGGCTCAATAACCTATAGGTCTTAGGTTCAAAACTTAGTTGTGATATTTTTGCTTTTTATGTTATATTTTTTGTGTATTAGATAAATTCTATTATATATATAAATATATTGTGAGATCCCGAATTTTATGAAATAAAAGTATTCAATTTTCTTATAATTATTATTCTATTTAGTAAATAGTTAAATTGATAAAAGGTTAAAGTTAAGGGTGATATGTGAAATTTTTTGCAAAGTAAGCAAGTTGTTATAAATTATTCGTTGTGTCGGGGAATATTCATTTTAACAGGGAATATTCGTACGACGGCACAATCATTGGTGAACCCCACAACGGAAGTATTGTCGTAGTTAGAAAACGACAGAATTATCTTTTTATAAAAATAACGGCGAAGGTGTTACCGTTAAAACTGTTGAACTACCCGGTAGTAAAGTACAGTAATATGCGTGGTTGCATAGTAGCACACGATATTGATTATTGATGCTTACGTAAGAAGTCACTCAGTTATACTCAATTATTACTACAGTAATTGCTGCATCATATCTCTCATATTATTGATTCAATTATTGTCACAGTATCATCTGTATAATATGTTATATTATTAAATCAATAATTGAGACTGTGACGCCCTCAAAATAGGTATACATCACCCATTCTGAGTCGCCAAAATACATGGTACAGAAACAACTACAACTTCATTAATACAATTGTTGTGCAAAATACGACAACACATAAACTGTGAGTTTAAATACAAATATTGTCTTCTAGACAATATCCACACTCAAATAAGTCCTCATTATAATTATTGATACACTATTTTATAAAATAGTGAGGACTACTAAAACAAACATCTTGAACCATTACTCCACACCCCCACTAGTTTCATTTTATATCCTCGTCTCACGAGAAGAAAAATGGAACAAAAAGGAAAAGGGTGAGCTCAACTAGCCCGAAGAAAGAATATTATGACTAAGATAATGTACAACAAATTATCCTTAGTCTTCAATGAAAAAATCGATAGAATACAATAGACAACAAGTTTTAGATCAACAACTGCAATGGTGAAACAACAATTCATTAGAAGAGTTAAGTAGAGAATGAAATCTACTATCATCTATGAATTTAAAAGTCCATCGATATTTTATCCTGTAACATCAATTAATATACATCATAAATCAAATATTCATCTTTGCACTACAGGCCAAAGATATTCACCAGTTGGTCATGTTCATCTAAACACATTCATCTTTGCACTACGGGCCAAAGATATTCATCATAAAATCATTCATCTTTGCACTCACGGGCCAAAGATATTTGATTAGATCATCATTTAGGGCTGAGGATGATGAAAAATATTTTAAAGAAAACAAATCCAGTGAAACAAAAGAATAAATATTAAGGATTCGTACTTTACACAATTCAAGTTCAAAAATACTTCATAAGTAATCAGAGTAGAGTAAAATTCAAGAATGATCAAAACATGGATACAATCAAAGCTAGTATCCATAATAGATATTTTGGACGAAAAATGAAAATTTAATTTTTTTGTGAATAGTGTCGTATTCGTGAATAGTGCCGTATACGTGAATAGTGTCATATACGTGAATAGTAACTCCGACACCAAAAGATAGAAATTTCACAAAAAACATCATCATGCTTCGTGAATAGTAACTCGTGAATAGTAACTCATGAATAGTAACTCATGAATAGTAACCCCGACATGAAAAAGTTCCAAATTTGATAAAAATTCCAACCAATATTTCGGCATAATGATATTGAAGAAATAATATCATTTTTGAAGAAAATAACACCCCTTACCTTGCAAAAATAGTACTTCTGATTGGAATATTGGATATAGTGCTAAAAGAACTTGCACCATATAGCAATACTCAAAGTACTAAAATACTCACAAAATACGCTCAATATTATAGAGAGAGAAAGAGAGAGAAAAGTTCAGTTTCTGGTGTGATTTTCAATTCTAACCTAAGCACCCTATTTATAGGAAATTGCTTAGAACACCAAAGCAGAAAATTTAATATAACAATATTATATATAAAACAAATTCCTACGCCCACTTTGAAATCTGATTTCAGCCATCTAGCACATGTTAAATGTGACGCCCCTAAAATTAGGTATACATCACCCATCTTTGGTCACCAGATACATGGTACAGAATTCAAATATAAATTACTAATACAACTGTCGTGTACAATACGACAAAACATAAACTGTGAGTTTGAATACAATTATTGTCTACTAGAGATTATACAAACTCAAAAGGAGTCCTCATTACAATTATTATCACACTATTTCACAAAATGGTGAGGACTACTAATGATATCCTCTGGACCATCACTCCGTTCCCCGACTCGTCCCAGCTATATTCTCATTTCCTGAAGAGAATAGTAAAAGAAAGGGTGAGCTCAACTAGCCCAGCAAGAAATATTATGACTAAGATAATGCAAAACAAATTATCATTAGCCTCCAACAATGTTAAACTGATAAAATACAATAGACATCAAGTTTAACTGCAGCGGAACAAGAAATCCATTAAAAGAGTCAAGTAGAAAATAAAATCTACTATCTTTTATGATTAAAAAGGTTTTTCATCACTTTTATCGTTGAGACTCGGCTCAATAAATAATCCACATCATTAAATCATCCCTGCACTACAGGCCAAGGATATTATTTAGTATCACGACCACGAATTATCCATGTACTACGGGCCAAAAATAATCGTGTTTTCATCAATCTGAGTCCGATCATGCCATAAAACAATTCATTTGCACCCTCGTCAAGAGAATCCATAGCCATAATCATACCAAAAAGCGCCCATCAATGCACTTTCACGGCCAATGCGGACTTTTAATTTTCACATCATTTGTAACATTACGGTCATGATTATACCGAATAATCCTCGGTCATAATCATACCAAGTCCATCTATGCACTATGAGCCACGAGATGACTTTCAATAAATATAAACATGAGGATGATGACAATGATATAAGAATTCAATTAAACAAGTTCAAGAATTAATTTGTCCGGGAACCAATAACGCCCAAATTGTCAACATGATCTTCGCTTCAGAGAGTAAAATTCAAGAATGCTTAGAAGAATATTTCTATGAAAAGATATTGGATGAAGCGCAAATATCAAGGATATTCTACTAATTTCATGGAGTATAGAAGTCAAAATTTTAATCAACTAGTGTAATACCGAATGGAATAACAAAAGAAATCACCATGCATGCGCAGATTGCGACAGATAAAGTTATTCCAACAGAATAATAATAACGGAACCGGTCGGTGAAATTCACAAAGCGATTGGATGTTCCAAGAATAATAAATGCGGAATAAATGATGGAACCAGTCATAGATAGCATGACGAGGATATTCGACATAATAATAGAAGAATGTCACCAAGTATAGGGTATTCCGCGTATACAGGTTATTCCAACAGAATAATAAGAAATGGAATAACTATAGTTGTCTTCATGAATATAAAAGAATAATATCCCTTACCGTAAAATAATACTTGATATAAGAGTAGTGAAGTAGCAGAAAACTTTTCTTATCTCTACATAGTCCATCTCTCTAGAGTTCAAATTGAATTCGTAAGAAAATAATGAAGGAATGAGCTTTATTTATAGGAAAATGGAATGCATAGTAACTAATCCATGAGCGGTCTGATTGATTTACTTTAATCGTGGTCCATATTTAAAAAAATCTTTTAAATAAAATATAATATATTCTATTTATATAAATGATTTTTACTATGCAAACACTATACGGATACTATGCATAATAAAATATAATATATTCTATTTATAGAATAACTTTAATAAAGTATCTACATTTTTTATATAAAAAGATTTTACTATGCAAAACACTATGCATAATAGAATATAATATATTCTATTTATAGAATAACTTTAATAAAGTATTTCGCATTTTATATAAAAGATGTTTCTATTTTATTACGTGAATAAAACAAAACTTCTAAATCAACAATAATTGAATCAAATAATGTGAGATACTATGCAACAACTATTGTAGCAATAATTGAACAAAACTGAGTGACTTCTTACATAAATATCAATAATCAATACCGTGTGCTACAATGCAACGAATATTCCCCGACCAATCAAATATAATATGACAACTTGCATACTTTGCAAAATTTATAAATATTACCCACAACTATAACATTATCTCAAATTCACACCATAATATAAAAAAAATTATTTCGAGAAAATTAATTCTTTATTCATAAAATCTGGGGTTTCACATTAAAGATGTCCACAAACATTTAAAAAACGTTTTTCTTTTAAAACATAAATAAAACTTCCAAAAATCAATTATTCTGGAACTTCGAAACTTCAATAATTCATAATAAATAGCCTTTTATCAAAAAATTCGAATCTCGCGACTTTTTATAGGAAATTCAATTCTCTACAACTTTGCAAAAGAAAGTTTTTCCAAATTCCAAACAGAAATTGACCGAAATCCACACACGGACGATTTTACAGGCTATAATCAAATTTTAGTCAAGAAATGGGGTCCACTGACACACAAAACATGTGTTAATCATTTAATGCAACAAAAATACTCTTCCTCCTCATATACTCATATATCCCATATTCATTATAAAAATATCATCATTATTCTATTATAATAATATAATAAAATATTATTTTATCAGAAAAGATAAAATATCAATTTTCAACAATTGTCACTTTAAAAATTTTCTCCATCTATATCCACATAAAATCAATATTTTCCTCATCATATAAATCAATAATTAATTATTCACAAATAATATTACAGAATCACAAGATCTTGCATGACGGTAGTTCTGGGAAAGAGAGGGCTTTCCAATAAGAATTTCTCTCATCTGGCGGCGCAATTAGGTGACCAAACCTCTCCTTAGATGTAACTTTCTAGACATTGTCAATAATATTTTCTAATAATATTATTAGGATAATATGAATTATTTCTTCGATAATGGAAAAAATCTTGTGTAGTGACAATTATTCAAACAACGATAATATAAAATATCAACGCAAACAATTATTGAATCAATAAAATAAAAATGACAAAGTAACTCACGTAATAATTATTGAAAGTAGTGCCTTCTTACGTAAGAATTAATAATTGGTGCAATACTGGTGCCATCTTTGTGCGATAACGCGTAGACATCGTGTTTTTAACCAAGGGTATTCCAACAAGATAATTGTAACAAGCTGCGCCGTTATTTATAAACAACTTATACTTGTCATTTTCTTCATCCAATCGCTTTTCGTTATGGGGCCCACACAAGGCTTCGCCGTCGTACGAATATTCCCCAACAGTAAGAATATTCCACGACCAAACAAATATTCTCCAACAACAATGAGTATTTTATAACCACTTGCTTATTTAAAATATTTGCGCATTTTACCCACAACTAACCACATTAATCAAATCAACCCTTACTATTTCAAAATAATAAATAGAGGTATTAAATTTCATTTATTAATAATTTGGGGTCTTACAGAGATGACAAAGTTATTCATATTATTATTTGCAATATTGACAATGTCTAGAAGTTCTGTCAAGGAGAGGTTTGGTCACCTAATTGCGCGCCAATAAGGAGAAATCCTTATCGGAAAGCCCCCTCTTTCCTGGGAACGACCTAATTATTATATATTGTGAATTATAATATTAATGATGAATAAGTTTGTGTTGATTAAAGATGAAATTGATAGTTCCATTGTGTTGGAATATTAGTGTTAGTGAAAATTGACATTTATTTCGATAATAATTGATGTCTGGAGGTTATATTGACCAATCGGGTAATTAATCGGATAAATGAGCAATTAATTGCTATTAATTCACAAGATCATAACTATTTGTTCACATGTGTGTACTATTAATTCACATTCTTATACTATTAGGGGAGGTGGTGCAAGATTGATAATACTTGCATGACTAAGTTAAAAATAGAGGTATAGATGAAAGTACTATACTGTAATTTGTATTTTCACATGTCTAGAACTATTGATTCACATGATTTACTATTGATTCACATGATTTACTATTAGGGGAGGTGGTGCAAGTTTGATAATACTTGCAGGACTAAATTAAAAATAAAGGAAAAGAGGAAGGTATTATACTGTAATATTTCGAGCCCCAAAATGTGCAATTATTGAAACTATATTTTCCTATAAATAGAAGCTCATTCCTTCATTATTTTTCACCAATTCACTAAAGCTATTGAGCAATTATTATAGAGAGAAATTATAGAGAGAGAAAAAAAGAGAAGTCTGCTACCTCACTATTCTAGTATCCAGTTTTCTTCTGAGGTAAGCGATATTATTATTATAGTAAGGGGTATTATTTCTTTTGTATTCATGAAGAGAGCTATTGTTATTCCATTCTTTATTATTATGTTAGAATAACCTGTCTATGCGAAGTACTGCATACATGGTGAAATTCTTATGTTATTCTATTGGGAGAATACATATTATGATTTGATGTTTTAATGTATATGCTCATGATTGTTTGTAAGGTCCTTCAATGAATATATGTACAAGGACTTAGTGATAGATCAAAGTTGTTAGGTTGATCTAAGATCTTAACGTGTATCATTCTTTAATAGAATGTATAGATAGAAAAGATCAAAAATTCATTAGGTTGATCTTGAGATGTAATAGATAGGGTTCGAAGAAATCGTAGTGTATCATCTGATCAACAGTGCAGAAGTCAAGGCAGAAACGTAGAGCTTAACGGATCATAGTGTGTGCCTGCCTTAAAGGGACCCTTCAGAAATCGTATAGTGGTCCCAATGTTTGCCGAGCCAACTCCACGATCGCAGTGTGCTGAAGGAAACAATGAAGTTTACAAGTCAACGATCATAGTGTGCTCTCGGGAACGTAGAGTCAACAACACGAGCAAGTAAGGATCGTAGTGTGCAAGGGTTTAAGAGAAATCGTAGTGCTCTCTAAATGATAGCATCTGATCCAGCACCAAGGTAACAAGTCACTACGATCTGAATCGTTGAGAATCATAATCCAAATCGTAGAGCATCATCTGTCTCATGTCAAAAAATGTCGAGCCTCATGATTTGTGTAAAGGTAGATTTCAACATATGAGGAATGGATTCTAGACGCTGCAGTACTCATCAGTCCCAGAGTAAAGAAATATCCTTAGTGTGCAACAAAGAAGCGTATTGAAGAAGCTAAGGATAGTTGTTGGTCAATTTCGCAATCAATGAATACGTGCAAGTATACACGGTCAACAAGTAATAAAGTGAAAGTAGAGTATCGTTCCCACGAGGAATTATTTAATAAAAATCACAAAGTACTAATTCTTAACCAAACTAATTTTATTTAAACAATCTCAAATCGTGATTTTCTAATTAAGAAAACTAAATTAACTAATTAAATTTGAATTGCTTTATATTTGAATTCAGGATAAATAAAGATTAAGACTTCAATATCCCCAATTATGAACTATAAATCAATTATCCAATTATCCCAATTATTATGTCTACTGAATTGTTAACAGGAATTCTCAAATGCCCAAAAGTCCTTTTCCAAGTGATTAATTGACTTCTATTTAATCCAGATTAATCTTGCTATATTCCTATGCAAAACAATTGAATTAAACTCCTTTAATTCCAATTCCTTTATGTGTTACATGCGGTGAACAGATATTTCCATTCAATTCACAAACCTAATTATTCACCATGCAAATAACTAAGTTACATGTTATCATGCCCAGTTCTAACCCTAGAATTCCTCTTTCAATTCCTTCTAGAGTAACAAGGTAATTACTGATCAAATAATTAAATAATAAGCACAAGACAAGATAAACAATTAACTTTGACACACATAATTGGAATAAATCGAATAACTAATTTATAGACATAAAAGGTTCAATTGAAATCTTAATGAAAGAGTTAGTTCATAATTAATGAATTAAAATCAAGAATCCACAACTGAATAGACATTAAAAGATAAAAGTATGATAAGAGAAGAGAATATAATCTGTTGTAAACCGAAATCGATGCTCCCTCTGCCTCTCCTCGCTCTTGATCTTCAATGATCTCCAAGCTGCTTCAATCTCCAAAACTAATAAGAACTAGGGTTATGTTCTAATCTAATGGAGTGTTTTATCTAAGCAAAGCTATGTAATCTCCTCTTATTTTATGCCTTACATCAAGTATTTATAGGTTACAAGTCCAATTTTTAGCTTAGGAACAAACCCAATCTAATTTGGAGTCAAAATTCGCCCCAAAACGCGTCCTAGCCTTTCCAGACTCTTCCCAGCCATTATTATTTTGGCTACAACATTGAAACCACCCCCTAAGCGCCCGTGACTATAAATAAACTTGGTTTGGACGCCCATTGGTGGCCACTTTTCTGACATTTTTTACTCCGATGTCCTTTGGGAAAATGGTCATAACTTCTTCGTCTGAACTCCGATTTTGATGATTCAAGATGTTCCGGAAAGAGGAGAAGTAGATCTACAACTTTCATTCTTTGAGTGTTTCGAAATGAGGTCCGAAAAAAAAATACTCAAATTAGCTCTGAAGTAACTGCTATGTAAATGGCAAGCCGAAAAACGCGAATCTAGCCACCCCGAACGTCGATCCAAGTAACTTTTGTCCCAATTCCTACAAAACAACATAAAACATGCATGAATAGACACAAACACTTAAAAACATTCAAAAGATTCAGCCCAAATGCACTCAATTCATGGGTATAAAATTCACTCATCAAATACCCCCAAAGTTAAACCTTTGCTTGTCCTCAAACAAAAATACAAAAGAACTAAAAATAAACAAACTAACTCAACTACATGAATGCATATGCATGATCTACTTCCTAATATACCTACGAATCTAGTAATAAATTAGTATGATATATAGCAATAGGCCTCAAAGATACCAATGATACTCAAACAATATATCCATTCAAGTCAAAGTCCATAACTCTAACCAATTAGTCAATCCAAACCTGTCATCACCCATGTTGTGTGTGTGTGTTTGTTAACCATTTTAACCAACCACGGTTCAAGATAATCACATAACAAACTTCATAGAAGAAAAATTTCAGTTCCAATTTAATTACTTTTGTGAACATGACAACTCTAGTTAAAACTAAGCAATTACCAAGTCTAAGGGTAAATACAAGATTTATCTATACTTTTATTCAACCACGAGGGCATTTTTGCTCTTTTTCGTGTTTTTTTTTTCATTTTTTTTCTCATGGCTGTGCAATGTCTTATTCCCTTAGGCTTTTCAGTGCTACCTTAACGAGCTTTCGACCAACGACTCCCAAGCCATTAAGACCTTAGGGCGCTAGGTGTAAAGACAATCCCCTCGGGCTTACTTACTCAAGTAACAAAGGCTACAAAACTAGACAAACATGCCACGGTGTTTATTCAATTTTTTTCTTTTTCTGGATTTTTTATTTTTTTTCTTTTCATCATTTCTTTTTTTCATTTTCTTTTTTTGTATATATATGCCCCATAGATTCCCCCAAACTCAAGCTTTTACGTCATTCCAACCTTTACCGACAGTTCACTAATTTCCTTAAATTTTAACTAAGATTTTCCCTCAGAAATAAATTATGAAACCCTTGAACCAAGTGGATTAAAATAGTTAAACTTTAAGTGCTAACCGGTTACATAAGTTTAAGACAAACTCAGATTATCATCATGATTAAAATTAGAACTCATCATCAATTATCAACACAGTTCAAGTTAACATGCAAAGCCAATCTTATCATAGGCCGAGCTAAGACCACACCAACCGATCACACAGATTCTTGCAAAAATAAAATAAAATGTAATTATACTACATGAACACATACTAATGCAACACATATATGAATATGCAAATAACTACCATGTATTATATGCAACCTAAAAAAAAACACAATGCTAACATAAAAAATTGAACTACCATGCAGATAACTAACTATATGCAATACGACACTACAATGCCCCCAAACTTAAACTAGACATTGTCCTCAATGGCTAAAATAGAAAAAAATTAAAGTAGAGGACTTCCCTGAAAATATAGCAATCTTCCTCCTTGTCCGCTAAGTTTGGAGAATAGGCTAGACACATGGAATAAATTGGGCACCACACTAGAATTTGACTTGAATAACCTGTAAACTATGATAGAAACAATTTTATTAAATTCTAAATAAATGCAAATTCAAAACTACTAATATAAAACCTAATAAAAACTAAAAATAAAAATAAAACTTGGGTTGCCTCCCAATAAGCGCTTGTTTTATAGTCTCAGCTTGACTTCTTCAATTCTCTATCCAATTCCCTTACAGAAATTGAGGAATCCTCCATCCATCAGTAGCAATGTCTCTTTTGGGAGGTTCCCATTAGCAAAAACCCTTGAATTAAAGTCACCTAACATGCTCTTTGTAGATAGATTCCCTATTAAGAACGTCCAACAACTAGGTGTTTTCTCCATTATGTCGATGATCAAATTAGGGCATTGAAGCTTAATAAACATAATGGAATCTTCCTCTATCTTCTCCTTTTCATCCCACCATGACTCCATAACTGTACTAGCTCTTATGTCACAAAGAGCTTTCAAATTGACGACATGATCGCCAATTGGGCATGGTTTTTTTAAAGCCGCCCGGATTATAGAACTTTGGTGGAGAATGTACATGGGACACTATCAAAATTGGCTCATCTTCATTGGTACTCAAAGTTAGATCTTCGCCGATCTCCTTTTCTTGGTCCCTAAGTCTTTCTTCTCTTTCAGCATCTATATCATTTGGCACATCCGGTTACAAATTTGGTTCGGGCTCAGCATCAGTCTCGGCATCCATGTCATAGAGCCAAGTGTATTGAGGACAAATATTTAAGGTATTGGTTAGTTGTTCCATTTGGTTCATTAAATTTTGACTCAATATCTCTTGATTACTCCTCCTCTCCTCACATGAAGCTAGGTACTTGGACAAAACTTCCTCCAAATTTGAATGTTCTTCCTGTTGTAGTGGAGGTGGACACGAGAAATCCGGTGGGTATGTTGGACTTGGAGCATAAAATTGATTTTGATGAGTATGGCTCCATGAAAAATCCGGGTTATACCCCCAATCCTGATAATAGTTGTTGGGATAAACATAATTATTGGGGTAATCACCACCATACTGTACCGGCTCGAAACTGATGGCGCATTGATGACTCATATGATTTCCAGCACAATAATCACAAGTAACCGCCACACTTTGACGACGTTGAGCTTCAAAAGCGTTGACCCTCTTGAAAGTGTCTCAATTTGTCGCGATAATTGAGAGAAAATCTTTATCACGAGTCCGGCATTCTCCGCTCCCCTTAATTTGAGTCATTTTGCCATCCTTCGACTCCGTTGAAATTTGCGATAACCTCCAACGTCTTCGAAGTTGCCTCAATTTGTATTGACTTTGGATTATATGCTTTTGATTAGGACACGGTTGGGTAGATTGATTATAGCTCCCTATGAACTGAGCTGATTCCAAATTGATGGCACATTGATCTATATAGCATGACTCCCGACACATAACTCACAAACCATTGCTATTTCTTTGTGTGGATGGTGGACTCCATGTTTCCATTGGCCGAGTCATGTTCGTGTATGGCCATTGATACGCAAAGTCATCCATGGTACCTGAAAAGAGAGAAATAAAAAAAATTGAAAGAGAATTAAAGGAAAAAAAACGTTTAAATTAAAACTAATTTGATAAAAATTAAGAGTGGCAAAATTATTAAACTAATTCCCCGGCAGCGGCGCTAAAAACTTGTTGGTCAATTTCGCAATCAATGAATACGTGCAAGTATACACGGTCAACAAGTAATAAAGTGAAAGCAGAGTATCGTTCCCATGAGTAATTATTTAATAAAAATCACAAAGTACTAATTCTTAACCAAACTAATTTTATTTAAACAATCTCAAATAGTGATTTTTCTAATTAAGAAAACTAAATTAACTAATTAAACTGAATTGCTTTATGACTGAATTCAGATAAATAAAGATTAAGACTTCAATATCCTTAATTATGAACTATAAATCAATTATCCAATTATC
Source organism: Panax ginseng (assembly GCA_020205605.1). Lineage (NCBI taxonomy): Eukaryota > Viridiplantae > Streptophyta > Magnoliopsida > Apiales > Araliaceae > Panax > Panax ginseng. The sequence goes on from CM035150.1 coordinate 50,769,105, forward strand.
CCAATTATTATGCCTACTGAATTGTTAACAGAAATTCTCAAATGCCCAAAAGTCCTTTTCCAAGTGATCAATTGACTTCTATTTAATCCAGATTAATCTTGCTATATTCCTATGCAAAACAATTGAATTAAACTCCTTCAATTCTGATTCCTTTGTGTGTTACATGCGGTGAACAGATATTTCCATTCAATTCACAAACCTAATTATTCACCATGCAAATAACTAAGTTACATGTTATCATGCCCAGTTCTAACCCTAGAATTCCTCTTTCAATTCCTTCTATAGTAACAAGGTAATTACTGATCAAATAATTAAATAATAAGCACAAGACAAGATAAACAATTAACTTTAACACAAATAATTAGAATAAATCGAATAACTAATTTATAGACATAAAGGTTCAATTGAAATCTTAATGAAAGAGTTAGTTCATAATTAATGAATTAAAATCAAGAATCCACATCTGAATAGACATTAAAAGATAAAAGTATGATAAGAGAAGAGAATAGAATCTGTTGTCAGCAAATCTGATGCTCCCCTCTTGCTCCTGCTCTTGATCTTCAATGATCTCCAAGTTGCTTCAATCTCCAAAACTAATAAGAAATAGGGTTATGTTCTAATCTAATGGAGTGTTTTATCTAAGCAAAGCTATGTAATCTCCTCTTATTTTATGCCTTACATCAAGTATTTATAGGTTACAAGTCCAATTTTTAGCTTAGGAAAAAACCCAATCCAATTTGGAGTCAAAATTCACCCCAAAACGCGTCCAAGCCTTTCTAGACTCTTCCCTAGCGCCCCAGCGCTGGAACCCTGCCCCCTAGCGCCCCGGCGCTGCAAATAGGCTTGGTTTGGGCGCCCCGACGCTGGCCACTTTTCTGACATTTTCTGCTCCTACGTCCTTTGGGAAAATGACCATAACTTCTTCGTTCCAACTCTGATTTTGATGATTCAAGATGTTCCGGAAAGAGGAGAAGTAGATCTACAACTTTCATTCTTTGAGTTTTTTGAAATAATTTCCGGAGAAATATTCAAATTGGCTCTGAAGTGACTGATGTGTAAATGGCAAGCCGAAAACGCGAATCTAGCCACCCCGAACGTCGATCCAAGTAACTTTTGTCCCAATTCCTACAAAACAACGTAAACATGCATGAATAGACACAAACACTTAAAAACATCCAAAAGATTAAGCTCAAATGCACTCAATTTATGGGTATAAAACTCACTCATCAATAGTACCATGGATAAGAGGGACAAAACACCTTTTCAGGTGGTAGGTGAGAAAGCAGTCTGGTGTGTCAGTGGGCCAGAATGCAATTTCAGAAGATGTGCAGAAATTTCTCCGTCACAGTACAAAAAGTTCAGACGCATTTAATGCCACAATGGATGGATCCAACGGATAGTTTTCAACATCACATATATGTAGATCATACAGATGAGAGAGAACTAAGCAAGCATTGAACAAACAACGTTAACATCTCTCTCAAGCTCAACTCTACGATCTGAGATATTGCAAAGCTTGCTCAGCTACTCAGTTCTTTAGAACAAGTGCTTACACAACGACTGAGTAGCAACCATCAAGAACACAACATTATCAACCAATTTGAAGAAGAGTACCAAGTCTGCTTTGGACTTGAAGAGTTAAATAGTGAACTATAAGAAAGCCAAGTCTGCTTTGGACTTGAAGAGTTCAAGAGTGAACTAAGAAGTTCCTAGGCTGGCTTTGGTCTAGAAGGAATCACTGTGTGATTCGGAAGTTTATATGAGACATCCTTAGTGGATATCCTACTCGTTGAGTAGAAGAGTGGACTAGGAGCTTTGAGTGCTCGAACCACTTAAAAGCAGTTGTGTCATTTATATTCATATCATAAGCGCTATATGTTATAAGCGCCATAAGCGCCTCACCCTCATTACTCCATTGCTTGGTAAAGAAGATTAAAACAAACATTTATTCCGCTAAGTTTTAATTATTATCAAAGAATAAGTTTAAAGCGAAAAGATTTTTAAATATCTATCAACCCCCTTCTAGATAACTATTAGCCAACTAGGAACTAACAATTGGTATCGGAAGCGGGTTCTATTTTATAGCTTACAAGCTTTAGTAGATCCAATGGCTTTTCGTGCAAGCGAATCCAGGGCCAGGGGGAGGCGTGAAGCCACCAATGTGCAACAAGGATAAATTTGCTAAGCTGGAAAGTCGGGGATCAAGCGTACATGGACTCAATAGATGAAGATCTATTTGAGATCGTTCAAAATGGGTCCTATATTCCAACCAAGCTTGCACCAACCATCGATGATCTAAATCGTATATGATCAAAGTTAAAGAAGAGTGGATGATGACAACGAGAAAAAGAGTCATCCAACTTGATAAGAAGGCTAAGAACATCTGTTCCAATCCTTAGAGGACGATCTGTTTGAAAATGTTGTAAGCAAAGAAAGCAAATTACTAAGGAAGTTTGGGAAGCTCTCACGATCATACACGAAGGCCGAAGAAGTTAGAGAGAACAAGCAGTCTCTTCTAACACAATGATCACGAAATGTTCACTCATATGCAAGGAGAAAATGTAAGTGCCACCTATGAAAGATTCAATGTTATGCTCAACTCTCTACAAGCATATGGAAAGATCTATCCTAACAAAGATCTGACCATAAAATTCATGAGAGCCCTACCAAGCAGGTGGGATGCCAAGACCCTTTGCAATAAGAAGTCAAAGAATCTCAACGAAATGACAGTTCAACAACTATATGGAAATCTCGACATCTAAGCTGGAGTGACCCAACGTCTTTGAAACCTTATCAGAAAGAAGAAGGAAGGATAAGGGTGTTGCTCTCAAGGAAACTAAAAGTGCATCAAAGGTCAACACTAAGATTGACTTTGATGATGATGAAGACGATGATGATGACTTTGTTATGCTGGTAAAGAGGCTAAGATGGTTCATGCGACAAAGCGAGAATCAAGAAGCCAAAGAAGGTTAAACAATTACTGATGATCAAGAGCAAATAAATGACCTATGCTACAATCGCAAAAAAGCACAGCCACTTCATCGCCAAGCGCAACAAACCTATCAAGGAAGAACTAAAGAAGAAAACACATGCAAAGAAGGAATACAAAGGAAACAAGAGGCCTCAGAAAAGAGACAAAGGCCTGGTAGCTGGAGGATCGTGGAGTGACTCAGATAATGACTCAAATGCTAACTCTGGAGACGAGGAAGAACCACATATGGCCAATCTGTGCTTAATGTCCAAACATGCAAAGGACAAACAAAGCCTCAACATACATGATGTAAGTCTGGACGAGGTATTTGATTTCAACTCACTTGATGTAGACATGAATGACTTAAGAACTGCACTGCATGGCATAACTACTGATCTACATCAATACATGAAGTGGTTCAGAGTTTTGTCTAAAGATCATTCACTTCTTCAAGAGGAAAAGAAGAAAGTCATGAAGAGCTTGAAACAGCCCTTCTAAGTACTAATCTTCTTTCCAAGCTTGAGGCTATGAATGAGACCTTAAAATAGACAAACACACTCAATGCACAAAAAGAGTCTATTCTAACCTCTAAAGTTGAGGACCTAGAGAAGACTATCTCTGCATGGAACAAATCCTCATCGTCCATGGTTCGCTCGCTCTCTAGTCGGAGAAGCACTTTCGACGAAATGAGTCAGGCTTTGGGGAATTCATCTCAGAGCCTTGTGTGGAAAAGACAGTGGAAACTAGCACTAGTAATGCCTCAAGTGTTGATAGAGGCATTGCCTTTGTGAAATCCTCACAGTTGGAAGAGCCAGTTTAACCTTATTCTACTGTTTCTAGTTATACTCAGAGAAGTAAAGGATCTCACGCTGGCCTGGGCTTCATAAAGGAGAAGAGTAACCCAACCTCTACTCACCAACCTCGAAGAATCGTGAGAGTCAAGCAAGACCAATTCTCTGAATCAACTGGGAAGTGCACGGTAGAGGTAAAGGCACGATCATCACTATTTATGAAACCTAAGGACACGTGGAAGAAAGAGAATCAGTTTAAGAAAAGGTTAACTAAAGAACCACACAAGTCCAAATGGAAGATGAATCATCATGCACACACAGGCATGCATCATAATAGATGTTTCATATGCAATAAATATGGTCATAGGGCCACAAAATGTTATTATAACTCCATGCATGTGAGACCCAAGATTAGACAGATTTGGGTCCCCAAAGGTACTAACAATGAAGGACCCATGCAAATATGGGTACCAAAATGAAGGGTCAAATATTTTGACAGGAAAAGAGCTCCACGACCTCAACATGGTATCTGGATAGTGGATGCTCGAGGCATATGACAGGGAACAAAGCTCTACTATCTAACTACATAGAAAAGGAAGGTCCCTCAGTCATCTTTGGAGATAACGGCTCGGGCAAGACAAGAAGATATGGCTCTGCTGGCAATGATGTATCTTTCAGCAAAGTAGCCTATGTGGAAGGTCTTCAACACAACCTTCTAAGTATCAGCCAACTCTGTGACAAGGGTCATCAAGTGATATTCCTAAATAATCAATGTCAAGTCATAGATTTGAAGACATCTGCTGTAAAGCTAACCAGGATAAGAGAAGGAAATGTCTACATAGTGGATCTTGGTCAACTAAGCTCAGATGAGACAATATGTTTTCTGGCAAAAGCATCTAAAGAAATGAGCTGGTTATGGCATAGACGATTATCTCACTTAAACTTCAAAAGCATGTTCAAACTGGCATCAAAAGACCTAGTAGCTGGCCTACCCAAGTTCAACTTCGTGAAGGAAAGGCCATGCAATGCCTGTCATCTTGGAAAGCAGACCAGAAGCTCATTCAAGAGCAAGACTGCCAACTCTATTGACAAACCACTGCAGTTGCTTCACTTGGATCTCTTTGGGCTAATCCCAACAACCAGTCTTAGAGGAAAAAGATACTCTCTAGTCGTAGTCGACGACTACACCAGATTCACATGGGTATTTTTCCTAAATTCAAAGGATGAAATGAGCTCCGAATTAATCAAGATGTTCAGACTGGTGATGAACGAGAAAGGAGAGAAAATCAAGGCAATAAGGAGTGATCATGGCAGAGAATTCGATTTCTTAGAAATGGATCAGTTCTGCACAGACAATGGGATCAGTCACAACTTCTCAGCTCCTCAAACTTCTCAACAAAATGGAGTAGCTGAAAGGAAGAACAGAACCTTGATTGAGGCTGGAAGAACTCTACTAGGCTGCTGACCCATCTACTGAATACTTACAGGTGAAGCTATCAACACCGCATGCTACACGCTGTGAGCAGATCACTCATACACTCTACGATCAAGAAGGCGCCTACTTAGCGTGTGGAAAGGAAGAAATCCAAGTGTCAGCTATTTCCATGTCTTTGGCAGTGCATGCTACATTCTCAACAATAGAAAGCAGTATCTGACAAAATTCCAGCCCAAGTCAGACAAAGGGATCTTTCTTGGATATCATGATGCAATGAAGGCTTACGGGGTGTTCAATAAGAAGACCTTTGAATGTTGAAGTCTCAATACACATCATCTTTGATGAAAGCCGGCTTAGACAAAAGCGATTGCCTCAAGACACTACGATCGATAGTGCAGACACTACAAATGAAGTCGTCGAGCTCAACACTACGATCGTAGTGCCAGATAGTGAAATCATAGAGCATGAGAATGTGATCGTAGAGAGGTCCATGCAAGACAGCGAGCCTCCACTCCAAGAAGAAGAAATAGACCTTGAAGATTTATGACGGAAGGCATTAGACGAGATGTCCCAGCCGTAATGAGATGGGCAAGAGATCACACTCAGGATCTAATCATTGGAGATCCGAGTGCCAGAGTCAAAACAAGAGCTACTACTCAGAATGAATGTTTTTATCTAAGCTTCCTGTCATAAATAGAGCCAAAGAAGATAGAGGATGCTATGGAAGACTCTAGTTGGATAGAAGCCATGCAGGAAGAACTCAACCAATTTGAACGAAGTAAAGTATGGAGATTGGTACCAAGACCAAAGAGTCATCCTGTGATAGGAACTAAGTGGGTCTTCAGAAACAAAACGGATGAAGATGGGGTCATCACCAGAAACAAGGCAAGACTAGTGGCAAAGGGCTATTCTCAAGAAGAAGGTATCAACTACGATGAAACATTTGCACCTGTTGCCAAACTGGAAGCCATCAAAATCTTTCTTGCCTTTGCTGCCCATATGAAGTTCAAAGTCTTTCAGAATGTCAAGAGTGCATTTCTAAATGGAGAACTCCAAGAAGAAGTCTATGTAGAACAACCTCCAGGTTTCATCAATCCATCACTTTCCAATTATGTCTATAGATTAGATAAAGCCTTATATGGTCTTAAACAAGCACCTAGAGCATGGTATGAAACATTGATTAACTTCTTAATCGAAAATGGGTTCACTAGAGGTAGAGTAGATACCACACTGTTCCTTAAAAAGCATAAAGACAAAGTCTTACTAGTTCAAATCTATATTGATGACATTATCTTTGGTTCTACTGAAGAAAAGTTATGCAAGAGATTCTCTAAGCTAATGCAGAGTAAGTTTGAAATGAGCATGATGGGTGAGCTGAACTTCTTCCTTGGATTGCAAGTAAAGCAGACTGAAGAAGGAATTTTCATAAACCAAGCCAAGTACATCAAAGACTTACTAAAGAAGTATGGCATGGAATCAGCCTCTCCCATGAAAACACCAATTGCTCCTGCAACCAAGCTTGACAAGGATGAGAAAGGTAAAAGTATTGATATCACTCAATACAGAGGTATGATAGGCTCTCTTTTATACCTAACTGCTAGTAGACCAGACATAATGTTTGCAACATGCATATGTGCTAGATTTTAGGCTAACCCTAAAGAGTCACATTTGTCTGCTATAAAGAGGATCTTCAGGTATCTCAAGTGTACACCTTACTTAGGGCTGTGGTACCCCAAGGAATCCTCATTTGAACTAATAGGGATACAGATCTTTGATTTTGCGGGATGCAAAATAGATAGAAAAGAGTACCAGTGGCACTTGTCAACTTCTAGGAAGCAGACTTGTGTCTGGTTTAGCAAAAAGCAAGACTCAATGTCTACCTCATTCAACCGGAAGGTTGAATATATTCTTCTTTGGCATTCAAAGGCTCGAGATCCTATGGATGAGAAATCAGCTAGCTGACTATGGGTTAGACTTCAAATCTATTCCCATACACTGTGACAACACAAGTGCCATAGCTATAACTCATAATCCTGTCATGCATTCTAGGACTAAGCATATAGAAATAAGGTATCACTTCATTAGGGATCATGTGCAAAATGGAACTATATCTTTACAATATATCCCTACTGAAAATCAACTTGCTAATGTTTTTACAAAACCACTAGATGAATCCAGATTTAATAAATTAATAAGTGAGCTAGGTATGCTAAATCTACAACCATGAAATATATGCTCTAGATTGTGCTAACCATGACAGATAAAAAGGATGAACTCAAAATCGTAGACATGATCAAGGAAAGCTCACGATCGTAGAGCTGAAAAGAAGACTACCTCAACGATCGTAGCAAAGACTTAACTATCGTAGTGCAGACTCAACGATGACACAAACCCCATTCACAAAGCAAAAATGTATCCTGTGATGATAAGCTTCATAACATAACAATCTCTCTAAGAGGTGGCTCAGGAACAAACCTAACCCTTGAATCTCTCCAAGAGGTTGGCCTTTCCCGAGCTGCCTTAAAAGAATGCTTTATCAAAAACTCATCACAAGGATTCGGACAGACTCGACGATCGCAGGACAGACTCAACGAACATAAGATTACCTCAACGATCGTAGTCTTCCTAAGGACACCTCAGCTCTAAAAAGGCCAAGGGCAAATCAGTACATTCTTGCACAGTCAAAATCGATTACTGATTTAGGGTTTTAATTTGTACTTGTAACTTCCCTCTCTCTTTTTCACTTAGTGGGACAGGTGTCGATTTTTGAAATCTGAAGTTCAAAAGATTATCTCTCTTATCCTCTCTCTCTCTCAAAGCGAAACCCTAAATCAGCAGAAAGCTCAGTCGTATCTCACTTCCAACTACAGAATCAATGGCTGCTTCAAATGTGGTTTCAGGCTACAAACTCTGCTTCGACGAGTTCAAGAGTGATCCACCAAAATTTAACAAAGATGGAAGAAGAAAGAAGGCGGGTCTCAAAGAGGCGTTGAGCACCGTTACACTCATCTATCCCAAGCTAGTGAAGGAGTTCTATAAGAATGGTGTGTTCGAACACAACACCATCACTACTCGAGTCAAGGGAATAGAAATGAGACTAAGGGAAGAGGACTTCAATCTGGCCCTAGGTTTCAAGAATGAAGGGCACCCATTCTTAGACAGCATAAACTTCCAAGAGAGTCTAAGGAAAATGCATCACAAGAAAAACCCCTCTGTAAAAGGATACAAAAAGGAGTTCCCACAAAGGTATGAGTTCTTGGCTGACATTATTGGAAAATGCATATGCTGCAAGAGCTCAGGTCATGACTCGGTGAATGAAGCTCAACTTAAGCTCATGACGACCATGTTTTATGGCATACAACTCAACTATGGAGCTGTATTACTCGAGTGGATCGGCAGGTGGATCCTCAACTCAAAGAAATCAAAAAGACCTCTAAAGATTCTATATGGGCGTTTCATAAGTATCATTCTACAATCAGCACTGGGTGAAAAAATTGGGGATGAAGAGGGAGAAGCCATAAACCCAAATCAAAGAATGACCCAGCAGTTGTTTGAAAACTGGAAGAGAAACCCAGCAGAGCATGTTCGAATGATGACATAATCTAGTGAAAAAATTGGGGATCTGAAGAACGCAGGCATTCTTGGAAACATGTCTGTTGTCAGGGAAGAAGAACAAGAAGGAGAAATCAACAAGGAAGAACCTTCTGCCCTTTCCAGAAAAAGCAAGGGCAAGAGGAAGCTAAGAGCTAGACAGATAGAAGAGCCTCAAGGTTCTACAACTGATATTCCTATAGAGTCCTCTGATATAGAGACTCTGAGATTGCTGAGAAGGAAGCAACATCAAGATGAAGCTGATGAGGATCAAGCTACCATATCATAGATTCTAAAGAAGAACAAAGTTGGACATAAGTCCAGAAGACCATCAGTCACCTCTATCGTAGAGTCTCTACTGCTCACTGAGATAAGACCAAGTGTGGCAGAAAAGGAGGTAACTACTTCAAGTATAAAAGTTGTTCAGAAAGACAAAGCTAAGACTCAAAAGAGTCCTGAAGTTGTGGCTAAACCCAGCAAATCAAGGAGAAAAGTTGGTCAAGAAATACATTCTTGAAAATGAAAAGGTCTTTGAAAAAAGGAAGCCAAGAGTGTGGGCTAAAGAAGAAGAAGCATCCCAAGCAAATAAAGAGGACGAGTGCTCCGGTGGGGAGACCCCTGAAATTCTCATGATAGAGAATACACCGGCTGAGGGGGAGAAGTCTGTAGCTCAAGAAGATGTTACAACTGAGGGGGAGTTTCTGAACTCTCAAGAAAATGTTCGGTGAGGGGATTCTTGAACTTACAAGAAGATAATCATCTTTGAGGGGGAGCCTCATGATATCTCCATGGCAGAAGAAGAGATTCCTGCCCAAGATAAAAATGAATCAGTGCCAGAACATCCAGAGCCCATTGAGATAATGGAATCCTCAAATGAAGACAAAGAAGAGGAAGAAGATGATGATGAGCTTGTAATCACTGGCGTGGGGAAAGATGGATATAGGAGCTATCTGTACACTCAAATGTTTTTTTACCTACCTATGATGGCATACCATCAAGCTCAAATCCTGAACTCATGGGATCACATGTTCTGGAGCTTTAAAAAGTATCCAGCCATCTCAGTTCTGGCTCATGGATTTCCAGGAAAAGTCATCTTTGCCAAGAAGCTGCTTATAAATACCTCTTCCTCAAAAGATAAACTTGAGGTACTGTCTATCCCTACCAAATTCCGAGTTAATCACTTACCATCATCTTTATTTATCTATTTTTATGAATTCCCTCGATGGTTGGAAGTGAGTCTCAATCCAGTAAATCAATTTCCGATTCTGAGAATCCCAAAATTACATGGAATCGAAGAACCAAATGAAGTCAACTTTACTTTGCTCCCACAAATCACCACCTCTACGATTCCAGACTCCAACCACATCGTAGAGTCTCACATCGAAATCGTAGAGTCACCTATCCCAGACATCCAAACCCAAGCCCCTCCATCAGACATACCATCATCCTCCTCAAATGACTACTTTAGTCTTGACCTTGCTCTTTACAACTTGCAAGATCAACCCTGAGATACAACCCTCCAACCAACAATCCTCAAACCAATGATACTCTCCCAAGCACGCCACAAAGGATGACTTGAAAGAAACTTATGAGAAAATGGTCAAGTCTATAGAAGCAAGTTTGGAATCTCACCGATCTCATCAATATCCCATTTGAATCAAATGATCACATTTGCAAATAATTTCACGGCACTATGAATCCGAGCTTACAAAGAAGTTGAGGGAGATTATCCAAGAAATTCTTAAGAGCATGAAGGATGAGAGATGAAATTCACTTCCGGATAGTTGCCAAACAAAGAGAATTCGTTCTTGCAATGCGAGAAACATCAAGGCGGCCAACATACCCTAATCTTTGGAGAATATCATCAACTTAAAAGCCTCTGTCTATGACTTCCAGAAATCTTATGCCAATCAGGAAAAACATAATGATATGATTCTTTCAGTTCTCCAAAATAAAGAAGCAAGATCTGAAAAATAGATCAAGGAAAATAGAGAGGACATTGCTCAGACACAAAGCCAACTGAACGAGCTTGTCCAAGGTGTTAATCGACTGTCTGCCGATATTCGAACCCTTGATACTGACATAAAGGGGGAGAATAAAGGGAAAAGAGTTCAGGGAGGACAAGGCAGAGGAAAAGGAGGTCATGGAACTCAAGAAAGGGGAAGAGGACAATATCAAGCACAAGCATCACGAAGCCCTCCTGCAAGATAATTCCACAGTCAGACTCAACGATCTGATTAATAGGGAATTGTAATGGCTATACCATTAAGCCGTCAGGAGTCAACTCCCGACTCACAAGATGTGTCTCATCAGACGCATAAGAATGCCAACTGGAGATCCTGCATTCATGCACAGGCATGAGGAGAATCCAATACTAAGTCTAAGCGAGCTGGAAGAGTTAGCCAGAAATGAGGAAGCTCAAAGAAAAAGAAGGGCTGAGGAGTACGCCAACCCACCTTCATGAAAAAGGTCAAGGAAATAGAGATAAGTTGAAACTTAAATTTCTTATTGATGTAATGCTGAATTGTAATATCTTCTGATCATCAATAAATTCATGCTTATTCTCTAAAAATTTCAGCTGTTCACTAAAATACTAAGTCATGTTTAAATTTCCTGCAAATGCATCTAGTCACTAATAATCATGACAACAAATCTCCTTGGTTATGTCAACATCAAATAAGGGGAGATTGTTGGGAGAATGCATATTATGATTTGATGTTTTAATGTATATGCTCATGATTATTTGTAAGGTCCTTCAATGAATATATGTACAAAGACTTAGTGATAGATCAAAGTTGTTAGGTTGATCTAAGATCTTAACGTGTATCATTCTTTAATAGAATGTATAGATAGAAAAGATCAAAGCTGTTAGGTTGATCTTGAGATGTAATAGATAAGGTTCGAAGAAGAAATCGTAGTGTATCATCGATCAACGGTCGTAAGAGGCGTAAACGTAGAGCTTAACGGATCATAGTGTGTGCCTGCCTTAAAGGGACCCTTCAGAAATCGTATAGTGGTCCCAATGTTTGCCGAGCCAACTCCACGATCGCAGTGTGCTGAAGGAAACAATGAAGTTTACAAGTCAACGATCATAGTGTGCTCTCGGGAACGTAGAGTCAACAACACGAGCAAGTAAGGATCGTAGTGTGCAAGGGTTTAAGAGAAATCGTAGTGCTCTCTAAATGATAACATCTGATCAAGCACCAAGGCAACAAGTCACTACGATCTGAATCGTAGAGAATCATAATCCAAATCATAAGCATCATCTATCTCATGTCAGAAAACGTTGAGCCTCATGATTTGTGTAAAGGTAGATTTCAACATATGAGGAATGGATTCTACACGCTGCAATACTCATCAGTCCCAGAGTAAAGAAATATCCTTAGTATGCAACAAAGAAGCGTATTGAAGAAGCTAAGGATAGTTGTTGGTCAATTTTACAATCAATGAATACGTGCAAGTATACACGGTCAACAAGTAATAAAGTGAAAGTAGAGTATCGTTCCCACGAGGAATTATTTAATAAAAATCACAAAGTACTAATTCTTAACCAAACTAATTTTATTTAAACAATCTCAAATCGTGATTTTTCTAATTAAGAAAACTAAATTAACTAATTAAACTGAATTGCTTTATGACTGAATTCAGATAAATAAAGATTAAAACTTCAATATCCCCAATTATGAACTACAAATCAATTATCCAATTATCCCAATTATTATGCCCTCTTGAATTGTTAATGAAATTCTCAAATGCCCGAAAGTCCTTTTCCAAGTGATCAATTGACTTCTATTTAATCCAGATTAATCTTGCTATATTCCTATGCAAAACAATTGAATTAAACTCCTTCAATTCCAATTCCTTTATGTGTTACATACGGTGAATAGATATTTCCATTCAATTCACAAACCTAATTATTCACCATGCAAATAACTAAGTCACATATTATCATGCCTAGTTCTAACCCGAGAATTCCTCTTTCAATTCCTTCTAGAGTAACAAGGTAATTACTGATCAAATAATTAAATAATAAGCACAAGACAAGATAAACAATTAACTTTGACACAAATAATTGGAATAAATCGAATAACTAATTTATAGACATAAAAGGTTCAATTGAAATCTTAATGAAAGAGTTAGTTCATAATTAATGAATTAAAATCAAGAATCCACAACTGAATAGACATTAAAAAAAAGTATGATAAGAGAAGAGAATAGAAATGTGATCCAATGCAAAACTAACCGGCATTGTAACTTTTTTTTAATTTTTTATAAAGCAAATTTATATATAAACAAAAGAGTAAGATGTAACATCACTTTAACTGACGTTGGAATCTATTTTTTTTAATTTCTTTAACTCTTGTTCTTGTTTACAAACATCAATATTTTTTAATGTTTATTCTCTGTCATCGGCGTTGGAAATGGAGTTTATAAGACTTCAGCTATAAAAAAATAAAATAAAAATTCTAACGCCAATTAAAGTGACGTTGCATCTTACTCTTCTTTTTTATAAATTCATTTTTTTTAAAAAATTAAATAAAATAGGGATAAAATTGATATTACATTAATATGGGTCAAACTAACTTATTAGGAATGACTTATAAGTCATTTTAAATAACTTTATTTAGTTTTAGTTCATAAAACATAAAATTTTTCTTCATCTTTTATGTTTTATCTTAGAACTGATAGTATTATAATTTAATTTTATAATATATTTGAAAAAAAAGGTAAAAAGAGAACTAGGAATAGCTAGGGTTATATCATTACTATTCTTCTTTTTATGTTTTAATTTTGGACTTAAAAATATATTCATAATTTAAGTTACTCCATCAATCTAAGAATAAAAGTTCTTATTATTTTATGTAATCTCAAGTTAAATATTTATTTATATTAAATAATCTATTTATTTATATTAAATAATCTATTTTTATAATAATTTGTGTGTAATATCCTTAGTATTAAATGTCATATTTTTATTATTTATAAATATTTATATAATATCACTAGTCATATATAGAAAAATATGCAATTAGATGAGAATTTAAATATGAATAATTTTATCATTTGACATTTTTTTTAAATTCGCATAACATCAATCATCACTTTCATTCTCGGAGTAAGTGAGTACTTGTAAGTATATCCTACTTCTATCTAGAAATAGGAAACATTGGGAATCATAGATATAATAATCAGGTTGGATGAGGTTGTGTTTATTTGGGTCGAAGGCCCGGAACTAACATGTTTGGCAATCGATTGTCACGAGTACTATTTCAACAATCATAATCTATATTGTTGATCGCAACATTGGATGACACGAATTGAAATAGATTTCCCCCTGCCGCTACAAGCTGTAGCAACATGAGAAATTACTCATTTGCCCCTCATTTGCTCATGTGTTACACTGTCTACCGCTAATAGTTATGGCGGTAGTTTAGTTAACTAATAAATTAGAATGGCTCAGTGGTAGCTTAATGGCTCAATAACCTATAGGTCTTAGGTTCAAAACTTAGTTGTGATATTTTTGCTTTTTATGTTATATTTTTTGTGTATTAGATAAATTCTATTATATATATAAATATATTGTGAGATCCTGAATTTTATGAAATAAAAGTATTCAATTTTCTTATAATTATTATTCTATTTAGTAAATAGTTAAATTGATAAAAGGTTAAAGTTAAGGGTGATATGTGAAATTTTTTGCAAAGTAAGCAAGTTGTTATAAATTATTCGATTTGTGTCTGGGGAATATTCATTTTAACAGGGAATATTAAATGCAATGACAAGACAATCATTAGTGAACCCCTAACGGAAGTATTGTCAGTAGTTAGAAAAGCGCAGCGTAATTATCTTTTATAAAAATAATAACTGAAGGTGTTACCGTTAAAATTATTGAACTACCGGTAGTAAAAATGCTGATGTCTGGCGTGGTTGCATAGTAGCACACGGTATTGATTATTGATGCTTACGTAAGAAGTCACTCGGTTATACTCAATTATTACTACAAAGATAATTTCACGCATCATATCTCTCATATTATTGATTCAATTATTGTCACAGTATCATCTGTATAATATGTTATATTATTAAATCAATAATTGAGATGACAAAGTTATTCATATTATTATTTGCAATATTGACAATGTCTAGAAGTTACATCGAGGAAAGGTTTGGTCACCTAATTGCGGCATGATAAGGAGAAATCCTTATCGGAAAGCCCTCTCTTTCCTGGGAACGACCTGGTTGTTAAATATTATGAATTATAATATTAATGATGAATAAGTCGTGTTGATTAAAGATGAAATTGATAGTTCTATTGTGTTGGAATTATTAGTGTTAGTGAAAATCGACATTTATTTCGATAATAATTGATGTCTGGAGGTTATATTGACCAATCGGGTAATTAATCGGATAAATGAGCAATTAATTGCTATTAATTCACAAGATTATAACTATTTGTTCACATGTGTGTACTATTGATTCACATTCTTGTACTATTAGGGGAGGTGGTGCAAGATTGATAATACTTGCATGACTAAGT
Organism: Panax ginseng; assembly: GCA_020205605.1. Classification (NCBI taxonomy): domain Eukaryota; kingdom Viridiplantae; phylum Streptophyta; class Magnoliopsida; order Apiales; family Araliaceae; genus Panax; species Panax ginseng. The sequence goes on from CM035150.1 coordinate 50,784,431, forward strand.
TAAAAATAGAGGTATAGATGAAAGTACTATACTGTAATTCATATTTTCACATGTCTAGAACTATTGATTCACATAATTTATTATTAGGGGAGGTGGTGCAAGTTTGATAATACTTGCAGGACTAAATTAAAAATAAAGGAAAAAAGGAAGGTATTATACTGTAATATTTTGAGCCCCAAAACGTGCAATTATTGAAACTATATTTTCCTATAAATAGAAGTTCATTCCTTCATTATTTTTCACTAATTCACTAAAGCTATAGAGCAATTATTATAGAGAGAAATTATAGAGAAAAAAAAGAAGAGAAGTGCGCTACCTCACTATTCCAATTATCCGGTTTTCTTAGAGGTAAAAGCGATATTATTATTATAGTAAGGGGTATTATTTCTTTTGTATTCATGAAGAGAGCTATTGTTATTCCATTCTTTATTATTATGTTAGAATAACCTGTCTATGCGAAGTACTGCATACATGGTGAAATTCTTCTGTTATTCTGTTGGGAGAATGCATATTATGATTTGATGTTTTAATGTATATGCTCATGATTGTTTGTAAGGTCCTTCAATGAATATATGTACAAGGACTTAGTGATAGATCAAAGTTGTTAGGTTAATCTAAGATCTTAATGTGTATCATTCTTTAATAGAATGTATAGATAGAAAAAATCAAAGCTGTTAGGTTGATCTTGAGATGTAATAGATAGGGTTCGAAGAAATCGTAGTGTATCATCTGATCAACAGTGCAGAAGTCAAGGTAGAAACGTAGAGCTTAACGGATCATAGTGTGTGCCTGCCTTAAAGGGACCCTTCAGAAATCGTATAGTGGTCCCAATGTTTGCCGAGCCAACTCCACGATCGCAGTGTGCTGAAGGAAACAATGAAGTTTACAAGTCAACGATCATAGTGTGCTCTCGGGAACGTAGAGTCAACAACACGAGCAAGTAAGGATCGTAGTGTGCAAGGGTTTAAGAGAAATCGTAGTGCTCTCTAAATGATAGCATCTGATCCAGCACCAAGGCAACAAGTCACTACGATCTGAATCGTAGAGAATAATAATCCAAATCGTAGAGCATCATCTGTCTCATGTCAGAAAACGTCGATCCTCATGATTTGTGTAAAGGTAGATTTCAACATATGAGGAATGAATTCTAGATGCTGCAGTACTCATCAGTCCCAGAGTAAAGAAATATCCTTAGTATGCAACAAAGAAGCGTATTGAAGAAGCTAAGGATAGTACCATGGATAAGAGGGACAAAACACCTTTTCAGGTGGTAGGTGAGAAAGCAGTTTGCTGTGTCAGTGGGCCAGGATGCAATTTCAGAAGATGTGCAGAAATATCTCCATCACAGTACAAAAATTTCAGACGCATTTAATGCCACAACGGATGGATCCAACGGATAGTTTTCAAAATCACATATATGCAGATCAGACAGATGAGAGAGAACTAAGCAAGCATTGAACAAGCAACATGAACATCTCTCTCAAGCTCAACTCTACGATATGAGATATTGCAAAGCTTGCTCAGCTACTCAGTTCTTTAGAACAAGTGCTTACACAGTGACTGAGTAGCAACCATCAAGAACACAACATTATCAACCAACTAAAGAAGAGTACCAAGTCTGCTGGACATGAAGAGTTCGTAGTGAACTATAAGAAAGCCAAGTCTGCTGGACTTGAAGAGTTCAAGAGTAAACTAAGAAGTTCCTAGACTGCTGGTCTAGAAGGAATCTGTGTGATTCAGAAGTTGTAACATACATCCTTAGTGGATATCTTACTCGTTGAGTAGAAGAGTGGACTAGGAGCTTTGAGTGCTCTGAACCACTTAAAAATGACTGTGTCATTTACATTCATATCATAACTGCTATATCTATTATAACTGCCATAACTGCCTCACCCTCATTACTCCATTGCTTGGTAAAGAAGATTAAAACAAACATTTATTCAGCTAAGTTTTAATCATTATCAAAGAATAAGTTTAAAATGAAAAGATTTTTAAATATCTATTCAACCCCCCCTTCTAGATAACTATTGTGCCAACTAGGAACTAACATATTCCATTCTTTATTATTCTGTTGGAATATCATGTATGTGCAGATTACGCATGACCTGGTTCCATTCTTTATTATTCTGTTGGAATATCTTATGCATGCGGATTACGCATGACACAGTTCCATTATTTATTATTACATTGGAATAACTCATCTATGCGATCTATCGCATGCACGGTGAATTCTTACATTATTCCATTCTTTAGTATTCATTGGAATAACTTTGTCACGCTGACGGACTACTGCATGCATGGTGAATTCTTACGTTATTCCATTCTTTATTATTCTATTGGAATAACTCGCTTTATTTGGATTACCACATGCATGGTGAATGATCCTTTGTATTCATTCTTTATTAAATTGTGGAAATGATCTCATCTACGTGGATTATTCTGCATGGCGGTGAAAATCTATTTCTTAGATTTCAGTATATTTTATTATACTCGTATGAGATATCATTTCTTTTGTACTCGTCATGAAATATCATTTTCTTTGGTATTTTTTCTTTTACGAGTTACTATTCATGGGTTACTATTCACCCGATTACTATTCACTCTAGTATTATTCACTCGGGTATTCGGGGCACTTTTTGTGTCAGAGTACTATTCATGAGTTACTATTCACGGGTTACTATTCACCCGATTACTCTTCACTCTAGTATCATTCACTCGGGTATTCGGGATATTTTTATGTCGGGGTACTATTCACGGGGTACTATTCCCGAAGTACTATTCATGGGGTACTATTCATCCGAAAAATATATTTCTTTTCTGTCCAAATTATTTTTGGTACATGAATATTATTCTTGAATTTTACCCCACAAAGCAGTATCATGTTGACAATTTGGACGTTATTGATTTCTGGATAAATTAAATTATAAATCTTTAAAATTTATCCTTGAACTTGTTTTATTGAATTATTATGTCATTGTCATCATCCTCATGTTTATATTATGATGAAAGTCATCTTTGGCTTACGTGCATAGATGGACTTGGTATGATTATGACCAGGGATTATTCGGTATAATCATGACCGTAATGTAACAAATGATGTGGTAAAAGTCCTCATTGGCCTGTAGTTCATTGATCGACAGTTGTTGGTATGATTATGACCAGGGATTATTTGGTATAATCATGACCATTGATGATTACATGAATATCCTTGGCCGTGGTGCAGAGACGATTTGATGATGTGGTTTATTTATTAAGCTGAGTCTCAGCGATAAAGTTGATGAAAAACTTTTTAAATCATAGAAGATAGTAGATTTTATGCTCTACTTGACTCTTCTAATGGATTGCTTATTTTATTGCAGATTGTTGATCTAAAACTTGTTGTCTATTGTATTCTATCAGTTGTTATACTGTTGAAGGCTAAGGATAATTTATTCTGCATTAGCTTAGTCATAATATTTCTTACTGGGCTAGTTGAGCTCACCCTTTGTTTCATTGTTCTCTTCAGGAAATGAGAATATAGCTGGTACGAGTCGGGGAATGGAGTGACGGTCCAGATGGTTGTTTTAGTAGTCCTCACAATTCTATAAAATAGTGTGACAATAAATGTAATGAGGACTCTATTTGAGAGTGGATATTGTCTAGAGGGCAATATTCTTGTTTAAACTCCCAGCTATATTTTGTCGTATTTTGCACGACAGTTGTATAATTAAGTTTGTATTTGATTTATATAGTGTGATCTCTGGCGACTTAGAATAGGTGATGTATACATATATACCTTATTTTGAAATCATATTCTAGAATGATATCTGAAATACAGGAGATGAGAAATGAGAAAATCATGATAGAGAAGAAATAACCGAGAAGGTACAATCCGAAAAGAAAACAAGGTATTCTCATCTCTTCGAACTACCAGGTACGTAAACTTCGAGGGTGAAATTTCATAAGGAGGGGAGATTGTGAGACCCCGAATTTTATGAAATAAAAGTATTCAATTTTCTTATAATTATTTTATTTAGTAAGTGGTTAAATAGATAAAGGGTTAAAGTTAAGGGTGATATGTGAAAAATTTTCAAAGTAAGCAAGTTGTCATAAAATAATCGGTGATAAAAGTACAGTAATATGTGTGGTTGCATAGTAGCATACGGTATTGATTATTGATGCTTACGTGAGAATTCACTCAGTTATACTCAATTATTGCTACAGTAATTGGTGCATCATATCTCTCATATTATTGATTCAATTATTCTCACAGTATCACCTGTATAATATTTATTATTATTAAATCAATAATTGAGACGACAAAGTTATTTATATTATTATTTGGAATATTGACAATGTCTAGAAGTTCTGTTAAGGAGAGGTTTGGTCACCTAATTGCTCGCCAATAGGGAGAAATCCTTATCTGAAAGTCCCCTCTTTCCTGGTAACGACCTGGTTGTTAAATATTATGCGTTATAATATTAATGATGAATAAGTTTGTGTTGATTAAAGATGAAATTGATAATTCCATTGTGTTAGAATTATTAGTGTTAGTGGAAATTGACATTTATTTCGATAATAATTGATGTCTGAAGGTTATATGGACCAATCGGATAATTAACCGGATAAATGAGCAATTAATTGTTATTAGTTCACATGCATATAACTATTTGTTCACATGAATGGAACTGTTGATTCACATGCATTACTATTAGGGGAGTTGGTGCAAGATTGATAATACTTGCATGACTAAGATAAAAATGGAGGTATAGATGAAGGTACTATACTGTAATTATTTTTTTCACATGTTTAGAACAATTGAGTCACATGATTTATTATTAATTCACATGATTTACTATTAGGGGAGGTGGTGCAAGTTTGATAATACTTGCAGGACTAAATTAAAAATGAAGGAAAAGAGGAAGGTATTATACTGTAATATTTTGAGCCCCAAAACGTGCAATTATCGAAACTATATTTTTCTATAAATAGAAGCTCAGTCTTCCTTCATTTCTCACCAATTCACTAAAGCTATAGAGCTATTATTATAGAGAGAAATTATAGAGAGAAAGAAGAAGAGAAGTCTGCTACCTCACTATTCCAGTATTCAGTCTTCTTTTGAGGTAAGGGGTATTATTCTTTCATATTCATGAAGAGAGTTATTTTCATTCAATACTCGTAAGGGTTGTTATTCCATTCTTTATTATTATGTTGGAATAACTGCTCTACATCTGCAATCTCGCATACATGGTGAAATTCTTATGTTATTCCATTCTTTATAATTACATTGGAATAACACATGCATGCTATATATCATCGCATGCACAGTGAATTCTGTTGTTATTTCATTCTTTATTATTCGTTAGAATATCCCATGCGTGCGGATTACGCATGACACTGGTTCCGATTCTTTATTATTCGTTAGAATATCCCATCTCGGATTTGATTACGCATGACTGGTTCCATTCTTTATTATTACATTGGAATAATTTGTCTATGGATTATTGCATGCATGGTGAATGATCCTTCGTATTCATTCTTTATTAAATTGTGGAAATGATCCGTCTACGTGGATTCTGCATGGCATGGTAAGTGAAAATCTATTTGCGAGTTTCAGTATATTCTATTATACTTGTATGAGATATCATTTCTTTTGTACTCGTCATGAAATATCATTTTCTTTGGTATTTTTTCTTTTATGAGTTACTATTCACCCGATTACTATTCACTCAAGTATTATTCACTCGGGTATTCGGAGCACTTTTCGTGCCGGAGTGCTATTCACGAGTTACTATTCATGGGTTACTATTCACCCTATTATTATTCACTCTAGTATCATTCACTCAGGTATTCGGGACACTTTTCGTGTCGGGGTACTATTCATAGGTTACTATTCCCAAAGTACTATTCATGGGGTACTATTCACCCAAAAAATATATTTCTTTTATGTCCAAATTATTTTTGGTACATGAATATTATTCTTAAATTTTACCCCACAAAGCAGTATCATGTTGAAAATTTGGACGTTATTGATTTCTGGATAAATTAAATTATAAATCTTTAAAATTTATCCGTGAACTTATATTATTGAATTATTATGTCATTGTCATCATCCTCATATTTATATTGTGATGAAAGTCATCTTTGGCTTACGTGCATAGATGGACTGTTGATTATTGGTTTTACAGTTGTATATTTTTGGCTTACATGCAAAGATGGACTGTTGATTATTGGTTTTATAGTTGTATATCTTTGGCTTACGTGCAAAGATGGACATGTGTATGACACGATTTACTATTGATTCACATAATTTACTATTAGGGGAGGTGGTGCAAGTTTGATAATACTTGCATGACTAAATTAAAAATAAAGGAAAAGAGGAAGGTATTATACTGTAATATTTTGAGCCCCAAAACGTGCAATTATTGAAACTATATTTTCCTTTAAATAGAAGCTTATTCCTTCATTATTTTTCACCAATTCACTAAAGCTATAGAGTAATTATTATAGAGAGAAATAAGAAGAGAAGTCTGCTACCTCACTATTCTAGTATCCAGTTTTCTTCTGAGGTAAGGGATATTATTATTATAGTAAGGGGTATTATTTCTTTCATATTCATGAAGAGAGCTATTGTTATTCCATTCTTTATTATTATGTTGGAATAACTTTATTCTATCTGGCAATCTTTGCATACATGGTGAAATTCTTACGTTATTCCATTCTTTATTATTCATTTGGAATATCCTATCTGCATGTAATTACGTATTTATGACTGGTTCCATTCTTTATTATTACGTTGGAATATCACATGCATGCGGATTACGCATGACCTGGTTCCATTATTTATTATTCTGTTGGAATAACCTGTCTGTGCGATCTATCGCATGCCTGGTGAATTCTTCTATTATTCCATTCTTTATTATTCTGTTGGAATAACCTGTCTACGCGGACTACCGCATGCATGATAAATTCTTCTGTTATTCCATTCTTTATTATTCTGTTGGAATAACCTGTCTATGTGGATTACCACATGCATGGTGAATGATCCTTCGTATTCATTTTGTATTAAATTATGGAAATGATTTGTCTACGTGGATTACCGCATGGTGGGTGAAAATCCATTTGCAGTTTCGTATATTCTATTATACTCGTATGAGATATCATTTTTTTTGTACTCGTCATGAAATATCATTTTCTTTGGTATTTTTTCTTTTATGAGTTACTATTCACGGGTTATTATTCACCCGATTACTATTCACTCTAGTATTATTCACTCGGGTATTCGGGGCACTTTTCGTGCCGGAGTACTATTCACGAGTTACTATTCATGGGTTACTATTCACCCGATTACTATTCACTCTAGTATCATTCACTCGGGTATTCGGGATATTTTTATGTCGGGGTACTATTCACACGGGTACTATTCTCAAGTCTTATTCATGGGATACTATTCATCCTAAAAATATATTTCTTTTCTCATTCAAATTATTTTTGGTACATGAATATTATTCTTGAATTTTACCAAAGCAAAGTATCATGTTGACAATTTGGACGTTATTGATTTACGGATAAATTAAATTATAAATCTTTAAAATTTATCCTTGAACTTGTTTTATTGAATTATTATGTCATTGTCATCATCCTCATGTTTATATTGTGATGAAAGTCATCTTTGGCTTACGTGCATAGATGGACTTGGTATGATTATGACCAGGGATTATTCAGTATAATCATGACCATAATGTAACAAATGATGTGGTAAAAGTCCTCATTGGCCTGTAGTTCAGTGATCGACAGTTGTTGGTATGATTATGACCAAGGATTATTAAAGTATAATCATGACCATTGATGATTACATGAATATCCTAAGCCGTAGTGCAGGATGATTCGATGATGTGGTTTATTTATTGTCGAGTCTCAATGATAAAGTTGATAAAAAACTTTTTAAATCATAGAAGATAGTAGATTTTATGCTCTACTTGACTCTTCTAATGGATTGCTTATTTTCGCTGCAGTTGTTGATCTAAAACTTGTTGTCTATTGTATTCTATCAGTTGTTATACTGTTAAAGGCTAATGATAATTTATTTTGCATTATCTTAGTCATAATATTTCTTATTGGGCTAGTTGAGCTCACCCTTTGTTTCATTGTTCTCTTCAGGAAATGAGAATATAGCTGGGACGAGTCGGGGAATGGAGTGACGGTTCAGATGGTTGTTTTAGTAGTCCTCACTATTCCATAAAATAGTGTGACAATAAATGTAATGAGAACTCTATTTGAGAGTGGACATTGTCTAGAGGGCAATATTCTTGTTTAAACTCTCAGCTATGTTTTGTCGTATTTTGCACGACAGTTGTATAATTAAGTTTGTATTTGTTTATATAGTGTGATATCTGGCGACTCAGAATAGGTGATGTATACCTGTTTTGGGGGCGTCACATATATACCCATCTTAAATCTCTACATTAAACTAAATATATATATAACGTAACTATGAATATATATATATATATATATATATATATATATATATATAAGTTTCTCTCTAAATATTCATATAAATATTTATAAGCAAATATTCATATAAATTTATCTTTAAAATTTATTAATATTTCATCTAAAATGTACTTTAATGTTGAGATTTATTTAGTTAACTAATAAATTAGAATGACTCAGTGGTAGCTTAATGGCCCAATAACCCATAGGTCTTAGGTTCGAAACCTAGCTGTGATATTTTTGCTTCTTATGTTATATTTTTGTGTATTAGATAAATTCTATTACCATCTATGTAAGACCCCGAATTTTATGAAATAAAAGTATTCAATTTTTCTAATCAGTAAATGGTTAAATTGATAAAAGTTTAAAGTTAAGGGTGAGATATGAAATTTTTTCAAAATACGCAAGTGGTTATAAAATATTCAATTGTCGGGGAATATTCGTTTGGTCGTGGAATATTCTTTCTGTCGGAGAATATTCGTACGACGGCGCAACCATTTGTGGGCCCCATAACGAATAACTATCGGATGAAGAAAACGATAAAAATTAAGTTTTTATAAATAACGGCGTAGTTGTTACCGTTAACATTGTTGGAATACCCGGTGGTTAAAATACAGTAATACGCGTAGTTACGATTAGACACGGTGATCAGTATTGCGATATTTTTTCAATTATTGATTCTTACGTAAGAAGGCACTACTCAATAATTGTTACAAGAATAATCTTGTTTAATATTTTATTTTATTGATTCAATAATTGTTGCGTTGATATTTTATATTATTGTTGTTTCAATAATTGTCACGCATGATATCTCAATTATCGGATCAATAATTCATATTATTTGAATAATATTATTAGATAGCATTATTGGCAATGTCTAAAAAGTTACATCAAGGAGAGGTTTGGTCACCTAATTGCTTACGCATGAGAAGGAGAAATCCTTATTAGAAAGCCCCTCTTTCTCGGAACCGCCTGGTTGTCATAATTGTGAGTCTGTAATATTATTTATGAATAATTAATTATTGATTTATATGATAAGGAAATATTTATTTGATGCAGATATTAATGATGGATTTATTTATGTGGTTGTAAAAGAAGGAATTAATGTTGAGGTATTTTATCAGTATTTTGTCGGATTGGAGGTATTAAAAGATCAAATCAGTGTTCTTACAACTTTATTGTGTGAGTTATAATTTTTAATCTGACCGTTGGATCGTTGGGATTTTTGGATATGTTATACATATATAAGTTGAGTATATGTTCACAAATTTTGAACCGTTAAAAATGAACGAATGATTTGTTATGAATTTTAAGAGGTGACTGATTCGGAAATTAGGTTTATAAATGATTTTGGTGAAAAATTCTAGAAATGGGTGGGCCCCACTTTTGGTTGTTGGGGGATGGTGGCTGATTTTTGGTGGGTGGAATAGTAACAGGTAAAGCCATCAGGTTGCAGGTCAAGTTTTCTTCGGCGTGCTAACATTTTCCTATAAATAGAGGGCTAAGTTAGAATTGAAAATCACACCAGAAACATAAGTTCTCTCTTTTTCTCTCTAGATTATCGAGTGTATTTTGTGAGTATTTAGATACTTGGTGAGTTGCTATTCATCAGTGCAAGTTTCCTTTAGCGTCATATCCGATATCCAGTCAGAAGTGCTGCTCTTTTGAGGTAAGGGATAGTAAGGGTTGTTATATTCTTCGTAAAATGATATTATTTTTTTAAATATCATTATACCGAAAATATTGATATAAATATTATTGTGGAATTTATACCTTTTTGAGTCGGAATTACTATTCATTTGTATGACACTATTCACGTATATGGCACTATTCATGTATATGGCACTATTTACGTATATGACATTATTTACATATACGGTACTATGTACGAATACGGAGTACTATTCACGAGGTACTATTCATGAGTTACTATTCACGAGTTACTATTCATGAGTTACTATTCACGAGTTACTATTCACGGGTACTATTCACAATAAAATTGGTTTCTTTTTCTGACCAAATTATCGTTGATTTATGAATCTTACTCTTGAAATTAAATCCATGTTTTGATGTTATTGTTTTTATTATCATATATAACATTTTTATAATCTTGGTGAAGAAATTTGTCTTTGACTTGAGTGTAAAAATGGGTAGATTATTGGTATGATCATGACTATGGGTTCTCTTTGGCCGATGAGTGCAAAAGATGAATTGTGACTAGTATGATCATGACCATTGAATTACAATTGAATATTTTTAGCTTAAGTGCAAAGTGAATTGATCAACATGGTTATAATTATGGTTTATATAGATTTTGAAATGATTATATATTTCTTTGAGATATGAATATCTTTGGCTGCGGTGCAGGCAAAGATGATTCATTGTTGAATATCTTTGGCCCGTAATGCAAAGATGACCTGTTGTTGAATATCTTTGGCCTGTAGTGCAAAGATGAACTGTTGACGAATATCTTTGGCCCGTAGTGCAAAGATGAATTTATTAGTATGATTATAAACAGGAACTGTGATTTGGTATAACCATGATCTTTGATGTTTCAGGTAAAGACAGGTGATAAAAATTATTTTCGTCTTGGATGCGAAGAGGAATTTAGAATTACAATTATGATTATGAGATATTCATATAATTGTGGAAAGAGGCCATTGATTGATGTTACTGAGGATAAAACATTGTTGGTGGACTTTTAACATGGAGAAGATAATAGATTGTATTGTCTATTTGACTCTTCTAATGGATTGCTCGTTCCGCTGCAACTATGGTTGAAAAGTTTTATCATCTACCATATGTTCTAAATCTCTGATTTATTACTGATGAAGGCTATTGATAATTTAATTATCCTTTAGTCATGATATTCTTTACTGAGCTAGTTGTGCTCACCCTTTTGCTTCACAATTCCTTTCAGGTAATAAAAGTGTAGCTGCGTCGAGCGAGGGATAACAGGGGAATAGAACGGTGGTCTATAGCTGTTGAGGTTCTCCCTAAATAGGTGAGGCGAACCCAACGTTGGAAGGGTGTTTTGCCACTATCATACAAGATGTCTAATGACATACCACATCGTGTCATCATAAGATAGGGTTGTGCTCATCCACTTGCCGAGTATATTTACGAGCACTACCTATATAATCTTGGTGTTTATTTGGAGTTTAATTCCCAATTAGAGACAGTGGAGATAATGATATGTCAAGAGAAGACTCACCATTGGGAAGAATATGATTGTAATCTTCTCGTTTTTCTTTGGGGTCTATTGGGTCAACCAAGGATAATTCTGTGGCCATATGATAACTATCATAACCTATACGCATGGCCTCCCATGTACGAAGGTTTCCTTGAGCACTTCCCAAAGGTTTTAATTTCTAAAATAGTTTTTAACTGTACCTTTATGTAAGGTGTCATGCTGACGTGCTATCCAAGTTGGTGTCCAGAGTCACAGTTGGTATATATTGGTATCAAAACTCACAAAATATGTGTTGTTGTATTTTGCACGACAATTGTTGTAATAAAGTTGTAGTTATTTTCTGTACAATGTATTTGGCAACTTATAATGGGTTGGATAGAATGGACCTATTTTGGGGTTGTTACAGTTGGTATCAGAGCTTAGGGATATGATCTCTGGCGGAGATCAGGGAATAGAACTAGGAGGGGGGAGATGAGTAAATCCTTCGCTAGTATGTCCTACCTAAGCTTAATTGTTGGTCAGTCATAATATCGGGATATTATGTGATATGTTAATTTGTTCAATGAACCCTTGTTTTAAAGTTGTATTCTAGAATGATATATCATAATCTGGGGAGATGAGCAATGGAGAAATCATGATGACAGGGGAAGATGGAATCGAAATGAAAGCAAGGTATTCTCAACTCTTTGAAATACGAGTAACGTAAATTTCGAGGACGAAATTTCATAAGGAGGAGATTCAGAAGACCCGAATTTTATGAAATAAAAGTATTCAATTTTTCTAATCAAGTAAATGGTTAAATTAATAAAAGTTTAAAGTTAAGGGTGAGATATGAAATTTTTTCAAAATACGCAAGTGGTTATAAAATATTCAATTGTTTGGGAATATTCGTTTGGTCGTGGAATATTCTTTACGTAGGAGAATATTCGCATTTACTGACGGTAGCTTTGACCATTTGTGGGCCCCATAACGAATAAGCGCCGGATGAAGAAAACGATAAAAATTGAGTTTTTATAAATAACAGTAGTAGTTATTCTGAATTAACATTGTTGGAATACCCGGTGGTTAAAAAATCTGAATACGCTGGCGTGGTTGCATACAAGAAGATATACATGGTATTGCACGAAGTATTTTTTTAATTATTGATTCTTACGTAAGAAGGCACTACTCAATAATTGTTACGATAATTCTTTGTTCAATATTTTATTTTATTGATTCAATAATTCTTTGCGTTGATATTTTATATTATTGTTGTTTCAATAATTGTCACTACACAAAGATTCCATTATCGGATCAATAATTCATATTATTTGAATAATATTATTAGATAGCATTATTGGCAATGTCTAAAAAGTTCTGTCAAGGAGAGGTTTGGTCACCTAATTCCGCGCCAGTAAGGAGAAATCCTTATTGGAAAGCCCCCTCTTTCATGGGAACTGCCTGGTTGTCATAATTGTGAGTCTGTAATATTATTTATGAATAATTAATTATTGATTTATATGATAAGGAAATATTTATTTGATGCGGATATTAATGATGGATTTATTTATGTGGTTGTAAAAGAAGGAATTAATGTTGAGGTATTTTATCAGTATTTTATCGGATTGGAGGTATTAAAAGATCAAATCAGTGTTCTTACAACTTTATTGTGTGAGTTATAATTTTTAATCGTAGTTGGATCGTTGGGATTTTTGGATATGTTATACATATATAAGTTGAGTATATGTTCACAAATTTTGAACCGTTAAAAATGAACGAATGATTTGTTATGAATTTTAAGAGGTGACTGATTCGGAAATTAGGTTTATAAATGATTTTGGTGAAAAATTCTAGAAATGGGTGGGCCCCACTTTTGGTTGTTGGGGATGGTGGCTGACCAACAAATAAGCTTAGGTATGACACACTAGTGAAGGATTACTCGTCTCTCCCCTCCTAGTACTATTCCCCGATCTCTACTAGAGACCATATCCCTAAGCTACGATATTAATCGCGACCCCAAAATAGGTATATAACACCCATTCTCGAGTCGCCAAAAAATACATGGTACAGAACAACTACAACTTTATTAATACAACATAAAAACTTTGAGTTTAAATACAAATATTGTCATCTAGACAATATCCACACTCAAATAAGTCCTCATTACAATTATTAATACACTATTTTACAGAATAGTGAGGACTACTAGAACAACTTCTAGAACCATCATTCCACACCCCGACTAGTACTCGCTACATTCTCGCCTCCTGAGAAAAAAAATGGAACAACAAGGAAAAGGATGAACTCAACTAGCCCAGTAAATAACATTATGACTAAGATAATATAGAACAAATTATCGTTAGTCCTCAACAGGGAAAAATTTAATAGAATACAATAGACAACCAGTTTTAAATCAATCTTCGCAGCGGAAATAATAATTCATTAGAAGAGTTAAGTAGAGAATGCAAACTACTATCTTCTATATATTAATTTAAAAGTTCATCGTCGATATTTTATCCCTGTAACATCAATCAATATATATGTGGAATCAAATATTCATCTTTGCACTACAGGCCAAAGATATTCATCAGTTGGTCATGTTCATTTAAACACCTGTTCATCTTTGCACTACGGGCCAAAGATATTCATCAGAAATCATTCATCTTTGCACTACAGGCCAAAGATATTCAATTATATCATCATTTAGGACTGAGGATTATGAAAAATATTTTAAAGAAAATGAATCCAGTGAAACAAAAGAATAAATATTAAGGATTCGTACTTTAAACAATCCAAGTTCAAATATACTTCATAAATAACCAGTAGTGGAGTAAGATTCAAGAATGAAGATCAAAACATAGATCCAATCAAAGATAGGAATCATAACAGACAATCTTGGACACAGAAAAGAAAATTTAATTTTTTACGTAAATAGTGTAAATGATTAAGTGAATAGTCTTTAGTATACGTGAATAGTTTTAGATACACGTGAATAGTAACTCTGACACTAAAAGATAGAAATTTCACAAAAAACATCATCATGCTTCGTGAATTGTACTCGTGAATAGTAACTCGTGAATAGTAACACATGAATAGTAACCTCGACATGAAAAAGTTCCAAATTTGATAAAAAGTTCTAACCAATATTTCGGCATAATGATATTGAAGAAATAATATCTTTTTCGAATAAAATAGCATCCCTTACCTTAGAAAGAAAGAATAGTACTTGACCGAATCTGGATATAGTCTTTGAAAGAACTGCACCAGTATAACAATACTCAAAGTACTAAAATACTCACAAGAATACGCTCAATATATCGAGAGAAGAGAGAGAGAAATCAGTAGTTTTACGGTGTGATTTTTAATTCTAACCCAAGACACCTATTTATAGGAAAATGCTTAGAACACCAAAAAGCGAGAAAATTTAATATAATATTAATATATATATTATAAATTCTCACGCACACTTAGCATCTGAAATCACCACCTAATCACATGTTAAATGAGTGTAAAAAACGTTTTTTGTTAATATAATTATTTAAAACTTCCAAAAATCAATTATTCGGAACCTCGGAACTTCAATAATTCATAATAAATAGCCCTTTTATCGTAAAAATTGAATCTCATGAATTTTTATAGGAAATTCAATTCTCTACAACTTTACGTAAGAAAGTTTTTCCAAATTTCAAGCGTAAATTGACCAGAAATCCATACGAAGCGATTTTTAAATTTATAATCAAATTTCAAATCAAGAAATGGGGTCCACCGACACACAAAACATGTGTTACTCATTTAATGGAACAAAAATACTCTTTCTCCTCATATACTCATATATCCCACATTCATTATAAAAATATCACCATTATTATATTATTAAAATATAATAATAAATTATTTTATCAGAAAAGATAAAATATCATTTTTTAACAATTGTCACTTTAAAAAAATTTCTCCATCTATATCCACATAAAATCAATATTTCCCTCATCGTATAAATCAATAATTAATTATTCACAAATAATATTACAGAATCACAAGATCTTGCAACTGTGTCGTTCCGTGAAAGAGGGGCTTTCAATAAGAATTTCTCTTTCTTGGCTGCAATTAGGTGACCAAACCTCTCCTTAGACAGAACTTTCTAGACATTGCCAATAATGTTTTCTAATAATATTATTCAGATAATATGAATTATTGCTTCGATAATGGAAAATACTGTGTAGTGACAATTATTGAAACAACAGTAATATAAAAAAATCAACGCAAAGAATTATTGAATTAATAAAATAAAATACTAAAGCAAGAATTATCGTAATAATTATTGAGTATTGCCTTCTTACGTAAGAATCAATAATTGTTGCAATACTGTAATCTTCTCTTGCAATAACGCCGTACATCGTGTTTTAACCATCGGGTATTCCAACAAAAGATTAATCTGTGAATAACTACTGTAGTTATTTATAAACAACTTATACTTGTCGTTTTCTTCATCCAATCGCTTTCCGTTATGGGGCCCACAAAAGACTGCGTCGTCGTACGAATATTCCCTGACAGCAAGAATATTCCACAACCAAACGAATATTCTCCGACAACAATGAATATTTTCTAACCACCTGCTTATTTAAAATATTTGCGCATTTTACCCATAACTAACCACATTAATCAAATCAACCCTTACTATTTCAAAATAATAAATAGAGGAACTTAAATTTCATTTATTAATAATTTGGGGTCTTGCAGGGATAGTAAGGGATAGTACGGGATAGTAAGGGGTGTTATATTCTTCGTAAAATGATATTATTTCTTTAAATATCATTATACCGAAAATATTGATATGAATATTATTGTGGAATTTTTACCTTTTTGAGTCGGGATTACTATTCACGTATATGACACTATTCACGTATACGGCACTATTCATGTATATGGCACTATTTACGTATATGACATTATTTACGTATATGGTACTATGTACGAATACGGAGTACTATTCACGAGATACTATTCATGAGTTACTATTCATGAGTTACTATTCACGAGTTACTATTCATGAGTTACTATTCACGAGTTACTATTCAAGAGTTCTATTCACGAGTTACTATTCATGAGTTACTATTTACGAGTTACTATTCACAAGTTACTATTCACGGGTACTATTCACAATAAAATTGGTTTCTTTTTCTGACCAAATTATCGTTGATTTATGAATCTTACTCTTGAAATTAAATCCATGTTTTGATGTTATTGTTTTTATTATCATATATAACATTTTTATAATCTTGGTGAAGAAATTTGTCTTTGACTTGAGTGTAAAGATGGGTAGATTATTGGTATGATCATGACTATGGGTTCTCTTTGGCCGATGGTGCAAAAGATGAATTGTGACTAGTATGATCATGACCATTGAATTTACAATTGAATATTTTTAGCTTAGTGTAAAGGTGAATTGATCAACATGGTTATAATTATGGTTTATATAGATTTTGAAATGATTATATATTTCTTTGAGATATGAATATCTTTGGCTCAGAAAGCAAAAGATGATCTGTTGTTGAATATCTTTGGCCCAGTAGTGCAAAGATGACTGTTGTTGAATATCTTTGGCACTGTGAGTGCAAAAGATGAGGCTGTTGACGAATATCTTTGGCCCGTAGTGCAAAGATGAATTTATTAGTATGATTATAAGCAGAGGCTGTGATTTGGTATAACCATGATCTTTGATGTTTGAGTAAAGACAGTGATAAAAATTATCTTCGTCTTGGATGCGAAGAGAATTTAGAATTACAATTATGATTATGAGATATTCATATAATTGTGGAAAGGGCTGTTGATTGATGTTACTGAGGATAAAACATTGTTGGTGGACTTTTAACATGGAGAAGATAATAGATCGTATTGTCTATTTGACTCTTCTAATGGATTGCTTATTCATTACGCAACTATGGTTGAAAAGTTTTATCATCTACCATATGTTCTAAATCTACGATTTATTCTTGATGAAGGCTATTGATAATTTAATTATCTTTAGTCATGATATTCTTTTATCGAGCTAGTTGTGCTCACCTTTTTGCTTCACAATTCCTTTCGGTGTAATAAAAGTGTAGTAGCTGCGTCGGCGAGGATAACAAGGGAATAGAAGCGGTGGTCTATAAATTTGAGGTTCTCCCTAAATAGGTGAAGCGAACCCAACGTTGGAAGGTGTTTTGTCACTATCATACAAGATGTCTAATGACATACCACATCGTGTCATCATAAGATAGGGTTGTGCTCATCCACTCTGTCGAGTATATTTACTGAGCACTACCTATATAATCTTGGTGTTTATTTGGAGTTTAATTCCCAATTAGAGACAGTGGAGATAATGATATGTCAAGAGAAGACTCACCATTGGGAAGAATATGATATTAATCTTCTCGTTTTTCTTTGGGGTCTATTGGGTCAACCAAGGATAATTACGTGGCCATATGATAACTACCATAACCTATACGCATGGCCTCCCATATACGAAGGTTTCTTGAGCACTTCCCAAAGGTTTTAATTTCTAAAAGCAGTTTTTGAATTGTACCTTTATGTAAGGTGTCATGCCGACGTCTTTATCTAAGTTGGTGTCCAGAGTCATGATTGGTATATATTGGTATCAAAACTCACAAAATATGTGTTGTTGTATTTTGCACGACAATTCTTTGTAATAAAGTTGTAGTTGTTTTACGTACCATGTATTTGGCGACTCATAATGGGTTGGATGGAATGGACCTATTTTGGGGTTGTCACAATATATATATATATATATATATATATATATATATATATATATATATATATATATATATATATATATCCATCTTAAATCTCCACATTAAACTAAATATATATAAAGTAACTATGAATATTTTAATATATATATATGTATATATATATATATATATATATATCTAAATATTCATAAAATATTTATAAATAAATATTCATATAAATTTATCTTTAAAATTTATAAACAAATATTTATTTATAAATATTTCATCTAAAATTTATAAAATTTAGATATGAATATTTGTTATAAATATTTATATGAATATTTAGAGATAAATTTATAAATATTTATATGAATATTATTTGCATATATATATATATATATATATATATATATATATATATATTTACACACACACACATACGTACATATCATATGTGGACGGGCTGACGTGGCGAATATTGAAATTTATCCCAAAAAATATGTTGATGCACAGATTCAAACTCAAGACCTCCAGTTTGGAATATTGATCCAATGACCACCCGAGCACCTAGGCCTAGTTGTTATTATTTTGCAAGGATTATTATTATTATTATTATTATTATTATTATTATTATTATTATTATTATTATTATTATTATTATTATTATTATTATTATTATTATTATTATTATTATTATTATTATTATTATTATTATTATTATTATTATTATTATTACTGTTATTGTTGTTATTATTATTAGTATTAGTAGTAGTAATACTATTATTATTATTATTGTTATTATTATTATTATTATTATTATTATTATTATTATTATTATTATTATTATTATTATTATTATTATTATTATTAGTACTATTATTATTAGTACTATTATTATTATTATTATTATTATTGTTATTATTATTATTATTATTAGTACTACTATTATTATTTATTACTACTATTATTGTTGTTGTTGTTATTATTATTATTATTATTATTATTATTATTATTATTATTATTATTATTATTATGATTATTATTATTATTATAATTATTGTTATTATTATTATTAATGTAATATCAAGTTTTATTTTAAATTTTTTTATATTTTTTATGTAATTTAAGAATTGTTAATAAGCAATTTATATGAAACTTTTGGGTGATTTCATTTATTAGATGTATATGTGTGGTACATATATGTGTTATTTCAAGATATGTGATGAGATGTATTTAAATGGTTGGTTTAGTTTTATTTAACTATTTAAATAAAATTAAGTGAGAATTATTCTATTTTATTCATTGGGATGGTATTAAATCATGAAATTTGGAGTTAGAGAGCGAGAATTTAGAGATGCTGAATTTGTGTATTCGAGTCCGAACGGCGTCGAAATTAGTCGAGGATAGACTGTAATCACGAAAAAGTGTCACGATTGACTTTTTGGTCAAAATCGACTCGTTGACTTTTTCGAGGAAAAATCAACTACGAATTTCGAGAGATGAATTTGACTAAACGAATAGTCCTTGACGTCAAGAATGTCGACTTTAGTAGAAATCGATATATGGTTCGCAAAGTTTGGTTAGAAGGGTAAAATAGTCAAATAGCTTATTAATTGATTAAAATAATATATGTATTTTTTTTAATAGAAATCAATTTGTTGATGGACTCATGAGACTATTAAATTGGGACAAGGAGGAGTATCGTATATTACATAATAGCTAAGGTGGAAGTAATTTATTTTATTCCTTAAAATCAAAATTTTTTATTTTCTAACTCCACATTCATTTTCTCTAACTCCCACATTCTTCCTATTAATTAACTATATTATTGTAGTATTAAGTATTGTGAGTAACTAATGATTAGAGTTGGGGTTATGGGAGTTGGGGGTTATGGGAATCAAAAGACTCTAACAAAGCTATACATATATACAAACACACTTTTCTTTTAAGAAAATTCCACCAAGTGAGTAAACATGGAGAGAAATTGAGAGCCTAAGAGAGTTAGAACTAATTTTGGAGGATTACTGAGGATTTGACAAGCAAGGAGAAGGAGCATCATATTAAACCAAGAAGAAATTCATCAAAAGGTAATTCATGAACCCATTTTATTTTTATAACAAAAATGAGAAGAAAATGCATATCAAATTGGGTTTAACTAGTAATATGTGATTTTTGGGGTTTTTCGGAGCCTCGGGATCATGGTGTATATGACTCGATTAACGTATGTAATAATTTTATAAAATAGTATGTAACATGAGGTACAACCTGTCCAAATTTCATAGGAAAGGGAGTTAAATTGAGCAAGTTATGAAAATCATAAGCATGCATGTTTGTAATAAAATCTGCAAAATTTTGGAAATTCCAGAATTTTTTCTAAGTATAAAACTAGTGCTTGCACGCTTTTCTATGCAGTTGGTTTGTGGTCTTAGCATGCTAGTTTTATGAATGTTATATTTTTTGTAAAATACCTTGATGTATGAAGGTTATTGTGTCCAAGTATCATGGTCATATCATCTTTAGATTAGCGGGAATAAAATCGTAGAGTCAGTGAAAATCGTAGAGTAAACTCTGAAAATCGTAGAGTTAACTCTGAAAATCGTAGAGTCAGTGAAAATCGTAGAGTAAACTCTGAAAATCGTAGAGTCAATGAAAATCGTAGAGTAAACTCTGAAAATCGTAGAGTCAATGAAAGTCGTAGAGTAAACTCTGAAAATCGTAGAGTGCAAATAGTAGAGTGAAAATCGTAGAGTCAACACTTAAAATCCTAGAGTCAGTGAAAATAGTAGAGTGAACTCTGAAAATCGTAGAGTGCAAATAGTAGAGTGAAAATCATAGAGTGAACTCTGAAAATTATAGAGTAAAGTTTTTATTACAACTACTATGCGTTGCTAATAGTTGATGTGCATGATTATACAATTATGTAGGGCACGTGAAGTGCAGATAGCTGTAAGCTGTTAATCTGTTATTAGTAAACAACGATCAAGGCAAGTTTCTTACCCTATTTTTCATTATGAATTTATTCAACTCTTATTCAGTTGATTGTAGCGAGGGTAAGTTTGGGCTTGTGATTAATTAATCATTCGTGCAAGCTCCTTTATTGTAAAGTTCTATAACTTCAATTGTGATGCGAAACATTATTGATGATTATTCAGTTCCTATTGCAACTGCTATACTTTAAAGTTTGTATTCCCTTAATGAACTATATTCAAGCATGCTTTCTAGCTTTCGTCCCAACTAGATGTTATTGATGCAAACATAGTATAGTATTTAAACAATTCAAATCCTTTGAAGCTATTTGATGTTTACCAATCCAAATTGCTTTGGTGAGGTCCCGTATGAATACTAAGATGAAAAACCTGGATAACGGGGTAACTGATGATGGGCATATAGTCCCATTTACGCTTATGCGTTTACACTTTATACTTATACACAATGTAGGGTACGATAGGTTGATCACCTGGAGTACTTGCAGAGACCGTTTACAATCTATTTGATTGTTAAACCGTCGATGGTTTTGATGAAACAAAGTAATGTTCGTGGTATCTAACACCCCTTAGTATGTTATTGAGAATTCCGAACTCTTATCTTGATATTCCGGTTTATCTCTTGATATTTATTTCAACTATTGAGAAATATTCATACTAATGCTTCTACTTACGATGTATGTTCTCAAACTACTTTATATACTTCTTTGGGCAATTTGTGCTCATTCTTGCTTAAACTTTTCGATTAATATTGATATACTTGGCTGAGGGCTCGGGCAAGGACAAAGGAAAGTCTAAGATGAAATGATGAGAGTTATTTATGTAATAATTATATTTCCGCATATGATGTGATGTGGCGATAAACGCTAAGTTTAAGTTTCAGTTTATTAAAGGTTGTAAAGACTTGGGACTTTATTTTGAATAAGTATGTAATAGTTAATATCATTATTATTATTATTATTATTATTATTAGAGTTAGTTAGATAGATGATGATGTATGTTATATCGTGAGCACCATGTCCTGTAATCGATGTTACACGGATTTGGGGGCGTCACAGGTTGGTATCAAAGCAATAGGTTATAAACCTTAGGTGGGGAACCTTAGACTATAACCTTAGGGAAGTTAGTAGAGAAAATAAAGAGATGAACTCATGTAGAATTCTAGGGGTTGTGTCAAATCTATTTTTCTAAAACAAAAACATCTATTTTAAAATACTAACTGAGTTATTTTTCTTGTTTGAAGGATGTCAGGAGAAGAGGAGGTTAGACATATTCACATTGTCGATTGAGCGATTGGTGACAATTTGTATGTGCACGAGCCTATAAAGTTGAGGCGATGGTGACTCGGACGAGAGGAGTATCTGAAGAGGAAGAGGGCAGGAGGACTCTGAAGAAGCACCTGAGGATACTTTATTGGATGAGTTGATGGATAGGATTACGGAGTTGGACGACAAGGTCCATGAGTTGAAGGAGTTGTATCAGGGGGAGCAGCAAGCTGCAGCATTGCTTGAGGCATTGGTGCACCACCTGATAATTAGGAACGGGGATCTGGCTGACAAGTTGCGGGCATCAGACTAGAAGGTGGATAGGCTGGAGGATGAGAAAGAAGCTATTAGGACCCACTTGGGGCATACCATTAATGGGTTAGAGTCGAGGATTCTGAGTCTTCAAACTAACAAGCAAATTATTACCACATTCGGGAGAGAGAGAGAGAGGCAGTGTTTGGTGAGAAGCTAACTGGCGAGTTAGAAGGAGAGGTGAGAGATAAGAAGGTTAAGATAGACAAGATGAAATGCGATTTAAGTCAAAGACGTGGAAGGTTTCAACATAGGGTGAGTCATTTTCCAAGTGAGGAGCACCGATCTAGACGTGTTATAAGCTGAGGGCTGGTACTGGAGATAGCGGATGAGGAGCATGAGGACGCCATTAGGCAGGGCTTTTAGTTTATTATGATGAACTTTTACTACTGGCGTATAGAACGCTTATCTTTGAATAATAAGCTTGGTTACAATTTTTACCAAGTATGTTGGTTTAAAGTGATGTAAATGGCTTAATGTTATAAGACGATGAAATACCTTGGGTGTTATGTTTATAAATAAATATGTTTTTATTTAAGTATGTGATGTGATGATTAAGTCTCTTCTTATGATTGATATATTATGTAGAGTAAGTGATAAGATAATAACATTAAGTTCATTTTAAACAGATAGATGGCTAGAGGAAGGCGTCGTCAAACACCCGAGGGGTCGGTGGTATCTTTGGGGATCCAAGAATCCTATCTGACGATTTGTAGACATGTTAGTGGGGGCACTTCAAAATCGAACCCCGAATGCCAATAACTCTCCAGTGGCCCAGGTGGCACACTTCAAGGACTTCAAGAGCGCGGGACCCCCTGAGTTCAAAGGAACTACTGAACCCATCGAAGCTTAAACTTGGGTCAAGGAAATTAAAAAGGCGTTCGCTATCGCCCGAGTAGGTGATGATCAGAAAACAATCTTCGCCACTTACATGCTGAAGGGTGAAGCTAACTTCTGGTGGGAGGAAAACCAGACTAGGGCTGGAGAAGGCGTGATACCTTGGGAAGGGTTTAAGAAAATCTTTTTTGAGAACTATTTTCCGGTTAGTATGCAGAGTCGCATGGAGATGCGATTCCTAGAGCTGAAGTAAGAAGACATGACGGTACCTCAATATGCCGCAAAATTCAACGAGCTGGCGAGGTTTACGCCTCACCAGGTCGACACCGAGGAGAGAAAAACGAGGAGGTTTGAGCAGGGTCTCAAACCATGGCTATATAGTAAACTCTCGGTGTTACAAACGAAAAGCTTCGCGACTCTCCTGGAGAAAGCTATAATCACGAGAGGCGGAAGTGAGGCCACGAAATAAGGAAAAAAAGAAGAAGAATGAAGGAGGAATCATGGGAAGGAAGCAGCGGCGGTGGTGCAAAAAAGAGGAAGTGGAACAATAACAACGATGAGCATGACAACAATTTCAAATCGAGAAACTTTGGGGAAACCAGGGAAACAAAGAGAGAAACGAGAGGCATGCAAGGAGTGTGGGAGGAATCACTCAGGGAATGTCTAAAAGGAAAGAATGTCATTTCAAGCTGCTGCAGGCGGGAGGGCACATCTCTCCCAATTGCTCTGCACCAAAGAGAAATGGATGCTTCAACTGTGGAGCATTGGATCATCAGGCAAGGAATTGCCCAAAGAAGAACACAGCAGGAGGAAATGGAGGAAGGGGACCAAGCGGTGGGAATCTCACGATTAATGGACCACCAACTCAGAATCGACCAACAGCAAGGACTTTCAACATGACGGTTCAGGATGCGGTCGTATCCAGAGATGTGGTTTCAGGTATCATTCCGATCAATGATATATCTGCTTACATATTATTTGATTCGGGTGCTACTTGTTCCTTCGTATCGCATGAATTCTCCCAACGATTAAATTTACCCCAGGAAGAATTAAAATATCCTATGAACATAGAAGTTGCTAATAAGGAAATGATTCCCGTTAGCCATGTCTATAGAAATTGTGTTGTAAACATCAGGGGATATAAGTTACCCGTGGATTTAATTCCAATTCAATTAGGAGAATTTGATGTAATTCTAGGAATGGATTGGTTATTTAACCATGGAGCGATGATAGATTGCCAAAAGAAGTGTATAAACCTTAGGACTCCAGATCAGTCTAAGGTAGCATTCTATGGAAGTAGGTCGTGAGAGACACTCAAGTTGTTTGCGATGATGCAAGCAAGGAAGTTACTAAGAAGGATGTGTAGGATATTTGGCCCATATCATCGATCTGTGAAAAGAGGATAGAGATGGGACAAATACCGATGAGTGAAACAATTTCGGATGTATTTTCGGAGGAATTACGGGACTTCAAATAGGATCGGGGAGGTCGAATTCGTTATAAATTTAATCTGGGACTCGACACTTAGATTTGAAAAGCCCACTATAGAATGGCACCGGAAGAAATGAAGGAGGCGATGGTAATGCGGTTGCAAGAGTTATTGGATAGGAAGTATATTCAACCGAAAGTGTGTCTCCTTGGGGAGCACCGGTTTTATTTGTGAAAAGAAGGATGGATCGATGAGACTATATCGACTATCGAGAGTTAAACAAGGTGACGATTAAGAACAAGTATCCGTTACCTAGGATAGATGATCATTCGATCAAGCTGAAGGAGCGAAATATTTTTCCAAGATCGACTTGAGGATGGGATATCACCGATTAAAAGGTAAGGAAGGAGGATGTACCTAAGGCGGCGTTCGAGGGGACACGTTACGGTCACCTCACGAGTTCTGGTGATGTCGTTCGGGTTAACAAATGCGCCATCGGCATTTATGGACATGATGAATCGGGTATTGAGCAATACTTAGATAAATTAAGTAGTTGTGTTCATAGATGATATCTTGATCTATTCTAAGACTCGGGAAGATCATCTTTGAACATTTAAGGTTAGTGTTGAGGCGTTGAGGAAGGATAAGTTATATGCAAAATTCTCAAAGTGTGACTTACGGTTGGAGAAAGTTCAATTTCTAGGTCACGTGATCGACAAGGATGGAATTTTACGTGGATCCGGCCAAAGGTGGAAGCGGTTGAATTGGGAACAACCAAAGTCACCGAATGAAGTAAGAAGTTTCTTAGGACCCGGCGAGCTATTCTGAGACGGTTTATCCAAGATTTTTCAAAGATAAGCGGGAGCGTTGGCCGAATTTAACGAAGAAGTCGGTAAAATTTATGCGGACGGAGAAAATGTGAAGAGAGTTTTAAGGAACTCAAGAAAAGATGAGTGAAGCACCGGTGTTGTCTTTACTGACGATCTGGTGACTTCCGTGATTTTTCGATGATGTGTCACACAAAGGACTTGGGTTGTGTGCTTATGCAATATGGTAAAGTTATTATTGCGTATGCATCGCGTCAATTAAAGGATTACGAGAAGGATATCCTACCCATGATGCGGAATTGGCGGCGGTAGTAGTATTTGCCTTAAAGATATGGAGGCACTATTTATATGGTGTAAGGTGTGAAATATATACGGATCATAAAAAGTCAAGAAAGTATATTTTCACGCTTGAAGGAGTTGAATATGAGACGAAGAAGATGGTTGGAACTTATAAAGGATTACGATTGCGACATCTTGTATCATCAGGGAAAGCGAGCGTGGTAGCAGATGCGCTAGCGAGAAAGAGGCGATGGTAGGTTGGCAATCTAATGACTCAAGAGGAGTTAATTAAGGAGATGGCTAGATTGGAACTCGAGATAAAAAGTCCAAGAGAGCGGAGGGGAAATTGTTCACAATGGAGGCTCATCCGACTCTATTGGACAAAATCAAGGAAGTACAAGCGATGATGAGGAATGTGTGAAGGTGAGGACAAGAATTTCGGATGGAGAAGAGCTTAAATTCGGTATGGGGGTGATGGACTATTAAGATTTGAGAAGAGAATTTGGGTGCGGCGGTATGCAGATTAAAGAAAAAATCTTCTTGGGAAGCTCATAGCTCAAGTTACTCAATTCACCCAGGAAGCACAAAGATGTATCGGGATCTCGCCAACATTATTGGTGGCCCAATATGAAAAGAAAAAGTCGCAGAGTGCATCAAAGAATTATTTAACATGCCGGTGAAGTTAAGGCGAAACATCGAAACCGAAAGCGGGCTACTTCAACCTTTAGAAATTCCGGAATGGAAGTGGGAGCATATCACGATGGACTTCGTGGTAGGACTTCCAACTACGAGAAGGTTACGATGCGGTTTGGGTGATCGTTGATCGATTGACCAAGTCGGTAGCATTTCTTGCCAATCAAGATCGGATATACCTTGGATCGGTTGGTAAAGCTTTACATCAAAGAGATTGTTTCCGTGCACGGGTACTGTATCAATTGTGTCGGATCGCGATCCGCGGTTCACTGACAAATTTACGGAGAAGTTTTCAAGAACGCATGGGAGCCTTGAATCGAGGTTGAGCACGGCGTATCATCCTCAAGCAGATGAGAGCGAGAGAACTATTCAAGCGTTAGAGGACATGATGAGAGCATGCGTTATGGATTTCAAAGGAGTGGGATGATCACCTACCATTGGTAGAATTTGCGTACAATACTTGGTTATCATGCGAGCATCGGTATGCCACCTTATGAAGCTTTATATGGAAGGAAGTGCGAGTAACGCTATTGTCTTTGGGATGAAGTGGGAGAAACGACAATTGCTAGGGCTAATTGGTGCAACAAAGCTGCAGATGTGATCAAAATAATACGAGCGAGGCTCGTGATGGCTCAGGATCGACAGAAGAAATATGCAGATCAACATCGGCAACAGCGAGATTTCGACATCGGCACTTATGTATTTTTGAAAGTGTCACCTTGGAAAGGGAAAATGAGATTTGGGAAGAAGGGAAAACTTAGTCCTAGATTCATAGGACCCTTCGAAGTGTTGAGGCGAGTGGGTGAGGTAGCTTATGAAATAGCCTTACCTCCGGAGTTAGAACATATACACAACGTGTTCCATGTTTCTGTCCTACGATAAGCAGGATTATAAGCATGTCATAGAGTATGAACCTATTCAGTTTGAAAAGGACTTAACCTACGAAGAGGTCCCATTGCAGATAATCGATAAAAAAGAACAAGTGTTAAGAAATAAGATAATACCTTCTGTTAAAGTATTGTGGAGGAACCACAACGCCGATGAGGCTACGTGGGAACTCGAGGAGAAAATGATGAAAAATTACCTTAATCTTTTTGATTGATGTGTAATGATTCCGGGGACGGAATCCTTTTAAGGGAGGGTGAATGTAATATTCGAGTTTTATTTTTAATTTTTTATTTTTATTTTTTTTATGTAATTTAAGAATTGTTAATAAACGAATTTATATGAAACTTTTGGGTGATTTCATTTATTAGATGTATGTGTGTGGTACATATATGTGCTATTTCAAGATATGTGATGTGATGTATTTAAATGGTTGGTTTAGTTTTATTTAACTATTTAAATAAAATTAAGTAGGGAATTATTCTATTTTATTACGTGGGATGGTATTAAATCATGAAATTTGGAGTTAGTTAGGGCAGAATTTAGAGATGTGGACCGTGTATTCGAGTCCGGAACGTTGAAATTAGTCAGGATAGACTGTAATCACGAAAAAGTGTCACAGTTGACTTTTTGGTCAAAGTCAACCTATTGACTTTTTCAAGGAAAAAGTCAACCTATTAACTTTTTCAAGGAAAAAGTCAACTACAAATTTCAGAGATGAATTTGACTAAACGAATAGTCCCTTGACGTCCGGAACGTCGACTTTAGTAGGAATTGATATATGGTTCGCAAAGTTTGGTTCCAAAGGGTAAAATAGTCAAATAGCTTATTAATTGATTAAAATAATATATGTATTTTTTTTAATAGAAATCAGCTGAACTGATGGACTCATGAGACTATTAAATTGGGACAAGGGAGGGAGTATACGTATATTACATAATAGCTAAGGTGGAAGTAATTTATTTTATTCCTTAAAATCAAAATTCTTTTTATTTTTCTAACTCCCACATTCTTCCTATTAATTAACTATATTATTGTAGTATTAAGTATTGTGAGTAACTAATGATTAGAGTTGGGGGTTATGGGAGTTGGGGGTTATGGGAATCAAAAGACTCTAACAAAGCTATACATATATACAAACACACTTTTCTTTTAAGAAAATTCCACCAAGTGAGTAAACATGGAGAGAAATTGAGAGCCTAAGAGAGTTAGAACTAATTTTGGAGGATTACTGAGGATTTAACAAGCAAGGAGAAGGAGCATCATATTAAACCAAGAAGAAATTCATCAAAAGGTAATTCATGAACCCATTTTATTTTTATAACAAAAATGAGAAGAAAATGCATATCAAATTGGTAAATGATTTGTTGTGGCTTTGTGCTGCCATGTTACTATTGTTTGATGATTATAGATCATTAACAACAAAAGATATGGGTTAATCATGCATCAAATTCATAGAAAATCAAAGAATTAAGCAATGCATGCTCTACCTTTGATAAAATGTCTCTAAGGTGCTAAATTAATCAAAAAGGTAGAAGTTTGTTGAAGTTTGATGTTGTGAAATGTGAAAACATGTGAGAGTAGATGATCTGGACATTAGGAATAATTTAATTGCATGCTAGAAGCAAAATCCTGGATTTTTGTCAAATTGGGTTTAACTAGTAATCTGTGATTTTTGGGGTTTTTCGGAGCCTCGGGATCATGGTGTATATGACTCGATTAACGTATGTAATAATTTTATAAAATAGTATGTAACATGAGGTACAACCTGTCCAAATTTCATAGGAAAGGGAGTTAAATTGAGCAAGTTATGAAAATCGTAAGCATGCATGTTGGTAATAAAATCTGAGAATTTTGGAAATTCGAATTTTTCTAAGTATAAAACTAGTGCTTGCGCTTTTTTTTCTATGATTGGTTTGTGGTCTTAGCATGCTAGTTTTATGAATGTTATATTTTTGTAAAATACCTTGATGTATGAAGGTTATTGTGTCCAAGTATCATGGTCATATCATCTTTAGATTGACGGGAATAAAATCGTAGAGTCAGTGAAAATCGTAGAGTAAACTCTGAAAATCGTAGAGTCAGTGAAAATCGTAGAGTAAACTCTAAAAATCGTAGAGTCAGTGAAAATCGTAGAGTAAACTCTAAAAATCGTAGAATCGTAGAGTGAACTCTGAAAAACGTAGAGTGCAGATAGTAGAGTGAAAATCATAGAGTGAACTCTAAAAATTATAGAGTAAAGTTTATATTACAACTACTATGCGTTGCTAATAGTTGATGTGCATGATTATACAATTGTGTAGGGCACGTGAAGTGCGAGATAGTCGTAAGTCGTTAATCATTATTGGTAAACAACGATCAAGGCAAGTTTCTTACCCTATTTTTCATTATGAATTTATTCAACTCTTATTCAGTTGATTGTAGCGAGGGTAAGTTTGGGCTTGTGATTAATTAATCATTCGTGCAAGCTCCTTTATTGTAAAGTTCTATAACTTCAATTGTGATGCAAAATGTTATTGATGATTATTCAGTTCCTATTGCAACTGCTATACTTTAAAGTCCGTATTCCCTTAATGAACTATATTCAAGCATGCTTTCTAGATTTCGTCCCAGCTAGATGTTATTGATGCAAACATAGTATATTGTTTAAACAATTCAAATCCTTTGAAGCTATTTGATGTTTACCAATCCAAATTACTTTGGTGAGGTCCCGTATGAATACTAAGATGAACAACCCGGATAACGGGGTAACTGATGACGGGCATATAGTCCAATTTACGCTTATGCGTTTAAATTTTATACTTATGCACAATGTAGGGTACGATAGGCTGATCACCTGGAGTACTTGCAGAGACCGTTTACAATCTATTTGATTGTTAAACCGTCTGATGGTTTTTGATGAAACAAAGTAATGTTCAGGGTATCTAACACCCCTTAGTATGTTATTGAGAATTCCAGAACTCTTATCTTGATATTCCAGTTTATCTCTTGATATTTATTTTAACTATTGAGAAATATTCATACTAATGCTTCTACTTCTGATGTATGTTCTCAAACTACTTTATATACTTGCTGGGAAATTTGTGCTCATTCTTGATTAAACTTTTCAGTTAAGGCTGATAACGCTGAGGGCTCGGGCAAGGACAAAGGAAAGTCTAAGATGAAATGATGAGAGTTATTTATGTAATAATTATATTTCCGCATATGATGTGATGTAGCGATAAACGCTAAGTTTAAGTTTCAGTTTATTAAAGGTTGTAAAGACTTGGGACTTTATTTTGAATAAGTATGTAATAGTTATTATTATTATTATTATTATTATTAGAGTTACTTAGATAGATGATGATGTATGTTATATCGTGAGCACCATGTCCTGTAATCGATGTTACACGGATTTGGGGGCGTCGCAATTATTATTATTATTATTATTATTATTATTATTACTGTTATTATTATTATTATTATTATTACTATTATAATTATTATTATTATTATCTTAATTTAAGGCAACATTTTAATAGTCGTTGCAAAAAGTTGTATAAAATATGCAACGAAAATAAAAATTGTTGCCAATGAATGTGGTCCATATTAGGCAACGAAATATAGTATCAAAAAAACTTTCTTTGCCCACGATGAGGAGAAATCAAGTGGTTAGAAATTTTACAATGATTTTTGTTTCCAAATTTTGCAACTACTTATGAATTTCGTTGCAAAAAGTGAAAGTCTGACACAATCTGCAACGAAGGACAAGTTTCGTTGCTAAACATACACTTTTACCAACGACTTATAAAGTCGTTGCCTGAAAAATCGTTGCTAAAGCCCCATTTTTAGCAACAAAAAAACGTTCGTTGCCCACGATGACGGGAAAGCAAGTGGCCGAAAATTTTGCAACGAATTTCTAACGAAATTTTTTCCCGCCAATGAATTAGCAATGAAATTTTGCAATGACTTATGAATTTCGTTATAAAAAGTGAAAGTCTGACACAATCTACAACGAAGGACAAATTTTGTTGTTAAACATATACTTTTAGCAACGACTTATAAAGTCGTTGCCCGAAAAATCGTTGCTAAAGGCATTGGTGGAGTTTTCCTACAACAAAAATCATTGTCCTTGACTTCAAAGGAAGTTGGGACAAGTTCTTACCATTGGTGGAGTTTTCCTACAACAACAGTTATCAAGCAAGTATTGACATGGCTCCATTTGAGGCATTGTATAGAAGAAAGTGTCGTTCTCCAGTATGCTGGGATGAGGTGGGTGAAGCAACGTTGTTGGGACCGGAGTTGGTACGTATGACTACGGAAAAGATTCAAATGATCCGACAAAGTATAAAAACCTCACAAGATCGACAAAAAAGTTATGTTGATCTTCATCGAAAGGATGTGGAATTCAATATTGGAGATAATGTATTGTTACGTGTTGCTCCGTGGAAAGGAGTTACGAGATTTGGAAAGAGGGGAAAACTCAATCCTTGATTCATTAGCCCATTTTTAATCCTCGATCGAGTAGGAACTGTGGCCTATAGACTCGTCTTACCGCCAAGTATGTCTCGTGTTCATAACATTTTTCACATATCTATGTTACGTAAATATGTGAAAGACCCGAACCACATTATTGAATTAGAACCGAATGAGATAACAAAAGATTTAACGTATGAAGATGTACATGTTAAAATTTTGGATAAGAAGGATCATATTCTACGCTTCAAGGTTATACCTCAAGTCAAAGTTTTGTGGAGAAACCACGATGTTGAGGAAATGACCTGGGAGTTAGAATCTGAAATGAAGTCAAGGTATCCTCATCTCTTCAATATACCAGGTACGCACCCTAATTTTGAGGATGAAATTTTATAAGAATAGGAGGTTGTAAGATCCCCAACTTTTATGAATAAAGATTAATTTTTCTCGAAATATATTTTTGAATATTATGGTGTGGATTTGATATAATGTTATAGTTGTGGGTAATATTTACAAATTTTGCAAAGTAAGCAAGTGGTTATATAATATTCGATTGGTCGGAAAATGTTCGTTTTAACAGGGAATATTCGTACGACGGCACAATCATTGGTGGTCCACAACGAAATGGATGTCTAGAGGTTATATTGACCAATCGGGTAATTAATCGGATAAATGAGCAATTAATTGCTATTAATTCACATGCTTATAACTATTTGTTCACATGTGTGTACTATTGATTCACATGCATGTACTATTAGGGGAGGTGGTGCAAGATTTATAATACTTGCATGACTAAATTAAAAATGGAGGTATAGATGAAGGTACTATACTGTAATTATTTTTTTCACATGATTGTATTATTGATTCACATGATTGTACTATTGATTCACAAGACGTACTATTAGGGGAGGTGGTGCAAGTTTGATAATACTTACAGGACTAAATTAAAAATGAAGGAAAAGATGAAGGTATTATACTGTAATATTTCGAGCTCCAAAACGTGCAATTATCGAAACTATATTTTCCTATAAATAGAAGCACATTCTTCTTTCATTCTCACCAATTCACTAAGACTCACAAGAGCAATTATAAAGAGAGTAGCTATAGAGAGAAAGAAGAAGAGAAGTTTGCTACCTCACTATTCCAGTATCCAGTCTTCTTCAAAGGTAAGGGATATTATTTTGTTCAGTATTCATAGGAATAATATTTTCTTCCATACTCTATAGTATGTGAGTAATATTATTTCGTCTCGTATTCCTGATTATACCTTCATTTTGTTAAAGTATTCCTTCTATACTCCGTGAAATTAGTAGAATATCCTTGAAATTTGCGCTTCATCTAGTATCGTTTCACAATGATATTTTCTACACATTCTTGTTAAATTTTAAGCTTTTCATACCGGAGTACTGTCCATGAGTAGTATTCCTTTTTATGGTACTATTCACAAAGTACTATTCATGGGGTACTATTCACAAAGTACTATTCATGGGGTACTATTCACAAAGTACTATTCATGGGTACTATTCATGAGTACTATTCACAGGATACTATTCTCGAAGTACTATTCACGAGGTACTATTCACTCAAGCACTATTCACCCATGGAAATTATTCATGACAAAAATTGATTTCTTTGTTGTCCAAATCATTTTTGATACAATATTATTCTTGAATTTTACTCCACAAAGCAGTATCATGTTGACAATTTGGACATTATTGAATTCTGGATAAATTAAGTTATAAATCTTTAAAAAATTATCCTTTACTTTCTTTTAATTGAATTCTTATATCATTATCATCATCCTCATGCTTATATTGTGATAAAAGTCATATGTGGCTTACGTGCATAGATATACTATTGATTGGTATGATTATGACCAAAGATTATTCGGTATAGTCATGACCGTAATGTTACAAATGATGTGGTTAAAATCATCATTGGCCTGTAGTGCATTGATGGACAATTGTTGGTATGATTATGACCAGGGATTATTCGGTATAATCATGACCATTGATGATTACATGAATATCATTGGCCCGTAGTGCATGGATGATTCGATGATGTGGGTTATTTATTAAGCTGAGTCCCAGTGATAAAATTGATGATAAACTTTTTAAATCATAGAAGATAGTAGATATCATGCTCTACTTGACTCTTCTAATGGATTGCTTGTTCCGCTGCAGTTAAACTTGATGTTTATTATATTTTATCAATTTAACACTGTTGAAGGCTAACGATAATTTATTCTACATTTTCTTAGTCATAATATTTCTTACTGGGCTAGTTGAGCTCACCCTTTGTTTTCATTGTTCTATTCAGGAAATGAGAATATAGCTGGGACTAGTTGGGGAACGGAGTGATGGTCCAGATGTTTGCATTAGTATTCCTCACTATTCAGTGAAATAGTGTGATAATAATTGTAATGAGGACTTTATTTGAGTTTGGATACTCTCTACGAGACATTATCCGTGTTGAAACTCTCAGCTACGTTTTGTCATACTATATAAAAGAAGTTTGTATTTAAATTCTGTACCATGTATTTGGCGACTCAAGATGGGTGATGTATACCTATTTTGGGGGCGTCACAAATTAAATTTGAATAGCATGCATTCTTCTACAGATATTCCAGATGGATGAAGGTATGAATTAACCTTAGGTAATTCAAGAATGGAAGGATGCAACTGAAGGGAATGAATAAGAAATAATTCATCTATGATGTAAGTCTTTGTAACGACCCCAAAATTCATACAATATAATTCTCAACTTCTGTCGTTAATAACATATCTACCTTTTGATTTTACATCATTATTCGATGTTAAACTTTATAAAATGCGGAATAATTTAAACTTTTATGTCTTTTTACTTTAATTCCCTGAATCAAAACCTTTATCATCTACATGTCTTTGAATCAATCTTATTTTATGATTCACTTTATCACTATTATTATATAAAATTTTATATTTCAATCCGATAACCTTTACATATCAGATAACTCTAACTTTAGCTTTACAACTCAACATAAAACTATACATCATAAAATATTTAGTACATCTCATGAATCTTAATCATGGTATTAATAAATAACAACTTTAGCTAAAATATTAATCTTCGTGGATTATTTCTGATCCACGTCATTCAAGTAGCACATAGGGTTACCTTCAATCCTTAGCCTGTAAAAATGGTTATTTGCAAGGTTGAGCTCGACAACCCAGCAAAATCTAACAATTTTCATGCATCACGTATCACATAATAACATGCTCAACATATATCTCATAAATATTGGACTAACATAACATACATGTTACAGTTCATATAACAAGTATAAAGATTGAGTTCCTTACTCAATCAGCATGCTTTACTCAATCAACGTATTCATAAGTTCACTTTAACATTTCATACATTCAACATATATATAACACATCATGCTCTTTGCAATAAAGATTTAAAACAATCAAATTCACATAGCAAATATGAACTGAAAGACTTGCCTTGATCGTTGTTTACCAATAACAGTTTAACAGCTTACAAATTTCTGCACTTCATGTGCCCTACACAATTATAATCATTCACATTAACTATTAGTCACATAGCAACACATAGTTGTAATGTAAACTTTACTCTACGTCTCATAACCCTTCCTATCATAGATACACAATGTTCAATTTGATTGTGTTAACTTTCAACTTATATCTCACTGTATTTCATATTCGAAGTTCATTCAAGTGTTTAAGTCTTGCTAGGACTACTTATTGGTTTTATATTAACACAATTAAATATCTTATAATATTCATTTCATTTGATTTAAAATACTTTTTACATTCATTATCACTTATCACGGCGTTTCGACGTTTATTTGTCACACACTCAATTTGTCTCTCTTGTGTGTGCTTAGTATGCGTATACAACTTATCTAATATATCATTTATTAATTTTAAGCATCATTATACTTCATAATATTCATATTATATAACTTAGAACAACATCTTTTATCTTCAAGAGCACTACACTTTCATACGTGCATGCACGACGCCCTCCGATTGCCTCCGAAAACACAACAGTCCTAAAGATGACCATTTTGACCCATGTTTCTGACCTCAAATTGAAAACCTTAAAGCATAAAAGTTGTAGGTCTATTCGTTCTTGTTCCGTATCATCTTGAATCACCTTAATCGAAGTTCGTATGAAAACGTTATGGCCGTTTTACCAAAATAAGTCAAAAAGCATACACCGAATGTAACACATGGGGTGGCTAGCGCTACCATTTTCCACATGCCGCGCTGCTTATCTAGCAAAGGTTGGGCATTGTTCAAGACTCTGGGCAAGACGCTTGGCGCTAGGCTTCGCCCAAATTACAGTGTTTTGCGATTTTTGACCCTTTTCTCCTACAAATCTTCATAACTTGAGTTATACACATCCAAATTAGTCCGTTTTTGATTCTATGGATTCATAATTCATAGAACTACACCATACTATAATTCTAACAATTTATAAAAACATTAACCAACCTAAAATTTGACCCAAAACACATGTTCATACTCTATTTTCATGTTTTAAACACATTTAGCGAATTCGATCGCCACGACTTCGTTTCTTAACCAATTAACACGATTTAAACTACGTCATTTTCGTTTCTTCACATACTAACATAATCCAATACAAATTTATAGATTATAACACATAATAGACATACAATTTTGTACTTTCTAAAGCCAATTTTCATGAAAAAAAAACACTGTTATATAAAGTCTTCTACTACAACCCAATTTCATGCCTTTAATCATCAAATAACACTTATATATAATAAATAACAGATTATAACCCTACATACATATATATTTATCAATCCAATACAATTTTCAATAGAATTTCAAAAACAAGGGTTAACATTAAAGTAGGTTATACCTTTTCTTTGATTGTATGATGCAAAAGATGGTGACTAGGTTTAGAAATTCCCCTTCTTCCTCTTGCCAATCTCAAAAACTTAGTGTTTTTTCTCTCTTGCTTCCAAGCTCTCTCTCTCTCTCTCTCTCTAAACTCGCTATCTAGCCTTAGGCAAATACGCGTGAAAACATAAACGTATATGGCCTCACCTCCCATTCACTCTTTCAGTTAAAAAAATAAAAAGACGTCAGTTGAATAAGCCAAAGGCCACAAGACCTTGTTTGGCTAACCACACTTTTCCTCTACTAGATTATTTTTATATTATTTTTATCATATAGTCTCATGTGTCACACCTTAATTTAGTTAATTTAAATAACTTTAGTTTAGTTAATTTAAATAACTTACAGTAGTATCCATAATAATTTTTATTATAATTATACTTATAATTAATAAATAATTATATATATCTAATTTAATTAATAAATTAGACTTAAACATCATTTTATTTAATATACATATTTTCTTTAATATTAAACAACTCATTTAATTTAATTAATTAATTAAATTAAATCTTCAAAGAATAAAATTTACCTTTGCTTTTAATTTAATTATCATACACACTTAACTAAATTATTATACCACAATTTCATAAATAATTTATTTTCTCAATTAATAAATTATTTAAAATATTTATTTAATTTAATAAATATTTAAAATAAACTACAAAATTCATTTAATTTCTTCAATAGTTAACTTAACTATTAAACCTCACTTTCCCAATATATGATTATATATTTCTCTTCATACTAGATCACATATTTCAAAATATATATAACATGTATATATACATGCTCAAACTCAAAATATCTCATAATAAGAATTTTTAATTATTAAATTCCTATTTTAATAACTTATAAAAATTCGGGTTGTCACATCTTTCCCCCCTTATAAGGATTCCGTCCTCGAAATCAACGAAACCTCCTTTACTCGATTTTCACCAAATCTCTTTTCAAAAATTATCGTTGAATATCTTCAACACATTACCTTAATATAGGTTTTATATTACTATTACATTCATTACCTCAACAAATTCTAGGTTTTATTTCATAACTTTCACTTGAACTCAATTATATTTTGAGTATTATATATTCTTTAACCCATTCAATTCCTTCTCTAAGGATCGTTATCATAAACACTCGGGATATTACATTCACCCATTCTTCTAAGAATTTCGTCCTCGAAATTTTATTTATTAATCTTCATTCAATCAATCTATCAAAATAGATTTTATGTTAATCCTTTATTTATTCATTGGGTTCTACAACCAAATTCTTTCTCTAAGGATCTTTCTAAGATCATTATATTCCTCACCTCTTCCTCTTCTAAGAGTTTCACATTTCTCTTCTTTCTAGAATTTCATTTCTTTCTTGGAAATTATTATGTTTTGCTTAATTTTCTCATCCTTTCCATTTTCACGTTTCAGAATAACAATAATCTACCAAAATTGCTCAATAATTGGGAAGCGATATGAATAACAAAAATTTAAAAGATTCTAAATCATGCGGAGGGGTCACAAGACCTTGAACTACGTCCCTAGGTTATCAAGTATCTCAACTTGAACCTTTAACAGTCATAAGACTATATGGACCTTGAACTCTTCTCCGTGTTTAATAAATTGCATCACCATCGTAAACCGCCTTTAATGTAATGTTTAGCAATCACACAAACCTAAAATACTCTCTGCAAGTACTCTAGGTGATCAAATTTATCGCAATTTCTACGTCAGGCACAACGATTACATCTTAACATCGTAACGACTATATGCGTTACTTTCGGAACAATTGTCTTTGATAACATGTCCCCTTTTACAGGGTTGTTCACCTCAGTTTTTCAACATCTGAATCCGCGCCAAAATAATTTGGTTTGGCATAACTTATCAAGAAACACTTGAATTTCATGAACATCTTTCAATATTCGTCTAGCTGAATCAAATATCATAGACTTCTACAATAATTTGGACATCAATCAAAATATACATATATATATATATATATATATATATATATATTCTCATATCTTAAAGAAATCTCAAAAAATGTTTTTTATGACGTCATGATACAAAGATCGTATTTACAAATTCGTTTGAGGATTCCGTTATTTGGTGATTTTATCATACTACATCATACCATAGTGGGCTGACGATCCTTAGATCACATCCAACACTAAGTAATATTGCATTGATTACTCCATCATTTTTATCATCTCTGCACCAGGTTCCATGACACATTAATGATATAAAAATACATTTTGATATATTTCAAATCATTTTTGTCTAGTCAAGCAATTAGCATGATATATATGAATAATCAGTATTGTTTTTAAAACTCATTGGTTTCATCATTTGATCCAATGTTTTTCAAAAAATAGAAGTGCAAACATCAGCACGAAGTCAATAAATTTTGAAAGTCTAGCATAGCTAGTAGATTTAGAATATCCAGGTATCCATCAACTTCAATCTTTACTTCATTACTTCATTATTTAATCATTCTATCAATCTTCAATTTCATCAATGCTCTCTATACTATAACTATTTTCTACCCAAAATAGTTCATCAAACTTACTACACATTGGAAATCCAAGAACTTGCCACAATAATATGAGTTTAAGAACTTGTCCTAGTCAGACCATAGGCGTCTATTCGCTGAGGGGTTCAAAACATACCATATTATTATGAGTCACGAACTTACCATATGCATTAGTTTTAAGAACCACACCTAATCCTAATAATATCTAACTAATCTTAATAGTTTCTAACTATCAAAAATACACATGAGAAAAGAATCACTTTTTCACCACACATACATTGATAGCGCGACACCGACATTCCAATGATTATCAGTGTAATAAACTGAGTGCAAGCACAAAACCCTCGCACATACAAAGATTTGTACAACTCAGCCATCACATGAGTCCTCAATTGAAATCCCACCTAACTCTATCTTACTCTTAACTTGCTTTTTGCTCAATACGAATTCCTCGTATCACATTATCTATAACTCCTCGTGAGTTTATCTCGTACTATATCATAGTACATTACCTTCATAGCATCAAGCTATAATTATTCAAACATTACAAACCATCTTTCTTTTATAACTTAAACAGATCACGTCGTGATCTTATTCTATAATCATCTCCCTTAAAATTCTTTTCTTAACTCGTGATCGTTTCGATTTACGATCCTCTTTCTTTCCCTTTTTCATCATTTACGATTTCATTTATGCTTTTAATCTTACAGACTTTGTCTATTCATCATTATTCGTTATACTGGCTATTGGAGTTAGGCAACTCCCATTTCTTATCTTTATATCTCTTCAAGATTCTTCTTTGAATTCTCTTATTTATATAACATTTCTTCCTTTAATAATTTCTAACTTCATTTATATTGCTCAACATTTCATTCGAGTTTCACATTTTCATCATACGTATCCACTTTCTATACTTGGTACACATCGAGTCTCTAACAGTTTCAATATGGTACGCTGAGTGGTTTCCCACAAACAACCAACAAACTAGGTTCTGAGTTGCTAGTTCGTATATACCTCCGCTCTATGAAGGAATCGTTTAGCCTAGATACCATACAACAACTATTAAAGGGTACAATTGTACCATACTTAAATATAACTTTCTATTCTGAACTTCTTTATCATCTTCTCCTTTATTCTCTAAGGTTATAGCCTAGGGTACTCTTACCTAAGGTTTATAACCTACAGCTTTGATACCAACTGTAACGACCCCAAAATTCATACAATATAATTCTCAACTTCGGTCGTTAATAACACATCTACCTTCTGATTTTACATCATTATTTGATGTTAAACTTTATAAAATGCGGAATAATTTAAACTTTTATATCTTTTTACTTTAATTCCCTGAATCAAAACCTTTATCATCTACATGTCTTTGAATCAATCTTATTTTATGATTCACTTTATCACTATTATTATATAAAATTTTACATTTCAATCCGATAACCTTTACATATCAGATAACTCTAACTTTAGCTTTACAACTCAACATAAAACTATACATCATAAAACATTTAGTACATTTCATGAATCTTAATCATGGTATTAAGAAATAATAACTTTAGCTAAAATATTAATCTTCGTGTATTATTTCTGATCCACGTCATTCAAGTAGCACGTAGTGTTACCTTCAATCCTTAGCCAGTAAAAATGGTTATTTGCAAGGTTGAGCTCTACAGCCCAGCAAAATCTAACAGTTTTCATGCATCACGTATCACATAATAACATGCTCAACATATATCTCATAAATATTGGACTAGCATAACATACATGTTACAG
Source organism: Panax ginseng (assembly GCA_020205605.1). Lineage (NCBI taxonomy): Eukaryota > Viridiplantae > Streptophyta > Magnoliopsida > Apiales > Araliaceae > Panax > Panax ginseng. The sequence continues at coordinate 50,826,020 of CM035150.1, forward strand.
TTCATATAACAAGTATAAAGATTGAGTTCCTTACACAATCAGCATGCTTTACTCAATCAACGTAGACATAAGTTGACTTTAACATTCCATACATTTAACATATATATAACACATCATTCTCTTTGCAATAAATATTTAAAACAATCAAATTCACATAGCAAATAGGAACTGAAAGACTTGCCTTGATCGTTGTTTACCAATAACAGTTTAACAGCTTACAAATATCTGCACTTCACGTGCCCTACACAATTATATCATTCACATTAACTATTAGTCACATAGCAACGCATAGTAGTTGTAATGTAAACTTTACTCTACGTCTCATAACCCTTCCTATCATAGTTACACAATGTTCAATTTGATTGTGTTAACTTTCAACTTTTATCTCACTGTATTTCATATTCGAAGTTCATTCAAGTGTTTAAGTCTTGCTAGGACTACTTATTGGTTTTATATTAACACTATTCAATATCTTATAATATTCATTTCATTTGATTTAAAACACTTTTTACGTTATTATCACTTATCACGGTGTTTCGACGTTTATTCGTCACACGCTCAATTTGTCTCTCTTGTGTGTGCTTAGTATGAGTATACAACTTATCTAATATATCATTTATTAATTTTAAGCATCATTATAATTCATAATATTCATGTTCTATAACTTAGAACAACATCTTTTATCTTCAAGAGCACTACACTTGTATACGTGCATGCCCGACGCCCTTCGATTACCTCTGAAAACACAACAGTCCTAACGATGACCATTTTGACCCCTGTTCCCAACCTCATATTGAAAACCTTAAAGCATAAAAGTTGTAGGTCTATTCGTTCTCGTTTCGGATCATCTTGAATCACCTTAATCGGAGTTCGTATGAAAACGTTAAGATCGTTTTACCAAACCAGGTCAAAGCAAACACAATCAGCACACATGGGGCACTACGCAGACACCCTTTTCCACCAGCGCCGCCGCTTATCTAGCAAAGATCAAGCGTAGCGCCACTGAGGGCTTCACCCAGATTCTGTTGTTTTGCGATTTTTGACCCTTTTCTCCTACTAATCTTCATAACTTGAGTTATACACATCCAAATTAGTCTGTTTTCGATTCTATGGATTCGTAATTCATAGAACTACAATATACTAGAATTCTAACAATTTATAAAAACATTAACCAACCTAAAATTGGACCCAAAACACATGTTCATACTCTATTTTCATGTTTTAAACACATTTAGCGAATTTGATCGCCACGACTTCGTTTCTTAACCAATTAACACGATTTAAACTACGCCGTTTTCGTTCCTTCACATACTAACATAATCCAATAACAATTTACAGATTATAACACATATTAGACATACAATTTCTTACTTTCTAAAGCCAATTTTCATTTAAAAAAAACACTGTTATATGAAGTCTTCTACTATAACCCAATTTTATGCCTTTAATCATCAAATAACACTTATATATAATAAATAACAAATTATAACCCTACATACATATATATGTATCAATCCAATACAATTTTCAATAGAATTTCAAAAACAAGGGTTAACATTAAAGTAGGTTATACCTTTTCTTTGATTGTATGATGCAAAAGATGGTGACTAGGTTTAGAAATTCCCCTTCTTCCTCTTGCCAATCTCAAAAACTTAGTGTTTTTCTCTCTTGCTTCCAAGCTCTCTCTCTCTCTCTCTCTCTCTCTCTAAACTCTGCTATCTAGCCTTAGGCAAATACGCGTGAAAACATAAACGTATATGGCCTCACCTCCCACGGACTCTTTCAGTTAAAAAAACAAAAAGACGTCAGTTGAATAAGCCAAAGGCCACAAGGCCTTGTTTGGCTAACCACACTTTTCCTCTACTAGATTATTTTTATATTATTTTTATCATATAGTCTCATGTGTCACACCTTAATTTAGTTAATTTAAATAACTTTAGTTTAGTTAATTTAAATAACTTAAAGTAGTATCCATAATAATTTTTATTATAATTATACTTATAATTAATAAATAATTATATATATCTAATTTAATTAATAAATTAGACTTAAACATCATTTTATTTAATATACATATTTTCTTTAATATTAAACAACTCATTTAATTTAATTAATTCATTAAATTAAATCTTCAAAGAATAAAATTTACCTTTGCTTTAATTTAAATTATCATACATACGTAACTAAATTATTATACCACAATTTCATAAATAATTTATTTTTTTAATAAATAAATTATTTAAAATATTTATTTAATTCAATAAATATTTAAAATAAACTACAAAAATTCATTTAATTTCTTCAATAGTTAACTTAACTATTAAAACTCACTTTCTCAATATATGATTATATATTTCTCTTCATACTAGATCACATATTTCAAAATATATATAGCATGTATATATACATGCTCAAACTCAAAACATCTCATAATAAGAATGTTTAATTATTAAATTCCTATTTTAATAACTTATAAAAATTCGGGTTGTCACAGTCTTTCCTTGAATGCAAGTAGTAATGGTCTTTAATAAACCAAAGGAGTCATGTGAAAACTCCATATGAGCGTAAAATTCGGCCACAAGACTGGGAAAAATAGATTTATCATAGAAGGAAACCGAACATTCCCACCCAACATTTTTGAAAATATCAAACAATTTTGGAAAGCTGTGAAATGTGATGACATTTCCTGGACACAGGTTGTGTCGCATAGACCGATATTTTGACTGGGCAGAGGGAGTAGTAAGATGAGGTACATCATTGGAGAATTGCAACTCAGAATTGAGTTGAAGAGCTTTTCTTTTAGAAGAAAATAAGTTAGTCATGATAAGTATTGATGCAGGAAATAGAGGGGAAGATATTAAGCTGAAGAGAGAGGATATATAAAAATGCAACATTTTTGAAAGAGCTTATATATATAGGTAGAGGGAAGAGAGATGATGTGTGGCAGGTAATATACACTCCAAGTACTCAAGTAAGGAAGCCTTTAATAAACTGAGGTGGGAGAAAATAAAACTGGAAAAGAGTAAAAATATTTAAGTTAAACAGTAGGATAAACACTATGTAAAATCTGTCATTTAAGAAGGTAGAGTGAGTATTAAAAAAAATCCATATGTCATATGAAGAACACAGAGAACAAAGGATTTCAGTCAAACTTAAGAATGATTACCAAAGTCGGAAGGATGTATCATTTAAAACTATATTGATAAACACGACAAGAAATTATCATTTCAGAATACAGTTTTTCAAGGAGGCATGTAATTTGAAAGATTTTACATTTATAGCAAATCTTAAGAAAGAGAAGATAGCAGAAAGACAATTAATCCAGTGGACCTCAGTATCCATACAATATATAAGACAAATAAAAGTAAATTCGGTGGACATTAGTATCCACACAAGTAAGAATATACAGAGAGAAAGAGAGTTTATACCTGAGTTGGTATCAACATTATACCAATTTTAGTATGATAAGTTCTTCTTCGTACATATTTCTTAGTGAAAGCAGCAGCGAGTCCAACAAAAATGAAGAGACATATATATATATATATATATATATATATATATATATGGATACATGATAAGGAATATATATATATATATATATATATATAATTTTGAGATTAGTTAAATATATATATATATATATATATATAATTTTTATTGTGACGGAATAAATAAAGGTTAGTAAAAAATTTGGAGAACATAAAAATTGGTGAATGGTTTTAATAAAATGCAATTTTTTATTTTAAAAATGGGATTTGGTAGAAGAATTTGGGTTTGTTAAAAAAAAGAAAATAGTAGTTATTAAAACAAATGAAACAATAAAAAATGCATACGGAACATACCATAAACTTCAGGGGATCTGATGAGGTAGATGAAGATGACTTGTAAGAAGATTTCAGAGAAACCCTAACCAGAAATTTTTGAGACAGACTCGAAACTGACATATTTTAAGAAGGGTTTGATTATCAGAAGATTTAAAAGTAATCCTAAGAACATATTTGTGGTTACGACCCAAAAAATTTCTGACATGATTTAAAATAAATAGAACAAAAATGTTTGTTGATCGAAGCCCTAAAAAATCTTTTGAACCCATGAACCCTAATTCTTAAAAGTTTCAGATAGATAGAACTTAAAAATTGTGTACCCAAAAACATATTTAAAAAAATAAAATAAAACAAAGGCAATTTTGCGTATTTTATTAAGGCTGAAAATCTCTGAAAAAATATATTATTATTATTTCTTTTAAAAAAAGAAGAACACCTACGAGTGTTCAGAAAGCTTAATACAAGCAAAAAAATGACTGAAACCCTAAAAATTTTAAGACTAGAGAAACGATTTTTGGTAGAGAGTTTGAGAATCTTAGAAGAACACATGCAAGTGTTCGAAAATGGTAGAAAAAGAATTTTTAGATCTAAACAAAAATAGGCATAAATTTAACCGAAACCCTAACTGGCTTAAGACTCAAAAATGGAATGATTGAGCATACCAGAAACCAAAAAAAATTAAGTATCATGTTTGAGAGAAGATGAAGAAAGGAATATTGAAGATAGATCGACATTGGAAAAGTAGATCAGATAGAGAAAAGAGATCGGAGACGATGAGAGAAGAGAGAAAGAGAGACGCGTAAGAGAAGAGAGAGAAAGAAGAAAAACAAATGAAATTAAAAATTGCAAAAATATATATATTTTGGCTTACCAGGTAAATCCAACGGTGAGGAGATTTGCGCATATAAAGATTAACGGTTATAAATGAATCTGAGATGTGTTTCTTTTTAGACCATGATTGTAAGACCCCAATTTTTTGAATAAAGAGTTATTTTTTTCGAAATATATTTTTGAATATTATGGTGTGGATTTGATATAATGTTATAGTTGTGGGTATTATTTACAAGTTTTGCAAAGTACGCAAGTTGTTATATAATATTCGATTGGTCGGGGAATATTCGTTTTAGCAGAGAATATTCGTACAACGGCACAATCATTGGTGGACCCCAAAACGAAATTATTGTCGGATTGAGAAAACGACAAAAATACTTTATAAAAATAATGGCGAAAGTTTTACCGTTAACTGTTGAAACACCCGATGTTAAAAGTACAGTTATACGTGTGGTTTCATAGTAGCACACGGTATTGATTATTGATGTTTATGTGAGAAGTCACTCAGTTATACTCAATTATTGCTACAGTAATTGCTGCATCATATCTCTCATATTATTGATTCAATTATTGTCACAGTACCATCTGCATAATATTTATTATTATTAAATCAATAATTGAGACGACAAAGTTATTCATATTATTATTTGCAATATTGACAATGTCTAGAAGTCAATGAGAGGTTTGGTCACCTAATTGCGCGCCAATAAGGAGAAATCCTTATCGGAAAGCCCCCTCTTTCCTAGGAACGACCTGGTTGTTAAATATTGTGAGTTATAATATTAATGATGAATAAGTTGTGTTGATTAAAAATGAATTTTGATAGTTCTATTGTGTTGGGATTATTATTGTTAGTGGAAATCGACATCTATTCCGATAATAATTGATGTATAGGGGCTATATTGATAAATCGGGTAATTTATCGGATAAATGAGCAATTAATTGCTACTAATTCACATGTTTATATAACTATTTGTTCACATGTGTGTACTATTGAATCACATTATTTACTATTAGGGGAGTTGGTGCAAGATTGATAATACTTGCATGACTAAGTTAAAAATGGAGGTATATATGGAGGTACTATACTGTAATTCGTATTTTTCACATGATTATCCTATTGATTCACATGATTGAACTATTGATTCACATTATTTACAATTAGGGGAGGTGGTGTAAATTTGATAATACTTGCAGGACTAAATTAAAAATGAAAGAAAAGTTGGAGGTATTGTACTGTAATTTTTCGAGCCCCAAAACGTACAATTATCGAAACTATATTTTCCTATAAATAGAAGCTCATTCTTCCTTCATTTCTCACCAATTCACAAAAGCTTTAGAGCGATTATTATAGAGAGAAATTATAGAGAGAAAGAAGAAGAGAAGTCTGCTACCTCATTATTCCAGTATACAATTTTTTCTAAAGTAGTGAGTATTATTTCTTTCTGATCCATGAAGAGAACTTCTGTTATTCCATTCTTTATTATTCTGTTGGAATAACCTCTATATGCGGGCTACCCTATACTTGGTGAAATTCTTCTGTTGTTCCATTCTTTATCATTTTGTTGGAACATCCTCGCATGCAAGCGTTTCCACAGGACCGGGTAAAATCTTTATTATTCTCATTGGAATATCATGTCGCAGACGCTTTTACGCCGGACCTGATTTCGTCTTTATTATTCTATTGAAATATCCTGTCTGTGCATTTACGCCGGACCTGATTCCGTCTTTATTATTTTGTTGGAATATCCTGTCTGTGTGTTATACGCCGGACCTGATTCCATTATTTATTATTCTGTTGGAATAACCTGCATGTGCGGTCTATCGCATGCCTGGTGATTTCTTTTGTTAGTCCATTCCTTATTATACTCAGTTGGTTAAAGTTTTGACTTCTATACTCCATGAAATTAGTGGAATATCGTTGATATTTGCGCTTCATCCAAAGATCTTTTCATGGAAATATTCTTCCGAGCATTCTTGAATTTTACTCTACAAAGCAAAGATCATGTTGACAATTTGGACGTTATTAGTTCCTCGGATAAATTAATTCTTGAACTTGTTTTATTTAATTCTTATATCATTGTCATCATCCTCATGTTTATATTTTGTTGAAAGTCATCTCGTGGCCTATATAGTGCATAGATGGACTTGGTATGATTATGACTAGGGATTATTGATTGTAATCATGACCGTAATGTTACAAATGATGTGGAAAAAGTCCTCATTGGCCCGTAGTGCATTGATGGACGATTGTTGGCATGATCATGACCATTATTGAATACATAAATATTCTTGGCCGATGAGTGCATGGATAATTGTGGTCGTGATACTAAAGAATATCCTTGGTCAGAAAGTGCAGGGGTGATTCGATGATGTGAATTATTTATTTATTGTCGAGTCTCAATGATAAAAGTGATGAAAAACCTTCTAAATCATAAAAGATAGTAGATTTTATTCTCTACTTGACTCTTTTAATGGATTGCTTGTTCCGCCACGATTAAACTTGATGGTTGTTATATTGTATCGGTTTAACACATTGAAGGCTAACGATAATATATATCTCGCATTATCTTAGTCATAATATTTCCTACTAGGCTAGTTGAGCTCACCTTTTACTTTTTTTATTGTTCTTCTGTGAAATGAGAACGAAAGGTGTCTAGCTTGGGAAGCGGAGTGACGGACTAGATGATAGCGATTAGTAGTCCTCACTATTCAAAGTGAAATAGTGGAAAATAAATGTAATAATATTGAATTTGAGTTTGTATATTGTCTAGACGATAATATTTATATTAAAACTCACAGCTTATGTTTTGTCGTACTTTACAAGACAGTTGTATAATTAAGTTGTATTTGTATTCTGTACCATGTATTTGGCGACTCAGAATAGGTGATGTATACCTGTTTTGGGGGCGTCACAGTTGGTATCAAAGCTTAGGGATATGATCCCTGGCTAAGATGTGAGACTAGAACTAGGAGGGGAGAGACGGAGAATTCTTTCACTAGTATGACCTACCTAAGTTTATTTGGTATTTAATTGGTTGGTCAGAGTATATGGATAATATGTTGCATGTCAATTAACCCTTGTTTTGTGGCAGTATTTGAAAATGGCATCCGAGAATATTGAGAATAGCAATGGAGCACAAGAGACAGTTGAGTCTCCATAGATCAACAATCAGAATAATGTGCATCAGGAAGGCAACAATCCTCATGCAAACAACAACACTGACCAAATGATGAACGATGGAATATTCAGAGGCTTTATGCAATTCATGCAACATCAGGCGAGAGCGGCTCCTGTCCAAAATGTAGGAAGAAACATCGAAACTCTCTCGGATGATTCTACCGCTAAGCAGCTTCAAGGAATTTGGGACCAATGAGTTTATTGGAGAGCCAAAACCACTTAAGGTCAAGCATGGATAAAGTGAGATCACCAAGATATTTGATGTCTTGGGATGCTCCGAGGAGAAAAGGTTTCTTCGCCACCTTCATGTGCGTAAAGGCGGATTCATTGGTGGGAATCAGAAACGCGTACCCGACTGACGACTCAAGATGTTTTGGGAGAAGTTCCAAGAGCTATTCAATGACAAGTACTTTCCCGAAAGTATTCGTCACATGAAAGAGGTGGAGTTTATCAAGTTGGAGCAAAATAATATGACCGTGTCGCAATACGAGGCTAAATTTACGGAGTTATCCCGGTTTGCATCCCATTTGGTCGATAATGAGGAGCGAATGATGCGAATGTTTTTAAGAGGTTTGAAACTGGAGATACGTCAATATCTTATTTCTTATAAACTGTGTTTGTATTCAGATGTTGTAAATAGGGCTCAGTTATTGGAGTAGCCAGAACGAGTCAATGCAACTAAGGAAAGCGCCTAAGAAGATGAAAATACCAGTGGTAATAGTCATCAAAACGGTGACAACAACCACTTCGGTGCTAATCATGGCCAAGACAGTAAAAATGGACATTTCAAGAAAATGAGATTCAACAATGATGGAAAGACGTCAGCACCAGCAACCGTGGTTAAGGAAGGAGAACGTCCACCTATCATATGCTTCAAATGCGGAGGGGAGGGACATATCAGTCCAAACTGCGCGATGCCATCCAAAGAGTGTTATAATTGTGGAAGAGAAGGTCACGTAGCCCGATTTTGTCGTTCACCGAAGACAAGTTCAGCTAGGATAGAGGCACCAAAGGCCGTTCCAAAAAAGTCAAAGCCGGTGGTGCAAGGGAGAGCATTTGTTGTGACCTCCCAGAAAGCAAGGAACCCGAACAAAGTCATCACGGGTAAGCTTATCATAAACTCTAGTACTGAAGTCTATACCTTATTTGATACCGGTTCTACCCATTCTTTTATTTCTCCTACTTGCGCTCAACGTTTAAATTTAAATCCGGAGAAATTAGACTTTGACTTATCTGTTGAAACTACATTGGGAGAAACCTTCATTACATCCACTGTTTATAAGTCTTGTTTGGTTCAAATCGATACCCTCACATTACCTGTCGATCTTATTTCATTGAAAATACGTGCATTTGATGTGATTCTAGGGATTGATTGGTTAACTATTCATCATGCAAAAATTGATTGTTTTCGTAAGGTTGTTAGCTTTCATATTCCTAAACAACCTATTATGCGAATTCAAGCGACCAAACCATTAAAATCAATCACGGTCATCTCAAGCCATAAAGCTATTCGTTTATTGAAAAATGGATGTTAAGCTTTCTTAGCTCATGTCACGGATTTAAACAAAAATACGTCAGTTTTGAATGATATTTCTATTGTTAATAAATTTCCTGACGTATTCCCTAAAGAACTTCCCTGGCCTACCCCAGAGAGCATGAAATTGAATTTTGTATCGACCTTGAACCCTAAGACAAAACCCATTTCCAAAGCCCCATATCGAATGGCTCTATTGAACTTCGTGGAGTTAAAGAACTAATTGCAGGAATTGTTAGACATCGGTTTCATTCGCCCCAAGACGCCTCTCCTTGGGGTGCTCCTATTCTATTCGTGAAGAAGAAAGATGGGAGTATGCGACTTTTGTATTGATTATCTGGAGTTGAATCATGTCACCATCAAAATAGGTACCCATTGCCACGTATTGATGATCTGTTTGACGATTGCAAGGAGCATAATTCTTTTCAAAGATCGATCTTCGTTCTGGATATCATCAGCTGAAGGTTAAAACTGAGGATATTCCAAAAAGCGCATTCGTAACTTCGAAGACGGGCATTATGAATTCTTAGTTATGTCTTTTGGATTGACTAATGCTCCTGCTGCCTTCATGGATATGATGAACCGAGTATTCAAGGAATATTTGGATCATTTTGTGGTCGTCTTTATTGATGACATCCTCATATATTCCAAAAGTTGTGAAGATCATGAGTAACACTTGAGGCTGATAATCCAAAAGCTTCGTGAAAACAAGCTATATGCCAAGTTGAAGAAATACGAGTTCTGGCTTGAGGAAGTTGCATTCCTTGGGCACGTGATATCAAATCATGGGATATCTGTTGACCCGGAAAAGATTGAAGCAATTCAAAGCTGGGAGCAACCTAAATTAGTGACCGAGGTACGTAGCTTTCTCGGCTTAGCTGGTTATTATCGGAGATTCGTAGAAGGGTTTTCTTGAATCGCTACTCCATTAACTCAGCTGACTCGAAAAGATACAAAATTCGGTTGGAGCGTGGAATGTGAGAAGAGTTTTCAAGAACTCAAGAGGAGACTCATTTCAAGACTGCTCGACAATACCATCCTGCTCGGAAGGATTTGTCATCTATGATGATGCTTGAGGCAAAGGGTTAGGATGTGTTCTCATGCAACATGGGAAAGTCATAGCCTATGCCTCACCAAGAACTCAAAGAATATGAGAGGAATTATCCTACTCATGATCTAAAGTTGGTAGTTGTCGTTTTTGCGCTTAAAATTTGGAGGCATTACCTGTATGGGGAGAAAGTGGAGATCTATACGGATCATAAAAGCCTCAAATATTTCTTCACTCAAAAGGAACTCAACATGCAGTAACGACATTGGCTCGAACTATTGAAAGATTATGATCATACTATTCAATACCATCCTCGAAAAACGAAGCGAAGTAGCCGATGCTACCGAGTAGAAGATCATATGCGGCACGAAAGTGTAATATTGTCAAATAAAAGCCCATTTTTGTATGACTTGCAAAGGATGGAGTTACGAGATAAAGACTCTGTGGACCCATGTGATGATGGCGAAATATATGAGTAGAACCGACTTTAATCGATAAAGTTAAAGTTGCTCAAGCTTATAGACACGGAGTCGATGCGTATGAGGAAGAAAGTACAAGAAGGTGCTATGCCGTAAGCAAGAATCGATGAAGAAGGAATATTTCGAAGTCAACTCCTGACTTTGTGTTCCTAACAACCCCGATTTAAAGTATAAAATCATGATGGAGGCACAACAACACACCGCTTGCAATCCATCCCGGGAGTACCAAATGTATCGTGATCTTGACATATATTTTGGTGAAGCAATATGAAGAGAGAGATAGTAGAGTTTATCTCAAGGTGTTTAACTTGTCAACGAGTCAAGGTGGAGCATCAAGTACCAAAAGGTCCATTGCAACCACTTGAAATTCCAGAATGGAAGTGGGAACACATTACCATGAATTTCGTTACTGGTCTTCCCAAGGGTTCTCAAGGCATAGATGCAATTTGGGTCATTGTTGATAGATTGACCAAGTCTACTCATTTCCTACCTATACGAGAAACTTATACACTTGAACGTCTTACTCGTATGTACATAAACGAGATTGTAAGACTGCATGGTATGCCAGTTTCCATAGTTTCTAATCGAGACCCAAGATTCACTTCAAGATTTTGGGTTAGTTTGCAAAAAGCTATGGGCACGGATTTACGATTTAGTTTCAAGATATCATCCTCGCATTTGGAATGGCAAATCGGAGAGGACTATTCAAACTCTTGAAGATTTATTAAGACTCTGTGTCCTTGACTTCAAGGGAAGTTGGGACAATTTCTTACCATTGGTGGAGTTTTCCTACAACAACAGTTATCAAGCAAGTATTGTCATGGCTCCATTTGAGGCGTTATATGGAAGAAAGTGTCGTTCTCCAGTATGCTGGGATGAGGTGGGTGAAGCAACGTTGTTGGGACCGGAGTTGGTACGTATGACTATGGAAAAGATTCAAACGATCCGACAACGTATAAAAACCTCACAAGATTGACAAAAGAGTTATGTTGATCTTCATCGAAAGGACGTAGAATTCGATATTGGAGATCATGTGTTGTTACGTGTTGCTCCATGGAAAGGAGTTACGAGATTTGGAAAGAGAGGAAAGCTCAACCCTCGATTCATTGGCCCATTTTTAATTCTCGATCGAGTAGGAACTGTGGCGTATAGACTCGCTTTACCGCCAAGTATGTCTCGTGTTCATAACGTATTTCATATATCCATGTTACGTAAATATGTGAAAGACCCGAACCACATTATTGAGTTAGAACCTAACGAAATAGAGGAAGATTTAACGTATGAAGAGGTTCCTGTTAAAATCTTGGATAAGAAGGAACATATTCTATGCTCCAAGGTTATACCTCAAGTCAAAGTTTTGTGGAGAAACCACGATGTTGAGGAAATGACCTGGGAGTTAGAATCTGAAATGAAATCAAAGTATCCTCACCTCTTCGACATACCAGGTACGCACCCTAATTTCGAGGATGAAATTTCATAAGAAGGGGAGGTTGTAAGACCCCAACTTTTTGAATAAAGAGTTATTTTTCTCAAAATATATTTTTGAATATTATGGTGTGGATTTGATATAATGTTATAGTTGTGGGTATTATTTACAAGTTTTGCAAAGTACGCAAGTTGTTATATAATATTCGATTGGTCGGGGAATATTCGTTTTAGCGAGGAATATTCGCATAACCAAGACACAATCATTGGTGGACCCTATAACGGAATTATCATTCGGATTAAGAAAACGACAAAAATACTTTATGAAAATAACGGCGGAAGTTTTATCGTTAATCGTTGAAAACACCGGTGTTAAAAAAATGCGATTATCTGCATGCGTGGTCGCATATAGTAAGCACACCTGTATTGATTATTGATGCTTATGTGAGAAGGCACTCGGTTATACTCAATTATTGCTATGAAGAATTGTTGCATCATATCTCTCATATTATTGATTCAATTATTGTCACGATTACCATCGTGCATAATATTTATTATTATTAAATCAATAATTGAGACGACAAAGTTATTCATATTATTATTTGCAATATTGACAATGTCTAGAAGTTCATCGAGGAGAGGTTTGGTCACCTAATTACGCCATAATAAGGAGAAATCCTTATCTGAAAGCCCCTCTTTCCTGGGAACGACTTGGTTGTTAAATATTGTGAGTTATAATATTAATTATGAATAAGTTGTGTTGATTAAAAATGAATTTTGATAGTTCCATTGTGTTGGGATTATTAGTGTTAGTGAAAATCGACATCTATTCCGATAATAATTGATGTATGGGGGTTATATTGATAAATCGGGTAATTTATCGGATAAATGAGAAATTAATTGCTACTAATTCACATGCTTATATAACTATTTGTTCACATGTGTGTACTATTGAATCACATTATTTACTATTAGGGGAGTTGGTGCAAGATTGATAATACTTGCATGACTAAGTTAAAAATGGAGGTATAGATGGAGGTACTATACTGTAATTCGTATTTTTCGCATGATTATACTATTGATTCACATGATTGAACTATTGATTCACATTATTTACAATTAGGGGAGGTGGTGCAAGTTTGATAATACTTGCAGGACTAAATTAAAAATGAAAGAAAAGTTGGAGGTATTGTACTGTAATTTTTCGAGCCCCAAAACGTGCAATTATCGAAACTATATTTTTCTATAAATAGAAGCTCATTCTTCCTTCATTTCTCACCAATTCACAAAAGCTTTAGAGCGATTATTATAGAGAGAAATTATAGAGAGAAAGAAGAAGAGAAATCTGCTACCTCACTATTTAAGTATACAGTTTTTTCTAAGGTAGGGAGTATTATTTCTTTCTGATTCATGAAGAGAACTTCTGTTATTCCATTCTTTATTATTCTGTTGGAATAACCTGTATACGCGGGCTACCCTATACTTAGTGAAATTCTTCTATTGTTCCATTCTTTATCATTCTGTTGGAACATCGTCATCAGGCGTTTCTACTGGGATTCGGTTAAAATCTTTATTATTCTGTTGGAATATCCTGTCTGTGCGTTTTACGCCGGACCTGATTCCGTCTTTATTATTCTGTTGGAATATCCTGTCTGTGCGTTTTACGCCGAACCTGATTCCGTTATTTATTATTCTGTTGGAATAACCTGCATGTGCGGTCTATCGCATGCTTAGTGATTTCTTTTGTTATTCCATTCCTTATTATACTCAGTTGGTTAAAGTTTTGACTTCTATACTCCATGAAATTAGTGGAATATCCTTGATATTTGTGCTTCATCAAAGATCTTTTCATGGAAATATTCTTCCGAGCATTCTTGAATTTTACTCTACAAAGCGAAAGATCATGTTGACAATTTGGACGTTATTAGTTCCGGATAAATTAATTCTTGAACTTGTTTTAATGAATTCTTATATCATTGTCATCATCCTCATGTTTATATTTTGTTGAAAGTCATACGTGGCCTATAATGCATAGATGGACTTGGTATGATTATGACTGAGGATTATTGATTGTAATCATGACCGTAATGTTACAAATGATGTGGAAAAAGTCCTCATTGGCCCGTAGTGCATTGATGGATGATTGTTGGCATGATCATGACCATTATTGAATACATAAATATTCTTGGCCAAGAAGTGCATGGATAATTGTGGTCGTGATACTAAAGAATATCCTGGTCAGTAGTGCGAGTGGGTGATTCGATGATGTGAATTATTTATTGCCGAGTCCCAAATGATAAAAGTGATGAAAAACCTTCTAAATCATAAAAGATAGTAGATTTTATTCTCTACTTGACTCTTTTAATGGATTGCTTGTTCCGCTTACTGCTTAAACTTGATGGTTGTTATATTGTATCGTTTAACATCGTTGAAGGCTAACGATAATATATTCTCGCATTATCTTAGTCATAATATTTCCTCTTTGGGTTAGTTGAGCTCACCCTTTTACTTTTATTATTCTCTTGTGAAATGAGAACGTAGCGAGGGACTAGTCTGGGAACGGAGTGACGAACCGATGATGATAGCATTAGTAGTCCTCACTATTCAAAGGAAATAGTGGAAAATAAATGTAATAATATTGAATTTGAGTTTGTATATTGTCTGCAGGCGACAATATTTGTATTAAAACTCATGACTTATGTTTTGTCGTACTTTACAAGATAGTTGTATAATTAAGTTGTATTTGTATTCTGTACCATATTTTTGACGACTCAGAATAGGTGATGTATACCTATTTTGGGGCGTCACAATGATCCAATGGCTGAGAACAATGGTTAGTGTTGATCCAACGATTCTGATGCATAATCCGTGTGCTTCATGATGGTGGAGTCTGATTGGTTTGATGAAAAAGACGCTGATTGGTCAATTTTGACCCTTGAATATACATAAAGATTGATGGTGTGGATTTAATCCTTGAAAATATATATAAATATGGAATATACCTTACTTTAATAAATAAAAATATTTATATTTATAACTTAGTTTAGTAAAAATCATTAAAATAATTATATATATATATATATATATCTAGTTTAATACATACAATTTAGACAGAGAAAAAAACTGGTTAAGCAAAAGAATAAAAAATATATGTATATTAACAAAAATATATATATTAATTTAATAAGAATTTATCAAAAATACTATATATATATATATATATATATAAATTATTCAATTGAAATTTGTTTAAACAAAGCAAAAAATAAAAATAAAACAATTAAGAAGAAATATCTAGCATTCCCAACACAATTCTTAATTTGCAGAATCCTTCCGAACTTAGTGGTTTAGTAAATATATCAGCTATATTTAATTCAGTGTCAATATGTTCTAGCTTAATACTTCCGTTATTAACATGATCTCGTAAAAAATGATGCCTAATGTTTATATGTTTTGACCTAGCATTTAAGACTGTATTTTTGCTGAGATTTATAGTACTAGTATTATCACATAAAATTAAAACACAGTCAAAATTCAATTTATAATCAGCAAGGGTCTGTTTCATCTATAGTATTTGAGCACAACATCGTGCAGCTGCAACATTTTCTGCTTCGGTGGTTGAAATAGATACCGAGTTCTGTTTCTTAGAAAACCAAGCATCCCCCTAGGAATTGGCAGGTACTACTGGTAATTTTTCGATCAACATGATGACCTGCATAGTCAGAGTCTGAAAAACATACTAGATTAAATGGTTGATCCTTAGGATACCATAGACCCAATTCAGTGGTTCCTTTAAGATATCGAAAATTCCTTTTCACTGCGGTCAGGTGAGATTATTTAGGATCAACTTGAAACCTGGAACATTTACAAACACTAAACATGATGTCAGGTCTACTAGCAGTTATATATAATAGACTTCCGATCATTCCTCTATATTTCTTTGAGTCAACAGATTTTCCATTTTCGTTAGTAATTAATTTATCCGTTGTTGACATAGGAGTGTTAAGAGGTTTTGCTGATTCTAAGCCAAATTTCTTGATCATTTCTTTACAGTATTTAGACTGAGATATATGAATACCTTTTTCTCCTTGTTTGATTTGCAGTCCGAGGAAGAAGCTTAATTCCCCCATTATACTAATTTCAAATTCTTTACTCATACATTCAGAAAAATCATTGCACATAGTAATGTCAGTAGAACCAAGAATAATATCATCAACATATATTTGAATTACCAAAATTTCATCATTTTTATTTTTAGTAAATAAGGTAGTATCAACAGTTCCTCGTTTAAAGCCATTTTTCAACAAAAATTTACTCAACCTTTCATACCAAGCTCTAGGAGCCTGTTTTAAACCATATAGAGCTTTATGTAATTTAATAACATATTCAGGATGACTAAAATCTTCAAATCCGGGAGTTTGATTAACATAAACTTCCTCTTCTATAACACCATTTAAGAATGCAGATTTCACATCCATTTGAAATAGTTTGAAATTCTTATGACATACAAATGCTAATAACATACGAATATATTCAATTCTAGCAACATGAGCATATGTTTCATCATAGTCAATTCCTTCCATTTGATTATATCCTTGTGCAACTAATCTTGCTTTATTACGAATAACAGTTCCATTTTCATCAAGTTTATTACGAAATACCCATCGAGTTCCAATGATTGAAACATTCTCGGGTTGTGGGACTAATTCTCATACTTTGTTTCTAGTGAATTTTTCAAGTTCGTCTTGCAAAGCCATTATCCAGTCTGCATCTAGTAAGGCATCTTTTATCAATTTAGGTTAAATATGAGACAAGAAAGACAAATGACCAGCTAGATTATGTGATTGTGATCTAGTGATAACTCCTTTTTCAATATTACCAATAACATTTTCTATAGGATGATTTTTAATAACATGAGACTCTTTGGGAAAATCATTCAACTGAGGGTTTGGACTTTCAAGGGGATTCTCAACAATAGGTGGAGATGTATTATCTAGTTTTAGTTCTTCCATATTTCTGAGAATATCTTCAATGACAAGATCATTATCAGTCAGTTCTTTATATTTTGGAGGAGGCTGAGTTTCATCAAAAGTTACATTCATTGATTCTTCAACAATTAGACTTCTTTTGTTGAAAACTTTGTATGCTTTACTATTAAAAGAGTATCCAAGAAATATTCCTTCATCAGATTTAGGATCAAATTTCAATAAGTGTCCTTTGGTGTTTAGAATAAACATTTGCTCCCAAAAACACGAAAATAGTTTATTTTTGGAGTTCTTTTATAGTAGAGCTCATATGGAGTTTTGAGCAAAACGGGTCTTAATAAAACTATGTTTAATATGTAACATGATGTTGCCACTGCTTCAGCCCAGAAATACTTTGGAAGACGGTATTCATTTAACATGGTATTAGCCAATTCTTGTAAAGAATAATTTTTCCTTTCAACTACACCATTTGACTGAGGTGTATAAGGAGAAGAGAAGTTATGACTTATACCGTTCTCATCACAGAACATAATGAAGTCAGAATTGTCAAATTCTTTTTCGTGATCAGATCGAATATAAACAATAGAGCTTCCATGTTGATTTTGAATCTTTTTACACAAAGTAGAAAAAGAATTAATGGCCTCATTTTTAAATTTTAGAAAATCAACCCATGTAAATCGTGAATAATCATCAACCAAAACTAGAATGTATACAGCACCACCCATGCTGTGTTTAGGGATTGGTCCAACAAGATCCATGTGTAATAATTCTAAGGGTCGAGAGGTTGACACAGTAAACTTAGGTTTATGTGATGCATGAATTTGTTTTCCTAATTCGCAAGCTTCACAGATATGGTCTTTAAAAAAATTTAATTTAAGAAGACCATGGACATGATCTTTAGAGGAAATGTTATTTATGAGTTTTATATTGATGTGTCCTAGTCTGCGATGCCATAGCCAAGGATCCTCATTTGCAGATACAAGACAGATGTTATCTAAATGAGAGTATGCATCTAAGTCACAGGTATACACGTTTTGATATCTAGGACAAACAAAGATCAATTTACCAGTTTGATCAAAAATAGAGCAGTTATGTGTACTAAAGGATGTTTTAAAACCACTATCACATAGTTGACTAATAGATAGACGATTATACCTCAGTCCAGTGACTAACTGAACATTGAAAATGGTTATGTGTTTATTACTAACACATTCAACTCCAATTATTTTACCTTTATTGTTATCACCGAAATACCTCACCAAAGTCTGTAGCTTGTAGATTTCTTAATTTTGATTTATCTCCAGTCATATGTCTAGAGCATCCACTATCAAGAAACCATTTGCTTTTATTCATATCAACTGCAAAACATACCTGCAATAAGTGTACTAATTTTACAATTTGGTACCCTTTAAATTGAAGGGTCCTTAGAGTAAGTTTTCCATTTTGTATAAGGAGCATTTGAAGTTTCCTTTACAAAACTTGGCATAGGATAATCAATCTTAGTAGAAAGAAGCATTCTATGAGTAACTGGATTGTGAGAAGTATGATAAGGCTATTTGTGAAATTCACTTCTTGTGATGCTTGGTGCAATATATGTTCCTTTGGGAACCCAAATCATTTTTCCTTTATAATTTCCATTTCTAGCTTTGCACATAAAAAGAGTGACCATTTCTGTTATAATAAGAACATTTTGTGAAGGGAGATATATGACTTTCATTTTCTTTAATTTTAACGTGATACAATCCTTTATCTTTTAATTCACTTGTTTCACCTGTATATCCTAAACCTTCTTTATTAAAGCTACATTTTTGTTGATTTAACATGACATCAAGATTTTCCTTTCCTTTTGTAAATTTATAAATTATATTATTTAAATCTTCACGTTCTTTGGTTAACTTTTCAATTATGCAATTATGGTTTTCTATTTCTGACTTTAAACTTGAATTTTCATTTTTAATTTCTTCAATTACAGCTTGATCTTGTACTTGATTATCTTCATTGATTACAGCAAGTGTTGAATTTTCAATTTCAAGATTTTCAATTGAGATAATAAGTGAGGAATTTTCTATTTCAAAATTTTTATTAATTTTCTTAAGTTGTTCTAATTCTTCTTTATTTTCTAAGTTTATTTCATTTAAACTTTCGTTAGTGATAATTAAATTAGCATTTTCAATTTCAAGACTTATATTTATTTTTCTTAATCTTTCTAATTCTTCTTTTAACAGTTCATTACTTCCATATAAATGACTATAAGCTTCTTGTAATTCATAGTGTTCTTCATTTATATTTTCTAGTGTGTATGAAGAAAATGAAGTGCTAGGCAGTTGGTCTTCAGAATTTACCTCAGATCTTGGTGATGAGTCATTATCTGCCATTAAGCAGAGATATGCAATTTCTTCGATTTGCTCAGCAGTTTCTTCCTCGTCACTTAGATCTCATCCTTCTTCAGCTACAAGAACTTTGTTGTTGACTAGTTTTGGACAGTCCTTCTTGAAATGTCCAGGCTGCTTACATTCGAAACATGTGTTTGAATTTTCATTTGGATTGGTACTTTTGAAGTTGTTGTTACTTGCTTTGAAATTTCCTCCTTGCGTCTTTGGTTTGAAAAATTGTTTGCCTTTGAAGTTGTTGTTTGTTTTCATGAAGCCTTTGCCATATTTTCTTGCTTTGCTTTGAATTACTCTTTTGAGTTGTCTGGACAGTAGAGCAACTTCATTGTTGTCTAGACTGAGAAGTTCTTCATTTAATTCTTCATCGTCACTTTCTTGATCCACAAAAAGAGCTTTGAAGGCGATTCCTTTCTTTTTGAGATATGTATCTGATCCAGCTTTTTCAATGAACATATCAACCAGTAGCATTGTAGGCCATGGATCTACTCTTAAGTATGCATGTATATACTCAACAAACAAGTTAAAGAGCACCCCTTTGATACCAATTGAAAGGTCAATAATAATCTAGAAGGGGGGTTGAATAGATTATTACCAGTTAAAAATTATGTTTAAGCCTTTTCAAATTTTTAGTTATTAATTAGCCATTTTAGCAATTAGCATGCAAGATAATAAAAATTCAATCACAATGCACAGAGATTTATCTGGTTCACAGCATACACCCCTTGGTATGTTGCTACGTCCAGTCTCTAGTCCCTACTTGGAACTTGAGATCCTATTACTATCAGTAATAAAAACTCCTTCAACAGGCGGAGAAGCCTTTACAAAGTTTTATAGACAAACTTCCAACTATTCAAC
This sequence comes from Panax ginseng, assembly GCA_020205605.1. Taxonomy (NCBI): domain Eukaryota; kingdom Viridiplantae; phylum Streptophyta; class Magnoliopsida; order Apiales; family Araliaceae; genus Panax; species Panax ginseng. The sequence continues at coordinate 50,846,572 of CM035150.1, forward strand.
TATTCTATCTTGGACAGTAAGCTCCCTGCTCCTTCCTCAAGTTTAGTTGTACCACCTTTTGAGTTTAGTTCTATTCTATGATCTGGTCTTGAAACAACAGTCTCTTCCTCACCTCACAAGTACACTAGAGACTCAACTTTCTGCTGGCCTCTCTAAGACTCTGGTCTTGGTCGAAGAAATACTTGTCTTTCTCATAGGTACATAAAATAAATTAACTCTAATCCTTTCTCTGTTTTACAAATAAGTTTACAACAAAACGCTTCTTCAAAAAAGCCTCTAAGAGTTAAGTACAGATTAATGCTTCTCAATTAAGCAGATATAAATTTGGACAAAGTATATTAGTACAAAAGTACAAGGACTTTTATATTCAACAATAAGCCTCTTTAAAACATATAGAACTTTTGTTTAGATCCACTGATGCTTCTGATTAAGCAAATATATGATATTTAAGCACTTTATAAAGAATTAACAATTCTATAAAATAAAGAGTGTTTTTCTATGGATAATATGGAATTGTTCTTTAGTTAATATTTACCAAGTATTATATGAATTGTTTTTATGAATCAATACTTGTATAAAAGAATAAATCAAATCAAGTATAATATTTAAATCAGTTAAGCACAAACTGATATAACAAATATTACTTGTTTAACTCAAATAATATATAAGAATATTTTATCTATTATGTGAACTTTTATAGATAATGTCACTTAGTACTATAAGGAATTTTACTGTTTGAATTCCTCTTGGTAGAGGTGTATCTCCGTAGCCTTGCGTCGTCTAAGTATGACAAAATTTATAATTTTCACAATTGATATTTATATAAATATTTTTAATAGACCACTACGATTCTCAAATCCGGTTCAGATGACTACTCTTTTTGGAGCATTATCTTAGTGTTGTTTTGAGCTATCAAGTGTCGTGTCTATTTTTGGATATTTATATAAATAATGTCGATAAAAGGTTACTGAAGACTATAAGGAATTGTACGATTCGAATTCCTCTCCGTAGTCTTGCGGCGCCCAAGTATCCTTTTATTTGACAAATAGATGAAATATGGATATATAAAATTGTGCAGAACAATGTGTATTTATATATCTATAGATATAATGCAAGTAAGAAATAATTCAACAAAAATTAAACTTATCTCAATACTTGGACCAATTTTTCTCTTCAAATATAATCAAAAGTTTTGTAAGAAGAGATATGAAGCTTAGAGATAATGTAGGCAAGGAGAGTATGATTTTCTTTTCACTAAATTGGTAAAAACCAACTGAATGAAATACTCCATATTTATAGAATTTTTAGAAGTTGGGGCAAAACTGTAATATTTTGAAATCTGATATTAGTACACGGTTTATATGAAGAACGTTTGAATTTTAACGGACCAGATTTTTACGCGTGAGAGATTAGAAATTTGCTCGGGGCTTTTTCAAAGTGCTGCATTTATTGTTCAATTTTTGACCGAAAAGAAAATTTCCAGCAGCATACTCACGCGGTTTTGATGTCCCATTAATTAAGGTATTGTTCGGGAGTGTTTTACCGACCATCATGTTAGTTGGAGACCCGAGCTAGAACTGATGAGATCGGGCTTATAGGGACGAAGGCCTACAGGATGTTGGGGATGGTCGGGTTTGGATACCCGAGCCCATTAGGCCAGAATCTGGTTGTGATCGAGGGGGAGGTTTGGCCTGCATTCAAGGCCCTCGGGCCGAAGCCCGGAATGGTGTTTAGGATGTCTGATGGGTTGGGCCTGTACAGTTAGGCAACCCATATGCAGAATTGGGAGTGATAAGGGGTTTACGTGGTTAAGGGTTCTAACCCTAGCCATTTTCTAATAAGGAAACTCCAAAGGTAGTATTGGAAAGGGATTCTACTTGCACCTTTTAAGGAGATTGTGCTGGACCCAAATATGGTAACTGCCATATTTAAGAGTCCTATACCGACTCGGAGAGGGACTCTTGGGAGATGAGAATGGTTATAAATACAAGGCTTCACTACAATTAACAGGTAATACATCTTTGAGCACTAAACACTTAAGCCTCCATTGTTAAACCTTGTAAACTACCAGACTTATTCTCACACCCTGAGTTATCCCCCCATGACAAGCCGTCAAGCTTCTCGTGGTGATCCGTTATTCATGTTGTGTTTCAATGCATTGATTCTGTGATTGACGCCAGTATTTAAACTTCATGCTAACAGTATCATGCTAACATATCATACATATGCTTTAGTGTATGTGTATGTGTATGTTATATTTTATATATATTATTAAGTACATGCATGCATTTTAGATACAACACAAGTCTCGCTAACATACTATATATAATAAATGCATTTGATATATATATATACGGTTTTTATAAATCATTTTTGATTTAATACACAGTATATATAATTTTTGACATACATGTTTATGACATATATATACTGATATTAGTAATATATATATATTTTGTTTTATACATAAGTATTTTATATGAAGTACATAAAGAAACATTTTGCCCAACTTTAGTTTGAAAAAGAAATAGGGTTTCCTTGCCTTGAATATTATATGAATTAATTTATTTAACACTTGACATATAATTTATCAAGGTCAATAAAAATTAATTCAAGTAAAAACAGAAAATAGTTAAAATGAAATAATATGGAAAAATAATTAAATAATTACATATTTAATTAAAACATAATTGTTATCATCAAAATAAAATATATACCTATCATTTGTCTTTAAAATTTTGTAAAGGCTTCTCCGTCTGTTGAAGGAGTATTTATTACTGATACTAATAGGATCTCAAATCCTGGAGAGGAGCTTGAGACTGGACGTAGCAGCATACCCGGGATGTATGTTGTGAACCAGACAAATTAATCTTTGTGTGAGTGACTTTTTACTGTCTTGCATATTAATTTCTAACACTGCAAATTAATTATACAAAAAATCAAAAAGGCCTAAGATAATTTTTAAATCTGTAATAATCTATTCAACCCCCCTTCTAGATTATTATTGGACTTTCATCATACTTAAATCAATCCCAACATTATTAAAGGTTTCGGTCAAATCCCTAGAAGCTCCTGAAATATATTTGTGTGTTTGAATTTGTCAAAATTTACTAGGGGACATAAATTTATGATTGTTATTCAGTTCAAGGGTAGACACAAACCAATTATATTTACTCTTATTATGCACAACATAAAATTTTGTTTTTCATTCAGTTCTATCAGTAGTCTCTCTCTTACTCTTTCCCTTATTATTATTATATTCATCATGAGTAACAACCTCATTTTTCTTAACAACCATATATCCAGCTTTACGACACTGACACATTCGAGAACAAAAATCTTCAGAATTCACGTATTTTATGCTAGTTTTTATTATTACTTTAAATCAACATGTTTCACATATTTTCTATATGAAAATTTAGTATCTTCCAACGTATCAAAAAATTGACCAACATAAGGAATTATATCATCAACTAGACTTGTTACATCATTATTATCATTCAATTTTTCACCAGTACTTGAAATTGAATGAAATGATTCCTTTACAAACAAATTCATGCCAAAACAAATACATCACTTGTAAAAATTAAATTACAGAATACCAAATTTGACTGATGTTCGTCTCCTGGTATGCTTGCTAGTTGGCTATACTCTCTCAATCGTATGAACATGTGAGAAAGGAAGAAAGAAAAGCGATTTGGTATGCTCAGTACTTGTTTTGCTCTATCAAGTTGATTGAAGCTTTTACGAGAAAAGAGGGATCATTTAGGTTAACCAAATTTATCTTAGCGTCCGCACTTTAGTTTTATAGATGAGTAAAATAAACCTTTTTACAGTTCACACTTTAGTTATGCGGATGTGACCTAAAACAAAAAAAGTTTGATTTAAAACTATCAATCTTCCATTCCGTCGTTTTTGCATATTTTTGTTGTAAAATCATGTTATCTTGGATTATTAGAAACATGCATGACTAAACAAATGGAATCTAGCAATGGGGTGATGCGGTTTATGCTAGTATGAAGCATAGGAGACAACATACTTGCGGGATATATATTCCATTTGTTTAGCCATGCATGTTTTTCATCATCCCAGATTGCATAAATCAGTAAAACCAAGAATATGTAAGAATAAATAAAAATTTTGATAACTTTAAGTCGAACTCTTTTAGTTCAAGATCGCCACAGTCAAAATGAGATATAGAAAGTAGTACTTGACTGTTTTGTAATATACTCATGATCCGTAGTTTAGTTGTGCGGACTGGTGATTTATCAAAAATGGCACCTTTTGAATTTTTATCATTTATATAATCAACGTCCGCAGTTTAGTTATGCGGACGGATGATACGACCTAAAACAACGTCATGTTAATGATATTAATAATTGGCATACCTAGTGTCTGCAAAAAATAAACTGTGGATGGAAGAGGGGTATTTTGGACGATCTTATTATCCACAATATTAAACTGCGGGCACCCACATATTAAACTTGAGATATGATTTTCTAATACAATTCGATCAGCGGATGGACGGTTGAGATATGTTGTAAGGATAACATTATCCTTATAACGTTAGTTATGGATTAGTCTCATATATATATATATATATATATATATATATATATATATATATATATATATATATATATATATCTTAAAGTTTCATTTTATATCAATTTCACTGAAGTTCACCCTTTATTTGACGGACGACGATGACGGTTGTCATACAATCCGTGTCTATACTTTTAACGATTGAGAAACATATAGCGTCGCTAAAAGTATAGACGATTTTTATATGATCAACCATCATCGTGTCCGCTGCTAAAGGGGGGTGAACTCAGTGAGTTGGATAAGGGTGAGCTTAAGATCCAGATTATATATATATATATATATATATATATATATATATATATATATATATATATATATCATTTAAATTATAAATTTTAAGAGAATTTGAAAATAATGAATGTCACTAATATTACATTTGAATACCATCTAAAATTCTTAAATTTATAAATGGAATTTCAAAAATGTTACTTGCAATTTAGAAGAAAGGAGATTTGTTATGATTTTTATATATTTTCTAAGCTAGATGAAATCTAGTTTAGGTTAAGGTGATCTCTTTAGCCATTAATGTAGTTATAGCATTCAATTTCATCTAACCAAACAAATTCTTTCCAAGAGTTTCTCTCCAGGATTGTTAAATAGCTCAGCAATCATAGACCCCATAAAGATCTCTCAAGTACATCTTTCACGCTTTAAAAAAAAATCAAAATAGAGAGATGATCGATAATTTTCAATTGTACTTACAATAGAGGTTGTAAAGAACATGCAAAAGATTAAAAAAACTAGATGGTCTAATATGAGAACTAAGTTGTAAATATGTCGACAGTCACAGTAACTAGCTTAACTGGTTTGCTATTGTATAATTTGTTAATAGTCTGAGTTACAAACTATGGATTACTCCTATATGGTCTAAATACCATACAAAAGAAGTCAAAATTCATGCCGTACAACATATCCAAGAGTTTATTTTTCTTATCATCCGATAGAAATTCAAACTGCCTATACCTTTGTCCAGACAACGATTACGCCGTCTGGTGTATACAGCTCATTTTAAGAACCCCAGTTAGGAATGTTAGCAGTGGCTTCATTCACCATTTTCACCAAAGTTACCTGTCATATCGAAAACCATATGAGTAGAGATATGGAGGGGCGTGACGAGTTTGCCTCGGGTGCAAGTGACAATGGCAACTATAGTGAACACAAGAACTCAAGAAATAATATCTATATCAATCACTTTTATCACCATTTTTGACTCTACTGAGATGTCGGGATTTTAGCTGGAAATATATTTTAGCGGTTCGTTTAATTTTTTTTTTCACATTTATTAAATTTCAAAGGGTAAAAATGTCATATTTCATGAATTTTTTACCTTTTGATGTATAATAAATGTAAAAAAAAATCATTTAAAATTACGGTTTCTTAATTATACATAAGCACTGATTGGCCTAGTCATTAAATTATGATGTGGCATGTCCAATTCAACATTAGTAAAAAAAGTTTGATCACCTGATTACTAAAATTGAAAGGTCGATTACTAAAATTGAAAGGTCAATTACTAAAGTGGGAAAAAGGTCAATGGTAGAAATTTATTAAGCCTTCTGTTTATAGAAATTGAAAGTGGAGTTTTAACTCCATTTGTATCAAAACAATCCATGTGTGTGACATCTAGTGGAATAAACAGGTATACTGAAAAAATATAGAAATAGCTACTTGCACTTAACAGAGACTAAATCAATAATGCTCTAAAGCTATGTTTGTTTGCAAAAATGATGGGTGAGATATAATTATTTGTATTAATTTATTTTTATCCCATGAATATTCCGTTTTTTAATTACATAGACTATATTTAATCATTTCTAAGACCATTAGACGAGGGATTAAAATTTCAAGGGGAAATGTGGTATTATATAATCCCCTTTTGAGGTATGAGATGATCTTAGAAATGATAAAAAAATAGTCGAGGGATTAATTATCGGACTAATCATAGGATAAATAGTTCAAAGTGATAATAAATTAGTACAAATAGTCCTATCCCACCCATCCTTTTTGCAAACAAAGGTAGCCCAAAGTGTTTCTTCAGTCACAAACAAAAACAGGCATCTAATAACTAAACTGAAAATGTAACATCTTTCTAAACTACTTTTAGAGAAGAAAATCCCAGAAATTCTGAAATTGATAACTTACCACACTTTCTGACACACCAGGTGGAGGTAATGGGAGGTTTCTCGGAGGCCAGGTATCGATGTAAGATCTTTTGTCGAATCTCCACTCTCCAAATTTTCCATAAGTCAATTTCCCCTGAATATTAGAGCATGCAGTTACAAAAATATTTGCTAAACCTAGAACCTCCACTCTCATAAAGGGGAATATACTTTTTTTGCATGGAAATATATATACACACACATATATATACGTATACATATAATGACCTACATTAGAACTCTGGACTATGAGAGAGATGGTTTCCGGGAGAGTACCTTCATATCAAAGTCATTTCCGTAAGTGTAATGAATTATGTACTTGTTGCCTACTTCCGTGTCCCAGGGAGGCTGTTATACAATGTTATACATTGTAAACATTATTGAGTAACTTTAAAACAGGAATAACAATAACAGTTCCGTGAAACACTACAACAATCATACATAAAAGATGCGTCGTCGTACACATTTGAGATACAGGAAGCCCCAGTCCAATCAATTACATACAAACATAAAACACGAAATTCTCAGAATCAGTCGGTGCATCAGTCAGCAAATGTTAATAAATACGACAAAATTAGTATAGCAATCAAATATAATAAGAGACTGTGTAGCCAATATGGATGGAGTCATTATACTTGAAATTTGAAAAGTATTTGCAAAGGAATCCTGGGATTAGTTTAAAAACCATCTAGACATTTTCTATTTAAAATAGTTCTGTGTACTTTTTTGAACTTCATAGTCAAATTTAGACAGATAACATCACAAATTTTAAGCATGTGTTTATGTGGGTATACACCTTATCTGTAATATATAGTATTATTTAATATATATAGATATGATAAAACAGAACATAATTTTATATATATATATATATCACAGAAAATATTAATAAATAAATCTGAGTCCTTTGAATTCACAAAGTCTCCTTAAAGCAAATTTATTCCCCCACAGATGCTAAGGGTTAATTGAATAATTGTTTCCCAAGATAAAACGGATTTCAATTCTTAATTAGTAGCATTACAAAATTAAGAATTCATCGAACCAAATTCAATGTTTATGTACTGAACTTAATATGAATGTTAATGATGTATGCATGGAAAAACATTGGGAAAAACTTATTGCAACACTTTTCAATTTTATGCAGAACGGATTTTTGCAGAACGGGAACGGAATATACTTTAGAGAACGGAACGGGAATTTATTGATGAACGGAAACGGGAATTTTCTCGATGTATCAGGAACGGAATTTTCCGTGAGAATAGAACGGATCTGAATTTTCGTAACGAGAGGAAAAATTTGTTCTATCTGAAATGCTTTCCCACACCGTTTATTTATAGGAAAAATTCACATGTAACCGTCGTCAAAACGACGTAGTATTGTGATGATAAAAAATATATATCACGAACCCGCCAATTCATTCACTACTTACCGACAAATTCCGGCCCGACCCCCGGACTTTTTGAAGTCAATTTTCTCATTCAATTCAAATCTCATTTCCAACAATCCCCACATGAATGTAAAATTGGCTTTACAATATGCAAAATATGTTATGAATATGCATCTGATGAGTTCGAGTACATAAGAAAAGATATTTCATCAAAGTTAAGTAGCCTAGTGGCTTTGAACTTGCCCTAGTAAAATCTATCGAATTTACTTGGCTAATCAGTAGACTTGATGTCTTTGAACTGTCAGCTTTTCTTGTAAACCAAGACAATAGAATTCACAAAATATCTCTTCGTATATAGTTGGTTCTCACGTTTGTGTTCATTTTGGCCTTAAAACACCTCTTGGTTCCGTGAATATATTAGAGAATTGACCTTCAAAATTCTCACGTAAGTGGCCCCTTCTTACTCACGAGGTGACTTCTATCAAGAGTATCCCGCAATACCCCACTTGAACATATTTCAAGATATAAAAGTCATTAAAAGCGTAACTTATCCCGATTCTCGCAGATGATGTGCAATCGTCTCATAATAGGAATGGTTAGGAGTAAATATCTCCTCGATTGCTTTTATCGAGTACTACATAGTTCGGTTTGCCCATTGAACCTAGATCTTGGGATCTCCAAATCGACTAGGTTGGGTTGCCACTATGACGACTTTTATTTAAACAAGAGGGTTTTAAACCCATTCCCTCGATGATTTTTCCACTTGCTCTCTTGTTAAACCTTTCGTAAGCGGATCCATAATATTATCTTTTGACTTTACATAGTCAATTGAGATAATTCCATTTGAGAGCAATTGTCTAACGGTATTATGTCTTCGTCTTATATGGCGTGACTTCATCGTTATATAAATGACTCTGTGTTTCTTCCAATGTTGCCGATTGGCTATCACAAAGGTATACATATATCCGGGCATGTGTCTTCACCAATTTGGAATATCCTCTAAGAAATTACGAAGCCACTCACCTTCTTTTCTCCAAATTTTTTATTAACGCAATGAATTTCGATTCCATTGTAGACCTAGCAATACACGCTTGTTTTGAGGATTTCCAAGACAATCATTCAGACTACCAAGTGTAAATACATATCCACTTGTGGATTTTGAATCTTTAGTATCGATATCCAATTAGCATCAAGATATCCTTCCAATATCTTTGGATATCTTGTATAGTGTACCATAGTTTTGAGTATGTTTTAAATATCTCAAAACTCTCAAAATAGCTTTCGTTGATCTTTACCGGATTACTCAGATACCTACTTAGCTTACTTACTTAATAAGTTATATCGGTCTAAGATGATTCATGACATACATTAAAGCATTTATTATACGAGAATATTCTAGTTGAGATATGCTATTACCTCCATTTTTGGCTAAATGAAGATTTATATCAACTGGGGTCTTATTTAGAATTATATTATACTTGTTAAAATTTTCAAGTATTTTCTCAATGTAATGAGATTGAGATAATATAATTTCATCAGAGGTTCTAGAAATCTTGATTCCTAATATTATATCAGCAACCCCTAAGTCTTTCATGTCAAATCTATTTGCCAACATACGTTTGGTAGAGTTGATAACTTCATTGTTGCTACCCATGATTAACATATCCACATAAAGACAAACAATGACATTCTTTTTGAGTGCTTTTGACATAAACACATTTGTCACACTCATTTATTTTAAAACCATTTGATAACATAACATTATCAAATTTCTCATGCCATTGTTTTGGTGCCTGTTTCAATCCATACAATAATTTAACAAGTTTACATACCTTCCTTTCTTGTCCAGGAGCAATGAAACCTTCAGGTTGTTCCATATATATTTCTTCATCTAATTCACCATTTAAAAATGCAGTCTTTACATCCATTTGATGTATTTCAAGTCTATTTAAAGATGCTATTGCTATCAGCATTCGAATAGATGTAATTCTTGTAACAAGTGAATAATGTCGAAATAATTCAATCCTTCCTTTTGTCTATAGCCTTTAACAACAAGCCTAGCTTTATATTTATCAATTGAACCATCAGCTTTCATCTTCTTTTTGAAGATCCATTTATACCCTAAGGGTTTGGAACCAGGTGGAAGGTCCACCAATTCCCATGTATGATTTTGCATGATGGATTCAATTTCACTATTTATAGCTTCTTTCCAATGAGAAGCATCTGGAGTGGATATTGCCTCTTTATACGTTCGAGGATCATTTTCTAATAAAAATGTTAGAAAATCCGGGCCAAAAGACGTTAAAGTCGTTGCCCTTTTGCTACGTCTAGGTTCATCCACTATAGACTCTTTGTCTATATTTCCAGGAATTATACCGGTAGCATCCAAAGGTCTTTTGTATGAATTTATCTCTTTATTTCTATTATATGGAAATACATTCTCAAAAAACGATGCATCTCTAGATTCAATAAATGTATCAACATGAATATCAGGAATTTCAGATTTATGAACAAGAAAACGATAAGCACTGCTGTTATTTGCATAACCAATGAAAATACAATCAATGGTTTTTGGTCATATCTTAACCTTTTTAGGTTTAGGAACCATCACTTTTGCTAGACACCCCCACACTCTTAAGTATTTATATAGAAGGGTCATGACTTTTCCATAATTCATAAGGTGTTTTGTGAGTTTTCTTATGAGGCACTTTGTTAAGAATATAATTTGCGTAACGCAAAGCTTCCCCCACAAATTCGGGTGCTGCTCAAAACTAGTTAATATAGCATTCAACATTTCTTTCAATGTTCGGTTTCAAGGCTCAAAGAATACTGTTAGATTGAGGTGAATAAGGAGCGGTAGTTTGGTGAATAATCTGGTAGTAGAGAGCAAATCTCTTCAAATGGTTTCATATTCACCACCTCTATCGCTTCTTATTGCTTTAATCTTTTTGCTAAGTTGATTTTCAACTTCATTTTTATAAAGTTGAAACTTTTCTACAACCTCATCTTTACTTCTTAGCAAATATACATAACAATATCTTGTGCAATCATCAATAAAGGTTATGAAATATTTTTTTCCACCTCTAGTTTGCACAAACTTTAAGTCACATATATCAGTGTGAATTAAATCTAGAGGTTCAGTTTTCCTTTCAACAGAATGAAAGGGTAATCTTGTCATTTTTGATTCCACACAAATTTCACATTTATGTTTTTTATTAATATCAAATTTAGGCAAGAATTCTAAATTAATTAATCTACGCATTGTATCATAATTAACATGTCCTAATCTAGCATGTCATATGTTTGAAGACTAACAAATAAGCAGACGAATTTATTTTATTATTATCAATAGACTTCGGTACAACAGTCATAATATTCATCTTAAAGAGCTCATTAGTCATGTAGCTCTTTCCTACAAACACATCATTTTTAGTAAGTACATGTAGATATAATAACATAAACAAATTACCTGTGATATTGCTGCAGCAGCACCACCCATTTTTTATTTATTTATTGTATTGAGTTTTGGTTAATTTCTAATCTATTTATAGATTAGGTCGTACCCCAATTATTGCAGGCACGTATCTTAATTAATTGGTCGTATCCCAATTATGGGATATGCCGTATCCCAATTTTTTGGAACGTATCCCAATTCCAACCGATTCTAATTTTTGGAAACTTTTGGCCCAACTCAATTTTGGCTCCCAAATTCTAACCGATTCTAATATTAGCGTATTTTTGTTGTAGAAAATTTGTTTACAACATGCAATATTAATATAATAATATTGATATGAGATACTTTATACGAACTGCATAACAAAACATAACAAAACATGCAATAAATATATCAATAATAATATAAACAAATTTTAATGTTACATCATTTGTTTATATCAATAATAATATTAAAATATTGCATGCACCATGTAATATTGAACTTACTGCAATCATTGATTGAAATTAAAACATAGATGCAATAAAATAAAATAAAAATTACTGCACTCATATATTATATATTAAGCACTGTAATAATATATGAAGCACTGAATTAATATAACTTAAAGCAAGTTATTTGTTTAAGCTAGCAAATTATACTAACTTGTATAATTCAATGTCCGTTGGTGTATATATATATATATATATATATATTAACATACTGAAATAATATACTAACGTAATATATTAATTATGCATGTACTAACTTACAAGATTTGACAGAAATTATGTAATTTTATGTGGTAACATTACTGTTTTTACAGAATAATATTCGTATTTCAAATGTGTTGAAATAAAACCGGATATTCTGTATAAATAAACAGATCTAATAATACTACATTAGCAATTATTAATTTATTAATTACTACACCGTACAAGGAAAAAATAAAAATCAATAAAGTGAATGACTGCAACTTTCCAGAAAATAAAGTGAGTGAATGTAATCTTCCAGAAAACCAATAACTTAGTACTGTGATGTTTTTTTTTATTTTTTAAGCATGAATACATAAGGTGAATATGTAACATAATGAATAGACAAACCTTTTATCATAATAATCAATCATGACAGACTAGTCAATCCATGAATACTGATTACAGAATAGAAAGTACGCATGTATTGTGTGTTATTCTAGTACACATCATTTAACTACATTTAATGTATTAACATGCATTTAAATTCTAGAATTCTGTTGGTACAAAAAAAAAAAAAAATTTATTTTCATGCAATGTTTTTCTGTTCAAATAAATTGTATAAATTAAATATTACTATATTTACAGAATACTTAAATTTGCTTTAAGATTGTTATCTGTAATATATAGTATTATTTAATATATATAGATATGATAAAACAGAACATAATTTTATATATATATATATATCACAGAAAATATTAATAAATAAATCCGAGTCCTTTGAATTCACAAAGTCTCCTTAAAGCAAATTTATTCCCCCACAGATGCTAAGGGTTAATTGAATAATTGCTTCCCAAGATAAAACGGATTTCAATTCTTAATTAGTAGCATTACAAAATTAAGAATTCATCGAACCAAATTCACTGTTTATGTACTGAACTTAATATGAATGTTAATGATGTATGCATGGAAAAACTTACTGCAACACTTTTCAATTTTGCGCAGAACGGGAACGGGAATATACTTATAAACGGAACGGGAATTTATTGACAGAACGGGAAACGGGAATTTTCTAACAGAACGGGGAACGAGAATTTTCTGCAGAACGGAACGGGACTGAAATTTTCAGAACGGGAGGGAAAATTTGTTCTATCTGAAATGCTTTCCCACACCGTTTATTTATAGGAAAAATTCGCATGTAACCGTCGTCAAAACGACGTAGTATTGTGATGATAAAAAATATATATCACGAATCCGCCCGTCACGACCACGACCCGACCGGACTTTGAAGTCAATTTTCTCATTCAATTCAAATCTCATTTCCAACAACACCAATATGTGCATATATACATTTTATCTTACTATTAGAAAAAAAAAAAAAAAAAAAACCAGAATAATCAACTTATCAAATCTGCTGTTCGTAAACAAAAAATAAAAATAAAAGAAGACAAAAAAATTCCACCTCACCTGAATCATGAAGTCCTTGTATAAGATGTTACCCACACCATGGAGAGCAGATGAAACAGCATAAGCATACCTGCATGATTAAAGTTAGAAAAATGTGGAAGAAATGAAACATAAAATTAGGAGGCCACAATTTAGGCAAATTACATCTCAAGGACCCAGCCGAAAACTTTGTCTGCTTCAGGATCATTCTTCATAGCCAATGAAACATTCATCCAAGTTGGAGCAATCTTTTTAATGGATTCCTAGAACCAGTTAAACGAAAAAAATAAGAAAAAGAAGAAATACTTCTGAGAATTTGAAAACTACCACTATTACTGGAAGTCGCGTAGAAGATATATGTACCTTCGCAATAATGACAGGAGAATTTCCTATAGGATCAATGTTAGTTATTGGTCCCTTTTCTTTAGGGAAGAATTTTCGGAGAACAAACTCCTGCTTTTCAGGTTCAATATAAAAGAAGGGGAATGCAGCTGCAAGGCCATCTCGAGATAAGTTTGGTATGGGCTTCACGATAATATGATCTGGCTCTGCCATCAATATGTAGCTACATACAAGATAAAAATGGTCGTACTGATACAAATTTACTGAAGAGGATAAAATATTCAAAGAGTTATTATTTGAGCTAAAACTAAACTTGAAGTATTTGCTTACTCTTCTTCAATGTTAGCTTGTTCCAGCCATTGTACAAAGGCCCAAGGTCTATTGAGGACTATATAACCCTGAGAAGAGTTGGAAAATACAATCAACATGTCATCGTGAATAGCTCTCTAAGTTAATGTCATAATGCACAAGACCAGAGGTAACACATCCTCCAACTCCTGATCATAGATTTCCCTCAAGTTCTAAAAAATGCCCAGTTCTGACTGATCTATGTTCTTGGAAACTAATTAACGGAGATGACAAAGCATATACAAAGTCACATTCAGGAACTCAAATTGCCAATGAATATCAGTGCTTTGTTTATGAATATATAAAGATTTTTTTTTGTGTGGAAAGGATTGAAATTGCAAAAAATTATTGTGATTATATTTGTTATGTCCTCTTAAATAGTGATAAACAGGGAAGAAGTTTTTTACTGAATTTTGGACAAGCATAAACTACCCGCCTAAAAGTTTCTTTGAGAAACCATTTTAGTAAAAATACTCTAGGGGTAGTTAGTGTTTTGGGGGGCAGCTAAATGTGCCAAAATAAACACAAGAAAAACATGAAGCATAAGAATCCCACAAATTTACACTTCTGGCTGGCATAACAACCAAGCTTCCTCCAACCGAGTGAGTTTTCCGTTTAGAGATTTATTTCTTAGATTTTTTTTTTTATTTTTTATTTTATTTTCTTGAGTATGCTCCAACTGTGAAGTAGTTTGCTTTGTCCCTATGACCTATCTCACCTACCCCTTACCATTAATTCCCCACCAATAATGCAACTACATGATATTGTGCATGTGCATCACATGTACCTTATAATTTTTTACATTAGAAATGACAAAGTGAAATAAAAAACCATATTTCCTTGTACCTATGACCTATCTCATAGGTACCCCTCACCATTAATTTCCCACCAATAATGCAACTACGTGATATTGTGCATGTGCATCACATGTACCTTATGCTTTTTTACATTAGAAATAAAAAAAGTGAAATAAAACACCATATTTCCTTGTACCTCACTGCCTAAATGATAGCATTAAAAACAGGGACTGAAATACTTCAACTCGAAATACCCAATCTTGTAGTTTTTTCCATTTAAATATTTATTAGAGTAATTTTATGTGCACAAACACTACTATCCAACAATAAAAAAACGAAATAAAAAGTTAATAAACCTTACCAATAATTTAAATGTAGGACCCACATACTAGATTTTTTTGTTTTTAGATTTTTGTTTTCTTTTTCCCCTGTTTGTGCATAGTTTATAATTTGTGCACATAGAACTACTCTATTTATAAAACTTCAATTTGGCTCCATGCTTCTTAAAACCAGCTGAACCCTTCTTTTTAGTTTCCTGGTAATTTCCACTTGATACAAATATAAGAAAACGTCAATGTACTCATAAAGAGCCATTAAAATAGTATCAAACACCCCAAAAAAAATCAACAAAATCAAGGAAATCTCTTATGAACAATTCCATAAACAATGACTTAATTTAAGTCTTTAACTTCATATTTTTGAAGAATTACTGGTTTATAATTCATAAACAAAAAAAAGCTCAACTGAAAAAAAACAGAACATTTTCATAAACAATCACTGAATCCTATCTTGAACTTCACATTTTGAAGAATTTGAGGCTAATAATTTCATAAACCACCAAAAAAAAAATCAGCTGACAAAAACAAATACCCAAATCAAAAAAACTAAAAGAAACCCTCAAATACCTGATCCAATCCATCTTTTAGTGGTTGAGCAACAAATGTGGGGATCTCATCCATGAACTCATCAGGCTTCCCAGAATGCAAAATCCTAGTAAACCCACCCATATCCGAATTGGGTTCATCCTTAAACTTCTTATACCAGTAATACATAACCCTACTCTGCCACAAATTGTAAATCCCATCAGAAGCCGTGACTGCTGTGTGAAACAGCCTCTTCTTCCTGTTTTTGGGTACTGATTTTCTGTCTACAGGCATCTGGATGATGGGGTCCACCGGGAGAAAAACCCCATTTGATGAAATTCCGTTTAATGGAACTGGGAATTCCTGTTTGAGAGGAGCATTGACTGAGATTATTATGTTGTATGTGATGAGAGCTACAGAGAAGGTTATGACTGAGGTGAAGAACAAATTCCCACAACCCATCGAAATCCCTTCTCTATTTTCTCTCTCTAAATAACTTCTCTCCCACTATATGTGTATATATAATGTGGATTAAATGAGGAGGGGAGGGGAGGCGGGGGGGAGGTTACAGGCACGGAAAGTCGTCGTCTTGAAGCTGTTATTTGTCAGCTCGTGTTGGGATGTTGCTGGGTAAGTTAAGTGGGTATTTGGAAGAAAAAAAATGGTTGACAAATTGGAAGATTTTTTAATTCACTATTTATGTTTTGGATTTAGTTCTTCTCTATTACACATTTCTTTCGATTTCATTCGATACATTATTTATTTAGTTTTAATAATTTTATTAGTAATAATTAAAATATATTAATAAATAATTGATGATATTAAAATTAATCATACCAAAAATTAGAATTATAAAAATATTTTTACCACCGGTGTTGATTTTAATTATATTATTTATAACTATAAAAATATGATGTAGTGGATGAAATTAGAGATAATAGAGGAGATCCAAATCTCTCTTCAGAAAACTAATTTATTCTTTATTATCTGTTGTCTTGTAGATTTTTTTCTAAAATATAGATGACATAATTATTAACAAAAAAAATATTTCTTCTCGTATACAGGGTGAAACCTATTTTATTTTCATGAGAGGAGATCATATAAAAATATCAAAAATATAGAATAATGTTCTTCTCCTAAATTTTATTGTGTTTTTCTTTCTCTCTTTTTTTTTCAAATAAACTTTAGGGGTGTAATATTGAAATTTTATATTTAATTGTATTAATTAGACAATACTAAGGTCACTATAGAACAAATCCAAAAACACGTAGTATTTGACAATGAAATAGGGGAATATATGGAATGTTAGTAATGACAATAATGAAAAGACAAATATAGTATTAATAAATGAACGTATTTATAACTAAATTTAAATTAAAATTGATATTTTCATAAGTAAATTTAATAATTATATAAGATTTTTTTTTACATGAGATGAATCTCACTTACTATTTATATGAAAATTTTAAATTTATTTATAAAAATATCAATTTTCAATTTAAATATGACAAATCACGTTCTTTTTTTAGAATATCATTACATTCTTTAATCTCTGTGTTTTCTGCTACAACGCCCATTAACACAAAGCGCATAAGTTTTAGTTCCGAGTCTTGGGTCTAATAAATTACAGTCCTTCTACACTGATCGGGAATACCGATCGGTCTAGCGACAGGTCCGAATTTTTATTTTTATTTTTTAATTCTTAAAAAATATATAATATTCTTTTAATTAAAATTTTTACAAAATTTAGTAATTTAAGTATAATTTGGATACATATAAAAAGCAGTATTGTACATATTGTACAATACTATTTTTTATATGTATCTAAATTATACCAAAATCACTCAATTTTATAAAAAAAAAATTAGAAGTAAAAAAAAAATAGACTGATCGCGAAATTCCCGTTCCCCTAGGATAATTGAATAAATTAACTCATAAATGTGCTATTTATTTTTACTTGTTGAATTTGGATCAATAGATCCATGAGGGACCATGAAGGGTAAAAGTGAAAATAGCTCATTCCATAAGATATTCAAATGGAGTCTTAAGAAATCAAATGAGAAGCGACAATGTAGAAGAGAAGACCCACATCTCGTGGTATTTGATAAAAAATAAATAATTAAGATATGAATGGTTAATATATTTTAATAAATTAAATTATTTGAATAAATAACATCTAAATTTAAAAATTGTTTGATAATAAAAAAATATAAAAAATTTGAATGACACTATTTTACCATTTTAACCCTATTAGTTATTTAAATTTTTTATTTAAATGATCTTAAATTTGAAATTGAAGTAATACAATATTTATTGAGGCTATTTTCGTCCATAAATTTTAAATAAACTATTAAGAGAACTTTTAATAGTTAAGATTTAAATTTCTGTCTTAATGATTAAGAGACATTAAGAGACAAAATAAATTTTACCAAACAAAATTTGTCTCTGATCAAATTAAAAATAGATAAATTAAGAGACATTCAGATATAAACAAATACTCCTGTCACCTTAGTAAGGAAGGATTCAAAGAGTTATAAATAATTTCTCTTATTTATATTAACTCGGAGAAATATTTTTATAAGGAACTTAAGACGCGTCTGTTTGTATCGGATGTGTAACTGTTCAAGATATAATCACCATCGTACATAAAAATTGTTGAGAATTAGCTTGGCAACCATAACATTAGAGTTGGCCATGTACACTTTCTCCTGTATAATTTAAAACACAAAATTTATTTGATTCGGTAAACATTTTGGTTCTACACTGAATTACAATATAAATGCTAATATTTTATTTTTATATATTATAGTTAAAGTTTTAATTTTTTATAAAATTATCCCCTCTCATTAATATTTGTCAAAATAAACCAATCATGTGCCTATAATGTTAGTTTTCAAAGGACAAAATATTAATTTTAAACTAGAAAAAAAATAATTTCATTTTATACACTAAAATATATTTCCACTAAACATTAAAATAAAGCAGTCATAACAAATGATTACTACAATAAAATTATCAAACCAAAGAAAAAAAGTAACTGAGAGAAAAGTAAAGTGAAGAAAAGAGATTCTTAGTTTTTCCTTTACGAAATTATTTTTTTGACAATTAATTATGAGGATATTTTATTACAAATCTTCGTTTTTAAAAGGGGGTTAAATTCAAATCTTCGTTTATAAAAGGGGGGCTAAATTCAAGCTCAGTTATCCAGTCCACATATACCCTTTGGATCAAACACTCAAACAGCATAACCGGGAGACCGTTGTGACTTATTTTAAAATGATTTAAAATTAAAATTATAAGTTATTTTGATCAGTTGAATACTTTCGTAACTTGTTTTAATTTAATTTTTGATTTATAAGTCAAATTAGTGTGAAACGTGTTGACCTAGTCGTGTTTAATCTTAAGTTTTGATTATAAATTATGCTAAATTATTTTATGGCATTTCAGATATCTGATAATAAAGAACATTAATTAGATATTCAAGTGGTTGGAGAGTTTTTCTTTACTAGGAAACAAAAGTGTAAGGTCAATTACATAATAATTGATTTTTCATTTAAAGGTTTTAGGACATATTATTTGCATTTTGTTATGTCTTAAATGAAAAATGATTTAAACAAGTTTTCTAAAAAATAAAATAAGTTTGAGATTAGATTAAATATATGTTGTCAAGTACAAAGATTTTTCAATGCATTATTTTATAAAAAGCTACTTGATATATGTTACATATGTTTCACATGCATAGGTATTGAATATCCTTGAGTTATATTCTAAATTCACTTGTGTGCCTACACGTGGATTAAGTGTGCATGCCAAGAAGCTTTATTTTAATGCGTTACTATATATATAAATATATATATTCTGAATCATGCTTGGAGTATGTTCGGGAGCGTTTTACCGACCTCCATGTGGGCCGAAGGCCTGATACTAGAAAGAGGTCTATAAGCCCAATGGGCCGAAGCTCTAGGAGATGCTGGAGGGTTTTGGTGTGAGACCCCAGATTTTATAAATAAAGATTTAATTTTCTCGAAATATTTTTTTTGAATATTATGATGTGGATTTGAGATAGTGTTATAGTTATGGGTAGTATTTATAAAATTTGAAAAGTATGCAAGTTGTTGTATAATATTCGATTGGTCGGAGAATATTCTTTTTGTCGGAGAATTTCCGTACGAAGGTACAATCATTGATGGACCCCGCAACGAAATTATTGTCGGATTGAGAAAACGACAAAAATATTTTATGAAAATAACGGCGGAAGTTTTACCGTTCATATTGTTGAACTACCTCGGTAGTAAAAAGTACAAAGAATACACGTGGTTGCATAGTAGAAGACACGTATTGATTGATTATTGATGCTTACGTGATAAGTCACTCAGCTTTTGTTTTATTGGTATTATTAATGTAATAAAAACGGAAAAACTTTTTATATAAAATGTAATACTTTTATAAAGTTATTCTATAAATAGAATATATTATATTCTATTATGCATAGTGTTCATAAATATGTCTGCATAGTATTTTGCATAGTAAAATCTTTTTATATAAAGCAGAATACTTTTATAAAGTTATTCTATAAATAGAATATATTATATTTGTGACAACCCCAAAATAGGTCCATTCCATCCAACCCATTCTCGAGTCGCCAAATACATGGTACAAAAAATAACTACAACTTTAATACAACAATTGTCGTTACAAAAATACAACAACGTATATGTTGTGAGTTTGGATACAAAATATATACCAATCAGAAGACGTCACAATGACACCTTACATAAAGGTATAGTCAAAAAGCTGTTTTAAAAATTAGAATCTTTGGGAAATGCTCAAGAAAACCTTCGATCTGAGGAGACCGTGCTTCAGATTATGATAGATATCATATGGCCATGTAATTATCCTTGGTTGACCCAATAGACCCCAAAGAAAAATGAGAAGATTACTATCATATTCTTCCCAATGGTGAGTTTTTCTTGACATATCATTATCTCATTGCCTCTAATAATTGAGTTAAATTTTAAATAGACTCAAGATCATATAGGTAGTCTTTGGTAGATATACTCAAGAAGTGGATGAAACACAACCACATCTTATGATGACACGAGGTTGTATGTCATTAGACATCTTGTATGATAGTGGCAAAACACCCTTCCAAGTTAAATTCACCACACCCTCAACATCTATATGACCCAGATTCTATTCCCTGTTATTCCCCACCGACCCAAGCCTACACTTTTATTACCCGAAAGGAATTTTGAAGCAAAAGGGTGAAACAACTAGCTCAAGAAAGAATATCATGACTAAAGATAATTAAATTATCAATAGCCTTCATCAATAATAAATCGGAGATTTAGAACATATGGTAGATGATAAAAAATTTCAACCATAGTTGCGGTGAACGAAAGCAATCCATTAGAAGAGTCGAATAGACCATAAAGTCTATTATCTTCTCCATGTTAAAAGTCCACCAACAATGTTTTATCCTCGTAACATCAATCAACAATTCCCATCCCACAATCACATGTATAACTCATAATCGTAATTGTTGTTCTAAATTCCTCTTCTCATTTAGGGACGAAGATAATTTTCATCACTTGTCTTTACCGAAATATCAAAGATCATGGTTATACCAAATCACGGTTCACATTCATAATCATACTAATAAATTCATCATCTTGCACTACGGGCCAAAGATATTCATCAACGATTCATCTTTGCACTGTGCCAAAGATATTCATCAACAGTTCATCTTTGCACTACTGGGCCAAAGATATTCAACTAAAGTCATCTTTACTACGACCCAAAGATATTCATCAACAATTCATCTTTTGCACTACTGAGCCAAAGATATTCATCAACAAGTCATCTTTGCACTACGGACCAAAGATATTCATATCTCAAAGAAATACATAATCATTTTAGAATTTATATAAACCATAATTATAACCATATATGTTGATCAATTCACCTTTGCACTTAAGCTAAAGATATTCAATTATAAATTCAATAGTCATGATCATACCAGTCAACAATTCAACTTTGCACTACTGGCCAAAGAGAACCTATAGTCACGATCATACCAATAATCTATCCATCTTTACACTCAAGTCAAAGAGAAATATCATCATTAGGGTTATAAGAATGTTATATAAAAACAATATAATCAACATATAGATTTAATCTCAAGAGTAAGATTCATAAATCAATGATTTCATAACAACTTAATCAAAATATTATAAATCACTTAATAATCTCATAATCTAATATTATTAATACTACCACAATATTTTAATCATTTCTTAAACTTATAAATAATTTATTTTAATTGTTTACACTTTACTAATAAATGCATTTAATCATCTTAAAATGCCAACCTCATAAGATCTCATCACCAATAGCCAAAACCCTCATCAAAAATCTGTATATATCTCATATATAATTCTCAAGCCATAAAATTATATTTTTCAATTTTCTTAATTCACATAACATATTTAATTCATTTACTCATAACTAGAACATTTTCATGAAAAATACCAAATCAGTTTTAAAAATATTTCTTTTCTGGGATTTAAAAGAATATAGTCCCATATTGAATATATATTTTTCTCAAAAATTTTAAAATTCATTTACTATTTTTCACATGGCCAAAACCACCGAATATTCAGACATTTATCATAAATTGTACTTTTATCCAAAAATTCTGAAATTTACACGGTATACTGATATTATATAGATGTACTCACAATAAAAATTTTATCAATTTTGGAGTTAATCACAAGGAGTTATAAACAGTTACTTTTAAAATAGTCTTTTCTCATAAAATCCATAACTCCTAATCTATACATCCAAAAATCGCCATTTTTGGACACAATCAACAAAGCTCATCAAATTATCATTTCAAATTTTTCCAGAATTTTTGAAGGTTCAGAAGAATTTCGAAATAATAACCCTTAAAAATCCTTACTCAAAAAAAAGCGGTCTTGATTTGGAATATATTTGAACGAACTTGCACAGTATAGCAATACTCAAAGTATACTCAAAATACTCACAAGAATACGCTCGATAATATAGAGAGAGAAAACTTGAGTTTCTCGTGTGATTTTCAATTATAACCTAAGCACCCTATTTATAGGAAATTGCTTGTAACACCAAAAAATGAAAATTTATTAAAATATTATATATATATATATATATATATATATATATATATATATATATATATATATATATATATAATCTTCACGCACACCTAGCATCAACCAATTTCAAACAACTAAGCATGTGTTAAAGATGCCCACACATTAAAAAAACGTTTTTCTCAATTAATTAATTTAAAACTCCAAAAAAAAATAATAATTAATTAATCCAGAACTTCAATAATTCACAATAAATAGCCCTTTTGTCAGAAAATTCGAAATTCGCGAGTTTTTATAGGAAATTCAATTCTCTACAACTTTGTAGAAGAAAGTTTTTCCAAATTCCAAAAAATAAATTGACCAAAATCCACAAATGAGCGATTTTACAGGCTATAATCAAATTTCAGTCAAGAAATGGGGTCCACCAAACACATAAAACATGCTTTAAATATTTTGGTAACAAAATACTCCTCCTCCACATATACTCATATATCCCACATTCATCGTAAAAATATCATCATTAATATATTATTAAAATAATACATTTAATTGAATTATTTTATCGGAAAAGATAAAATATTAATTTTCAACAATTGTCACATTAAAAATTTTCTCCATCTATATCCTCATAAAATCAATATTTTCCTCATCGTATGAATCAATAATTAATTATTCACAAATAATATTACGTAATCACAATATTAATGACAGCAGCGGGTTCAAGGAAGAGGGGCTTTCAATAAGAATTCTCTTTATTTGGGCGCAATTAGGTGACCAAACCTCTCCTTAGATGAACTTTCTAGACATTGCCAATAATGCTATCTAATAATATTATTCAAATAATATAAATTATTGATCCGATAATTAATGAAAAATCTTGTGTAGTGACAATTATAAAATATCAACGCAACAATTATTGAATCAAAATAAAATATTGAGCATAATTCTTGTAACAATTATTGAGTAGTGCCTTCTTACGTAAGAATCAATAATTGGTGCAATCTGGTGTCTCTCTTGTGCGCAACAACGCGTATTACTTTACTTTACCCACCGGGTATTCCAACATGATGTTAACGGTAACCACTTCTGTAATTATTTATAAAAACTTTAATTTGTCTTTTTTTCTTCATCCAATGATTTATTCTCATTATGGGGCCCACAAATTATCTGCGTCGTAAATGCGAATATTCCCCAATGAAATAATATTCACGACCAAACGAATAATATTCTCCGACAACAATGAATATTTTATAGCCACTTGCGTATTTTGTAAAATTTGCATAATTCACCCATAACTTTAAACTTTTATCAATTTAACCATTTACTGAATAATAATTATAAAAAAAATGAATAATTTTATTTCATAAAATTCGGGGTCTTACAATATTTTATTATGCATAGTGTTGCATAGTGCCTGCATAGTATTTTTCATAGTAAAATCTTTTTATATAAAACAGAATACTTTTATAAAGTTATTCGTTTTATTAGATTATAAATAGAATATATTATATTTTATTTAAAAGATTTTGCTTTAAATATGGACCGTCCGATTAAAAGTAAATCAATCTGGACCGTTCATGAATTAGTTACTATGCAGTCCATTCTTCTATAAATAGAAGCTTATTCATTCATTATTTCTTATGAATTCACTGAAACTCTAGAGAGAGAAACTATAGAGAGAGTTCTTCTTCTATAGTCTTGAGCTTATTTCTTTAGAGTTTAAGAAAACTTTGAGCATAGTGCAAGTTTTCTTCGATTATATCCTCGCCCTACCAGTCGGGATACTCTTCTTTCAAAGGTAGGGGATATTATTTGTTGTACTCGTAGGGGATATTATTTGTTGTACTCATAAGGGGTATTCTTTCTTTCTTATTCGTGAAGAGAACTTCTGTTATTCCATTCTTTATTATTCTCATTGGAATAACTTGTGTATCATGAGGATACCCTATACTTGGTGAAATTCTTACATTATTCCATTCTTATTATTACATTGGAATAACTTGTTTATCAAGCACCGCATACATGGTGAAATTCTTCTAATATTCCGTTCTTTATTATTACGCTTGAATATATCACACATGCATGCGTTCACGTGGGACTGGTTCCATTATTTATTATTACAGCCGGAATATCACATGCATGCGTTCTGTGGGACACGGTTCCATTATTTATTATTCGCCGGAATATCACATGTCGTGTGTTTACGCCTGGGACTGGTTCCATTATTTATTATTACGTTGGGAATAACTTTATGTGGATCTATCGCACGCATGGTGAATCCTTCATTATTCCATTCTTTATTATTACATTGGAATAACTTGTACATGTGGATTACCATATGCATGGTGAATGATCCTTTGTATTCATTCCTAATTAAATTGTGGAAATGAAATGTCTACGTGGATTACCGCATGGCGGGTGAAAATCCATTTGCAGTTTCATATATTCTATTATACTCAGTTGGTTAAAGTTTTGACTTCTATACTCCATGAAATTAGTGGAATATCCTTGATATTTACGCTTCATCCAATATCTTTTCATAGAAATATTCTTCTGAGCATTTTTGAATTTTACTCTACAAAGAAGTATCATGTTGACAATTTGGACGTTATTAGTTCCTGGATAAATTAATTCTTGAACTTGTTTTATTGAATTCTTATATCATTGTCATCATCCTCATGTTTATATTATGTTGAAAGTCATACGTGGTGCATAGTGCATAGATGGACTTGGTATGATTATGACCAGAGATTATTCGGTAATCATGACCTTAATGTTACAAATGATGTGGAAAAAGTCCTCATTGGCACGTAGTGCATTGATAGACGTTTTTGGTATGATTATGGCTATGGATTCTCTTGCCAAGGTGCAAAGATGAATTATTTTATGGCATGATCGAGGATAGTTGATGAAAACATGATTATCTTTGCCGTGAGTGCATGGATAATTCGTGGTCGTGATCCTAAAGAATATCCTTGGCCTGTAGTGCAGGGATGATTTGATGATGTGGATTATTTATTAAGTTGAGTCTCAGCAATAAAAGTCATGAAAAACCTTTTAAATCATAGAAGATAGTAGATTTTATTCTCTACTTGACTCTTCTAATGGATTGCTTATTCCGCTGTAGTTAAACTTGATGTTTATTATATTTTATCAGTTTAACACCGTTCATGGCTAACGATAAATTATTCTGCATTATCTTAGTCATAATATTTCTTACTGGGCTAGTTGAGCTCACCCTTTTGCTTTCATTGTTCTCTTCAGGAAATGAGAACGTAGCAGGGACTAGTCGGGGAATAGAGTGATGGTCCTAGATGGTGCATTAGTAGTCCTCACTATTCTGTGAAATAGTGTGATAATAAATATAATGAGGACTCCATTGAGTTTGTATATTGTCTAGATGACAATATTTGTATTAAAACTCATAGCATATATTTTGTCGTATTTTACACGACTGTTGTATATTTAAGGTTGTATTTGTATTCTGTACCATGTATTTGGCGACTCAGAATAGGTGATGTATACCTATTTTGGGGGCATCACAGTTGGTATCAAAGCTTAGGGATATGATCCCTGGCTGAGATGTGGGACAAGAACTAGGAGGGGAGAGACGGGAAATTCCTTCGCTAGTATGACTTACCTAAGTTTACTTGTTATTTAATTGGTCGGTTAGAGTATAGAGATAATATGTGATATGTTAATTAACCCTTGTTTTGTGACAGTGTTTGAAAATGGCATATAAAAATGCTGAGATAAGCAAGAAAGCACAGGAGACCGTTGAGTCAGCTCAACCAAAAGGTAACGACCAACAACACGATAATAATCATACCGGTGGCAACGGCCATCGGAACAATGATAACCATCATGGGGGAAATTATCATGCCAAGAATGGTAACCACTTCGGTGGTAATCATGGCCAAGATAATAGAAGTGGAAATTTCAAGAAGAGAAGGTCATTTAGATCGATTTTGTCGTATAGTGAAGTCAAGTCCAGCTGGGACGGCGGTACCAAAGGCGGATACGGACAAAACAAAGTCGATGGTTTTAGGAAGAGCGTTTTTTGTGACTTCTCAAAAAAAAAGCGAGTGACCCGAATGAAGTTAGCACGGGTTAGTTAATTATAAATTCTTGCGAAGTCTATACCTTATTAGATACCGGTTCTACCCATTCTTTTATCTCTCTTGCTTGCGCTCAATGTTTAAATTTGACTTCAGAGAAATTAGACTTTGACTTATTGGTTGAAACTTCGATAGTAGAAACCTTCGTTATCTCCAATATTTATAAATCTTGTTTAATTCAAATTGACACTTTCACGTTACGTGCCAATCTTATCTCTTTGAAAATACTTGTCTTTGATGCGATTTTAGGAATCAATTGGTTAACTACCCATCATGTTTTTCGTAAGGTTGTTAGCTTTCATATTCCTAACCAACCTGTTATGCGAATTCAAGCAACCAAACCACTAAAGTCAATCATTGTCATATAAAGCCATAAGTAAAGAGCCCCGGTCCTTTCGTTGTTGACTTCCCTGTGTGGAATGCACCGAAGCCAGACTTTCTGTAGGCGACGTCGTGAATGACGATGGCAAGTTGATATGTATCAATGTGACGTACTATCCAAGTCTTGGATGAGGGTCACAGTTTTGAATGATATTTCTATTGTTAATAAATTTCCTGACATATTCTTGAAGACTTCTTAGCCTACCCCTAGAGCGTGAAATCGAATTTTGTATTAACCCCAGTACATAACCCATTTCTAAAACCCTCAAATATTTCTTTAACTAAAACGAACGTATAACGTGCCAAAGACGTTGGCTCGAGCTGTTGAAGATTACGATCGTACCATGCAATATCATCGTGGAAGTCTGACGTGGTAGCTGACGCATTGAGTAGAAGATTGTATGCGGTTACAAGTGCGAATATACGAACCCACGTGAAGATAACGAATATACGAGTAGAATCGACTTTAATCGATAAAGTTAAAGCCGCTCAAGCTACATACTCAGAGCTGATGAATGTGAAGAAGAAGGTTCAAGAGGGCATTATTCTAGAAGCAAGAATCGATGAAGAGAGGAAATCTCAACCCTCGATTTTATTGGCCCATTTGAAATCCTCGATCGAGTAGGAACTGTGGCCTATAGACTCGTTTTACCGCCAAGTATGTCGCGTGTTCATAACGTTTTTAACGTATCGATGTTACGTAAATATGTGGACGACCCGAACCACAATATTAATTTAGAACCGGACGAGATAGCAGAATATTTAACGTATGCGGAGATATGTGTTAACATCTTGGATAAGAAAGATCATATTCGACGCTCAAAGGTTATACCTCAAGAGTTAGAATTTGAAGTGAAGTCAAGGTATCCTCACCTGTTCGGCATACCAGGTACGTACGTAAATTTTGAGGGCGAAATTTCATAAGGAGGGGAGATTGTGAGACCCCAGATTTTATGAATAAAGATTTAATTTTCTCGAAATATATTTTTTGAATATTATGGTGTGGATTTGAGATAGTGTTATAGTTATGGGTAGTATTTATAAATTTTGAAAAGTATGCAAGTTGTTGTATAATATTCGATTGGTCGGGGAATATTCTTTTTGTCGGAGAATATCCGTACGATGGTACAATCATTGATGGACCCCGCAACAGAATTATTGTCGGATTGAGAAAATGACAAAAATATTTTATGAAAATAACGGCGGAAGTTTTACCGTTAATACTTTTGAACTACTCGGTAGTAAAAGTACAGTAATACGCATGATTGTATAGTAGCACACGGTATTAATTATTGATGCTTACGTAATAAGTCACTCAGTTTTGTTTTATTGGTATTATTAATGTAATAAAACAGAAAAACTTTTTATATAAAGCAGAATACTTTTATAAAGTTATTCTATAAATAGAATATATTATATTATTATTATATAGTGTTGTATAGTGTTATGCATAGTGTTTTGCATAGTAAAATCTTTTTATATAAAAAAGAATACTTTTATAAAGTTATTCTATAAATAAAATATATTATATTTTATTATGCATAGTGTTGCATAGTACTGCATAGTGTTTTGCATAGTAAAATCTTTTTATATAAAACAGAATACTTTTATAAAGTTATTCGTTTTATTAGATTATAAATAGAATATATTATATTTTATTTAAAAGATTTTGCTTTAAATATGGACCGTCTGGATTAAAAGTAAATCAATACTGGACCGTTCATGAATTAGTTACTATGCGATCCATTCTTCTATAAATATAAGCTCATTCATTCATTATTTCTTTTAATTCTTTGAAACTCTAGAGAGAGAAACTATAGAGAGAGTTCTTCTTCTATAGTCTTGAGCATATTTCTTTAGAGTTTAAGAAAGCTTTGAGCGTAGTGCAAGTTTTCTTGAGTATATCCTCGCCTACTCTAAATTGAATACTCTTCTTTCAAAGGTAGGGATATTATTTGTTGTGTACTCGTAGGGATATTATTTGTTGTACTCGTAAGGGTATTCTTTCTTTCTTATTCGTGAAGAGAACTTACGTTATTCCATTCTTTATTATTACATTTGGAATAACTTTATATCTGTGAGGATACCCTATACTTGGTGAAATTCTTACATTATTCCATTTTATTATTCTGTTGGAATAACTTGTTTATCACAAGCACCGCATACATGGTGAAATTCTTCTAATATTCCGTTCTTTATTATTACATTGGAATATCCTGCTTTTACGCGTTCTTTGGGACTGGTTCCATTATTTATTATTACCCGTTGAATATCCTATCTCGTGCGTTCTGTGGGACTGGTTCCATTATTTATTATTCGCCGGAATATCACATCGTGTGTTTACTGTGGGACTGGTTCCATTATTTATTATTACATTTGGGAATAACACATGCATGCGATGATCTATCGCGCGCATGGTGAATCTTACATTATTCCATTCTTTATTATTACATTGGAATAACTTCATCATGTGGATTACCATATGCATGGTGAATGATCCTTTGTATTCATTCCTAATTAAATTGTGGAAATGACATGTGTACGTGGATTACCGCATGGCGGGCGAAAATTCATTTGCAGTTTCATATATTCTATTATACTCAGTTGTTTAAAGTTTTGACTTCTATACTCTATGAAATTAGTGGAATATCCTTGATATTTACGCTTCATCTAGTATCTTTTCATAGAAATATTCTTCTGAGCATTCTTGAATTTTACTCTACATTGAAGTATCATGTTGACAATTTGGACGTTATTAGTTCCTGGATAAATTAATTCTTGAACTTGTTTTATTGAATTCTTATATCATTGTCATCATCCTCATATTTATATTATGTTGAAAGTCATCTGTGGCCTGTAGTGCATAGATGGACTTGGTATGATTATGACCAGGGATTATTCGGTATAATCATGACCGTAATGTTACAAATGATGTGGAAAAAGTCCTCATTGGCCTATATTGCATTGATGGACAGTTTTTGGTATGATTATGACTATGAATTCTCTTCGGCCAAGGGTGCAAAGATGAATTATTTTATGGCATGATCAGGACCGTTGATGAAAACATGATTATCTTTGGCCCGTAGTGCATGGATAATTCGTGTTCGTGATACTAAAGAATATCCTTGGCCTATAATGCAGGGATGATTTGATGATGTGGATTATTTATTAAGCTGAGTCTCAGCGATAAAAGTAATGAAAAACCTTTTAAATCATAGAAGATAGTAGATTTTATTCTCTACTTGACTATTCTAATGGATTGCTTGTTCCGCTGCTGTTAAACTTGATGTTTATTATATTTTATCAGTTTAACACTATTGATGGCTAACGATAAATTATTCTGCATTATCTTAGTCATAATATTTCTTACTGGGCTAGTTGAGCTCACCCTTTTGCTTTCATTGTTCTCTTGAAGAAATGAG
The DNA here is from genome assembly GCA_020205605.1 of Panax ginseng. Lineage (NCBI taxonomy): Eukaryota > Viridiplantae > Streptophyta > Magnoliopsida > Apiales > Araliaceae > Panax > Panax ginseng. The sequence continues at coordinate 50,877,701 of CM035150.1, forward strand.
AACGTAGCAGGGACTAGTCGGGGAACAGAGTGATGGTCCTAGATGGTGCATTAGTAGTCCTCACTATTCTGTGAAATAGTGTGATAATAAATGTAATGAGGACTCCATTGAGTTTGTATATTGTCTAGATGACAATATTTGTATTAAAACTCACAGCATATGTTTTGTCGTATTTTACACGACTGTTGTATATTTAAGGTTGTATTTGTATTCTGTACCATGTATTTGGCGACTCAGAATAGGTGATGTATATCTATTTTGGGGGTGTCACATTTGGGTTCAAGTATCCGAGTCCCCTGGGCTGGATCACTATCCTGGCGGGTGATGTTCGGGGTCGGGCTTTCGAGTTCTTTGGGCCAAAGCCCAGAACAGATTATGTGTTCGGCTAGATTGGGCCTGTACAAGGGGGTAGCCTACGTATGGAGTCCGGAGTAATAAGGAGTCTAAATGGTTATGAATTCTAGTCCTAACCATATTTGAATAAGGTAACTCCAAAGTTAGTGTTTGGATTAAATTCCACTTCCACCTTTTAAGGAGATTGTGTTGGACCCAAATTATGATAGTTGCTTGGGTTTCAATGAACATGTAATACATCTTTGAGCACTAAACACTTAGCCTCCATCGTTAAACCTTGTGAACGGCATGTACTTATTCTCACACCGGAGCTATCCCCCGGCGGCACAAGCCATCAAGCTTCGTGTGTGATCATTATTATCTTGTGTTCATTGGCGTGGATTACGTGATTGGACGCTACCGGTGAAACTAGCATTAACATTGGTGCTAGAAGGAGGGCTTAATGCTTTTACAATCACCACCAACTTTTAGAGTGGAAGAGGCCATGGCGAGTAGACACTGCTTAAAGATGGCCTGAGCCCATGGGTAGGAAGTGATCCCGCCCGCCACGAAATTTGAGCTTTGGGCTACATTTTTTTAGCCCACTAAAAGCTACTTGTGGCCGTGGCCCGCGACTATTTTTTTTTTAACAAAATGTTGCTACTTGTGGGTTATGAGGCTTGAACACAAGACTTGTAAGTAAATAAATAAGAGTTCAAACCAACTGAGCTACAACAACTATTTATTTTTAATGCAATCTTCAATATAAAAAAATATTTTTATACAAAAATATCATATGCTAATACGGTATTTAACTATTATAGTTGTAGTAAATAATAGTTGTAGTTTGAAATTTCTTAATTGATGTGGATGTTAATAAGTCCCATAAAACAAGCTAATTGATTAAATAATGAGATATTGGGTAATGCCTAAAATCATGTCATGCAAATCTTCTGAGAATCAATTTAAATATTCAAAGTGCTAAAATCTTGCCATCTCCAAGTTCCAACCGTGTAAATCTTGGAAATTAATTAGACATCTCTTGGAACAATATTTGTGGAGTCATGAATGCATTTTTAAATGTTAAATAGATTATATTAATTTTAAAGTATAATTTTAAAAAATCAAATTTGATTATATACTTTGAAAGTAATTTATTGTTTAGAATTATTGTTTATTATAAATTATTTTATTATTTTTAATATTTATTATTATTACTATTTTTGGTGTAGCAATATTTTGTAAAAAAAAAATATAGAGGAAGAAGCTTGCAGTTGGTAGGTAAAATTTGTGACCCAAGCCGAACCCACAGGCCTCACTTTAGTGACCCTTAAAAACCGGCCGTTTGGCCCGGCCGTCGTCGTCTTTTACTGCTTGCCACCTCTAATGGCGAGTATGGAGAATAGTGCCTCTGCCCAGGAGAAGGCGAAGACCCACCAGACCACCCAGGTGAGGGGGTCGATGAAAGATAGACTAGGTTCCAGGATTTAGGAGGGTCAGGAGGAGCCGGCCCCTTCCCTCAGGCGTAAACTCTTTCATGACAGCCAACACACGCCCAATCAGGCCAGTCATGCCGATGAAAACCACTCTCGGGCATACGATGGGCAAGGAAGAGACCGAGGTAAAGGCAACCGGGACCAGCGGGCATTTATTCTGAAGAAGAAAATGCAGCAAAGCAAAGACGCCATGATGGCCTTGCATCTTCAGCAGTAGGAGCTCGAGGAGCAGATGGCAAAGATGGCTGGAGAACAGGAAGCATCCTCAAAAAGGCGTAGGCATCGGAGCCGATCCCGGTCACCTCGACGAGGAGAGGCAGAAAGAGAAAAGAGTAGGCCTGGAAGCCGCTCTCGAGACGACAGAAGCCGAAGGAGAAGCCGTTCGGCAGACCAGAAATCAGATCACCCGGGCAAATCGGGACAGAGGAGGAGGGTCGCGTCTCCTGAATGCGAGAGGGATAGGCACAGATCGTCCCCTCGTAAAGTGGAGTCCGACCCCCTGGCTCGCAGGGTGGCGGAGTTAGAGAAACTGCTGGCGGCGAAGAGCTCGATGGGAACACCTTCGGCGTGTATAGGCTCACCTTTTTCACCCGAAATAAACCACGTCACGACCGACCCTAAGAAGAAGATTCCTCCGATGGAGACGTATGACGAGCTAGGGGATCCCTATGATCATTCAGACGGGTATGACAGGTTGATGACTTACTATGGACATTCAGACGCTGCTACGTACCATATGTTTGCAACAACCTTAAAGAAGAGTGCCCGAAAATGGATGGGAACCTTAACAGTAGGGTCAATTAATTCATGGAGCGACCTTCGGGAAAAATTTCATGTTCAATTCAGAAGTAACAGGAGACGAGGAAAGACCATGGCTTCCTTCATGCAGGTTAGACAGAAGTTGGATGAAAGCCTAGATCAGTATGTAAAAAGATTTTGAAAGGCTGTGGGCTCGGTAGCAGAGTTGAACTCACCACAAGCCTTGGGATTTTTCACAACTGGTTTGGATATAGGGAGGCCGAAGAAGCTAATGAAAGATCTGGTGATCAACCCTCCGATGGATTTAACAGAAGCCTTCCACCGAGCTGAGGGATTTATTGCGATAGAGGAGGCTATGGGAAATTTTAAACCACACTCCCAGTCTTATGAGAAGTCTAAAGATTGGGACAAGCAAAGTTATCAACGGTCGGAAAATCAAGGGAAGTCGAATAGTTATGGACAAAAAAACTATAACGGGGGAGGTTCGGAAAGTGGCTGACCACCTTTCCCGGGCAGAAGTGTCAACAAGTTTTACACCGCCCTCAACTCTGATCGTGCAAAAATATTGGAGGAGATGCGGGATAAGCCGTTTTTTGAGCCATGTTCGACGCATCCGAAGCCGGGAAAGAGAAGTCGTGACAAGTATTGGGAATACCATCAAAGTTGCGGACATACGACAGAGATGTGCAAGGACCTGAAGGATTTGATAGAGAAAAATGTCCAAAATGGACATCTAGTTCAGTATGTGGCCGGGTGGAGAACTCGAAACACGAGGAGGAAAGCAGGGCCCGGATCGGGATCTGACCAAAGTTTGACTACCTGCCCGAGGTGTGATTGATGTAATTTCTGGTGGTTCAGCAGGACGTGTGACCGGGAAGAAGAGAGGCGACACCTCGAAGCTACGTTAACAGTGGCGGGCTCCTCTCCAAGAAAGGATCGGGCCTACTCGGGAGTATCCATCTCGTTCTCAGACGAGGATTACCTTACAGATCTAATAGAACCACATGATGGGGCGTTAGTGATAACGACATAGGTCGGGCCAGTGGACATGAAAAGGATGATGATCGACAATGGGTCCTCGATCGACATACTATACACTCACGCTTATCCAAGAATGGATCTGGAAGGAAAGAAGATGGAGTTGGGTGGAGAAGGCCCATTGTATGGATTCAGTGGGGACCTAGTGTATATGGCAGGCACCATTGAATTGCTGTCGATTCATTTCGGCCCCAATGACGAGAGATAACGGTCAAATTTTTGTAAATGTGGATGGATTGATGTCAACGCTATCTTTGGGAAGGCCGACACTGCAACAACATGGAGTCGTTACATCCATACCTCAATTCAAGATCAAGTTTCCAACACCAAATGGGATGGGGGAGGTAAAAGGGGATCTTGATATTGCCTGAAGGCTATCGGAACACATTAATCTCTTTGAGGGTCGGGGTCAACAAACAGAAACAGACAATGGTTATCAAAATAAAGTCATTCCCTGAAAGTAGCACCGAACCGCTTGCCCTGCCTACCGAAGAGATAGAGGATGTAGAGTTGGTCCCAGGAAACACAAACAAATTGATCAAGATTGGATTTGGGTTGATGGAACCGTTTAGTACCGGGTTAATAGACCTTCTTCGAGTATATGTAGACATCTTCGCATGGGAACCTAGCGACATGCCTGGGGTAAGTGAGTTAGTGGCATTACACATGTTGTAGATAGAACCGAAGAAAAAACCAGTTATACAAAGAAGAAGGATTTTCTCTCTAGAGAGGCAGAAGATCATAGACGAAGAAATTTCCAAACTACTGAAAGCAGGATTCATCTTCAAAATCGACTACCCCGAGTGGCTGGCTAATGTGATATTGGTTCAGAAATAGAACGGGAAGTGGAGGTTATGCATCGACTACACGGACCTAAACAAGGCGTGCTCAAAAGATTTCTATCCTTTGCCTAACATAGACCAACTGATTGATGCCACTTCGGGGTACAGTATGTTAAGTTTCATGGATGCTTTCTCTGGATACCACCAGATCTCGATGAGTAAGGAAGATATTCCTAAGACTAGTTTCATTACTCATCGGGCCATATATGCATATCGGAAGATGACCTTCAGACTGTTAAATGTCGGGGAAACATATCAGCGAATGATGAACTTTGTATTCAGAAAGTAGTTAGGCCAAAGTATGGAGGTTTATGTGGACGACATGATTGTTAAAAACATGTCAGTTCGGGATCACCTAGAGGATCTGGGGAGCTGTTTCGAAATAGTACGAAGACACAAACTGCGGTTGAACCCGACTAAGTGTACTTTTGGATTGGGGTCAGGAAAGTTTTTGGGATATTTGGTCAGTAAAAGAGGCATCGAGGCAAATCCGGAGAAAATCCAGGAGATCTTAGACATGAAATCTCCGAAGACATACAAAGATGTACAGAGGTTGACGGGTTGAATAGCTGCCCTTCGACAATTTGTGTCAAAGTCAGCCGAAAGATGTTTGCCCTTCTTTGACACTCTCAAGGGGCCGAAGAATGAGAAGAGTTTCCAGTGGACCTTAGAGTGTGAAGACGTGTTCCAAGAGATCAAGAAATATTTGTCCTCGACACCCTTATTGATGAAATCGATCCCTTCAGAACCATAGAGACAAGAGAAGAAGATAGTTCCTAGTATACTACGTCTGCCACGTTCTTCGAGACATAGAGACAAGATATTCGAACCTGGAAAAGTTCGCCTACGCCTTGATTATTATGAGTAGAAAACTGTGACACTATTCCCAAGGTCGGTTGGTAGTGGTGTATACGGATAAGTCGTTGAAAAAAGTACTGTACATGCCAGAAATGTCGGGTCGGTTGGCTGCTTGGGCAATGGAATTAACACAGTTTGCTTTAGAGTACCATCCACGAACAACAATCAAGGGACATGCATTAGCAGACTTCGTGGTGGAATGTTCTTTTACAGAATCGGACGTGAGTACAATCGCTGAAGCTCAACAGGGGCCAACTTCGTGGACTTTGTATGTAGATGGGTCATCGACTTCGGACATCAGCGGATTAGGAGTTATTCTGACAAGTCCTGAAGGATTTAAAGTCCAACAAGCCATCCAGTTTCAGTTCAAAGCTACAAACAATGAAGCAGAATATGAAGCCATTTTAACTGGACTTCGGTTGGCCCGAAGCTTAGAAGTTCAGAAGTTAGTCGTATATAGTGATTCACAATTAGTGGTCAAACAGATATCAGGGGAGTATGAAGCTCAGGGGGAGCTAGAAGGACAAAATATTTGGCCAAAGTAAAAGAAAAACTCGCATACTTCACTTCATACAGTTTCCAGGGGGTTGATCGGGCATACAACACGATAGCAGATGCCTTAGCACGATTGGACACAAGCGAAGCAAGCTCTTTCAACGGGTCAGTGTATCTAGAGGTTTTAGAACAACCAAGTGTTTCGAAGGCGGATGTGCTAGCTTTGGACCGGCTCGACTACTGGCTCACACCTTATATTTCGTATCTGGCCGATGAGGTTCTACCTTCGGATCGAATATTAGCAAGGAGGATCAAGCACATGAGCACAAATTTCGTCCTTATCGATGGAGATCTAGACTGCAGAGCTTTTAGTTCTCCACTGCTCAAGTTCTTGACACCCTCAGAAGCAGATTATACACTTTGGGAAGTCCACAAAGGAATTTGTGGGGATCACATGGGGGCCAAGTCACAGGCATACAAGATTCTGAGGCAGGGGTACTATTGGCCGACCATTTACCAGGAGGCCAAAGACTATGTTAAAAATGTCCCAAATGCCAGTTGAACAGCGCCATCCCTCATCAGCCTCTCGAAGAGTTATGTTCGGTCTTATCCTCGATTCCATTTGCTGTATAGGCAATCGACATCCTGGGTCCTCTACCTAAAGCCAAGGGGAAAATATGTTTTGTGATCGTGGCCATTGACTACATGACCAAGTGGGTCGAAACCAAACCCCTACAAAAGATCACCGAACAAGAATGTTTGAAGTTCTTTAAGGAAGGATTTGTTTATCGATTTGGTATCCCAATGGCAGTGGTCTCGGACAACGGAAGGCAATTTGTGGGGTCGAAATTTGAAGCTTTTTTGAAAGAATTGGGAATTCAGCATCGAAAGACTTCAGTTGCCCATCCTCAATCAAACGACCAAGTAGAAGTCACTAACCAAACCCTGCTTAACGGAATTAAAAGGCGATTAGACGAACTAAAGGGTAGGTGGCCAGAAGAATTACTTAGTGTCTTGTGGGCTTATCGGACTACTCCAAGAACAACAACTGGGGATTCACCATTTCGATTGGCATATGACACTGATGCACTCATACCTGTTGAGATCGGATCTCCTACTCTTCGGGTCAGCCAATTTAAAGAGTTGTACAATGACCAGGGACTACGGTTAAATCTAGACCTTGTGGAGGAAGTTCGGGATTCATCTCTGATAAGGTTGTCAATTTATCAGAAGAGAACAGCCCGTCACTATAATCAGAAGGTGAAACAGAGGAGATTTGAGGTCAGAGATTTGGTCGTTCGGGATTCGGAGGCATCGACCCCCCCAGAACACTGACAAGTTGATTCCTAACTGGGAGGGACCCTATGAAGTGGTGGAAGTGCTGAAGCCAGGTACATACCGGCTTCAAGGAATGGATGGTTCGACCGTAAAGAATGCATCGCATGCTGGAAGACTTAGAAAATATTACCAGTAAAAGTTATGTCTTTCTTTCCTCTACTTATGTAAGCTATTCTAGTTATTAATGAAATAAATGAGATTTCCCTTTGGAAAATGTTTGTACTTTATTTATATTCATAAGTTATTGCAATGTCCGATCAGGTAAACTTCGGGCAAAAACCAATCAGAAAGTTGGAAACAACATAACTGATCGGTAAAAGTCACGAGTATAACTGATCGAGAAAAGTATAATTTTGCATCAGCCAAGCTTCGGGCATAAACCGATCAGCAAGTTCGAGATAACATGACTGATCGGTAAAAGTCACAAGTATAATTGATCGAGAAAAATACTATCCAATTTTTTATATCTATAAGTTCTTACATAATCCGATCAGGCAAGCTTCAAACAAAACTGATCAGAAAGTTTCACACAACACAACTGATCGATAAAGTTATAAGCATAACTGATCGGGATTGTTACACACAAAGAAAATAAATGAAAAAATTTACAAGTCGTAAAAGAAGCTACTTTTGTGGACCATCATCTTCGGCTTTAGATTCTTCGTCGGAGGAATCGAGAATCGAAGCATCGTACCCGGTGGCCCTCAATTTCTCCCGATAAGCTTCACACCCGTCAGCAAACTGGGACACGATCTTCTCGGTTAAATATGGGGATTCCTCGTACTCTTTTATGGCTCGCCGAATGGCTTCGGCACTTTCATCCCACAAAGAGTTGTTGTCCTGGATCACACGCATCAACTTGACATGCATCCTGTCGAACTACTCCTCAATGGCTTAGAGCGCTTGTAGCCGGTCCTTATTGTCCTCTAGCAGGAGATCTCACTCTTGAACAAGCTTTTTGGCATGATTATCGAGGCCGACAAACTCCTGCTATAGTAAAGAATATTGTTCCTCGAGTTCGGCAGCCCGACGATCAGCCTCTGTCACTTTATTCTGAGCCTCGACCTGAAGGTCTTTTTCCTTCTCCAAGTCCGGCCGAAGACGCCGAACCTCAACCCCGATCAGCTCCATATCAGTCATAACCTGAGACTCATTTTTCGTAGCACGAGCTACCAGAAGAATGGTTCAGGCGAGGATAACGTTGGCCTACAAACATCAGAAAAAATACATAAGTTACGAGACATAGAGGATCGAAAAGGACAAGTACATTAGGATCTCGGGTTTACCTGATATTGGGCCTTGAGATAAGACACAAAGAGCTCCTCGGAAGAAAATCCCTCAAACCGCTCGTTTTCACCTCGTAATTTGAAATGGTCGAGCATGTTGAAAGGAAATACTTCAGAAGGGCTCCTCGGCCAAAATGTGGTAGGCGTCCCGTGAGATGAACCGACTTCAGTAACGGACCGAGATGTTAGGGTCGAATTAGGATGCGGATCAGCATCCACAATTTAAAGATTCGGTTCCTCGGTCAAACGAGGTCTCTTTGCGTGGTGATTAAGAGGAACCTCTCTGGTTTCCTCCGAGTCCTCGCGGATCATAACAGGAGTAGAAGACGGTTTCAGAACCATTGCAGCAGTTGGCTTCAGAAGCACCGAAGGAGATGTCTTAGGAGGGGCCATGGTAGAAGGTTTCTTCTTACTAACCTTGAACAAAGCCATCTTCTCCGACTGGGTTCATCTTTAGCACAACCTTGGTGGGATCATCGACATCGAAGTTCGGAGGAACGGGACCCGATGCAAAACTAGTGGATAGTTTAGCAATTAGGATGGTTTCCTCTTCGGCCATCTCGTTAGTAACAGGAAGACGGATCGGCTCGAGTTGGATGGGAAGAGGGGCTAAGGATTTAGCGTCCCCTTCGGCCTTTAAAATTGTCACTGCACAAAAAGGAACGAGTCAGAAAGCTGATTATGGAAGCAAGACGAAAGACAATGGAGGATTGGAGAGGTTCGGAGTAGGATACTTACACCCATATTTGTACAACTAGGTTTCGTTGGACAAAACCCCCAGACTCCATTCGGTTTTACTCCACTTCTTGTAGAACTCTTTGAAAGCACCGACCCGATCCTTCGGGAACTTGGACAGTTTGGCGATAGGATCTTCGGGATAGGCCCAGTGAGGAAGAAGTTGGAGGTCGGTCCCCTTAACGTAAATCCATTGTGGATACCACCCCTTGTTGCTTGAAGGGGTCTTAATGAGGACGACTTGGTTGGCTTGTTTGTTTAATTACCGAAGGCCAGGTTCTTTTGACCTGCCAACGGTGAATAAGGCAAAAAAGAAATCGAGGCCAGGAGTGATCCCGACCTCTTGGCACAAAGCGATAAAGGATACCAAGTGGATATACGAGTTTGGCACAAGTTGTGCGAACCCGATCCCCACAAAGCAAAGAAAGGATGAGATGAATTCATGAAGTGGGAACCGAACCCCGTATTTTAGAACATATAGGGGAACGGCAACCCACTCGCCGTCGGGTCTCTAGAACATTTTCTCTTCTGATTTGGGCACCCGGAGCTTGTACTCTTTTGGAATATTGAATAGAGTTCGGATGTCGGATAGTTGGGAAGAGACAATGGTAGATTGGGTGTTGATGTGAGAAAACTCCATTTTGGAGTGATAGACGTTTCGAATCTTAGCTTCGGTACTAATCGGAGTGAGAGGAAGGGAATAAGTAGTGGTATCAGGCGGAGGTGCCGCCAAAGCAACAGGTACCAGGTTAGGGGTACCAATAGAAGGAGGAATGGAGGTGTCATTGATGTTGGAAGTTTGTTCAGGGGTAGAATTAGCCATTGAAGCAAAAACTAGCATAAATGAGCTTGAAATTGAGGGAAAACGAGAGATAGAGTGCTCGCCGAAAATCGCCTATGACACCCCCAAATCCGGGAACCTCAATCCCATAGATTTGGTGTTTACTGTCCAACTAAATCATAACTAACTACCCATAAAAAAAGGATAATAATAAAACTCAAAAGTTTAAACAATCAATCTCCCATTAAAGGTTTACATAATCTAAAATAAATCCCAGGTCATCTAACCTTTATTATAATCATAAACAGAACTTAAAACATGATCATAATTAAATCTATTACATAAGCTTCATAAATCAAAGATAAATTAAACATTGTCGTCTAATTAAGCACTTTGTCTTTTTCCTTGCTTGTAGAAAGCTCTTCAAATTTCTTAACTTCATCTGCATTATTTTATGCAAGAGTGAGCAAACAATTGCCCACAAGAAGGATAATATACAATAACGGTTTATGAATGACAATTAACTGAGTTTTCAATGGTAAAGTATTCTTACCGGGACAATAAACTTTAATTCAACAAGTATGAGTTCAAAGGAATAATGAACGTTAAGTTAACAATAGATATCAACATCAAAGAATACACTGAGGGTCACAAGACCACGAACTATACTCTAGGTCTCAAGTATTTCTACTTTAACCTTTAATACCTAAAAGACTATAATCATCATCATCTATGTCCTAGGTTAATGTGTGTTTTTATCTTTGTAACCTTTAACAGTCTAAACGACTATATGGACCATCATCCCGTACTCCATGTGATCAGCCCTTTGTACTATGTATTGCGTAAACATTTTAACGTTATTGCGTAGTTCTAAAATAATCCCCTAATATAGGGTTGTTCATCTCAGCTTAGATTATCAGGTTCCGAACCAAATGAAGTTTGGTTGGGAATTAGCTTCAAAGGAAATTATAGATCTTTAGAATGCTCATCAACCAAGTACTGTCGATGAATCAATAAGAGCTAGAGTATTAACAATTTCTAAATTGAACAAATGTTATCCTCGATAACATGCTTTCAAAATTGTGTCAGTACATAAGCAAACCAAAAGAAGTTTGGTTTGGGTTGAATTCAAGGTAATTTAGAGTTTAGAACATTCATCAACTAAGGATTAGTTGAATTGGTAAAGAATCGCTAGGCAATTTAGAGTTCAGAACAATAAGGTAAGATAGTACAATGACATTGGAGAACGAAGATCAAACAACAGTTATTAGTAGGTGAATAAACACATTTCTTACAACAACATTACAGACTTTGAATAACTAAAGTAATCTCGTTTGGAATAAAGAAATAAAGATTAATTAACTTGCTCAATTGTAAATGAGGGTTAAAGAACTTGCATAACAATAAACTGCTCAACAAGAGATTAGAAATAGAGAATTTGCATAAGTATAACATAACAGTGAAAAGTAACCTTGCTTGAATAATAAAGTAGCAAAGGTTAGGAACTTTGCCTCGTCGTAAGCTATAATATTAAAACTCACGTTCACCTACACATAGTATTAGAATCACAATGTCTATTAGATATACTAACATCCACTTTCCAACATAACACTCACTTCTAGCTAAACTTGTTATTTAAGTACAAGTCTTACATTACCATATACATTTTAGAATTCATAATTGTTAACTTCACAACACTTATTAATTGCTCACTAAGTTTCTTAAATCATACATATCATTTTCACAACTTAATAACTTTACATTTTAGAGTTACTAACCACATGATACTATTTTGTTTTAACCCTTACATTACATGTTTCTCACATTAACATAACATTAGACTAAGTTACAATGAGTGTTCAAGGTCTGCATAAATAGGAGACTTCACTATCTCTGGCTGGCTACTAAGCGCTAGCGCGCCGATTTGCATAGGATTATCAAGCGGCGCTGCGCAAAAAATCGCACCAAGACTACGCTTTGATTTTAGTTTTGCAGAACTTGATTTCGACAATGTTCTTAAGCCAACTAACACGAATTTCACCCACAAAACAGTGAAATTAACATATACAATTGATATAAAATTAACACAAACATGTTTCCTCACATATTCATCAACTTAGAACAATTAAACAATCATTTTAACTAATCTAATTCCTTAAATTTCATGTTTTTGTGTAAAAACTCCATTTTTGACATTCTTCATAGAAATCCTCACTGTGATCACAATTCTTGTCCAAATCACTTCGTTCAAACTACGTTTTCTTCATTTCTTAACGAACTAGCATAAACAAAACTCAATTTACAGTTTATCATACTAATTGACCACCATAATTGGTACTTTCACAAGCCATATGAAAAATATATACTGTGATTACTTTTCCTTCCTTTTAACCAAAATTAGCACACCAATTCATGCCTAACTACATACTTTAACATCATAATTATATGCAATCACCATAAACAGGTTATATAACAACAATTTACAAAAATTGGAATTCACAGAATATAAGAATTTTGCCGTGAAACACATATATATGTATATATATACGGTCTGTCTCTAAAGCGAACCTTAAAGAGCGAACCAAAGACGAACCATCGTCTTTGGTGTCTATAATTGACGATTCGATCCGTCGCCATAGCCATGTAGTCTTTGGCGATGGGTCAACTGTCGCCATAGACACCAAAGACGACGGTTCGTCTTTGGTTTGCTTTTTAAGGTTCGCTTTAGAGCCTCTCCATATATATATATATATATATATATATATATATATATTATTAAGGTTATGAATAATACCTTCACTTAGCTTGAACAACCTTGCTAAACACAGAATTTTGCTTTGGAAAACTCAAGATTTCTCTCCCAACTCCTTCTCAATTCTCTGTATTCTTTCTCTGAACTTCTCAGTTTTCTCCTCTTATGCTTAAGCCAAAAACAGAACTGATAACTGGTATACATAAAATAAAGTAATCGATATAGCCTTAACACGCCTACTAAATATATCAGTTATACTATTATAAACGTATCTAAATTATAAATATATTTTATATTATTTATTTAATTTATTTTATTATTATAATAAAAATTCAAAATTTAAAAATCCCAAAAGTCATAAGACTCCGTTTGGCAAAACCCTTTTAAAATTAAAGACTTAGTATTTTAAGCCTTGTTTGGCAAAACTAAATTAAACTCCTTTAATTTATTTTAATAAACAATTTAGTTTATAATTTATAATCACACATTATTTATTTGGATTTTCATATCCACATTAATCAAATAAATTAATTATATATACTATATTTTAAATAAATATTCCACTTAAATAAATATCACAAAATTATATTCTCATTATACTTTTATTTAATAATTTTAACATACCATCTTAAATTATTAAATCAAAACAACAATATAACATCTCATGTTATCTTACAACTCTCTAACTATAAATTAAATTAATTTAGAATATTATCTAATAAATTTAATTCATAAATATTTATTAACAAAAATCACATATTCATTTAATTTAAGAAATATTTTAAATTACAAAACAACAACTTCATCAATAATCATCAATAAAATATTTATTTTAATTTAATAAATATTTTAAATTACAAATAAAATCTTGGATTGTTACATCCTTCACTCCTTACAAGGATTCTGTCCCCAGAATCACAACTCAAACAATCAAATCGTCACACTCTTCCCTCTTTAAAAAGATTTTGTCCCCAGAATTGAAGACACGGATTAAGCAAATAACTCAAGGTAATTCTTTCTCATTACATCCTCGAGGTCCCACGTAGTCTCTTCGACATTGTCGTACTTGATCACATGATTGCAGTCGAGCTGGTTCTATTATCACCGAAACATAAAAAAAAACATTGCGAATGCGCTCTAACTATAGAGGTAAGGCTACCTCAAAACCATCTTTCAACTTCATCAACGCTTCCTATACTATAACCGTTTTATACCCAAAATAGTTCATCAAACTTACCACACCTTGGAAATCCAGGAACTTACAATAATCATATGAGTTTAGGAACTTATCCCAGTCAGACCATAGGCGTCCATTCGCTTAGGGGTTCAAAACATACCATATGATTATGAGTTACGAACTTACCATATGCTTTAGTTTTAAGAACCGAACCTAATCTTAATATCATCTAACTTAATCTTAAAAATCTCTAACTATCAAATATATATGAGAAAAGAATCACCTTTCCACCACATATACATTGATAGCGCGATACCGACAATCCAATGATTAATAATGTGATAAACCAAGTATATGCACAAAACCTCTGCGCACACAAATGTTTGTACGACTTAGTCACCATATGAGTCCTCAGTTGAAAACCCACCTAACATTACCTTACTCTTAAATTATTTTAACTTACCCATAACTTGCTCAATGCAGATTCCTCGTAGGACATTATCAAAAACTTCTCGTGCGCTTAGCACGCCTTCCAATGTTTGGACTTCCTTTTAATTTGGCAATCGATTTACAAACGATATGACATACTTCTTTCTAATTGTGTTCCACACGTTCTTGTAAACCCTTTTGAAAATTTGATGTAAATCGTGAATCTCGGCTCAACACCATTGACACAGAAACATCATGTCTTGAAACGATTTCATAACTTCACACACTGCTCGATATGTAATATGCTAACTTTGACATACCAAAAATCTACCGCCATATCTTGCCACCAATAGTAATATCGAAGGCAATATATAATTTCGTGCTTCCTAGTTGATTCAATATATAAATTTTATGCAAAACTTCATTTTCAATTCCTGGTATTAGCGAAACATAGTTTCTTCCTTCTACTTTCAACTATAACTGTGAGACCCCAGATTTTTTTGAATAAAGATTAAATTTTCTCGAAATATATTTTTGAATATTATGGTGTGGATTTGATATAATGTTATAGTTATGGGTAATATTTACAAATTTACAAAGTACGCAAGTTGTTATATAATATTCAATTGGTCGGGGAATATTCGTTTTAACAGGGAATATTCGTACAATGGCACAATCATAGGTGGACCCCACAATGGAATTATTGTCGGATTGAGAAAATGACAAAAATACTTTATGAAAATAACGGCGGAAGTTTTTACCGTTAACTGTTGAAACACCCGGTGTTAAAAGTACAGTAATACGCGTGGTTGCATAGTAGCACACAATATTGATTATTGACGCTTACGTGAGAAGTCACTCAGTTATACTCAATTATTGCTACAGTAATTGCTGCATCATATCTATCATATTATGGATTAAATTATGGTCAGTATCATCTGCATAAAATGTTTTTTATTAAATCAATACTTGAGACGACAAAGTTATTCATATTATAAATTATAATATTTACAATGTCTAGAAGTTCACAAGGAGAGGTTTGGTCACCTAATTGCGGCGCCATGATAGGAGAAATCCTTATTGGAAAGCCCCCTCTTTCACGAACGACACGGTTGATAAATATTATGAGTTATAATATTAATAATGAATCTTCGTTTCGGAGTTGAATTTGGAGACCTTGGACGTGATATTTGAGTCGAGCAGCGAAATTAGTAAAATAGTCTATAAACACAAAATTTTCGTGGATTCACTATTTGGTCAAAAAGTCAACAGTTGACTTTTTCGGGAAAAGTCTAACTTCAAAATTTCAAAATTTATATTTTTGATAAAAATAGTTTCATTATGTTGGAATTGTTTGTGTTAGTGAAAATCGACATTTATTCCGATGATAATTGATGTCTAGGGGTTATATTGATAAATCGGGTAATTTATTGGATAAATGAGCAATTAATTGCTACTAATTCACATACTTATATAACTATTTGTTCACATATGTGTACTATTGAATCACATAATTTACTATTAGGGGAGTTGGAGCAAGATTGATAATACTTGCATGACTAAATTAAAAATGGAGGTATAGATGGAGGTACTATACTGAAATTCATATTTTTCACATGATTATACTATTGATTCACATGATTGAACTATTAATTCACATTATTTACTATTAGGGGAGTTGGTGCAAGATTGATAATACTTGCAGGACTAAATTATAAATGAAAGAAAAGTTGGAGGTGTTATACTGTAATTTTCGAGCCCCAAAACGTGCAATTATCGAAACTATATTTTTCTATAAATAGAAGCTCATTCTTCCTTCATTTCTCACCAATTCACAAAAGCTTTAGAGCGATTATTATAGAGAGAAATTATAGAGAGAAAGAAGAAGAGAAATCTGCTACTCACTATTCCAGTATCCAGTTTTTCCAAGGTAGGGAATATTATTTGTTGTACTCGTAGGGAGTATTATTTCTTTCTTATCTATGAAGAGAACTTCTGTTATTCCATTCTTTATTATTACGTTGAATAACTCAGATAATGCTGCTACCCTATACTTGGTGAAATTCTTACATTGTTCCATTCTTTATCATTACATTTGGAACATCCTGCTCATGCGTTTCACGTGGGACGGTTTAAAATCTTTATTATTAGGTTGGAATATCACACATGCGTGCGTTACATCTGGGATTCGATTTCGTCTTTATTATTACATTGTTGGAACATCACATCACATGCGTTTCACGCTTGGGACTGATTAAAATCTTTATTATTACATTGGAATATCACATGCATGCGTTTTATGCGGACTGATTAAAATCTTTATTATTATTCGCGGAATATCCTCTCATTCGCTTTTACGTGGGACCGATTCCGTTATTTATTATTCTGTTGGAATAACCTGCCTTTGCGGTCTATCGCATGCCTGGTGATTTCTTTTGTTATTCCATTCAATATTATACTCAGTTGGTTAAAGTTTTGACTTCTATACTCCATGAAATTAGTGGAATATCCTTGATATTTGCGCTTCATCCAGTATCTTTTCGTGGAAATATTCTTCTGAGCATTTTTGAATTTTACTCTACAAAGCATTATCATGTTGACAATTTGGACGTTATTAGTTCCTGGATAAAATAATTCTTGAACTTGTTTTATTGAATTCTTATATCATTGTCATCATCCTCATGTTTATATTTTGTTGAAAGTTATCTGTGGCCTATAGTGCATAGATGGATTTGGTATGATTATGACCAGGGATTATTCGGTGTAATCATGACCGTAATGTTACAAATGATGTGGTAAAAGTCCTCATTGGACCGTAGTGCATTGATGGATAGTTGTTTGCATGATCATGACCATTAATGAATACACAAATATTCTTGGCCTGTAGTGCATGGATAATTGTGGTCGTGATACTAAAGAATATCCTTGGCCGTAGTGCAGGGGTGATTCGATGATGTGGATTATTTATTAAGCTGAGTCCCAGTGATAAAAGTGATGAAAAACCTTCTAAATCATAAAAGATAGTAGATTTTATTCTCTACTTGACTCTTTTAATGGATTACTTGTTCCGCTGCAGTTAAACTTGATGGTTGTCATATTGTATCAGTTTAACACTGTTGAAGGCTAACGATAATATATTCTGCATTATCTTAGTCATAATATTTCCCTCTTGGGCTAGTTGAGCTCACCTTTTACTTTTATTGTTCTCTTGTGAAATGAGAAAGTAGCGAGGACTAGTCGGGGAACGGAGTGACGGACCAGATGATAGCATTAGTAGTCCTCACTATTCTGTGAAATAGTGTAATAATAATTGTAATAAGGACTCCTTTTGAGTTTGTATAATCTCTAGTATACAATATTTGTATTCAAACTCACAGTTTATGTTTTGTCGTATTGTACACGACAGTTGTATTATTAAGTTGTATTTAAATTTTGTACCATGTAAGTGGCGACCCAAGATGGGTGACGTATACCTAATTTTGGGGGCGTCACAATAACTATTTAGGACTTTGCATTCACAATCCTTGATCAACTCCCACTATCACTTCAACGCATGCTTAAATACCCCTAGCTCTGAATCGTGAGTCGGATCCCCTTTCACCTAAAATTTTTAACTGACGTGATCCGTAAGAAATGACCCTGTCTCTCTGCCTAAACACACCGCCTAATACATGGTATGATACGTCGCTATACAACACAAAGTTTTCTGTACTATCTGGTAGAGACAACATAGGTGCCATACTAAATTCTTCTTTAATTTTTGAAAATTCACTTTATAATTTCATGCCCATATAAATTCCACCGATTTCCTCGTCAATTTAGCTAACTAAGTAACTATCTTGCTCTTCACATAACCCACATATTATTTTTTTAATAACTTCTTGTTTTACAACATCGATAAATAACTCTACCGTACAGACGTTTTGCAACTAAAAGAATAAAATACTACTTTTGAATTCCTCAGAGTCATAAGGTTTATGCATTTTTTTTGTGAAAATGACTTATCACCACATGGTTTAACACGTGGCCTTTAATACATCACAAAATTTCTACACACCAACGTAAAAGGAATCATTATTCACACTTTCTATATTTAGGGAATAGTCTAACTCTTCCAGAAGCGAAACTAGTTTCTAAATGAATTCATCAAGTATAAATTAACAAGTGGCGGTTAAATTAAATAACACGCAGCCGTATAGATAACTGATCGAAACCATACCTTGCATTGCATTCTGGATCTTCATGTTGGTTGCTTATTTGGTTGGTCGACTCAGCGTAGCTGACTCTATAATAACCAGTTTGCCATTGCCCCCTTTGCTTCCACTTGTTTTTCCTACCGCTTTCTTTGGGCAACCTCGAGCCAAGTGCTCCTTCGATCTACACGTGAAGCAGGCTCCCTTCCTCGGTCTTGAACATTTTAGTGCAATGTGGCCCTTCAAACCATAATTAAAGCACACCTTTTTCACCCTCAAACAAAGACCTACATGTTTCTTTTTCACTTGATTTGCTACATGCCTCCACCTTCTTTTCTTTTCCTCACTTGCGATTTCGATTTTAAGCATTATTATTGATTTTCCTTCCCTTCCCTTATCAACTTCACTCTTCTTTCCCCTCTACTCTTGATTGTATGCCAGCGTATTACCTTCCCCGTCTACATCAATCGTTTTCTCTAACCCTGTTGTAAATGAATTTGGTTGGAACATCGAGATTTGATTATCTCTACGTAAATTCGATTGATTCGCAAGATTCTCCCACCAAAGCCAAATTCACCAATTGGCACTTTGGATTTCGTTAGCTTCCTATTGTATGCATTTTTCTTGGGGCTCATTAACGTTGTTGTCTTCTTCTAGGCGGCATCTTACTGTTTAAAATTTGAACTATTAGATCATCGTTCATCCACACATAGATAACACATAATATATCTTAATAAACACTTATCTTATCTTATAGATAACACAATGATAACATTAAACTTATCTTAACCACTTATAGATAAGGTTTTCAAACTTATCTTAACCACTTATAGATAACACATAATATATCTTAATAAACAATGATAATACTTTATTCATTTATTATACCACACAAAACAAAATAGCCTCGCTGCTATTTATATTATTTATCCCGAAATAATAAAATTCTAGGATTACTTCATCACATCCCACTATTTAATTTAAAAGTTAGGATTTACATTTTATTAATTTTCATTGTGATTTATATATAATCAATGTTTTTCTTGCAATCTACAAGAACATTCAACATTGTACAACTTCATTGTGCTCTTCCATCATTCACTTAGCCTTCTTCAACTTGTCTTCAACACGATCTATACGTTTGACGTCTTCAGCTCTCTCACGCTTTCCAATACCAACCATACTCAGACTATACGAACTTCTCAGGCTCCCAATCCTTATCATCATTCTTCAATTATTCTGACAACAAAGTTTTTAATAACTGCTACAACTTGATATGTATAATACTCGCTACTCCTATGTACTCTCGAGCACATAAGTCATTAACACATAAGCACATAAAATATTTTATCATTTTATCTTCAATGAATTTCCTTAATTCACCCCTTAGATCTCGATGAGAGTTTATCACCTATATGTTCTCGATCTCCTAGAAGGTTAGCCTAAGGTCTCCCCATCTAAGATTCATAACCTAAAGCTTTGATACCAACTTGTGTCACCCCAAAATCCGAGCACCTCAATCCCACAGATATGGTGTTCATTTTCCAACTAAATCATAACTAACTACCCATAAACAAAGGATAATAATAAAACTCAAAAGTTTAAACAATCAATCTCCCATTAAAGGTTTACATAATCTAAAATAAATCCCAGGTCATCTAACCTTTATTACAATCATCAACGGAACTTAAAACACGATCATAATTAAATCTATTTGTTAGTTCCTAGTTGGCACAATAGTTATCTAGAAGGGGGGGGGGGGGGGGGGGTTGAATAGATATTTAAAAATCTTTTCGTTTTAAACTGGTTCTTTGATAATGATTAAAACTTAGCGAAATTAATATTTGTTTTAATCTTCTTTACCAAGCAGTGGAGTTATGAAAGTGAGGCAGTTATAGCAGTTATGGCAGATATAGCAGTTATAGTTAGGAATGTAAAAGACACAGTCGTTTTTAAGTGATTCAAAGCACTTAAAGCTCCTAGTCCACTCTTCTACTCAATGAGTAGGATATCCACTAAGGATGTCTTTTACAACTTCTAAATCACACAGATTCCTTCTAGACCAGAGTTCAGGAACTTCTTAGTTCACTCTTGAACTCTTCAAGTCCCAGCAGACTTGGCTTTCTTCTGATTCACTGAACTCTTCAAGTCCAGCAGACTTGGTACTCTTCTGCAGTTAGTTGATAATGTTGAGTTCTTGATGGTTGCTACTCAGTTGCTGTGTAAGCACTTGTTCGTAAGAACTGAGTAGCTGAGCAAGCTTTGCAATGTCTCAAATCGTAGAGTTGAGCTTGGAGAGTTTTTCACGTTGTTTGTTCAATGCTTGCTTGATCTGTCTCATCTATCTGATTTTCATATATGTGATCTTGAAAACTATCCGTTGGATCCATTCGTTGAAGCATTAAATGCATTTGACTTTTCTGATCTTTGATGGAGACATTTCTGCACATGATCATCTGAAACTGCATTCTGGCCTACTGACATAGCAGACTGCTTTCTCACCTAACACCTGAAAAGGTGTTTTGCCCCCTTACCAATGGTACTTTCCTTAGTTTCTTCAATACGCTTCTTTGTTGCATACTAAGGATATTTCATATTACTTTGGGACTGATGAGTATTGCAACGTCTAGAATCCATTCCTCATATGTTGGAATCTGTCTTCACACATATCATGAGGCTCGACATTTTCTGACATAAGACAGATAATGCTCTACGATTTGTATCATGATACTCTACGATTCAGATCGTAGTTACTTGTTGCCTTGGTGCTTGATCTGATGCTATCAGCCGAGAGCACTTCGATTTCTCTTAAACCTTTGCACACTACGATCTTTGCTTGCTAGATTCTAACTCTAGGTTTCCGAGAGCACACCACGATCGTTGACTTATAAACTCTACGTTTCCTTCAGGATGCAACAATCGATGAGTTGGCTCGGCAAACGTTGGGACCACTCTACGATTCCCGAAGAGGCCCTTCAAGGCAGGCACACTACGATCTTCTAAGCTCTACGTTTCTGCCTTGACTTCTGCAATGTTGATCAGATTTATACACTCTGATTTCTTCGAAGCCTATCTATTACATCTCAAGATCAACCTAACAGCTTTGATCTTTCTATCTATACATTCCATTACAGAATGATACACGTTAAAATCTTAGATCAACCTAACAAATTTGATCTATCACTAAGTCCTTATATATATCTTACTTGAAGGACTTTACAAATAATCATGAGCATATACATTAAAACATCAAATCATAATATGCATTCTCCCAACAATCTCCCCCTATTTGATGTTGACATAACCAAGGAGATTTGTTGTCATGATTATTAATGTCTAGATGCATTTGCAGTAAATTTAAACATGACTTAGTATTTCGTTGAAGAAATTTGAAATTTCTAGAGAATAAGCATGAATTTATTGATGTTCAAGAAATATTGCAGTTTTAGCTTTACATCAATAAGAATTTAAGGTTTCAACTTATCTCTATTTCTTTGACCTTTTTCTTGGTGGTGGATTGGCATATTCCTCAGCCCTTCTTTTCCTGCTCGCATCATCTCTTCTGGTTAACTCTTCCAGCTCACTCGAACTTACTATCGGGTTGTGCTCATGCCTATTCATGAATGCTGGATCTCCAATTGGCATTCTTAGGCTGTGGTGGTCACATTTGGTGAGTTGATAGTTGGCCCTTAATTTCTTTAAATTTGAGCCATCAAGACTTCTTGCTGATCAGATCGTTGAGTTTGATTGCTTGATCGTGCAGTCTGTTGGTGGAACTGTCTTGCAGGAGGGCTTCGTGAAAATTGTCCCTTTCCCCTTTCTTGGTTTCCTCTACCTCTGCCCTGATCTCCCTGTGCTCCTTGAACTCCTTTCTCTTTATTCTCCCCCTTTATGTCAGCATCAAGGGTTCGAATGTCTGCAGAAATTCGATTCACTCCTTGGACAAGCTCGTTCAGTTGGTTTTGTGTCTGAGCAATGTCCTCTCGGCTTTCCTTGATCTGTTTTTCAGATCTAGCTTCTTTATTTCGGAGGGCAGTGAGAACAATATCATTCTGTCGTTCCTGATTGACATAAGATTTCTGGAATTCTTGGACTGAGGCTTTCAAGTTGATGATGTTCTCCAGCATAAGATTATTTTGAACTTCTTGATTTTTCTGCATTTCAAGAACAGCCTCTCTTTGCTTGGCGGCTATCTGGAAGTGAATCTCATCTCTGTCATTCATGCTCTTAAGAATTTCTTGGATAATTTCCCTCAGCTTCTTTGTAAGCTCAGCATTCATAGTGCCAGGAAAATTATTTGCAACTGTGATCATTTGATTCAGCCGGATATGAATGAGGCCGGTGTGAGATTCCAGGCTTTCTTCTATTTTCTTGACTATGTCCTTGGTTGCTTCCTTCAGGTCATCCTTTGTGGGCAGATTTGGGAGAGTATCATTGGTTTGAGGATGGTTGAATGGAGGGTTGGTTTTTGTGATTTATCTTGCAGTGAGTAGAGAGCAAGATCAAGACTAAAATAGTCATTGGATGAGGAGGATGGTATGTCTGATGGAGGGGCCTCAGTTTCAATGTTTGGACTATGGGGCTCTACGATTTCTATTTGGGACTCTACGACTGGGCTAGAGTCATGGATTGTAGAGATGGTGGTTTGTGGGAGCAAAATAAAGTTGGCTGCATTTGGTTCCTCAGTTAGAGAATTTTGGGATTCTGCAACTAGAAATTGATTTACTGGATTAAGAATCACTTCCAACCATCGAGGGAATTCATAGAATTGACTAAATGATGATGATGACAAGTGATTAACTCTGAAGTGAGTAGGGATAAATAGTACCTCAAGTTTATCCTTTGAGGAAGAGGTGTTGGTGATCAATTTCTTTGAAAAGTGGAATCTCCCTGGGAATCCATGAGCCAGCACTGAGATGGCCGGATATTCTTTGAAACTCCAGAACATGTGATCCCAAGAGTTGTTGATTTGGGCTTGATGGTATGGCATCATGGGTAGGTATGAGAACATCTGATTGTATAGGTAGCTTCTATACCCATCTCTGCCTACACCAGTGATCTGAAGGTCATCATCATCATCTTCCTCTTCTTTGTCTTCGTTGGAGGACTCCATTATCTCAATGGGCTCTTGATGATCTGGCACTGGTTCCTTTTCATTTCTGGCAGAGACATCCTCTTCTGCCATGGAGATATCTTGAGGCTCCCCCTTAATTTGATCATTTTCTGGTAAGCTCATAAACTCCCCCTCAATTGGAGCATCTTCTTGAGTTTCAGGCATTTCCCCCTCAGCTGGTGTATTCTCTATCATGAGAATTTGGGGATCTCCCCTCAATTTGAAGCATTGTCCTCTTGACTTGCTGGATATTTCTTTCTTTCTTAGCAACCATACTCTTTGCTTCCTTCTCGAGCACCTTTTATTTTCAAGAATGTACTTCTTAACCAAATTTTCTCCTTACTTTCTTTGGGTTTAGACACAACTCAGGACTTTCTTGAATCTCACTTTATCTGTTCAGTGACCACTATGCTTAAGCAGCTACCTCCTTCTCTGCCATGCTTGGTCTGGTCTCCACGAATAGTAGAGACTCTACGATTGAGGTGACTGATGGCCTTTTGGACTTATGACCAACCTTGTTCTTCTTCAGGATCTGGGATATGGTAGCCTGATCCTCATCTACTTCATCTTGCTGCTGCTTTCTCCTTAGCATCCTCAGAGTCTCTATATCAGAGGACTCTACTGGTATATCAGTAGTAGATCCTTGACGTTGTTCCATCTGTCTAGCCCTTAGCTTCCTCTTGCCCTTACTTTTTTTTGGTAATGACAGAGGGTTCTTCTTTGTTCATTTCTTCTTCTCCTTCAATCTCCCTGACCACAGACATGTTTCTTGGAAAGCCTGATTTCTTTAGATCCCTAGTTCTTCCACTGGATTCTGTCATCATTCGAACATACTCAGACGGATTCCTTTTCCAGTTTTCAAACAACTGCTGGGTCATTCTTCGATTTGGGTTGATGGCTTCATCCCCAATTTTGTCACCCAGTGCAGATTGCAAAATGATGCTCAAGAAACGTCCATATAGCATCTTCTGAGCGCTTTT
Source organism: Panax ginseng (assembly GCA_020205605.1). Classification (NCBI taxonomy): domain Eukaryota; kingdom Viridiplantae; phylum Streptophyta; class Magnoliopsida; order Apiales; family Araliaceae; genus Panax; species Panax ginseng. The sequence goes on from CM035150.1 coordinate 50,902,306, forward strand.
TGATTTCTTCAAGTTGATGATCCACTTGCCAATCCACTCGAGCAATATAGCTCCATAGTTGAGTTGTATACCATAATACATGGCAGTCATGAGCTTAAGTTGAGCTTCATTCACCGAGTTATGACCTGAGCACTTGCAGCATATACATTTCCCAATAATATCAGCTAAAAATTCGTACCTCTGCGGGAACTCCTTCTTCTTGTACCCTTTCACAGAGCGATTTTTCTTGTGATGCATTTTTCTTAGTCCCTCTTGGAAGTCTACGGTATCTAAGTATGGATGCCCTTCATTTTTGAGACCTAGGACAAGATTGAAGTCCTCTACCTTCAGTCTGATTTCTTCTCCCCTTACTTTTGTAGTGATGGTGTTGTTTTCAAACACACCATTCTTGTAGAACTCTTTTACCAGTTTGGGATATATCAGTGTGTCTTCGTCCAGAGCCTCTTGAGACCGCCTTCTTCTTGATGCGCCTGTGGTCTTATGAAATTTTGGTGAGTATATCATGAACTTGTCAAAGCAGAGTCTCAGAGCTTTGAGATAACATTGGATGACGCCATTGATTTTCTAACTGGAAGTGAGATTCGACTGAGCTTTCTTCTGAGTTAGGGCTTATGCTTTGAGAGAGAGAGAGAGAATCTTTTGAACTTTAGATTTCAAAAATACGATTTCAATTTGTACTTATAACTTCCCTCTCTTCTTTTTCGCTTAGTGGGACAGGTGTCAACTTTTGCTTGGCTCTACGAATTTGACTGTGCAGGATTGTATTGATTTGCCCTTGGATTTTTCAGAGCTGAGGTGTCCTTAGGGAGGACTATGATCGTTGAGGTAGATTAGTGATCGTTGAGTGCTTTGCCTTTGTCGAGTCTAAGCTACGATCGTCGAGTATGTTCATCAACCGTTGTTTTTGATCTACGATCATCGAGTCTGTCCATCATTCGTCGAGTCTGAGCTACGATCGTCGAGTCTGTCCTGAACCTTGTGATGAGTTTTTGATAAAGCATTCTTTTAAGGCAACTCAGGAAGGGCCAACCTCTTGGAGTGAGTCAAGGGTTAGGTTTGTTCCTAAGACGCTTATCAGAAGGATTGCTTTATTTTGAAGCCTATCATCATAGGGTGTACTCTTGCTTTGTTGATGAGGCTTTTGTCATCGTTGAGTCTGCTCTACGATGGTTGAGTCTTTGCTACGGTCGTTAAGGTGGTTTTGTCTTTCCAGCTCTACGATCGTGGACTTTCCTTGATCATGCCTACGATTTGAGTTCAGCCTTTGTATCTGTTATGGTTAGCACAATCTAGAGCATATATTTTATGGTTGTAGATTTAGCATGCGTAGCTCACTTATTAACTTGTTAAATCTGGATTCATCTAGAGGTTTTGTAAAAACATCAGCAAGTTGATTTTCAGTGGGGATATATTGTAAAGATATAGTTCCATTTTGCACATGATCCTTAATGAAGTGAAACCTTATTTCAATATGCTTAGTCCTAGAATGCATAATAGGATTATGAGTTATTGCTATGGCACTTGTGTTATCACAGTGAATGGGAATAGATTTGAAATCAAACCCATAGTCAGCTAGCTGATTTTTCATCCATAGAATCGAAAGCATAAAGAAATTTCAAAGTGACAATGTATTCAAAACTTCTACGAGTTAAGGTGGACACTGATTTTTGGTTTTTGCTAAACCAGGACACAAGTCTGTTTCCTAGCAATTGACAAGTGCCACTGGTACTCTTTCTATCTATTTTGCATCCTGCAAAATCAGCATCTGTGTATCTTGTTAGTTCAAATGAGGATTCCTTGGGGTACCAATGCCCCAAGTAAGGTGTACCCTTGAGATACATGAAGATCCCCTTTACAGCAGACAAATGTGACTCTTTAGGGTTAGCCTGAAATCTAGCACATATGCATGTTACAAACATTATGTCTGGTCTACTGGCAGTTAAGTATAAAAGAGAACCTATCATACCTCTATATTGAGTGATATCAATACTTTTACCTTTCTCATCCTTGTTGTGAGACCCCGAATTTTATGAAATAAAAGTATTCAAATTATTTTCTATTTTGGTAAATAGCACGGTATTGATTATTGATGCTTATGTGATAAGTCACTCAGTTTTGTTTTATTGGTATTATTAATGTAATAAAACAGAAAAGCTTTTTATATAAAACAGAATACTTTTATAAAGTTATTCTATAAATATAATATATTATATTATATTGTGCAAAGTATTTTGCATAGTAAAATTTTTTTATATAAGACAGAATACTTTTATAAAGGTATCTGTTTTATTAGACAATAATTAGAATATATTATATTTTATTATGCATAGTATTTGCATAGTGCCTACATAGTGTTTGCATAGTAAAATCTTTTATAAAGTTATTCGTTTTATTAGATTATAAATAGAATATATTATATTTTATTTAAAAGATTTTGCTTTAAATATGGACCGTCAGATTAAAGTAAATCAATCTGGACCATTCATGAGTTAGTTACTATGCAGTCCATTTTTCTATAAATAGAAGCTCATTCCTTCATTATTTCTTACGAATTCACTGAAACTCCAGAGAGAGAAACTATAGAGAGAGTTCTTCTATAATCTTGAGCGTATTTCTTTAGATTTTAAGAAAGCTTTGAGTGTAGTGCAAGTTTTCTTCAAGTATATTCCCGCCCTACCAGTCGGAATACTTTTCTTTTTAAGGTAGGAGATATAATTGTCGTACTCGTAAAGGATATTATTATTATTTATTATTCTGTTGGAATAACCTGTATACGCGGGCTACCCTATACTTGGTGAAATTCTTCTATTATTCAATTCTTTATTATTATGTTGGAATAATCTGTTTATGCGAAGTACCGCATACATGGTGAAATTCTTCTAATATTCCATTCTTTATTATCCTGTCAGAATATCCTGTCTATGCGTTTATGCCAGACCTGGTTCCATTATTTATTATTCTGTCGGAATATCCATGTCGCATGCGTTTATGGGACTGATTCTATTATTTATTATTCAGCCGGAATATCACATGCATGCGTTTACTCTAGGACTGGTTCCATTATTTATTATTTTGTTGGTAATAACCTGTCGGTGCAGTCTATCGCACGCATGGTGAATCCTTCCGTTATTCCATTCTTTATTATTCTGTTGAAATAACCTGTCTATGTGGATTACCACATGCATGGTGAATGATCCTTCGTATTCATATGAATAGTATTTTCATTAAAAGGGTTTACGCTGAGGCGATTCATAATTTTCGACCCTCAAAAATTCTGAAAAAATTTGAAATGATAATTTAATGAGTTTTCTAAATTGTGTCCAAAAATGGAGATTTTTGGATGTATAGATTAAGAGTTATGGATTTTATGGGAAAATACTATTTTAAAAGTAAACTCTTATAACTCCTTGTGGTTAACTCCAAAATTGATGAAATTTTTTATTGGGAGTACATGTATATAACAGGAGTATACCCTATAAATTTCAGAATTTTTGGACAAAAGTACAATTTATGATAAATGTCTAAATATTTGGCAGTTTTATCCATATGAAAAATAGTTAATGAATTTTAAAAATTCTAAGAAAAATATATGTTCAAGATGGTATTATATTCTGCTAAATCCCAGAAAAGAAATATTTTTGGGACTGATTTGTTATTTTTCATAAAAATGAACTAGTTATGAGTAAATGAATTAAATATGTTATGTGAAGTAATAAAATTGGAAAATAGGATTTTATGACTTGAGAATCCTATATAGGTATATCGCTGATTTTGATGAGGATTTGATCATTGATTATGAAATCTTATGAGTATGGTATTTTGAATGATTAAATGCATTATTTGATAAAGTATAAACAATTGAAATAAATTGTTTATAAGTTTAAGAAATGATTAAAATATTGTTATAATATTAATGATATTAGATTATGAGATTATTAAGTGATTGATAACATTTGGTTATTATTGAACGATGGATAAATTGTATAATAAATGTTTAATATTTATCCTGTATCCCATTTGATTGATTCTTATATCATTGTCATCATTCTCATGCTTATATTGTGTTGAAAGTCATCTGTGGCATGTAGTGCATAGATGGACTTGGTATGATTATGACCAGGGATTATTTGGTATAATCATGACCGTAATGTTACAAATGATGTGGAAAAAGTCCTCATTGCCCCGTAGTACATTGATGGACAGTTTTTGGTATGATTATGGCTATGGATTCTCTTCGGCTAAGGGTGCAAAGATGAATTATTTTATGGCATGATCAGGACCGTTGATGAAAACACGATTATCTTTGGCCCGTAGTGCATGGATAATTCGTGGTCGTAATACTAATGAATATCCTTGGCCTGTAGTGCAGGGATGATTCGATGATATGGATTAATTATTGAGCTGAGTCTCAACGATGAAATATTAATTCATGGATGTGATAATAATGAATATCTTTGGCCGTAGTGCATGGATAATTCTGTGATATGGATTGATTATCGAGTTGAGTCTCAGCGATGAAATATAAATTCATGGATGTGATATTAGCTAATATCCTTGGCCATAGTGCAGGGGTGATTCGATGATGTGAATTATTTATTAAGCTGAGTCTCAGCGATAAAATATTTATTATACACTTTTAAATGCGTAGAAAATAGTAGATATCATGTTCTACTTGACTCTTCTAAAATACAGTTGTATGTCTTTGGCATGTAGTGCAAAGATGAATTGTTAATGAATATCTTTGGCCGTGGTGCAAAGATGAATTTATTAGTATGATTATAAGCAGGAATTCTGATTTAGTATAACCATGATTTTTGATGTTTCAGGTGAAGATATGTGATGAAAATTTTCTTCGTCCTGGGTGCGAAAAGGAATTCAGAATCACAATTATGATTATGAGTTATTCATATGATTGTGGACAGGAATTGTTGATTGATGTTACAGGGATAAAACACTATTGGTGGACTTTTAACATGGAGAAGATAATAGACCTTATGGTCTATTTGACTCTTCTAATGGATTACTCGTTCGCAAAGAACTATGGTTGAAAAGTTTTATCATCTACCATATGTTCCAAATCTACGATTTATTATTGATGAAAGCTATTGATAATTTAATTATCTTTAGTCATGATATTCTTTCTTGGGCTAGTTCTCGCTCACCCTTCGCTTCACAATTCCTTTCGTGTAATAAGAGTGTTCTTTGTAAGAGTGTTTAAAATTGACGAGGGGATAACGGGGGAATAGAACAATGGTCTCTAGCTGTGGAGGTTCTCCCTAAACAATATAGAAAAGTGTGTTGTATTCTATACAACATTTAGTAGTTATATTTGGTGAATCAAATAGGGTGAGGTGAACCCAACTTTGGAAGGGTGTTTTGCCACTATCATACAAGATGTCTAATGACATACAACCTCGTGTTATCATAAGACAGGGTTGTGCACATCCACTTGCTGATTATATCTACGAGCACTACCTATATGATCTTGGGGTTTATGTGAAATATAATTTTCACTTGGAGACAACGGAGATATTTATATGTCAAGAGAAGACTCAACATTGGAAAGAAGATGATAGTAATCTTCTTGTTTTTCTTTGGGGTCTATTGGGTCAACCAAGGATAATTATGTGGCCATATGATATCTATTATAACCTAGACGCATGGCCTCCCATGTACGAAGGTTTCCTTGAGAACTTCCCAACGATTTTAATTTCTAAAACAGTCTTTGACTATACTTTTATGTAAAGTACCATTGTAAGGTTGTGGTCGAGGCACCATGAGAGTTACATACATTTGTATTAAAACTCACAGTTAACTGTGGTCGTATTCTACACGATAACTCAACAGTTGTATAAATGAAGTTGTATTTGAATTTTGTACCATGTATCTGGCGACTTAGAATGGGTGATGTATACCTAATTTTGGGGGTGTCACACTTGTCAAGCTTGGTTACAGAAGCAATTGGTGTTTTCATGGGAGAGGCTGATTCCATGCCATACTTTTTTAGTAAGTCTTTGATGTACTTGGCTTGGTTTATGAAAATTCCTTCATCAGTCTCCTTTACTTGCAGTCCAAGGAAGAAATTCAGCTCACCCATCGTGCTCATTTCAAACTTGCTCTGCATTAGCTTAGAGAATCTCTTGCATAACTTTTAGTCAGTTGAACCAAAAATAATATCATCAACATATATTTGAACTAGTAAGACATTATCTTTATGCTTTCTAAGAAATAGTGTGGTATCTACTCTACCTCTAGTGAACTCATTTTCAATTAAGAAGTTAGTCAGTGTTTCATACCATGCTCTAGGTGCTTGTTTAAGACCATATAAAGCTTTATCTAATCTATAGACATAATTGGAAAGAGATGGATTGATGAAACCTGGAGGTTGCTCTACATAGTCTTCTTCTTGGAGTTCTCCATTTATAAATGCACTCTTGACATCCATCTGAAAGACTTTGAACTTCATGTGGGCAGCAAAGGCAAGAAAAATTCTGATGGCTTCTAGTCTGGCAACAGGTACAAATGTCTCATCGTAGTCGATACCTTCTTCTTGAGAATAGCCCTTTGCAACTAATCTTGCCTTATTTCTGGTTATGACCCCATCTTCATCCATTTTGTTTCTGAAGACCCACTTAGTTCCTATCACAGGATGACTCTTTGGTCTTGGTACCAATCTCCATACTTTGCTTCGTTCAAATTAGTTGAGTTCTTCCTACATGGCTTCTATCCAACTGGAGTCTTCCATAGCATCCTCTATCTTCTTTAGCTCTATTTGTGACAGGAAGCTTAGATAAAAGCATTCATTCTTAGTAGCAGCTCTTGTTTTTGACTCTAGCACTCGGATCTCCAATGATTAGATCCTGAGTGTGATCTCTTGCCCATCTGTTACCGGTTAGGACATCTGTCCTGATGCCTTCCTGTCTTAAGTCCTCAAGGTCTATCCACTACAAGAAAAATGCCTATCAGCGACCAATACTATCAGCGACCGGATATCCGGTCGTTGATAATAGTACTAGCGGCCGACATTGGCGACCATCATTTAATCTAGTCGCTATTTACTATCCGCGATCGCATGTGGTCGCTGAGTGGTCGCTAACACAAATTTGCCTCGTAAAAATTGGCACGAAATGTTGGCGCCAAGGTTTTGTGCGACCACTTAATATCAGTGACCGCGGGTGGTCGCTGATAAGTCCATGTCATTAAAAATCAGCGACCGCATGCGGTCGCTGATGGCAGTCATTGATCAAATGAATATTAACAGTTTCAGTCATTCGCTCGACACAGCAGATTAAAGGAAAAAAAAGAGAGGGCGAAATAGAGAGAAGAGGGAGAAGGGGGAGGATAGAAGAAGGAGAAGAGGGACGATGCCATCGTTGTCACCGCCGCTGCCATCGCCGCTGCCACCGCTGACCTCACCGCCGCCACCGATAAATTTACCCTATTGTGTGTTTATGCAATATTGATCCATTTATTGGGTGTTTCATCTGTAAAATACTGCTATTACACTTAGAAGCACAATATTAGGTTATGTATTTGCTGCTACTAAATTGATATGGACAGTAACATGTGCAAGATCCTTGATTTGATTATGTAGAAATTGTGTATGTTTTTGCTGACTTAACTGGACAGGACTGTGCAAAGCTCACGGTTGGGGCTTTTTTAAGTTTTTGTTTCTTCTCTCGTTTTTTATTGTTCCACATGATCAGAAATTTTGTTGTAGTTTAGGAAAGTAAATATTGAGTTCATTTGTTTCTAATCACTCTTATTAGCAGAAATGTATAAATAGCTTTATTATGTTTTAGTACTTTGACAGTAAAATAATCTTTCTATGAGGTGTTTTGAGTTATAAATTTATTTTATAATTTAAATATTTTATATGAGACGAAAGGATTATAAATATAACCAATAAAAGTTGAAATAACTTAATCAACTTTAACCAATAATAAATAACTTAATAAATACATACAAATTTAACCTCGTAGAAATTAAAGAGAAAACTGATATTTAATTATTCTAGCATAAATTAAAGACGAATATGATCCACGTCAACGTGTAAACAAGTATTAATTACCCAGTTACCCTTGTACGTATAACTATAGGTTTGGTACTAGTGTTGGCCAGTAATGGCATTTTCATTTTTATTTTGGTCTTATTATATTGGGAATTTGTATATTTCTCTTGGTTTGTGTCTTGGGTGCCTAGAAATGACCTTATATACATGCCGTCGTGCATGTAGCTAGTCCATATTATAGGGGAGACTCTAGCGAAATTTTTTTATTGGTCGGGTAGTTGCGAACATTTATAATATTAATGAGCTCTTTATGTGCTTACTAGTATGCTCAAGTCATATGCTTACTGGCTAGTTTGCTCTAGTCATATGCTCTAGTCCATATGCCAAGCCTCACGGGGCCAAGCCAAGCTTGGTTGACCGCATGGTAAGCTATTGGGGGGCTATTAAGCTAAAATAGGCAGTGCTAGGGAACTGTTAGTGCAACAGAGAAGGTAACTAGACACACTTGGTCAATAAAGAGACTATTTTAGCTATAACAGAAAAACAAGGGTATTTAACACTTATGTATACAAGAATAAAGCTACAAAATGTTATAGAAGCTATAAATTGCTCAACCAAGTTGTGACAATCCCAAAACATAAAAGATTATAGAAAGGGACCGTGAGGGGTATAATCTTAAAACATGTTAGCCGCCTTAGCACACTAGTTGATATGAATGAATCTCCTCAAAAGTTGTATGCTCAAGTCATATGGTTACAAGTATGCTCAAGTCATATGCTTACAAGTATGCCTAAATGTTAATCATATGCATGCTTATAAGTATGCTCAAGTCATATGTTAACATTTATAATGTTTTCTGTAGTAGGTACCGTGGTATCATGGACCTCTATTCAGACCGTAGTTGGATGGCACTGACGAAAGTCAAGTGCCCGGATAAGTCTTCTACAATTGAATTTAAATTTGGTTGCCAAGTGTTTTGGATTATGTGTATAGTCACCCGGAATGTATGAATGGTAAGTTGCAGATACGATGTCCATGTTTGAAGTGTAAGAATATAAATTATATGGACAGAGACGTGATAAACTATCATTTACTTGTTTTTGGGTTCATAAGAAATTACGAAGAATGCTGGTGGGCACATGGACAGAGAAAAGGTGGTGGCATCACAGAAGTACACAATTTGGGCAATAGTACTCATCGTATGAATGAAATGGTTCATGATATTGCAGGGCCAGATTTTGATTGGGAACAAGGCAGAGAGCAACCTATGAATTCTGATGCCAAAGACTTCTTTAAGTTATTAGACGAGGGTAGCGAGCCATTATGGCATGGTTGCACCAAACACACTACATTGTCTGCAGTGGCGTCATTACTTAACATCAAGGCTGATCACAACATGTGCCATGAGTGTTTTGAGTCGCTCTTGAAGGCCATTAAGATTATGTTTCTTGACGGTGAGAAATTTCCTGGTAACTATTACTTTTGTAAGAAAATGGTGAAGAAGTTGGGTCTTGGATACCAAAAGATCGATGCATGTCCCAATGATTGCATGTTATTTTATAAGGAAAATGAGCAGAGATGACAAGGTGCACGTTTTTTGCGATCATGATCGGTTTAGGCCTAATAAAGAGGTGTGACTACAAAAAATCAAGTATATCATTTAAGATTCTAAGGTATTTCCCAATAACACATCGGCTAAAAAAGATTGTACATGTCTTCAAGAAAAATTTGAACATACGAGTTGGCATGCGAAATCTCCAGCTAAAGATGGAGAACTAAATCATCCCGCAGATGGGCAGGCTTGGAAAGATTTCAACATAGCACATCCTGGGTTTGCATTGGAACCTAAAAATGTGAGGTTTGGATTGTCCACCGATGGTTTCAATCCGTTTGGCCACTCAGCTATTCCGTACTCATGTTGGCCCGTGATTGTTACTCCGTACAACTTGCCTCCTTGGATGTGTATGAAACAGCCATACTTATTTCTTTCACTCATGGTTCCTGGTCTTAAGAGTCCTGGAAAGAACTTAGATGGAGTACAGACTTGGGATGTTGCAACGAAAACAAATTTCAACCTTAGGGCGTGGTTATGTGGACTATAAGTGACTTCCAAACTTATGGTATATTTATTTGGATGGAGTACACACGGAAGTTGGCTTTGTCCAGTATTGTATGGAGCATACAAAGTCGTTTAATCTATCAAAAGGTCGAAAGCCTTGTTGGTTTGATTGTCATCGCGGTTCTTCTACCGATAGATCACCCGTTTGAAGAAATAGAGAACACTTGAGAAAGGGAAAGTAGACAATAATATGCCCGCACCACGATTGTTTGAACGGAGATGCGAGATCGTGTGATGAGATTTAGGTTATCCCATTTGGTAAGATTGATGCCACTAACATAATCAATGGGTTTGGCGAATCTCATAAGCGGGTTCGAGAAGCATCTTTTGGGAACCGCGCTTATTGGTCTACAAATTTGATTAATTATAATCTAGATGTGATGCATATTGAGAAGAATGTGTTTGACAATGTGTTTAACATCTGTGATGAATGTTACGGGAAAGACAAAAGATAACGATAAGGCACGCGTTTGGACATGAAAGATATTTGTATGGCGTCCGGATTAGAACTTTATGAATCTCCTAATGGTAAGATTGTCAAACCGCATGCAAGGTACACATTGTCCAAAAACAAGTTGAAGATGTGCACATGGGTTAAGTCTCACGAAAATACCGGATGGATAGGCGCCAAACATTGCAAGGTGTGTTCTGGTGGGAAATTGCAAGGATAAAGAGTCATGACTATCATGTGTTCATGGAGAGACTCATGCCTATAGCATTTCGGGATCTGTTTGATAAACCAATATGGGATGCTTTGACGGATCTTAGTCGTTTCTTCAAAGACTTATGTTCAAAATCATTAAATGAGAAGGACATGTCTGTACTTGAGAATAACATCATTGAGATCACGTGTAAACTGGAAAAAATATTCCCACCTGGCATAACTGATAAAGATATTCAAATCAATCGTGATAAAAAATTTGCACTTTGGCTAAAGGACAAAGTAAGTTCAATTTTTAAGCACGTAGAATATATATACTCTATGTTAACTATGACTTCATTTAATAAGATGGAGTTTTGTAGGCTTTGGTCGAGGGATCAACAATTCGGCTAATGTACAAGTCCTAGCTATGAGACCGCACGGGGACTAAGTCGTAAGCAATGGTTACAAAATAAATGGTTGTGAATTTCACACAAAGGCATATGGGCGCGGTAAAAGAACAACGAACTCTGGAGTGTGTGTCCAAGGAGATTGTTACAATGAGCTTGGTCGTGCCTTTTATGGGGAGTTGGAGGAAATCGTAGAGTTATCGTACAAGGGCACGTACAGGGGTCAAATTGACTTGTTCAAGTGCCGTTGGTTTGATTCAGAAAAAGGGATACGTGTTGACAGACATAGAATCGTCGATATTGACCTCCATATAGTCTCTGCAGTACTCCAACGAACCGTTTGTTTTACCAACTCAAGCAAAGACAAATATACTACACTCCTAGTCTGTTAGAAAAGGGATAGACGCCTTCTGATTGGCAAGTTGTAATTCATACTCCCGTGCGTGTAGTCGGTAGAAGTAGTTGATGGGGAGATTTACCAAGAGCGGATGCTTCATAGTCAAACTATAATAAATGTGGAGGACGACAATGAAGTAATCCAGTTAGATGGTGGAGATGAACCACATGAATTAGATCCTGAGTCAATACTTGTGTCGGATGACATTGATCATCGAGGAGGAAGAGTTATTAATCGAATCGACTTTGAATCAAGCGGATGATGGTTATGAATCTGCAACACGTATACAGGATGATTCTAAATCAGACATTAACACTTGAACAAATGAAATGTATGTTTAGCAATACATGTTTTTATATCATTCACTACAAGAAAATGGTTTATCGTGACAGCCCATCAATGATCAGCCATTTATAGTCGCAGAGATAGCCATCAACGATCGCGACATGATCCAGCGATAGACGTTGCACAAAATTTGGTCGCTAATGTGCACATCAACGACCACTTTTAGCGACCGACATATCTGCGACCGATATGAGCGATCGAAATGACAAATACGGTCGCTAAGATGAGTCAGTATAGTCCACGACCAAAGCTGATGTGGTCCACGTGTCCGCGACCGACATCAGCGACCGGAGTCGGTCGCTGATTGCCTCAAACATTTGGTCGTCGCTAATAAAGGTCAGTGACCGCATGCGGTCGCTGATATGAAAAATAATATAAATAGGTTTTTGCTGCTTTGCAGAATTCCCAAAAACCTGTACCTATTTTTTACCTGCTTTATCCCAACACACATACACAACAAGATAAATAGCATACACAATAATATAAACATCCATTGTTCACCAACACATACACCAAACTAGTTTCAAAACTAGTTTAAATAACATAACTGAATATACAAGTTATAAACATACACATGCAATAATAATATTTCAAAACTTGTTTAAGTAACATACATACATCCAAAGAAAAACTTGTGAAAGTACAAGCTTATACTATAACTACAAAAGTGATATAAAGCATGTACGTCAAGCATCATCGCCTCCTTGATCACCCTGTAATTAACAAAATAATAAAACAAGTTACAAATATACTAACTATGTTAATATTGGTATATTACGATAATATATACAACATATTGATTTTATACCTCGTCGCCATCCCCATGTTGTGATGCTGCTGTTGCCACCACTGCTTTAGCTAACTCCTCAGGATCCAGAGCCCCCAGATGCCCGCCCAATATCGTCAGAAGATTTTGAACTTGACATATAGCTCTCACACAGTCATCCAGAGTATGAGCAATTTGGATGGCTCGATGATAATGTAGATCGGGTAGAAAAGCGACTGAGCCTTTGAAGGATGGGCGTCGTCGTTGTCCTTGACCTTTAATGTAGTTCTTCTTCACATGAGACGCCTCTCCCATAACTCTTGATCAATAGGCGGGGCGTGGAGTGCCTTCAGGATAGCGCTCATTCAATAAATGCTTATAAGTGTCCTGTCATCATGTTAACAATTAAATAGTTAAAAATAAATTAATTCTGTAAGCATTGATAAACAAGATCAAGTTGTTAAAATTTATTATCGCTATCTGGATAGCCTCAGGCAGACCATCACGGGTGGCCACGTACACATCCAGCCAATGGATAGGCTGACCTTGAGACTGAGACTCCTATACAAAAAAAGCATAATATTACTAAGTAAAAATGTGATATATTTTCTACAATTCATGATTGTAAACATATTAAAACTTGTAATTAAATACGTACCCTGGTAGTGATATGTTGCAACTGTGAAATACTACCTCCCTTGTATGTCCCTTTAGCCTTTTTGCCATCGGGTACACCCGAGGATCTGTTGCTGGTGGCAGTCTTTCGTCTCTTCACCCAGCTTTCAGCCCTCCATTGGGCACACATCTCAGCCCATATGACCTGGGTACACCACCAGGGACTATGCTCGTGCATGTAATCTTCTCCCTGGCCTTGATGGTCGATCTCGGCATTGTGAAGGGCTTTTTGTCTTTCTTTATTCAAATTATCTTTGGTGCGGACCGCGCACTTCTGCAAGAACAATGTCTGTATCACTGAAGCATGCGCGTCCTCCCATCTATACTGTTTCTGCAAATAAAACAACAATAATAACATTACTAAATAATTATCCTTTGAATATTATATTAATATTATCTGTTATAATTAAAAAAATACAAATTCGCGCCAAACGGCATCCTTGTGGGAGATAGGTGTGCTGCTTCACGTAATCACAGGTGTAGGCCAATTCTGTAAACACAACTGTGATATGCACTTGACGATCTTATTATCTGAAAAATCACTATATTATACAACATCAATTAGCGACCGCGTGCGGTCGCTGATGGCTATCTGCGACTATAGGCGGTCGCTGATGGGCGGTCGCTGATAAACCATTTTCTTGTAGTGTCTTTAAGTGCTCTGAACCACTTAAAACGACTATGTTTATTTCATTCTTGCTATAACTTCTATATCTGCCATAACTGCTATAACTGCCTCACTCTCATTAACTCACTATCTTAAGGGAGATTAAAACAAATATTAATTCCGCTGTGTTTTAATAATTTTCATCTGTTCATTTTCCTTATAAAACAACATGCAATCGTTGGGACATGCATCGATCTTTTGGTATCCAAGACCCAACTTCTTCACCATTTTCTTACAAAAGTAATAGTTACCAGGTAATTTCTCACCGTCAGGCAACATACTCTTAATGGCCTTCAAGAGCGACTCAAAACACTCATGGCTCATATTGCGATCAACCTTGATGTTAAGTAATGTCGCCACTGCAGACAATGTAGTGTGTTTGGTGCAACCATGCCACTGCCTTGCTCCCAATCAAAATTTGGCCCTGCAATATCATGAACCATTTCATTCATACAATGAGTACTACTGCCCGAATTGTGTACTTGTGTGATACCAACACCTCTTCTCTGCCCATGTGCCCACCAGCATTCTTCGTAATTTCTCATGAACCCAGAAACAAGTAAATGATAGTTTACCATGTCTCTGTCCATATAATTTACATTCTTACACTTCAAACATGGACATCATATTTGCGATGATTTACCATTCATACATTAGGGTGACTATACGCGATACTCCAAAAACACTTGGCAACCACAACTCTAAATTCAAACAGAAGATTTATCTGGGCACTTGACTTTCGTCGTGCCATCCAACTACTGATGCGAATAGAGGTCCATGATTCCATGGTACCTACTACAGACAACATTATAAATGTTAACATATGACTTGAGCATACTTGTAAGCATATGACTTGAGCATACTTGTAACCATATGACTTGAGCATACTTGTAACCATATGACTTGAGCATTCTTGTAAGCATATGATTAACATTTAAGCATACTTGTAAGCATATGACTTGAACAACATATGGACTAGTGTTTGATAGATATGTAGGAAAATTTTATAATTTAGAGTTTGTTTGATAGGTATGTAGGAAATTTTAGAGTTCAGATATGCTCTTGGTCCATATCTGAACACAACAAAAATTCTTCTACATAGGACATTTGGGAAAGAAGAAGTGTGTCATTCATGTTAGAATCTAGTACTCTCTTAGTTGTCTCCATAACCTCTGATTAGACTGTGAGTTGGACTTGTGTTTCATTCGAAGTCAGGCGTCGATTTATGCTAGAGATGTTTATTATTTGTGTTTGATTTCATTACTCTTGAGTATTGATTTTTGATTTATAATCATGATTTAATATCATTTTTATATAAATAAATTTTATATTTATTTGAATTGTATAAAGTAAATATTATACAAATAAGTTTAATTTTTTTTAATAGATAAATTGATTAATTTTATATATTTAGTAAATATTATATATAATATATAATAATAATTAATATATTTAATTATTTATTATTTATTATATATTAATGCCACCACTAAGTCACTAAACAGACGTAAAGGAACCAAATGGTAAGCAAGCTCATGTAACTCCATAATTAAATAGTTACATTATAGTTTTATATTCTATTCTCGGAAGGAAATGACAATTTGTTAAATGCAACCAACTATCAGGAATTTCTCCCAAAAATTGGTTATGTGACACGTCAATATACATTAATGCCCCCTCAATGGAATTCAAGAAAGAAGCTGTGGAGGAACTATATATAAAATAAGCAAATTCAAGACAAACAAGTCAAATAGATGTCAAGCATACGTAAGTGTTAGTGTTTTATGAATGTGACTTAAATTTGTTTACGTAAAATATTTTAACTTACAGTCAACTCCCTTCAAATCATAATCTTAACTTGGCAGCAGATTTATTCTCAAGACATCCAGTGGCATCATATGAATAACATTTAAAAAATAAACATCTCAATAACCTCCAAAAACCTACAAATATTTTAGAAACTCTTATACATAAACATAATTACTACATACAAATACTGAAATACATACATCATAAACACACGAAAAATTGTAAAATCAGCAAATTTCATATAATGCTAGGTCAGGCTGATAGAATTAGGTCGCAAGAGATGTGGGGAGTGCAATAAAATACTAAAAGATAAAATAAAAAATTGTGCCTAATTAAATTAGATAGACGAGAAGGAGCAAATTTGTGCAGTTCTCCACAGAAAATGTCATTAATTTTCTTACCTGTGCAGGTAGCGGTGGTGTCGGCGGCTGCTGGGGTGGTGGTGATGGTGGCGACGACGGCTGTGGTGGTGGTGATGGAGGCGGCTGTGGTGGTGGTGATGGAGGTGGCGACGATTTTCCCCTCTTCTCCCTCTTCTCTTCTCCCCCTTCTCCCTCTTCTCCCTATTCTTTTCTCCCTCTTTTTTTTCTTCTGTCGATCGAGAGTGACGAACTGGAACTGGAACTGGTTAATTGTAATAGATCAGCGACCGCTATCCTCGACCGCCTGCGGTCTCTAATTTTAAATGATGTGGAAGTATCAGCGACCGCATGCGGTCGCTGATGGTGAGTGGTCGCAAACAACTAACGCGCCAACATTTTGTGCCAATTTTTTTGGAGGTAAAAATGAACCTGCGACCGGGTTCGGTCGCTAACATACTCTAGCTACCAAATTCAAGGGTGGTCGCTAATGTTGGTCGCTACTAATACTTTCTGCGACCAAAAGGTGCGGTCGCTGATGGTTTTGGTCGCTGTTAGAGCATTTTCTTGTAGTGATTATCATGTTTATGTACTAAACTATTTAAATAGAACTTAGATGTAAATTGCTTTTGTTTATTATCATTTTATATTCATATATATATATATATATGTTTATATCACTGTCATATTTATTATCATATATACATGTAATCAAATATGACTCATAATAACATCTTGAAATTTGTAATATACAGATGGCTTTTGAAGCAGCGTAGAAAAAGCGCGGCATGGGTAGGGGGCCTAATCATGTGCCCAAGGCCCCAACTAATCCGGATGATCGGATTCTTATTCAGCTTCGCCCTCCTCCGAATAGCACATACGTCCCGTATATATCATTTATATATAAGTATTTAAGATTCCATTTATACAAGATATATAGAACTGTGATGTAAATTGCTTTAATATATCTACTTATCATTGATGTAAATTGATGTTAATATGCTAATTGATGTTAATATTCTTATTGTATTGAAAATTTGTATATTTCTCTTGGTTTGTGTCTTGGGTGCCTAGAAATGTCCATATATGCATGCCGTCGTGCATGTCGCTAGTCTATATTGTAGGGGAGACTCTAGCGAATTTTTTTTAAGTATTATAAGTATAAGTTTGAAAAATGTTCATAAGTATTATAACTTAGATGTAAATTGCTTTAATATATCTACTTATCATTTGATGTAAATTGTTGTATATTATAGTGATTTTTAGGATAATAAGATCATCAAGTGCATATCACAAATTGTGTTTTACGAATTGGCCTACACACTGTGATTACATGGGCGAAGCACACCTATCGCCCACAAGGATCTTTATTTAAATTTGAATTTGTGTATGTTTTTTTTAATTATGACATATAATATAATATTCAAAGGATAATTGTTTAGTAGTGTTATTATTGTTGTTGTTTTATTTGCAGAAACGGTATAGATGGGAGGACGAAAGCGGAGCTTCGTTGATCTGTACATTATTCTGGCAGAAGTGCGCGATCCGCACCAAAGACAATTTGAACAAAGAAAGACAAAAAGCCCTTCACAATGCCGAGATCGACCATTCAGGCCAGGGAGAGGATTATATGCACGAGCATAGCCCGGTGGTGCACCCGATCCATATAAATTTGAGATGTGTGCCCAATGGAGAGCTGAGAGCTGGGTGAAAAGATGAAAGACTGCCTCCACCAACAGATCCTCGGGTGTATCCGATGGCCAAAAGGCTAAAGGGACATACAAGGGCGGCAGTATTTCACAGTTGCAGCATATCACTACCAGGGTACATATTTATAAGTTTTAATATGTTTACAATCATGCATTCTAGAAAATATATCATATTTTTACTTAGTAATATTGTGCTATTTTTTGTATAGGAGTCTCAGTCTCAAGGTACACCTATCCATTAGCTGGATGTACGTGGCCACCCGTGATGGTCTGCTTGATGTTATCCAGATAGTGGTAATAAGTTTTAACAAATTGATCTTGTTTATCAATGCTTACAGAATTTATTTTTAACTATTTAATTGTTAACATGATGACAGGATACTTATAAGCGTTTGTTGAATGAGCGCTATCCTGAAGGCACTCCACGTCCGACTATTGATCAAGAGCTGTGGGAGAGGGCATCCGTTGTGAAGAAGAACTACATTAAAGGTCAAGGACAACGACAACGCCCATCCTTCAGTGGCTTAGGCAGCTCTGCTACCCAGTCTTCACAGTCATCGAGTCATCCAGTTGTTCATACTCCGGCTAACTGTGTGAGAGCTATATGTCGAGATCGAAATCTTTTGAAGATACTGGGCGGGCATCTGGAGGCTCTTGATCTCGAGGAGTTAATTGAAGCGATGGCAACAAAGAAAGCAGCAGAGATGACATGGGGATGGTGACGAGGTATAAAATCAATTTGTTGTATATATTGTCGTAATATATATCAGTATTAATATAGTTACTATATTTGTAACTTATTTTATTATTTTGTTAATTACAGGGTGATTAAGGAGGCGATGATGCTTGACGTACCTGATTTAGATCAGTTTTGTAGTTATAGTATAAGCTTGTACTTGTATATTCATTATTTGGATGTCTGTATGTTACTTAAACAAGTTTTGAAATGTTATTATATTTATTCAATTCATATTGGGTTCTAAAGGTTTAAATACTAGTTTGGTGTATGTTGGTGGGCGATGAATGATGTTTATATTGTTGTGAATTTGTTTATATTGTTGTGATTGTGTGTTGGGATAAAAGGTACAAAAGCAGTATGGTGTTTTGGGAATTCTACAAAGCGGCAAAAATCTATTTTTTTATTTTTTTTCATATCAGCGATCGCATGCGGTCGCTGATAGTTATTAGTGACTGCGGACATATTGAGGGTATCAGCGACCGCATACGGTCGTTGATGGTGGTCGCTACCACGTGGACCACGTCAGCTTTGGCCCTAGACCCTGCTAACTCAGCTTAGCGACCGAATTTATCATTTCGATCACGAATACCGGTCGCCGATGGGTCAGTCGCTAATAGGGGTTGCTGATGTGCATTCCTGCGACTAGATTTTATGCGACGACTATCAGCGACTGCACACGGTCGCTGATAGATTTCTGCGACTACATGCGGTCGCTATTAAGAGGTCGCTGATAGACCATTTTCTTATAGTGATCTCTTCTTCTTGGAGTGGAGGCTCGCTGTCTTGCATTGACCTCTCTACGATCACATTCTCATGCTCTACGATTTCACTGTCTGGCACTACGATCTTAGTGTTGAGCTCGATGACTTCATTCGTAGTGTCTGCACTATCGGTCGTAGTGTTTTGAGGCACTGTTTTGTCTAAGTCAGTTTCATCAAAGATGATGTGTATCGAGACTTCAACATTCAGTGTCTTCTTATTGAACACTCTATAAGCCTTGCTGTCTGTGGCATATCAAAGAAAGATCCTTTCGTCCTCGACTTCAATGGAATTTTGTCAAATCATCGCTTTCCATTGTTGAGAATGTAGCATGCACAGCCAAAGACATGGAAGTAGCTGACACTTGGTTTTCTTCCTTTCCACAGTTCGTAGGGCGTCTTCTTGATCATAGAGTGTATTAGTGATCTGTTCTGCGTGTAGCATGCAGTATTGACGGCTTCTGCCCATAAGTATTCAGGCAGATGTGCTGCTGCAAGTAGAATTCTTCCAGCCTCTATCAAATTTCTGTTCTTTTTTTCAGCTACTCCATTTTGTTGAGTAGTTGGTGGAGCTGAGAAGTTATGACTGATGCCATTGTCTGTGCAGAATTGGTCTATTTCTGAGAAATCGAATTCTCTTCCATGATCACTCCTTATGGCCTTGATGTTCTCTCCTTTTTCGTTCATCACCAGTCTGGACATCTTAATTTATTCGGAGCTCGTTTCATCCTTTGAAGTTAGGAAGAATACCCATGTGAATCTGGTGTAGTCGTCGACTATGACTAGATAGTACATTTTTCCTCCAAGACTAGTTGTTGGGATTGGCCCAAAGAGATCCATGTGGAGCAACTGCAGGGGCTTGTCAATAGAGTTGGCAGTCTTGCTCTTGAATGAGCTTCTGGTTTGCTTTCCAGCTGACAGGCATTGCATGGCCTTTCCTTCACGAAGTTGAACTTGGGTAGACCAGCTACTAAATCTTTTGATGCCAGTTTGGACATGCTTTGGAAGTTTAAGTGAGATAACCATCTATGCCATAGCCAGCTCATTTCTTCAGATGCTTTTGCCAGAAAACATATTGTTTCATCTGAGCTTAGTTGACCAAGATCCACTGTGTAGACATTCCCTCTCTTATCACGGTTAGCTTTACAGCAGATGTCTTCAAATCTCTAACTTGACATTGATTATTGAGGAATGTCACTTGATGACCCTTGTCGCAGAGTTGGCTGATACTTAAAAGGTTGTGTTGGAGACCTTCCACATAAGCTACTTTGCTGAAAGATACTGCACCATTTCCAGCAGAGCCGTAACCTCTTGTCTTGCCCGAGCCGTTGTCTCCAAAGATGACCGAGAGACCCTCTTTACTATGTAATTAGATAGTAGGGCTTTGTTCCCTGTCATATGCCTTGAGCATCCACTGTCCAGATACCATGTTGAGATCGTGGAGCTCCTTTCCTGTCAAAACATTTGAACCTTCATTTTGGTACCCATATTTGCATGGGTCCTTCTTTGTTAGTACCTTTGGGGACCCAAATCTGTCTAATCTTGGGTTTCACATGCATGGAGTTATAATAACATTTTGTAGCCCTATGACCATATTTATTGCATATGAAACATCTATTATGATGCATGCCTGTGTGTGTATGATGATTCATCCTCCACTTAGACTTGTGTGGTTCCTTAAGTATCCTTCTGTTAAACTGATTCTCTTTCTTCCACGTGTCCTTGGGTTTTATAGGTAGAGATGAGTGTGCCTTACCTCTACTGTTTCTTCCCAGTTGATTCGTAGAGTTAGTCTCACTTGACTCTACAATTCTTCGAGGTTGGGGAATAAAGGTCGGGTTACTCTTCTCTTTTATGAATCCCAGGCCAGCATGAGATCCTTTACTTCTTTGACTATAAATGGAAACAGTAGAACAAGGTTGAATTGGTTCTTCCAACTGTGAGGATTTCACAAAGGCAATGCCTCTACCAAAACTTGAGGCATTACTAGTGCTAGTTTCCTTTGTCTTTTCCACACAAGGCTCTGAGATGGATTCCCCAAAGCCTAGGCCTGTTTTATCGAATGTGCTTCTCTGACTAGAGAGCAGGTAGTCCATGGATGATGAGGATTTGTTCTATGCAGAGATAGTCTTCTCTAGATCCTCAATTTTAGAGGTTAGAATAGACTCTCTTTGTACATTGAGTGTGTTTGTCTGTCTTAAAGTCTCATTCTCAGCCTCAAGCTTGGAAAGAAGATTAGTACTTAGAAGGGCTGTTTCAAGCTCTTCTTGAACTTTCTTCTTCTCCTCTTGAAGGAGTGAATGATCCTTAGACAAGACTCTGAACCACTTCATGTATTGATGTAGATCAGTGGTTATGCCATGCAAAGCAATTCTTAAATCACTCATATCTACATCAGGAGAGTTGAAGTCAAATACCTCATCGAGACTTACATCATGTATATTGAGGTTTTGTTTATCCTTTGCATGTTTGGCCATTAAGCATAGATTGGCCATTTGTGGTTCTTCTTCATCTCCGGAGTCAGCATTGGAGTCATTATCTTAATCACTCCACGATCCTCCAGCTACTAGACCTTTGTCTCTTTTCTGAGGCCTCTTGTTTCCTTTGTATTCCTTCTTTGCATGTGTTTTCTTCTTTAGTTCTTCTTTAATAGGTTTGTTGCAGTTTGCGATGAAGTGGCCAGGCTTTTTGCAGTTGTAGCATAGATCATTCATTTGCTCTCGGGTCTTTGTGAGTTCTTAAACATTCTTTGGGTTGTTGATTCTGCCTTGTCACATGAACCTTCTTAGTCTCTTTACCAGCATAACAAAGTCTTCATCATAATCAGAGTCAATCTCAGTGATGACTTTTGATACACTTTCATTTGCCTTGAGAGCAACACCCTTATCCTTCCTTCTTCCTTCTGATAAGGTTTCAGCACGTTGGGTCAGCTCTAGCTCGTATGTCAGGAGATTGCCATATAGTTGTTGAACTGTCATCTCATTAAGATTCTTTGATTCTCTTATTGCAGTGGTCTTGGCATCCCACCTGCTTGGTAGGGCTCTCATGAACTTTATGGTCAGATCTTTATTAGGATAAACCTTTCCATATGCTCGTAGAGAGTTGAGCAGAACGTTGAATCTTTCATAGGTGGCAGTTATATTTTCTCCTTGGACATGAGAAAACATTTTATACTGCTGTGTCAGAAGAGATTGTTTGTTCTCTCTAACTTCTTCAGTTCCTTCGTGCATGATCAGCAGTGCTTCCCAAACTTCCTTAGCTGTTTTGCTATTGACAACGTTTTCAAACAGATCGTCTTCTAAGGATTGGAACAGGATGTTCTTGGTCTTCTTATCAAGTTGGACAGCTCTCTTCTCGTTGTCTGTCCATTCTAGTTTAACTTTGATCTGTATTCGGTTTGGATCGTCAGTGGTTGGTGCAAGCTTTGTTGGAATATAGGGCCCATTTTGAACGGTCTCAAATAGATATTCATCTATTGAGTCCATATACGCTTGCATCCTGACTTTCCAGTTAGCAAATTTATCCTTGTTGCACATTGGTGGCTTGCTGCCTCCCCCGGTCCTGGATTCTCTTGGTAAAAATGCCATTGGATCTACTAAAGCTTGTAAGCTGTAAAAATAGAACCTGCTCTGATACCAATTGTTAGTTCCTAGTTGGCACAATAGTTATCTAGAAGGGGGGGTGTATAGATATTTAAAAATCTTTTCATTTTAAACTGGTTCTTTGATAATGATAAAAACTTAGCGGAATTAATATTTATTTTAATCTTCTTTACCAAGCAGTGGAGTTATGAAAGTGAGGCAGTTATAGCAGTTATGGATGATATAGCAGTTATAGTTATGAATGTAAAAGACACAGTCATTTTTAAGTGGTTCAGAGCACTTAAAGCTCCTAGTCCACTCTTCTACTCAACGAGTAGGATATCCACTAAGGACGTCTTTTACAACTTCTGAATCACACAGATTCCTTCTAGACCAGCAGTCTAGGAACTTCTTAGTTCACTCTTAAACTCTTCAAGTCCAGCGGACTTGGCTTTCTTCTGATTCACTATTTAACTCTTCAAGTCCAAAGCAGACTTGGTACTCTTCTTCAGTTGGTTGATAATGTTGAGTTCTTGATGGTTGCTACTCAGTTGATGTGTAAGCACTTGTTCGTAAGAACTGAGTAGCTGAGCAAGCTTTGCAATATCTCAGATCGTAGAGTTGAGCTTGGAGAGTTTTTCACGTTGTTTGTTCAATGCTTGCTTGATTTGTCTCATCTATCTGATTTGCATATATGTGATCTTGAGAACTATCCGTTGGATCCATTCGTTGAAGCATTAAATGCATTTGACTTTTCTGATCTTTGATGGAGACATTTCTGCACATCTTCTGAAACTGCATCCTGGCCCACTGACACAGCAGACTACTTTCTCACCTAACACCTGAAAAGGTGTTTTTCCCCCTTACCAATGGTACTTTCCTTAGCTTCTTCAATACGCTTCTTTGTTGCATACTAAGGATATTTCATATTACTTTGGGACTGATGAGTATTGCAACATCTAGAATCCATTCCTCATATGTTGGAATCTGTCTTCACACATATCATGAGGCTCGATGTTTTCTGACATAAGACAGATAATGCTCTACGATTTGTATCGTGATACTCTACGATTCAGATCGTAGTTACTTGTCACCTTGGTGCTTGATCTGATGTTATCAGCTGAGAGCACTTCGATTTCTCTTAAACCTTTGCACATTACGATCTTTGCTTGCTAGGTTCTAACTCTACATTTCTGAGAGCACACCACGATCGTTGACTTGTAAACTCTACGTTTCCTTCAGCATACAACGATCGTTGAGTTGGTTCGGCAAACGTTGGGACCACTCTACGATTCCCGAAGAGGCCCTTCAAGGCAGGCACACTACGATCTTCTAAGCTCTACGTTTCTTCCTTGACTTCTGCAATGTTGATCAGATTTATACACTCCAATTTCTTCGAAGCCTATCTATTACATCTCAAGATCAACCTAACAGCTTTGATCTTTCTATCTATACATTGCATTACAGAATGATACACGTTAAAATCTTAGATCAACCTAACAAATTTGATCTATCACTAAGTCCTTGTACATATCTTACTTGAAGGACTTTACAAATAATCATGAGCACATACATTAAAACATCAAATCATAATATGCATTCTCCCAACACTATTACATAAGCTTCATAAATCAAAGATAAATTAAACGTTTTCGTCTAATCAAGCACTTTGTCCTTGCCCTTTCTTGTAGAAAGCTCTTCAAATTTCTTAACTTCATCTGCATTGTTTTGTGCAAGAGTGAGTAAACAATTGCCCACAAGAAGGATAATATACAATAATGGTTTATGAATGACAATTAACTGAGTTTTCAATGGTAAAGTATTCTCACCGGGACAATAAACTTTAATTCAACAAGTATGAGTTCAAAGGAATAATGAACGTTAAGTTAACAATAGATATCAACATCAAAGAATACACTGAGGGTCACAAGACCACGAACTATACTCTAGGTCTCAAGTATTTCTACTTTAACCTTTAACAGTCTAAAAGACTATAATCATCATCTATGTCCTAGGTTAACAGGTGTTTTTATTGTAACCTTTAACGGTCTAAACGACTATATAGACCATCATCCCATACTCCAGGTGATCAGCCCTTTATACTATGCATTGCGCAAACATTTTAACGCTATTGCATAGTTCTAAAATAATCCCCTAATATAGGGTTGTTCATCTCAGCTTAGATTATCAGGTTTCGAACTGAATGAAGTTTGGTTGGGAATTAGCTTCAAAGGAAATTCTAGATCTTTAGAATGCTCATCAACCAAGTACTGGTTGAATCAGATAGAGACCAATAACTATTCAAGAGTTTGATTATAATATTTTCATGAACAAGGTATATTGATGAATCAATAAGAGCTAGAGTATTAATAGTTTCTAAATTGAACAAATGTTATCCTCGACAACATGCTTTAAAAATTGTGTGAGTACATAAGAAACCCAAAGGAAGTTTGGTATGGGTTGAATTCAAGGTAATTTAGAGTTTAGAACATTCATCTACTAAGGATTAGTTGAATTGGTAAAGAATCGCTAGGCAACTTAGAGTTGATTTACAATAAGGTAAGATAGTACAATGACATTGAGAAGCGAAGATCAAACAACGAGTTATTAGTAATTTGAATAAACACATTTCTTACAACAACATTACAGACTTTGAATAACCAAAGTAATCTCTTTTGGAATAAAGAAATAAAGATTAATTAACTTGCTCAATAGTAAATGAGGGTTAAAGAACTTGCATAATAATAAACTGCTCAACAAGAGATTAGAAATAGAGAATTTGCATAAGTATAACATAACAGTGAAAAGTAACCTTGCAGAATAATAAAGTAGCAAAGGTTATGGAACTTGCCTCGTACGTAAGCTATAATATTAAAACTCGCGTTCACCTACACATAGTACGTATTAGAGTCACAATGTTTATTAGATATACTAACATCCACTTTCCAACATAACACTCACTTCTAGCTAAACTTGTTATTTAAGTACAAGTCTTACGTTACCATATACATTTCAGAATTCATAATTTTTAACTTCACAACACTTATTCATTGCTCACTAAGTTTCTTAAATCATACATATCCTTTTCACAACTTACTAACTTTGCATTTTAGAGTTACTAACCACATGATACTATTCTGTTTTAACCCTTACATTACATGTTTCTCACATTAACATAACATTAGACTAAGTTACAATGAGTGTTCAAGGTCTGTAGAAATAGCAGACTTCACAATCTCTGGCTGGCTACTGGCGCGGCCGCGCCAATTTTGAATAGGATTTTGCATAACAAGTATATGTCAAACAGCCTCCTTGATTCGAGCATGAAAAGTATCCTAATCATGTTTACAAATTAAAGAAAGCTCTTTATGGCTTGAAACAAGCTCTAAGGGCTTGGTACGAAAGGTTAAGTAAGTATCTCTTGTCAAACAGAATTGTTATAGGTAAAATAGATTCTACATTGTTTATTAAGCTTAAAAATATAGATATCATTATTGTTTAAATATATGTAGATGATATAATATTTGGTGTTACTAATGATTTTCTTTGTGAGAGGTTTTCCAAGTGCATGCATAAAGAATTTGACATGAGTTTAATGGGAGAGCTCAATTACTTCTTGGGACTTCAAATCAAGCAAACAAAGGAAGGAATTTATATCCATCAAACCAAATACACAAAAGAATTACTCAAAAGATTTGGCTTTGAAGGATCTAACTCGAAAGGTACAGCAATGAGCACATCAATAAAGCTCACCACTGATGAGAAAGATATTGATGTTGATATAACAAAATATCGAGGTATGATTGGATACTTACTATACTTAACTGCTTCTAGACCCGATATAGTGTATAGCGTTTGTCTGTGTGCAAGATTTCAGGCTTAAACCTAAAGAATCACACTTGAATGCTGTTAAAAGAATTTTGAAATATTTAAGTGGAACAATTAACTTAGGGTTATTTTATCCGATTTGCAATAACTTTGAACTAATAGGTTATTCAGATGTCGACTATGCAGGGTGTCAAATTGATAGAAAAAGTACGAGTGGTGCTTGTACTTTCTTGGGACAAAGTCTCGTATCATGGCATAGTAAAAGCAAACCTCGGTGGCTCTTTCAACTCTCGAGGGGAATACTAGAAGCTGCAGGAAGTTGTTGTTCTCAGATTTTATGGATGAGACAAACCCTATGTGATTTTGATATATTATGTGAATGTGTGCCTATATATTGTGATAATTCTAGTGCTATAGATATCTCTAAAAATCCTGTGTTACACTCACGTACAAAACACATTGAAGTGAGACATCATTTTTATTCCTACTAAAAATCAAATCGCAGATATTTTTACTAAACCGTTAAGTGAAGACGGATTATGTATGCTGCGAAGAGAACTTAGAATGTGTATCGCATACCTCGTTTAAAATCTGCATTATCGTTATTTTATCTTATTATGCATGCTTATCTTACTAACTGCTAAAATTTGGGATAATTGATAGTGTGATTTTTTGGCTGCCAATTAAGTCCTTAAATCGTGGACACAGTATTCTAAATAACTATCATAATAAGTTTTGAAAATCGAAAAGACAAGTCGGCTGGGTTTCTTGGAAGATGTAAGCGTGTAGGGGTGTACTTCATACATGCATCCGTTCCTTTTATTTAATCTTCTATCTATCTCTCTCTCTTCACTTCTTC
This sequence comes from Panax ginseng, assembly GCA_020205605.1. Classification (NCBI taxonomy): domain Eukaryota; kingdom Viridiplantae; phylum Streptophyta; class Magnoliopsida; order Apiales; family Araliaceae; genus Panax; species Panax ginseng. The sequence goes on from CM035150.1 coordinate 50,929,978, forward strand.
AATTCTTTGTTTCTGATTCTCTTTCTTTCTTTATACGCTCATTTTCTCTAACTTTACCTTCAACATCATGAGAACCCGAACACATAAGCGATCGATGATGGATTCTGACGACGATCAGACGCCGGTTCCTCCCCAATCAACTACCGAACCTTCACGAAAGCAAAGAAAAATAAAGAAGGTCGTGTCTGAGGAAACGGAGTATTTGGACTCTTTATTTTCTGACGTCTCATCTTTCAATCCCTCTTTACCGAAACCATTTGGACCCTCTCGGCGACGACAGTCAACAATCCCATCTTGTAAGCCGAGTTCATGTAATAACCCGAGAATTTCTATATAAAATAAATAAGAAATTTTGCGTATAATTTTTTTTTTTATTTAATGACGAGACTAAGTGTCAAGTAAAGTGAACGATAAATGCAAATACATTTATTACTTGAAAAATTAGAAATAATTTTGGAATTATTAATTACCACAAATTATATGGTAATAAATTTCTATAAGCCGAAATGTTTTTATTAATTATTTTCCATGAAAACATGATTGGAAATAATATATGAAGTGATAATTAGATTTATATAATAAATATTTTATTATATGAATTGTTCGTAATATTTAAGTTAATTATTTTAACTTGATTATTGATGTTGTGTCTGAAGAATAAGTCGGACATGAGATCCAAACCTGGATTGGGATTGTGATCAAGAGATGAGAATAATAATATTATATTATTTATATAATGATTTTCTGATTACCATAATTATGTCTTTGGGTATGTATGTGACAGATAATATTTGAAAGAACGATTACCAATTAGGTCATAGCATATTACCGTCTTTGTGAAACCCTAATTATTAAACTCGATTATGGGGTATTTATGAGTAGTATTTGTGTATATGAAGTTACCGTGAATAAGAATATCGGTAATTAGAAGAAACCCTAATTATTGTTATGCGTCGATAATTAGGACAAACCTAATTATTATAACCCTAACCTAGGTTGAAATTAGAAACCGTAACGATCGTGTTAGTAACATACGAGATAATTAAAGAACCACTAATGGTCAATTAGAAACCCTAATTGATGACGTTGAGAAACCCTAATTTTAATTAAGGGTTTAATTTCGATGTTATTGTATAAGTGTTTTAATTTACCAAAGGATAGAAGTTAATTGGTAAATTATAAGAATTAAATCTAGTGATTAAATATTACATTTAATTGCCTTGTACAAGATTGCCCATACACTCTTAAACAAAGCCCAACCATCACCCATAACAAATCGAAGCAAGAATCAAGAATTTTTGGCAAAAAGGGTATAAGAACACTAAACCTAGAAATCCTTTGATTCGATGTTATTTGATGCAATTGATTGTTTAAAGTTGTGTAATAGAATGTTAATTGATGATATGGGTTGATAAATCAAAGACCCATAACATCAAAGTGCTGCAATTGAAGATTTGAAGATTTAAGCAAGTTGGAAAACCGAATTTCATTATTTTTCACCAAATGTCGAGAGGCCATAACTCTTTGCTTTCGATCATGAGTTTTGTTCTTCAAAAAGTTTTATGTGTAGCCCTGATATGTGGTCTTTAATCGCAAAAAGAATCAAGTCCATATCATGTATAGATTAGAAGTTATAGATGGTCAAACATGGTTGGACCGATCATGATAAACTGCTTTTTGGGCGATGCTGTAATGGGGGCATTCTCGTCCACTTTTGTAATTTAAAAAGTCTGGGCTTTTGATATGTTGTAGTGCACTGAGTTAGGAAGCCATAGGCTTTGGAATGACCTCATTCCGACCTCGGATGAGGGAATTACGGTGATTGGAAGGAAATGTGTCAAATTTCTCAAAACTGAAAGCCAGCAGCGGGATGTGCTATTCGGGACACTATTTCGATCAGTTAATATTTCCAAAACCTTCTGGGCTTTTGGTATGTTATAGTACACCGAATAAGCTTTCCATAGACTCCGAAACGGAGTAAATCCGATATCGGAGGAGAGAGTTATGACATTTCAAAGTAGTAGTGTCAAAACTTCCCAACAAGTGCGGTGCAGTCCATTTGAACGGAATTTCTGGGCTGATGTGTTCGGAATTTGGAAATGGTCAAAGAATAAAAGTTGTAGCCCCAGAAGTTAGCTTCGCGTGGGCTCAAGAATCGCTCAAAAAGTTTTAAAATGAAAGAGTTATGACTGTTTTAGCGTAAAGAGGTAAAGCTGAAACGAGATTGAAAAGCTGTTATGAACGTCCACTTTTTTGACGCTTTTGTTTGGGCTACCTAATGAACCCGAATTGGGTAATTCGTATTTTTAAAAATAGTCTTACATACCACCATATAACATATCCAAAAATCAAATTAATCGAAGTTATGAGCAATGCGTTAGAAAATCGCAAAGTGAGCTATTGAAAAATTAGTATAAACCAAAGTCCCACATCGACTAAATTGAGAACTTCACCATTTTCTAAACCTATAAATAGAAGGGCTTGGCCTTTGTTTCATTCACCAACAATAAGGCCTCCAATTTTTGAGAAAGGCTTTGTTGTGGGAGAACTTTTATAAAGATCTCCTTAGTTAAATTTTGGCGTGGAAGTGCGTATTAGATTGTGGAATTCAGTATTTTTCGGGTATATTTCTTATTTAATTTTGTAATGTTATTATTTTTAATTGTTAGTTAAGTTTGAATTTTTGAAGTTTAGTTAGTGTTGTTAATAAACTAGTTAGTTTACTATGTTTATTTTGGCTTGGAATTGATTATGTAAATGAGTTATTTGTGATGACTTTTAATATTTTGTGATGAATTTCATTAATTAATAATTATTAATGATATTAAGTTATTTAATGATTATATTAAATAATTTAGTTTAAAAATGATTTTAATATTATAAAAATCATTTTAAATGAAAATAAGGTATTTAAAAATATTTTAAGTTATAAAATATAACTTTTTAATATTTAAATGATAATTTCATTAATAATTAAATATTAATGATATTAAGATAATATTAATGATATTAAGATAATGTTAATAATATTTAGTTTATTTAATAATTATTATTAAATAATAGTTTAAAAATGGTTTTATTTATTTAAAAACCATTTAAAGACTTGAGGATTTAAAAATATTTTAAGTTATAATTAATGACTTTTAATATTTGGATAAATAGTACATTAATATTTAAATATTAATGGTAATTATTTAAAAATGATTTTTATTGTTTTAAAAATCATTTAAGGGTAATATAAATATTTTAAAAATAGTTTGAGTTATTATAAATAACTTTTATATTTTAGCAATGGTTTCATTAATAGTTTAGTATTAATTAAACTATTAATGATAATGGAATTGTTTAATGTTTAAATCATTTAATTATGATTCCGATATTTGAAAGTTTATAATGAAGCCAAACTAGTCGACTTGAGAACCCGATTATGAAGTTCTAAATTTGAAGAAGAACACCTATAGTAACAGCTTATATCACTATAGGCCCTTTAAATGATTTGAATTATTTTAAATTTTTAATTTACGAAAATTGCGAAAATGATTAAAAATAAGATGTCCGATATTTTAGGATGTTGAGGTATAGAATAAGAGTCTTAGACTCAAAGATTTACCCGATAAAGTCGATTTGTGACGACGACAAATGTCGAGCCTTATAAAAGAAAGAAAAGACTATCAGAAGAGCATGGATGAAATATTTGAAAATGTATAAAAATATTTCAAGTATAGAATAGGAACTAAAAGTATGATCACTGTGATTATGTGATTAGACTATGTGTTGACTGTAATAGACAGTACTATGTGTTACGATATATTGTTCTAATCGAATGAATGATCTGATTATTGATAGGTTGTGATAAAGAGATAAAACCTAAGTTAAAATTTGTAATCGTGAATCAGCAAGTATCCTACCTTTGCACTTCCTTTACGCAATGGACATGAGTAAGAAGTTGAGAATTATTCTATCACCGTATGCATTATGTACTCTTTGATGATCGATATGTTAGCTCAGATATATATTCTGTTCATTGATTTCTATAAATGGTTATACAAGTGTCCCCACTTGGATAATCATGGAATTTGTTCACATGTTGATACACCTTTGTCAATTACCCGTATATATATGTTGAATTACAAATTATTGTTGAGCAAGATTAAAAACCTTCGGGTTTGGAACTAGGCATGTATGAACATCCCTATATGGGAAGATTTTTGCGCAAGGAGGATAGAGTGAGCGATGAATTTCGTTCAAGTTATGTAGTATTGATCAATACAGGGTACAACGGGGCTGATCACCCTCCGTGACCGTAAGTTACTGACGGTTTGAGGATAGAATTCCGCTAAACCTTTTCGAAAATGAAAAGAATGTTCATAGTATGTTTCTTAAACCCTATTCAAGGGTAGAGAGCGAGCCAAATTTAAAGAATTTGAAAGAGAGTTGTTATGTGAATTTTTATCAAGATGATTACTTCACAACTTTCAATTCGTTGTAGAAGTGTTATGTAAAGAGAATACTTATATTCTTTCAGCTTATATATAATTGCTATTACTTGCTGGGCACTTAAATGCTCATCCTTGCTTAAATTGAATGTTTTCAGTTATGTATGAGCAACCTGAAGGCTCAGGCACGGACAAAGGAAAAGGAAAGCTGATCGAATAAGTGTGTATTATGAGTTAATGGTTATAGTTAGTATTGGTATCTGTTCAGGTATGATATGGAATGTATTTGAAGGTCTCGTACCTGGGAAGTAAACTTTGATGTATGTAAATTAAGTTTGAATGTAATATTATTATTGCATTATTCAGCTTATATAAATGGTATCGTGAAGCACCGAGTTCGGGTTTCAAGTACCTGGATTTGGGGTAGTCATAGTTCACACCACCACCGGTTTCGATAAACCCTAACCTCACCTCTGAACTTCCTAAAAATTTCTTTCGCAGTAATTCATATGAGGTACGGTTTAAGAATGTTATTTTTCCAAAAGAGTTGGTTTATGGAAAATCAGAGGATCAAATCTGTTATCAAGAGTCTCATTTGAAAATTTTGTTTAAATCTTGTGGTATCTCTTCCTTGCTTTTTCCTCCTTCTGTTGCATATCCCAGATTAGTTCAACAATTTTATACTAATCTGGAATGTCATGGGGAGTTTTACACCTCTTTTGTTAAAGGAAAATCTTTTTATTTCACTGTTATGGATTTCGGTAGCATTTTAAACATCTCATTCACTGGTGATTGTCCATTTACTCGAAAAAGGGTTGTCCATTCTCCATTCACTCCTTTGGAACAATTAGAGATTGTTATGGATAACCCTTTGTTGAATGATGTTTTTACTCCAAAAACAGTAGATGTCTCTCCTATTGCTTGTGTTCTTCATCATCTGATAAGTTTTAATCTTTTGCCCCGCTTAGGTGGTGGTGCTGATTTTACTTATCAAGATTTGATTGTTGTTGCTATGATTTTAAGAGGCGTGTCTTTCAATTTGTCTCAACTGTTGCTTCATCAAATGATGAGCTGTTTGCGAAAATTAAAAACTTCTCTGCCTTATAGTGCTAGTCTCACTACTTTCTTCAATCATTTTAAAATTTCTTTTGAAAATGAAATTTCTGTTGTTGTGAATGATTCCGTCAGTGTTCATACTCTAAAGTTGTCTTGTATTACTTTAACTGATGGTCAGTTCATTCGTGTCACTTCTGATAATTCTATTCCTCAAATATCAATTCCATATTCCCCTGTTGTTCCCCCTACTCAATCTTCTTCTGAGATTGTTGAAATGTTGAAACTTGTTCTTAGTAATCAAGAAAAAATGCAACTTGAGATGTCTAGCCTTAACACTCGTATGTCTATGTTGGAGAAAGGCAAATTACCTTTGGGTGCTCCCGGGATTAACAAAATGTATCAGAACATTGAAGATGAATTTGTTGGAGAAAGGCAATCCGTTTTAATTGCAAACCATTGCTTTGGCAGAGGTTATGCAACGAAGACTTTACCAAAATGCTTGTCAACTGAGTCAGGAGATCAAATTTGTTAGCAATCAGGTTGGCGATTTGGCTAAGTTTATGGCTCTGCGTTTCAACGACGTAGGATCTAAGTTACATATGCAGCGTAGGAACTCTCTTGTTACGGAATGGGTTCATTGTAATTGGCTAGCCGAGTATCTTGGTGATTTTCTTGATGTGTCGTTACCACCTGCAACTTTCATTCCACGTCCTCCTCAATTAGCTGCTGATTTTACCCTTGCTGAAAGGATTCATCATGCCAATCATCGCCCTTACTTCACACAGAGGGTTGAACAACGTGCAGCAGTAGTCGAACTCGATTGATGGCTATTTCCCTTTTTGTTTGATGACAAAAGGGGAGAAATTTATGAGTTTTATTTTTGGTAGACTGAAAAGATTGACTTGGATTTGTGTTTCACAGACTTATTTTGTTTAAATTTTAACTGATATGTTAGAAGTTTGATATTTGGTGTATGTTGAACTAACATGATTGCAGGTACATGCCCAGATAATAGAGGTTGTTTTAAAATTTCAGGATTCACTGAAATCAAATTTCAGTTAGTTATTATGAGATTCCTGAAATGATATTGATGCATGAATTTAGGGAGAGCTAATTATATTATATGCATGAACATGTGGAGAGCTAAGGGACATTAAAAGGTTTTTGGTTGTCATCATCAAAAAGGGGGAGAATGTTGACCTAGTCGTGTTTTATCCTTAAGTTTTGATGATGAATTATGCTAAATTGTTTTATAGCATTTCAGGTATCTGATGATAAGGAACATTAATTGGATATTCAAGTGGTTGGAGAGTTTTTCTTTACTAGGAAACAAAAGTGTAAGGTCAATTGCATAATAATTGATTTTTCATTTAAAGGCTAGGACATATTATTTGCATTTTGTTATGTCTTAAATGAAAAATGATTTAAACAAGTTTTCTAATTAAAAAAATAAAATAAGTTTGAGATTAGATTAAATATATGTTGTCAAGTACAAAGATTTTTTAATGCATTATTTTATAAAAAAGTTACTTGATATATGTTACATATGTTTCACATACATAGGTATTGAATATCCTCGAGTTATATTCTAAATTCAGTTGTGTGCATACACGTGGATTAAGTGTGCATGCCAAGAAGCTTTATTTTAATGCGTTACTATATATATAAATATATATTCTGAATCATGCTTGGAGTATATATATATATATATATATATATATATATATATATATATATATAGTGCTTCATGTTTCACGTGTGCATGCCAGCTATACAATTTTGTGATATGATGTGTGAGGGTGCAGTTTTCAAGGATAGTAATTATAGAAGTCTTGGGACTCTAATACCTTGAATTTGGAAAAGATAAAGGAAGATTTGTTGTTTGTTGGTACACGCCACCCTAAGAAGGAAAGATAAAGTCAAAGTTGTTAGTGGTTTAATTTAAAAGAGTCTAACGAGCATTCATTCTTATAACTGAAGATTTACTTAAGATTGCTTCTCAACAAGAATTTTTAACGCTGCTTATTATTTTGGCAACATAACATTGTTTTACACTTGGACTCTATGTACAACGGTAACTTTAATTGGATTATAAAAACCGTAAGGCATGCATAGATTGAATACAACACACAAAATACCTTTTGCACTAAATTACTGATATTATCGAGCAACTTGTTTTGATTGGTGCAAACTGTGAGCTACTAAGTACTTAAACTTCTGATATTCTTTTAGCTGGTATTGGGTAAGATTTAATTGTTTATCTCTTTGTGCTAATTGATCGTTGCATATAGTTGAGCCTTTAATTGTTAAATTGATTATTCGTGCATTGATCATAGACCTCTATATTTGTATTTAATTTTCTATTTAGACTAAGTGGTCTAAAGGTGTTAATCCTAGTGGATTAGAGAAAAGGTTTACAAACTGGTTCAAGGAAGCAAATGTGCTTCAAGAGTGCATAGGTGCACAAGGAGCAAGAGTGCTCAAGAGAAGTTAATTGTTATTAATTCTTGTAAGAATTTGTTTTGTAATCAATGTTTATTTATAAAGAAATAAATAAAGTGAGTCTCCAATACTAGTTAGTATTGGACGTGGACTAGGCTATTATTATAGAGGATAATAGATGAACCACGTAAAAAATCTTGGTGTTGATTTTATTACTTGTTTTACTTTAATTACTCACATAAGCTATTTAATTATCTTAATAATTAAAATTTGAATATTTGCATTATTTTAAGATAATTATTTAACATGAAGTATTTTATTTAAGTTATAAATTCAGCAGGATATTTAGTCAATTCAGTAGGCCATATTAATTCAACAAGCTGAATTCATCAATATAGTAGCCTGAATTTAATAGCTTGATCTAAAGTTTTAAAATTTGTCATAGATTGTTCACACACTTATTCAACCCCCCCTTCTAAGTGTGCCTATTTAAATTTCAGAACGCTTTTACTTATAAGTTACAATTTAAAATAAATCATAAGTCAACTTAAATTTTAATTGAAGTCATTTTAAAATAATTCATTGCCGAACGGGGCCAAAAAATATAAATATTACTAAAAAAGACATTAATAAAATGATACATTGATTCAATAGTAAAATAGAAGTGGCAAAATAGACATTATATTTGGTCAAATCAACTTGTTAGAAATGACTTATAAGTCAATTTTAAATAAGTATCAAATTGTTACTATCTCTATTTAGGGGTGAACATGGTGCGGTTTGGTGCAGTTTGAAGTCCAAATCGCATTAGAAACTGCTTAGGTGCGGTTTAAAAAATTCAAAATCGCACATGAAACCGTTTGTGATTTGTATAGTGCGATTTTAAAGTGTGTGATGTGGTTTTAATTGGTGCGGTTTCGGTATCAAAACCAATTGAAACAACAAAAAAGTCAAAGCCTTCAATAAAATTGAACATAGAACTTACATCGAGTAATTAACTTAGTAACAGAGTCAACAATGAAAATTATATCAAGTATAGAACCAAAGTTCCTTCTGCCAAATATGTCAAATTCACCATCAAATTATAGAACAGTGAGACACGTAAAATAGTTTTAGTTTATAATAAAGGAATGATGCTTTAAAACTAAAACATATGCTATATAAAACAACGGAGACCATATATTCGATAACAAGCAAGAAAGTTTATCTAGTTCCCCAAAAATTAAAAGTATATACTAGAGATAGAAACTATACCTAATTTGAAAAATAATATATTAGACTATTACTATTATAGCATTGACCTTAACCAATGCATCAAGTGCTCGAACCAACGAATTTGACCCATCAACTACAAGCCCCTCCAATAACGCATCAAACAAATGCGAAATTCCAAAACCCAATTGCTTAATCTTTGAATCTATAGCCTCTAACCATCTTCTTTCAATTGGTGAAAAAATGACAATGCAAGACTGGGGTTTTCTTTGAGCGTGTTCAAGTAAAAAGTAACTTTAGAATTTACTAGAGATAATACATACATACACACACATGGTGCGGTTTCAGTTTTATGTGTGCGATTTTGGCTAGTAACCAAACTAGAACCGTAAATTTGGTTATTCAACCCACCTAAAACTGTCACATACGCCGAAACCGTTGGTGCGGTTTTAATTGGTGCGATTCGTGTAGTTTTTGGTACGGTTTCGGTTCCAATTTGGTTACTTGCTCAGCCTTACCTCCATTCCATAATAATAGTCGCTTTAGCTTCATGGACATGAATTAAGAAAGTCATTTAATACTATGATTTAATATTTAAAATTTGTATAAAATTCCATCACTACTCTTTTATGGGAAGTTGAAAACTACCAATACAAAGGAGAAATTTTTTTTGGGACATTGAGAGAAATTAAGGATGATATAAAAAAGTAAATAATTTATTTTCCTAAAAAGTTATAAACAACAAATAAATTAGAACAAATTTTTTCTTTTAAAAGGTCAATTATTATAGAATGGAGGTAGTACTTATTTATTTTGACTTATAAGTCAACTTATAAATTAAACCAACTTATAAGTCATTGCCGAACATGTCCTTGAGAGACAAAAAGTGAGAAATAATTGCATCAGATGATCTGTTCATACTCTCTTTTTTCTATTCCTTGTAATCTGCCTGTATTTAAACTTTGAACCCTTAAATAATTTCTTGTTTGATTTGCCATATTGGGGAATTAATCTATGTTAGAACTTGAGCCAAAATTAAAGTGAGTTTTAATAATTATTTAAAGTGAATTTACATATTAATGTGTTCTACTCTATGAGTAGATTAAATTAAGTATTTGGAAGCTCAAAGTCCTACATCGGTTAAGAACTAAAATTTTAATGTGTTTATATACAAGAAAGTTGTTCTTTGGTTTGGGCCCCAAAGAGCACCTCATTTTTGTGGAAGGGAGATGACCTAACCAAAGCTTGGTTTGAACCCACATGTGTGCTTACTTTTGTGGAAGGGAGAGGACCTAGCCAATGCTTGGTTTGAACCCGCATGCGCATTGTTGACAGACATGTACGACTCGAGCCTCGTCAGTCTGGGTCCTTGTATATAATTTTTTTGGACAAAATTTATTTATATTTTATTTTATTTTAGTTCTATTATCAAAACCGTGTTGTTTTGATAAATGTTATTTATTATCAATACTGCGTCGAAGCGCTATCTACCTGAACGGACGCCCCAAAACTACGTCATTTTTTCCTGAACGGACGCACCCTTTTTAGTTAAAGCCTAAACTACGTCATTTTTGTTCTATTGAGCCTAAAACTACGTTGTTTTGTGGCCCGAACGGACGCGCCCTTTTTGTTAAGGCTTAAAATTACGTCATTTTGGCTAAACAATGTCTTTTTAAGGGGTTGTGTCCCTTCTGATTAGTCACTAACCCCTATTATAAATAGATAGGGGTGGACTGCCATTCGAATAATTCAATTCATCTAAGCATTAAACATTCTAAGTATTCAAGTCTTCATTATTTCATTAGCAGTTTATAGTTTATATTGAGAGAATCTTGAGTATTTCTTTGGTTCGTTGTGTATGCTATTTGGAGTGCTACTATAGCATACGTTGTAATTGTATCCTGGGAGACAAATGCTATCAACTCTGAGCACCGTAAGGAGGACATAATTGTCTTAAGGACATAGTACATAGTACTAGACTTGACAAATTTATTTATGCAGTTTTTGAGATAAGTTTTATATATATATATATAGTGTCCATTTTATTTTTATAACAATCTACACATTAGTGTGACAAATAAAGAAAGTGAAGTTGCAGGAGTTGGAGTTGGAGTTTCATTTATTTTTATCACTGTAATGAGTGGAAAAAAACCTAACAAATCCAAAATGTATTGATGACCCAAAATTTTGTTAGGGTTCAAGTGCAAACCCTGATTAGGGATAATAGATTACATCCTGCAAATCAGAATAGCAGAAGTGTAACATTCTAAAATTTTAAATTATAATATTAAATATTTATTGATTTATATAAGTATTTAATGGATATGTTTACTGTTGAATAAATAATTGTTCAATTTGAGTTGATGTGGTTTAGTTAATTATTTGTTGAATAAATAATTAAGGAGCTAAGAAAATTAATTGTTATGAGATTATATACTAATTTAATTTAATAATTAAGTTAGAGAGCTAATAATGATTAAATGAATTATAATATTTTAATTGGAATTTGTGATTAAAATAAAGTGTTAGTTGGTTGAATAAAATTATAATTTATAAAGGAAATTATAATTATGTGATAATGATTTATGTGTTAAAGTAATTTAATAGATTAATATTTGAATTGGTTGATTATTTAAATTATTGGAAGTGTGACGAATAATCTTGCTATAAAGGAGTTATTAAAATAAATTAAAGGAGTTTAATTTAGTTTTGCCAAACAAAGCCTAATGTCTATTAAGTCTTTATTCTAATTGTGTTTTTCCAAATAAGGCATAAGGATTAATTGATTATATTTTAGTGGTTACCCAAACAAGCCTTATGACTTTTGATTTTCAAATAAAACATAACTGATATAAGTTATATCTATATTTATATTATATCATTAATATATATTATTACTATATATGTTATATTGTTAGTACGTATGTTAGAAGAGAAAAGAAGACTCAGTTGAAGAGTTTACAGAGAGAAAAGAAGAGAAGAAGGAAGGCTAGAGAAATTGAGAAAGGAATTGGGGGGAAAAGAAGCTTGATAATCAAAAGGATAACCATCTTCTTCTAACTCTAGGATATCATCTTCTTAATCAAAGGTAGGAGCTCAATCTTTTTCTTTAAAAGTTTAGTTTTCCTCTACCTAAAAAGTCTCTGTAAAATAATTGTAAAAGATGAATTTTTGATATGTATATAGTTTTGTATGATAATTATTTGTAAAAGGTTGTTTCATGAGTTTATATGTGATTATAGAGAAATTAAGTCATGTATGTATGCAATTTGTGAAGAAAACCATATTATAATGTTTATATGAAAATATATGAGTATGACTTAGTTTAAAATGAAATTAAGGTTTGATTAATTGTTAATATATATAAATTGACTATTGAATTCGATAGAGTATGTATAATCATAACCATGGTATTTTGAAATTACTGTTTTGATTGAAAAACAAAATCACAGTGTTGATTTTCATTAAAAGTGTCAAAAATGGAGTTTTTGCCAAAAGCAGTGAAATTGAGTGTTGTAAAGTTGATAATTGTGTTGTTATATGTGTATAATCATGCTAGAGTCTTTACAATATGTTTACAGAAAGTCTCTGTACATATTACATGTAGTTAGTTTGTTAGATTAGAGCTTGTAGGCCAATTTGGCTTTTTGTTCATGTTGTTGCCGAGCTTAGTCGCCGAAGTTTCGACTTTCATGGCAAGCAAAGACTACCTAGCGAAGATAAGTTTTTTAGTCCATAAATAGCCAATCGTTAACTTTGTGACTGGGCCGCAGCAATGGCCCAACTCATTGTCAGCAGCTCCAACCACAATGTAAAGCGTGTATACCATGCAGCCGTAAGTTAGCATAATGGTCTGACAGTTTTGTTTAATTATACAAAGTCTGAAAATAAATGTTATGTGTTAATAATAGGAATGTTAAATGATAATTTCAGTAGTATTAAACTATAAATGAGCATGTTATCAAGGGTTAAATAGTATTGACATAGTTTGATTATGTGAATTGAAAATTTAACCTACATGATGTATATACTTGTTTATATAAATACAAAATGTTGGTAATGACTAATTATGTCATGATGACATATGTATAGGGTATTGATTCAAGTTGTAAGGTTTAGCTTTTGCTCAAGGCAAGTTCTCTAACCCTAAAACTCCGTTGTATAAGTTTAATTTCATTATGTACGATTGTTGCGCTTAAATTCAATTACAATTTCGCAAGTTACTACCTCTACACTTTCGTGGAGTTAGATTATTATTGAGAAAGTTCTTGTATCTATTGTTCATGATGATACAAGTATTCTAAATTTTATATTTTAATATCGAGCAAGTTCCTTTAATATGTAATTTGTTATTTAGCATGCAAATCGCTATATTTTTAATATTCTAGTGTTGAACAACTTTATCGTTCAAATTACTATTCATTGCATGCTTGGTATCCAATTCTCAATAACTTTGAATTAATATTGTTTAGAGCAAATTATGATATGATTATTCAATGTTTATACTATTAGATTATTCCTAAAAGCATGATGTTAATTTAAAGATATCGATTCAGTTATGATTATTCCATAGCATACAGTTAGTTCTTTTGTAAACAACTAATCCTTAGTTGATGACCGTTGAATTCTAAATTACCCTGTAATGTATCCAAACCAAACTTACTTTGGTGCGGACTTGTATTCTAAATACTGAGATGAACAACTCTTTTATTAGAGGTTTACGCTTAGCGTTGAATTGATTGTGCACAATACATTGTACGAAGGGTTGATCCCCCTAAGTACGTGGAGTCCTTATAGTCTTATGACTGTTAAAGTTAAAGTTAAAAGATTACTTATAACTGTGGACATGATTCGTGGTCATTAGACCCTCAGTAGTATGTTTAAAAATGTTAATAGAACCTATCATTCAGTTCTATTGAGCCTATTTCTGGCAAATGTTGTAATGTTGTAAAATTATTCATTCTTATTTCAAGTGAGCCTTGTTTGCTCACTCTTGCATATTATATACTTATTGCAGCTAAGGTTGAGAAGGTCAATGAACCTACCACTAGCAAAGGAAAGGGAAAAATGTACAAGTGATGAAGACTTGTAATTTTATTTTATCGTTATAGACTTTTGAATGATGTAATAATTTAATTTTCGCATTTGAATGATTGTAATTAAAGGTTAGATAACCTGGGAGATTTTTATTTAAGTTTAATCCTGTATGGACAGGTTTTTATTATTCAATTTTATTATGATTGGGTAGTTAGAAATGAATGTTTTGATTAAGTGAACACCAAATCTTGAGGAAATGAAGTACCAGGATTTGGGGGCGTCACAAGAAGTGTTTTAGGATTTTGGGGATTTTAATCAATTATAAAAACAAAATGGTATAGGGATTGTAAGAGCAACTCCAGGAAACCGGAGAAACAACAATCCTAGACTAAATATATTCTAGGATTCATATTTCACTACAACAGCCGGACTAAATTTAATCCATGCGTTTTTTCAGTAAAGGTGGTGGACTATATCAAGAAACTAGAATTTAGTGGAGTATAATTTTAAATATATTTAAATGGGAGGATGGATGATTGGTGGACTATATTCATTAAATATAATATAATATTTTAATATTATAGTCCACAGAATAGTCTATCTGCTGAAAGGATTGAAGATTAAAGGACATCTGCTAATGTAATATGCTCGAACTAATTCTTACCCCAATCGACTAGTCTATTAAGTGATTGTTTTTTGAACTGAACCAATTGAAAATGGCAATAATTTATGAAATCTAAGAGAGAAAAGGAAAAAGGATATAAGTGTTTCCGGGATCGGTTTTTGTATAATATTGTACTATTTCTTAAGTTAGTAAAGATTGTTTTCAATATTTTGAGTGTTTTTCAGTTGATAGTCTAATCAATACTTGAGGGAGTTTTTGTTTCATGCTTTCATTGTTTACAACATTGGCATTATGGAAAAAGAATAAAAGAAATATGATGTGCTTGTACATTTTAAAGAAGACTAAATTTTCATGACAAGTTACTATTATTGCAAGATAAAATGTCATGATGCATAACTTATTATACCAATCACAAAATTACATCAAAAATTTACAGTTCACATTACTTGTTTAACAAAAATAACTATCGCAACACCAGTCCCAGCATTTATTATAGGAGAGCATTTTCCCTGTCCTCATTGTGTTCCCCACTTAAATTTTGACATTTGAACTTTTATTTAATTTTAAAATTAATTGGTGTTAAGTAAGAGACTGTGTGTCAAAATTTAAGTGGAGGGACACAAGGTGATAGACTCCACGGCACGCTTGCGTGAGGTGGTCGCCGCCCCGATCGTTTCTAGCAAAGTTGTAAGATGGATTGATTGCAACACCTTAACCCCTCGCCTATATGTAGACGATAATCTTGGTACAATTGCTCGCGTTTGGAATTCGGCGTTGAATGGACACCAACAACACTTTGACCCCTCGCTTATATTGAAGCGGTAATCTCGGTACAATCGACGATTGATGATGCTAGAAGACGACGCCACACAACTATGAATTGTTGTATGATAAGTCAAGTTGAATCTCAAAGAAATAACTAAGAAAATACTTAGGAATTCTTCAAAGAACCAAAAGTAGAGAATAACCTCACAAATATATTGAATAATGAATAATGTGTTTGATTACATAACTTGAACCTCTATTTATATACTACTCAAAACAATCCAAATCCTAATAGGAATTTATAAACTATAACCCTAATTTCTATAAGGAAATAGAAATTAATTTGGAAAAGAAATCCTAATTATAATAGAATTTAAAATTAATTCTAAACCCCAAAGATTTTCCAAATGTGCCAATTATTATGATATTTTCCAAGTTGTATTAGAATTGTGTCAAAGTCGATATTCTATTATAAGCCAATCCGTGAAATTTGCTAGGAAACTAAATAATCCAAATTTGATGATGGTAACGCGGGCCCACAAAGACAATAAGTTGTTGACCCATGCATTACAAGTCACGATCTCCTTGATTGCTAGCCCACATGTGACATATCCCATATGAATATTAGTAATATAATTAAAACTAATCCGACCCACATCTCGCTAAATTGATTTTGTCCTTAATTGTGAGATTGGACTTTAATTTGGGCTTGTATTAAATGGACCCAAATTTGTGTCTCATCCTTCCTCATGCGTTATCTTCAAATTTCAAACATCTTGGATCAATCCGTTGAGACTTTGTTTGAACCTCTTTGTCCTAGTCTTGCTTGATCCCCACGTCCCTTTAGTCTTGTTTGACTCCACGCATGCCATGTCCTCATCATTCCTCTCCTCTTGAAAAGGATTTGTCCTCAAATTGTCACCTACATCAAACGGACTTAGATCAGCAACGTTAAATGTAGCACTAACACTATACTCACCTGGCAAATCCAATTTATAGGCATTGTCATTGATACGCTCGAGAACTTGAAATGGACCATCTCCCCTCGAAAGCAATTTCGACCGTCTTTGAACTAGAAATCTTTCTTTCCGCATATGTAACCACACCCAATCTCCGGGCTCAAAGATCACTTGACGTCGTCCCTTGTTCGTGTGCTTAATGTACTGTTCCGTCCTCCGTTCAATGTTTAATCTGGCTCTTTCATGAATCTGCTTAACAAGATCAGCCTTTTTCTTTCCATCCATGTTAGTATATTCAGAAACAGGTAATGGTGATAAATCCAACGGTGTCAAAGGATTAAAACCATATACAATTTCAAATGGAGAAAAATTAGTAGCGGAATGAACAGAACGGTTATATGCAAACTCAACATGTGGTAAACATTCTTCACATTGCTTGATATTCTTTTTAATGATAGCCCGTAACAATGCCGATAAAGTCCTATTTACTACTTCAGTTTGACCATCAGTTTGTGGATGACAAGTAGTAGAAAATAACAGTTTAGTACCCAATTTACACCACAAGGTCTTCCAAAAGTAACTTAAGAACTTTGTATCTCTATCAGAAACAATAGTTTTAGGCATACCATGCAAACGCACAATCTCCCTAAAGAACAAATCAGCAACATGAGATGCATCATTAGTTTTATGACATGGAATAAAATGTGCCATTTTTGAAAATCTATCCACGACCACAAATATTGAATCATAACCATGCTTAGACCTAGGTAAACCCAACACAAAGTCCATAGAAAGATCAATCCAAGGATCTTAGGAATAGGCAATGGTGTATACAATCCATGGGGTTGAACACGAGATTTAGCTTGGAGACAAGTAATACATCTATCACATATTCTTTCTACATCCCGTTTCATATGAGGCCAATAAAATGTTCTTTTAAAACAAAGAAAAGTTTTATCAACACCAAAATGTCCCATTAAACCGCCCCCATGTGATTCCCTAACCAACAACTCACGCAAAGAACATGCAGGAATACATAGTTTATTTTCTCGAAACAAGAATCCATCAACTCTAAAGTATTTACCCATAACATTCTTTTCACAAGTTTTAAACTCTTTCATCAAATCAAGGTCATTATCATATAACTCTTTAATTGCTCAAACCCAAGCAATTTCAGATCAAGAGTATTTAACAAAACATACCTGCGAGACAAAGCATCTGCAACGACGTTCTCCTTACCTTGCTTATATCGAATAACATATGGAAATGTCTCGATAAATTCCATCCATCGTGCATGTCTTTTGTTCAACTTGTGTTGACCCTTCAAATATTTCAATGATTCATGATCGGTGTGGATCACAAACTCCTTAGGCCACAAGTAATGTTGCCATGTCTCCAAATCTCTAACCAAAGCGTACATCTCTTTGTCATATGTAGGATAGTTTAAAGTTTCCCCACTCAATTTTTCACTGAAATACGCAACTGGTTTCCCTTCTTGCATCAACACAGCTCCAATCCCTAAACCTGAAGCATCACACTCAATCTCAAAAGTTTTAGCAAAGTTAGGCAAAATAAGTAAAAGAGCATTTGTTAATTTATCCTTAATCAAATTAAATGCTTTTTCCTGTTCATCACCCCACTTAAAGCCCACACTTTTCTTGATGACCTCGGTTAATGGTGCTGTAATCTCACTGAAATTTCGAACAAAGCGTCGGTAGAAACTTGCGAGTCCATGAAAGCTTCGTACTTGACTCACATTGGTTGGACTCGACCAATCCCGGATCGCACGTATTTTCTCCTCATCAACTTGGACTCCCTGTGAACTCACAACAAAGCCAAGGAAAACAATTCTATTCAAACAAAACGTGCATTTTTCCATGTTAGCAAATAACTTTTCTTTCCTAAGTACATCTAAAAACATTTAAAATGCAATGCATGATCTTCCAAGTTTTTGCTATAAATCAAGATATCATCAAAATAAACTACGACAAATTTTCCAATGAATGGACGCAAAACATGGTTCATTAATCTCATGAAAGTGCTGGGTGTATTAGTTAATCCAAAAGGTAATACTAACCACTCATAAAGACCATATTTAGTTTTAAACGCTGTTTTCCATTCATCACCCTCTTGCATTCTAATTTGATGATAACCACTTTTTAAATCAATTTTTGAAAATATGCAAGACCCATGTAATTCATCTAACATGTCATCTAAACGAGGAATGGGATGTCGATATTTTACCGTAATGTTATTTACCGCTCGACAATCGATACACATCCTCCATTTTCCATCCTTTTTCTAAGACTAGATCACGGAATCGCATATGGGCTCATACTTTCTCTCACGAATCCTTTCTCCATCACTCGTTAACTTGCCTTTGTAACTCCTTCGTCTCCCTGGATTACTCCGATAAATTCGGACGATTTGGAATCGTCCGACCGAACAAAATCAATTTGATGCTCAATTCCCCGAATAGGTGGTAGTCCATGAGGAAGCTCCTCGGGAAATACATCTTTGAATTCCTGTAAGAGAGATGAAACAACACTAGGCAAATAATCATTAGTGTTAGTATTCAAAAACGCCTCTTTATACCGAAGTAAAATCATAGTCTGTTTAGAAATCAAAGCTCTTCTCACTTCACTCTTTTTTGCCAGTATATTTGTTTTTTTCTCTTCTTTCTTTTTCTCTCTTTTTTTCTTCTTGATTTTTCTTTTCTTCACTCTCTTTTCTTTGTACATAATTTTTCTGCAAATGAATTTGATCTTCATGTACTTGTTGTGGTGACAAAGGACGCAAAGAGATCTTCTTCTTGTCGTGAACGAATGAATATACGTTGGTAAACCCGTCATGTTGAACCCTCCTATCAAACTGCCATGGTCTACCCAACAATATATGTCCTGCCTGCATGGGCACCACATCACACAATACCTCATCAATATACCGACCAATAGCAAATGGAACTAACACCTGTTTGGTTACTTTAATGTCTGCATTATCATTGAGCCACTGTAAACGATACGGTTGCGGATGTTTGGTAGTAGTTAACCCCAATTTCTCCACCATCGTAGTGCTTGCCACATTTGTACAGCTGCCTCCATTTATAACTACGCAACAAATTTTCCCATTCACAAGACATCGAGTATGGAATAGATTTTCCCGCTGTTCACTGCTCTCCTCCTTAACCTGTGTACTAAGTGCTCTTCTTGTAACCAGAATTTCACCATGTATTGCATCCTCACCTATCTCATCTAATGGTGGCATAGAATCGGTGTCGCTATCTTCCCCCTTGGTCTCCACATCTCCATTGTCAAGTAACAACATTTTCCTCTGATTTGGACATTGGCTAGAAATATGTCCCCTACCTTGACACTTGAAACATACAATATCTCGGTTATGACCAAAAGAAGGTTGTTCAGTTTTACCTTGAGTTTCTCGGCTAGTTGATCCTTGCTTGGGTTCCACCCTTGGCTTGAACGCAGTTGTCTTTTCCTCTCGCTTTGCCAAATTGGGTCTCCATGATGAACTAGCATTAGATTGTCCTCGTTGTCCTCCTCGCCTCTTGAGTTGTTTCTCTATCTTAGTAGCCATATGGACCAGTTCCTCCAACTCTAAATAATGTTGTCGTTCAACCAAGTCTGCAATCTCCCAGTTCAATCCTGCCGAGAACCTAGCCATCGATGTTTCATTGTCCTCAATCAAGTTAGCCCGATCCTTCAACATCTCCATCTCCCTATAATATTCATCCACACTCCGACTTCCCTGTTTAAGAGTTTGTAAATTACGAATGACCTCCCGTTGATAGTATGCTGGTACAAACCTCCTTTTCATTATAGCTTTCATCTCCGCCCAAGTTGTAATCGGCCGCTCGTCACACCTTCTCCGATTAGCTGTCAACTGATCCCACCATATCAATGCATATCCAGAAAATTCCGTAATGGCCAGTTTGACTTTCTTGAGGTCTGAATAGTTGTGACAGTCAAAGATTCGCTCCATCTTGGTTACCCAATCTAAATAAGCCTCAGGATCACCCGTGCCTTGGAACGCTGGAATCTTCATTTTTATGCTATCCAAATTGTCATCTTCTCTGTCCTGACCTCTTCTTTCCCTAGCACCTCCGTGTCTTTGATGTCGAAAATTAGATTCACGATCTTCCGCTGCACTACTGTCCTCACCGTAAGGGTCTTCCTTTCTTGCGTCAGTTTGTTGTGTCCTCGTCTTGTTTTGCATCCTAAGAGTTTGGGATAACTCAACCATAGACACCCTCATCTCTTCTAATTGTTCTTGCATTTGCTCCATAGTCTTTCTCAATCTTCGATCCCATTCTTTATGCATGGCCTCCATCTGGAATTTCAATTCATTTTGCTGAGGGTTGTTCTCATAAGTTCCTTTATCCTTTGACATATTTCCGCAAAATAAGGGTTAGTAGAAAACAGTTTTCTCACCACCCCTTACGTGTTTTCGCTCGAATCAATGGTTCACTCGTGTATACTCTCAATAAATTGGCTTTTACCTCGATTAATCTCACCACTAAGCTTTTACCTTTATTCTCTAATAGGTTCTAATATTCTCTCAAAATAGGTTTTACTAATCAATTCAAAATTACTTATCACTAAACAAAATTATAGATGGTATGACTATCAAAATACCACAAAATCACCGATCGATTGTCTTGTACTCCTCTTGTATGCCTCAGATTTGTAATTTGTAGCTCCGTTTCAGAATTGATGATGATTGAAACGGTATATGAAATCTTCGTTGGAATTTGATGGTTTGATGGTGTGATACAAGTTTGGTTAGCACAATGAAAATAGAATATGAATTTTTTTTCTTTCTTTTTTTTTTTTTTTTTTTTTTTTTTTTTTTTTTTTTTTTTTGCTATATATATTTCGACAGAAAATTAAAGATAAGTAACTTGCTAGAAAGGCGTACCTTTGATACCAAATGATAGACTCCACGGCACGCTTGCGTGAGGTGGTCGCCGCCCCGATCGTTTCTCGCAAAGTTGTAAGATGGATTGCTTGCAACACCTTAACCCATCGCCTATATGTAGACGATAATCTTGGTACAATTGCTCGCGTTCGGAATTCGGCGTTGAATGGACACCAACGACACTTTGACCCCTCGCTTATATTGAAGCAGAAATCAAAGACAATCGATTTATCGATGCTAAGAAGACGCCACACACAACTATGAATTGTTGTATGATAAGTCAAGTTGAATCTCAAAGAAATAACTAAGAAAATACTTAGGAATTCTTCAAAGAACCAAAAGTAGAGAATAACCTCACAAATATATTGAATAATGAATAATGTGTTTGATTACATAACTTGAACCTCTATTTATACTACTCAAAACAATCCAAATCCTAATAGGAATTTATAAACTATAACCCTAATTTCTATAAGGAAATAGAAATTAATTTGAAAAAGAAATCCTAATTATAATAGAATTTAAAATTAATTCTAAACCCCAAAGATTTTCCAGCCGTGTGCCAATTATTATGATATTTTCCAAGTTGTATTAGAATTGTGTCAAAGTCGATATTCTATTATAAGCCAATCCGTAATCGCTAGGAAACTAAATAATCCAAACTTGATGATGGTAACGTGGCCCACAAAGACAATAAGTTGTTGACCCATGCATTACAAGTCTTTGATCTCCTTGATTGCTAGCCCACATGTGACATATCCCATATGAATATTAGTAATATAATTAAAACTAATCCGCCCACATCCGCTAAATTGATTTTGTCCTTAATTGTGAGATTGGACTTTAATTTGGGCTTGTATTAAATGGACCCAAATTTGTGTCTCATCCTTCCTCATGCGTTATCTTCAAATTTCAAACATCTTGGATCAATCCGTTGAGACTTTGTTTGAACCTCTTTGTCCTAGTCTTGCTTGATCCCCACGTCCCTTTAGTCTTGTTCGACTCCACGCATGCCATGTCCTCATCACAAGGGGACATGGGAAATAGGAACAGAGGATCTGCTCTCATATTTTGGCCATTATAGAAATAGGATTGGAGTGTAGGGCAGTATTGCCAGATGAAAGGTGTGAGATAAAAGATGTCACCACTAGACTAAACAAGATCAAATCGCAACTTTGTCTCGATGGATGTGCTTAAGGGAGGGAGATCAATAGGCTTGTTGTGGCACTATAATAAGAAAGCAGATCATCTGTCCTTATTTTCCCTGTCCTCTTGTATCCCCCCACTTAAATTTTAACACATAATCTCTTAACACCAATTAATTCTAAAATTAAATAAAAGTCCAGATGTCAAAATTTAAGTGGGGGACACAAGGGAGACATGGAAAATGGGGACAGAGAATCTGCTCTCCTCCCTTAGACACAGTCTAGTGGTCACATCTTTTATCTCACACCTTTCATCTGGCAATACTGCACTACACTCCAATCCTAATTCCATAATGGCCAAAATATAACCTTGTATAGGCGCTGCCATGTCTTCACCATCTCTTCCAGTCAGCAATCCACTATCCACGACGTCCATTACCTTCTCTGGAAGTAAAGAATTCACCCATTGCCTCAAACTCAATTCAGCAAACATTTCATCAGTTGGTTTCTTTCTCGTAAATGTCTCCAACAACATTATTCCATAACTGTATATATCTCCTTTCCTTGATACTCTTCCTTCGGCACCATACTCTTCACAAATATTTATAGAATTCACAAGTATTATAAGAAAAAACACCAAACTTCAAAGTTCAAACCTTTTATGTTAGTAGTATAAAAGATGAAAGATAACGGATTTACCTGGTGCGATATAGCCTAGGGTGCCTAAAGTCTTTGTTTGGGTGTAATCCTTGTTTTCTGCCAAAATCTTTGCAATTCCAAAGTCACCTACATGTGCAACCATGTCTTCATCCAAGAGCACATTGCTTGGCTTCAAATCACAATGAACCACGGGTCCAAATGACCATGGTGGAGATATTCCAGAGCCAGGGCAACATCTAGCATGATGCTTACCCTTTGGAGGAGATTCAAGCAATAGTCGTGAAAATATAACCTTTTTTCAAGGCTTCCATTTGACATGTATTGCAGAATCAAAGCTCTTAATTCGGTGTTGGAGCATGAACTAATGACTTTAACAAGATTTCTGTGCCTAACAGCGCGCAAAACTCTGCATTCTGCATCAAAGCTTTTGAAGGCTCCATCTTGTTGCAAATTCAAAATCTTTACAGCAACGATCATTCCATCAGAAAGTATCCCCTTGTATACCGAGCCAAAACTTCCTTTGCCAAGTAAGTTGGACTCACAAAAGTCACCCGTGGCATGGGAAAGTTCTTGGTATGAAACAACTTTTGTATCTTCTGAAGGTAATAGACCAACTGAATGTTGATTCTGCACATTGTTTTCCTTGAATTCTTTTTGTACGAAAAGTGCGGCAATGAAGAGTATTAATAACGCTATAGCCGGAAGAGTCCAGACAAGAACGATTTTTGAGTGCGACTTCCTGGCAGTACGGTTTATGCAAGATGGAACATGTAAATATGGGTGACCACAAAGTGCTCCATTCTCTAAAAAGGATTGCATTGTGAGGTTTTTGAATGGTCCGCCTGAAGGAATTTCCCCTGATAGCTTATTGAAAGACAAATTCAGGTATTTGAGATTGGAAAGTGCTTCAAGGGACTTGGGTATGTTACCAGATAGGTTGTTGTAGGAGAGATCTAAGTAATCCAATGTAATCAAGTTGCCCAATGATTGAGGGATAGATCCGGAGAATAAGTTTCTAGACATGTTTAAAGAAGTTAGGCTTTGAAAGGAGTTAATAGTGGTTGGAATCTTACCAGAAATTTGATTCCACGACAAATCTATGCTCCCAAAGGCTTTCAATGGCCCGATGTTCGGATCAAGACTTCCTCCTAATGAATTGGATGATAAATTCAACAATATCAGACCTGCAAGGCTCCATACTCCCAGCGGTATAGATGAGCTTAGTCAGTTGGAGTCTAGTGATAGTCTTTGCATATTACTAAGATTTCCAATACAGTCAGGAATTGATCCTGAGAGCTTATTTATGGATAGAACAACTTCCCCCAAGTTTCTTAAAAGACAAAGCTCACCTGGAATAGAACCTTCAAGTTCATTATCATCAAGATACAACCTTTGAATGTTTTTCATCTCCGCAATTGTAGATGGAATGGTCCCTTGCAGATTGTTGCCAGTTAGTACAAGTAGATTCACATTTAAAGAACCAATTTCTTTTGGAATTTGACCCACTATTTGGCACTCTGATGCAGAAAAAAACTGTAGAGAGCTAGAAAGATTACCAATAGAATTTGGCAGCGCGCCACCCAACGGATTGAGATCTAGTATCAAGTACTCTAAGTAGCTGCAATTCGTCATGGCAGTAAGAAAACCAAGCTCAGAGCTTCCTGGCTCCCTCCCTAGTCGATTACCTGCCACACTAAATCTTACCAGGAGTTTTAGTTGTCCAAAGTTTATGGGCATTGTGCCAGTAAACTTGTTATCAGATAAAGCTAGTGTGTCGAGCTTCGAAGAATTAGACAGGTACAAAGGTATGTTTCCATTGAGGTAATTCGAGTGCACAGTGAATTTTTCAAGATTAGGCAGCCAAAGCCCAGTAGTCAAGGGAAGAGTTCCTGAAAGCTCATTACTCGTTAACGAGACGTTGAAAAGGGCTGGAGGGATTGATCCAGTAAGATTATTTTGAAAGAAGTTGATTCCTTTCAAATTTCCGAGTTGTGTGATCTCAGTAGGGATGTTTCCGTGAATATAATTTTTTTCAACAACAAACATTTCGAGGCTTGACATGTTGCCTAAGGCAGCTGGAATAGTTCCAGTGAAGTAGTTGCTTCCAAGAAATAGATTACGAAGGAATAACAAGGCTGTCAGCTCAGTAGGAATGACACCGGTGAACTTGTTACCACTTAATGACAAGACCTCAAGCTTTTGACAGTGCTGTAAACTTGCTGGGAGCTCTCCTACCAACTCGTTCAAGTGTAATACGAGGCTCTTTAAATGACGTAGACGACTGAGCTCACCCGGGAGATCACCGTGGAAGTTGTTGCTGGAGAGATTAAGGTTTGTCAGAAAAGAGAGATTTCCGATATGAGGGCAAATGGTGCCTCCTAGGCCCATAGAGGGAAGGCGCAAGGCCGTGATTCTTTGTCTGCGTAGGCTGCAGGTGACACCATACCAGTAACAGAAATGGGAATTTTCTGTCCAATTAGTCTTCAAGAAATTGCTGGGACCAACGTTGATTGCAGATTTGAAGGCCAGGAGAGCCAAGTGATCAGTCAAGTTTGAGGAAGAAATGGCCAAGCTGATCATGAAAAATTGTACTGATAGTTGTGCCATAAGGAATACAATATAGAAGCTACCCATAAACATAATGAAGAGAAGGGTGTCTTAGAATGGGTATATTACTATATTTCATCCCGCTAGATTATATTTATTGTGTATAGAAAGTCTTTGCCCAAACTGAATTTTTATTTTATTTTATTTTTGTTTCTTGTCGACTTGACACTTTGGAGGAATATCAATATGATGATCAAATGGGGTATAACTGGGAAGGGGTAAATTTGGAAGGTGGAAATATTTTGGTGGAGGTGTTCACACAATTGGTCAAAAGATTGGTGGGGTTGGTAAGAAAAGTTGGGCTTGAATTTTGGAATGACAACCTTTGTAAGCGCTCAAGTGAAATGACCAAGTTTACCCTTGAGGCTTTTTTGTGGTTTGCCTTGAATGTTCATTTATGATGCAACCGTTCAAGTCCAGTTATTAATTGGGTTTGAAATAAAGAAGGCTCACAATTAAGGGAGTAAACGAGTTTTTTTTAACGAGCAGCAGTAATCTACTCAAATTCGATTTGAAATGATAAATTAAATAATTTCGAATTCTAATTAATTCAATTATATTTGAAAAAGCCTACTCAGATTCGACTCGACTCGAATATTTATTACTCGAATTCGATCCGACTCGACTCGAATATTTATTCAAACTACTCGCGAGTTTCAAATTCAAACTCGAATTCGAGTCTCCACATAATAACTAGTTTTATAATAAATATAATTATAAATTAAATTTGTTATTTTACTTAGAAATGAGAAAATATATTTATTATTACACTTTACAAATATAAAATCACAATTAAAATTAAAAATAAAATAAAATAATAACTAATTATCCTAATTTGATTTAAATTTGTATATATTATAAGAGAATGTATCGAATATCTAATCGAATATGTATTAACCGAGTATGTATCGAATCACAATCAAGAATTCGAGTAGTTTGAATTTTAAGCGAGTGAGAGTAGTATAACCTCGCTTTCGATTCTACTCATATTTTTATTCGAACTATTTTTAATGCTTCGATTTGGATCATATATTATTAATGAATTAGATCTCATTCGTATTTTTTCGAGTCGACTAGAATCAAATTCGAGCGAACATGTTGACTCGTTTACGCCTACTTTCGTAATTACAAAGAAAGTCCCACTATAAAGGAATAATACAAACTCACACAACTGGTGAGAGTTGACTTTTGGACCAACAAATCTGAACTTTCTTGGAAGTATATTGTGGAAATAGTAATTTATAGTATAACCCTTCCCGGTTTCAATGGATAATGATACCAAGAAAGTCGATGTTAATGGTTTTGATAAATCTTTTTGCTGATACAAGTTTAATAAATTTAACAATATGATACCTTTTGTTAAGACTTAGGCTGTTGGGTATGACTTGTTTTAAAATGATTTGTAATTTAAAATTTAAAAGGACTTAAAAGTCATATAAAATAATAATTTATAAACAAAAATGTTTGATACTGTTTTAACTTATATAAGTCAGAAATTAAATTAAAATAAAATGTGAAAGTGTTTGGTTAAAATAACTTATAAGTTAAAATAAGATATAAACACTATTGTTGACGTCAGGATTTTTATTTGTCCTTTTTCTGTTCTTGTATTTTGGTGTTCTCATATTAGGTGAGATTTTTTTTTGAAAATACAAGTGAAAAGGTCCGACATGTATATGTCGACGATTGGACAATAAGAGTCGCAAGTTGGTTTTTTAAATAGTTGTACCAACACAACCAAGAAAAGATTTACACATTGACCCAGTGATGTGACACTGTTTAACGGGTCTGTGAAACCGAGATTTGTTAGGGTCCGGGGACTTGGTTATGCAGAGGGAAGGTGTTAGGCACCCCCCGACATCCGTGTTGCCACGGTGACCGCCACTTTTCAATTAAACTGGTATATGAATATGTGTGTGGATCAATGTGCAATTATTTGGAAGTAGTATTATGCCTCGTTCGCACCTATATACAAAGGGTTTGAATTTCTATATAAAAATTCAGTTTTAACAAGATATAGCAGTAATGTTTTGTAAAAAGATATTTTTCAAACCCTTGTGCTCAATAGTAATTAAGGCATTTGATACTTCTATTTTATTATGTGTTCAGCTTGATTGCTTTTATTTTCGAGATGCGAAGCATCTTCGAGAAAATAATATACATAGCAGTGCCAAACTCCTTGTGGGCATGAGAGCCATCTATAAAAATTCGAACACCATGAAATAATTTACAAGCCGTGTACAACTGAAAATATTCATCACGGGAACCGAATCTAGATTCAGTAGACTGAATCTGTGATCACATGATTCCTAGGCTCACATGATGTAGCAATTTGTATGAAAGCTGTAAACAGTTACATATATAAAAACAGTAAATATATATATATATGTGCAGACAATCAACCACCACGAAGCACCTCCATGGGGGATTGAGAAAATATAAATAAAGCAATAAAGCGATCAACCGCCTCGAAGTAAACTCCAGGCGGGACAAAATATAAATAAAGTTGTAAAAGGCCACGAAGTAAACTCTAGGCCTGACAGAAATATAAATAAAGCGGTAAAAGGCCACGAAGTAAACTCCAGGCCAGACTAAAAAAGTAAATATATATATATAAGCAGTAAACGCACCGGATGTGAAATTCAGGCTCAATCAAACAGAGTTTGATAGCAACAACATATATATAAGTATTTATATATATATATAAAAGTAGTAAACGCTTCGGATGTAAATCCAGGCTCATCGAACAGAGTTTGACAACAGTTTATATAAAAGTATATATATAAAAGCAATAAACGCTCCGGATATAAAATTCAGGCTCAATCGAGACATAACTCGATAATGTTAGTATATATATATATATATATATACAAAAAGAAATAAAAGCCACGGACCGAAGTCCGGGCATACACATGTAACACGACTCTCAACGTGCAGAACTGTGTGTGCACAGTAGTGGTGAAAGGCTTTAGAAAGTGTAAGAAAGTTTACAGTGGACTGCCAAAGAAGACTTCAATGAATTTAAATGGATGAACACTCGGCTCCCACCGGTAAAAATATAACAATATAGATGCTCACAATTGTTTAAAATGAGAAAGTACTCAGTTTATAGTGTGTACAGAGCAAATTGGACAGGGCTTCCTCGCTTTTTCTCTATGCAAAATGGCTGTCCCAAGCCCTCTATTTATAGAGGGGGGAGTCGCAGGTGTACCTGCGGTAGCCACAGATGCACTTCTTGCGCCGGGGTGCCCCGCCCATGAGGTCCCGCAAATATCAATACATGGACGCGTGCAATGTGTTGTCCGCTCGAACTTTTAGAACTTCAATCCAGGCATCCAATCGAGTTGTATAAGACCTTTTTCGGCATGCTGTTGTCGAGAGCTACACAATGGAATAAGATTAGAGGTTGTACGAAGTCAGAAAGATGGAACCATGCCCTCGGTCTTCAAGCTTCAAATTCTATCTGGTGTGCTGTCTTGTGCAGTATTCACTCGTGATTGGAGTTCTTTAGTTCTTGTAGGACCTTTCTGTGTAGAATGTATGTTTGAATGTTGTTTGAGACGGCGCAATGTGGGATCGAGATGGAAAAATGACGATTCTGCCCCTCACCGGGGTTATCTCCGGTTTGAGCTAATTTAGCGGTCGTTGCTCAGGGTTATCTCTGAGATTGAACTGCTGCAGGTGTTGACCGTCCTCAGGGTTGTCTTTGAGGTATGCCTGACCTCCCGGGGTTATCTCCGGGATTGGGGAATGAGTGTCTCGGGACTATTACCGAGTGTTGAAGCTGACTGCTAGAAGCAGAAAAGAGCATTTCCGGGGTTATCTCTGAAATTTCAACTACATTCCTCGAGGTTATCTCCGAGGTTGGATTGAAGATCCCGAGGTTGTCTTTGGGATTCAGACTGAATATCTAGGGGTTGTCTCCGAGATGACAAATTTCTCCGGTGTTATCTCCGGAATTGTGACTGCAGTCCTCGGGGTTATCTCCAAGGTTGAAATTGAAGATCCCAGGGTTGTCTCCGGGACTGTGGTAGAATATCTCGGGGTTGTCTCTGAGATGGCAAAGAGTGGGTATCCCAGGGTTGTCTCCGGGACTGAGTTGAGTTGTCCTCCAGGGTTATCTCTGAAAGACGATTCTGCCCTCCTACAAGGTTAGTAATAGGAATGCAAAATTTTGAGTGTTTATAGATACCACTCTAAATCATATCCATGCAGTGTAATAGCATGGATAGGATAAAGAATGCTAGACACTTGAATTGAAACAAGATATTCATGATGCAATGTACTACATCATGATGCGAATGTATGATGCATGTGGTTTGTTGGACCGTTTTCCAACGGGATGTGATGACCGTTTGTGACGCCCCCAAAATAGGTATACATCACCCATTCTGAGTCACCAAATACATGGTACAGAAATAACTACAACTCCATTATTATAATTGTCGTACAAAATACGACAACACATATACTATGAGTTTAAATACAAATATTATCTTCTAGACAGTATTCAAACTCAAATAAGTCCTCATTACAATTATGGACACGTTATTTTATAAAATAGTGAGAACTGCTAAATAACTATCTTGATCCATCATTCCATACCCCGACTAGTTCCCGCTA
The DNA here is from genome assembly GCA_020205605.1 of Panax ginseng. Lineage (NCBI taxonomy): Eukaryota > Viridiplantae > Streptophyta > Magnoliopsida > Apiales > Araliaceae > Panax > Panax ginseng. Next base: position 50,960,477 of record CM035150.1, read on the forward strand.
TATTCTCTCCTTTTGAGAAGAAAAATGGAATAAAAAGGAAAATGGTGAGCTCAACTAGCCCAGTAAAGAATATTATGACTAAGATAATATACAACAAATTATCATTAGTCTTCAACAGAGAAAAATCTGATAGAATATAATAGACAACAAGTTTTAGATCAACAACTGCAATGAAAATAGCAAGCCATTAGAAGAGTCAAATAGAGAATGAATTCTACTATCTTCTAAGATTTAAAAGTCCATTATCAATATTTTATCCCTGTAACATCAATCAATATACATCTTGAATCAAATATTCATCTATGCACTACAGGCCAAAGATATTCATTTGTATCACCAGTTGGTCATGTTCATCTCAACACTTGTTCATCTTTGCACTACGGGCCAAAGATATTCATCAGTTAATCATTCATTTTTGCATTACAGGCCAAAGATATTCAGTAATATCATCATTTATGACTGAGGATGATGAAAAATATCTTAAAGAAACGAATCCAGTGAGACAAAAGGACAAATATTAGGGATTCATACTATAGTTTATTCAAGTTAAAAAATACTCCATAATAATCAATTGTGGAGCATAATTCAAAAATAAAGATGAAAACATGGATACAATCAAAGATAGTAACCACAATAGACAACTTGGACAAAGAAAGAAAAAATTATTTTTCTGTGAATAGTGACGTATTCGTAAATAGTGTCGTATACGTGAATAGTATCATATACGTGAATAGTAACCCTGACATGAAAAAGGTAGAAATTCCACAAGAAAAATTATACTTCGTGAATAGTACTCATGAATAGTACCGTATACGTGAATAGTAACCTCAACATAAAAAGATAAAAATTTCACAATAAAATTCATACCAATATTTTAGTATAATGATTGTTGCCTAATTTTTTAATAGCACTTTACCGCGCAAGTATACACGTTCAATTGTAATATTCAACAAGCAATGATATCGTTCCCATGAGGAAATAGACTAATATTTATCAATTACTAATTCTAATGCAATTAATCCTATTTTAAACTATAAAATATTGTTTGTGATTTGAAAATTAAACTTAACAAAACTAATAATTAAAATCAGAATTTCACAAGAATAACTGCAGATTTAACATATTAAGATTACAACTTCCCTTGGTATTTCATTTAAACCAATTTACTTCCCATTTAAATCAATTAATTAATATGAATCATTATCCAAGAATATTTTATAGTGCTCACGCACTTCTTCCAAAGACACGTGAACAAATCCTCCTAAATCCAATCCTTAAGGCACAAAATTACAAGGAACACCCTATTTAATTAATTCACTATATTCCTATGTGAATCAAGTTAATTAGGGTTTTACGCACAAATTCTTTCAATGGATACAAAAGACACATAGGTATATTCCTATCCTACATGCTAATTATATTAACCCTCTTTAGATTATATGAACAAATGTTATCATATAAAGATCTCAATCTATACTCCATCTTCCAATTTTATATAGATTATCACAATCGTCTAGCAAAATCACATGCTATAAATGAACAAGTAACACTCGAGTCAAGCTATAAATGAACAAGTAACACCCGAGTTAAACAGTACGTAAGCATTTATATCGTTGATCGGAATAATACCTTCAACTACGTCCCCTAATGCAACTGCATCTTGGACTATCATGTTAAATGTACGGGCCATTGGCCTACCCGGCTGCGCTGGACCACAAATAGCTAAATTACCGCTATTAGTGCCCTTATACCCGTCCGTCCCCTTCTTCAGGCAGTTCTTTTCTATGTGATCAATTGAACCACATACAAAGCATCCGTGATTCTTCTTCGGACTTGGATAGTTAGGCAAAATGTGCCCCTCTTGTCCACAGTTATAGCATACGGCCTTCCCCTTGAGACAGACTCCTAAGTGAGTCTTCCCATCCTTCTTCAGATCTCCTTGCCTCACTCCGGTATTCCCAGAGTTAAACCCTTTCCGTTTCTGTTCTTCGCCACTCCTGTTGGCTCCTTCTATCTTCACTCCCCCATCAACCTTCCCCTTATTCTTCTTGTCCTTGTGGTACTGGCTTAAAGCCTCGATCCCACCTTCGATGATTATCGCCTTCTCTAGTATGGTCCCAAAGGAAGTACTCTGGAACACATATATCCGGTTATAGAGCCAGGGTTTTAAGCCTTGCTCGAACCGTCGAGCTTTTCTAACCTCGGTGTCCACTTGGTGTGGAGAAAACCTCGCTAGTTCATTAAACTTGGCAGCATATTAGGGAACCATCATTTCCCCTTGTTTCAAATCAAGAAACCGCATTTCCATCCTCCCATGCATACTCGTGGGAAAATAGTTCTCGAAGAAAATCTCCTTGAACCTTACCCACGTTAGATTCTCGATACCAGCCCTAGCCTGGTTAGCTTCCCACCAAAAATTGGCTTCCCCCTTCATCATATAAGTTGCAACCAACCTTCTGACCCTCGTCGACATTTGCAATAACAAATGCCTTCTCGATTTCTTTTACCCACGTTTGGGCTTCTATTGGGTCCGTAGTTCCTTTAAACTCCGGCGGACCGACACTCTTAAAATCTTTAAAAGTAGTAGCTCGTACTACTCCAGGATTTACGGGGATATTAGCCCCATTTCTATTAAACGCTACTGTTAATAAATTAACAAATTCCTGCATTGGGTTTACCGGACCTCCCTCCGGTTGATTTAAATTAGCGTCTTGATTATGTTGTCTCCTTCTTGGCGGCATTTTTACTGTTACAATAAACAACACATTTCGTTATTATTCGCTTCTTGTTAGTTAGTTATTATTCAAGATTAAACAATAACTTCAACATTCATTACTCAATATGTTCCGCAAAAGGCTTATATTGATTCATTCTTTGTAGTATAATACTACATCGTTTACATTATACAGCCTAAGCTGATCACATTACTATCTCGCAATTACTTTCCAAAAATTGGGATTTACAAACGACTACCCTTTGATATACAAAAGATGGTTTTACGTCACTACTAGATACACAATATTTACATATCTAAAACTACTCTAACCACTACTAGATTACATATGCCGCAAGGCATTATCAAAATCTGCGGTAGCAAGACCGGCGATAATATCACTGCCGATAGTATGCTGAGTCTGCCCAGCCTCTATTGGATACCCAGCTACCTTGTGACGCCACCAAAATAGGTATACATCACCCATTCTAAGTCACCAAATACATGGTCTAAAATTCAAATACAACTTAATTATACAACTGTCGTGTAAAATACGACAAAATATAAGTAGAGAGTTTTAATATGAATATTGTCTTCTAGACAATATTCAAACTCAAATAAGGTCTTTATTACATTTATTATCACACTATTTCACTGAATAGTGAGGACTACTAATGCAAACATCTGGACCGTCACTCCGTCCCCCGACTAGTCCCATCTATATTCTCATTTCCTGAAGAGAACAATGAAAACAAAGGGTGAGCTCAACTAGCCCAGTAAGAAATATTATGACTAAGATAATGCAGAATAAATTATCGTTAGCCTTCAACATTGTTAAACTGATAAAATACAATAAACATCAAGTTTAACTGCAATGGAACAAGCAATCCATTAGAAGAGTCAAGTAGAGCATGATATCTACTATTTTCTATGATTTAAAAAGTTTATCATCAATTTTATCATTTGAGACTCGACAATAAATAAACCACATCATCGAATCATCCACGCACTACACGCCAAAGATATTCATGTAATCATCAATGGTCATGATTATACCGAATAATCCCTGGTCATAATCATACCTACAACTGTCCATCAATGCACTACAGGCCAATGCAGATTTTTACCGCATCATTTGTAACATTACGATCATGATTATACCTAATAATCCATGGTCATAATCATACCAATCAATAGTACATCTATGCACGTAAGCCACATATGACTTTTATCACAATATAAACATGAGGATGATGACAATGATATAAGAATTCAATTAAAAGAAAGCAAATGATAAATTTTTAAAGATTTATAACTTAATTTATCCAGAATTCAATAATGTCCAAATTGTCAACATGATATTGCTTTGTGGAGTAAAATTCAAGAATAATATTGTATCAAAAATGATTTGGACAGCAAAGAAATGAATTTTTGTCATGAATAATTCCCCGGGTGAATAGTAACAGAGTGAATAGTACCCTGTGAATAGTACTTTAGGAATAGTACCACGTGAATAGTATTTTGTGAATAATACTCGTGAATAGTATTTTGTGAATAGTACCCGTGAATAGTACTCGTGAATAGTACTTTATGAATAGTACCCCGTGAATATTACTTTGCGAATAGTACTGTAAAAATGAATACTACTCATGGACAGTACTCCGGCATGAAAAGATTAAAATTTAACAAGAATGTGCAGAAAATATCCTTGTGAAACGATACTAGATGAAACTCAAATTTCAAGGATATTCTACTAATTTCACGGAGTATAAAAGCAATACTTTAACAAAATAAGGATATAATCAGGAATACGAGACGAAATAATATTACTCACATACTACAGAGTATAGAAGAAAATATTATTCCTATAAATACTGAACAAAATAATATCCCTTACCTCAGAAGAAGACTAGATACTGGAATAGTGAAGTAACATACTTCTCTTTTTCTTTCTCTCTATAGCTTCTCTCTCTATAATTGCTCTTGTGAGTCTTAGTGAATTGGTGAGAATGAAAGAAGAATGAGCTTCTATTTATAGGAAAATATAGTTTCGATAATTGCACGTTTTGGGGCTCGAAATATTACAGTATAATACTTTCATCTTTTCTTTTATATTTAATTTAGTCCTGCAAATATTATCAATCTTGCACCACCTCCCCTAATAGTACATGCATGTGAATCAATAGTACACACATGTGAACACATAGTTATAAGCATGTGAATTAATAGCAATTAATTGCTCATTTATCTGATTAATTATCCGATTGGTCAATATAACATCTAGACATCCATTATTATCGAAATAGATGTCGATTTCCACTAACACTAATAATCCCAACACCATGAAAATATCAATTTCATATTTAATCAACACGAACTTATTCATCATTAATATTATAACTCATAATATTTAACAAACAGATCATTCCCAAGAAAGAGGGGGCTTTCCGATAAGAATTTCTCTTTATTGGCGCGCAATTAGGTGACCAAACCTCTCCTTGACAAAACTTTCTAGACATTGTCAATATTACAAATAATAATATGAATAACTTTGTCGTCTCAATTATTGATTTAATAATATAAAATATTATGCAGATGATACTGTGACAATAATTGAATCATTAATATAAGAGATATTATGCATCAATTACTATAGCAATAATTGAGTATAACTGTGACGCCCCCAAAATAGGTATACATCACCCATCTTGAGTCGCCAATTACATGGTACATAAATCAAATACAAACTTAATTATACAACTGTCGGGTAATATACGACAAAACATAGCTGAGAGTTTAAATAAGAATATTGCCTTCTAAACAATATCCACACTCAATGGAGTCCTCAGTACATTTATTATCACACTATTTAACAGAATAGTGAGGACTACTAAAGCCACTTATCCTAGACCATCACTCCATTCCCCAACTCGTCCCAGATATATTCTCATTTCCTGAAGAGAATAGTGAAAGAAAAGGGTGAGCTCAACTAGCCCAGTAAGAAATATTATGACTAAGATAATGCAGAATAAATTATCCTTAGCCTTCAACAGTATAACAACTGATAGAATACAATAGATAACAAGTTTTAGATTAACAACTGCAGCGGAATAAGCAATCCATTAGAAGAGTCAAGTAGAGCCTAATGTCTACTATATCCTCTAGATTAAAAGTCCATCTTTAATATTTCATTCCTGTAATACTCATCAACAGTTCTTTGTTATACCCAAGACAAAAGGAACTCTCATCACCTGTTTTCACCTGAACCACCAAAGATTATAGTTAAATCCACAATTCATATTTATAATCATGTAAATCAACAGTTTCTCCTTGCTACAAAGGCTTAATAGAATGTTTACTCAATATCCTTACCCCAAAGGCTAAAGATATTCAAATGTAATAACAATGATCATACCAATAAGTTGTCTACCTTTGCACTACGGCCAAAGATATTCAACTATAAAACCAATGGTCATGATCATACCAATCAATTGTCTGTCAGTGCACTACGACCAAAGACATTCAACTGTGAACTAATGGTCATGATCCTGCCAATCACATCATCGAATTATCCATGCACTACGGGCCAAGGATATTCGTTATTATCATCAGTGGTTATGATCATGTCATACACATGTCCATCTTTGCACGTAAGCCAAAGATATACAACTATAAAACCAATAATCAACAGTCCATCTTGCACGTAAGCCAAAAATATACAACTATAAAATCAATAATCAACAGTCCATCAATGCACGTAAGTCAAAGATGACTTTCATCACAATATAAGCATGAGGATGATGACAATGATATAAGCATTAATCAAACAAAATTAAGGATAAATATTATAGACTTTAAATTTATCCAGAGATTAAAATATCCAAATTGTCAACATGATACTGCTTTGTGGAGTAAAATTCAAGAATAATATTCATGTACCAATAATAATTTGGACATAAAATAAATATATTTTTCGGGTGAATAGTACTCCATGAATAGTACCCTATGAATAGTACTTCGGGAATAGTACCCCGGCATGAAAAGTGCCCCAAATACCCGAGTGAATAATATTCTAGTAAATAATAATCGGGTGAATAGTAACCCGTGAATAGTAACTCGTGAATAGTACTTCGGCACGAAAAGTGCCCTGAATACCCGAGTGAATAACACTAGAGTGAATAGTAACTGGGTGAATAGTAACCTATGAATAGTAACTCGTGAATAGTACTCTAGTACAAAAAGTGCTCCGAATACCCGAGTGAATAATACTAGAGTGAATAGTAACCTCGGCACAAAAAGGTAGAAATTCCACAATAAAATTCGTAACAATATTCCGGCATAATGATATTGAAAGAAATAATATCATTTACGAAGAAATAATACCCTTACAACCTGTTGAAGCGAAAATAATATTAAATACGAATATTGAGCGAAGATGATATTCCTTACTTAATATTGAACGAAAATAATATTCATACGAATACGAAAAATAATATCTCTTCAGAATATGAAATAAATAATATCCCTTACCTCAGAAGAAGACTGGATACTAGAATAGTGAAGTAGCAGACTTCACTTCTTCTTTCTCTCTATAGCTTCTCTCTCTATAGCTTCTATCTCTATAATTGTTCTTGTGAGACTTAGTGAATTGGTGAGAATGAAGGAAGAATGAGCTTCTATTTATAGGAAAATATAGTTTCAATAATTGCACGTTTTGGGGCTCGAAATATTATAGTATAATACCTTCCTATTTTCCTTTATTTTTAATTTAGTCCTGCAAGTATTATCAAACTTGCACCACCTCCCCTAATAGTAAATCATGTGAATCAATAGTAAATCATGTGAATCAGTAGTTCTAGACATGTGAAAATACGAATTACAGTATAGTGCCTCCATCTATACCTCCGTTTTTAACTTAGTCATGCAAGTATTATCAATCTTGCACCAACTCCCCTAATAGTACAAGAATGTGAATCAATAGTACATACATGTGAACAAATAGTTATAATCATGTAAATTAATAGCAATTAATTGCTCATTTATACGATTAATTACCCGACTGGTCAGTATAACTTCCAGACATCAATTAATATCGAAATGAATGTCGATTTCCACTAACACTAAAAATCCCAACACAATGAAACTATCAATTTCATCTTTAATCAACATGAACTTATTCATCATTAATATTATAACTCACAATATTTAACGACCGTGTCGTTCCGGGAAATAGGTGCTTTCCGATAAGGATTTCTCCTTATTCAGGCCTAGCAATTAGGTGACCAAACCTCTCCTTGATGAGAACTTCTAGACATTGTCAATATTGCAAATAATAATATGAATAACTTTGTCGTCTCAATTATTGATTTAATAATATATCATATTATATGGATGATATCTTGTGACAATAATTGAATTAATAATATGAGAGATATGATGCATTAATTACTGTAGCAATAATTAAGTATAACTGAGTGACTTCTTACGTAAGCATCAATAATCAATATCGTGTGCTACTATGCAACCACGCGTAGACATCGTATTTTTTACTAGGGTAGTTCAACAGTTTTAACGCTAACACTTTCGCCGTTATTTTTATAAAATGATAATTCTGTCATTTTCTAACTACTACAATACTTCCGTTGTTGGGTCCACCAATGATTATGCCGTCATACGAATATTCCTTGTTAAAATGAATATTCCCCGACCAATCGAATATTATATAACCACTTGCTTACTTTGTAAAAAATTTCACATATCACCCTTAACTTTAACCTTCTATCAATTTAACCATTTACGAAATAAAGTAATAATTATAAGAAAATTGAATACTTTCATTTCATAAAATTTGGGGTCTTACAATCTCCCCTCCTTATGAATTTTTGCCCTCAAAATTTACGTACGTACCTGGTATGCCGAAAAGGTGAGGATACCTTGACTTCATTTCATCTTCCAACTCTTGAGGTATAACCTTTGAGTGTCGAATATGATCCTTCTTATCCAATATTTTAACACGTATCTCCTCATACGTTAAATCTTCTGTTATCTCGTCTAATTCCATTTCAATAATGTAGTTTGGGTCGTCCACATATTTACGTAACATCGATACGTAAAAAAAACGTTATGAACACACAACATACTTGGCGGTAAAATGAGTCTATAGGCCACAGTTCCTACTCGATCGAGGATTTCAAATGGGCCAATTAAATCGAGGGTTGAGATTTCCTCTCTTCGTCGATTCTTGCTTCTAGAATAACGCCATCTTGAACCTTCTTCTTCACATTCATCAGCTCTGAGTATGTAGCTTGAGCAGCTTTAACTTTATCGATTACAATCGATTCTAATCATATATTCGTTATCCTCACGTGGGTCCCTAGAGTCTTTAACTCTATCTTCATCATTTGTAAGTTATACGAAATGGGATTTTGTGTTAACAACTTGCACTCGTAAATGCATACGATCTTCTACTCAACGCGTCAGCTACCACATTCGCTCTTCTATAATGATATTGAATGGTATAGTCATAATCTTCAACAGCTCGACCCAACGTCTTTGGCGCATTATACATTCGTTTTGGGTGAAGAAATATTTTAGGGTTTTAGAAATGGGTTTTGTACTGGGGTCAATACAAAATTCGATTTCACGCTCTAAGGGGTAGGCTAAGAAGTCTTTAGAGAATACGTCAGCAAATTTATTAACGATAGAAATATCATTCAAAACTGTGACTCTCATCTAAGACTTGGATAGCATATGTAATGAAGGTTTCTCCTAACGGAGTTTCAACCGATAAGTCAAAGTCTAATTTCTCCGGAGTCAAATTTAAACGTTAAGCGCAAGCAAGAGAGATAAAAGAATGGGTAGAACCGGCATCTAATATGGTATAGACTTCGCCAGAATTTATAATTAACTAACTCGTTCTAACTTTGTTCGGGTTACTCGCTTTTTGAGAAGTCACGAAAAATGCTCTTCCTGAAACCACCAACTTTGTTTTGTCTGGATCCGCCTTTGGTGCTACCGTCTTAACTGGACTTAACTTCGCTATGGAGTACATTCCACCCTCAATTGCTTTGTCGTATTCCTGATCCATGATTTGAATCATTCCTCTCCGATCCATATTGAATTGGGGTTGACCGCTCTGCGCAGGGTAATTTCGAACTCGATGTTGGATTCTCCCAATTGTTGTCCAAAAAGAGAAATCTATTTCATCTATCTTGGCCTTATTGGATCGGACGTCTTTTTCTACAATATCAGCACGTCGTGCGGCTTTTACCCATGCATCCTCCATTCTCATTCATTCAGTTGTTTATTCTTTCATCAGAATTTTGATCATAGAATTCTCAGATTCCAACTCTAATATCTTATACTCTGCCAAAGAGTGCTTCTGTTCAAGCATCGCACATCGGGTAACACAATTTTGAATTGTTGCATCCCTTTGCTCCACGACCGTCTGTCGTTCTTCAACCTATTCTTCTAACTCATGAATACGATTTTGCAATTCTGCATTTTGATCATAAAGTTCTTCTAATAAATTCTCCTCAGGTTCCTCTTCTTCCTCACTCTCAGCTGCTACCTCTGCGATTAGTTCGGGTGCAACTATTAATTCTTCACTCATCACATGGATATCTCTAATTCCTTCTTCGCCTGACATCACATTATACTGGTTGGTAATTAGAGGCGTCTCCACGGTCTCATTCACTCCATTGTTAACATTTTTAGCTGCCATTTTCAACTACCACAAAACAAGAGTTAATTAACATGTCACATATTATCCCTATACTCTGACCGACCAATTAAATACCAAATAAACTTAGATAGGTCATACTAGCGAAGGAATTCCCCGTCTCTCCCCTCCTAGTTCTTGTCTCATATCTCAGCCAGGGATCATATCCCTAAGCTTTGATACCAACTGTGACGCCCCCAAAACAGGTATACATCACCCATCTTGAGTCGCCAATTACATGGTACATAAATCAAATACAAACTTAATTATACAACTATCGGGTAATATACGACAAAACATAGCTGAGAGTTTAAATAAGAATATTGCCTTCTAAACAATATCCACACTCAATGGAGTCCTCATTACATTTATTGTCACACTATTTAACAAAATAGTGAGGACTACTAAAGCCACTTATCCTAGACCATCAGTCCATTCCCCGACTCTTCCCAGCTATATTCTCATTTCCTGAAGAGAATAATGAAAGAAAAGGGCGAGCTCAACTAGCCCATTAAAAAATATTATGACTAAGATAATGCAAAATAAATTATCCTTAGCCTTCAAAAGTATAACAACTAATAGAATACAATAGACAAAAAGTTTTAGATTAACAACTGCAGCGGATTAAGCAATCCATTAGAAGAGTCAAGTAGAGCATAATGTCTACTATCTCCTCTAGATTAAAAGTCCATCTTTAATATTTCATTCTTGTAATACTCATCAACAGTTCTTTGTTATACCCAAGACAAAAAGAACTCTCAATCCTTGTCTTCACCTGAACCACCAAAGATTATAGTTAAAGCCACAATTCATATTTATAATCATGTAAATCAACAGTTTCTACTTGCCACAAAGGCTTAATAGAACGTTTACTCAATATCCTTACCCCAAATGCTAAAGATATTCAAATGTAATAACAATGATTATACCAATCAGTTGTCTACCTTTGTACTACTGTAATAACCCGAGATTTTCTATATAAAATAAATAAGAAATTTTGCGTATAATTTTTTTTTATTTATTTAATGACGAGAATAAGTGTCTAGTAATGTGAACGATAAATGCGAATATATTTATTACTTGAAAAATTAGAAATAATTTTGGAATAATTAATTACTACAAATTATATTTTTATGGTAATTAATTTCTGTAAATTTATAAAAATATTTCAAGTATAGAATATGAACTAAAAGTATGATCTTTGCGATTATGTGATGACGTGATTAGACTATGTCTTAATTTGTAATAGACAAAGATTTATGTGTTATGATATATTGTTCTAATCGAACGAATGATCCGATTATTGATAGGTTGTGATAAAGAGATAAAACCTAAGTTGAGAGTTGTAATCGTGAATCGTGCAAGTATCCTACCTTTGCATTTTCTTTATGCAATGGACATGAGTAAGAAGTTTCGAGAATTATTCTATTCCTGCATGCATTATGTACGCTTTGATTATCAACATGTTAGCTCGGATATATATTACGTTAAGTTGATTTCTAAATGGTTATACAAGTGTCCCCACTTGGATAATCATGGCATTTATTCACATGTTGATATACCATGTCAATTACCCGTATACATATATGTTGAATTACATATTATTGTTGAGCAAGATTAAAACCTTCGGGTTTGGAACCGTGCATGTATGAACATCCCGATAATGGGAAAAATTTTTATGCGCGCTTACGGACAAAGGATGAGCGATGAATTTCGTTCAAGTTATGTAGTATTGATCAATACTGACAGGTACAACTGGGTCGATCACCCTCCGTGCCGTAAGTTATGACGGTTTGTGGATGAATTTCGCTAAACCTTTTTCGAAAATGAAAAGAATGTTCATAGTATGTTCCTTAAACCCTATTCATGGGTAGAGCAGAGCCAAATTTAAATAATTTGGAAGAGAGTTGTTATGTGAATGTTTTATCAAGATGCATTACTTCACAACTTTTGATTCATTGTAGAAGTGTTATGTAAAGAGAATACTTATATTCTTCAAACTTATATATATAATTGTTATTACTTCTTTTGGGCACTCAAATGCTCATCCTTGCTTAAATTAAATGTTTTCGATTCATGACGATCGATTCAAGGCTCGAGCACGAATAAGGGAAAAGAAAAGCTATTGAATGAGATTTAGTATGAGTTAATGGTTATAGTTAGTAAGACAATGGAATCTATTGTCGAGATATTGTAAGGAATGTATTTGAAGGTCACGCACTGGGAAGTAAACTTTGATGTATGTAAATTAAGTTCGAATGTATTATTATTTAGTATTATTCAAATTTTAAAGAAATGGTATCGTGGAGAAGAACCGAAAGTTAGGGTTGCAAGTACTGGATTTGGGGTCGCCAAGGTTGGTATCAAAGTCATGAGGTTATAAACGTTAGGAATGCGAAACCTAGGTTATAACCTTAGTAGAATGGAGGACGAAAGTTAAGATTGATATTCGGTGAACGAGAGAGGCGAAGTACTCTGGTGAGAAGTTATAGGATATGATGAGTTGAAGAGATTCATCGAGTTTTATTGGTACTAAATAAAATATTACTTCATTTTAATGATGAATATATTTTATTTTCAAGAATGATGTTGTCTCGTTTATTGTGGTCATAGGATGGATGACGAAAGTCAAAATAGTAATTCCTTGACCCAAGAGACGATGGACTCTAGCGAGGAGTACACAGACAGTGAGATGATAAGAGATTTGTTAGTTAGGAAAGATGACTTAAAGGTTAGAGTCGAAAGAAAGAAGTGAGGTGCAGTAATCGATCTCCGATTTCGAGCAATGAAGACAAGGACGCTATTCACCGAAGCACAGATGGAGTTAAGCCGGAAGTTACGAGGAGGTTGGAACAGAGGAGATACTGAGATAGAGACGGTTGAAGGTTGCGATAGAAGCCAAAGACACCAAGATATATACCTTGGAGCAGGCTTTAGACATCGCCTTTATGCGATTCGATACGAAGTGGATGGAGCGCTTTCTGAGAGAAAGATAGGCGTTGATGTGTTTATAGAGATGGATTGAATAAATTCATCATCAAACAAAATAAGAGACAACATATATATAGAACTCTTGATTGTTGTGTATATATACTACATGCTAATCAGGGTAACTTATGTATGTAGATGTCTGGTGGAAAAGATATGTGGAATAAGAAGTATCAGATCCATACCCCTAGCTAATATCGAGGCCAACACCTGAAATAGAAGCTTACCAAGAATCAAAATCGGACGAGGTGGCTATAGTGGAAAACGTAGTATCAGATCCAGAAATGGTGGATTTGACAGATAGTGATTCAGACACTAAAGTTGAAGCTGCTCAAGCATCAACGAAAGTGCAGGATCTGGAGAACAAGGTTTCTTCACTAGAAAGGTTGTGGGAGATAGAAAAGTTGCTTAATATTCAACTGCGAAAAGCATTAAAAGAAACAATGGAAGAGCAAGATAAGCTCAAAATCCAAATTGACCAGATGGGAGCCTCAAGCAACACATCGTAATGCAATTCGAGAGGTAAGGAAAAAGAAAGATAGAAGATCCGACTTAGAAAAACGATAAGAAGAAAGGGAAGAAGATATGTTATATTTGCGGCTGTGAGGGACATACCTCTCCTCGTTGCCCCAACTATAAGAAAGGTGGATGTTTTAATTGTGGAATGGAAGGACATCGAGCGAATGAATGTTCGAGAAAAAAGGCTTGGTAGATAAGTAGTATGGGTTATGTTATGTAATATGTGTGATAAGTAATGAACTATTTTCAACCTTTGTGTTGATCAAGTTTATAAATCCCGACTTTTGAGTCACAAAGGGATAGCTGATGTTTAAAGCAATATGTGCTATGGTATGTTAAGTTCTATTAATGTGAGGTGCTATGGTTGGAAGTACCATGAGTGTCACAAGTTGGATTAATGAAGTAAGTTGTTATAAAAGTAGCAGATATTTATCTGAATATTGGTTAATATAGTAAACCAAGTTTCAAAATTTAATATTTTGGAATACATGATTATTTGAGTAGAAAATTTTGTGTTATATGTCGAACGTATACGATGAGGCTTAAAATGTAAGGAAATTAAGAATAATTTACGATTATGTCACCAAGACGAAAACGAAAACCAGCCGTGAAAGATCAACCAGATAATCGAACAACGAACGCCAAAGACTTTAAGGCAATCCTATTGCTGGGGTATAGAGGATTAAGTGACTTAGTAGAAGCGTTTATGATAGTTAGGATAACGGAAAGGGCAAAAGATAACTTTTATCACTTATACGATAAAAGAGAAATGAGATAAAGAGAAAGTTTGTGGGCAGAAGAGATATATCTCTTCCAATTGTCTCAATTCAAGAATGTATAGCGAATGTTTTATTTGTGAATCAATGGATTATAAGGTGAAAGATTTTTCAAGAAGGAGAAGTGAGATAAGGAATGTGAATACGAGAAATGACAAAGAAGATATGGCGACAAACGAAATAAACCGTAGTAAGTGTCTTCATTATGGTCGTTCAAGATATCGTGAAGATTGAGGATACTATGCAAATTTGGAAATGGAACTCCGTGTTCTATTCGAATAAATTAAATATTTTATATGATTTTCCTGTATAAAATATAGCTATATAGATAGTAAATTATTTCATAAAGAAATTTTGAAGGAGGAATTTTGGTTCTCTTAATCAAAATTACATTTTATCGAAAAGACATGCGTTATGGAGAATAGTTAGAAGAACGATTCGATCAAGTATTGATCGAGGTCTATGTGCAAGGATTATATGTGTTATGTACTTTCTTACGTGTATGAGTTTTAAAGCGGTGATTCCGGGACCGGAATCCTTATAAGGGAGGTGAATGTTATAACCCGAGATTTTCTATATAAAATAAATAAGAAATTTTGCGTATAATTTTTTTTTATTTATTTAATGAGCGAGAATAAGTGTCTAGTAATGTGAGCGATAAATGCGAATATATTTATTACTTGAAAATTAGAAATAATTTTGGAATAATTAATTACTACAAATTATATTTTTATGGTAATTAATTTACAGAATGTAAATGTTTTTATTAATTATTTTCCATGATAACATGATTGGAAATAATATATGAAGTGATAATTAGAATTTATATAATATATATTTTATTATATGAATTGTTCAAAATATTTAAATCAAGTATTTTAACTTGATATGCGAAAGAAAGTCGATATGAGATCCAAACCACGAATTGGGATTGTGATCAAGAGATGAGAATAATAATATTATATTATTGTTATAATGATTTTACAAAGACAATAATTATGTCTTTGTGTATGTATGACGAGATAATATTGAATTGATGACGATTGATTAGGTCATAAAGATATTACCGTCTTTGTGAAACCCTAATTATTAAACTTAGTTATGAGAAATGGTGAGAGTAGTGTGTATATATAAAGTTTCATGTGTGTATATGAAGGTTATGTGTATAAGATGTCGGTAATTAGAAGAAAACCCTAATTATTTGTTGTTTGTCGATAATTAGACAAACCCTAATTATTACAACCCTAATCGGTTGAAGTTAGAGATTGTAATGACTGTGTTAGAACATACACAGATAATTAGAGAATCCTAATGGTCAATTAGAAACCCTAATTGATGGCGTTAAGAAACCCTAATTAGAAAACCCTAATTTTTCAATCAAAACCCTAATTTAAAATTATTGGGTTTAATTACGATATTATTGTATAAATGTTTTAATTTACCAAAGGATAGAAAGTAATTGGTAAATGATAAGAATTACCATCTAGTGATTAAATACTACATTTAATTGCTATGTACAAAAATGCCCTTGAAATTATATGTGAAATTACCAAAATGCCCTTTTTGGCTTATTAGTGTATTATTAGTGTATTATTGGAGGAATCTTTCTAGAAAAGCATGGCAAACATACTTACCCTACCAATTGAGCATCCAAGACTCAATTATGCAGATTCAATCAACCATTGAGTAGCATCCAATGCATCTAACTTGGTTTATATATAGATTGGAGAGAGATAATATATTTTGTACACTAAAATTCATCCAACTCTCATCCTTAAGCTTCTCTCTCTAAAACCTACGAATTATTGTAGCATATCAGTCCCTAAACAAAGCCCAACCATCACAAACAACAAATCAGAAGCATCAAGAAGCCAGAAATCAAAAATCAAGCTTGAAAAGGTAGGAAATCCTAAATTCTAGAAATCCTTCGATTCGATGTTAATTGATGCAATTGATTGTTTAAAGTAGTGTAATAGAGAGTCTATTAATGTTGCAGGTTGTAAAATCATGAACCCATAACATCAAAGTGCACTGAATTTGAAGATTTGAGCAAGTTGGAAAACCGAATACGTGATTTTTGGGCAAATGTCAAGACTTATATCTCTGTGATTATTTACTTTTTTTGTTGTTTAAAAGTTGTTAGGTGTAGCTTGTTATGTGGTCTTTAAACCTCAAAAGGAATCAGGTCTATATCTATTTTAGATCGGGATTTATAAGCGGTCAAAGTGGGTTGAATTAAGATTGATTATTATTTATTTTCAAACCCGAGAAAATATTCTAAGTGTCGTAAATGTTTTTTTGGAAAATGTCGGGCCTTATATATCTCGGTCATCTGTAATTTTTTTGTGTTCTAAAGGTTGATATGTGTAGCTTGTTATGTGGTATTTAACCTCCAAAAAGAATCAGGTCCATATATATTACGGATTAAGAGTTATTTAAGGTCAAAGTGGGTTGATTTAAGATTGACCGAAAAATTCAGGCGACTAGAATTTTTCAAGTGTTAATTTTTCTAACAAGGTTTGACCATACTTTAGATGCTTGATTTCTTGTTGTTATGATGATGTTAAGTGTTAGAGTTGTATTCCTACATGTTGTCTACACACTGGAATTGATAGATCACATAAACGTTACACGATCATCAAGTTATAGAGGTCCAAATTAGGCACCTCGAACTGTTCTTCGTGAAGAACAGCTTTGGTAGCTACTTTGATGGCTGATTTATCCCAGATCGGATGTTTGTTTAGAGTTTATGATTGTTGGATCTTGTAGTCTTGTAATTTCTCTACAAGACCCAATTTATAGATTGTCCAAATTCGTTAAGATGAGAGAGTTATTCACGGTCAAAGTAGGCCACTTGGTTACGCCTTATGAAGATCTGGGTAGGCTCAACACACTATATGCGACACTTACATCACTATAGGGGCCTTTAATGACAGATTTTAATTATTTTAATTTTCGATTTTAGAGAAAATGATTTAAAAATTAGAAAAATTAGATTTTAATTATTAAAAATACCAAATAAATTATGAAAAATTATTTTAAAGTCTGAAAAATAGTTTTTAATTATTTTGAGTATATTTCATAAATATTTAATATTTTTAGAATATAAAAGGTATTTATTTATTTAATTATAATATTAAATAAATTATTTAAAAATAGTTTTAATTCATGAAAAATCATGAAAAATTATATTATGGTATAAGAAAATATTTTAAGTTATTTCCCATGACTTTTAATATTTTGTGATGAATTTCATTAATTAATTATATATTAATGATATTAAAGTTATTTAATGATTATATTAAATAATTTAGTTTAAAAATGATTTTAATATTATAAAAATCATTTTAAATGAAATTAAGGTATTTAAAATATTTTAAGTTATAAAATATAACTTTTAATATTTAAAGGATAATTTCATTAATAATTTAATATTAATGATATTAAGATAATATTAATGATATTTAGTTTATTTAATAATTATTATTAAATAAATAGTTTAAAATGGTTTTATTTATTTAAAAATCATTTAAAGAGGATATTAAGGATTTAAAAATATTTTAAGTTATAATTAATGACTTTTAATATTTGGATGAATAGTACATTAATATTTATATATTAATGGTGATTATTTAAAAATAATTTTAATTGTTTTAAAAAATCATTTAAGGGTAATATAAATGTTTTAAAAATAGTTTGAGTTATTATAAATAACTTTTATATTTTGGCAATGGTTTCATTAATAGTTTAATATAAATTAATTATTAATGATAATGGAATTGTTTAATGTTTAAATCATTTAATTATGATTAGATGTAAAAATGCATGATAAATTATTATAAATGCTTTAAAATTATTTTAAGTCATTTAAAATAAAATGAGTGATGTTGAGATCTACGAATAAGAGTCTTAGGCTCAATAATTGCGATAAAGTCGTTTAAGATCACGCAAGCAAATGTCGAACCCTATAATAGAAAGAAAAGACTTACAGAAGAGCATGGATGAGATATTTGAAAAATTTATAAAAATATTTCAAGTATAGAATATGAACTAAAAGTATGATCACCTGCGATTATGTGATGACGTGATTAGACTATGTCTTTGTTGTAATAAGCGAAGATTTATGTGTTATGATATATTGTTCTAATCGAGCGAATGATCCGATTATTGATAGGTTGTGATAAAGAGATAAAACCTAAGTTGAGAGTTGTAATCGATGAATCGGCAAGTATCCTACCTTTGCATTTTCTTTATGCAATGGACATGAGTAAGAAGTTTTGAATTATTCTATTCTGTCATGATTATATACGCTTTGATTATCAACATGTTAGCTCGGATATATATTACATTAAGTTGATTTCTAAATGGTTATACAAGTGTCCCCACTTGGATAATCATGGCATTTATTCACATGTTGATATACCATGTCAATTACCCATATACATATATGTTGAATTACATATTATTGTTGAGCAAGATTAAAACCTTCCGGGTTTGGAACCGTGCATGTATGAACATCCGATAATGGGAAAATTTTTATGCGCTTGACGGCGGACAAAGGATGAAAGCGATGAATTTCGTTCAAGTTATGTAGTATTGATCAATACAGGTACAATCTGGTCGGTGATCACCTCGCGTCTCGTAAGTTATATTAGTTTGCGGATGAATTTCTCGCTAAACCTTTTGAAAATGAAAAGAATGTTCATAGTATGTTCCTTAAACCCTATTCATGGGTAGAGCGAGCCAAATTTAAATAATTTGGAAGAGAGTTGTTATGTGAATGTTTTATCAAGATCTGATTACTTCACAACTTTTGATTCGTTGTAGAAGTGTTATGTAAAGAGAATACTTATATTCTTCAAATTTTATATATATAATTGTTATTACTTCTTTGGGCACTCAAATGCTCATCCTTGCTTAAATTAAATGTTTTCGATTCGACGATCGACACGAAGGCTCAGTACACGAATAAAGGAAAAGAAAAGCTATTCGAATGAGATTTAGTATGAGTTAATGGTTATAGTTAGTAAGACAATGGAATCTATTATCGGGATATTGTAAGGAATGTATTTGAAGGTCACGCATTGGGAAGTAAACTTTGATGTATGTAAATTAAGTTCGAATGTATTATTATTTAGTATTATTCAGCTTAAAGAAATGGTATCGTGGAGAACCGAGTTCGGGTTGCAAGTACCTGGATTTGGGGTCGCCACAACTACGGCCAAAGATATTCAACTATAAAACCAATGGTCATGACCATACCAATCAATTGTCTGTCAGTGCACTACGGCCAAAGACATTCAACTGTTAACTAATGGTCATTATCCTGCCAATCACATCATCGAATTATCCATGCACTACGGGCTAAGGATATTCGTTATTATTATCAGTGGTTATGATCATGTCATACACATGTCCATCTTTGCACGTAAGCCAAAGATATACAACTATAAAACCAATAATCAACAGTCCATCTTTGTACGTAAGCCAAAAATATATAACTGTAAAACCAATAATCAACAATCCATTTATGCACGTAAGCCAAAGATGACTTTCATCACAATATAATCATGAGGATGATGACAATGATATAAGCATTAATCAAACGAAATCAAGGATAAATATTAAAGACTTTAAATTTATCTAGAGTTTAAAATATCCAAATTGTCAACATGATACTACTTTGTGGAGTAAAATTCAAGAATAATATTCATGTACCAAAAATATTTTGGACAGAAAAGAAATATATTTTTCGGGTGAATAGTACTCTATGAATAGTACCCTATGAATAGTACTTCGAGAATAGTACCTCGTAAATAGTACCCGGCATGAAAAGTGCCCCAAATACCCGAGTGAATAATATTCTAGTAAATAATAATCGAGTGAATAGTAACCCGTGAATAGTAACTCGTGAATAGTACTTCGGCACAAAAAGTGCCCCGAATACCCGAGTGAATAGTACTAGAGTGAATAGTAAACAGGTGAATAGTAATCCATGAATAGTAACTCGTGAATAGTATTCCAACATAAAAAGTGCCCCGAATACCCGAGTGAATAATACTAGAGTGAATAGTAACCTCGACACAAAATGGTAGAAATGCCACAATAAAATTCATACCAATATTCCGGCATAATGATATTGAAAGAAATAATATCATTTACGAAGAAATAATACCCCTTACAACTGTTGAACGAAAACAATATTCCTACGAATATTGATCGAAGATGATATTCCTTACGAATATTGAACGAAAATAACATTCATACGAATACGAAAAATAATATCTCTTCAAAATATGAAAAAAATTATACCCCTTACCTCAGAAGAAGACTGGATACTAGAATAGTGAAGTAGCAGACTTCGCTTCTTCTTTCTCTCTATAACTTCTCTCTCTATAGCTTCTATCTCTATAATTGCTCTTGTGAGACTTAGTGAATTGGTGAGAATGAAGGAAGAATGAGCTTCTATTTATAGGAAAATATAGTTTCGATAATTGCATGTGTAACAACCCGATATTTTCTGTATAAATAAATAAAAAAATTTGCGTATACTTTTTTTTTTTAAAAGATGAGGATTTGTACAAGATAATGTGTATATGTAATTATGTAATAAATAAAAATATATTTATTACATGAATGTTTCTAAATAATTTTATTTTAGAATTATTGACTATTATAAAGTTTATTCTTATAATAATTAATTTTATAGTAGAAATATTTTTATTAATTATTTTCTATGAAAATATGATTATATATTATTTAAATAATATATGAAATGATTTTAGAATTACAATAATAATTATTTATTTTAATATATGAATTTATGTTAGTCTAATTAAGTTAATTATTTTAACTTAATTAATAATGTTATATATAAAGAATAAATCAGATATGGAATCCAAACCCTAATTTTGGATTTTTATCAATGGATACGAATAATAATATAATAATATTATATTTTAATTTTTCAGTGTTATAAATATGTACTGTATATTTATGGACTGACAATGGTTGGTCAATTATGGTGTATAATGTCAAAACACTAGTATTAATTTGTTAACCCTAATTCAAAAAGTCAATTTCGGCTTTAAAGAATTGTGTAAGTTGTGTGGTAATCGTGTTAATGTAAATGAGTATAGGTATTATACTTAAAACCCTAATTATAGGAAACCCTAATTTTAGGAGACCCTAATTATAAACCCTAATTTCTGAAACTAGAAACTTTAATAATAATTGGTGAATTACCAAATGGAAACCCTAATTTGAAACTCAATTATGAGTTCGAGACTGTTATATAACTGTGTTATGTGATTTAAGTGGTGTATTATAGAATTTAATGTTAATTAGAGAAATCCTAATTAATATTTGAAATCCTAATTTTAGAAACCCTAATATTTAAATTATAAACCCTAATTGATTTGAAACCCTAATTTAAAGGCCATTTATGACTTTAAGAATTTGTTATGTAGTTATGTAATCATGATAATGTTTGTAATGACCGGTAGTAAAGATATTAACCCTAGTTAGGGAGAATCTTAATTGTTTTCAAAACCCTAATTTTTTTTAAAGGGTATAAATCCTTATTATTAATTTTTTTAAATTATAAACCCTAATTGCTAATTAGGCACGCTTAATGATAATTAGTAAAACATAAACCTAATTATCAAGTCTATGTGATTAGAAAACCTAATTAATTAAGAAACCTTAATTTTGTATTTTAGAAACTAAAATTTTATTATTTTATTTTTTACAAACCCTAAATTGGAAATTCTAGAAATTATTTTTAAACCCTAAAATGGTTTAAACCCTAAACCCTAACCCTAACCCTAAACCCTAAGGATTTGACAAGTTTACAAGATTGCCATTAAAAATAAAAGCGAAAAGACCAAAATACCCTTGCATTATTAAAGCTAATAACATAGGTTTTGACCTTAGGTGAGTTGGTGACCAAATCCAACCACCCCATGTGACAAATTCCAGCAGATCAGCCATATATCTCAGCAAGTTCATTGCATCTAAGTGTGTATATATAGATTGGAGAGAGAAAAAAATCATTTGGCTCACTTATTTTTGCCAAACTCTCAACCTTGAGCTTCTCCCTCTAACACCTCTGAAATTTCTTAGCATATCTGTCCCCAAGAACAGCCCCACGATCACCATTAACAAATCATAAATACGTAATCAAGAATTGTGTCAAGAAAGGTATAAACCCTAACCAAGAAATTTGATCTTTGATTCCATGTTAGATGTTAGTTTTTGTATGTTGAACATGTTGTTTGGAGTCCATATAGTTGATCTGGGTTGGTAGTTGATGGATCAATAACATCAAAGTGCACGAATTTGAAGATTTCAAAAATCTGGAAAAAAAAAAATTTGTGTCTGACAGTCAAATGTCAGACCCCATAGATCTTTGGTTGTTAAGTTGTTTTGTTGTTTAAATGTTTGGTCTTGTAGTATGTTGTAAGGGCTTTACTCTGGAACTTGATTCAAAGCCAGATCGATTATAGATTAAAAGTTATAATGGGTCAAAGTGGGTTGACCGGCTGTTTTTGGGCAGCCCAGAATTGCCCAGAAAGCCTGACAGTGATTTTGCAGGCGCTTGATCTTGTTGTTGTTAAGTGTTTTGATCATGTTAATGTGTTATACTTTTAGAATGACATGAATACTACATAATAAAGTCTTTATATCACTTATATTCTTAACAGAATCGATTTGAGTGTTGGTCAAACATGGGTTGACGAAACTGCTCAAGAACATTTCTGGAAAACCCAGAAATGTTCAAGAACAGATCCTGACCGACTCGTTGACCGGATCAAATCTCTTAGTTGTGATGTTGTTAATATGATATATGTGACGCTCCCAAAATTAGGTATACATCACCCATTCTGAGTCGCCAGATACATGTTACAAAATTCAAATACAACTGTTGAGCTGTCGTATAGAATACGACCACAGTTAACTATGAGTTTTAATATAAATGTATGTAACTCTCATGGTACCTCGACCACAACCTTACAATGATACTTTACATAAAAGTATAGTTAAAAACTGTTTTAGAAATTAAAATCTTTGGGAAGTGCTTAAGGAAACCTTCGTACATGGGAGGCCATGCGTCTAGGTTATGATAAATATCATATGTCCACAGAATTATCCTTGGTTGACCCAAAAGTCCCCAAAGAAAAACAAGAAGATTACTATCATCTTCTTTCCAATGGTGAGTCTTCTCTTGACATATAAATATCTCTGTTGTCTCCAAGTGAAAATTATGTTTCAAATAAACTCCAAGATTATACAGGTAGTGCTCGTAGATATATTCAGCAAGTGGATGTGCACAACCATGTCTTATGAGAACACGAGGTTGTATGTCATTAGACATCTTGTATGATAGTGGCAAAACACCCTTCCAAAGTTGGGTTCGCGTCACCCTATTTGATTAACCAAATATAACTACTAAATGATGCATAGAATACAACACACTTTTCTATATTGTTTAGGGAGAACCTCCACAGCTAGAGACCACCGTTCTATTCTCCTGTTATCCCTACTCGACCTAGCTACACTCTTATTACCTGAAAGGAATTGTGAAGCAGAAGGGTGAGCACAACTAGCCCAGTAAAGAATATCATGACTAAAGATAATTAAATTATCAATAGCTTTCATCAATAATAAATCAGAGATTTAGAACATATGACAGATAATAAAACTTTCAACCATAGTTACAGCGGAACGAGCAATCCATTAGAAGAGTCAAATAGACCATAAGGTCTATTATCTTCTCTATGTTAAAAGTCCACCAATAATGTTTTATCCCTGTAACATCAATCAACAATTCCCGTCCATGATCATGTGAATAACTTATAATCACAATTGTGATTTTAAATTCCTCTTCGCACCCAGGACGAAGATAATTTTCATCACCTGAAACATCAAAAATCATGGTTATACCAAATCACAATTCCTGCTCGTAATCATTAAATCATCTTTGCACTACAGCCAAAGATATTCATTATTATCACATCCATGAATTAATATTTTATTACTGAGACTCAACTCAATAATTAATCCACATCATTGAATCATTCATGCACTACAGGCCAATGATATTCTTTAGTATCACAACCACGAATTATCCATGCACTACGGCAAAAGATAATCGTGTTTTCATCAACGGTCATGATCATGCCATAAAATAATTCATCTTTGCACTATGGCCAAAGAGAATCCATAGCCATAATCATACCAAAAACTGTCCATCAATGCACTACGGACCAATGAGGACTTTTTCCACATCATTTGTAACATTACGGTTATGATTATACCAATAATCCACGGTCATACATACCAAGTCCATCTATACATACTCTGAATACAGATGACTTTCAACATAATATAAGCATGAGGATGATGACAATATTATAAGCATTAGTCAAACTAAATCAAGAATAAATATTAAAGACTTTAAATTTATCCAAACATTATCAATCACTTAATAAAATCATAATCTAATATTGTTAATATTATAACAATATTTTAATCACTTCTTAAACTTAGAAATAATTTAATTTAATTGTTTACACTTTTCCAAATAATGCATTTAATCATTCAAAATGCCATACTCATAAGATTTCATCACCAATAATCAAATTACTCATCAAAAATCTGCATATACCTTATATAGGATTTTCAAACCATAAAATCCTATTTACCAATTTTTCAACTTCACATAACATATTTAATTCATATGTTCGTAGCTAAATCATTTTCATGAAAAATACCAAATCAGTCCCAAAAATTATTCTTTTCTGAGATTAAGCAGAATATAGTCTCATATTGAACATATATTTTTCTCGAAATTTTTAAAATTCATTTACTATTTTTCAAAAATTAATTTCTAATTAATTCCTTAAGAAATTAGCTACCTCAAGGTTAACTCCAGAAATTCCCAAATCTTGACAGGATCTTACACATGTTAACATGAGCTTTCAGTTTAAATTTCATGGTCATCGGAGTTATAGAACTCCGGTTATAGCATTTTTCGTCGGAAAAACCTAAATATTGAAATGGTCATAACTTGCTCATTTTAAGTCGAAATGAGCTCATTTTTGGACAGGAGGTACTTTATACCATATACTTTCATGTCCCAAAAGGCCATAATTTTTCTCACAAATTAAATGGCCGAAACAGCCCTTTTAAAATCGTGGAAGCAGCCTTTTTCATATTTTCTAGTTTTTCGTACTTTGCTAAAATCAGTCCACACAAAAATCTACAACACCTTTTCCAGTGATTCCACTTGGATAAGTTACAAAACTCATAGACCTAACTCTAGAATTTGACCAAACTCAAAAATTCGAAATATAATAGGAGATATGGTTAATTGAATTTCATGTTTCATTTTCACCAAAATCTAATTTTTAAACCCTTTGTGATTTCTAAGAAACTTTCATGTTTTCACATAATAACCAACATAACTCATCATGACAATGACATAATAATTCAATAAAACAAGTTCAAGAATAAGTTTTAAAGATTTATAAGTTAATTTATCCTGAACTCAATAATGTCCAAATTGTCAACATGATACTATTTTGTAGAGTAACACTACAAAAAAATGGGCCTTTAGCAACGATTTTTCGGGCAACGACTTTATAAGTCGTTGCTAAAAGTATATGTTTAGCAATGAAATTTGTCATTCGTTGCAGATTGTGTCAGGCTTTCACTTTTTGCAACGAAATTCATAAGTCGTTGCAAAATTTCGTTGCTAATTCATTGGCGGAAAAAAATATCGTAAGAAATTCGTTACAAAATTTTCAGCCACTAGATTTCTTGTCATCGTGGGCAACGAAAGTTTTTTTGTTCCTAAAAATGGGGCTTTAGCAACGATTGTTCAAGCAACGACTTTATAAGTTGTTGCTAAAAGTGTATGTTTAATGAAACTTAAACTTTCCTTTGCAGATTGTGTAGAGCTTTCACTTTTTTTGTAATGAAATTCATAAGTAGTTGCAAAATTTAGAAACAAAATTAGTTAGAAATTCGTTACAAAATTTCTAACCATCTGATTTTTCCTCATCGTGGGCAACGAAAGTTTTTTTGTTGTTATATTTCGTTGCCTAATATGGACCACATTCATTGGCAACAATTTTTATTTTTGTTTCATATTTTATACAACTTTTTGCAACAACTATTAAAATATTGCCTTAAATCAAGATAATAATAATAATAATAATAATAATAATAATAATAGCACTCATAATAATAATAATAGTACTAATAACAATAATAGTAATAATAACAATCACTACAAGAAATAATAATAATAATAATAATAATAATAATAATAATAATAATAATAATAATAATAATAATAATAATAATAATAATAATAATAATAATAATAATAATAATAATAATAATAATAATAATAATAATAATAACAATCACTACAAGAAATCACACAAAAAATGACGCTAAATTTTGTCACATAAAATTCATTTTTCGTCACTAAAACATTTGGTGACGAGTGTTAATCGTCACATAGACCGTCACCGTATGAGCGTGGTATTAGGTTTATTTGACAATATTTGATGTCGTCACTAAATATTTTAACTTATAGTAAGATAATGACCAATAAATTCCAACCCTTTAAATAAAATCATCGTGTTATTACAACAACACTAGCAGAACTGAGCAACAAACTCAGCTTCACCAACAGAAGAATGCAGTTAATTAATACTCAAATACATGAACATGTGCATGAACTATTTTCACAAAAGTGCAAAGTAATGAGCCAATGACCATCATGTGCATGAACTATTTTCACGTGAACTCAAACGCAAGCACTAAAGTTTTCGATTTCATCCTTGCGCCTTATTTTCTCGCTTACATCATGTAGTCCCAAGATCTCTTCATATTTCTTACGGATTTCTATTTGAAAGGTCTCCTTGTTCTTTTCTTGAGATACATTCTTGGCTTTAGTTGAAGTACACTATTCTTGTAAAAGAACCAAGGTGAATTTCCTCACCTCCATTGAATCAATAATTGGAGCCTTTATCTGTTGTGAGGTCCAATAAGGATCTGCGTGTGCACCACCAAGTTAGGGCAATTAATATTTGAACTAAATGAACATATATTATACCTATAGTTTCATGCACGCATATGCATGTTAGACAAACCTTGTACTACGATTGGATGATTTAAGGGCACATGGCTCCACTTCTCTTCCGAAGTTCTACTTGAGCATGTTCAAGCAACTTCAGACTGCAAGTCATGCACATAAGACTTGTCACCTCCAGGATTTAGCACAATACATGCCCCATTTTCATGAACAGAGGGATTCATTATCATATCTAATTGGTTTTGAGTTATAGAATTTGATAAAACTTTGGATCAATTTTATAAATCTAACAAGTATAAATTAATGTATATATGAATTTCTCACATTCTCTACAATAAAAATACATTTTTTAGTCTCTCTAAAAACAAAATACGCAATCATAAAACAATTTTATTTATTATTACAGAAATTACTACTATTACAGTCATAGATCATAACAAAAAATTATTTATTTATTTAATAAAATATTGAATAAGTTATATAGAAATAGATGAAAGACTCGCCACGAAAAACTTGATTGACAAATGAAATGTATACAAGGCTCAAAGAGGAATCGTGAGAGAATCGAGAGAAGCGAGAGAAAACGATAACAAGTAAAATGACAAGAGTAGAATATATATATATATATATATATATATATATATTAGTTTATTGACTTCATTGTTGATGATGATGATATTATGTTGCCTCTGTGACCTTTTCTATGATTCCATCCACAACTAAGTTCTTGGAAGTAACTATTATTACTATTAGAATTAACAATCCAGAAGTTTACACTTTAATGCTTTCAACAATATATTCAGTTTTAACATGTTTTTTTAAATATTTATTTATTTATTTATACAGAAACTTGCTAGTAATATGTTCAAGTACTTCACTAACTTTTTGTTGTATTTGCCAATAGCGGTGGATTTCGTGTGATGTTGAAATTAAATATTTTAGAGAGAAAAAGTAAATATTTTAGAGAGAGTAAATACTTTTTAAAAGGTAAATATTTTAGAGAGTAAATACTTTTGAAAAGTAAATATTCATAGCTTTTGGATGATTATATAATTCAATCTATTATAAGGATAGAATCAAGACAAAAACCTATAACATGAAAGGCGGTATATCAAGGAGAAAAGGCCACGGAGGAATTAAAACAATATCACACTAATGTTTTTGTATTATTTATTAGACAATAACACACACAGTTCTTTCAAATCTCCTTATTAGGTTTTGAGGTTTAGTAATAGTGAGGATGGTTGTCAATGCTTTTGTGTATCCTTTGGATTGTATATATGGTGAGGAGTTCAAAAATTTTTAGTCGGCGTTATTATGCATGAACCTTTTTTCCATGGAATGGAAAAAAATTTCCACTGTCGATGGGTGCTTTTAGGAATATTTCTAACTTTCTATCACCAATTAATATCGTAATTAAAAAAGGTCATACATTGAGGAATCTTGTACTTCCCACTTTTTCTTGAGCTAGTCTTGTAGTCTCTTTCTCTTAAAATAAAATGAAGTTATTACCTAAAAGACTCTTGTTCCATGTGTTTACTTTGACATTTAATTAATCTGGATGAAGCAATGAGCGCTTAAATGACTAGACAACAAATATTATGAATCTCTTTTTGATAAGACAAATATTATGCATCTCTTTTTTGATAAAACAAATATTACGCATCTCTTAATACTGAGATATAGATTTGTGATCATCCGCTAAGTGCTAACCATATATTAAAAGTAGACATGATGTTGTGAAACATCAATTTAAACTCAAATAAGCATTTTTTTTCTCCCCTACATACTTCATGTTAGGTAATTGTGATGGATTGGGTTGAGTAGATTGAAGTTGATAATATAGTTCCACTATAAATTGTGAATAATACATAACATTTTAGGAATAATTGTACACAAAAGAAAATTAACCAAATATTAATGTCAGGACAGCTCATACTCTGAATTCAACATAACACCATCAGGTTCTGCAACTACAACCTTTTTCAGAAACATTTACCCATTTTGGAATAATTAAGTTCCTCAAAATAGTGGTCTACAAAATTTGTCTCAATTTAAAATAATTATTTGAGGTTCATTTGTTCAAGTGAATCTATGGTTTCTATTCAAAATGAGTTTTACCAATGGAATCTATAAGTCTTACCTAACATGACAATTTCGAAACCTTTTTATCAAACTAACACAATTATTTAAGGAGCTCTAAGCATTTAAGATCAACAATATTACCTTAAGCACTGTATGTGCCAGATCATGATCACCATTCAAAAAACCAATTGAGTTGGATGGAGTTAGAGAGGCACTCCATTTAGGGTCATCTACCTAGAGAAATGCGAAAAGTTAGAAAAGAAAGAGTTATCAACATCACGATAATGAGAAAAGGATTTTTCCACCAAGGAGCCGATCAAACTGCACCTCACTTCCATCCGATCAAGACTAAAAATCCAATTATGCTCTTCTTCTTCTAAATAAGCATTTCCATTTAATGTAAATTGGTTAATAGATATAAGCAATAACATATCAAATAATAATAACATACGATTCCTAGTTTGGAAGAATAATACTCACCTTGATAGGTTAGGGTTTAACTCAACACATTCACAAAATACTTCAAATAGCGTTTCTTGGCATTCAAAATGTCAAAAGCTAAAACAAAAAGGAGAACACATATTATTAGCAGAGAAAATGTAAATAGCAAAGAAAAGGAAAAGGAAATCTAATGTAGTTGAAAAAATGAATACATTGAGTTGGATCTGAAGGCACGAGCCTCATCTCAATTGATCTTAGATAAGTCTAATGTGTCATCGATTCTCGAGTCCGAGCTCTACGATTCATCATCCTCATCTCCATTCTCAATCTTCAAAGACAAAAATAGATCACAAAACTTCATCCACCGATAACAAGTACCAAAAATAAATAACGAGATAATGGTATTCATGTAGTCACATAACTTTCAATCACGGTGTATCAATTAACAAATAACCCTAATTTCTTCACATAGCCCTAATTTCTTTTTTAGAACATGAAAAGATAATAATACCTTTTGATTCTTGATTTAGGAGGATAATCTCGTTGGTATAATACTTGAAACTTAGCTATCTCTCCTTCTTCAATCTACCAATCACCTAATTCGCGACCCTTGCTAGAGAGTAGGAGGAATTTTGTTATAATTGAGAGTTGATTTTCTAAGCAAAGATTTTGAAGGTGCGAGATTGGATTAATAGAGAGTTTTCTTGGTTCATACATTATAGCTTTGATGTAAATCAAAGCTACTCTTCCAATTGAGAGCCCTTCATGCCTAATACTCGGTCTCTCATGTAATCTTAAGGTTACAACTCCTGCTTATCTAATTAACTAAGAAGTCTTATAATCCTTATGCTCCGTTTGGTTTAATATTCGATTGTTATAACCCATTATTTTTTCCTCTGCATTTATCGCATTATATATATTGTATTTATAAAATACCAAATGCACTCCAAAAATTTGAACAAAATATTCATAAATCATTTTTGCTAATACATAAACTATTTATCAAATAAAAATATTTTATTTAATAAATTAATTTTATTAAATTAAAATAATTTATTTACCATAAACTACTCTAATATTTACAAAAATACATCAAATGTATTTTTCATTAACTTTCTCACATATTCACGTAACAAATATAATTAGATGTATTTATCACGTTTTGTTCCCATATTTTATTTACCGCAATTAATGTTGTATAAGCGATACAATAGATCAAATATTTGAATAACTTGATTTCTTTTCATCATAAATTGCTTCTTACAATTTATTAAGTATGATAAATATTAATTATTATACTTATCATATCACCATATCACATATTATACTGCTCATGATAATATATGCAATATAATAACACATACTTAAATAAAAATAAAAATTTATTCCAGTAAATTCTTATTTTATTTACTCAACAAAATGCGATTCGCTACAGATAGTCTCTTTTGTGAAGGATTTAGTTCGTAACAAATCATGCAATAAAAATATATTAATATATTTATCACACATACGCATTATACCGCACATATTCACTTATTCTGTACCACATATTCAATACAGTATATATTAAAATAAAAAAAATATTTTAGTAAATTCTTATTTTAATATATCTTTGAAAATTTGGACTATTACATTATCTTTTGTCAACACTATAAATGCATACATAACTAATAGAGCAGCCTTATGAATTTAAGTCTCCTGATACGTGAAATCACTACTCTCATTTTTTTTCCAAGAAAGCAAAACCATTCTATGATGTCGATTCACTACACTTACTAATCAAATCTATGAAGTTGCTTAGTCAAAAATTCAAAGCAAATAGTGATTTAGATTATCAAAATTGTACAAGATCATCAACAACAATGACATAAAATCATTTCAAAATCGTAGTTGTTCAATTAGAACAACTACTAATCAATTCAAATCAAAATCTAGAAACATGCCTAAAATGTCAAATAATTTCTGCCTTCAAATTGGGATTATTGAAAATTGATAATGGAGGTTCTTGACTAACTGGAGGCTGCCAATGATAAAAGAAAGATCGGTGACGTCGCTTGAATACAAGTTTGTTTGGGAAAATTTTTGTCTCGTCATTACATAATTTGTCACTAAATATAAGGATTTATGACGAACCAGTGTTGTCACTTATCCACTCATTTAATTAGGGGTTAAATACAAAGTCGACCACTGAACTTTTCTAATATTTGGGTATTGAGCCCCTTTCTTCCGGTCAATGCAAAGTGAGCCCCTTTCTATTAAAAAATTTGGACTTTGAACTCCCAGGCACCACATGTGCGTTGACTTGCTATTTAATATTATAATTTGACACGTGTCGCTACTAACGTGGCTTTTTTTGAATTTTTCCTAAAAAAATTGCTTCTCCTTATAATCGAACTTGCAACCTCTATGTTAAAACATTGATCATATGACCGCAGGAGCAACATGAGTTAACTTTTAAAATCATACAAGGATTAATATTTATATCAAAACATGATATTTCCCCCATATATTCTTTTCTTCTCCTTCACTACATACCATTAATATAATCTCAATAAGATATATACTACAATAATAATAATAATAATAATAATAATAATAATAATAATAATAATAATAATAATAATAATAATAATAATAATAATAATAATAATAATAATAATAATAATAATAATAATATATAATAATAATAATAATAATAATAATAATAATAATAATAATAATAAGAATAATAATAATAATAGTAGTAATAATAATAATAATAATTATTATTATTATAATAATAATATGATAATAATAATAATAATAATAATAATAATAATAATAATAATAATAATAATAATAATAATAATAATAATAATAATAATAATAATGCAATTAATAATAATAAGGCTTAAATATAATTTACTACCTTAAACTATAAGGTCATAATCCACTTCAGTTGATTCACCTTTTAATTTTGTAAATTAGATAATTGAACTATTAATTTTTTTCACTTCCATTCAATTGAATCGCCAGTAAAAATTGCTGAGGCGTGGCATCTTTGACGTGGTCAATTACTACAGTGTAATAAAAAATATTATTAAACAAATTTTTAATATATTTTTGAGTAAATAAGGGGTAAACATGTAAATGCATAAATATTACATCTAACACTAATATCAATACCACTTAACTAATAATTTATTCAAATTGTAACATAAAATCAAAAATCCAAAAATCCTTTTATTAAATCAAATTACCAAATCCAAAAATCTTTTTAACAAACTAAATTACCAAACTCAAAAATTTAATTCATCACACCAAACCCAAAAATCTCATTCATCCACACAAAACTCAGATCTTCTCCAAACAAACTGAAGCTTCCATGGCTTTGTAATTCCTTCTCTCCTCCTCCATCACCATGTCCCCTCCTTCATCTTCTCTCTTCAAAACCACCACCACCGTAACCAACCACTAGTACAAAATCATAAAAAAACGCTTAAAAAATAACGTTTTTATAAAAAATGTTGTAGTATTTTTTTTCACAATTTTTTTTAACAAAATATTGTAGATACATATAAAAAAAAAATTATCTATTTATAAGGGCAGTTTTTAATTTTAAATAGATAATATTTTTTTTAAAAAAAACGTTATCTATATAAAAAAGATGAGCAAAAAAATTGCGAACTTAAAATTAAAACACGAATATGTCTTTCTCTACTAACAAAACCAAAACGCTGCTCACAAAACACGGATATTTCTCTGCTCTCTTTCGCTCACAAAACCAAAACCAAAACCAAAACCAAAACCCTAGTTATCGATCTCTGCTGCAATGCCGCCAAAGTTTGACCCATCTCAAGTCGTCGACGTCTACGTCCTCGTGGTCTTCTTCATCCGCTTTCGATGCTTAACCGAGGTGTTAGAATCATTGGCTCTCGATTCGATTCTTCATCCTCTTTCGGTGCTTCTGATCTTCCAGGTCTTCGTCCTCATGGTGCCTCCTTCTCTATCAAGGTCGAATCTTTCTCTCACTTTCCCCGGATCTAGGGATTTCTTACGCTGGTTTTTACCCAATATTTTAAATTTTATTTTATCTTTTACTCAATTTTACTTGCATCTTCTTATTTTTTTTCTAATGCCACTTCTGTATATATAATTTTGGTTTGTTAGTTTTATTGATTTAAATGTTAATTTGATGTCATTGGACTGTGTTTTATGTAATTATTTGGATAAGCCAGGGTCGTTGAATTCAAGTTTTACCCTTTTTTTGCTGAACTTGTTAGTTGATTTGTTCTTTCAATAGATATTGAGTTTTGTATAATTTGTTTAAGTTTCTGTTTTTAAAATATTGGTATCTATACTGATTCAATTCGTGTATAAAAGAATGATTTTTATCATTTTTTAAACTACTTTGTTCTTTACTGGGGTGGGGTGTATGTTCTGTTTAGCTTTTGTTTGAGCATGCTGGCATAAAACAGTTTCTTTAGTATGTTTATGTTCAAGTCTTTTATATTGTGTATTCCGTTAAATGAAGCTGGGATTTTAATATAGGGTTGTTGATACTTATGTTAAATGTCCTAATTCTTAGCATGGTACTTAAGTGGTTTCTGCTGTAAATATGGGCGTAAAGAGATTTGTAGTCTTAAGGTGGGCATGCAAGTCGTGACTGACTGCAGATAAAGAAACATACTTACAAGGAAACTCTAATAGTTCAGTTTCCTGACAGATGAAAACTGACTTTTTAGTATGGTTATGTTCATTTAATTGTATTTTATGTAGATTCAGTTAAATGATTTTTGGAGTAGGATAAAGGGTTGTTACTCTCCAAATTCTTAGGAGATTAAGATTTAAGTGGTTTCTGTTGTAAAAATGGACATAAAGTTATATAGGCTTAAGGTGGGAATGCAGGTAGTTGTTTTGGCTTGCCCATAAAGGAACATACTTGTATGCAGCCCTAGTTATTATTTTTCCGTACAAAAAAGGTGCGATTATGCTAGGATACAACTTCAACACCAGACTGTGCGACATATGGTGCAAATTTTCTGTACGACATTTTAAGATAAATTCTCCTGTGTCCAAGTATTACTTTGAGTGCTAAATTGCTAATACATATTGGTTACTTGTTTCGCCATATCTTTGTACTTTCTTTGAACATGTGCACTGTTGGTAGCTGTTCTTTAATTACTGTTACATGTTCTCTTGGATTTAGTGGTGTGTTAGAAGTTGTGGTTACCTGAACTAATCTTATCATATAAAGATGATCGTCTCAAATATTTTTATTGGTAGAATATTTATGAAGTACTTTTCTTGTTAGGATGGTTTCGTAGTAATTACTCATGTTTTTTGTTGTTATAGACCGAGGGCCATGAGCGTATTCAGTTTGCTCGAGACCGGCTCTTACAGCTTAGGGAGGTAATG
Source organism: Panax ginseng (assembly GCA_020205605.1). Lineage (NCBI taxonomy): Eukaryota > Viridiplantae > Streptophyta > Magnoliopsida > Apiales > Araliaceae > Panax > Panax ginseng. The sequence continues at coordinate 50,996,227 of CM035150.1, forward strand.
CTCTTTGATTTGTCTCGTTTCTGTTTCTATTTGGTGACGTTGATTTGTTAAAGATCATGCTAAATTTTCTCTTGGATCTTGTATTTGCCATATGCCCGTGGATTCTTGCAGAAGTATATTTCTAATTTGGAGTTCGACTATCTTTCTTGTTTTGTTATTTCCTTTAGCTTGTTCTAATGCAATCAGCATGTTGCATTAGATTCTCTCATTTGCATTAGAAGTATATGCCCATGTTTTTGAGTTTATATTTGTATAGCTGAAAATTCAACCGAATCAGACTCATTTGCATTTGAAATTTTGTGAGTTTCAGGCACTTGTTTATATGATAAGTAACCATGTCAATTCTACGGTCCCAATTGCTGCTGAAGTTTTCAAGAAAGCAGGGACATATGATGAAAAGAAATTGTTTGGTGTCACTTTCTATGCTGGAAAGGCCAATGTCAATGTTGCAGGTATCTTCATTACTTACAGAATAGAAATTCCTAATCCCTTATTTGCTTGAAGTCAACTTGTGCACTTCTACTTCTTTGTTCCAGATGTCAATGTGCCTGTTGTGGGCGGTCATGCTGGCATAACTATTCTCCGGTTGTTTTCACAAGTACTATGCTCATTCTATATTGATTTCTATTTGAGAAAGGTATTTCAATAACCCACCTTTAATAGTTTATGCAAAAAAACAATCAGTTAGTGTATAAATTGGATTGATTCCGTGGCTGGGAATTTAAAGATAGGAATTGTGTAGATTATTAATAATCATGCTATCCAGTAATTAGAAATAGAATACATGGTAATATATATGGTAATTGAATTGGAAGTTAGCTCATATGGTTATATGTATGCAAAATAGTTAGATATATGGAAATTATCAAAGATAGCTAATTGAGATGGGTTTGTTAGTATAATATGTATTGAATTAATTATGGGTTTAGTTTTGATAATGATTATGTTATGCTATCAAGTTATGGGAATTGAATATGCAAAGATTGGTAATTAGTTTTGAAAACAGTTAGTATATTTGCAAAAACAATTGGTATAAGGTGTAGACTGTGATTTGGTTATTTTCAAAATCAGTTAGTATGCATATAGTTAATAATTTCAGTTGGCTATGGAAAGGAAGAAATACATGTTTACACGGTTATTATATTGCAAATGAGATGGTTATGGATAAGCTTGCTGCTGAAAATGGGAAACTGAAGGTGAGGAGGCTGATTTCACCCATACATTATCTGATCTTCTAATAAATAAACATCGAATTGTAGATGTATCTTCTTGTTTTATTGTAGATGAAAAGCAATTATCACATCGAACATAATGAGTTTAAAAAACTTGTGGGCTCGAGCAGTTTTACTACAGCTCATGTTGTCACAGCTGGAACCAGTTTAATTATTGGGTTTGTCACCTTTTCTTTTCATTATTTCTAATTTTTTGAAGATTGAACACGCTATTTATTTCTTACAACTCTTGTTGCTATTATCTATTGTTAAAAATTATTTTTGGTTGAAATGGAACTTGTAATAAATAAACATGGTTAATGGATTTTGGACGTTTTCCTCCTAATCAACACAGACTTTTTTGGCCACCCCAGTGTTTATATACTAATGGGTGATGCAAGCCTGTGAGGGTAGATCAATTAGAGCTGACCTTTTGGATTATGTGTATGAAAGTGACTAGTCAGATACTCTTTTGTAGTCATTCTAATTTATGGGATTCCAAGGTTGATCCCTTAATGAACACAACCTCTAGAAGAAGTGCTTTTGACTTGAATTGCATATGCGAAAATAGTAATAAAATATCTTAATAACAAATATGTTTGTATTCATGCATAGTTTATTCACGAATCTGTTGATTCATTTCTAGCAGTGCATGTATTTCTAGTGTTATGTTTTATTTAAAAGAAAAAGGACCAGAATAGCAGAGCAATAAGTAGACAGAAAAGAAATATGGGAATGCTCATGGACAATTTCTCTATCCATCCATAGTAGACACATAATACTAGGTTCTTTTTGTTTAATGGATGGGACTGTGGGACATGTGGTCACCAAAAGTATAGTCTTGGTTTCGTTATATCTGCACTTGCTGCTTGTTATTTCCTCCTGGTACAGCTGGCTATCTGTGCTGCTTTCGTAGTACATCTCACTTCTTGGGGGTTTGTCATCTTTTTACTATACTGCAAACCCAAGCTTTGACGTGATCTGGGTTAAGTGCAGGTATCACACGAGCCATCAAAAAATACACTATTTTAGCTAATGAGTTATGTTTGCAAATGCAGGTTGGTGTTTATTATGTGCTTGTCTTGATATTGTAGGAGTGTAGAAAACTCTTTCTTGTGAAGTTGCCAGAAAGTAGAAAGTTCATTGTACCGAAAAACCAAAAATTGCTTGCGGTTCCTTTGTTCCAGTTTCATGAAAATGACAAAGTATGTAAACTTCTGATTGTGCATACGTTTTAATATTTCAGTTTTGACATTCATTTCTTATACATGGTCGGTGTAAAGTAGTTACTATTTACTAACAAATTGTTGAGCTCCTGTTGCGGGTTCATAGAAACTTCCGTAGTAACTTATAACAATTTTTCTTTTCTCTTAATCTTAGTTTCTACAACTCAAGGTAGATGATAATGATATTGGTAAGAGCAAGTGCTTTATGCCCCCACACGCCTGTACACTTCTAGAGTTGTGAGTTTTTCGTCGTCAACTGTGTATCAAATTGCATGTTGTTTGTCTAGATTTAGTAATTTTGAGTTTGTCAAAATAAAAATCAAGGACCGTGTAAATAGGCATACAGAACTGTGTGCCAAGTGTAATAGAAGATTTAATTTTTTTTTCACATAACAGATACTTCAAAGTTGGACACATAGAGCAGGTGTATCTTTGTCATAGTTGTTGTAATCTTATACATGCACATTGCATATTGTACCATCTTGTGTATATTTGTCAAACTAGTATGTACTTCATGTTATCTTGTTTAAGGCAGTTTATTTAGTCAGTTGAAGGACTCTGGAATCTTTCTATATGTTCAACCATTTAGTAATTATTGTGGGTAGTCTGTTGGTTTAATAATATTAGTACCACGTAGCAACTCTATTGTCTTTGTGTATTGATTTTGACATTAAGTGCCTCTGGTGATCTATTTGCTTCATTTTCTTGACTTGCTATTATTTTTAAATGTGCAGGAAGATTGCTTCTACGACCTGTCTTACAATATTGGGTATCAAATTTTCGTGCTACGTTTACGGAAGACAAGTGACGAAATTATGAAGTGTATTATTTTTATATATGTAGATATATACTTTGATTGAATGATTATGTAGTGGATGATTTTATTAAGTTAATAATATTTTAGTTTTTTATATTTTTGTCATTATTTGCTATGGAGACATTGAGCTAGTCAGGTACATAAAAAGAATGTCAAATTTTGATTTGGCAACAATATAATTCGTTACCAAAGCATTGAACAAGTTTTAATATAACAACAATTTTTTATATGTTTAGCAAAAAAAATCGTTGCTAATAGCATTAAAAATATAATATTTGGCAACGAAAAATTAACCTAATAACAACGGAGAGGATATTGTTGCTAATACTAACATAAAAGACCATATTTTTTATCGTTGCAAATCATATCAACTTTCGTTGTATATATATAAAGAAATGGCAATATATAATAAATTCTTAATCGATAACTTTCGTTCTTATTGAAAATAACTAGCAATAAATATTTTCGTTCTTTGGTTCAAAGATAATGTCGTTGCCAAATAAAAAAATCAAGAATGAAAATCGTTTGCTAAAAAGTTTATATTTAGAACGAAAAAAAAGCTTAGGCAACAATTTTCATAATTCTTCGCAACGAAATATGTCGTTTGCAAAATGGTGTCAATTACAACGAAAATGTAGTCGTTCAAAAAAAAAAGAGTTCATTTAGTTTTGCCAATTAGCAGGCTTTTGCAACGAAATGGGATTTTTAGCATTGAAATTTTAATTATTCTGCAACAATACATTTTGTTGCTAAAGGATCGATGTCTCTGTACGAAAGATAAATTTCGTTGCAAAATATATTACTTTTGGTAATGAAAAAAAAACGTTCGTTGCAGAACAATTAGCAAAGCTCATTGCGCAACGAAAGACGCAACGACATTAAAGTCGTTGCCAAAACCCTTTTGCAACGAAATTTGGCACCTTTAGCAACGAAAATTGGTTGTTGCTGAAGCCCCATTTTTTTGTAGTGTAAAATTCAAGAATGCTCAGAAGAATATTTCCATGAAAAGATATTGGATGAAGCGCGAAATATCAAGGATATTCCACTAATTTCATGGAGTATAGAAGTCAAAGTTTTAACCCAGTGAGTATAATAAAGAATGGAATAACAAAAGAAATCACCAAGCATGCATGCGATCAGACAGCCTTGCAAAAGTTATTCCAACAGAATAACAAATAACGGAACCAGTCCGGTGAAAACGCATGCACGAAGGATATTCCAATGTAATAATAAAATCGGAACTGTGTCCCAAGAAAACGCATGCGAGATAAAGATATTCCAATGAATAATAAAGAATGAAATAATGAAGAATTTCACCAAGTATAGGGTAGCTTGGTGTATCTGAGTTATTCCAATGAATAATAAATAATGGGATAAATGAAGTTCTCTTCATGAATACAAAAGAAATAATACCACTTACTAGTAAAAGAAACCGAATATAAGAGTAGGGAAGTAAGAATACTTTTCTATAGTTTCTCTATAATTTTCTCTCTAGAGTTTCAAATTGAATTCGTAAGAAATAATAAATGAATGAGTTTCTATTTATGAAGAATGGATCGCATAGTAATTAATTCATGAACGGTCAGCATTGATTTACTTTAATCTGACGGTCCATATTTAAAGCAAAATCTTTTAAATAAAATATAATATATTCTATTTATAATCTAATAAAACGAATAACTTTATAATGATTTTACTATGCAAACACCTTGTATTTACCTTATGCAAATACTATGCATAATAAAATATAATATATTCTAATTATTGTCTAATAAAAGCAGATAACTTTATAAAAGTATTTTGTTTTATATAAAAAGATTTTACTATGCAAAATATTATGCGAGACATTATGCAACACTATGCATAATAGATATATTCTATTTATAGAATAACTTTATAAAAGTATTCATTTTATATAAAAAGTTTTTTTACGTTTTATTACATTAATAATACCAATAAAACAAAACCGAATGACTTATCACGTAAGCATCAATAATCAATACCGTGTGCTACTTATGCAATCACGCGACATTCAGACATACTTTACTACCGAAAGTAGTTCAACAAAGATTAACGGTAAAACTTCCGCCGTTATTTTCATAAAATATTTTTTGTCGTTTTCTCAATCCGAGCCAATAATTACATTATGGGTCCACCAATGATTGTATCGTCGCATACGGATATTCCCAAACAAAAGAATATTCTCCACCAATCGAATATTATATAACAACTTGCGTACTTTGCAAAATTTATAAATACTATCCATAACTATAACATTATATCAAATCCACACCATAATATAAAAAAAAATATTTCGAGAAAATTAAAATTTTATTTCATAAAATTCGGGGTCTCACAATATAGTGCTTGATGTTTGTACCTTAACATCTCTACTACATGACTGAACTGTTAGATCAAATTAAATAAGCTTAGAATCAAAGATCCAAAGCTTCAAAATAGGACCCTTGAGTTTCTGGGCAACCCATAACCTCAAGAACATGTCTGACAAGATTTTATACTGCTAATAACTCTCTGATCTGTTGTGTTATGGCCATTTTATCGCTTTCTAATGGTAGTATTGCACTTATATTACACTCCAAACACTTTATGCTGACCATAATACCTTAGGAGCATGGAGAAATTATTGGTCAAACGTGACACCTTAGCAACTGACTATGCATTTTTGGGTTTCATGAAGAACATGAAGAACACCTATAGTGATGGTTCTGTCGCTATAGGTGGTCTTTAGCGACAGTTAATTTATAAAATAATTATTTTTATTAGACAATTAGTAATAAATAATTTTTAATTATGAAAAATACTAAATAAATTCTTAAAAATTATTTTAAAATCTGAAAATTAGTTTTTAATTATTTTGAATATATTTCATAAATATTTAATATTTTTGGAATATTAAAAGTATTTAATTTATTTAAGTATAATATTAAATAAATTATTTAAAAATGATTTTAATATATGAAAAATCATTTAAAATTATATTATGGTATAAGAAAATAATTTAAGTTATTTTTGATAACTTTTAATATTTTGTGATGAATTTCATTAATTAATTAATATTAATGATAATTAAGTTATTTATTGAATGTATTAAATAAATTATGAAAAAAATAAAATTAATGATTTATAAATCATATAAAAGTGATTTAAGGGTTATAAAAGTATTTTAAGTTATAAAATATAACTTTTGATATTTTGTCATGAAAAATATTAATATTTTAATATTAATGATATTAGATTTAGTTAATAATTATATCAAATAAAAATGATTTTAATATTAGAAAAATCATTTTAAATGAAAATAAATAGTTTAAAAATATTTTAAGTTATAAAATATAACTTTCAATATTTAAAGGAAAATTTCATTAATTAATTATTATTAATGATATTAAATTTATTTAATAATATATTAAATAATTTAGTTTAAAAATGATTTTTATATTATAATAATCATTTAAAATGAAAATAAAGTGTTTAAAGATATTTTAAGTTATAAAATATAACTTTTAATATTTAAAGGATAATTTCATTAATAAATGATATTAATTTAATATTAATGATATTAGATTTATTTACTAATTATATTAAATAAATAGCTTAAAAATAGTTTTATTTATTTAAAATCATTTGAAAAGGATATAAATGAATTAAAAATATTTTAAGTTATGATTAAAGACTTTTAATATTTTGATAAGTAATACATTAATACTTTAATATTAATGATAATTATTTAAAATAATTTAATTCTTTTAAAAATCATTTAAAGGTAATATTAATACTTTAAAATATTCTAAGTTATTATAAATAACTTTAATATTTTGGCAATGGTTTCATTAATAGTTTAACATTAATTAGATATTAATGATAATAGAGTTATTCAATATTTAAATCATTTAATAATAATTCTGGTGTTTGAAAATTATTGATAAACTATAATAAATGTTTAAAAATTATTATAAGTCATTTAAAAATAATATGACTGATACTAAGTTACATGATAGAGTCTTAGACTCGATAATTACCCGATAAAATTGTCGGTAGACCGACATGTTTTAGAAATTGATCTGGACTTAGATAATTTGATTAGATATGTGTTTATTTGTGATTCAATGGTTGTGAAACATATGTGACAATGTGATTAGGTTATGTCTTTAATCGCAATAAGTAGTCTTATATGTGTTATAGTATGTTATTCTAATCGATCAAATGATCTTATTATGCGATAGGTGTTATATAAGGATAGAACTAAGTTATTTGAACTATAAGCGGTAAGATCGGCAAAATATCTTACCTTTGCATTTCTTTTATCTGATGGACATGGTAAGAAGTTTCGTAATTATATTATTATTATGCTATATTAATAATCTTATTGTGATATATTCTATATCCGATCATTGTTTATCAACATGTTAGTATATATGATAATTCAGATATATATATATATTCTGTTCGTTAATTTCTAAACATGGTTACACAAGTGTCCCCACTTGGACAATCATTGTATTTAATCACATGTTGATATATATATATATAAGCCGTCTAAGCTATTTATTGATTTAGACACAAATTTCAAATATCGTTGATTATGATAAAACTTATTGTATCCAATCAAATTATTTTGGTTGGATTCCGTGCTAATATGAACATCCCGATCACGGAAAACTTTTATCTTTCAAGTAGACAGAGTGAAACGATCCTATCGTTCTTATAATGTAGTATTGATCGTCTGGGGCCCATTGGAAGTACAACTTAACGCCTGTAAGTTATGACGGTTTGCAGATGAAGTTCTGCTAAACCTTAGCGAAAACTAAAAATAATGTTCATAGTATGTCAACTAAATACCTATATATATAGTCAATACGTAGTTTCAAAAATTTGAGATAGAATTGTTATGTTGTTATTATCGGTTCAGTTTACTTCACAACTATAAATTCGTTGTAGAAGTGATGTACAAATAAAACATTTATTTCTTTCAACTACTTATATTTCTAATTGTTATTACTTGCTGGGCACCCAAATGCTCATTCTTGCTTAAATTTAAATGTTTTTTTAGTAGGCATGAACAACTCGGCGAGTTTGGCTCAAGAACAGAAGTGAAAAGGAAAGCAAACAGAACATGTTTAATGGTATCTTTTGTAATAGTTAGACAATATATAGACAATGATATACATTATATACCATGTAAAGAATTATAGTAAAGGTTGCGTAATTGTGATTAGACTTTGATAAATGTAAGATAAGTTTGATATTTATATTATTGTTATTATTATTAGTATTATTCCGCTCATAGAAATGGTATCGTGAAGCACCAAATTCGGGTTTCAAGTACCTGAGTTTGGGGGCTTTACAAGTTGGTATCAGAGCTTAGGGTTAAAAACCTTAGGTGGGTTACACCTTAGGCTATAACCTTGAAATAGAGGGAAACGTTGAAAAAACAAATAACTCATATAGAGTTTAAAAAGGGAGATGAATTGAATAAGTTCATCGTCAAATCAAATAAAAGATAACTTATATAAAACTATTAATTGTTGTGTGTATATATTAAGTTATAATCAAGATAGTTTGTGTGTAGATGTCAGATAGAAAAGGATTAGAATACCCTCAAATCGTAAAGAAGAAGTCAACCTCCATAACCGAGCCAATATCAAATCCAATAGCTGAAATAGAGGCTCACATTGAAAGCTACCTCAAAGAGGTGGTTATTTTGAAAAGTGTAGTACCGAACCCTAAAACGATAGTATAACTGATAGGTAGAATATAGTTAAAGAATATGTGGTCAATGTCGAGTTCTTAAACTCATAATGTATGGTAAGTTGGACGAACTAGGTGTAGTTAGGTATGAATGGATTATTGAGGATAATGGGAATAGACAGATTTCTAAGCAATTGATCCTTAGTGGAGGCGGAAGAAATAAGTAGTACTAGTATTACTTGAATATGTATGATTCTATGTTATGTATATGATAGGTATGTTTGTATAAGGTAATATTTTTCAAATTTTGTATAAGTTTTGGCAGCGATTCCCGACTTTTGAGTCACAAAGGGATAACGGATGTTTAAAGCAATATGTGCTATGGTATATCAAGCGATATGAGTATGAATTTATATGGGATTAATGAAATAAGTTGGTATAAAGATAATAGTTAATTATATGAGTACTGGTTAATGTAGAAAACTAAATTTTCAGAATCTAATATTTTGAGTACATGATTATTCGAATAGAAAGTTTTGTGTTATATGTTAAGCGTATACGATAAAGTTTAGAATGTAAGTTAATAAGAATAATTTACGATAATGTCGATAAGACGAAAATGAAACTAAAGGGCAAAAGAACCTGTCAACAAAGCTGGAAGATAACCAGACCCGATACAGAATTTTGCGAATATGGACGATCAAGCTATGTAGAAGGGAATACCAGTCGCCGGAAGATCAGCCAGATAATTGATCGACGAACGTCAAAGACTTCAAAGCCATTGTACTGCCAGGATTCGAAAGATCAACTGACCCTGTTGTCGCGTTTGTGATAGCCAGGATAATGAAGGAGCAAAAGATAGTTTTGTCACCTATACGATAAAAGGAAAGGAGATAAAGGGGAAAGTCTGCGTGATTTAAGTGTGAATCAATGGAGTATAAGGTGAAAGACTGTTCAGGAAGGAGAAAGGAGACAAGGAATGCGAATACGGGAAAAGGCAGCAGGACATTGGCGTTGACAGGACCAACATTAACAAACAAACCAACGAAATCAACCGCAAACGTTTTCAACATGACCGTTCAAGAAACTGTAGCAGCCGGGAATGCAACTCCAGGTATTACTCAAACCAATTTTATTTCTTATATATATTAAATTATTTTATAAATTATTTTGAAGGAGGAAATTGAGTTCTATTAGAAATCAATTTTCCGTATAAGCAGATAGATAAGCTTTATGCTGAATAGTTAAAGATCAGTTCGATCAATTTTGATCGAGATCTACTTGCAATGATTATGTATGCTATGTACCCTGGTATGTATAGGTTTTAAAACGGTGATTCCGGGGTCGAAATCTTTATAAGGGAGGGTGAATGTAATAACCCGATATTTTCTGTATAAATAAATCAGAAATTTTGCGTATATTTTTTTTTAAAGATGAGGATTTGTACAAGATAATGTGTATATGTAATTATGTAATAAATAAAAATATATTTATTACATGAATGTTTACAAATAATTTTATTTTAGAATTATTGACTATTATAAAGTTTATTCTTATAATAATTAATTTTATAGCAGAAATGTTTTTATTAATTATTTTCTATGAAAATATGATTATATATTATTTAAATAATATATGAAATGATTTTTAGAATTTCTATAATAATTATTTATTTTAATATATGAATTTATGCTAGTCTAATTAAGTTAATTATTTTAACTTAATTAATAATGTTATATATGAAGAATAAATCAGATATGGAATCCAAACCTTAATTTTGGATTTTTATCAATGGATAATAATATTAATATAATAATATTATATTTTGATTTTTCAGTGTTATAAATATGTATATACTATATGTTTGTGGACTGACAATGGTTGGTCAATTATGGTGTATAATGTCAAAACCCTAGTATTAATTTGTTAACCCTAATTTAAAAAGTCAATTTCGGCTATAAAGAATAGTGTAAGTTGTGTGGTAATCGTGTTAATGTAAATGAGTATAGGTATTATACTTAAAACCCTAATTATAGGAAACCCTAATTATAGGAGACCCTAATTATAAACTCTAATTTTTGAAACTAGAAACTTTAAATAATAATTGGTGAATTACCAAATGGAAACCCTAATTTGAAACTCAATTATGAGTTCGAGACTGTTATATAACTGTGTTATGTGATTTAAGTGGTGTATTATAGAATTTAATGTTAATTAGAGAAATCCTAATTAATATTTGAAATCCTAATTTTAGAAACCCTAATATTTAAATTATAAATCCTAATTGATTTGAAACCCTAATTCAAAGGCCATTTATGACTTTAAGAATTTGTTATGTAGTTATGTAATCATGATAATGTTTGTAATGACCGGTATTAAAGATATTAACCCTAGTTAGGGAGAATCTTAATTGTTTTCAAAACCCTAATTTTTTTAAAGGGTATAAATCCTTATTATTAATTTTTCTAAATTATAAACCCTAATTGATAATTAGGCACGCTTAATGATAATTAGTAAAACATAAACCTAATTATCAAGTCTATGTGATTAGAAAACCTAATTAATTAAGAAACCTTAATTTTGTATTTTAGAAACTAAAATTTTATTATTTTATTTTATTTTTTACAAACCCTAAATTGGAAATTCTAGAAATTATTTTTAAACCCTAAAATGGTTTAAACCCTAAACCCTAACCCAAACCCTAAACCCTAAGGGTTTGAAAAGTTTACAAGATTGCCATTAAAAATAAAAGCGAAAAGACCAAAATACCATTGCATTATTAAAGCTAATAACATAGGTTTTGACCTTAGGTGAGTTGGTGACCAAATCCAACCACCCCATGTTACAAATTCCAGCAGATCAGCCATATATCTCAGAAAGTTCATTGCATCTAAGTGTGTATATATAGATTGGAGAGAGAAAAAAATCATTTGGCTCACTTATTTGTGCCAAACTCTCAACCTTGAGCTTCTCCCTCTAACACCTTCGAAATTTCTTAGCATATCAGTCCCCAAGAACAGCCCCACCATCACCATTAACAAATCATAAGCACATAATCAAGAATTGTCCAAGAAAGGTAAAAACCCTAACCAAGAAATTTGATCTTTGATTCCATGTTAGATGTTAGTTTTTGTATGTTAAACATGTTGTTTGGAGTCCATATAGTTGATCTGGGTTGGTAGTTGATGGATCAATAACATCAAAGTGCACGAATTTGAAGATTTCAAAAATCTGGAAAATTTTGTTTTTGTGTCTGACAGTCAAATGTCAGACCCCATAGATCTTTGGTTGTTAAGTTGTTTTGTTGTTTAAATGTTTGGTCTTGTAGTATGTTGTAAGGGCTTTACTCTGGAACTTGATTCAAAGGCAGATCGATTGTAGATTAAAAGTTATAAAGGGTCAAAGTGGGTCGATTCCAAGATTGACCATTGTTTTAGGCAAATTTTAATTGCCCGAAACGTCGGCGATGATTTTTGCAGCGCTTGATCTTGTTGTTGTTAAGTGTTTTGATCATGTTAATGTGTTATACTTGTAGACTGACATGAATACTACATACTAAAGTCTTTATATCACTTATATTCTTAACAGAATCGATTTGAGTGTTGGTCAAACATGGGTTGACGAAACTGCTCAAGAACATTTCTAGAAAACCCAGAAATGTTCAAGAACAGATCCTGACCGACTCGTTGACCGAATCAAATCTCTTAGTTGTGATGTTGTTAATATGATATAGTGCTTGATGTTTGTACCTTAACATCTCTACTACATGACTGAACTGTTAGATCGAATTAAATAAGCTTAGAATCAAAGATCCAAAGCTTCAAAATAGGACCCTTGAGTTTCTGGGCAACCCAGAACCTCAAGAACATGTCTAACAAGATTTTATACTGCTAATAACTCTCTGATCTGTTTTGTTATGGCCATGTTATCACTTTCTAATGGTAGTATTGCACTTATATTACACTCCAAACACTTTATGCTGACCATAATACCTTAGGAGCATGGAGAAATTGTTGGTCAAACGTGACACCTTAGCAACTGACTATGCATTTTTGGGTTTCATGAAGAACAGGAAGAACACCTATAGCGACGGTTCTGTCGCTATAGGTGGTCTTTAGCGACAGTTAATTTATAAAATAATTATTTTTATTAGATAATTAGTAATAAATAGTTTTTAATTATGAAAAATACTAAATAAATTCTTAAAAATTATTTTAAAATCCAAAAATTAGTTTTTAATTATTTTGAATATATTTCATAAATATTTAATATTTTTGGAATATTAAAAGTATTTAATTTATTTAAGTATAATATTAAATAAATTATTTAAAAATGATTTTAATACATGAAAAATCATTTAAAATTATATTATGGTATAAGAAAATAATTTAAGTTATTTTTGATAACTTTTAATATTTTGTGATGAATTTCATTAATTAATTAATATTAATGATAATTAATTTATTTATTTAATGTATTAAATAAATTATGAGAAAATAGAATTAATGATTTACAAATCATGTAAAAATGATTTAAAGGTTATAAAAGTATTTTAAGTTATAAAATATAACTTTTGATATTTTGTCATGAAAATATTAATATTTTAATATTAATGATATTAGATTTAGTTAATAATTATATCAAATAAAAATGATTTTAATATTAGAAAAATGATTTTAAATAAAAATAAATAGTTTAAAAATATTTGAAGTTATAAAATATAACTTTCAATATTTAAAGGAAAATTTCATTAATGAATTATTATTAATGATATTAAAGTTATTTAATAATATATTAAATAATTTAGTTTAAAATGATTTTTATATTATAATAATCATTTAAAATGAAAATAAAGTGTTTAAAGATATTTTAAGTTATAAAATATAACTTTTAAAATTTAAAGGATAATTTCATTAATAAATGATATTAATTTAATATTAATGATATTAGATTTATTTAATAATTATATTAAATAAATAGTTTAAAAATGGTTTTATTTATTTAAAATCATTTAAAAGGATATAAATGAATTAAAAATATTTTAAGTTATGATTAAGGACTTTTAATATTTTGTTAAGTAATACATTAATACTTTAATATTAATGATAATTATTTAAAAATAATTTTAATTCTTTTAAAAATCATTTAAAGATAATATTAATACTTTAAAAATATTCTAAGTTATTATAAATAACTTTAATATTTTGGCAATAGTTTCATTAATAGTTTAACATTAATTAGATATTAATGATAATAGAGTTATTCAATATTTAAATCATTTAATAATGATTCTGGTGTTTGAAAATTATTGATAAACTATAATAAATGTTTAAAAATTATTATAAGTCATTTAAAAATAATATGACTGATACTAAGTTATATGATAAAGTCTTAGACTCGATAATTACCCGATGAAATTGTCGGTAGACCGACATGTTTTAGAAATTGATCTGGACTTAGATAATTTGATTAGATATGTGTTTATTTGTGATTCAATGGTTGTGAAACATATGTGACAAAGTGATTAGGTTATGTGCTAACTGCAATAAGTAGTGCTATGTGTTATAGTATGTTATTCTAATCGATTAAATGATCTTATTACTGATAGGTGTTATATAAGGATAGAACTAAGTTCTTTAATCGTAAGCGGTGCAAGATCGTGCAAGTATCTTACCTTTGCATTTCCTTTATGCAATGGACATGAGTAAGAAGTTTCAGAATTATATTATTATTATGCTGTATTAATAATCTCATTGTGATATATTCTATATCCGATCATTGTTTATCAACATGTTAGTATATATGATAATTCAGATATATATATTCTGTTCGTTAATTTCTAAACATGGTTACACAAGTGTCCCCACTTGGACAATCATTGTATTTAATCACATGTTGATATATATATATATAAGCCGTCTAAGCTATTTGACCCAGCTAGACACAAATTTCGAAATATCGTTGAATATGATAAAACTTATTATATCCAATCAAATTATTTTGGTTCAGATTCTGGGCTAAGTATGAACATCCCGATCACAGGAAAACTTTTATGCGTCCAAGGCGGACAGAGTGAACGATCCTATCGTTCTTGTAATGTAGTATTGATCAATACAGGGCCCATGAGAAGTACAACCTAACGCCCATAAGTTATGACGGTTTACAGATGAAGTTCTGCTAAACCTTATCGAAAACTAAAAACAATGTTCATAGTATGTCAACTAAATACCTATATATATAGTCAATACGTAGTTTCAAAAATTTGAGATAGAATTGTTATGTTGTTATTATCGGTTCAGTTTACTTCACAACTATAAATTCGTTGTAGAAGTGATATACAAATAAAACATTTATTTCTTTCTGCTACTTATATTTCTAATTGTTATTACTTGCTGGGCACCCAAATCCTCATTCTTGCTTAAATTTAAATGTTTTCAGCTAGGCATGAACAACTCGACGGTTCAGACAAGAACAAGTGAAAAGGAAAGCAAACAGAACATGTTTAATGGTATCTTTTGTAATAGTTAGACAATATATAGACAATGATATACATTATATACCATGTAAAGAATTATAGTAAAGGTTGCGTAATTGTGATTAGACTCTGATAAATGTAAGATAAGTTTGATATTTATATTATTGTTATTATTATTAGTATTATTTCGCTCATAGAAATGGTATCGTGATGCACCGAATTCGGGTTTCAAGTACCCGAGTTTGGGGGCTTTACATGCATGTTTTGGGGCTCGAAATATTACAGTATAATACCTTCCTCTTTTCCTTTATTTTTAATTTAGTCATGCAAGTATTATCAAACTTGCACCACCTCCCCTAATAGTAAATCATGTGAATCAATAGTTCTAGACATGTGAAAATATGAATTACAGTATAGTACCTCTATCTATACCTTTATTTTTAACTTAGTCATGCAAGTATTATCAATCTTGCACCAACTCCCCTAATAGTACAAGAATGTGAATCAATAGTACACACATATGAACAAATAGTTATAATCATGTGAATTAATAGCAATTAATTGCTCATTTATCCGATTAATTACCCGACTGGTCAGTATAACTTCTAGACATCAATTAATATCGAAATAAATGTCGATTTTCACTAACACTAATAATCCCAACACAATGAAACTATCAATTTCATCTTTAATCAACATGAACTTATTCATCATTAATATTATAACTCACAATATTTAACAAACTGTGTCGTTCCCGTGAAGCAGGGGCTTTCCGATAAGGATTTCTCCTTATTGGCGCGTAATTAGGTAACCAAACCTCTCATTGACAGAACTTCTAGACATTGTCAATATTGCAAATAATAATATTAATAACTTTGTCATCTCAATTATTGATTTAATAATATATCATATTATACAGATGATACTGTGACAATAATTGAATCAATAATATGAGAGATATGATGCATTAATTACTGTAACAATAATTGAGTATAACTGAGTGACTTCTTACGTAAGCATCAATAATCAATACCGTGTGCTACTTATGCAACCACGCGTAGACATCGTACTTTTTACTACCGGGTAGTTCAACAGTTTTAACGGTAACACTTTCGTCGTTATTTTTATAAAATGATAATTATGTCATTTTCTAACTACGATAATACTTCCGTTGTGGGGTCCACCAATGATTGTGCCGTCGTACGAATATTCCTTGTTAAAATGAATATTCCCCGAGCAATCGAATATTATATAACCACTTGCTTACTTTGCAAAAATTTTCACTTATCACCCTTAACTTTAACCTTTTATCAATTTAACCATTTTCGAAATAAAATAATAATTATAAAAAAATTGAATACTTTCATTTCATAAAATTTGGGGTGTTACAATAACTGAGTGACTTCTCACGTAAGCATCAATAATCAATATCGTGTGCTACCATGCAACCACGCGTATTACTGTACTTTTACCACCGGGTAGTTCAACAGTTTAACGGTAAAAATTTTGCCGTTATTTATAAAAAGATAATTCTGTCATTTTCTAACTACGACAATACGTTCATTGTGGGGTCCACCAATGATTGTGCCGTCGTACTAACTCCCAGGTCATTTCTTCAACATCGTGGTTTCTCCACAAAACTTTGACTTGAGGTATAACCTTGGAGCGTAGAGTATGATCCTTCTTATCCAAGATTTTAAAAGGTACCTCCTCATACGTTAAATCTTTTGCTATCTCATCCGGTTCTAATTCAATAATGTGGTTCGGGTCTTTCACATATTTACGTAACATAGATATGTGAAAAACGTTATGAACACGAGATATACTTGGCGGTAAGGCAAGTCTATAGGCCACAGTTCCTACTCGATCGAGGATTAAAAATGGGCCAATGAATCGAGGATTGAGCTTTCCTCTCTTTCCAAATCTTGTAACTCCTTTCCATGGAGCAACACGTAACAACACATGATCTCCAATATTGAATTCCACATCCTTTTGATGAAGATCAGCATAACTCTTTTGTTGATCTTGTGAGGTTTTTATACGTTGACGGATCGTTTAAATCTTTTCCGTAGTCATATGTACAAACTCCGATCCCAACAACGTTGCTTCACCCACCTCATCCCAACATACTGGAGAATGATACTTTCTTCCATACAACGCCTCAAATGGAGCCATGCCAATACTTGCTTGATAACTGTTGTTGTAGGAAAACTCCACCAATGGTAAGAACTTGTCCCAACTTTCTTTGAAGTCAAGGACAAATAGCCTTAATAAATCTTCAAGAGTTTGAATAGTCCTCTCCGACTGTTCGTCCGTTTGAGGATGATATGCCGAACTAAATCATAAATCCGTGCCCATAGATTTTTGCAAACTAACCCAAAATCGTGAAGTAAATCTTGGGTCTCGATCAGAAACTATGGATACTAGCATACCATGCAATCTTACAATCTCGTTTATGTACATATGAGAAAGACGTTCAAGTGTATAAGTTTCTCGTATCGATAAGAAATGAGCAGACTTGGTCAATCTATCAACAATGACCCAAATCACATCTATACCTTGAGAAACCTTGGGAAGACCAGTAACGAAATCCATGGTAATGTGCTCCCACTTCCATTCTGGAATTTCAAATGGTTGCAATGGACCTTTTGGCACTTGATGCTCTGCCTTGACTCGTTGAAAAGTTAGACACCTTGAGATAAACCCCGCTATCTCTCTCTTCATATTGCTCCACCAAAATGTATGTCGAAGATCACGATACATTTTGGTACTCCTAGGATAGATTGAAAACGGTGTGTTGTGCGCCTCCATCATGATTTTATACTTCAAGTCAGAATCGTTAGGAACACAAAGTCTGGAGTTGACTCAAAGTATTCCTTTTCTTCATCGATTCTTGCTTCCAGAATAGTACCTTCTTGAACTTTCTTCCTCATACGCATCAGCTCCAGGTCTGTAGCTTGAGCAACTTTAACTTTATCGATTAAAGTCGATTCTACTCATATATTCGCCATCATCACATGGGTCCCTGGAGTCTTTAACTCTATCTCCATCCTTTGTAAGTCATACAAAATGGGCCTTTGCGTTGACAATATCGCACTCGTACCCGCATATGATCTTCTACTAAATGCGTCAGCTACTACGTTCGCTTTACCAGGATGGTATTGAATGGTATGATCGTAATCTTTCAATAGATCAAGCCATCGTCGTTGCCGCATGTTGAGTTCCTTTTGAGTGAAGAAATATTTGAGGCTTTTATGATCCGTATAGATCTCCACCTTCTCTCCATACAGGTAATGCCTCCAAATCTTAAGCGCCAAAAAGCGCCAAATACCGCCAACTCTAGATCATGAGTAGGATAATTTCTCTCATATTCTTTGAGTTGTCGTGAGGCATAGGCTATGACTTTCCCATGTTGCATGAGAACACATCCTAACCCTTTGCCTGAAGCAACTGGTCAAACATGTCATCAATGCGAGGCAACGGGTACCTATTTTTGAAGGTGACATGATTCAAGTCCTGATAATCAATACAAAGTTGCATACTTCCATCTTTCTTTGTCACGAATAGAATAGGAGCACCCCAAGGAGACGTACTAGGTCGAATGAAACCGATGTCTAACAATTCCTGCAGTTGGGTTTTTAACTCCTGAAGTTCAATAGGAGCCATTTGATATGGGGCTTTGGAAATGGGTTTTGTACCGAGTTCAAGGTCGATACCAAACTCGATTTCACGCTCCGGGGGTAGGCCAGGAAGATCATTGGGAAATACATCAGGAAATTTATTAACAATAGAAATATCATTCAAATTTGACGTATTTTTGTTTAAATCTGTGACATGAGCTAAGAAAGCTTGACATCCATTTTTCAATAAACGAATAGCTTTACGTGTAAGACCCCAACTTTTATGAATAAAGAATAATTTTTTCGAAATATATTTTTGAATATTATGGTGTAGATTTGGTATAATGTTATAGTTATGGGGTATATTTACAAATTTTTCAAAGTAAACAAGTGGTTATATTGATTCAATTATTATCACAGTATCATCTGCATAATATTTATTATTATTAAATCAATAATTGAGACGACAAGGTTA
Organism: Panax ginseng; assembly: GCA_020205605.1. Lineage (NCBI taxonomy): Eukaryota > Viridiplantae > Streptophyta > Magnoliopsida > Apiales > Araliaceae > Panax > Panax ginseng. The sequence goes on from CM035150.1 coordinate 51,015,760, forward strand.
TTCATATTATTATTTGCAATATTGACAATGTCTAGAAGTTCTGTCAAGGAGAGGTTTGGTAACCTAATTGCGCGCCAATAAGAAGAAATCCTTATCGGAAAGCCCCCTCTTTCCTGGGAACGACCTGGTTGTTAAATGTTGTGAGTTATAATACTAATGATGAATAAGTTTGTGTTGATTAAAGATGAAATTGATAGTTCCATTGTGTTGGGATTATTAGTGTTAGTGGAAATCGACATTTATTTTGATAATAATTGATGTCTGGAGGTTATATTGACCAATCGGGTAATTAATCAAATAAATGAGCAATTAATTGCTATTATTTCACATCCTTATAACTATTTGTTCACATGTATGTACTATTGATTCACATTCATGTACTATTAGGGGAGGTGGTGTAAGATTGATAATACTTGCATGACTAAATTAAAAATAGAGGTATAGATAAAGGTACTATACTGTAATTAGTTTTTTCACATGATTATACTATTAGGTCACATGAATGAACTCTTAATTCACATTATTTACTATTAGGGGAGGTGGTGCAAGTTTGATAATACTTGCAGGACTAAATTAAAAATAAAGAAAAAGTGGAAGGTATTATATTGTAATATTTTGAGCCCCAAAAAGTGCAATTATTGAAACTATATTTTCCAATAAATAAAAGCTCATTCTTCTTTCATTCTCACCGATTCACTAAGTCTCACAAAAGCAATTATTATAGAGAGAAATTATAGAGAGAAAGAAGAAGAGAAGTCTGCTACCTCACTATTCCAATATCCAATTTCTTCTAAGGTAAGGGGTATTATTTCTTTCGTATTCATGAAGAGAGTTATTTTCTTTCAATACTCGTAAGGGTTGTTATTCCATTCTTTATTATTACGTTGGAATAACTTCGTCTGCATCTTGATCTATCGCATGCACCGTGAATTCTTTTGTTATTCCATTCTTTATTATTTCGTTGGAATAACTTTGTTTGTCTTGATCTATCGCATGCTGGTGAATTCTTTTTTATTCCAATCTTTATTATTCTCGCATTGTAATAACTTTTGTTTGTGCGGTCTATCGCATGCTCGGTGAATTCTTTTATTATTCCATTCTTTATTATTACATTGGAATAACTTTTCATGCATGCGGTCTATCGCATGCGTGGTGAATTCTTCTATTATTCCATTCTTTATTATTTTGTTGGAATAACCTGTCTATGTGGACTACCGCATGCATGGTGAATGATCCTTCGTATTCATTCCTTATTAAATTGTGGAAATGATCTGTCTACGTGGATTACCGAATGGCGGGCAAAAATCCATTTGTTGTTTCATATATTCTATTATACTCAGTTGGTTAAAGTTTTGGCTTCTATACTCCATGAAATTAGTAGAATATCCTGGATATTTGCGCTTCATCCAGTATCTTTTCATGGAAATATTCTTCTGAGCATTCTTGAATTTTACTCCACAAAATAATGAATCGAGGATTGAGCTTTCCTCTCTTTCCAAATCTCGTAACTCCTTTCTATGGAGCAACACGTAACAACACATGATCTCCAATATTGAATTCCACGTCCTTTCGTTGAAGATCAGAATAACTCTTTTGTCGATCTTGTGAGGTTTTTATACGTTGTCGAATTGTTTGAATTTTTTTCGTAGTCATACGTACTAACTCCGGTCCCAACAATGTTGCTTCACCCACCTCATCCCAGCATACTGGAGAACAACGCTTTCTTCCATACAACGCCTCAATGGAGCCATGCCAATACTTGTTTGATAACTATTGTTGTAGGAAAACTCTACCAATGGTAAAAACTTATAGCAACTTCCTTTGAAGTCAAGGACATAGAGTCTTAATAAATCTTCAAGAGTTTAAATAGTCCTCTTCGACTGCCCGTCCGTTTGAGGATGATATGCCGAACTAAATCGTAAATCCGTGCCCATAGCTTTTTGCAAACTAACCCAAAATTGTGAAGTGAATCTTGGGTCTCGATCAGAAACTATAGATACTGGCATACCATGCAATCTTACAATCTCGTTTATGTACATACGAGCAAGACGTTCAAGTGTATAAGTTTCTCGTATAGGTAAGAAATGTGCCGACTTGGTCAATCTATCAACAATGACCCAAATCGCATCTATGACTTGAGAAACCTTGGGAAGACCAGTAACGAAATCCATGGTAATGTGCTCCCACTTCCATTCTGTAATTTTAAGTAGTTGCAATGGACCTTTTGGCACTTGATGCTCCGCCTTGACTCATTGACAAGTTAGACACCTTAAGATAAACTCTGCGATCTCTCTCTTCATATTGGTCCACCAAAATGTATGTCGAAGATCACGATATATTTTGGTACTCTCAGGATGGATTACAAACGGTGTGTTGTGCGCCTCCATCATGATTTTATACTTTAAGTCAGAATCGTTAGGAACACAAAGTCTAGAGTTGACTCGAAGTATTCCTTCTTCATCAATTCTTGCTTCTGAAATAGCACCTTCTTGCACTTTCTTCCTCATACGCGTCAGCTCTACTTGCTTACTTTGTAAAATTTGTAAATAATACCCACAACTATAACATTATATCAAATTCACACCATAATATTCAAAAATATATTTTGAGAAAAATTTAATCTTTATTCATAAAAGTTGGGGTCTTACATAATCACTAAATATTATTTTTTTGGATGGGTGGGTGGGTGGGGTGAGTGGTGTATACATAATCGCTTAATAATTTTTTTGGGAGGAGTGTTGGGTGGGTGGGTGGGTGAGAGGTTAAGTATGGGGGTGGGTGGTGTATACATAATCTATTAATATTATGTTTTTTTGGGAGGGAGTGTTGGGTGGGTGGGTGGGTGGGTAGGTAAGTGGGGTGGGATGGGATGGGTGGGTGGGGTAGAGGGTAGGTGGTGTATATATAATCACTTAATATTAATTTTTTTTGGAGGGGTGGGGGTGGGGTGAGGAGTGGGGTGGGGGGTAAGGGGTGTATACATAATCACATAATATTATTTTTTTGGATGGGAGTGGGTGGGGGTGGGGGTGGGGGTTGGGATTGGGGTTGGGGTGGGGGTGGGTGAATGGGATGACTCGTAAGGGGTGTATACATAATCACATAATATTATTATTTTTGGGTGGGGGTTGGGGTGGGGTAAGGGGTGGTGGGGTGGGGGTAAGGTGTGACGCCCCCAAAATAGGTATACAACACCCATTCTGAGTCGTCAAAATACATGGTACAGAAACAACTACAACTTTATTAATACAACATAAAAACTGTGAGTTTAAATACAAATATTATCGTCTAGACAATATCCACACTCAAATAAGTCCTCATTATAATTATTAATACACTATTTTACAGAATAGTGAGGACTACTAGAACCACTTCTAGAACCATCACTCCACACCCCGACTAGTACTCGCTACATTCTCGCCTCTTGAGAAGAAAAATGGAACACAAGGAAAAGGGTGAGCTCAACTAGCCCAGTAAAGAATATTATGACTAAGATAATATAAAACAAATTATCGTTAGTCCTCAACAGGGAAAAATCTAATAGAATACAATAGACAACAAGTTTTAAATCAATATTCGCAGCGGAAATAATAATTCATTAGAAGAGTTAAGTAGAGAATGAAATCTACTATCTTCTATATATGAATTTAAAAGTTCATCGTCTATCTTTTATCCCTGTAACATCAATCAATATATATCTGGAATTAAATATTCATCTTTGCACTACAGGCTAAAGATATTCATCAGTTGGTCATGTTCATCTAAACACCTGTTCATCTTTGCACTATGGGCCAAAGATATTCATTAAAAATCATTCATCTTTGCACTACAGGCCAAAGATATTCAGTTATATCATCATTTAAGACTGAGGATGATGAAAAATATTTTTAAAGAAAACGAATCCAGTGAAACAAAAGAACAAATATTACGGATTCGTACTTTGAACAATCCAAGTTCAAAAATACTTCATAAATAACCAGAGTGGAGTAAAATTCAAGAATAAAGACCAAAACATAGATCCAATCAAAGATAGGAATCATAACAGACAATCTTGGACACAGAAAAGAAAAATTTAATTTTTACGTGAAATAGTGTCGTGATTCGTGAATAAGGTCAGATATCGTGAATAGTCTTAAGTATACATGAATAGTAACTTCGACACTAAAAGATAGAAATTTCACAAAAAAATTATCATGCTTCGTGAATAGTACTCGTGAATAGTAACTCATGAATAGTAACCCCGACATGAAAAAGTTCCAAATTTGATAAAAAGTTCCAACCAATATTTTTAAAGATAATGATATTGAAGAAATAATATCATTTGAAGAAAATAACATCCCATACCTCGTAAAGAATAATACTTACGATTTGGAATCTTTGGATATTGTCTTTGAAAGAACTTGCAACCAGATAGCAATACTCAAAGTACTAGAATACTCACAAAAATACGCTCGATATTATAGAGAGAGAAAGAGAGAGAAATCTTTAGTTTCTGGTGTGATTTTCAATTCTAACCTAAGCACCCTATTTATAGGAAAATGCTTAGAACACCAAAGCAGAAAATTTAATATAATATTAATATAATTTTCTTAAACATCCTACGCCCACTTCTTTGGCAAAAACATCAGCCACACCATGTGCCAAAACAACAAAAACATTTTTCTTAAATAAAATAATTAAAACTTCCAAAAATCAATTATTCAGGAATTTCGGAACTTCAATAATTCATAATAAATAGCCCTTTTATCAGAAAATATCAAACCACATATCTTTTTCATAGGAATTTCATTATCTACAACTTTGCAGAAGAAAGGTTTTCTAAATTCCAAACAGAAATTGACCGAAATCCACAAACAGGCTATTCTACAGGCTATAATCAAATTTCAGTCAAGAAATGGGCTCACAGACATGTTTAACATGTTTTAAACAACTTTTGCAACAAAAATACTCTTCCTCCTCATATACTCATATATCCCACATTCATTATAAAAATATCATCATTATTATATTATAATAATATAATAAAATATTATTTTATCAGAAAAGATAAAATATCGATTTTCAACAATTGTCACTTTAAAAATTTTCTCCATCTATATCCACATAAAATGAATATTTTCCTCATCATATAAATCAATAATTTAATTATTCACAAATAATATTATGAGAATCACAAATCATAAAACTGTGCGGTTCAGAAAGAGGGCTTTTCAATAAGGATTTCTCCTTCTTGGCGCGCGAATTAGGTGACCAAACCTCTCCTTGAGCAGAACTTTCTAGACATTGCCAATGATGTTATCTAATAATATTATTGAGATAATATGAATTCTTGTTTCGATAATGGAAAATCTTGTGTAGTGACAATTATTTGAAACAATAGTAATATAAAATATCAACATAGCAATTATTGAATCAATGAAATAAAATATGAATAAAGTAATTATTGTAACAATTATTGAGTAGTGCCTTTTACGTAAGAATCAATAATTGGTGCAATACCGTGTCTTCTTGTGCAACAACGCCAGACATCTTGTGTTTTAACCACAGGGTATTCCAACAAGATTAATGGTAACAACTACGTAGTTATTTATAAACAACTTATACTTGTCGCTTTCTTCATCCAATCGCTTTCAAGTTATGTGGCCCACACAATAGGTCGCTTGTCGTCGCACGAATATTCCCCAACAAAGAAGAATATTCCACGACCAAACAAATATTCTCCGATAAAATGAATATTTTATAACCACTTGCTTATTTGAAAAATTTCGCATGATTTTACCCATAACTAACCACATTAATTAAATCAACCCTTACTATTTCAAAATAATAAATAGAGGAAATTTAATTTCATTTATAATAAGTTGGGCTCTTACAACCTCCCCTCCTTATAAAATTTCGTCCTCGAAATTGACATACGTACCCGGTGTTTCGAAAAGATGAAGATACCTCGCATTCATTTCCGTTTCCAACTCCCAGGTCATTTCTTCAATAACATGGTTTCTCCATAAAACCTTAACTTGTGGTATGACCTTCGTGCGTAGGACATGCTCCTTCCTATCCAAAATCTTGATAGGTACCTCTTCATACGTTAAGTCTTCGGCTATCTCATCCGGTTCTAACTCAATAACGTGGTTCGGGTCTTTCACATATTTACGAAGCACGGATACGTGAAAAACATTATGAACACGAGACATTCTTGGAGGTAACGCGAGTCTATAAGCCACCTTTCCTACTCGCTCAAGAATCTGAAATGGACCAATAAATCGTGGATTGAGCTTTCCTCTCTTTCCGAATCTTGTAACTCCCTTCCATGGAGCAACACGCAACAATACATGATCCCCAATACTAAACTCCACGTCCTTTCGATGAAGATCCGCATAACTCTTTTGTCGATCCTGTGCCGTTTGTATACGTTGTCGAATCATTTAGATCTTTTCTGTAGTAATACGTACCAACTCTGGTCCCAACAATGTTGCTTCACCTACCTCATCCCAACACACTGGAGAGCGACACTTCCGTCCATATAATGCTTCAAATGGAGCCACACCTATACTTGCCTGATAACTGTTGTTGTAGGAAAATTCCACCAATAGTAAATACTTATCCCAACTCCCTTTGAAGTCTAGGATACAGAGTCTTAATAGATCTTCAAGAGTTTGAATAGTCCTCTCCGATTGTCCATCCGTTTGAGGATGGTATGCCAAACTAAATCATAAATCCGTCCCCATAGCTTTTTGCAATCTAACCCAAAATCTTGAAGTGAATCTTGGGTCACTATCCAAAACTATGGATACTGGCATGCCATGCAACCTCACAATCTCATCTACGTACATACGAGCAAGATGTTCAAGTGAATAAGTCTCCCGTATCGGCAAGAAATGGGCAGACTTGGTTAATCTATCAACAATAACCCAAATCGCATTTATGCCTTGAGAAACCGTGGGAAGACCCGTAATGAAATCCATGGTAATGTGTTCCCACTTCCATTTCGGAATCTCAAGTGGTTGCAATGGACCTTTTGGCACTTGATGCTCCGCCTTTACACGTTGACAAGTTAAACACCTCGATATAAACTTCGCGATCTCTCTCTTCATATTGTTCCACCAAAATGTATGTCGAAGATCATGATACATTTTGGTACTCCCAGGATGGATTACAAACGGTGTGTTGTGTGCCTCCATCATGATTCTATGCTTCAAGTTAGAATCGTTAGGAACACAAAGTCTGGAGTGGACTCGAAGTATTCCTTCTTCATCGATTCTTGCTTCTGGAATAGTACCTTATTATACTTTTTTCTTCATACGCATCAGCTCCGGATCTGTGGCTTGAGCAACTTTAACTTTTTCGATTAAAGTCGGTTCTATGCGTATATTTGACATCATCGCATGGGTCCCCGGAGTCTTGAATTCTATCTTCAACTTTTGTAAATCACACAAAATGGGCCTTTGTGTTGACAACATCGCACTCGTTCCTGCATAAGATCTTCTACTTAATGCGTCAGCTACCACGTTCGCTTTTCCAGGTTGGTATTGAATGGTATGGTCGTAGTCTTTCAACAGCTCGAGCCAACGTTGTTGCCGCATGTTGAGTTCCTTTTGGGTGAAGAAATATTTGAGGCTTTTATGGTCTGAATATATCTCCACTTTCTCCCCATATAGATAGTGCCTCCAGATCTTTAGGGCGAAAATGACTGCTGCCAACTCTAGATCATGAATAGGATAATTCCTCTCATATTCTTTAAGTTATCGTGAGGCATAGGCTATGACTTTCCCACGTTGCATGAGAACACATCCTAACCCTTTGACTGAAGCATCGCTGTAGATAACAAATCCATCCGAACCAGATGGTATTGTCAAAACAGGTGCCGAAATGAGTCTCCTCTTGAGATCTTGGAAACTCTTCTCGCATTCCTCGCTCCATACGAATTTTGTATCTTTACGAGTCAGCTGAGTTAATGGGGTAGCGATTCGAGAAAATCCTTCCACGAATCTCCGATAATATCCAGCTAAGCCCAGAAAGCTATGTACTTTGGTCACCGATTTAAGCATTCTCAACTTTGTATTGCTTCAATCTTCAGGGTCAACGGATACTCCATGTTTTGACACCACGTGCCCAAGGAATGCTACTTCCTCAAGCCAGAACTCGCATTTCTTTAACTTGGCATATAGCTTGTTATCACGAAGCCTTTGCAGTACTAGCTTCAAATGGTGCTCATGGTCTTCACGGCTTTTGGAATATATGAGGATGTCATCAATAAAGACAACAACAAACTGATCCAAATAATCCTTGAATACTCGGTTCATCATATCCATGAAAGCCGCAGGAGCATTAGTCAATCCAAAAGACATGACTAGGAATTCATAATGCCAGATTACGAGTTCGAAGGCAATCTTTGGAATATCCTCGATTTTAACCCAGGTTGATGATATCCAGAAGCGAAGATCAATTTTGAAAAGAATTGTGCTCCTCAGAATCGATCAAATAGGTCATCAATACGAGGTAATCGGATACCTATTCTTGATAGTGACATGGTTCAATTTCGATAGTCAATACAAAGTCGCATACTCCCGTCTTTCTTCTTTACAAACAAAATAGGAGCACCCCAAGGTGATGTACTAGAGACGAATGAAACCGATGTCCAACAACTCTCGTAGTTGGACCTTTAACTCTGAAGTTCAATAGGAGCCATTCGATATGGGGTTTTAGAAATGGGCTTTGTACCGAGTTCAAGATCAATAAAGAATTCAACTTCACGTTCGGGGTAGACCGGGAAGTTCTTCAGAAATACGTCGGAAATTCAATAACAACGGAATATTATTCAAATATGGCGTGTCTTTATTCAAATCCATAACATGGGCTAAGAAATCTTGACATCCGTTTTCAATAAGCGAATAGCTTTATGACTTGATATAACGGTGATTGATTTTAATGGTTTAGTTTCTTGAATTGAACAACGGAGTTGATTAGGAATATGAAAACTAACAACCTTACGAAAACAATCAATTTTGGCATGATGAGTAGTTAACCAATCAATCCCTAAAATCACGTCAAATGCAAGTATCTTTAAAAAGATAAGGTCAACAGGTAAGGTGATGGTTCCAACTTGAATCAAGCAAGATTTATAAACAGTGGATGTGATGAAAGTTTCTCCTAACGGAGTCTCCACAGATAAATCAAAGTCTAATTTCTCCGGAGTCAAGTTTAAACGTTGAGCACAAGCAGGAGAAATAAATGAATGGGTAGCACTGGTATCTAGTAAGGTATAAACTTCGCATAAATTTATGATTAGTTAACCCATGATCACCTCGTTTGGGTTCCTCGCACTTTGACCAGTCATGACAAATGCTCTTCCAAGAACCGTTGACTTTGACTTTTCTGGGACAGCCTTTTGAGTCACCATCCCCAGTGGACTTGGTTTCATTCTGAAGTATAATCTCGAGCGATATGTCCTTCCTTTCCATAATTATAGCATACCTTGAATTCTTTGTCGGTTTTAAATGATATGTCCCTCTTTTCCACATTTATAAGCATCTGACCCGGTGGTCGTTCTCCTCCCTTAAAACCGGTTGTTCTTTGGTCTTTGACGTCTTCACATTGATATTGTTGAATCTCCTCTTTTAAAATCTCCCCAGACTCGCTTCTTCTATTTTCATGGCCACGATTACCACGAGTGGTTACCTTTTATAATCGAATGTTTTCTCTCCCGTTTGGTTTTCATTGCTCGGAGATGAGCTTTTACGCCACCGCGATATGACCACAGTTTGCGGTCCATTGGTTGAACGTACTTTCATTATCTCGCTCTAATAATTGAGCCCCATTGACAACATTTGAATATAAAGAAAATTTATGAGAGATAAGATATTGCTGAATCTCGGGTTTTAAACCTCTCAGAAACATCCTCGTCATTCGTTCCTCATTCTCTACTAAATGAGGTGCAAACCTGGATAACTCTGCGAACTTCGCCTCGTATTGGGACACCGTCGTGTTGTTTTGTTCTAGTCTAATAAACTCTACCTCCTTCATATGGCGAATACTTTCAGGAAAGTATTTTTCGTTGAAAAGTTTCTAAAACGTTTCCCAAGACATCTTTGAAAGTGCAGTGGGTACATTTTTCTGAGACTCCCACCGGTGATGCGCTTTCGCCATTTAAACATAAAGGTGACGAATGGAACCTTTTGTTCCTCCGTGCCTCCCAAGACATCGAATATCTTGGTAATTTGCTTGACCCACGTTTCCGCCTTGATTGGATCTGGCTTTCCCTGAAATTCTGGTGGTCCCAACTCTTTAAGCCTGCTTCATTTGTGACAAGTCGTCGCGTTGCTATCATTTTCACCCATAATGCGTACACGAGTCTCCCTAAATGCGGTTTTGCATGAACTCGCAAAAAGCTCTTAAACATCCCGTCGTTCATTGTCTGCTCAATGGTGTTGTTTACAGGAGGAATATTGCCTTCCTGTTGCACGTTCCCCTGGGTGGTGATTAAAGGTGTTTCCACGGTCTCATTAACTCCACCGTTAATATTCTCAGCTACCATTCTTAAATACTGCCATAAAATAAGGGTTAATTAAACAAATTAACATATCACATATTAACCATATGCTTCGACTGACCAACAAATAAGCTTAGGTATGACACACTAGCGAAGGATTACTCGTCTCTCCCTCCTAGTACTATTCCCGATCTCTCGCTTGAGACCATATCCCTAAGCTCGATACCAACTATGGCGCCCCCAAAATAGGTATACAACACTCATTACGAGTCATCAAAAATACATGAATACGAAAACAACTACAAATTTATTAATACAACATAAAAAGCGTGAGTTTAAATACAAATATTATCATCTAGACAATATCCACACTCAAATAAGTCCTCATTACAATTATTAATACACTATTTTCTGAGAATAGTGAGGACTACTAGAACCACTTCTAGAACCATCACTCCACACCACAGACTAGTAGTACTCGCTTACATTCTCGCCTCCCGAGAAGAAAAATGGAACAACAAGGAAAAGGGTGAGTTCAACTAGCCCAGTAAAGAACATTATGACTAAGATAATATAAAACAAATTATCGTTAGTCCTCAACAGGGAAAAATCTAATAGAATACAATAGACAACGAGTTTTAAATCAATATTCGCAGCGGAAATAATAATTCATTAAAAGAGTTAAGTAGAAAATGAAATCTACTATCTTCTATATATGAATTTAAAAGTTCATTATCTATCTTTTATCCCTGTAACATCAATCAATATATATCTAGAATCAAATATTCATCTTTGCACTACAGGCCAAAGATATTCATCAGTTGGTCATGTTCATCTAAACACCTGTTCATCTTTGCACTACGGGCCAAAGATATTCATCAGAAATCATTCATCTTTGCACTACAGGCCAAAGATATTCAGTTATATCATCATTTAGGACTGAGGATGATGAAAAATATTTTTAAAGAAAATGAATCCAGTGAAACAAAAGAACAAATATTAAAGATTCGTACTTTGAACAATCCAGGTTCAAAAATACTTCATAAATAACCAGAGTGGAGTAAAATTCAAGAATAAAGACCAAAACTTAGATCCAATCAAAGATAGGAATCATAACAGACAATCTTGGACACAATTTTTTTTTTTAATTTTTCTGTTAATAGTGTCCTATTCATGAATAGTGCCGTATACGTGAATAGTAACTTCGACACTAAAAGGTAGAAATTTCACAAAAAAAATCATCATGCTTCGTGAATAGTACTCGTGAATAGTAACTCATGAATAGTAACCCCGACATGAAAAAGTTCCAAATTTGATAAAAATTTCCAACCAATATTTTGGCATAATGATATTGAAGAAATAATATCATTTACGAAGAAAATAACATCCCTTACCTCAGAAAGAATAATACTTCTGACTGGAATACTGGATATAGTGCTTAAAGAACTTGCACCGTATAGCAATACTCAAAGTACTAGAATACTCACAAAAATACGCTCGATATTATAGAGAGAGAAAGAGAGAGAAATCTTTAGTTTCTGGTGTGATTTTCAATTCTAACCTAAACATCCTATTAATAGTAAAATGCTTAGAACGCCAAAGCAGAAAATTTAATATAATATTAATATAATTTTCTTAAACATCCTACGCCCACTTCTTTGGCAAAAACATCAGCCACACATGTGCCAAAACAACAAAAATATTTTTCTTAAATAAAACAATTAAAACTTCCAAAAATTAATTATTCAGGAATTTCGGAACTTCAATAATTCATAATAAATAGCCCTTTTATTAGAAAAATTCGAACCACATGTCTTTTTCATAGGAAATTTCATTATCTACAACTTTGCAGAAGAAAGGTTTTCCAAATTCCAAGCGTAAATTGGCCAAGAAATCCTGGCAGAGGCTATTCTACAAAGCTATAATCAAATTTCGATCCAAGAAATGGGCCCATGAGACATGTTTAACATGTTTTAAACAATTTTTGCAACAAAAATACTCTTCCTCCTCATATACTCATATATCCCACATTCATTATAAAAATATCATCATTATTATATTATAATAATATAATAAAATATTATTTTATCAGAAAAGATAAAATATCGATTTTCAACAATTGTCACTTTAAAAATTTTCTCAATCTATATCCACATAAAATGAATATTTTCCTCATCATATAAATCAATAATTTAATTATTCACAAATAATATTACAGAATCACAATACTGACAATCAGACAGTTCCCAAGAAAGAGGGGGCTTTCCAATAAGGATTTCTCCTTTCTGGCACGCAATTAGGTGACTAAACCTCTCCTTAGACAGAACTTTCTAGACATTGCCAATGATGTTATCTAATAATATTATTCAGATAATATGAATTATTGCTTCGATAATGGAAAATACTGTGTAGTGACAATTATTGAAACAATAGTAATATAAAATATCAATATAGCAATTATTGAATCAATAAAATAAAATATTGAACAATAATTACTGTAACAATTATTGAGTAGTGCCTTCTTACGTAAGAATCAATAATTGGTGCAATACCGCAAGTATCTTCTTGTGCAACGCGCGTATTCGTGTTTTAACCACCGGGTATTCCAACAAAGATGCAGTAACAACTACGCCGTTATTTATAAACAACTTATACTTGTCGTTTTCTTCATCCAATCGCTTTCCATTATGGGGTCCACACAAGGCTGCGCCGTCGTACGAATATTCCCCGACAGTAAGAATATTCCACGACCAAACAAATATTCTCCGATAAAAATGAATATTTTATAACCACTTGCTTATTTGAAATATTTGCGCATTTTACCCATAACTAACTACATTAATCAAATCAACCCTTACTATTTCAAAATAATAAATAGAGGAAATTTAATTTTATTTATAATAAGTTGGGGTCTTACATAAGGGGTGTATACATAATTACATAAATATTATTTTTTAGGAGGGTGGGTGGGTGGTTGAGCTTCTTGATTTTGATTTGAAATAAAACATGGGTCGAAAGATGGTTAACTGGGTTGGACCTATATTTTTTTAAAAAAATATGGTTCCAAATTTTACCCAACCCAAATAAATAAAAATAGTTAACCAACCCGTTTGATTCCAATTAATATGAGTTGACCCGACTAACCACATATATTGATAAGTTTACTTTAGAGTACCTTTTGTAAGACCTCAACTTTTATGATAAAGATGAATTTTCTATAAATATCATTTTTGATTATTATGGAATAAATTTGTTATAATATTATAGTTGTGGGTAATATTTATAAATTCTGCAAAGTATGCAAGTTGTTATATAATATTCGATTGGTCGGAGAATATTCGTTTTAACAAGGAATATTCGTACGACGGCATAATCATTGGTGGACCACACAACGGAATTATTGTCGGATTGAGAAAATGACAAAAATATCTTTTTATAAAATAATGGCGAAAGTTTTACCGTTAACACTGTTGGAATACCTGGTGGTTAAAATACAACTGATGCTATTGCGTTGTTAACAAAGATACCAGATCGGTATTGCACATTATTTTGAATTATTTATTCTTACGTAAGAAGGCACTACTCAATAATTGTTACAGTAATTACTGTTCAATATTTTATTTTATTGGTTCAATAATTGTTGCGTTGATATGTTATATTATTGTTGTTTCAATAATTGCCACTGCATAGTATTTCCCATTATCAGATCAATAATTCATATTATTTGAATAAAATTATTAGATAGCATTATTGGCAATGTCTAGAAAGTTCTGTCAATGAGAGGGTTGGTCACCTAATTGCGCGCCAGTAAGGAGAAATCCTTATTGGAAAGCCCCATCTTTCCTGGGAACGGCTTGGTTGTCATTATTGTGATTCTGTAATATTATTTGTGAATAATTAATTATTGATTTATATGATAAGGAAATATTTATTTTATGTGGACACAAATGATAGATAAGAAAATATTTATTCGAAGTAGATTTAAATTGAGGAATTTTTAGCATGTGACATTTGTTGAAAGTTGGTATTTTATCTTTTTTGATATAATAATTCATTCAAATATATTATTATATTATAACATTATAGTAGTATGATGTGATTATATAATAGTACATTTTTTATAATTTGAATGGTAGCATTATTATAGTAAATTCATGGTATAAAAGTAAAAGGAGGTGGAAGAGAACAAATTGAATTTGAATTCTTATGATGTAAGCGATGATGTCATCGGATGATGAGGTATACAATGATGTATTATGATCGATGACGTCAACGGGGATGTCATAAATTATGGCGAAAAGACTATTTTACCCTTACTCTGCTAAGCCTATAAATAGAAGCTCATTTCTTCATTATTTTTTACCAATTCATTCAAGCTATAGAGAGAGAATAGGAGAGAAAGAAGAAGAGTATTCTGTTACTACACTATTGCAGTATCCAATCTCCTACTAAGGTAAGGGGTATTATTCTTTCGTATTCATGAAAAGAGTTATTTTCTTTCAATACTCGTAAGGGTTGTTATTCCATTCTTTATTATTACTGCTTGAATAACTCCATGCATCGTGATTCTATCGCATGCCCGTGAATTCTGTTGTTATTCCATTCTTTATTATTCGTTGGAACATCACATGCATGCGGATTACGCATGACCTCGGTTCCATTTTTTATTATTCTGTTGGAACATCACATGCATGCGGATTACGGCATGACTGGTTTCATTCTTTATTATTTTGTTGCAACATCACATGCATGCGGATTACACGCATGACTGGTTCCATTCTTTATTATTTCGTTGGAATATCCCACATGCATGCGGATTACGCATGACCTGGTTCCATTCTTTATTACTTTGTTGAAATGATCTGTCTACGTGGATTACCGCATGGCGGGCAAAAATCCATTTGTGGTTTCATATATTCTATTATACCTAGTTGGTTAAAGTTTTGGCTTCTATACTCCATGAAATTAGTGGAATATCCTTGATACTTGAGCTTCATCCAGTATCTTTTCATGAAAATATTCTTCTGAGCATTCTTGAATTTTACTCCACAAAACAGTATCATGTTGACAATTTGGACGTTATTGAGTTCAGGATAAATTAACTTATAAATCTTTAAATTTATTGTTGAACTTGTTTTATTGAATTGTCATCATCCTCATGCTTATATTATGTTGAAAGTCATTTGTGGCCTGTAGTGAAAGTAATATGCATACAAGCCAATCATGTTTGATGATAAAGCATATACTTTGTAACAATCTTATTCATTTATTAATAAAAAGTATTTATTTATTAAAGGCTTTTAATTATCTACATGATGCTGTTTTATAATATGTGATATCCATAGTTTTAAGCAATGCTTTTAGAATAATGATGATGATCATTCTAATGAGATCTAAATTCTTAGAAAGCTTAAAACTAAAATAGTTCCCAATCGTTGGATTACTAAATTGGGGATTAGTGAATCCGGATAGATTGGTACATACGTTGCTTGCTCGTTAGATGAGGATGATTGATCTCATGATCATTTGTGTCGAGACACTAAAGCAAGTATGTAGGTGCTTATTAGAGAATAAGTTCACTGAACGTGGCTCGCTAAGGAATACCTAATGGAGTTTTACTTGCCTGTCAATAGGAATTGCTGTAGTGATAGTAGTACAAGTGATCCTTGGACTTAAGATTATCATAGTATCTTGTGTATGATGAGTTATACTTTGACTTATTCCTTAGGACCTTTAGGGTATATCAAAGGGTATGCTTGGGTATAATAAGTTATACATGGAGATAATGTATGATCAATAAAGAATCTACCACTTCTAGTAAAAGAAGAGAAATGTCCTATGTGATTCGATAAATGACAACCCAGTAGTCCTTGGCCAAGGCAGAATGAAATTAGAAAGGAGTTTCTAATTTGCATTATTTGGAGTTGTGCATTTAAGAGTCGAAATACATATAATTAAATAAAATAAGACTTGATAGAAATTCCATGTCTTATATTTAATTGGGACATTGTATGGTGGAAGAATTGAATTGTACGGTAACTATTTATTCAAAGGTTCTTTTATGATTAATGTTGAAATCTATATTATCTGGAAAGTCGTTGATCGCTAGGAAGGCTTATCCCTATTGTAGAATAAATATTATTTATTTAAATAAATTAATAGCTTAATTTATTTATTTAAATAAGATTAAAATTGTTCTAATTGATTTATTCACAACCGGTTTAATATGGAGAACCTAAAGGGTCACACCATAAAAGGAAGAATAATTATTTAAGAAGTTAATGGCATAATCATAATAATAAGTTAAGTATATTTAATTTAATCTATGGTGATAGAATAAATTAAATAGCTTAATATTTATTATTTAATATTTTGGAAATATTAAATAAAAATTAATAAGAGGAGTCTTATTATTATTATTACTATTATTATTATTTAATTCCTAAAGGAGTTTGGGAATTAATTAATAAAAGTACTCTCAAATATCCTAATAGAATTAGGAGGCAAATTAATTAAAAGAGTTTAATTAATTATCCCTAATAAGATTATGGAGCTTAATTAATTAAAAGAATTTAATTAATTAAATAAAACCCAATTCCTTAATTGTTTAGGAGGGTTGCCTACATCTATAAATAAGAGGAGTCTTATTATGAGTGTGGTGGTTGTTGATTTTTTTAACAATGCACGTAATTCAATAGTTGGGGAAAGTCGTCTTTTTTATAGAGATAGAAAACTAGGGTTTTGCCAAATACTCATCTTCTTGAATCATTCTTCTTCCTTGGTGGATCACCTCTAGAGGCCAAACACTTGGGTGGCTAACGTTGATCAAAGGAAGGAACCAAACCCGGTGGATTCAAGTTGAACGCAAAAAGGATTGGAGGTGAACTTGTACCTGAGGAAGCTCGGATCTTCAAGGGTATGATTCTTGTTCTTTCTTTTTCGTGTAATTAATAATTATGCATAAAGGGTGATCCGGGTATATGGTTTGTATAATTTTTAAAACTCTGACTTTCTACGTTTCTGCTTATTTTTGCAATTTGATTGCGCACATGAATATTACAAACCTAACATGTAGTGCATAGATGGACTTGGTATGATTATGACCAGGGATTATTCGGTATAATCATGACCGTAATGTTACAAATGATGTGGTAAAAATCCTCATTGGTCGTAGTGCATTGATGGACAGTTGTTGGCATGATCATGAATATACGAATATCCTTGGCCCGTAGTGTATAGATAATTTGTGGTCGCAATACTAATGAATATCCTTGGCCGTAGTGCAGGGATGATGTAATTTATTTATTAAGCTGAGTCTTAGCGATAAAAGTGATGAAAAACCTTTTAAATCATAAAAGATAGTAGATTTTATTTTCTACTTGACTCTTCTAATGGATTGCTTGTTCCGCTGCAGTTAAACTTGATGTTTGTTATATTTTATCAATTTAACACTATTGAAGGCTAATGATAATTTATTCTGCATTATCTTAGTCATAATATTTCTTACTGGGCTAGTTGAGCTCACCCTTTTACTTTTATTGTTCTTTTCAGGAAATGAGAACGTAGCAGGGACTAGTCGGGGAACGGAGTGACGGTCCAGATGATAGCATTAGTAGTCCTCACTATTCTATGAAATAGTGTGATAATAAATGTATTGATGACTTATTTTGAGTTTGAATACTGTCTAGAAGACAATATTTGTATTAAAACTCACAGCTCATGTTGTATATTTAAGGTTGTATTTGTATTCTATACCATGTATTTGGCGACTCAGAATAGGTGATGTATACCTATTTTGGGAGCGTTACAGTTGGTATCAAAGCTTAGGGATATGATCCCTGGCTAAGATGTTAGACTAGAACTAGGAGGGGAGAGACAGGGAATTCCTTCGCTAGTATGACCTACCTAAGTTTATTTGGTATTTAATTAATCGGTCAGAGTATAAAGATAATATGTTACATGTCAATTAACCCTTATTTTGTGGCAATATCTTACTGTTTTTTTTCTCCTGTGAATTAGTTAATGATTCACGTGGCTAAGGATAAGATTCTATTATCACATAATGTTGCTGTTATGAGATGTAATCAATTATGATATGGAAATAATAAAGGTTGCAGGATGATTCACAGTTTCAAGTGATTGAAAGGTGATTCATGACCATTAATTTAAAGTTATTATATTATATATATGATATATATTACTTCCATGTCATCTAGGAAAGCATATTTTATTATTATATGTATATACATCCTCCTGATTCCTTCTTACTTGATTCATGATCACCTAATGCCCAGGCTGATTAATAGTCACGTGGTTTCATGATGGTTCGGTAATATATATTATTTTTAATTATTTTATTATTAAAATAAAAGGTTTATTTTAATTTTAAAATTAGATTTCATGCTAACTAATTAAAGTTGGAATTGGATTCCATGATAACTAATTGGAGTTGAAATTGAATTCCATGTTTCCTTAAAATAAAGGAGTTTATTTAGATATGAAATAAGATTTCATGTTATTCAAAATAAAGGAGTTTATTTGTGAATAAGAAAGAGAATCCGTATTTCCTTAAATAAAGGAGTTTATTTAAATATGAAATAAAATTTTATATTATTCAAAATAAAAAGTTTATTTGTAAATAGGAAAGAGAATATGCGTTTCCTTTAATAAAAAAGTTTTTTTTACATGGAATTGGATTCCATAATTAATTAAAATAAAGGAGTTTATTTTGATTAAAGATTTTGATTAAAATAAAATAGTTTATTTTATTCAAAATTGGATAAATTAAAATAAAATAGTTTTATTTTGATTTAAATTTGGATTAAAATAAAGGAGTTTATTTTGATTCAAAATTAGATTTTATACTAACTAAATTTGCCCATTAAATGATATCAATATATATTAAATGTTTATTATTCATGAGATGAATGTTATTTATTGATTCATATGGTGATGTGTATGATAATAAATGGGATTGATTATGGACTATTGACCAATGTGATTAGATTTTATTTTAGTTGGATGCATGAATGTATGAGTTTTATTAAATGGGGTCTGCGTACCTCGTCTTCTCTAATTTTTCTTAATATAAATTCTATCTTCCTCCTATGTACTTCCCCTTGACTGCTGATCAAGGTTTCTATTTATTTTAAATAGTTTTGTAATAGGAATAGTAAGAATAAATTTTGAAGAATTAGAGATCAAAGAGCAAGGAGCACTTGAAGACCCGTTTATAATGGAGCCCGGGTTTAAATGTAATAGTTATATTTAAATATTAATTCTTGCACCCCTAGGGTTTGACATTTTTGGTTCACTTGGTGGCTCTAGTGAACCAAACTAGAATAAAAGTCCATAATCAATCCGGGTAGAATATAGTATTCTATATGTGCATGCTTATACTATATATATATATATATATATATATATTATATTATGCAAACATGCTTCGCATGTTAATTAATATGACACGTATTTTATATATATATATATATATATATGTGCATGCGCGCTAAACAAGATGAGACATTTTAATAACAAACCCCTCAAATTTTTATATTAAGTCTTAAGCGTTCAAAGATATTTGGAATATCGAACGTCGTCTTCTAGCATGATAAAATTAATAGAGTATTAAATATTTAATATGAGTTTGTTGTGTCACCACAAGGCAAGTATTAAGTATTTAAGATGTTAATTTATCACATTTGATGCTTATAAAGAAAATTGAACAGTATTGTTTTGTTGTGTCACCACAAGGACAATATTTTTCTTTTTTGAATATATGGAGTGCTAGGTTGGACTTAACTTGGATAATTTTAATTCGGATGTGCCACCACTTGATCAAAATAATCTAAGAGGCAAAATACAAGGAGTTGCATAGTTGATATAATTGACAAGAGTTGTCTACCTATTTATTTATATATAGTTTGTTGTGTCACCACAAGGCTATATATATTTGAAATGGGATCCTTATTCTCACTAGCATATCTTTAATTAGATATTGCCGAACTATATATATTGAGGGTAATATAGTTTGAAGAAAATAGTGGGAGTACCAATTTAAAACAAGACCTAAATTATTTTGGTAATTAATAAAAGAATGTATGTTAAAATGTTATTAATTATAAATTCATTTACAGAATTTTACAATGTCTAAATCACTATCACTGCGTAACATATTAGATGCTAAATTAATCAGACCGAATTAAACGAATTGGTTAAGGAAATTGTGAAAAGTTTTCATGGCTGAAAAGCTATCTTATGTCCTTAATACGCCTATCCATGCAATTATTGTAGACAATGCCTCTGAGGAAGAGATTGCTCCTTTTAGAAAGTGGCAAGATGATGCACAGTTGGCTTAATGCATCATGCTCGCATCCATGAGTAACGAGCTTCAGCGTCAACATGAAACTATGGATGCTCCTACTATATTCCTGCACATCAAGTAGTTGATGGTGAAGAAAGTAGGACTGATAGATATCAGATATCTAAGGAGCTCTTCCGATCTAGAATAATCGATGACACTACAGTACAGACAAAAGTTCTTAACATAATCAATTTGATTGATCAATTAGGACAACTGGTTTTGTCATGGATGGAGAGTTGAGCCAAGATTTGATCTTGCACTCACTCCCGGACTCCTTTCATAATTGTTGTGAATTTTTCATATGAACAAGCTAGATATCAGCTTCGCTGATTTGCTTAACATGTTGAAAAATGTTGAGAGTCACTTTCCAACCAAGAAAGACCATGTCTTACTAGTAGGGGCCAAAGGATCTTCTGAAAAAGAAGAATGATTCAAAGAAGGTAAATAGAAAGGCGTAAACAAAGGATAATAAGAACAAAACTGATATGGATAGCAAAGGAGTTTGCTTTCACTGTAATAAGCCTGGACACTGGAATGAAACTACGAGAAGTATCTTGCAGAGGCTAACCAAAGAAGCTTAGTGAAGTTTCGGTTACAAATACAAATTTGTTCATGATTTAAAATAAATTTTTCTTTAAGTCAAGGTTCTACTTGGGTATTGGATACCGACTTTGGTTATCATAAATATAGATTTATGAAGGGACCAAGCAGAAGTAGAAAGCTAAACAAATATAAGTAATCCTATGTGCGGGAAATGTAGCAAACGTTGCCACATTAGCCATAGAAACTTATAGTTTAGCAATGTCTACGGGCAAATCTATTAAGTCAATAAGTTGTTATTGTATTCCAGTTCTTGTTAGAAACATTATTTCTATTTTATTATTGTTGGACAATGAAATCTTTGGTATTATAATTAAGAACAATTGTTGTTCTATTTATAATAATAATGTTTTGTATAGAACCGGAATATTACTTAATTGATTTTGTATACTTGACTTATGTGAAAAATAATTTTGCAAATTGAACAAACTAGTACAAGAAAAAGGAGATGATCATTCAAAGAGTTGAATGTGTGTATTTGCTGAAATACAAGTGTGAATTATTTGAAAGGTTCAAAGAATTCAAAAGTGAAACAACATGGCAAAGTATTAGGATTCTTTGATCGGATCAAGGAAGGAATACTTGTGCAATGAGGTTTTAAATCATCTCAAATGATTTTCTCACAATGAACGCCTCCTGATACGCAATAATTGATTGATGTATCTGAAAGAAAAAATTGTACCTTGTTGGACATGGTGCGGTCCATAATGATTTTACCGATATTCCAGTATCCTTCTAGGATCATGTCCTAGAAATGGTTGCATATCTACGAAAAGGTAACCTCAAAATCTGGTCCCAAGACTCCATAAAAGTTATGGACATGGATGATTCCTAATCTTAAGTATGTTAAGATAAGGGGTTGTACAACTTATGTGAAACGGTTTCAAAGGATAAGCTTGGGACAAGATTTGACATGTACAAATTTATGGGACATCCTAAAGTAAGTTTAGGATATATGTTCTATAATCCTACTTAGCAAAAGGTATTTATTGCGAAACACACTGCCGTCTAAGATAAAGGTGTTTATCATTGAAGGGGCTAGTGGGAGGATAATAGATCTTGAAGAGTTCAAGAACCACAAAACACTATAAGTCAAATAAGAAGAACCAGTAGATATACCTATTGTACCACAACCGAATCGTAAATCTGAAATAGTACCGAAGATACCTTGGAGGTATGGATTCATCATGGATGATGAGGTACACATCATAGAAGATGATGATCCAGAGTTACATACGATGAGATAAGAGTTCTAGTGTACAAAAGGGTCAGTGGGAGAGTCATGAAATTTCTAGTATTATATGTTGATATACAACGGATGAGGAATAACATACCAATGCTACAATCAGTAAAGATAAAGTTGTCTAAACATTCCTCCATGAATGATTTGGGAAGAGTATCTTAATCGGGGATACAAATCTATATAGATAGATTTAATAAGATGCTCGACTTAACCCAATGAACATATATTCATTTGACTAAAGTCGTTTAGCATGGCAAACTCCATGGGATATCTCATGTTGATGAGCTATGGAGTGTATCTCTCTTAATAGTCCCCACAAACTCCTAAAAAGAGAGATCGCATGAGTGACTATCATGTATGCAATGAAATGTACGAGTCCTGATGTTGATCAGTCATATTATGGAGAAGTTCACTGTGAGACAGTGAAAAACATCTTAAAGTATTTAACCAGCACTAAGGATGTGATCATATTCATGGTGGGTCTGAATTAAAACTAGAGGGCTTAACAGACTCAAGTTTTTCAGACGAACCAAGACGACAGAAAATCCACTTTAAGGTAAATCGTTACCTTGAACAGTGGTGTAGTGAATTTGAAAGGTTTCAAATAGCAAAGAGTTGCTGGTTTAGTGATAAAGACAAAGTAGATAGCTATAAATGAAGCTGCAAGTTGATTGTTTGGATGAAAAGTTCATTAAAGAACTAGGAATAGTTCCTAAGTCTCATCTTGGATCTAAACATGTGTTGTGGCACTTTCATTTGATTATAAGAATCATTGAAAAATGGGAAATCACTATAGAGATAGTGGACTCTCAAGAACAACATTACATATCCATTTACTGAAGCTTATCCAACAGTAGGATAATCGTCACTTAGAGAAGAAGAGTATGAGATACCATGATGATTGGCTTTAGTACAAGTGGGATATTGAAAGTAGTATGCATACAAGCCAATCATGTTTGATGATAAAGCATATACTTTGTAACAATCTTATTCATTTATTAATAAAAAGTATTTATTTATTAAAGGCTTTTAGTTATCTACATGATGCTGTTTTATAATATGTGATATCCATAGTTTTAAGCAATGCTTTTAGAATAATGATGATGATCATTCTAATGAGATCTAAATTCTTAGAAAGCTTAAAACTAAAATAGTTTCCAATCGTTGGATTACTAAATTGGGAATTAGTGAATCCGGATAGATTGGTACATACGTTGCTTGCTCGTTAGATGAGGATGATTGATCTCATGATCATTTGTGTGGAGACACTAAAGCAAGTATGTAGGTGCTTATTAGAGAATAATTTCACTGAACGTGGCTCGCTAAGGAATACCTAATGGAGTTTTACTTGCCTATCAATAGGAATTGCTGTAGTGATAGTAGTACAAGTGATCCTTGGACTTAAGATCATCATAGTATCTTGTGTATGATGAGTTATACTTTGACTTATTCCTTAAGACCCTTAGGGTATATCAAAGGGTATGCTTGGGTATAATAAGTTATACATGGAGATAATGTATGATCAATAAAGAATCTACCACTTCTAGTAAAAGAAGAGAAATGTCCTATGTGATTCGATAAATGACAACCCAAAGAGTCCTTGGTTAAATGTAATGAAATTAGAAAAGAGTTTCTAATTTGCATTATTTGGAGTTGTGCATTTAAGAGTTTAAATACATATAATTAAATAAAATAAGACTTGTGAAATTCCATGTCTTATATTTAATTGGGACATTATATGGTGGAAGGATTGAATTGTACAAGAACTATTTACTTAAAGGTTCTTTTATGATTAATGTTGAAATCTATATTATCCGGAAAGTCGTTGATCGCTGGGAGGCTTATCCCTATTGTAGAATAAATATTATTTATTTAAATAAATTAATAGTTTAATTTATTTATTTAAATAAGATTAGAATTGTTCTAATTGATTTATTCACAATAGGTTTAATATGGAGAACCTAAAGGGTCACACCATAAAAGGAAGAATAATTATTTAAGAAGTTAATGGCATAATCATAATAATAAGTTAAGTATATTTAATTTAATCTATGGTGATAGAATAAATTAAATAGCTTAATATTTATTATTTAATATTTTGGAAATATTAAATAAAAATTAATAAGAGGAGTCTTATTATTATTATTACTATTATTATTATTTAATTCCTAAAGGAGTTTGGGAATTAATTAATAAAAGTACTCTCAAATATCCTAATAGGATTAGGAGGCTAATTAATTAAAAGAGTTTAATTAATTATCCCTAATAAGATTATGGAGCTTAATTAATTAAAAGAATTTAATTAATTAAATAAAACCCAATTCCTTAATTGTTTAGGAGGGTTGCCTACATCTATAAATAAGAGGAGTCTTATTATGAGTGTGGTGGTTGTTGATTTTTTAACAACAGACGTAATTCCAATAGTTGGGAGAGTATGTCTTTTCTATAGAGATAGAAAACTAGGGTTTGCCAAATACTCATCTTCTTGAATCATTCTTCTTCCTTGGTGGATCACCTCTAGAGGCCAAACACTTGGGTGGCTAACGTTGATCAAAGGAAGGAACCAAACCCGGTGGATTCAAGTTGAACGCGAAAAGGATTGGAGGTGAACTTGTACCTGAGGAAGCTCGGATCTTCAAGGGTATGATTCTTGTTCTTTCTTTTTCGTCTAATTAATAATTATGCATAAAGGGTGATCCGGGTATATGGTTTGTATAATTTTTAAAACTCTGATTTTCTACGTTTCTGCTTATTTTTGCAATTTGATTGCGCACATGAATATTACAAACCTAACATGTAGTGCATAGATGGACTTGGTATGATTATGACCAGGGATTATTCGGTATAATCATGACCGTAATGTTACAAATGATGTGGTAAAAATCCTCATTGGTCGTAGTGCATTGATGGACAGTTGTTGGCATGATCATGAATATACGAATATCCTTGGCCCGTAGTGTATAGATAATTTGTGGTCGCGATACTAATGAATATCCTTTGCCGTAGTACAGGGATGATGTGGTTTATTTATTAAGCTGAGTCTTAGAGATAAAAGTGATGAAAAACCTTTTAAATCATAAAAGATAGTAGATTTTATTTTCTACTTGACTCTTCGAATGGATTGCTTGTTCCGCTGCAGTTAAACTTGATGTTTGTTATATTTTATCAATTTAACACTATTGAAGGCTAATGATAATTTATTCTGCATTATCTTAGTCATAATATTTCTTACTGGGCTAGTTGAGCTCACCCTTTTACTTTTATTGTTCTTTTCAGGAAATGAGAACGTAGCAGGGACTAGTCGGGGAACGGAGTGACGGTCCAGATGATAGCATTAGTAGTCCTCACTATTCTATGAAATAGTGTGATAATAAATGTATTGATGACTTATTTTGAGTTTGAATACTGTCTAGAAGACAATATTTATATTAAAACTCACAGCTCATGTTGTATATTTAAGGTTATATTTGTATTCTATACCATGTATTTGGCGACTCAGAATAGGTGATGTATACCTATTTTGGGAGCGTCACAGTTGGTATCAAAGCTTAGGGATATGATCCCTGGCTAAGATGTGAGACTAGAACTAGGAGGGGAGAGACGGGGAATTCCTTCGCTAGTATGACCTACCTAAGTTTATTTGGTATTTAATTGGTCGGTCAGAGTATAAGGATAATATGTTACATGTCAATTAACCCTTATTTTGTGGCAGTATCTGAAAATGACATCCGAGAATGTTAAGAATAGCAATGGAGCACAGGAGACCGTTGAGTCTCCACATATCAATAATCAGGATAATGTGCATCAGGAAGGCGATAATCCTCATGCAAACAACAACACTGACCAAATGATGAATTCTGGAATGTTCAGAGGCTTTATGCAATTCATGCAACATCAGGTGAGAGCGGCTCCTGTCCAAAATGTAGGTGGAAACACTGGAAACTCTCGGACGGTCACCGCTAAATAGTTCAAGGAGTTGGGACCACCAGAGTTTATTGGAGAGCTAAAACCACTTAAGGTGGAAGCGTGGATAAAGCAGATCACCAAGATATTTGATGTCTTGGGATGCTCCGAGGAGCAAAAGGTTCCCCTTGCCACCTTTATATTGTGAGGAGAGGCGACATGGTGGGAATCCGTAAAGCGTACTCAACCTACCGCACTAAAGATGTCTTGGGAGAAGTTCCAAGAACTATTCAACGACAAGTACTTTCCCAAAAGTATTCGTCACATGAAAGAAGTAGAGTTCATCAAGTTGGAGCAGAACAATATGACCGTGTCGCAGTACGAAGCTAAGTTTGCCGAGTTGTCCCGGTTTGCGTCTCACTTGGTTGATAATGAGGAGAGAATGACGCGGATGTTTCTAAGAGGTTTGAAACCCGAGATACGTCAATATCTAATTTCTCATAAACTGTGTTTGTATTCAGATGTTGTAAATAGGGCTCAGTTAATGGAGCGCGATAACGAGTCAACGCAACCAAGAGAAAGCAGCCAGCAAAATGGTAATACCAGTGGTAGCAGTCATCGAAGCGGTGACAACAAACGTGGAGGGAATCAACATGCCATAAATGGTAACCACTTCGGTGGTAATCATGGCCAAGACAATAAGAATGGACATTTCAAGAAGAGGAGATTCAACAATGATGGAAAGACGTCAGCACCAATACTCGTTGTTAAGAAAGGAGAACGACCACCTATCATATGCTTCAAATGCAGAGGGGAGGGACATATCAGTCCAAACTGCGCGATGCCATCCAAAGCGTGTTATAATTTTGGAAGAGAATGTCACCTAGCCCGATTTTGTCATGCACCGAAGACAAGTCCAGTTGGAACGGTGACACAAAATACCGTCCCAGACAAGTCAAAACTAGTAGTTCAAGGGAGAACTTTTGTTGTGACCTCCCAGAAAGCAAGGAACCCGAACGAGGTCATCACGGGTAAGCTTATCATAAACTCTAGCGAAGTCTATACCTTATTTGATACTGGTTCTACCCATTCTTTTATTTCTCATACTTGCACTCAATGATTAAATTTGACTTGGACGATGAGGTAAGAGATGATATCATCAAACGATGAGGTATGCAATGATGTATTATGATCGATGACGTCAGCGGTGATGTCATAAATTATGGCAAAAAGACTATTTTACCCTTACTCTGCCAAGCCTATAAATAGAAGCTCATTTCTTCATTATTTTTCACCAATTCATTCAAGCTATAGAGAGAGAAATTATAGAGAGAATAAGAGAGAAAGAAGAAGAGTATTCTGTTACTACACTATTGCAGAATCCAATCTCCTACTAAGGTAAGGGGTATTATTTCATATTCATGAAGAGAGTTATTTTCTTTCAATACTCGTAAGGGTTGTTATTCCATTTTTTATTATTCATTGGAATAACTTCATGCATGTGATCTATCGCATGCACGGTGAATTTGTTGTTATTCCATTCTTTATTATTCATTTGGAACATCGTCATGCATGCGGATTACGCATGACCTGGTTCCATTCTTTATTATTCTGTTGGAACATTACATGCGTGTGGATTACATATGACTGGTTCCATTCTTTATTATTTCGTTGAAATATACGTCTGCATGCGGATTACGCATGACCGTTCCTTTTTTTATTACGTTGGAATATCCCACATGCATGCGGATTACGCATGACTTGGTTCCATTCTTTATTACTTTGTTGAAATGATCTGTCTACGTGGATTACCGCATGGCGGGCAAAAATCCATTTGCAGTTTCATATATTCTATTATACTCAGTTGGTTAAAGTTTTGGCTTCTATACTCCATGAAATTAGTGGAATATCCTTGATATTTGTGTTTCATCCAGTATCTTTTCATGGAAATATTCTTCTGAGCATTCTTGAATTTTACTCCATAAAACAGTATCATGTTGACAATTTAGACGTTATTGAGTTCATGATAAATTAACTTATAAATCTTTAAATTTATTCTTGAACTTATTTTATTTAATTGTCATCATCCTCATGCTTATATTATGTTGAAAGTCATATGTGGCATGTAGTGCATAGATGGACTTGGTATGATTATGACCATGGATTATTCGGTATAATAATGACCGTAATTGTTAATGTGGTAAAAATCCTCATTGGTCGTAGTGCATTGATGGACAGTTATTGGCATGATCATGACCATTGATGAATACATGAATATCCTTGGTCTGTAGTGCATGGATAATTTGTGGTCGTGATACTAATGAATATCTTTGGCCATAGTGCAGGGATGATGTGGTTTATTTATTAAACTGAGTCTCAGCGATAAAAGTGATGAAAAACCTTTTAAATCAAAGAAGATAGTAGATTTTATTTTCTACTTGACTCTTCTAATGGATTGTTTGTTCCGCTGCAGTTAAACTTGATATTTGTTATATTTTATCAGTTTAACACTATTGAAAGATAATGATAATTTATTCTGCATTATCTTAGTCATAATATTTTTTACTGGGCTAGTTGAGCTCACCCTTTTGCTTTCATTGTTCTCTTCAGGAAATGAGAACGTAACAGGGACTAGTCGGGGAACGGAGTGACGGTCCAAATGATAACATTAGTTGTGAGACCCCAGATTTTATGAATAAATATTTAATTTTCTCGAAATAATTTTTTAATATTATGGTGTGGATTTGATATAATGTTATAGTTGTGGGTAACATTTATAAATTTTGAAAAGTATGCAAGTTGTTGTATAATATTCAATTGGTCGGGTAATATTCTTTTTGTCGGGGAATATCCGTACGATGGTACAATCATTGGTGGACCCCACAACGGAATTATTGTTGGATTGAGAAAACGACAAAAATATTTTTATGAAAATAACGACGGAAGTTTAACCGTTAATACTGTTGAACTACTCGGTAGTAAGAGTAAAAAGAATGTCTGGTGATTGCATAGTAGAAGTATTACCAGTATTGATTATTGATGCTTACGTGATAAGTCACTCGGTTTTGTTTTATTAGTATTATTAATGTAATAAAACAGAAAAGCTTTTTATATAAAACATAATACTTTTATAAAGTTATTCGTTTTATTAGACTATAAATAGAATATATTATATTCTATTATGCATAATGTTTTACATAGTAAAATCTTTTTATATAAAAAATGTAATACTTTTATAAAGTTATTTATTTTATTAGACTATAAATAGAATATATTATATTTTATTATGCATAGTCTTGCATAGTGCCTGCATAGTATTTTGTATAGTAAAATTTTTTTATTAAAACAAAATACTTTTATAAAGTTATTCGTTTTATTAGATTATAAATAGAATATATTATATTTTATTTAAAAGATTTTGCTTTAAATATGGACCATCCGATTAAAAGTAAATCAATCTGGACCGTTCATGAATTAGTTACTATGCAGTCCATTCTTTTATAAATAGAAGCTCATTCCTTCATTATTTCTTACGAATTCACTAAAACTCTAGAGAGAGAAACTATAGAGAGAGTTCTTCTTTTATAACTTGAGCGTATTTCTTTAGAGTTTAAGAAAACTTTGAGCGTAGTGCAAGTTTTCTTCGAGTATATCCTCGCCCTACCAGTCGGAATACTCTTCTTTCATAGGTAAGGGATATTATTTGTTGTACTCGTAAGGGGTATCATTTCTTTCGTATTCATGAAGAGAACTTCTGTTATTTCATTCTTATTATTATGTTGGAATAACCTGTATATGCGAAGTACCGCATACATGGTGAAATTCTTCTAGTATTCCGTTCTTTATTATTCTGTCAGAATATCATGTCTGTGCGTTTACGTATGACCTGGTTCTGTTATTTATTATTCTGTTGGAATAACCTGTTTGTGCGGTCTATCGCATGCCTGGTGATTTCTTTTGTTATTCCATTCTTTATTATACTCAGTTGGTTAAAGTTTTAACTTCTATACTCCATGAAATTAGTGGAATATCTTTGATATTTGCGCTTCATCCAGTATCTTTTCATGGAAATATTCATCTGAGCATTCTTGAATTTTACTCAACAAAACAGTATCATGTTGACAATTTGGACGTTATTGGTTCCTGGATAAATTAATTTGTGACCTTGTTTTATTGAATTATTGTGTCATTTTCATCATCCTCATGTTTATATTATGCTGAAAGTCATCTGTGGCCTGTAGTGCATAGATGGACTTGGTATGATTATGACCATGGATTATTTCGGTGTAATCATGACCGTAATATTACAAATGATGTGGAAAAAGTCCTCATTGGCCCGTAATGCATTGATGGACAGTTTTTGGTATGATTATGGCTATGGATTCTCTTCGGCCAAGGGTGCAAAGATGAATAATTTTATGGCATGATCAGGACCGTTGATGAAAACACGATTATCTTTGGCCCGTAGTGCATGGATAATTCGTGGTCGTGATACTAAAAAATATCATTGGCCTGTAGTGCAGGGATGATTTGATGATGTGGATTATTTATTAAGCTGAGTCTCAGCGATAAAAGTGTTGGAAAAACCTTTTAAATCATAAAAGATAGTAGATTTTATTCTCTACTTGACTCTTCTAATGGATTGATTGTTCCTGTAACAACCCGATATTTTCTATATAAATAAATAAGAAATTTTGCGTATAATTTTTTTTTATTATTATTTTAAGGATGAGGATTTGTACAAGATAATGTGTATATGTATTTATGTGGTAAATAAAAAATATATTTATTGCATAAATGTTTACAAATAATTGTATTTTAGAATTATTGATTTTTGTAAAGTATATTCTTATAATAATTTCTTATTATAGCGAAATGTTTTATTGATTATTTTCCATAAAATATAATCATATATTATTTAAATAATATATGGAGTTATTTTTAGAATAATTATAATAATTATTTTATTATACGAATTTTAGTACAGATTAATAAGTTAATTATTTTACCTTAATTATTAAGGTTAAATATGAAAGAATAAATCAAATATGGAATCCAAACCCTAATTTCGGATTTTTATCAAGGAATGAGAATAATAATATTATAATATTATATTTGAATTTTCAGTGCTATTAATATGTACTTTATGTACGTATACATAATGGTTGGTCAATTATGTTGTGGCATGTTAAAACAGTAGCGTTAATTCGTTAAACCCTAACTTGAAACTCAAACCGGAGTATGCAATTGGTAAGAAATTGTGGTACATGATTTAAGACCATTATTATATTATGCTAATTAGGTAAACCCTAATTATTGTCTAGAAATCCTAATTGTAAATTAAAAACCCTAATTTCCAATTTGAAACTCTAAATTGCTAAGATGATAACTCTAATTATTATTTTAGTAAATAATTATGTTCATTAGGAAACCCTAATTCATAATTAGAGGAACCCTAATTAGATCAAGAAACCCTAAGTATTTTTAAAATATCCTAATTTTAATTAGTAAGTTATAATTAAAATTTTATTAAACTTTAAATCTTAAATTTTTAAACCCTAGAAATTATTTGGGAAACCTTAAGGTTTAAAATCTATTGATTAAAACCTAGATTCAAGTGCCATGGACAAGAATACCCTTAAAATATTTTATTAGTTTACTAAAATAGCCTTTTGGTATTTATTTAATAAGCTAGATTGCAAGTCACCACTCTAGATTTATAGCACATGCCTAAAACTCCTCCAATCTTATCCTCTTTGACACCTTGCAAGTTAAATTCATTGAATCTAAGTCATATAAATAGGTTAGGAGAGAGAAAAAGTTCACATTTTTGCTCATTCATGCATCTATACTCATCCAAGACCCTCTCTCTCTAAAAACCACAAAATATAGTAGTGGACCAGTCTCTAAATCAAGCCCCATGAATTCCATAACCAAATCAGTGGCCAAGAATCAAAGATTGCTCATAGAAGGTATAAACCCTAAAATGAAATCTAACTTTTGATCCTATGTTAGATGTTAGTTTTTTTGTGTTAAATATGTTCTATATAGTGTGTAATGATGATCTGGGTTGCTAGATGTTGGATCCATAACATCTAGAGGCTCGGATTTGGTGTTTTTCAAAATCTGGAAATTTTCTTTTATGTATAATCGACAACCATATGTCAGTGTCTTCTAAATCTTTGGTTGTTAATGATTTTTGTGTTTTAATGTTTGATCCGGTAGTATGATATGAGATCTTTGATCCAAATCGGAATCAAAGTCGGATCATAAGTAGGGTTGAAAGTTATTAGTGGTCAAACCACGTTGACCAGCATTGACCGAACGTTTCTGGGTAACCGAGAACGTGCCCAGAAAGTCTGACAGCATCTTTCTCTGAATCAAAGTAATCAGTGGTCAAAGTAGTGTGGACGAAACTGCCGGATGAAGTTTCTGGGTAACCCAGAAACCTTCATAAGTAGTTTCGGACCACTACTTTGACCGGTCCATATCTGCTTGATGTGATGTTGTTAAACTGTTTTTATGACATGGATCGATTGTCTTATATATGGTCTACATACTGAAACTTTTCAATCACATAAACATCAACAGAATTGCAAGTTGTGGAAGCCCAAAATGGATAGTCGAATCGTTTCTTCATTTGAGGCGGTAGAACCCGTAAAAATGAAGAAACGACTCGACAAACTACTTTGTTGGCCTAGATCTCGCTGGTTTTATGTTGTTTGGCCATGTTTGTTGTTGAATCGTGTAGTCTGACATTACTACTACAACCTCTAATCATTTACTTACCCAGAAACATAATAATCAGAGAGTAATGCTTGGTCAAACGTGCTCACTTGTTAATTGCTATGAATGTTCTTGAGGGCTCAAGAACACCTAAGGCGATAAATTTTGTCGCTAAAGGATATAGCGACAGTTTTATTTATTTTAATTAATTATTTCCAAAAAATCATTTAAAAATAGTTATTAATTTCTAAAAATTAAAAAAATTATTTTAAAAATTATTTTTAAATTATAAAAATTAACTTTTAATATTTTGAAATATTTTTCATAAATATTAGTATTTATTTAAATATTATTGATAATTAATTTATTTATTAAATACATTAAATAAATTAATTAAAATGATTTTATTATATTAAAAATCATTTTAAATGATAATAAGTTATTTAAAATATTTTAAGTTATAAAATATAACTTTTAATATTCTAAAGAAAATTTTATTAATTATTTAATATTAATGATCATTAAGTTATTTACTAAATGAATTAAATAAAATAATTAAAAATGATTTTATTATATTAAAAATCATTTTAAATAATAATAAGGTATTTAAAAATATTTTAAGTTATAAAATAAAACTTTTAATATTTAAAGATAAATTTCATTAATTAATTATTATTAATGATATTGAAGTTATTTAATAATTATATTAAATAATTTAGTTTAAAAATGATTTTAATATTATAATAATCATTTTAAATGAAAATAAAGTGTTTAAAGATATTTTAAGTTATAAAATATAACTTTTAATATTTAAAGGATAATTTTATTAATAATTTAATATTAATGATATTAAATTTATTTAATAATTATATTAAATAAATAGTTTAAAATGGTTTTATTAACTTAAAAAATCATTTAAAAAGAATACAAATGAATTAAAAATATTTTAAGTTATAATTAATGACTTTTTTTAATAAATAGTACATTAATATTCAAATATTAATGGTAATTATTTAAAATGATTCTAAAAATTATTTAAGGGTAATATTAATATTTTAAAGGTAGTTTAAGTTATTATAAATAACTTTAACATTTTGAAAATGATTTCATTAATAGTTTAATATTAATTAAATATTAATGATAATAGAATTATTCAATATTTAAATCATTTAATAATGATTTTGGTGTTTGAAAATTCATGATAAATTATAATAAATGTTTTAAAAATTAAGTCATTTAAAAATAATATGACTGATACTAAGTTACAGGACAGAGTCTTAGACTCGATAATTACCCGATAAAGATGCCGGTACACCGACATGTTTTAGAAATTGATCTGGACTTAGATAATTTAATTAAATATGTGATTATTTGTGATTCAATGGTTGTTAAACATATGTGTCAATGTGATTAGGTTATGTGTTGACTGCAATAAGCAGTGTTATGTGTTATAATATGTTATTCTAATCAGTAAAATGATCTGATTAATGATAGGTCGTGATATAAAAGATAGAACTAAGTTACGAATATGTGTTAGTCCAAGATCAAAAAGTATCTTACATTTGCATTTCCTTTATGCAATGAACATGAGTAAGAAGTTTCAGAATTATATTATTATTATGCTATATTATTAACCCTATTGTGATATATTCTATATCAGATCATTGATTATCAACATGTTAGTATATAGTAATTCATATATATATATATATATATATATATATATATATATATATATATATATATATATATACATTCGTTAATTTTGAAATATGGTTATACAAGTGTCCCCACTTGGATAATCATTGTATTTAATCACATGTTGATATATATATATATATATATATATATATATATATATATATATATATATATATATATATATATAAGTCGCCTAAGCTATTTGATCATTTAGACACAAATTTGAAATGTCGTTGAATATGATAAAAACCTTTTTGTATCCAATCAAATTGTTTTGGTTCGAATTCCAGTCTAAGTATGAACATCTCGATCATGGGAAAATTTTTATGCGCCCAAGGCGGACAGAGTGAATGATCATATTGTTCTTGTAATGTAGTATTGATCAATACAGGGCAAATTAGGCAGATCACCCTCGTGCCTGTAAGTCATGACGGTTTGCGGATGAAGTTCTGCTAAACCTTAACGAAAACTAAAAACAATGTTCATAGTATGTCGACTACCCTATATATATAGTCAATACGTAGTTTTAAAAATTTGAGATAGAATTGTTATATTATTATTATAGGTTCAGTTGACTTCACAACTATTAATTCGTTGTAGAAGTGATGTACAAAGAAAATATTTAATTCTTTCAGCTAAATATAATTATAATTGTTATTACTTGCTGGGCACTCAAATGCTCATCCTTGCTTAATTTAAATGTTTTCAGCTAAGCATGATCAACCTGAAGGTTCAGACAAGAACAAGTGAAAAGGAAAAGGAAACAGAATATGTTTAATGGTATCTTTTGTAATAGTTAGACTGTATTAAGGCAATGATATATATTATCTATCATGTAAGGAATTATAGTAAAGGTTGCGTACTTGGGATTAGACTCTGATATATGTAAACTAAGTTTGTTATTTATATTATTGTTATTATTATTAGTATTATTCCGCTCATAGAAATGGTATCGTGAAGCACCGAGTTCGGGTTTCAAGTATCCGAATTTGGGGGCATTACAGTTCCACTACAGTTAAACTTGATGTTTATTATATTGTATCAGTTTAACACTGTTGAAGGCTAACGATAATTTATTCTGCATTATCTTAGTCATAATATTTCTTACTGGACTAGTTGAGCTCACCCTTTTTCTTTCATTGTTCTCTTCAGGAAATGAGAACGTAGCAGGGACTAGTCGGGGGAAACAGAGTGATGGTCCAGATGATAGCATTAGTAGTCCTCACTATTCTATGAAATAGTGTGATAATAAATATATTGAGGACTTATTTTGAGTTTTAATACTGTCTAGTAGACAATATTTGTATTAAAACTCACAGCTCATGTTGTATATTTAAGGTTGTATTTATATTCTGTACCATATATTTGGCGACTCAGAGTAGGTGATGTATACCTATTTTGGGGGCGTCACAGTTGGTATCAAAGCATAGGGATATGATCCCTGGCTGAGATGTGAGACAAGAACTAGGAGGGGAGAGACGAAGAATTCCTTCGCTAGTATGACCTACCTAAGTTTATTTGGTATTTAATTGGTCGGTCAGAGTATAGAGATAATATGTGATATATTAATTAACCCTTGTTTTGTGGTAGTGTTTGAAAATGGAAGCTGAAAATATTAACAATGGTGTGAATGAGACCGTTGAGACACCTTTAATCACCAACCATGTTAATGTGATGTCAAACGAAGAAGAAATTAGAGATATCTACGTGGTGAGTGAAGAACTAATAGTTGTACCCAAGCTAGTTGCAGAGGTAGCAGCTGAGAGTGAGGAAGAAGAGGAAGAAGAGGACCCTGAGGAGAATTGGTTAGAAGAATTTTATGATCGAAACTTAGAATTACAAAATCGTATTCATGAGTTAGAAGAGCAGGCTGAAGAACAACAGGCGGTCGTGGAGCAAAGAGATGTAACAATTCAAAATTGTGTTAGCCAATGTACGACGCTTGAACAGAAGAACTCTTTGGCAGAGAATAAGATATTAGAGCTGAAATTTGAGAATGCTATTATCAAAGTTCTGATGAAAGAAGAAATAACTGAACGGAGGAGAATAGATGACGCATGGGTAAAAGCCGCACGACGTATAGATATTGTAGAAAAAGACGTCCGATCCAATAAAGCCAAAATAGATTAAATGGATTTTTGCTTTTTGGACAACAATTGGGAGAATCCAACATCGAATTCGGAATTACCCTGTGCATAGCGGTCAACCCCAATTCGATATGGATCGGAAAGTAATGATTCAAATCATGGATCAGGAATGTGAGGAAGCACTTAAGGGTGGATTGTACCCTATAGCAAAGTCAAATCCGGTAGTTTAAGTGAGAGCATTTGTCGAGAAACCCGAATGAAGTTATTACGGGTAAGTTAATCATATACTCTTGCGAAGTCTATATTTTGTTAGATACCAGTTCTACCCACTCTTTTATTTCACCTAGTTGTGTTTAATGTTTGAATTTAACTCCGGAGAAGTTAGTTTTGATTTATCTGTTGAAACTCAGTTGGGAGAAACCTTTGTTACATCCACTATTTATAAATCTTGTTTAATTCAAATTGACACTTTCACGTTACTTGTCAATCTTATCTCTTTGAAAATACTTGCCTTTGATGCGATTTTAGGAATCGATTGGTTAACTACTCATCATGCTTTTCGTAAGGTTGTTAGCTTTCATATTCCTAACTAACCTGTTATGCGAATTCAAGCAACCAAACCACTAAAGTCAATCATTGTCATATCAAGCCATAAGTAAAGAGACCATGTCCTTTCGTTGTTGACTTCCTTGTGTGGAATGCACCGAAGCCAGACTTTCTGTAGGCGACGTCGTGATTGACGATGGCAAGTTGATAGGTATCAATGTGACGTACTATCCAAGTCTTGGATGAGGGTCACAGTTTTGAATGATATTTCTATTGTTAATAAATTTCCTGGTGTATTCTTGAAGACTTCTTAGCCTACCCCTAGAGCGTGAAATCGAATTTTGTATTGACCCCAGTACAAAACCCATTTCTTAAGCCCTTAAATATTTCTTCAACTAAAGCGAACGTAACATGCGCCAAAGACATTGGCTCGAGCTGTTGAAGATTACGATCGTACCATTCAATACCATCGTGGGAAAGCGAACGTGGTAGAAGATCGTATGCGTTTACGAGTGCGATGTTGTTAACAAAGATCCATTTCGTACGACTTACAAATGATGAAGATAGAGTTAAAGACTCTAGGAACCCACGTGAAGATAACGAATATGCGATTAGAATTGACTTTAATTGATAAAGTTAAATCCAAGCTCACACAATACTTGAGTCGATGAATGTGAAGAAGAAGGTTCAAGAGGCGTTATTCTAGAAGCAAGAATCGACGAAGAGAGGAAATCTCAACCCTCGATTTAATTGGCCCATTTGAAATCCTCAATGTAGGAACTGTGGCCTATAGACTCGTTTTACCACCAAGTATGTTGCGTGTTCAGAACGGTTTTTTTACGTATCGATGTTACGTAAATATGTGGACGACCCGAACCACATTATTAAATTAGAACTAAACGATATAGCAGAAGATTTAACGTATGAGGAGATACGTGTTAAAATCTTGGATAAGAAGGATCGTATTCAACACTCAAAGGTTATACCTCAAGAATTAGAATCTGAAATAAAGTCAAGGTATCCTCACCTCTTTAAGATACAAGTACGTACGTAAATTTCGAGGGCGAAATTCCATAAGGAAGGGAGATTGTGAGACCACAGATTTTATGAATAAATATTTAATTTTCTCAAAATAATTTTTTAATATTATGGTGTGGATTTGATATAATGTTATAGTTGTGGGTAGCATTTATAAATTTTGAAAAGTATGCAAGTTGTTGTATAATATTCAATTGGTTGGGGAATATTCTTTTTATCGGGGAATATCCGTACGACGGTACAATCATTGGTGGACCCCACAACGGAATTATTGCCGGATTGAGAAAACGACAAAAATATTTTTATGAAAATAACGGCGGAAGTTTTACCGAATTATCTTTGTTGAACTACTCGGTAGTAAAAGTGCGAAAGAATACGCATGGTTGCATAGTAGCACACGGTATTGATTATTGATGCTTACGTGATAAGTCACTCAGTTTTATTTTATTATTATTATTAATGTAATAAAACAGAATTTTTTTTATATACAACAGAATACTTTTATAAAGTTATTCGTTTTTATTAGACTATAAATAGAATATATTATATTCTATTATGCATAGT
The DNA here is from genome assembly GCA_020205605.1 of Panax ginseng. NCBI lineage: Eukaryota > Viridiplantae > Streptophyta > Magnoliopsida > Apiales > Araliaceae > Panax > Panax ginseng. The sequence goes on from CM035150.1 coordinate 51,055,020, forward strand.
GTTTTGCATAGTAAAATCTTTTTATATAAAACAATATACTTTTATAAAGTTATTTATTTTATTAGACTATAAATAGAATATATTATATTTTATTATGCATAGTGTTGCATAGTGCTCGATAGTGTTGCATAGTGCTGCAGATAGTATTTTGCATAGTAAAATCTTTTTATATATAAAGCAGAATACTTTTATAAAGTTATTCGTTTTATTAGATTATAAATAGAATATATTATATTTTATTTAAAAGATTTTGCTTTAAATATGGACCATCCGATTAAAAGTAAATTAACTGGACCGTTCATGAATTAGTTACTATGCTTGCAATTCCATTCTTCTATAAATAGAAGCTCATTCCTTCATTATTTTTTTAATTCAATTGAAACTCTAGAGAGAGAAACTATAGAGAGAGTTCTTCTTCTATAATCGTGAGCGTATTTCTTTTAGAGTTTAAGAAAGCTTTCAAGCGTAGTGCAAGTTTTCTTCGAGTATATCCTCGCCTACCAAATGGAATACTCTTCTTTCAAAGGTAAGGGATGTTATTTGTTGTACTCGTAAGGGGTATAATTCCTTTCGTATTCATGAAGAGAACTTCTGTTATTCCATTCTTATTATTATATTGGAATAACCTGTATATATGAAGAACCGCATACATGGTGAAATTCTTCTAATATTAGTTCTTTTTATTATCCTCGGAATATCCATGCGTCATGCGCTTCTTTGGGACTGGTTCCATTATTTATTATTACGTCGGATTTATCATGTTTGTGCGTTTTACACGGGACTGGTTCCATTATTTATTATTACATTTGGAATATCACATGCGCTTTTACGATAACTTTGGTTACATTATTTATTATTACATTGGAATAACCTATTTGTGCGATCTATCGCATACTTGGTGATTTCTTTTGTTATTCCATTCTTTATTATCCTCAGTTGGTTAAAGTTTTGACTTCTATACTCCATGAAATTAGTGGAATATCTTTGATATTTGCGCTTCATCTAGTATCTTTTCATGGAAATATTCATCTGAGCATTCTTGAATTTTACTCCACAAAACAGTATCATATTGACAATTTGGACGTTATTGGTTCCTGGATAAATTAATTCGTGAACTTGTTTTATTGAATTATTGTGTCATTGTCATCATCCTCATGTTTATATTATGTTGAAATTCATCTGTGGCTTGTATTGCATATATGGACTTGGTATGATTATGACCAGGGATTATTTCGGTGTAATCATGACCGTAATGTTACAAATGATGTGAAAAAAGTCCTCATTGGCCCGTAATGCATTGATGGACTATTTTTTGTATGATTATGACTATGGATTCTCTTCGGCCAAGTGTGCAAAGATGAATTGTTTTATGGAATGATCAGGACTGTTGATGAAAACTGTTGATGAAAACACGATTATCTTTGGCCCGTAGTGCATGGATAATTCGTGGTCGTGATACTAAAGAATATCCTTAGCCTGTAGTGCAGGGATGATTTGATGATGTGGATTATTTATTAAGCTGAGTCTCAGCGATAAAAGTGATGAAAAACCTTTTAAATCATAGAAGATAGTAGATTTTATTCTTTACTTGACTCTTCTAATGGATTGATTGTTCCTGTAATGCCCCCAAAATCGGGTATACATCACCCATCTTGAGTCGCCAGATACATGGTACAGAATTCAAATACAACTTAATAATACAATTGTCGCGGTACAATACGACAAAACATAAGCCGCGAAGTTTGAATACAAATATTGTCTACTAGAGAGTATACAAACTCAAAAGGAGTCCTCATTACAATTATTATCACACTATATCACAGAATAGTGAGGACTATTAATGCACCATCTAGGACCATTACTCCGTTCCCCGACTCATCCCAGCTATATTCTCATTTCCTGAAGAGAACAGTGAAAGAAAGGGTGAGCTCAACTAGCCCAGTAAGAAATATTTTGACTAAGATAATGCGAGAATAAATTATCATTAGCCTTAAACAAAGATGTTAAACCGATACAATATAACAAACATCAAGTTTAAGCTGCGCAATGAACAAGCAATCCATTAAAAGAGTCAAGTAGAGAATAAAATCTACTATCTTTTATGATTTAAAAAGTTTTTCATCACTTTTATCATTGGGACTCAGCTTAATAAATAATCCATATCATCGAATCACCCCTGCACTACGGCCAAGGATATTCTTTAGTATCACGACCACGAATTATCCATGCACTACGGCTAAAGATAATCATGTTTTCATCAACGGTCCTGATCATACCATAAAACAATTCATCTCTGAACTACGGCCAAAGCGAATCCATAGCCATAATCATACCAAAAACTGTCCATCAATGCACTACGGGCCAATGAGGACTTTTTCCACATCATTTGTAACATTACGGTTATGATTATACCGAATAATCCCTAGTCATAATCATACCAAGTCAATCTATGCACTACAGGCCACAAATGACTTTCAACAAAATATAAACACGAGGATGATGACAATGATATAAGAATTCAACAAAATAAGTTCAAGAATTAATTTATCCAGGAACCAATAACGTCCAAACTGTTAACATGATACTGCTTTGTAGAGTAAAATTCAAGAATGCTCAGAAGAATATTTCCATGAAAAGATACTGGATGAAGCGCAAATATCAAGGATATTCCACTAATTTCATGGAGTATAGAAGTCAAAGTTTTAACCAACTGAGTATAATAAAGAATGAAATAACAAAAGAAATCACCATGCATGCGATAGATCGCGACATGGTGCAAAAGTTATTCCAACAGAATAATAAATAACGGAACCAGTCCGGCGTAAAATACACGCATGTGATATTCCAATGAATAATAAAGAATGGAACTGTGTCCGGCCGTAAAAACGACGAGCGAGGATATTCCAATGTAATAATAAAGATCGGAACCAGTCCGTCAGTAAAATGCATGCATGTGATATTCCAATGTAATAATAAAGACTGGAATAATGTAAGAATTTCACCAAGTATAGGTAGCTCACAGATACTGAGTTATTCCAACAGAATAATAAATAATGGAATAATGAAGTTCTCTTCATGAATACAATAGAAATAACACCCTTACATTAGTAGGAGATTGAATATCGCAGTAGTGTAAGTAATGTAATACTCTTCTTTTCTCTCTTATTCTCTCTATACTTTCTCTCTCTATAGCTTGAATGAATTCGTGAAAAAATGAAGAACTAGGTCTCTATTTATAGAAGATTTCTAGCTTAGCACTTGCAATGTGAAAAGGCAAGCGGTTTGACGACTGGTGATGTGAAAAGAAAAGTGGTTTGACGCCTGTAATGTGAAACACCAAGTGGTTTGACGCCAGTAATGTGAAACACCAAGTGGCTTGACGCCTGTAATGTGAAACGACAATTGGTTCGATGCCTGTAATGTGAAACGATATTTGGTTCAACGCCTGTAATGTGCAACGACAATTGGTTTGACGCCTGTAATATGAAATGACAAGTGGTTTGACATCTGGTAAAGGTAATTACTATTGGCGAAAGAGACTCTTAGATGATGACATGTGGGCCCCCATAGAATAACCAATTTTACCACAAACGTCTCATAATAGACTCTTTATATACATCGAGGATTGAATAAATATTACCACAAATCATTTTATTTTTAATCAACACATATTTAATCTTTCAACAATTATTAATCCTTAATATTATAACTTGTCGTCTCAATTATTGATTTAATAATATAACATATTATACAGATGATACTGTGACAATAATTGAATCAATAATATAAGAGATATGATTCAACAATTACTGTAGCAATAATTGAATATAACTGAGTGACTTCTCACGTAAGCATCAATAATCAATACCGTGTGCTACTATGCAACCACGCGTATTATTGTACTTTTACTACCGGGTAGTTCAACAGTTTTAACGGTAACACCTCCGCCATTATTTTTATAAAAATATTTTTGTCGTTTTCTCAATCCGATAATAATTCCGTTGTGGGGTCCACCAGTGATTGTACTGTCGTACGGATATTCCCCGACCAATCGAATATTATACAACAACTTGCATACTTTGCAAAATTTATAAATATTACCCACAACTATAACATTATATCAAATCCACACCATAATATTTAAAAAATATTTGGAGAAATTTAAATCTTTATTCATAAAATTTGGGGTATCACAATCTCCCCTCCTTATGAAATTTCGCCCTCGAAATTTTTTACGTACGTACCTGGTATGCCGAACAAGTGAGGATACCTTAACTTCACTTCAAATTCTAACTCTTGAGGTATAACCTTTGAGCGTCGAATATGATTCTTCTTATCCAAGATGTTAACACGTATCTCCTCATACGTTAAATCTTCTGCTATCTCATCCGGTTCTAAATTAATAGTGTGGTTCGGGTCATCCACATATTTACGTAACATCGATACGAAAAAAAAAACGTTCTGAACACGCAACACACTTGGCGGTAAAACGAGTCTATAGGCCACAGTTCCTACTTTATCGAGAATTTCAAATGGGCCAATTAAATCGAGGGTTGGGATTTCTCCTCTTCGTCGATTCTTGCTTTTAGAATAACGCTCTCTTTAACCTTCTTCTTCACATTCATCAGCTCTGAGTATGTATCTTGAGCGGCTTAAACTTTATCGATTAAAGTCGATTCTAATCGTATATTCGCACTTGTAACCGCATACGATCTTTTACTCAACACGTCAGCTACCACGTTCGCACTTTCACGATGATATTGCATGGTACGATCGTAATCTTCAACAGCTCGAGCCAACGTCTTTGGCGCATGTTACGTTCGTTTTAAGTAAAGAAATATTTGAGGGTTTTAGAAATGGGTTTTGTACTGGGGTCAATACAAAATTCGATTTCAAGCTCTAGGGTAGGGTAAGAAGTCTTTAAGAATACATCAGGAAATTTATTAAAAATAGAAATATCATTCAAAACTGTGACTCTCATCCCAGACTTGGATAGTACGTCACATTGATACCTATTAACTTGTCACCGTTATTCACAACGTCCCCTACGGAAAGTTCGGCTTCGGTGCATTCCACACAAGAAAGTCAACAACGAAAGGATCGGGGCTCTTTATTTATGGCTTGATATGACAAGGATTGACTTTAGTGGTTTGGTTACTTTGAATTCGCATAACAGGTTGGTTAGAAGTATGAAAGCTAACAACCTTACGAAAAGCATGATGAGTAGTTAACCAATCGATTCCTAAAATCGCATCAAAGGCAAGTATTTTCAAAGATACAAGATCGACACGTAACATGAAAGTGTTGATTTAAACAAGATTTATAAATAGTGGAGGTAACGAAGGTTTCTCCCAACTGAGTTTAAACAGATATATCAAAGTCTAACTTCTCCGGAGTTAACTTCAGACATTGAACACAACTAGGTGAAATAAAAGAGTAATTAGAACCGGTATCTAACACGGTATAGACTTCACAAGAGTTTATGACTAACATACCCGTGATAATTTTATTCAGGTTCTTTGTCACAAAAAAAACGCTCTCTCTTAAACTACCGGCTTTGACTTTTCTGGGACGGCCTTTGGTGCCTCCATCCTAGCTAAACTTGTCTTCGGTGAACGATAAAATCGGGCTAAGTGACCTTTTCTTCCACAATTATAACATGCTTTGGACGGCATCTCGCAGCTTGGACTGATGTGTCCCTCTCCTCCGCATTTGAAGCATATGATAGGTGGTCGTTCTCCTTCTTTAACAACGGGTGCTGGTGCTGACGTCTTTCCATCATTGTTGAATCTCCTCTTCTTGAAATGTCCATTCTTATTATTTTGACCATGATTACCACCGAAGTGGTTACCATTTCTGGCATGTTGATTCCCTCTATGCTTATTGTCACCGCTTTGATGATCAAGTATCACCCCAGTATTATCATTTTTGCTTACCGCTTTCTGCTTTTGGTTGCGTTGACTCGTTATCGCGCTCCACTAATCGAGCTCTATTTACAACATCCGAATACAAACACGGTTTATGAGAAATAAGATATTGGACGTATCTCCGCTTCAAACCTCTTAAAACATCCGCGTCATTCTCTCTTCATTATCAACCAAGTGGGGACGCAAATCGGGACAACTCGCAAACTTGGCTTCGTCTTTGCGACACTGGCCATGTTGTTTTGCTCCAACTTGATAAATTCCACCTCCTTCATGTGACGAATGCTTTCGGGAAAGTACTTGTCATTGAACAGCTCTTGGAACTTCTCCCAAGACATCTTGAGTGCATCAGGCTGGGTACGTTTTACAGATTCCCACCAGTGATCTGCCTCTTCACGCAACATAAAGGTGGAAAAAGGGAACCTTTTGCTCCTCGGAGCATCCCAAGACATCAAATATCTTGGTGATCTGCTTTAACCACGTCTCCGCCTTAAGTGGTTCTGGCTTTCCCAAAAACTCCGGTGGTCCCAGCTCCTTGAATTGCTTAGCGGTGACCAACCGTGGGTTGCCATTGTTTCCTCCTGCATTATGAACAGGAGCCGCCTTTGCCTGATGTTGCATGAATTCTAAAAAGCTCCTAAACATACCGTTGTTCGTCAATTGATCAGTGTTGTTGTTTACAGGAGGATTATCGCCATCCTGTTGCACATTGTCCTGATTATTGATCTGTGGAGAATCAATGGTCTCCTGTGCTCCATTGCTATTCTCAACATTCTCGGATGTCATTTTCAGATACTGCCACAAAACAAAGGTTAATTGACATTTAACATATTATCCCTATATTCTGACCGACCAATTAAATACTAAATAAACTTAGGTATGTCATACTAGCGAAGGAATTCCTCATCTCTCCCCTCCTAGTTCTATTCTCACATCCTAGCTAGGGATCATATCCCTAAGCTTTGATACCAACTGTGACGCCCCCAAAATCGGGTATACATCACCTATCTTGAGTCGCCAGATACATGGTACAGAATTCAAATACAACTTAATAATACAATTGTCGTGTACAATACGACAAAACATAAACTGTGAGTTTGAATACAAATATTGTCTACTAGAGAGTATACAAACTCAAAAGGAGTCCTCATTATAATTATTATCACACTATATCACAGAATAGTGAGGACTAGTAATTCACCATCTAGGACCATCACTCCGTTCCCCGACTCGTCCCATCTATATTCTCATTTCCTGAAGAGAACAGTGAAAGAAAGGGTGAGCTCAACTAGCCCAGTAAGAAATATTATGACTAAGATAATGCGTAATAAATTATCATTAGCCTTAAACAAAGTGTTAAACCGATACAATATAACAAACATCAAGTTTAAGCTTGCAATGAACAAGCAATCCATTAAAAGAGTCAAGTAGAGAATAAAATCTACTATCTTTTATGATTTAAAAAGTTTTTCATCACTTTTATCATTGGGACTCAAATTTTAATAAATAATCCACATCATCGAATCACCCATGCACTACGGCCAAGGATATTCTTTAGTATCACGACCATGAATCCATGCACTACTGGCTAAAGATAATCATGTTTTCATCAACCATCCCGATCATGCCATTAAATAATTCATCTCAAGACTACTGACCAAAGAGAATCCATAGCCATAATCATACCAAAAGCGCCCATCAATGCACTACGGGCCAATGAGGACTTTTTTCCACATCATTTATAACATTACGGTTATGATTATACCGAATAATCCTCGGTCATAATCATACCAAGTCCATCTATGCACCACAAAGCCATGATGACTTTCAACAAAATATAAACATGAGGATGATGACAATGATATAAGAATTCAATAAAAACAAGTTCAAGAATTAATTTATCCAGAACCAATAACGCCCAAACCATTAACATGATACTGCTTTGTAGAGTAAAATTCAAGAATGCTCGAGAAGAATATTTCCATGAAAAGATACTGGATGAAACGCAAATATCAAGGATATTCCACTAATTTCATGGAGTATAGAAGTCAAAGTTTTAACCAACCGAGTATAATAAAGAATGGAATAACAAAAGAAATCACCATGCATGCGATAGATTCGCACAAACAAAGTTATTCAACAGAATAATAAATAACGGAATCAAAGTCCGGCGTAGAAATGCCTGACGAGGATATTCCAAAATGTAATAATAAAGAATGGAACTGGTCCCACAGAAAAAACGCACAAACAGGATATTCAACAGAATAATAAAAAGATCGGAACCAGTCCGGTAGTAAAATGCATGACACGTGATATTCCAAATGAGAATAATAAAGACTGGAATAACAGAAGAATTTCACCAAGTATAGGGTAGCCCGCATATACAGGTTATTCCAACAGAATAATAAATAATGGAATAACAGAAGTTCTCTTCATGAATACAAAAGAAATAACACCCCTTACATTAGTAGGAGATTGAATCTGCAAAGAGTGTAGTGTAATGTGAGAATACTCTTCTTCTTTCTCTCTTATTCTCTCTATACTTTCTCTCTCTATAGCTTGAATGAATTCGTAAAAAATAATGAAGAACTAGGTCTCTAGTTATAGAAGATTTCTAGCTTAACACTTGCAATGTGAAAAGGCAAGCGGCTTGACGACTGGTGATGTGAAAAGAAAAGTGGTTTGACGCCTGTAATGTGAAACACCAAGTGGTTTGACGCCTGTAATGTGAAACACCAAGTGGCTTGTCTCTTGTAATGTGAAACGACAATTGGTTCGACGCCTGTAATGTGAAACGACAATTGGTTCGACGCTTGTAATGTGAAATGACAATTGGTTCGACGCCTGTAATATGAAACAGCAAGTGGTTTGACGTCTGGTAAAGGTAATTACTATTGGTGAAAGAGACTCTTAGATGATGACATGTGGGCCCCCATAGAATAACCAAATTTATCACAAACGTCTCATAATAGACTCTTTATATACATCAAGGATTGAATTAATATTACCACAAATCATTTTATTTTTAATCAATACACATTTAATCTTTCAACAATTATTAATCCTTAATATTATAACTTGTCGTCTCAATTATTGATTTAATAATATAACATATTATACAGATGATACTGTGACAATAATTGAATCAATAATATAAGAGATATGATGCATCAATTCATTGTAGCAATAATTGAGTATAAGCGAGTGACTTCTCACGTAAGCATCAATAATCAATACCGTGTGCTACTATGCAACCACGCCGTATTCTTTGTACTTTTTACTAGGGTAGTTCAACAGCTTTTAACGGTAACACCTCCGCCATTATTTGTATAAAAATATTTTTGTCGTTTTCTCAATCCGACAATAATTCCGTTGTGGGGTCCACCAATTGTAACATTCCAGAATTTTAAAGTGTAATATTAAATATTTATTGATTTATATAAGTATTTAATGGATTATGTTTATTGTTGAATAAATAATTGTTCAATTTGAGTTGAGGTGATTTAGTTAATTTATTGTTGAATAAATAATTAAATATTAAATATTTATTTGCAATATTAAATATTTATTGAATTATATGGCAATTTGAGTTGATGTGGTTTAGTTAATTATTTGTTGAATAAATAATTAAGGAGCTAAGAAAATTAATTGTTATGAGATTATATACCAATTTAATTTAATAAGTAAGCTAGAGAGCTTATAGTGATTTAAATAAATTATAATATTTTAAATGGGAAATTGTAATTTATAATATTAGTTGGTTAAATAAAATTATAATTATAAAAGAAATTATAGTTATGTGATATTAAATTATGTGCTAAAGTAATTTAATAGATTAATGTTTTAATTGATTTATTAATTAAATAAAAATGTGACTAATAATCTTGCTATAAATGAGTTATTAAAATAAATTAAGGGAGTTTAATTCAGTTTTGTCAAACAAGGCCTAATGCCTATTAAGTCTTTTATCTAATTGTGTTTTACCAAACAAAGCATAAGAGGTTAATTGATTATATTTTTAGTGGTTAGCCAAACAAGCCTTATGGCTTTTGATTTTTAAAATAAAAGTAACTGATGTCAGTTAAGTTAGAGTTATACTATATATTTAATATATACATTATATCCATATACGTTATATTTTATTACGTAAACTAGAGTTGGGAGAAGAGAGAAGAAGAAGAAGAACACAGAGAAAAGAAAACTATAGAGAGAAAAAAGTGAGTGATTCTAACAGGTTTTTGAGAAAGAAATTGGAGAAAAGAATAGCCATCATCTTCCTAATCAAAGGTAGGAGCTTAATCTCTTCTTTAAAAGTTTAGACTTCTTCTTCCAAAAAGTTCTCTGTGAAAATTTTTATAATGGATAAATTGTTGTTATATATATAGTTTTGTATGATTATTGATTATAAGGATATTCCATGAGTTTATATATGATTATAGATAAAGTAATTCATGTATGTATGTGTTTTGTGGAAGAAAGTATATTACAGTGTTTACATGAAAATATATATATATGAACATGGCTTAGTTTAAAATAGAAATTAAGGTTTAATTAGTTGTTAAATTGATAAGTTGATTATTGAATTTGATAGAGTATGTATAATCACAACCATGGTAATTTGAATTAATTGTTTTGGTTAAAAAACAAAATCACAGTGTTGATTTTCATTGAAAACATCAAAAATGGAGTTTTTACCAAAAACATTGAAATTGGGGGTTGTAACTTTGATGTTTGTGTTATTTTATGAGTAGAACCATGTTAGAAGTCTTCACAATATGTTTATATGAAGTTTATATGTGTATTACATGTTAATCGATCTATTAGATTCGAGCTTTTAGGCCAATTTGGCTTTTTGTTCAAATCTTTATTCTGAGAGCTTGGTTGCCAGATTCAGAGTCCTGGTGCTGCAGCATGCTTATTCAAAGAAAGACAAATCTCGTCAGAAGCTTATTCGGCGCCATGTCTGCAGAACACCAACCAATGGCTGTGACGTATAACGCTTAACTTCAGTATGCAATGAATGATGTACATAAATGTAAAGCGTAGCAGCAGCTGATGAAAGTTAGCGAGAGGTTCGGCGATTTTGATTAAGTATACAAATTTTGAAAATAAATGTTGTGTTAATAACATGAATGTTAAATGATAATTTCAGTAGTATTAAACTATGAATGAGCATGTTATCAAGAGTTAATTAGTATTAACGTAGTTTGATTATGTGAATTGGTAATTTAACCTACATGATGTATACATTTTGTTTATATAGATATAAAATGTTGGTAATGACTAATTATGTCATGATAACATATGTATAAGGTATTGATTCAAGTTGTAAGGTTTAGCTTATGCTAAAGGCAAGTTTTCTAACTCTAATTTTATAATTGAGCAAGTTCTTTAACTCAAAACTTCATTGTGCGAGTTTAATTTCATTTGGTACATTATTGTTTTCAAATTCAATTACAATTATTGTAAGTTGCTACTTCTACACTTTCGTAGAGCTAGATTACCTATTATTGAGTAAGTCATTGTATCTAATTACTCATGACGATACAAGTTCTCTAATCTATTATCTTGTTAATTCAATTACTGTTTTCAATTCGATTACAATATAATGATGTAAGTTATTTGGAACAAGTTATTCTTGTATGTAACTTGTGGTTTAGCATGCACAACTATTAATGCTATGCATGATTATTATTCAATTCTAATTAACCTTGACTTAGTGTTGTTCAAGCAAGGTATGTTATAGTTATTCAAATTGTATGCTATTAAATTATTCCTATTGCATGACTTTAGTTACTATACTTGATTCAATCACGATTATTCTATAGTATAGTGTTATTGGTCTTATTCAACTACTCCTTAGTTGATGTTCGTTGAATTCCAAATTATCTTGAAAGCTTATCCAAACCAAACTTCCTTTGGTGCGGACTTGTACTCTAAATACTGAGATGAACAACTCTTTTAATAGAGGTTTACGCTTAGCGTTGAAATGGTTGTGCACAATACATTGTACGAAGGGTTGATCCCCATAAGTATGTGGAGTCCTTATAGTCTTATGACTGTTAAAGTTAAAGTTGAAAGATTACTTATAACTGTGGACATGATTCGTGGTCATTAGACCCTCAGTGAATGTTATAATTTTCATAAAGTTAATAGAATATATTGTTCAGTTCTATTGAGCCTGATATTGGTAATTGATGTAAAAGTTTAAAGATTTATTTATTGTTATTTCAAGTGGGCCTTGTTTGCTCACTCTTGCCTGTAAAATTTCTTACAGCTAAAGTTGAAATTGGTGACGTACCTAGCACCAGTAAGGGAAAAGGAAAGATGAACAAGTACTGAAGACTTGTAATAGATTTGATAGGTTTATTATCAGACTTTGGTTTAAATATTGTAATGAGGTTTATTTAATTTTCTGCATTTGAATGTTTGTAATTAAAGGTTAGATAACCTGGGAGATTTTTATTTAATTTTAATCTTGTATGGGCAGGTTTTGATTATTCAATTTTATTATAATTGGGTAGTTAGAAATGAATATTTTGATTAAGTGAACACCGAATCCTGTGGAAATGAAGTACCAGGATTTGGGGGTGTCACAGGTTGGTATCAAAGCCTTAGGTTATGAACCTTAGGTGGGGGGGACAAGCCTTAGGGAGTAACCTTTGAAAAGATAGTGGAGATAACTCTTATCGAGTTTTAAGAAAGAAGTAATAAAACACTTATGTGCTTATGTGTTTATAGTTTATGTACTCGTGGGTGTCGAGTAGTAATGATTAATAATTAAAACTTTAAAACTTTGTTGTCAGGATGACTAATGTCGGAGAATCCAGTCAGGCTAGGGAGGAGGGACCTCAAATGCCTATTGAGGAGGAGCCTCGCGACATTCAGGAGTTTGGGAGCAACTACTGCCACGGGAGTCAGCCCCGTTGGTCACAGTAGTTGAAGATGAGGATGATGATTTGGAGACAGACGAGGAGGATCCCGTTGAGTTACCACAGGAGGATGAGGATGATGAGGATGAGGAGGAAAGGATTCCACTTAACTCGATAGCAGGCCGTATATACGATGAGGTGCATGACCGTAACGTGGAACTTTATGATACAGTGGAGGAGTTGCGGGAGATAGTAGCTGAACAACAAACTGCGATGACACAAAAAGATGGTGCGATCCAGGATCGTGAGGAACGACTGACAAATGCCGAGGAGAAACTAATACAGACTGAAGGAGAGAAAGAACAATTGATCGAGATGGTTCTTGAATGAAGAACAAAATTGAGAGAAGAAGGCGCTAAGAGGGCAAGAGTGAAGATGCATACGAGGAAGCTTATCAACGAAGCTGGAAGAAGCGATAGAAGGAACTCACAGGCGAAAAGGATGAAGATGGAAGAGATGGATAAAGTATTTGACACCACAATTAATCGAGCTCAAGATCGGGTCATGGGATATCCGATTCAGTTCGAGACGCTGCCATCATATGTATTAGATCGCAGGACAATGTTTTGAGTCATGGAGGAAGAACGTGATAGGGCTAAGAAGTATCTTAATAGAACATCGTAGTTGTTGTACGATGAGTGAAAGGTTAAATAATGTGTAAATCCCTAGTGTTAAGTAACCATGGGATAGGAGAATGATGATGATGTCCTGAAACTTTTGTAGTTCAGGAAAGTAATGTAGATAGCAGTGATGCTATTGTTTTATGTTTTCCAAAAAGGTTTTGAATAAATAAAAGTTGTTATTTTATTCAAAGTGTTATGTGTTATGTGGTTATTTCTTTTATGGAGGCAAGTTAATTAGAAAATACTTAAAGAAACTGAGTTAGTCTAATAGATGTTTTGTTTTAACAGAAAATGCCTCCCAGGACGTGAACCACCCTGACAAAGAGAGAAACAATGAGAGAACTACTAATAACGACAATGTTGGCAGTAACCCGTTCAACAACTAGTGACACCATCTTGATGGGGCGTTAGAATCAACCACAAAACCATGGTACAACGTTTAAGGATTTCAAGGCGGTTGGACCACCTGAATTCCGTGGGTCTATGAATCTAGTCGAAGCACAGACCGGGATTATGGAGATAGAAAAAGTATTCGATGTCGCTAGGGTAGGGGATGATCAGAAGACTGCTTTTGCAACGTTCATGTTGAAAGCGAAGCTAGTTATTGGTGGCGGTAGGGAAGGGCGGGGAGTGATGACACAGGATAGGTTCAAGGAGTTTTTCTTGAGACCTATTTTTGGAGAGTTGAAGAGTCACTAGAAGTGCGGTTTCGGAACTAAAATAAGGGACGATGACGGTATCCAAAGTATGCCATAAAATTCAATGAATTGGCGAGGTTTGCGCCATATCAAGTCAAGACTGATGAGATGGCGTAAGCGAAGAGATTTGAACAGGACCTGAAGCCACAGGTACGTCTAATAGGTATCCCTGTTCGATTGAAGACATTTGCTTGATGATGATAGAAAGCGTTACTATTTGAAGGTGGAGGCGAGGCAGTGATAAAGTTCAATCAGGAACAAATGAAGAAGAAGAATGAGAATGAGATTAAGAATGGAGGTGGTAGCGGTGGAAACAACAACAACAACAACAACAACAACAACTTGAAGAGGAAGTGGAATGGGAACATGGGTGCTGAAAACCATCAGGGTAACCAGCAAAACAAAAAGTTTGAAGCATGTGCGACATGTGGGAAATTTCACAAGGGTGCGTGCTTAATGGGGAAGCGAGTATACTTCAATTGTGTCCAAGAGGGTCACATCGCCCCAAGTTGCACTCAACCAAAGAAGAATGTATGCTTCACGTGCGGATCCAAGGATCACTTTGCTCGTGAATGCCCTAAGAAGAGGGAAGGAGTGACAACTAGGAGCAATGGAGGTAATAATGGAAGTAGATGGGCCATTCCAGGACCTGCAACATCAAACAAACCCACAGCTAGAACCTTCAACATGACTGTGCAAGAAGCTGTGCAATCAAAAGATGTAGTGTCAGGTATTATCCCAATCAATGATATAAATGCTTATGTATTATTCGATTCGGGTGCTACTTGTTCGTTTATATCTGATGAATTTGCTAAGAGGTTAGAATTTCCTAAAGAAGAACTGAATTTTCCTTTGATCATAGAAATTGCGAATAAGGAAGTAATCCTGTTAGATTCAGTATACAAGAAGCGTAGGGTGAACATTAAGGAAAATATCTTGTTGGTAGATTTGATTAGATTAGACTCGGGGAATTTGATGTAATTTTGGGGATGGATTGGTTGTTCAAATATGGAGCGATGAATCGATTGTCACAAGAAGTGTGTAAACCTTATGACTCAAAATCAAAGGTAGTATTTTATGGTAGCAAGTCGCCTAGACAAATGAAATGTCAGCGACTATGCGAGCCAAGAAATTGTTGAGTCAAGGTTGTGTGGGCTATTTAGCTTACATAGTCAATACTCGGAAGAAGGGTGTAAAACTAGAAAATCTAGGTAATGAGAGAATTTAAAAAGGCGTGTTTCAAGAAGATTTGCGGGACTTCACTTTGATGAGAGAAATTGAGTTCGTGATCGACTTGCTTGCAGGAGCAAAGACCAAATATCGAAGGCCCGTCATGAAGAATGGCTCTAGAGAAATGAAGGAACCGATGGTACGATTTGCAAGAGTTCTTTGGACAAGAAATATATTCAACCAAGCGTATCGCCATGAGGGAGTGCCGATTTTATTCGTTAAGAAGAAGGATGGATCAATCGTCTTTGCATTGATTATAGAGAGTTAAACAAAGTCACTATTAAGAATAGGTATCCGTTGCCTAGAATAGATGACTTGTTTGATCAGATGAAGGGTGCTAAATATTTCTCGAAAATAGATTTGAGAAGTGGGTATCACCAATTGAAGGTAAGAAAGGAGGATATACCTAGAACGACATTCAGAACTTGGTACGGACATTACGAGTTTCTGATGATGTCTTTTGGTTTAACAAATGCCCTTGCTGTGTTCATGGATTTGATGAACAAGGTTTTTAAACCATTCTTAGACAAGTTTGTAGTGGTATTTATTAACGACATTCTAGTGTATTCCAAGACTCAAGAAGAACACGTGGAACATTTACGTTTAACATTGGAAATACTAAGGAAGGAAAAGTTGTACGCAAAATTCTCTAAATGCGAATTTTGGCTCGATCGTGTACAATTTTTGGGTCATGTGATTGACAAAGATGGGATTTTAGTGGATCCATCAAAAATGGAAGCTGTAATCAATTGGGAACAACCAAGGACACCTTCAGAGGTGAGGAGTTTCTTGGGATTGGCCGGTTACTATAGAAGATTCATCCAGGATTTTTCTAAGATAACCACTCGCTAACAAATTTGACAAGGAAAGTTGTAAAATTCGTTTGGACTTGAGAAGTGTGAAGAGAGTTTCAAGATTTGAAGAAAAAGTTAAGTGTGGCTTTGTGTTGATGTTACCAGATAATACAGAAATTTTGTGGTGTATAGTTATGCCTCACACAAAGGGTTGGGTTGTGTTCTTATGCGTGAGCGACAAAGTTATTGCCTATGCATCAAGACAATGAAGGATTATGAGAAAGGGTATCCGACTCATGATTTGGAATTAGGCTGCAGATTGTATTTGCTCACGAAGATATGGAGACACTATCTTTATGGAGAGAAATGTGAGATCTACACAGACCACAAAAGTCTGAAGTATATTTTCACTCAGAAGGATTTGAACATGCGTCAAAGAAGGTGGATGGAATTAATAAAAGATTATGATTGTGAAATCTTTTATCATCCGGGCAAAGAGAATGTGGTGGCAGATGCTTTAAGCGAGGAAAGGTCGAGAAAAGTTGATCACGATAACAACTCGGGAGGAGCTCATTTCAATGAATGACAAAACTGGAGTTAGAAATCAAATTTTCAAAAGAATCTGACGAACAACTATTCAGATAGAAGCGGGTCCAACTTTAGTGGACAAAGTGAAGAATGCTCAACTACAAGATGAAGAGTGTGGGAAAATCAAAGAGAATTTGGTTGAAGGCGGTGATGTAAAATACAAGGTCGATCTGAGAAGGATTACTACGGTTCGAGGGAAGAATTTGGGTTCGGCGGTGTTAGAATTGAAAGAAGAAATTTTGGCCGAAGCTCATAGCTCAAAATATTCAATTCATCCAGAAAACGAAAATGTATCAAGATTTCTTACCGATATTTTTGGTATTTGAATATGAAAAAAGGACGTTTGAGAATCGTGGCGAAATGCTTGACATGTCAAAGAGTAAAAGCCGAACATCAAAGACCCAAATGGATTACTCCAACCGTTGGAAATACCGGAATGGAAATGGGAACACATCACGATGGATTTTGTGGTGGGTCTTCCAACTACTCGAGAGAGGATGCGATGCCATTTGGGTGATAGTGATGAGGCGATGATGAAATCAAACACACTTTCTACCAATAAAGATTAGATTCAATCTTGATCGGTTGGCAAGATTGTACATTAAAAGATCGTTTGAGGCATGGAGTGCGGTATCAATTGTGTCCGATAGAGATCCGCGATTCACGTCAAATTTCTGGAAGAGACTACAAGAATGCATGGGGACACAGTTGCGAATGAGTACGGCTTATCATCCACAAACAGATGGCCAAAGCGAACGAATAATTTAGACATTGGAGGATATGTTGAGAGCATGTGTCAAAGACTTTAAAGGAAGCTAGGAAGAACAATTACCGTTGGTGGAATTTGCTTACAACAACATTATCATGCGAGCATCGGCATGCCACCTTACTAGGCATTGTATGGCAAAAAGTGCAGAACTCCACTATGCTGGGATGAGGTCGGTGAACGCCAAATTATTAGGGACGTAATCGGTACAACAAGCTGGCGGCGTTGGTAAACTCATCGAGAACAAGATTAAGTAGCGACCCAAGAGGCATGAGAGAAAAAGTATCTTTGATCAACACACGAGATAAGATCGTGCATTCGACGTAGGAACTTTTGTATTCCTAAAAGTTTCTCCTTGGAAGGGAAAAATTCGTTTCGGTAAAAAGGGAAAGCTAAGCCCGAGGTTTATTGGACCCTTTGAAGTGCTGCGAAGAGTGGGAGAAGTGGCTTACGAGGTAGCTCTACCTCCAGAGTTGGAAAACATTCATAATGTTTTCATATTTGATATTTACGACCATATAAACCCAACTACAAACATGTGATCGAGTACGAATATTGCGAGTTCGAGAAAGATTTGTCTTATGAAGAGGTTCTATCCGGATAGTCGATAGGAAAGAATAAGTGCTTTCGAGAATAAAGTGATACCTTACATGAAGGTGATATGGGAGGAACAATATTTGAAAAAGCTACGTGGGAACTCGAGAGAAAATGTTGAAAGAGTACCACGAGTTATTTGTTTAATCTGTGTCTTCGATTACGGGGATGAGAATCTTTGTATGTAAGGGAAGAATGTAACGAATGATTTGTTTGAGTTGTGATTACGAGGACGAATCCTTATGCGGAGGGAATGATGTAACATTCGAGAATTTTAAAGTGTAATATTAAATATTTATTGATTTATATAAGTATTTAATGGATTATGTTTATTGTTGAATAAATAATTGTTCAATTTGAGTTGAGGTGATTTAGTTAATTTATTGTTGAATAAATAATTAAATATTAAATATTAAATATTTATTTGCAATATTAAATATTTATTGAATTATATGGCAATTTGAGTTGATGTGGTTTAGTTAATTATTTGTTGAATAAATAATTAAGGAGCTAAGAAAATTAATTGTTATGAGATTATATACCAATTTAATTTAATAAGTAAGCTAGAGAGCTTATAGTGACTTAAATAAATTATAATATTTTAAATGGGAAATTGTAATTTATAATATTAGTTGGTTAAATAAAATTATAATTATAAAAGAAATTATAGTTATGTGATATTAAATTATGTGCTAAAGTAATTTAATAGATTAATGTTTTAATTGATTTATTAATTAAATAAAAGTGTGACTAATAATCTTGCTATAAATGAGTTATTAAAATAAATTAAGGGAGTTTAATTCAGTTTTGTCAAACAAGGCCTAATGCCTATTAAGTCTTTTATCTAATTGTGTTTTTACCAAACAAAGCATAAGGGTTAATTGATTATATTTTTAGTGGTTAGCCAAACAAGCCTTATGGCTTTTGATTTTTAAAATAAAAGTAACTAATGTCAGTTAAGTTAGAGTTATATTATATATTTAATATATACATTATATCCATATACGTTATATTTTATTACGTAAACTAGAGTTGGGAGAAGAGAGAAGAAGAAGAACACAGAGAAAAGAAAACTATAGAGAGAAAAAAGTGAGTGATTCTAACAGGTTTTTGAGAAAGGAATTGGAGAAAAGAATAGCCATCATCTTCCTAATCAAAGGTAGGAGCTTAATCTCTTCTTTAAAAGTTTAGACTTCTTCTTCCAAAAAGTTCTCTGTGAAAATTTTTATAAAGGATAAATTGTTGTTATATATATAGTTTTGTATGATTATTGATTATAAGGATATTTCATGAGTTTATATATGATTATAGATAAAGTAATTCATGTATGTATGTTTTTTGTGGAAGAAAGAATATTACAGTGTTTACATGAAAATATATATATGAACATGGCTTAGTTTAAAATAGAAATTAAGGTTTAATTAGTTGTTAAATTGATAAATTGATTATTGAATTTGATAGAGTATGTATAATCACAACCATGGTAATTTGAATTAACTGTTTTGGTTGAAAAACAAAATCAGAGTGTTGATTTTCATTAAAAACATCAAAATTAGAGTTTTTGCCAAAAACATTGAAATTGGGGGTTGTAACTTTGATGTTTGTGTTATTTTATGAGTAGAAACATGTTAGAAGTCTTCACAATATGTTTATATGAAGTCTATATGTGTATTACATGTTAATCAGTCTATTAGATTCGAGCTTTTAGGCCAATTTGGTTTTTGTTCATATTGTTGCCGAGCTTGGTCGCCAGATTCAGTAATCATATGCATGACTTGAGAGTACAAATCTCATGACAGCAAATGCCGGCTACTATGCTCATTGGCCGCCAACCAATGGCTGTGACCCAACCCATGGCATTAACCCAGTGTGCAACGCCAACCACAATGTAAATCGTGGGCGTAGCAGTCATGAAAGTTAGCGATGAGGTTCGGCAGATTTTTGTAATGACCCCAAAATAGGTCCATTCCATCCGACCCATTCTGAGTCGCCAAATACATGGTACAGAAAACAACTACAACTTTATTACAACAATTGTCGTGTAAAATACAACAACACATATCTTGTGAGTTTGGATACAAATATATACCAAATGTGACACATGTCCCAATAGTGGACAACACCTCATGATGACACCTTACATAAAGGTATAGTCAAAAGCTGTTTTAGAAATTAGAATCTTTGGGAAGTGCTCGAGAAACCTTCGTACATGGGAGGCCATGCGTATAGGTTATGATAGATATCATATGGCCACAGAATTATCCTTGGTTGACCCAATAGACCCCAAAGAAAAACGAGAAGATTACTATCATATTCTTCCCAATGGTGAGTCTTCTCTTGACATATCATTATCACCACTGTCTCTAATTGAGGGTTATATTTCAAATTGACTCCAAGATCATATAGATAGTGCTGGTAGATATACTCAGCAAGTGGATGAGCACAATCTGTCTTATGATGACACGAGGTTGTATGTCATTAGACATCTTGTATGATAGTGGCAAAACACCCTTCCAAGTTAAATTCACCTCACCCTCAACATCTATAGACCACCATTCTATTCCCTTGTTATTCCCCCGCTCGACCCAGCTACACTTTTATTACCTGAAAGGAATTGTGAAGCAAAAGGGTGAGCACAACTAGCTCAGTAAAAATATCATGACTAAAGATAATTAAATTATCAATAGCCTTCATCAATAATAAATCAGAGATTTAGAACATATGGTAGATGATAAAAAAAAATTCAACCATAGTTGCAGCGGAACGAGCAATCCATTAGAAGAGTCAAATAGACCATAAAGTCCTTTTTCATGTTAAAAGTCCATCAACAATATTTTATCCATGTAACATCAATCAACAATTCCTTTCCACAATCATATGAATAACTCATAATCATAATTGTGATTCTAAATTTCTCTTCTCATCCAAGACGAAGATAATTTTCATCACCTGAAACATCAAAGATCATGGTTATACCAAATCACAGTTCCTGTTCATAATCATACTAATAAATTCATCTTTCGACCACGGGCTAAAGATATTCATCAACAGTTCATCTTTGCACTACATGCCAAAGATATTTAACAACAAGTCATCTTTGCACTACAGGCCAAAGATATTCATATCTCAAAGAAATACATAATCATTTCATCCTTGCACTACATGCCAAAGATATTCAACAACAGGTCATCTTTGTACTACGGGCCAAAGCTATTCAACAATAATTGATCTTTGCACTACAGGCCAAAGATATTCATATCTCAAAGAAATCCATAATCATTTAAGAATTTATATAAACCATAATTATAACCATATATGTTGATCAATTCACCTTTGCACTTAAGCTAAAGATATTCAATTATAAATTCAATGGTCATGATCATACAAATTCAACAATTCAACTTTGCACTCTTCAAGCAAAGAGAACCTATAGTCATGATCATACCAACAATCTACCCATCTTTACACTCAAGTCAAAGAGAAATATCATCATTAGGGTTATAAGAATGTTATATAAAAATAATATAATCAACATATAGATTTAATCTCAAGAGTAAGATTCATAAATCAATGATCT
This sequence comes from Panax ginseng, assembly GCA_020205605.1. NCBI lineage: Eukaryota > Viridiplantae > Streptophyta > Magnoliopsida > Apiales > Araliaceae > Panax > Panax ginseng. Next base: position 51,076,746 of record CM035150.1, read on the forward strand.
CATAACACCTTAATTAAAATATTATAAATCACTTAATAATCTCATAATCTAATATTATTATTATTACCACAATATTTTAAGCATTTCTTAGGCTTATAAACAATTTATTCCAATTATTTATACTTTAATAATTAATGCATTTAATCATCTAAAAATGCCAAACTCATAAGATCTCATCACCAATAACCAAAACCCTCATCAAAAATCTGCATATACCTCATATATGATTCTCAAGCCATAAAATTATATTTTTCAATTTTCTTACTTCACAAAACAGATTTAATTCATTTACTCATAACTAGAACATTTTCATGAAAAATATCAAATCCCTTCCAAAAATATTTCTTTTCTGGGATTTAGCATAATATAGTTCCATATTGAACATATATTTTTCTCAGAATTTTTAAAATTCATTTACTATTTTTCACATGGCCAAAACCACCGAATATTCATACATTTATCATAAATTGTACTTTTATCCAAAAATTCCGAAATTCATAGGGTATACTGATATTATATAGATGTACTTCCAATAAAAATTTCATCAATTTTGGAGTTAACCACAAGGAGTTATAAGGATTTTCTTTTAAAATAGTCTTTCCTCATAAAATTCATAACTCTTAATCTATAAATCCAAAAATCTCCATTTTTGAACACAATCAACAAAACTCATCAAATTATCATTTCAAATTTTTCTAGAATTTTTGAAGGTTCAGAAGAATTTCGAAATAATAACCCTTAAAATCCCTTATTATCCCTTACCTCAAAAAAAGCGAGTACTTACATTTGGAATAACTTATTTGAACGAACTTGCACCGTAGTATAACAATACTCAAAGTATACTCAAAATACTCACAAGAATACGCTCGATAATATAGAGAGAGAAAACTTGATTTACGGTGTGATTTTCAATTATAACCTAAGCATCCTATTTATAGGAAATTGCTTAGAACACAAAGCAGAAAATTTATTAAAATAATAATATTATATTTTTTTTCCAAGACTTCATACGTATGCTCTCAACATCAGAACTCAGCCCCTAACACATGTTAAATGAGGAAAACAAAATGTAAAAAATCGTTTTTGTTATTTAAATTATTTTAAACTTCCAAAAATCAATTATTTCGGAGCTTCGAAACTTCAATAATTCATAATAAATAGCCATTTTTTCCGAAAATTCGAATTTCGCGATTTTTATAGGAAATTCAATTCTCTACAACTTTACAGAAGAAAGTTTTTCCAAATTCCAAACAAAAATAGATCGAAATCCACAAATGAGCGATTTTACAGGCTATAATCAAATTTCAGTCAAGAAATGGGATCCATCGACACATAAAACATGCTTTAAATATTTTTGGTAACAAAATACTCTTCCACATATACTCATATATCCCACATTCATTGTAAAAATATCATCATTAATATATTATTAAAATAATATATTTAATTGAATTATTTTATCAGAAAAAGATAAAATATTAATTTTCAACAATTGTCACATTAAAAATTTTCTCCATCTATATCCTCATAAAATTAATATTTTCCTCATCATATAAATCAATAATTAATTATTCACAAATAATATTACAGAAACACATTATTGACAACCAGGCAGTTCCTAGGAAAGAGGGGGCTTTCCAATAAGAATTTCTCCTTACTGGCGCGCAATTAGGTGACCAAACCTCTCCTTAGACAGAACTTTCTAGACATTGCCAATAATGCTATCTAATAATATTATTCAAATAATATAAATTATTGATCTGATAATTAATGAAAAATATTGTGTAGTGACAATTATAAAATATCAACGCAAGCAATTATTGAATCAAAATAAAATATTGAGCAGTAATTAATTATTGTAACAATTATTGAGTAGTGCCTTCTTACGTAAGAATCAATAATTGGTGCAATCCAAACGTATCTCGCGTGCAACAACGCGTATTACTTTACTTTACCCACGGGTATTCCAACAAGATTGACGATAACAACTACGTAGTTATTTATAAAAACTTATTCTTGTCGTTTTCTTCCTCCAATGCTTTCCATTATGGGGCCCACAAAAAAAGGCATGTGTAAATGCACGAATATTCCCGACAAAGATTGAATATTCCACGACCAAACGATATTCTCCGACAACAATGAATATTTTATAACCACTTGCGTATTTTTGAAAAAAAAATTCATATATCACCCTTAACTTTAACTTTTTATCAATTTAACCATTTCTTGAATTGTAATTATAAGAAAAATTGAATACTTTTATTTCATAAAATTAGGGTCTTACAATCTCCCTCCTTATGAAATTTCGTCCCAGAATTTACGTGACACAGTATTTCAAAGAGTTGGTAATACCTTGCTTTCATTTTTGATTCCATCTTCCCCTGTCATCATAATTTCTCCAATGCTCATCTCCCGTATTTAGAGATATCATTCTAGAATATGACTTCAAAACAAGGGTTAATTGAACAAATTAACATATCACATAATATCCCGATATTATGAGTGACCAACAAATAAGCTTAGGTAGGACACACTAGCGAAGGATTTACTCATCTTTCCCCTCCTAGTTCTAATCCCAATCTCCGCCAAAGATCATATCCCTAAGCTCTGATACCAAATGTAACTTTAGACACCAACTTGTGTCAGCACCTCACATTGATACCTATCGGTTTGCCACTGCCAGAAGCAAGCGTCCCCTACGGAGAGAGTCGGCGGTGCATTCCCCATCAACAGGAAGTCACCAGCGAGAGGCTCGGGGCTCTTTACATATAGCTCTAATACCAAATATAACGACCCCAAAATAGGTCCATTCCATCCGACCCATTCTGAGTCACCAAATACATGGTACAGAAAACAACTACAACTTTATTACAACAATTGTCGTGCAAAATACAACAACACATATACTGTGAGTTTGGATACAAATATATACCAAATGTGACACATGTCCCAACCGTGGACAACACCTCACAGTGACACCTTACATAAAGGTATAGTCAAAAATGGTTTTAGAAATTAGAATCTTTGGGAAGTGCTCAAGGAAACCTTCGTACATGGGAGGCCATGCGTATAGGTTATGATAGATATCATATGGCCACAGAATTATCCTTGGTTGACCCAATAGACCCCAAAGAAAAACGAGAAGATTACTATCATATTCTTCCCAATGGTGAGTCTTCTCTTGACATATCATTATCACCACTGTCTCTAATTGAGGGTTATATTTCAAATTGACTCCAAGATCATATAGATAGTGCTGGTAGATATACTCAGCAAGTGGATGAGCACAATCCTGTCTTATGATGACACGAGGTTGTATGTCATTAGACATCTTGTATGATAGTGGCAAAACACTCTTCCAAGTTAAATTCACCTCACCCTCAACATCTATAGACCACCATTCTATTCCTTGTTATTTCCCGTCACTCGACCCAACTACACTTTTATTACCTGAAAGGAATTGTGAAGCAAAAGGGTGAGCACAACTAGCTCAGTAAAAATATCATGACTAAAGATAATTAAATTATCAATAGCCTTCATAAATAATAAATAAGAGATTTAGAACATATGGTAGATGATAAAAAAAAATTCAACCATAGTTGCAGCGAAACGAGCAATCCATTAGAAGAGTCAAATAGACCATAAAGTCCTTTTTCATGTTAAAAGTCCATCAACAATATTTATCCCTGTAACATCAATCAACAATTCATTTCCACAATCATATGAATAACTCATAATCATAATTGTGATTCTAAATTTCTCTTCTCATCCAAGACGAAGATAATTTTCATCACCTGAAACATCAAAGATCATGGTTATACCAAATCACAGTTCCTGTTCATAATCATACTAATAAATTTATCTTTCCACCACGGGCCAAAGATATTCATCAACAGTTCATCTTTGCACTACATGCCAAAGATATTCAACAACAAGTCATCTTTGCACTATAGGCCAAAGATATTCATATCTCAAAGAAATACATAATCATTTCATCCTTGCACTATAGGCCAAAGATATTCAACAACAGGTCATCTTTGTACTACGGGCCAAAGCTATTCAACAATAATTGATCTTTGCACTACAGGCATCTTTGTAAGTTGCTACTTCTACACTTTCGTAGAGCTAGATTGCCTATTATTGAGTAAGTCATTGTATCTAATTACTTATGACGATACAAGTTCTCTAATCTATTATCTTTGTTAATTCAATTACTGTTTTCAATTCGATTACAATATAATGATGTAAGTTATTTGGAGCAAGTTATTCTTGTATATAACTTGTGGTTTAGCATGCACAACTATTTATGCTATGCATGCTTAATATTCAATTCTAATTAACCTTGACTTAGTGTTGTTCAAGCAAGGTATGTTATAGTTATTCGAATTGTATGCTATTAGATTATTCCTAATGCATGACTTTAGTTACTATACTTGATTCAATCACGATTATTCTATAGTATAGTGTTATTGGTCTTATTCAACTACTCCTTAGTTGATGTTCGTTGAATTCCAAATTATCTTGAAAGCTTATCCAAACCAAACTTCCTTTCAAAGTGCGGACTTGTACTCTAATCTTGAGATGAACAACTCTTTTAATAGAGGTTTACGCTTAGCATTGAAATGGTTGTACACAATACATTGTATGAAGGGTTGATCCCCCTAAATACGTGAAATCCTTATAGTCTTATGACTGTTAAAGTTAAAGTTGAAAGATTACTTATAACTGTGGACATGATTCGTGGTCATTAGACCCTCAGTGAATGTTATAATTTTCATAAAGTTAATATAATATTTTGTTCAGTTCTATTGAGCCTGATATTGACAATTGATGTAAAAGTTTAAAGATTTATTTATAGTTATTTCAAGTGGGCCTTGTTTTCTCACTCTTGCTTGTAAAAATTCTTACAGCTAAAGTTGAAATTGGTGACGTACCTAGCACTAGTAAGAGAAAAGAAAAGATGAACAAGTACCGAAGACTTGTAATAGATTTGATAGTTTTATTATCGGACTTTGGTTTAAAGATTGTAATGAAGTTTATTTAATTTTCCGCATTTGAATGTTTTTAATTAAAGGTTAGATAACCTGGGAGATTTTTATTTAAGTTTAATCATGTATGGGCAGGTTTTGATTACTCAATTTTATTATAATTGGGTAGTTAGAAATGAATGTTTTGATTAAGTGAACAGAATCTCGTGGAAATGAAGTACCGAGGATTTGGGGTGTCACACCAATGATTGTCCGCCGCAATGCGGATATTCCCAAACAAAAAGAAAATTCCCAACCAATCGAATATTATACAACAACTTGCATACTTTGCAAAATTTATAAATATTATCCACAACTATAACATTATATCAAATCCACACCATAATATTTAAAAAATATTTCGAAAAATTTAAATCTTTATTCATAAAATTTGGGGCCTCACAGTTCCACTGCAGTTAAACTTGATGTTTGTTATATTGTATCAGTTTAACACTGTTGAAGGCTAACGATAATTTATTCTGCATTATCTTAGTCATAATATTTCTTACTAGGTTAGTTGAGCTCACCCTTTTGCTTTCATTGTTCTCTTCAGGAAATGAGAACGTAGCAGGGACTAGTCGGGGGAAACAAACTGATGGTCCAGATGATAGCATTAGTAGTCCTCACTATTCTATGAAATAGTGTGATAATAAATGTATTGAGGACTTATTTTTAGTTTGAATATTGTCTAGTAGATAATATTTGTATTAAAACTCACAGCTCATGTTGTATATTTAAGGTTGTATTTGTATTCTGTACCATGTATTTGGCGACTCAGAGTAGGTGATGTATACCTATTTTGGGGGCGTCACATTAGTAGTCCTCATTATTCTATGAAATAGTGTGATAATAAATGTATTGAGGACTTATTTTGAGTTTGAATACTGTCTGGATGATAATATTTATATTAAAATTCACAGCTCATGTTGTATATTTAAGGTTATATTTGTATTTTGTACCATGTATTTGGCGATTCAGAATATGTGATGTATACCTATTTTGGGGCGTCACACCTTTAATCATAACTCCAGTGGGACCCTTGCGTGGCCCAAGAAAAACAACCGGATGGAGCATGTACGTTCCCCATGGGATAAATACCCAACTAGCTCCATTCACATGCGTCATCACTCCATGCTTCCAAAAATGCCTACAAAATTACAAAATATTAGTATAACTAAACGAAAATTATCAATGAAATTGAACAAAACTAGAGTATAGAGTACTCCCCCCATAATTATAATATTTAAAAATTAATTTCAAACTCAAAAGTAACATAAATTCAGTTAATTATAATTATTCTTATTAATAAGAAATATCGCAAGCTATCACAAAAGTATTAATAAAAAAATTATTATTTTTTATTTTTAAATAAATTTGATCAATTCTAAATTTAAAAATACGTATTAAATTGACTTTCAAAATTAATAACGAGATTAATAACTTAAATGGAAGAAAATATTATGTACCTTAATCGGTCCTTTCATGGGCAAGAGCACCATAAGTTTGGACGTTGAAAGTTTTGAAAAATAGACTACTAATAGTATCAGTGATGCACAATAATGTGAACACGGTAAAAAGATGAAGAGTATAGAAAATCACCATTTAAGCCATTTTTAGTGATTCAAAGTAATTATGTTTCTTAATAAATATCATAGTCTTGTATGTATGCAAGTATATATAGGGGTTAAACATAAAGGTAAGCCATCATTCATTCAATCCGCTTTATATTCTCTTTACAAAATTAATTACGCTGATGATGACTCTGTTTGCATTAAAATTGACACGTAATTGATGAATATTATAAATTTTCTACAAAGTATTAATCAATTAAACATCAATTTACAATGGTAAGTGATATTGAATGAGAATATTAAGGGATTACGTAATTAATGAGAATATTCCACTAATTTGTTTCTCACATTCTACCTTATCCAACTTTTCACATTCACATTAACATTTTTAACAATTATAAATTCATGTTACCAATTTAGATATTTTTATATTCAAAACTAAAAATTATTCATTTAAACTTCAAAAGTAATAGATTCATGTTATTCAAAACTAAAAATAATTCTCGATCGAGTAGGAACTGTGACCTATAAACTCACCTTACCACCAAATATATCCCGTGTTCATAACGTTTTTCACATATCTATGTTACGTAAATATGTGAAAGACCCGAACCACATTATTGAATTAGAACCGGACGAGATAGCGGAAGATTTAACGTATGAAGAGGTATCTGTTAAAAATCTTGGATAAGAAAGATCATATTCTACGCTCCAAGGTTATACCTCAAGTCAAAGTTTTGTGGAGAAACTACGATGTTGAGAAAATGACCTGGGAGTTAGAATCTGAAATGAAGTCAAGGTATCCTCACCTCTTCGACATACCAGGTACGCACCCTTATTTCGATGACGAAATTTCATAAGAAGGGGAGGTTGTAAGACCCCAACTTTTATGAATAAAGATTAATTTTTCTCGAAATATATTTTTGAATATTATGGTGTGAATTTGATATAATGTTATAGTTGTGGGTAATATTTATAAATTTTGCAAAGTAAGCAAGTGGTTATATAATATTCGTTTGGTCGGGGAATATTCGTTTTAACAAAAAATGTTCGTACGATGGCACAATCATTGGTGGACCCCACAACGGAAGTATTGTCGTATTTAGAAAACGATAGAATTATCTTTTTATAAAAATAACGGCGAAAGTTTTACCATTAAACTGTTGAACTACCCGGTGGTAAAAGAACGATGAATGGCTATGGTTGCATAGTAGCACACTGTATTGATTATTGATGCTTACGTGAGAAGTCACCGGTTATACTCAATTATTGCTACAGTAATTGCTGCATAATATCTCTCATATTATTGATTCAATTATTATCACAGTATCATCTGCATAATATTTATTATTATTAAATCAATAATTGAGATGACAAAGTTATTCATAAAGCAGATCACCAAGATATTTGATGTCTTGGGATGCTCCGAGGAGCAAAAGGTTCCCTTTGCCACCTTCATGTTGCGAGGAGAGGCAGATTACTGGTGGAAATCTGTAAAAGCGTACTCAACCTGCCTCACTGAAGATGTCTTGGGAGAAATTCTAAGAACTGTTCAACGACAAGTACTTTCCCAAAAGTATTCGTCACATGAAGGAGGTAGAGTTTATCAAGCTGGAGCAAAACAATATGACTGTGTCACAGTACGAAGCTAAGATTGCCGAGTTGTCCCGGTTTGCATCCCACTTGGTTGATAATGAGGAGAGAATGACGCGGATGTTTCTAAGAGGTTTGAAACCTGAGATACATCAATACTTAATTTCTCACAAACTGTGTTTATATTCAGATGTTGTAAATAGGGCTCAGTTATTGGAGCGCGATAATGAGTTAACCCAACTAAGAGAGAGCAACCGACAAATCGATATACCAGTGGTAGCAGTCATCGAAGCGGTGACAACAAACGTGGAGGAAATCAACATGCTAGAAATGGTAACAACTTCGGTGGTAATCATGGCCAAGATAATAGAAGTGGAAATTTCAAGAAGAGTAAATTCAATAATGATGGAAAGACGTCAGCACCAGCACCTGTTGTTAAGGAAGGAGAACGACTGTCGGTCGTATGTTACAAATGCGGAGGGGAGGGACACATCAGTCTAAAATGTACGCAACAGTCCAAGGCATGTTACAATTGTGGAAGAGAAGGTCACCTAACCCGATTTTGTCGTGCACCGAAGTCAAGTCCAGCTGGGATTGAGGCATCAAAGGCCGTCCCAGACAAGATAAAATCGGTAGTTCAAGGAAGAGTGTTTGTCGTAACCTCCCAAAAAGCGAGGAATCCGAACGAGGTGATCACGGGTAAGCTAATCATCAACTCTAGCGAAGTATATACCTTATTTGATACCGATTCTAACCATTCTTTTATTTCTCCTACTTGCGCTCAACGTTTAAATTTAACTCCGGAGAATATAGACTTTGATTTATCTATTAAAACTACGTTGGGAGAAACCTTCATTACATCCACTGTTTATAAGGCCTGTTTGGTTTAATTTTATAATTTTTATAATTTCCTTAATTATATTTGTTATTAATTATATAAAAAAACATTTTCTAATAATTTCAAAATAACTAAATAACTCTTTTTATTACATAATTTCTACAATGTATTTTTTTGCTAAATTTTCCGATTTTATTATAATTTTCTTTCATTTTCCGTAAATATATTTCACATTTCCCATAATTTTAATTAGCATATTTTTGGATTTTTTATTTTATAAATGGCTTAATTATAAATAAAATTTATTTGATATTAATTACAAAAATAATTAAATATATTTTAAATTTATTTTCTTATTTGTTGGCACACTTTTTAAATTTATATTATACTTTAAAATAATTTTTTCATTTTCTTCATAAAAATTTTTCTCCAAATCCACATAATCATTGCCACGACACACAAGGACGCCACATCAATTTTTTTTTGAACAACTCAGCAGCTGATGTGGCATTTCCCATTAAAGTCAACATGACTTAACGGTTTTTTAAACTTTTTGTTAGAAAAGTTGAGTACAGTGAGTTGACTGTAAGAAAAATAAGTTCAGTTATCCATCTGTAAGTTGACATATAGTACAGTGACTGAAAAAACATTTAACCCCAATTAGATATGTTACATATTATATTTAATTTTTGTAAGAATTCTCATTCTTTCCGGATCGATGTACTTTGATTTTCTATATCCATAACTTTTGGATTTGTGGAACCTTTCAGAAATAAATTTAACCTTTTGCAAAAAAAGAACATTTTCAGTTAGCAGTACAAGATTTTCCTATGACTTATGCTACTAACATGATAAGGGTATACGTTGAGTGTCAATGCAAGACAGTGGCGGATCCAGCTGCGTAGCTCAGTGGGGTCAAATTCGCCAAAAAAATTCCCTTAAGAATAAAAATTGTAGCTGTATATACATACTTTTTTAAATTCAATATAATTTTCCAACACTATATATATATATATATATATATATACATATACATATATTCATAATTTTCTTATGAGAAAAATACTTTTAGACACACGAAATTTTCTGTACACCTGTCACTAACATTGCTTGAGGACAAATTCGTCTTTTAAGATGGAACCCTGAAAGACAATCCATATCCATTCCGGATACTACCGGAAGTTCAGCGTCAACCCCATAACACACATGGGAGTAATAATTCCAACCCTGAGATAACCCCGAGGCGTGCAGATCCAATAACCTAACACACACCGAGAAGATCGATTAATCTCGGAGATAACCCCGAGGTATCCGGGCCTCGACCCCAATCATGGGAATAGCCACCAACCTTGGTGATAACCCCAAGGAATGCAGTTTCGACGATAACCCCAGAAATGCTTGTTTCAAATGCGACCAGCTTCAATCTCGACGCTCACAACGAGATACGCTGTACCAAATCGGAGATAATACCGGGAGGACAGACACACCTCAAAGATGACAATGAGGACCTTCAACAAATGCAGCAGTCCAATCTTAGCGAAGCTCTGAGTAACGTCTGCTTTATCAGCCCAAACCAGCGATAACACCGGTGAGGGGAAACATCGTCATCTGGCCAACACGATGCCATGCCACGTCGTCTCAACATTTCAGACATACATCTATACACAACGATGTTCCACAAGAGCCAAGGAAAACCAATCCCGAGTGACTATTGTGCGGGGTAACGGATGGAATTTGAAGCTTGAAGACCGGAGGGCATCGTCCCATTTTCAATGACTTCGTACAAACTCTAATCCTATGCCATTGTACAACTCTCAACAACGACGGTCCGAAATAGGTCTTGTATACCTCAATCGGATGCCCGGATTGCACTTCTGAAAGTTCGAGTGGACATTACAGTGCCCGAGTGCACGTACTACGAGATGACCCGACCTGACCCGAGAAACCTGGGCCCACCCGGGTTGCCTCTGGTACACCTGCGGCTCAACCGCAGGTACACCTGTGGCTCCATCCTCTATAAATAGAGGGCTTGGGATGGCCATTTTGCAAGAGAAAACGACGAGGAAGCCCTGCCCAATTTGCTCTGCACTCACCCCATACAGTGTACTTTCTCATTTTAAACACCTGTGAGCTCACATATAGCCTCTTTTGTACCTATAAAATCTAGTGTTTACCCACTTTAAAGATATAAAAGTCTTCTTTGGCAGTCAACTGTAAGCCTTCTCACACACTTTAAAGCCTTTCTCTTCATCTCTGCACACACCCTTCTTCACGTTGAGAGTCGTGTTGCGCGCATTTGCCCGGATATTAGTCCGTGATTTTATTTCAGTTTGTATATATATATATATATATATATATATATATATATATATATATATGGACTAACATTATCGAAGTTATGCCTCGATTGAGCCTAGAATTTGGATGCGAGCGTTTATTTGCTTATATATATATATATATATATATATATATATATATATAATCGTGTGTCGAACTTTGTTCGATGAGCCAAGACTTTGGCCAGAGCGTTATCGCTTTTATATATATATATATATATATATATATATATATATATATATATATATATATATATATATATATCTGTAATTGGACTGCTCGATGAGCCCGGATTTTACATCAGGAGAGTTTAATGTTTTTTTTATATATATATATATATATATATATATATATATATACAATTATATATATTATCTGTGTGTCGGACTCTGTTCGATTAGCCTAGATTTTACATCCGGTGCATTTATATATATATATATATATATATATATATATACTTATATATATGAACTGTTGTCAAACTCTATTTGATGAACCTGGATTTTACATCTAGTGCGTTTATCGCTTATATATATATATATATATATTCGTCCCACCTGGAGTTTACTTCGTGGTGGTTGATCGCTTTTACAGCTTTATTTACGTTTCGTCCTGCCTGGAGTTTACTTCGTGGCAGGTGATCGCTTTGTACATCTTTATTTACATTTTGTCCCGCCTGGAGTTTCCTCCGTGGCGGTTGATAGCTTTTACAGCTTTATTTACATTTCTGATCCCCCATGGAGGTGCTTCATGGTTGGTGATCATGTCTGTTTATATAAATTTACAGCTTTTATATATATACCTGCTTACTGCTTTCATACAAATTGCGGTATCATGTGCGCCTAAGAATCATGTGATCACAAATTCAGCCCATTGGATCTAGATTCGGTTCCCGTGATGGACATTTTCAACTGTAAGCAGCTTGTAAATTATTCTGCAGTGTCTGAATTTCCTCAGATGGTTTCCATACCCACGAGGAAGTCGACATTATTTTCGTACGGATGCCTTGCATCTGTAATATAAAATCAATCAAGCCGAACACTTAATAAAATGGGAGTGTAAAAGGACTCAATTACTATTGAGCATCAGGGTTTGAAAAACCTCTTTTATAAAACATCATTGCCATATCTTGCTTAAAATTGAATTTTTACATAAATTCAAACCCCGTGTATATAGGTGCGAACGAGGCCTCGCACTACTTCCAAATAACAGCACATTGACCCACACACACACACACATTCAGATAATAGTTTCTTGAAAAGAGGCGGTCACCGTGGTAACACGGATGTCGTGGGGTGCCTAACACCTTCCCTCCGCATAACCAAGTCCCCGGATCCTAACGAATCTCGGTTTCACCGACCCGTTTAGCAGTGTCACATCATTGGGTCAATGTGCAAACCTTTTCTCGGTTGTGTTAGTACAACCATTGAAAAAACCAACTAGCGACTCTTAACAGTCCACTGGCGATAACACCGGTGAGGGGCAACCTCGTCATCTTGCCAACGCGATGCCACATCACGTCGTCTCAAAATTTTATACACACATCTCTACACAACAATGTCCAACAAGAATCAAGGAAAACCAATCCCGAGTGACTATTGTGCGGGGTAACGGATGGAATTTGAAGCTTGAAGACCGGAGGGCATCGTCCCATCTTCAATAACTTCGTACAAACTCTAATCCCATGCCATTGTACAACTCTCGACAATGGTGGTCCGAAATAGGTCCTATATACCTCAGTCGGATGCCCGGATTACAATTTTGAAAGTTCGAGCGGTCATTACAGTGCCCGAGTGCATGTAATACGAGAAGACCTGACCCGAGAAACCCGGGAAAACCCGGGCAGCCTCAGGTACACCTGCGGCTCCCCCCTCTATAAATATAGAGCTTGGGGTGGCCATTTTGAGAAGAGAAAAAGCGGAAGCCCTGTCAAGTTTGCTCCGTACTTGCAATATACTGAGTACTTTCCCATTTTAAACACCTGTGAGCTCATATATAGCTAATTTTGTACTTACAAAAGCCAGTGCTTACCCACTTTAAAGATATAGAAGTCTTCTTTGGCTGCCCACTGTAAGCCTTCTCACACACTTTAAAGCATTTATCTTCATCTTTGCACACACCCTTCTTCACGTTGAGAGTCGTGTTGCGTGTGTTTGCCCGGACTTCGGTCCGTGGTTTTATTTCAGTTTGTATATACATATACATTTATATATATGGACTAACATTATCGAGTTATGCCTCGATTGAGCCTAGACTTCGGTCTGGAGCGTTTATTTGCTTATATATATATATATATATATATATATATATATATATAGAGAGAGAGAGAGAGAGAGAGTTCATATATATATATATATATATATATATATATATATATATATATATATATATATATGAACTCGTGGTCTGGACTTTGTTCGATGAGCCCTGAATTTTACATCCTGAGCGTTTACTTACTTATATATATATATATATATATATATATATATATATATATATATATATATATATATATATATATATATATGAACTATTGTCGAAACTCGCTCGATGAGCCTCGATTTTACATCCGGTGTGTTAAATATATATATATATATATATATATATATATATATATATATATAAAAGTAGTAAGCATTTTGGATATAAAATCAGAGGCTCATCGAACAAAGTTCAATAACAGCTCATATACTTATATATATGAACTTTTGTCGAACTTTGTTCGATGAGCCTGGATTTTACATCCGATGCGTTTATCGCTTATATATATATATATATATATATATATATATATATATATATATATTTTCGTCCCACTCGGAGTTCACTTGTGGTGGTTGATCGCTTTTATGCCTTTCTTTACGTTTACGTCCCGCCTGGAGTTCACTTACGTGGCGCTTGATTGCTTTTATACAAACTTTTATTTATATTTTGTCCCGCCTGGAGTTTCCTCCATGGTGGTTGATAGCTTTACAACTTTGTTTACATTTCGCCCTCACTCGAGTTTCTCCGTGGCGGTTGATAGCTTTTTGACTTTATTTACATTTTTCGATCCCCATGGAGGTGCTTTCGTGGTTGGTGATCATGTTCAGATATATATATATATATATATATATATATATATATATTTACAGTGATTATATATATATACTTGCTTATCGCTTTCATACAAATTGCGGTATCGTCATGCGCTTTAGGAATAATGTGATCACAGATTCAACCTATTGGATCTAGATTCTGGTTCCGTGATGGACATTTCCATTGTAATCACTTTGTAAATTATTCTCGGTGTCCGAATTTCCTCGGATGGTTTCCATACCTAATGGAGGAAGTCGGCATTATTTTGTACATTATTTTCTTATAGATGCTTCAGATCTCGAAAATAAAATCAATCGTAGAACACTTAATAAAATGGAAGTGTAAAAGGTCTCAATTACTATTGAGCATCAGGGTTTGAAAATCCTCTTTTATAAAACATCACTGCCATATCTTGCTAAAAACTGAATTTTTTACATAAATTCAAACCCTGTGTATATAGGTGCGAACGAGGCCTCACACTACTTCCAAATAACAACACATTGATCCACACACACACATTCAGATAATAGTTTCTTGAAAAGAGGCGGTCACCGTGGTAACACGGATGTCGGAGGGTGCCTAACAACTTCCCTCCGCATAACCAAGTCCCCGGACCATAATGAATCTCGGTTTCACTGACCCGTTTAGCAGTGTCACATCACTGGGTCAATGTGCAAACCTTTTCTCGGTTGTGTTGGTACAACCATTTAAAAAACCAACTGGCGACTCTTAACAGTCCATCGTCGACATTATACATGTTGGACCTTTTTCACTTGTTTTTTCAAACAAATCTCACCTAAAATAAAATGAGAACACCAAAGAACAAGTAACGGAAAGGGACAACTAAAAATCCCGACGTCGACAGGTGGCGACTCGGCTAGGGATTCCAGTAAAAGGACTTAAGCCACTATTACAATTTTTTTAAAACTGTTATCTGCTTGTGTGTGGATGTTGCATTTACATTTGATGAATGTGTACGAATGCATTTCTCGATTGCGATTAGTGCTTTCGCACCATAATCGCTAGGATATTAGTGCTTCGCACCATATCTCTGCCATGATATTAGTGCTTCGCACATGTCATCATTTTCATACGGTGAGACGCGATGTATGTGAATGTATGTTGTGTGGTCCCTCCACCAGGAGGCTATCCCGTCGGTGTTTGATTACTGGACTCATGAGAAGATTAATTCTCCGAGGCTCAGGAAAGGCACCACCCAAATTCGCTCCAGTTGAAAGACCGGATTAATTTCCCGCCGAGTAAATTGCGATGATTTGGGAACCTTCATGCCAAAAAGCCACGAGAGTAACCTAAGATAGGTCAGCCTCTGATAAACCCAAAATGGAGGAAAATCTCTTCATGCTCTCACATTACTTGTAATTACATTCCATATATATCTCCATGTAATGAGAAATATGAAGAAATGTGTACACATACATATTTTAATTAACATGCTACAAACAGCTGACATCCGTTTTGCACGATAAAATTCCTAAAATGGACACATCACATAGCATGTTATTATACACATTCCCTAAAGACTAAACTATGCAAGTCTTTCGCAGGGAACTAATCGGACCTACTACCCGGTCAAAGTCCAAAAAGGCAACAGGCCTACAGTCAATCATGTCGTCATCCGACCAGACTGAACTTAATCCAGTTTCTCGCAAAGAATTCGACGGATTAAGCAAACAAATTACAGATTTGGTCGTTTCTACTCAAAGAACTACACCACCTACTCAGGTCAAAAAAATACCGTACATGCTAAATCCTCCACACAAGGGGGAATCCAGGTCATTACAATACATGAACTGCAGTTGGATACGACCAACAAAACTCATGATGCTGCCCATCCCACTGGAGATCCAGACACTGGTGACATCAAAAAGAAAGTCCTCCAAATGGAAGACCCTTCGTGCTATCAAAGGAATTGGAACACACGGGAGTGTTTCATATGCTGACCTCTGTATATTCCCTGGTGTTCATTATCCAGAAAATTTTAAAACTCCTGACTTCGAAAAATATGACGGGTTAGGAGATCCTTATACACATTTAAAAATGTTTATTGGAGAACTTGGATCTTATGAAGAGGATGAAAAACTCAGAATGCAATTGTTCCAGAAAAGTCTAACTGGAGAAGCCCGTTCGTGGTACACAAGATTAGACAATTCAAAGATCCATAGCTAGGAAGAGCTAGCACATGCTTTCCTCACTCAATACAGCTTTCAATCTTAGATGGCTCCAGATCGGTATCAAATTACCAAGATCAAGAAACAGTCTAACGAGACTTTCAGAGAGTATGCTCAAAGGTGGAGACGCCTGGCTGCCCAAGTTAGTCCTTCCATGACAGAATCAGAGATGGTCATGACTTTCATAGACATACAAGAAGCGCCTTTCTATGAAAGAGTTTTAGCCGGCATCGGCAAACCATTTTCTGAAATGGTCAAACATGGAGAGAGGGCTGAGATGGGATTGAAGTCCAAAAAAATTCAAGACCTAGCTGCACTTAAAGCTGTTGATGATCACATCCAATCCAAAAATTATGGAAACAACCCCGGATGGTCCATAAAAAGGAGGAAGATGTTTCCCTGATACTACAGGGTCAAAAAGGCAATCAGAACATGCCTATTCAAAGGAGAAACTACACTCCCTTTCAAGCACAGTCTGCGAACCCTCCAATACCAAAAAATGGAGAAGTCAAACACCTCGAGTGTTCACACCCTTAGGGACACCCCGAGAACATTCTCAATCTTCCGACAACACAAAAGAAAATTACGATCTTCTACCACCAAATTTCTAATGGACGGGGTTTCAATTACGCGCCGAATGTGCTTATCATGCCGGGTACTGGGCATGATACTCAGGATTGTTGGGCCTTGAAACACAAGATCCAAGACCGATAGACAATGGGGAAATCGTGGACACCAAACCAGATCACCTCACGCGTTCAAGACAACCTCTCTCAAAGACAAAGAAGAAGAGGTCAACATGATCAATTGGAGCAACGGACAGAGTTCCAATTTCAGCTGTGAATCCTCCCAGACCCTCAAAGACGATGTTGACAAATAGGATTATGCCAAGTTCCAGTTCACAATGGAACGAAAGATGAAAGCTTTAGGTAAGCAAATTGAACAATTGGCAGAACTGGTTACTTATCAGCATCAAGTAACACATCAATTAATCAGCCAGGAGCATGCTAATCTCCTACCCCTTATCATGAATATTCCCTCGTCACTTTCAAAAAATGAAATGCTGGAAGACAAAGTGACAAAGAGAACAAATGCCAAAGCCCGTCGGGATTTTTCCAACAAAAGGGAATTCACCTATTTGGGCCAACCTATGGAGGAAATCCTTCAGATGTTAATCAATGAAGGAAGGATCAGCCTCTTCTACCTCCAATCAACCCCCGTTCAGTAAGCAAAGACAACTCGATGGAGTATGTCAATATCACTCCCAATCTCAAGTCACAAGATGAAGAAGAATCTTTGGGCCTCCCTTATTCAAAATCTAATTGACAGTGGTGTCCTGCACTTAGCAGACGATGATACTGTGTTACGTGCAAGTGAGAATTCAGGTCCTACTAAGTGTAAGAGTGTGGTAGCAGTCATATCCACTGAAACTAATGGGATTAACAAATCATTCACAATGCCAACAATTCAACTCAAAGGAAGCAACAATCCTTTGAAAGTGGCCACTCCCGAGCCAATCAACTTGCCGTGCAAAGCATAATATCCTATTGTTAGCTTGCGCAAAGTTTCGTGGAATTAGGGAGAAGGTGAAGGATCCACCTTATATACCACTGCGACAGTGTCGAAGGAAAATCCACTGTATCTTCCCCAACGGGTGATGAAGTCTACCACCAAATCAAAGGGGAAAATACTCATGGAAAAGATTGAAAAATTCCTCCGCACTATGGGTCATAATGAAGCCATGGTGGTTTTAAAATTAAGAGAAGCTCCACATCAAATATCAATTTTGGACTTAGTCCTAACTTCCGAGGATCACCGGAAGATCTTGTTGAAGGTTTTAGAAGAAGCCTATCTACCAACATCAGTTGATACAGAAAAATTTCAACATCTAGCTGATCACATTTTCAACAACAATGTGATATCCTTCACTGATGATGACATACCGCCTGAAGGGACCGGTCATTGCAAGCCGTTGCACATTACGGTCTTGTCCTCCGGATACATGCTAGCTGGAGTCTTGATAGATGGAGGTTCATCTCTTAATATCTGTCCATATGCTACCTTGGTGAAGATGAATATCAATCTCAACCGAATTCGGAGTAGCCATACTATCATCAAAGCTTTTGATGGAGCCCGCCGGAATTCGATCAGAGTAATTGAGCTGCCAATCGAAATTGGTCCTCATACATTCTGCGTATCTTTCCACGTACTCAAGATAGATTCGGGATACAACCTGCTATTGGGACGACCATGGATCCATATGGCTGGGGCAGTCCCCTCCACTCTTCACCAACAATTGAAATACATTATCAACAATAGCCTGGTCACGGTCAACGCTGAACCAGAGAGTGCTCAACACGGGGACCTGCCATTCATTAATGCCAATGCAGACGTCAAACCAGTCAGTTTTCATGCCTCGAAAATAAGCAATACCCAATACCATGCTATTGGAATGCCATTACCCGAACCCAAGATTTCTATCGAGGTAATGTAGGCTACTCAAGAAATGATGTCATTGGGTCATAAACCAGGACAAGGGCTGGGTAAAGATTGCCAGGGTATCAAGTACCCAATTCGATTAACTAAGCAAACTGGAACAGCTGGACTAGGCTATTCTGCCAGTTCTAGTAATAGGAATCCTCATAAGCATCAGCAGATTCCTTCAGCTTTTACCATGCGGCGTTTTTCTTCGCCTTCAAACTCTGAGTCCGCACAACCTCCTATAAAGGTGCTAGCCAATGTAATGACTATGTTATTTCCCAAGCCGGTACCGGTAAAGGAGAAAGAAGTCTTTGTTCCAAATCTCGCAGTTGAAGAGGAGGAATGAAGAATCAAGCAAGATGTTATCCGAATGATGTCAGGCATACGCATCATCATTCATGATGAACATACCAACAGATACACCCCAGACGATGATTGCCCAGACATAATGGCCATCATTCGGGACAGGGAGGATGATGACAATCCCTCCATTATTGCGGTACACCCAGACTTTGTCCTTGCCAATTGGAACAACACTCCTTTCATTGGTCGTCAAGGGTAAATCGGGCAGAAACTCTTTCTGCCCTGCAAACATAATAACTGCTTACTTTTTTGTACAGTATTAGAAGTTTATTTTTCCAGTATATGCTAACACTGTGTATGATCAACACATTTCATATATACTAAGTGAAAGCATATTTTGTTTCAGGACTCTAAATTTAGATGTGCTCATTTTAGCGACATGTCTCTCTCTCCACAAGGATTGTACCTTTGATGTAGAGATGAATTCAGCCTTGGTGGAAATACAGGATGACATTGAGGTGCCTCCAGAAATTCAAGAATGGGTCAAAGACAAACCTAAACCCAACCTTAACCTTGATCAAACCACTTCTTTCAATCTCGGAACCTTAGAAAGCCCTAAGTTAATCCAGATTGGTTCAGACCTTACCCCAAACCAAAGGAATGACATGGTTACGCTATTAACCAAATTCCAGGATGTGTTTGCATGGTCTCATGAAGACATGGTGGGTTTATCCACTGACATTGTCCTTCATCGCCTTCCCATTAAAGAGGGATTTAAGCCAGCCAAGAAAAAGCTCAGGCGATTGAAACCTGAGTGGAGTTTAAAGGTAAAAGAGGAAATTGTGAAACAATTTCAAGCTGACATCATCATGGTGTCTACATATCCTGAATGGATATCCAATATTGTTCCCATGCCTAAACCCGGAAGGAAGGTGCGAGTTTGCGTGGATTGCTGGGACTTGAACAAAGTTTGCTTGAAAGATAGCTTTCCCGTGCCATTTATCCACATTCTTATTAACAATACTGCTCAATACGACATGTACTCCTTTGCTGATTTCTTTGCGGGGGTATCATCAGATCATGGTTGCTGAGGAAGATCGTGAGAAAACTGCTTTCATCACGCCTTGGGGAACCTTTTGCTATAGAAGGTTGTCATTCGGCCTCATCAATGCCAGAGCTACCTATCAACGAGCTATGATGGCTCTTTTCCATGACTTAATGCACAAAGAGATTGAGATCTACGTGGATGACATCATTGTCAAGTCCCGGAAGGAGGATGACCATCTAGACCATCTCAGAAAGTTATTCAACAGGTTACGTAAGTACAACTTGAAGTTAAATCCAGCTAAGTGAGCCTTTGGCGTTAAATCAGGCAAGTTGCTAGGATTTCTTGTCAGCCACAAAGGGATTGAGCTGGATCCTGCCAAAATCCAAGCCATCACGAAAATGCCCATTCCTCAGACAGAAAAGAAAATACGGGGATTTTTGGGAAGAATCAACTTCATTAGCAGGTTTATCTCTCAACTCACAGCAACCTGTGAGCCAATCTTCAAGCTATTAAGGAAGAACTCCTCCATGAAATGGAATGATGAGTGCCAGAATGCCTTCCTTACAGTTAAAGAACAGCTAGTCAAAGCTCCTATGTTGGTACCATCAAGGGATGTGTTCCCCTGTTTATGTACCTGTCCATAAGTGATAATGCCATGGGCTACATGCTGGGACAGAAAGACAATAGAGGCCAAGAACGAGCTATCTATTATCTCAACAAAAGGTTCAGCAGCAGTGAACACAAGTACACTCTGATCGAAAAGACGTGTTGTGTTTTAGCATGGGCTTCCATGAGGTTACATCATTACCTCCATGGTCACACAACCCACCTCATATCCCGCGTGGATCCTCTCAAATACGTGTTCAACAAACCCATGTTAAATTGTCGGCTATCCAGATGGCAGTTGATCCTACAATAATTTGACATCGTATATGTGACTCAAAAGTCCATCAAAGGTCAAGGAATTGCCGATCAACTGGCCTCCGAACCTTCAGGGGATTTCAAACCCTTGGAAACATATTTCCCCGACGAAGGAGTAACGACAGTTCAACAACACCATCAGTATGATACGTGCCAATCATGGAAGATGTATTTTGATGGAGCTATTAATCTGGAAGGTTCTAGAGCTGGAGCAATTCTAGTATCTGATACATGGGAGCAGTATCCCGTCGCCGTTAAATTGCAGTTTGTCAACACCAACAACACAACTGAGTATGAAGGCTGTCTCATGGGGTTAAAACTTGCCCGTTCAATGGGCATCAGGGGATTAACTATCTTTGGAGATTCAGAGTTGGTAATCAGACAATCCACCAGAATCTATCAAACCAAGGAACTACATTTGCTGCCTTACCATCGGCAAGTTTTATAGATGGTTTTGGAGTTCGACGAAATCTGCTTTCTACACGTTCCTCGTAATAGGAATGACTTTGCGGACGCATTAGTAACTTTGGCCTCCTTGATTCGCATATCAGATAAGGAACACTTGCCAAGCGTCACGCATGTGGGAACTACATTGGAGAAGTATCGGATGAGGTACCTCCCATCCAACATCCTTGGTATCAGCATATCAAGGAATATCTACGAGATGGATCTACACCCACGGAAGCGAGCCCGACTAAGAAAAGGCGGATCCATCGACTTGCTATGAAATTCTACCTGAGTGGAGATGCACTCTACAAAAGAGATGCATGACTAGGTCTACTCAGATGTTTAGACAAAGATCAAGCCCAAAGGCTTATGGATGAAATTCATGGCAGAGTCTGTGGCCCCCACATGAGTGGCCCCCTCCTTGTCAAGAAAGTCATTAGGACAGGACATTACTGGCTATCTCTCAAAGCTAATTGCAATGACCACTTCAGGAGATGCTATCAGTGCCAGATTCATGGGAATGCTATACACGCCCCTCCACGGGAACTCCACAACATGAGTTCACCTTGGCCCTTCTCAATGTGGGGAATGGACGTTATCGGGCCCATTGAGCCTAAAGCCAGTAATGGACATCGATTTATCTTCACCATGATCGACTACTTCACCAAGTGGGTAGAGGCAGCCTCCTTCCCGAGGGTTACTAAAGAAGTCATCATTACTTTCATCAGAAACAATGTCGTTTGTCGATATAGACAACCAGAGGTGATTGTGTCAGACAATGCTAAGAACCTCAACAACAAAATGATGGAGGAATTATGCAGTAAATTCCACATCAAACATCTTAACTCGTCATCTATCGTCCAAGATGAACGGTCTTTCATTGAAGCGGCTAACAAAAACATCAAGAAGATTATGCAAAAGATGTCCGCCAACCACAAAGATTGGCCTGACCTATTGCCTCTGACTCTGTTAGCCTACAGAACCTCAATGCATACTTCCACTGGGGCAACCCCCTATGCATTAACCTATGGGATGGAAGCAGTCCTCCCCATAGAAGTTGAAATGGAATCCCTCAAAGTGTTGATAGACGCTCAGCTGGATGAAGACCAATGGGTAAAAGACATGTATCACCAATTGTCTCTGATAGACGAAAGGTGAACCGCGACTATTTTCCATTGTCAGTTATATCAACAAAGGATCACCAGATCCTACAACAAAAAAGTCCGACTATGGCAGTTCAAACAACACGACTTGGTTTTGAAGAAGACCCTTGACAACCAAGATCAATGTAAGGGAAAATTCACTCCTAACTAGGAAGGCCCGTTTGTTGTCAAGGAAATATTGACAGGAGGCGCTCTCAGATTGCAAGAAATGGACGACGATGAATTTCCACAACTCATCAATTCGAACGCCGTGAAACAGTACTATGTCTGATGTTGCCATCAAGCAAACACCCTGCTGTTGGACCATCAGATCACCAGTTATTCTGGATCATTAACCCTTTACCACATACAACTTTTCTACACTTTGCCCCTCAAGGAAAACATACTTTTCAAGCCAGCAGCCTGGCTCTCCTTTACGTTCCTACGACTTAGGTCATCCCACTACGGATTGAACCTCTCGCGTTTGCAGTTTGGCTACCCATACATGGGATCAAACTTCTCCTACCTGCAGTTTATCCTCAACCTAGGATTAAACTTCTCCTTCCCGCACTCTGACCTGCACATGGGATTACTCTTTTCCACTCGCCCTGAGGGGCGAACTATGTCGACCTGATCTCCTCTTCAATAGGAGTACATAGGCAACCATTTCATATGGCCTGATCGCAATAAAATAAAAACAACAAAAACATTTCTACCCTCTTCTCCTCACAAAAACATTCCTACACCATTTCTACCATATACAGTGTTGAACCTCTTATACCAGGTTCGAACTACGCATACCTGATCTCCTTTTCAATAGGAGTACGTAGGCAGCCATTCATGGTTCGGTCTCACCCCCTACCAAAACACAAACCTTTGTCAACTGGTACTGGGATCAAACATCAATCCACTACATTTCATTTGGCTTCAGACCAAAGGGATGGAATTACCTGAACTCCTCCCAAATAGGAGATTCGGCGACCATCTAAGCTGCGGTCATACCTTGAAGAGAAACACCAATCCATAAGAGGTGGAATTAACTAGGCTTCTCCTAAATAGAAGTACTGGTGACCATCTGTGGTGTGGTCAATCTCAGAGAGGAAAGCCACAC
Source organism: Panax ginseng (assembly GCA_020205605.1). Lineage (NCBI taxonomy): Eukaryota > Viridiplantae > Streptophyta > Magnoliopsida > Apiales > Araliaceae > Panax > Panax ginseng. Next base: position 51,100,832 of record CM035150.1, read on the forward strand.
TCCTCTCAATATTTCCATTCAGAAACCAGTCCCAAGACACCAAAGATGGTAGGGATACATACAGATCAATGATCTATTCTAAAATATCCAGAGATAACTCAATGTCCATCCACCCATGAGGGATTCAGAATTCATCAAGATCACAAGCCCTGAAGCAGCAGGCAAAATATCAAGCAAGTAGCAAACCATATCTAAAAGGGAAGTGATCCAAAAATATATTTCCCTGTCATATATATAATGTTGTTTGATATATACAATATAAACTGTACATGACAAAATGGCTAAGCTAGTCTGTACAGGAAAATCCAAGCCCAACTACAAATCAGCGTGTATGCGAGCTAACAAGCCCAACATGGCGTCCCTCTCAGAAGAAGGAGGTAAAGCTGTGGTCTCCTATATGAGGACATCCACACGACCCAACAGATCTGTAACCATCTGCATGGTGACCATATGATCATCAATGTAAGCGCTCATCTCTGCGATCATGCTAGTGGTAAGGGACCTCACTGTAGTACTATCTGTGACGGCTACATCCTGGGCAGATATAACACTATCCTGCTCAACTATCACTGCATCTCTGGCTGATCTGGCCTCATCCCGCTCAACAACAACGACATCTCTGCGAGCTAATGCCTCCTCTATCTCTAATAGAGCTGTGTCTCTCCCATCAAGGGCAGTCAACATCATAGATCGAGCCTGGTCTCTCTCAAAGGTCATCAGATGAAGAGTCTACTCAAAGCATTGTCTTTGAGTCTTTGAATCACAACAAATCTTGGCATTGGGAGAATCTAAAAGAGATGCTGGAAACCCAGCACCTGGCTCCTCCTCGATGTGGGAATCGATGTCCTCCATGGGCTCTATATCATCTGACTCGCTATCCGGTACTGTGGATACTGTTGCAGCCGATAAAATCTCTGTCTCCATCCATGCGGAATACTCTGCAGAACAACCCGGATGGCTCACAGAAAAGCAGCTATCTCACGCTGATCCCAACATGCATACACACGGGATCGGTCCTCTACTGAATGATATCGAGAAGCTGAACGCTGACCTATCGCCCCCTCGAAAGGATGAAAATCCTGAAACTGGTCAAATTGCGACATCACGGCCAGTGGGTGGTAAGTAGTCACGCCCCTCAAACCAGCCAGAGGGACGTAATCCATGCCCGAAGCATGAGTAATGAAGCTGTATGGTGAGCTAAGCCCCGAACACGGCAATATGCTGAATGGATCTCTGATATCTGTAAAAAATGTGGACCAAAACAGAGCATCTATACACTCCGATGGTTGAAGGAGTAGGACATGGCTACATCACGGGTAAACCAATACCCATGCCATCTAAGAGTGTCAATCGGTCTCAAGTGTGACATAAACCACACATACAAACATGGCAAGAACTACCGTGAAAACTCACGTCGGATAAGTGCGAGATAGAGATCTTGTCGACCGAGGTCTCTCGCTATGATCATAGGTATAATGGTGCGACCCTCCCTGAGAGCTCTCACGACCATGATGACACCTATGTCTATCTCATCCATGTACCGTGGCATATAGATATATGATAGTACGCATAACAGCAGTACATCAACCCTGGCTAAACGTCAATGATCCTTTGGTGCGGTAAAATCCCCGGAATGTTGTGAATAGCTATCCTCAGAGCCAAATCTGTCATACAGAAAATGCTGGGATATCACATGGCCAGATGTCATCTCATCCTGTACCACTCTACGTCGTAATCTAGTGAGAGTCATGAACTGTCTACTCATGTCTCCCAAAGCCATATGCACGCAAGGTCTGTCTAATGGTAGCATTGTCAATCGTGCATACTCATCCAGAGTAGGAGTCAACTCATGGGTCCCAAATCGGAAGACATGCCTATCCGGTACCCAATGCTCTAGCATCCCGTCCACAAATCTTGCGGGAACCTAAAACATCAATAATATCATGGTATGCTGCAGCAAATGATCTACAGTCACCCTGTCTGGTGGTGACATGATATCATACCACGATCGCATACCCAATGCCACCAATGATGGTGGGGTATGATCTATACGGCTAACTGTCGAAGAAGACATTTGTGCAGGCAGTGTCATAAGACCATCCAAGGGTCAATGCCGAATATCTCTGGACATACATATATATGCATAACATGATACATGCATAGCAGATAATGGATGGCAATATGATATAGGGAATAAAAAATGATGCATGATAAGTTGGTTTTATACCTACTTATCCGGTATCTATTACTTGAATTATTTGCTTAATCTCATGTTTCTTAGTTACTTTTCATGCATTTTGTGTTCGTTTTGTATATATGCTTGGGAGTTGAAATCGCAAAGAATTAGTATAAAAACGCAAAGAAAAGCAATTCGGACATCATTTGGGCTTTTATGTTTATTTCATGTTCTAGGTTTGGAACTTGGATTACATTGTAGAGCTTCTTCTTAGATTTTCTGAACATCTTGAATCATTCCAATCGGAGTTCGGATGCAAGAGTTATGACATTTGTACCAACGGACATCGAACGTCACTGTTTTGGATGGCCATTTGCATAGTAGTCACTTCCAGCCCAATTTCGACTTTCCTCCGTTCGTTATTTCTCAATTCTCAAAGAATGAAAGTTGTATATCTCGTCGATATCTTCGATTTGATAGGTGGTAGACCTCATAAATCTTCCCGGATCAAAGGTTATGGCCGTTTTCCCAAGGGACGTCAGAACAGAAAATTTTTCGTCACAAAACCCTCGTCGGGGTGGGCGTACCAGCCACAAGTCAGAATCCTAGCCCGCCGGGGCGGGCCCAAATCAAGCATAAACCCCCGCCGGGGCGGGGGTATCCCAGAAAATGCGCGAAAAGTGCGAATTTTGGTCCAATTTGAGTCCGAGAAGGATTGTTTCGATCCGATTTACACAAGGACTTCCAAGAGAACTTCCAAGAGGACTTAAAGACATATGAAGAGACTTATAAAAGGAGGAAAATCACAAGGATTAAAGAGATTAGAGACTAGATAGAGGATTCAATTAGATTAGATTATAGTAAATTAGATCAAAACACTAGTTCTAATTAGATTTGGAGATTGAAGCAACTTGAAGACCATCAAGATCAAGAGCGAGGAGCTTGAGGAAGATGGAGATTTCTTGACAAGCATTTATTCTTTACTCTACTCTTATTTTTATCTTTTAATGTGTATTCAATTGTGGATTCTTAGTTTTAATTCAATAATCATGAACTAATTATTTGTTTGAGATTACAATGGATCTTATTGTATAGTTTATTTTAATATGCTTCGCTATCAATTATTATGTTCTATTGTGAGGATTGTCTATTGTGATTTGGACTTAATTGTTTAATTGATTGGCCATTAATTACCGTGATAATCTATATGAACTCGAGAGATGAAGTATTGATTTAGATCTTATCATGATAGCATGTGTCATGAATTTTGTCAATAAATGATTTTTAATTATTATTAAGGTAGAGATACGCTCGACATCGCATGTAATCGGATAGAGAACTTATTCTTCAACCTTCTTCAATTGTAATTCACATAGAGATATAGTGGGTTAGTTGTTTAAGGTGTTTAACAGATTTCTATCTTAATTGTGGATTAATGTTAATATGGGTATTTTGCATCGAGAGGTGATTTTATCTGCTTTAGTGTTCTTGATTAACAATTCAGGATAGAGAATAATTGATGAGAAGTGTGTTAACTTAAACGAAGCAATAAGTGAAGTTGTGATCTTAAATCTCCATTATCTTAATTTAACTAGTGGTAATTAGAATTAGTTTACTTATAAATTGAAATTCATTCGTTTAAATAAGATTGAGTTGGTTACGGGTTAGTACTTGGTGATTTTTGTTAAATAATTCTCTGTGGGAACAATACTCTACTCATCACTTTATTACTTGTTGACCACGTATACTTGCGTGTTGTGCGTAATTAGATTTTACCCAACAGTGCATACATTTCTAAGTATATCATCATCTAATACATCATCTCTGTACAGCTACAAATACAAGGAAATGGGGCACAGACGCCCTACTACTAACAGAGGCCTATCAAAAGATATAGCGAGAATGGGGCACAACCACCCAATATCTAACAGAGGCCTATCAAAAGATATAACGAGAATACACATCAGAAGAAGACAATGGTGTCGATGTCACATCATCAATCTTGTCCACCTGATGTAACTCTTCCTGAGTCACTGGATCTCTATCAACAGGGATGTCAGGCCTATATAGAGGAGGATCTACATCGGCAAAACCGAATGGGTCATCTGAGGGGCCAACGCCTGAGCTGGAAGGATCAAATGAAGCCGCCTCTGCCGGATCTCTGCCCAAATGCCGGATAAATATGTGTGCCTGGTCCAACTGCTGGTTCAAACTATCAATCTGTGTCATATAAGTCAGATCTCAGACACAAGCTATCCAATCCATTATCATCACGGATCTTGGAACCATATCCCCATAAACCGTGGTGTGCGGGCGCGGGCTCTGGCTCGATAAGACGAGAGGAACCACCAACGCTGGAACGTCTCCTGAGTACATGGACCCTCTGATAATGCAAAATCGTCAACCCCCAACAATGGGATGTCAATGATGGGTGAATGTGATACAGGCCAATGACGCCTGACAGGAGGCAAGATCGGCATACGAATATCCCATGTGGTGCTCCTAATAGCACGCTCTCCTAAATAGAGCTCCCAGCCTCCATCGGTGAAGAAAGGAACTCTCCTGGTGGAAATCACGTACTTGACTCCGATCGGGTACCCATCCCCATCCCTCCGACTCGGTCCAGTTCGAGTTGCAAAGGAGTTCTCACAGACTAGAAAGGCCAAATTGAGAATAAAAACGCTACGCGATTGAGCAATACAACATATAATCCTGGTCTTCTCAGATGAAACTTTGAGTCTGTACATCGCTCATTGGTAGTCACCCGAGCACGAGGTATACCCTGCCAATGATCTCATTTGTCACAAATCAAATCCTGCAATACCTTGTACAGGTCCGATGCCGCCAACTCCGGGTCATTACTCTTAAAGATGAACGTGGAATCCCCGGCGGGGGTTACAACGCATGATTCATCCGTTGACACACAAATCAACGTAGGTCAAGCAGCCTTGACATCATGATAACCGTTGGAAGCAAATCCAACAGAGCATCAGAAGCCATCCGATGACCAGCCGCTGCTACACACATCAGCGATGGTTACAACGTAGATCCTCGACGGGGGTTACAACGTGAAGCCCCTGCAGGGGATTACAACGTACATTCAAGCCGTTGACACACATATCAATGAAGGTCAAGTAGCCTTGATGTTATCTCAGCCGATAGCGATTAAACCTATCAGAGCTCTAGAGCTATTCGAGGATTTCATGCTCGATTACTCATATTCCCCAGCGGATCCTTGGCGGGGGTCACAATGCAGTGTTCCGTTGATTCAAGCGTCAGCGAAGGTCAAGCAACCTTGACAATCTACCCATAGAATGCTCAGTTGATTCACACGTCAGCGAAGGTCAAGAAACCTTGACAATATATCCCACTAGATTTTTCAGCCGTTGATTCACATGTCGGTGAAGTACACGTCAACGAAGGTCAGACATCCTTGATAGCATTTGCTGTTGGCAGTAAATCCAATAGAATCTTGACATGTCCTGGTGATACCAACCAGGAAAAGTCAATGTTATCAAAGAGGATAGATGATGGAATATGTTATACACATCCTCAAACAGATTAAGCTTTATCCCCACAGATCTCTTACACATAAAAGGTACATCTTTAGGATCAAGTCGTTACCAAGAATACAGGAATTTGATGATAACTCCAACATCAACAACCTAATAGATTTGGATTATACATCAAATCTGGTCGTCATTGCCAATCCCCAGTTAAAGCAACATGGATCCAGCAATCATCCCCAGCATGTTGGGCTACAACCCCGTACACATGCCTCATATATTTGCATCATGTTACTACATATAGTATTATGTTTGTCTTGTTGCGTTTCAAGTGTCTAGGATTCTTTATCCTACCCATGCATCGCCATGCATGAGTATGATAAAGAGGGGCATCTGTAGACACTCGAAATTTTTTGTACACCTGTCACTAACATTGCAGGAGGACAGATTCGTCTTTTAAGAGGGAACCCTGAAAGACAATCCATATCCATTTCGGATACTACCGGAAGTTCAGCGTCAACCCTAGAACACACACTGGGAGTAACAATTCCAACCTCGGAGATAACCCCGAGGCGTGCAGATCCAATACCGGAACACACACTGGAGAAGACCGATTAATTTCGGAGATAACCTTGAGGTATCCAGTCTCAGTCCTAATCATGGGAATAGCCACCAACCTTGGTGATAAACCCAAGGAATGCAGTTTCGACAATAACCCCGAAAATGCTTGTTTCAAATGCGACCAGCTTCAATCTCGGCGCTCACAATGAGATACGCTGTACCAAACCGGAGATAATACCGGGAGGACAGACACACCTCAAAGATGACAATGAGGACCTCCAACAAATGCAGCAGTCCAATCTCTGCGAAGCTCTGAGCAACGTCTGCTTTATCAGCCCAAACCGGCAATAACACCGGTGAGGGGCAACATCGTCATCTGGCCAACACGATGCCACGCCACGTCGTCTCAACATTTCAGACATACATCTATACACAACGATGTCCCACAAGAACCAAGGAAAACTAATCCCGAGTGACTATTGTGCGGGGTAACAGATGGAATTTGAAGGTTGAAGACCGGAGAGCATCGTCCCATCTTCAATGACTTCGTACAAACTCTAATCCTATGCCATTGTACAACTCTCGACAACGGCGGTCTGAAATAGGTCCTGTATACCTCAATTGGATGCCCGAATTGCACTTCTGAAAGTTCGAGTGGACATTACAATGCCCGAGTGCACGTACTACGAGACGACCCGACCCGAAAAACCCGGGCCCACCCGGGTTACCTCTGGCATACCTACGGCTCCATCCTCTATAAATAGAGGGCTTGGGGTGGCCATTTTGCAAGAGAAAACTGTGAGGAAGCCCTGCCCAATTTGCTATGTACTCACCCCATACAGTGTACTTTCTCATTTTAAACACCTGTGAGCTCACATATAGCCTCTTTTGTACCTACAAAAGCCAGTGTTTACCCACTTTAAAGATATAGAATTCTTCTATAGCAGTTAACTGTAAGCCTTCTCACACACTTTAAAGCATTTCTCTTCATCTCTGCACACACCCTTCTTCACGTTGAGAGTCGTGTTGCACGCATTTGCTCGAACTTTGGTCCATGGTTTATTTCAGTTTGTATATATATATATATATATATATATATATATATATTATATATATATTTATATATCTGGACTAACATTATCGAGTTATGCCTCGATTGAGCCTAGACTTCGGTCTGGAGCGTTTATTTGCTTTTATATATATATTTATATATATATGAAGCGTGTGTCGAACTTTGTTCGATGAGCCTAGACTTTGATGCAGAGTGTTTCTTCGCTTTAATATATATATATATATATATATATATATATACAATATATATATATTATCGTGTGTCGGACTACATTCGATGAGCACTAATTTTACATCCGGGCGTTCTTATGCTTTTTATATATATATATATATATATATATATATATATATATATATATATATACAATTATATATATTATACGTGTGTCGGACTACATTTGATGAGCACAGATTTTACGATGAGCGTTTACTTGTTGCCACTTTTTTTGACTAACAAAAGAGCTCTAACTCATGCAAGCATACATGCGTCAACAAGTAATACAGAGCAAGTAAAGTATCGATCCCCCAGAGAAATTTGTTTAACTTAAACTACTATCCATTAATTAACTCACTATAATTATATGCTCAAACTAATGATTAAACTTGGTTTGTTCTCAAATTGCAAATAATAACTAAAACAATAATAATGACTTAATAAATGATATTGGAACTAATGGGATTCTAACTTCATTTAATACTTCATTCAATCGCCACTATCATGCATGACTTGTTCACATATCACAGGAAAGTAGCCAAGAGCACTAAAAGAGTATTAGCCATTTTTCAATGCACTAAGACCTACTTACACATCATCCACAGATGATAGACTCTATGTAATCATCAATATAACCAACATCACTATATGTCTATGCGACATTGCAACTATATTGATTTTAAGTTCAAGCTCTTATTCTAACTTATACGGTGAAACAGTATATGTCTATCTGGTTCACGAAATACACAAGCCATATAACACATCCCTATATACGTATACTATCATGATTACAGTCCATATTTGCATGTTCATTGTCAATTCCATACAAATACTGAAACGAATGGTGATCAAGCATTCATGTATGCAAAACAATCATGACAGACATCCCATATGAAATACAAAACAACCCAGCATTTAAGCGTGCAATCAAACTACATAATAAAATCCGTTAGAATCCCATAATGGAGTTTAGTTCATGACTGAACCAAAAGCCATTATGTGATCAAATCTAAACATGATCAATAAACGACAATTGAAAGATGAAAGATGAAACTATCAAACCCAATTGCTGAATACGCATCAATATTCAATCCTCATAAGATTCCAGCAAAAACTAATATTAATAATCCGCTCTCGTAGAGAAATCCCAAGAAGGAGTAGAAAAATAGAGTTATGGCCTCCTTCTACGTTGGAATCCTCTCCAGAGAGTAAAACCCTAATTACCCAGTAAAGATACGTAAAAAATTAATAATATATTAAGTGATACCCCTCACACTAGTCAGGAATCGTTTTAAATCAAATACAAGCTTTAAAATTTGGAAATAGAATAAAACAAATCAAGAACTTCAGAGGGCACATACCAAGCTTATTCTTCCATTGATACTCTCGCGACCGCTAGACTTGCAGTAGGTTTGTATGTTTGGCCGATCTCATGTGCGCCTCTCCCTAGGGCTTGTCCTTACCTGGTCACAGCGTAACTTGCGATGAGGTTGTCCTAGTTTTGTTGGGACCTCGTATGGTTGCGTTTAAGCTATATTTTGCTTTGACTTGCAATTCTTGTCTTCCGATTCAAACTTCTTAGCTTGGTTACGCAATGTTCTTCTTTATTCTTGACATGTCCTATGTTTATCCATGCTTGTCCATCCATGCTCCATTCACTCCTATGCACATCCTATCTTTTGCCTCGCCTTACGCTTTCGTTAGCCTCGTGCCCGATATCACCACCAAATTAAGCTAATTCCTGCACTTATTCACCAAAGGGAGTTTTAAGTATGCAAAATGCAATTTAACATAAAATGCAGCTAAAATAGACTAAAATATACTTGAGATGGGCATAGTTCGCATGAATTGGTACTCCATAAGTAGGTAAAAATCCTACTTATCAAATACCCCCAAACTTGAACCATTGTTTTCCCTCAAGCAATGCATCCTAATGAGTAATAAAAATGCAACTATATTATTATGCAACTAATTCTCACATTGTCCCAACCATCATAAAAATTCAGTCTAATTTGCCTCAACGAATTTTTCTAGATTTGAGAATACAAATTCCAACCAAACTGCAGGCATAAAGTCATATACTCATATAATTCACAAATACTATACAGATGTTGTGTGTGTGTGTTGTGTTCGCCCAATACTTGATTTCGGTGTAGAATGCTCATGCTATCGGTGGTGCCACCTTCCTCGGGTGGAGTAAAATATTCAATGTCCCAATTGAATGAAGGTAAAAGGTACGAAAACTCCCCTAATTATCGGTAGTGCCACCTTCCTCGGGTGGTGAATTCGGTGGTGGATATGGTGCTGCGGTTCCAAACTGAGGCCATTCTTGTGTTGTCCCTTGTTGCGCAAACGCTTCGGCTAAAGCCCTTGTGAGTCCCGTCGCAAATGTGCCCAAATTGTCGTACATGGCATCGACCTTGCGCTCCAACCTTCGGAGCTGGCGATCGCCATTGGTGGCACGTGTGTGCGTGGACGGGCTCGCCTCGTCTGTTTATGGGGGTTGTTGTTGTTCTGGAAAAATAGGATGAATGATGAATCCTAGTCCGCGTGGATGCGGTACACCACCTGTCCACTCCTTGAAATTCGCAATAGTAGCATGAGTGATTACATGGTGTGAGTACTGGAGCAGCTCATTATGCCATTGGATTCCTTGTTGAGTACAGAGAATGGCTACCACTGATGCATGCGGAATAGTCCCATTTCTATTCCCCCGCATATAACTCAGCATGTTTTTGTGGATTAAAAGGCCGATATCGATGTACTTCCCTTTGATGATTCCCCACAAAATACTCGCCCGCTCGGTAGGTATGGCATTATAATGAGCTGACGGAACGAGCTTGGCACAAATAAACAGGTTCCAGGCCTGGGCATATCGATTTAATGCTGACGATGAAAAAAATTTTGGTTCCTTTTTTCCTGTCTTATACTTCCATTTGGTGCCCGAAATACACAGATCAGTAATCACAACTGCGAGATCTGTCTCCAAGTACGCGCCTTCTAACCAATTGTCAGACCCGGTAGGTGGTGCATCATATATGTTGAATACTTCTCTGATCACGGAAGGGCGATAATTCACCTGCTCTGCTCGAACAATCGTTATGCCTCTTGTTAGCAACTCCGTGGCATTAGCATAAAATTCTCTAACAATCCCCACTGGAGTGGGCATAGGAGATGCAGTTAAGCCAACCCAATCTCGTTCGCGTATCATCTGTCAAAGTTGGCCATCATGTTTTGTCGATTGAAATCACCATTCTTTCACAAGAGATTTGGCCATACTCCGATAATAGTCTTGCTGCGCTTCCAAACTGACAAATCTGCTCTGGTCCAAGACCTCCTCTTCGTGGTGATTGGAAGAAAATTCGGATGAAGAGGAGAATGAGATTGCACGTGCTCGTTTTGGACCTATGTGGGGATTATAGAGACAATAGGACGGACTTGGTGATGATTGTTCCTCAAATTTATTGCTTCACACCCCACGAAGAACCCTAAAATTATGCCAGGAACGTGATGTGTGGGTATGAACTTTGATAAGAGTTGCTTAGCCGTCTGGATATAGGAGATATAATTAGATGCGGCTTTTATATTGGAAGAAAAACCCAAATCAGACCGCAACTCGGATTTGTGACTTAAAAAAAAACTTTTTCCACGTCTGCGACGCGGCCAAGCTGCAACTTGATAATGGAATTTGGCAGTATGAAGTGGCTAGACTGGTTTGCTTTGAAAAGTGGCCTTGTGCTACGGTCGTGTGCTTTATGCATCATGCGACCGTGTGATCCTGTGTTTTGCATTGATGTATGCAATTGTAGGTGCATCAAGAGAGAAATGTGTGCTATCCATTGCACCTGCAATTCATCAATAAACATCATCAGAACATAGTTTTATCACATACATCATTTTATGTAATAAAGATACACGCTCCCCTATACTATCAGCTATTATGTGATTGTGTTAACTTAGGAAGGAATAATTCAACGAAATAAACAAAGATTGAAAGAGAGATTTTAGAGAAGAAAAATAATGGGTTGCCTCCCATCCAGCGCTAAGTTATAGTCAATTAGCTTGAATGTCTCTAATATTCATGTTGAAGAAAGAATTGAGGCGACTTTATGTCTGTCTACCTCACCACCATAGTAATGTTTTAAACGCTGACCATTCACCTTAAAAGGCTATTCGGGCGACGTATCGAATATTTCGATTGCACCATGCGGAAAAATAGTTCTCACTGTGAATGGTTCTGACCACCTTGATTTCAGCTTTCCAGGAAAAACGTTTAAGTCTGGAGTTGTAAAGCAAAACCCTTTGTCCTAGTTCAAATGCTCTCTCAATGATTTTTCGATCATGCAATTTTTTCACTTTCCCCTTATAAAGTTTCGAATTCTCGTATGCCTGCAGTCTAAATTCATCCAACTCATTAAGTTGGTATAGGTGTTTCTCCCCGACAGCTGTCAAAACAAAATTTAGCTTTCGAATGGCCCAATATGCTTTATGCTCTAGCTCCATGGGAAGGTGGCAGGCTTTTCCATATACGAGTTGAAAAGGTGACATTCCTAACGGTGTTTTATACGATGTCCTATAAGCCCATACTGCATCATCTAGCTTCAACGACCAGTCTTTCCGTGTGTGATTTACAACTTTCTCCAGAATTCTCTTGACTTCTCGATTTGACACTTCTGCTTGGCCATTCGTTTATGGGTGATATGCTGTAGCGATGCAATGCTTCACCCCATATTTAGCCAACAAAGCTGCAAACTGCCTGTTATAAAAGTGACTGCCTTCGTCACTGATGATAGCCCTTGGAGTCCTAAACCTCATGAAGATACTTCTATGTAAAAATCTGAGGACAACCTTAGCATTATTTGTCGGAAGAGCTGCCACTTCTACCCATTTCGAGACATAATCAACAGCAAACAGAATGTAGAGATTTCCGCAAGAAGAAACGAACGGCCCCATGAAATCAATTCCCCATACATCAAAAATTTTGACTTCCAAGAGTGTATTTAATGGCATTTCATTCCTTTTAGAGATGTTCCCCATTCGCTGACATCTATCACATTGCTGGACAAAATTGTACGCATCCTTGAAAATTGTCAGCCAGTAGAATCCCGCTTGTATTATTCTCGCCGCTGTTCTGTCACCTCCATAGTGTCCACCATACACAGTAGAGTGACAATCCTGCATAATCCTCTCGATCTCGCTATATGGAAAACACCTTCATATAACTTAATCAGAACATTGTTTGAACAAATACGGCTCATCCCATATGTACCATTTGACATCATGCAGAAATTTCTTCTTTTGATAGCCCACCAAATCGGAAGGTAGCATTTTACTTACCAAATAGTTCACATAATCTGCAAACCATGGCACTTCCCCTTTCACCACAAACAATTGTTCATCTGGAAAAGATTCATTAATTAACACCTTGTCGTTTGTTTCCCTTTTCAGATTCTCAAGTCGAGATAAGTGGTCCGCCACTTGGTTTTCAGTGCCCTTCCTGTCCTTGATTTCCAAATCAAATTCCCGTAGTAGTAAAATCCATCTGATCAACCGAGGCTTTGCATCCTTTTTCGCCACTAAATGCCGAATAGCAGCGTGATCCGTATACACTATCACCTTTGTGCCGATCAAATAAGCTCGAAATTTATCAAAGGCGTACACTACTGCTAGTAATTCTTTCTCCGTGGTGGTATAGTTCAAATGTGCATCTGTAAGGGTCTTGCTGGCATAGTAAATAACATGGAACATCTTCTCTTTCCTTTATCCCAAAGCAGCCTCTACAGCGTAATCACTGGCATCACACATCAGTTCAAATGGCAATTCCCAATCTGGAGCAGTAATAATTGGTGCTGATGTTAATTTTCCTTTCAGATGCTCGAATGCCGACACGCAAACCTTATTGAAGATAAAATGTGCATCCTTCTCCAATAAACTGCATAATGGTTTAGTTATCTTGGAGAAGTCTTTGATAAATCTGTGGTAGAAACCTGCATGGCCCAGAAAGCTACGAAAACCTTTTACTGAAGTAGGTGGTGGCAATTTCTCTATAGTTTCCAACTTTGCCCTATTTACCTCGAGTCCATTCTTCGATACTTTGTGTCAAAGTATTATTCATTCCTGTACCATAAAATGGCATTTTTCCCAGTTTAGTATCAGATTTGTTTCAACACATCACTTCAACACCATCACCAAATTCTCGAGACATAGATCAAACGAGTCTCCAAAAACTGAGAAGTCATCCATAAATACTTCCACATTCTGCTCTACCACATCTAAAAATATAGCCATCATGCATCTCTGAAAAGTGGCTTGGGCGTTGCACAACCCAAAAGACATCCTTCTGAAGGCAAATGTGCCGTATGGACATGTGAAAGTTGTCTTCTCTTGGTCTTCTAGAGCTATCATTATTTGATTATAGCCTGAATATCCATCCAGTAGGCAATATTATTCATGACCTGCTAATCTGTCCAGCATCTGATCAATGAATGGTAGTGGAAAATGATCTTTCCTTGTAGCTTTATTAAGCTCTGCGGTAGTCCATGCAAACTCTCCACCCCATCCTTTGTTCGTGTTGGAATCAACTCATTGTTCTCATTAGTCACTATTGTCATGCCACCTTTTTCTAAGACACACCGCTTTGAGCTCACCCATAAGCTGTCTAAGATAGGATAGATTATTCCTGCATCCAACCATTTTAGTACCTCTTTCTTAACCACTTCTTTCATTATCAGATTAAGTCTCCTTTGCTGCTCAACCGATGGTTTACTTTCGTCTTCCATCAGGATTTTATGCGTACAAAATGAAGGGCTGATCCCTTTGATATCCACTATGGTCCATCCAATCGATGATTTGAACTCTCGGAGTACTCGTAGCAGTTTTTCTTCCTGAAAAGATGTTAATGCAGAAGAAATAATCACAGGTAGCTTAGAATCTGTATTTCAAAATGCGTACCTGAGATGATCTGGAAGTGGTTTCAGTTCAAGTTCTGGGGGGGTGTCTCCAGAGATGGTTTTAATTTTATGGAGGTTTCTCCTGCTTTTGTCAATGGTTCAATAGGTATCCTGAATTTCCTGACTTGTGGAGTGGTATTCAGATATTGCACAAGTTCATCCAGTTCCTCGTCCTCCACATCTGAATTTTTAGCAATTACACTCCTCAAAGGTTTAGCAGCCCCCCGCCTTTGTACTTCCTCATTTATAACCTGTTCCACCAATTCTACCAAGAAATATTCCTCTTCATCTGCTGGAAACTTCATAGCTTTGAAAACATTAAAGGTGACCTCTTGATTATGAACACGCATAGTGAGTTCCCCCTTCTGCACATCTAACAGAGTTTTTCCTGTGGCTAAGAATGGTCTTCCTAATATGATTGGTATATTTTTGTCCTCCTCGTAGTCTAGAATGATGAAGTCATTTGGGAAAATAAACACATCCACCTTAACCAACACATCTTGACAATTCCTCGTGGATACATGATCGATCTATCGGCTTAAATCAGAAGATATGTTTGTGGGCTTTGGATCCGGTAATCCAAACTGATTAAACACTGACAAGGGCATCAAATTTATGCTTGCCCCAAGATCACATAAACACTTACTGAAGTTCAACTTTCCTATGGTACATGGAATTGTGAAGTCGCTGGATCCTTGAGCTTTGGAGGTAATTTCTGTTGAAGCACTGCACTACATTCCTCTGTCAAGGCTACTGTCTCAAACTCATATAATCTTCTCTTCCTTGACAATATACCCTTCATAAACTTGGCGTAGCTGGGCATTTGTTCCAATGCCTCGGCGAATGGTATGTTGATCTGCAGCTTTTTGAACACCTCCAAGAATTTGCTGAACTGTTTATCTTCCCTTTTCTTAATTAATCTCTGTAGATACGGAACTTGAATGTGAATTGGTGGTACTGGACTCTTGAACGTCTCCTCTGAGCCTGCTTTGTCTTTCTCTTCCTGCCGATCCTCAGATTTCTCCAAATTTTCCTGCTTATTGGCTGGTTCCTCTGCCTCGCGCGACTTGCAGTAACTGAAAAATCTTTCCCAGATCACAATGTGATTGCTTGACACTGTTCCTTCCCTTCTCTTCTTGGTTTTGTCTCTGTATTATTTGGCGATGAACCCTGGGGCCTGTTAGTAAGCATGTTCGCCATCTGCCCCATTTGAGTTTCTAGATTCTTTATAGCCACTGCTTGGCTCTTGATCATAACTTCTGTGTTTGCCATGTATTTCATCATCATTTTCTCCACTTCCGATTTCTTTTCTTGCTGAGGTGCAGCTGGAGTGTGATGTTGTTGTTGTTGTTGAGAAAATCCTGGCGGAAAGGGTGGTCTAGGATTAAACTGAGGCTGCGCTGGCTGCGCTTGAAATTGATTGTTTGTTTGAAACTGAGGCTGCTGACTCCCTTGATTATTCGAGCAACTAAAATTTGGATGATTTCTGTTGTTGGGGTGGTATGTGTTCTAAAATTGGCCTTGTTCTTTTTTGTAGTTTCTCATATACTGCACTGATTCTAAGCTGATAGCACATTGATCTGTCGAGTATGACCCCGCACAAATCTCACATACGTAGGCAACCATCTTTACCTTTCCTTCAGCCAAAGTATCTATCTTCTTTGCCATGACTGCCATCTGTGCTGACAGCTGAGTAATAGCATCAACCTCTAATACACCTGCAACTTTGGTTTGTGGCATTCGGGATGTAGGATTCTGAAAATCATTCGATGCCATTGTTTCAATAAGATCATAGGCTTCCTCATAGTTCTTTACCCATAATGCCCCTCCTGCAGCTGCATCTACAATCGGTCTCGACTGCCATCCCAATCTATTATAAAACGTGTTGATTACCATCCAATCTGGTATACCGTGATGTGGGCATTTTCTCAACATTTCTGTGTATCTCTCCCATGCTTCATATAACGAGTCGCCCTGTTGTTGCTCAAACTGAGATATAGTTGTCCTCATCTTGGCAGTTTTTGCCATTGGGAAAAACTTAGCTAAGAATTTCTGTGCTAAATCCTCCCATGTAGTTATAGATCCTGCTGGCAGAGAATGAAGCCAACTTTTCGCTTTATCCCTCAATGAAAATGGGCACAACCATAGTCTAATAGCATCCTCCGTCACACCGTTGTATCTGAATGTATCACAAATTTCAATGAAACTTAATAGATGTTCATTCGGATCATCTGTAGCAGCACCCCCAAACTGAACTGTGTTTTGCACCATTTGAATAGTGCCAGTTTTTATCTCGAATGTGTATGTTGCTATCGCTGGTCTGACTATGCTAGACTGAAGTCCGTTAATATTGGGCATGGAATACTCCTTCAGAGCCCTATGCTCCTCTCTTTGATCTTCTCCTTATGCCTCGGCTGCCATGTTAGCTGTTGTGTTTTCCAACTACTCTTGTAAATTCCTACGAACACCCGCTTTCCAACCTCTACCGTTTATATTATCCTGAAAAGGTGTTAACTCGGGGTTTGTTGACCATGTGCGCATAAAATTTTATCCAAATTTCTAAAACAAAAACAAAAACTGAAATGAGATAAGACTAGAATTGTCTAAGTCATACAATATAGATTAAAACTAATGATAATAATACTAAATTAAACGCCTTTCCCTGGCAACGGCGCCAAAAACTTGTTGCCTCTTTTTTACGACTAACAAAAGAGCTCTAACTCATGCAAGCATACATGCGTCAACAAGTAATACAGATCAAGTAAAGTATCGATCCCACAGAGAAAGTTGTTTAACTTAATCTACTATCCATTAATTAACTCACTATAATTATATGCTCAAACTAATGACTAAACTTGGTTTGTTCTCAAATTACATATAATAACTAAAACAATAATAACGACTTAATAAATGATATTGGAACTAATGGGATTCTAACTTCATTTAATACTTCATTCAATCGCCACTATCATGCATGACTTGTTCACATATCACAGGAAAGTAGCCAAGAGCACTAAAAGAGTTTTAGCCATTTTTCAATGCACTAAGACCTACTTACACATCATCCACAGATGATAGACTCTATGTAATCATCAATATAACCAACATCACTATATGTCTATGTGATATTGCAACTATATTAATTTTAAGTTCAAGCTCTTATTCTAACTTATACGGTGAAACAATATATGTCTATCTGGTTCACGAAATACACAAGCCATATAACACATCCCTATATACGTATACTATCATGATTACAGTCCATATTTGCATGTTCATTGTCAATTCCATACAAATACTGAAACGAATTGTGATCAAGCATTCATGTATGCAAAACAATCATGACAGACATCCCATATGATATGCAAAACAACCCAGCATTTAAGCGTGCAATCAAACTACATAATAAAATCCGTTAG
The DNA here is from genome assembly GCA_020205605.1 of Panax ginseng. Taxonomy (NCBI): domain Eukaryota; kingdom Viridiplantae; phylum Streptophyta; class Magnoliopsida; order Apiales; family Araliaceae; genus Panax; species Panax ginseng. The sequence goes on from CM035150.1 coordinate 51,118,729, forward strand.
AATCCCATAATGGAGTTTAGTTCATGACTGAACCAAAAGCCATTATGTGATCAAATCTAAACATGATCAATAAACGACAATTGAAAGATGAAAGATGAAACTATCAAACCCAATTGCTGAATACGCATCAATATTCAATCCTCATAAGATTCCAGCAAAAACTAATATTAATAATCCACTCTCGTAGAGAAATCCCAAGAAGGAGTAGAAAAATAGAGTTATGGCCTCCTTCTACGTTGGAATCCTCTCCAGAGAGTAAAACCCTAATTACCCAAAGAAAGATACGTAAAAAATTAATAATATATTAAGTGATACCCTCACACTAGTCAGAATCATTTTAAATCAAATACAAGCTTTAAAATTTGGAAATAGAAAAAAAACAAATCTGCGAGCTTCAGCTTCATGGCGTGGGCAACAAGGCTTTTCCAAACTTGATACTCTCGCGGCCGCTAGACTTGCAGTAGGTTTGTATGTTTGGCCGATCTCGCGCATGGGCGCTCTCTCCCTAGGCTTGTCCTTCTCGCGGCCGCGCAACTTGCAGTAGGTTGTCCTGGTTTTGTTGGGACCTCGTGCGGGCACGCGCTTCTAATCTATATTTGCTGCGCGACTTGCAATTGCTGTCTTCTGATTCAGCTTCTTAGCTTGGTTATGCAATGTTGCTGCTGCTACTGACATGTCCTATGTTTATCCATGCTTGTCCATCCATGCTCCATTCACTCCTATGCACATCCTATCTTTTGCTTCGCCTTACGCTTTCGTTAGCCTCGTGCCCGATATCACCACCAAATTAAGCTAAATTGCTGCACTTATTCACCAAAAGGAGTTTTAAGTATGCGAACTGCAATTTAACATAAAATGCAGCTAAAACAGACTAAAATGTACTTGAGATGGGCATAGTTCGCATGAATTGGTACTCCATAAGTAGGTAAAAATCCTACTTATCAGAAGCCCTGCCCAATTTGCTATGTACTCACCCCATACAGTGTACTTTGTCATTTTAAACACCTGTGAGCTCACATATAGCCTCTTTTGTACCTACAAAAGCTAGTGTTTACCCACTTTAAAGATATAGAAGTCTTCTTTGGCAGTTAACTGTAAGCCTTCTCACACACTTTGAAGTCTTTCTCTTCATCTTTGCACACACCCTTTTTCACGTTGAGAGTCGTGTTACAGATTTGCTTTCGGACTTTGGTCCGTGGTTTTATTTCAGTTTATATATATATATATATATATATATATATATATATATATATATATATATATATATATAAGCAAATAAACGCCTGCATCAAGTCTAGGCTCAATCGAGGCATAACTCGATAATGTTAGTCGAGATATATATATATATATATATATATATATATATATATATATATATATATATATATATATATATTTATGAACTGTGTGTAGAACTTTGTTCAATGAGCCTAGACTTTGGCCAGAGCGTTGCTTATCGCTTTAATATATATATATATATATATATATACAATTATATATATTATCGTGTGTGGGACTACGCTCGATGAGCACAATTTTACATCCTGAGGCTATCGCTTTTTATATATATATATACAATTATATATATATTATTTGTGTGTTGGACTCATTCGATGAGCACGGATTTTACATCCAGAATGCGTTACTGCTATATATATATATATATATATATATATATATATATATATATATATATATATATATATATATATATGGGAACCCTTCCATAGCAGTATTTGCCATGAAAACTGCGTAGCACAAACCCTTTTGGACCGTTGATAAACTTATTGGAAGGCTGAGATTGAAACATAAATATACCAAGCCGGCACAACTTGTACCGGCTTTTATTTTAATATGAGGACCCCACATAGTCAACATGTTGTCAGTTTGTTTAAATAAAATGAATTTTTAATATCAAATAATGCCCGACCAGACAAATAAAAACTTACTGCCGTTGTTTTTTTATTTTTATTTTTAAGCATTTCCCCATTAATAGTCATGACTCAGCACATTGCGTAAACTTAAAAAAATATAAAATACTCCCGGCCGCTAGAAGCTCTTACGGCTGTTAATAAAAAAAAATAACAACCAACCGGCACAAAACAAGATCCAACATATATCAAGATTAATACATAATAATTTATAAAACAATAGCATAGGCATAATTTATATCCTTATTTTATATCCTATTTTATATAACAATAGCATATATTTGTTATATAAAGAATTATAAAAATATTTTTATATCCTATTATAAAATAACAAATAAAGAATATAAAATATTTTTATAATTCTTTATTTGCTATTTTATAAAAATATTTTATATTCTTTATTTGTTATTTTATAATAGGATATAAAAATATTTTTATAATTCTTTATATAACAAATATATGCTATTGTTATATAAAATAGGATATAAAATATCATAAAGAATTAATATTTTAAATTAAAGTGGGAAGAAATTAATATATTTGTTATATAAAGAATTATAAAATACAAATATATGCTATTGTTATATAAAATAGGATATAAAATATCATAAAGAATTAATATTTTAAATTAAAGTGGGAAGAAATTAATATATTTGTTATATAAAGAATTATAAAAATACAAATATATGCTATTGTTATATAAAATAGGATATAAAATATCATAAAGAATTAATATTTTAAATTAAAGTGGGAAGAAATTAATATATTTGTTATATAAAGAATTATAAAATATTTTTATATCCTATTATAAAATAACAAATATTTTATAATTCTTTATTTGCTATTTTTATAAAAATATTTTATATTCTTTATTTGTTATTTTATAATAGGATATAAAATAGGATATAAAAATATTTTTATAATTCTTTATATAACAAATATATGCTATTGTTATATAAAATAGGATATAAAATAAGGATATAAATTATGCCTATGCTATTGTTTTATAAATTATTATGTATTAATCTTGATATATGTTGGATCTTGTTTTTATTTCGTCGTATAAGCTTTGCTTCTATTGGTTGTTATTTTTTTTTTTTTTTTTTATTAATGTACCGTAAGAGCTTGTAGAAGTGCTTGGGGTATTTATATTTTTAAGTTTATTTAATGTGTCTTTGAGTCATGACTATTAATGGAGAAATGCTTAAAATAAAATAAAAAAAACGTAAGTATAAGTTCGCATTTCTACGGGCATTATTTAATATTAAAAATTCGTTTTATTTAAACAAACTGACAACATGTTGACTATGTGGGGTCCTCATATTAAAATAAAAGCCGGTACAAGTTGTGCCGGCTTGGTATATTTATGTTTCAATCTCAGCCTTCCAATAAGTTTATCAACGGTCCAAAAAGGGGTTGTCGCACAGTTCTCATGGCAACCGGCTGCTATGGAAGGGTTCCCTATATATATATACTTATATATATGAACTGTTGTCGAACTTTGTTCGATGAGCCTGGATTTTACATCTAGTGCGTTTATCGCTTATATATATATATATATATATATATATATATATATATATATATATTCGTCCCACCTGGAGTTTACTTCGTGGTGGTTGATCGCTTTTACAGCTTTATTTACGTTTCGTCCTGCCTGGAGTTTACTTCGTGGCAGTTGATCGCTTTGTACAGCTTTATTTACATTTTGTCCCGCCTGGAGTTCCCTTCGTGGCAGTTGACCGTATTTACAGCTTTATTTACGTTTTGTCCCGCCTGGAGTTTCCTCTGTGGCGGTTGATAGCTTTTACAGCTTTATTTATATTTTTGGTCCCCCATGGAGGTGCTTCGTGGTTGGTGATCATGTCTTTATATATATATTTACAGCTTTTATATATATACCTACTTACTACTTTCATACAAATTGTGGTATCATGTGCGCCTAGGAATCATGTGATCACAAATTTAGCCCATTGGATCTAGATTCGGTTCCCGTGATGGACATTTTTAGATGTAAGCAACTTGTAAATTATTCCACGGTGTCTGAATTTCCTCAGATGGTTTCCATACCCACGAGGAAGTCGACATTATTTTGTACATTATTTTAAATGACGGATGCCTCAGCATCTCGTAAAATAAAATCAATCATTTGAACACTTAATAAAATGGGAGTGTAAAAGGTCTCAATTACTATTGAGCATCGTGGTTTGAAAAACCTCTTTATAAAACATCACCGCTTATATCTTGCTTAAAAATTAAATTTTACATAAATTCAAACCACATGTATATAGGTGCGAACGAGGCCTCGCAGACTACTTCCAAATAACAACATATTGACCCACACACACACACAGGATAATAGATTTTAGTTTTTGAAAAGAGGCGGTCACCGTGGTAACACGGATGTCGAGGGTGCCTATCACCTTCCCTCCGCATAACCAAGTCCCAGACCCTAATGAATCTCGGTTTCAATTTAATTCGCTTAGCGATGTCACATCACCGGGTCAATGTGAAAATCTTTTCTCGGTTGTGTTAGTACAACCATTTAAAAACCATCCTACGACTTAATAACAAATCCATTGTCGACAGTATACATGTCAGACCTTTTTCACTTGTTTTTTCAAACAAATCTCACCTAAAATGAGAACACCAAAGAACAAGTAACGGAAAGGGACAACTAAAGATCCTGACGTCGACAATACTAAAATGGTTTTTTATTAGTATTTTTTTATATTAAAAACTCAATGTAGTATAAATGTGACAAATTCAAAAGATTTGGATAAGGCCACGCGGAGCCGCTTCATTTGCAGCATTCTTAGTCCACATAGCTATTTTTTCATGGCTAGCTCTGACATTGACAACAGCTCCAAAAATTTCATCTCCATGATTATAGTGCTCTCTGATCATTGCTAGCAGCTAATAAAAAAAAAATAGAATAAAAGTTAAAACCTCAAGTTTCATCCTGATTGCTTTCTTCATATAAACCATTTAACCAAACATATTTCTATATGGACCTAGAAATATTGTTTGGTAAAAGGTGTGATATGTCATATGTGGATCAAGGTGTGATATGTTTGGTAAAAGGTATGATATGTTGGTTTAGAGTACTCTTAGCATAGCATAGGTGTGATATGATCAGAGTAAAAGGGGGCATATAACATAGCACAGCTGCCCCAGGCGTGATATAAAAATTCAGTGGGGACAGGTGTTGTGACGCCCCCAAAATCGGTATACATCACCTATTCCGAGTCGCCAAATATATGGTACAAAATTCAAATACAACTTAATTATATACAATGTGTAAAATACGACTAAACATATGTCGTGAGTTTTAATACAAATATTGTCATCTAGACAATATACAAACTCAATGGGGTCCTCATTACATTTATTATCACACTATTTCATAGAATAGTGAGGACTACTAATGCTATTATCCGGACCATCACTATGTTCCCGACTAGTCCCTCGCTACGTTCTCATTTCTCGAAGAGAACAATGAAAGCAAAAGGGTGAGCTCAACTAGCCCAAAGAAGAAATATTATGACTAAGATAATGCGTAATAAATTATCATTATCCTTCAATAGTGTTAAGCGATAAAATATAACAAACATCAAGTTTAACTACGGTGGAACAAGCAATCCATTAGAAGAGTCAAGTAGAGAATAAAATCTACTATCTTCTATGATTTAAAAGGTTTTTCATGACTTTTATCACGAGACTCAAATTTTTAATAAATAATCCACATCATCCCCCAAGACTACTGAGGATATTCATTAGTATCACAACCACAAATTATCCATGCACCACGTACCAAGGATATTCGTGGTATTCATCAATGGTCATGATCATGCCAACAACTGTCCATCAATGCACTACGGGTCAATGAGGACTTTTTCCACATTATTTGTAATATTACGGTCATGATTACACCGAATAATCCCTGGTCATAATCATACCAAGTCCATCTATGCACTATGTGCCACGAGATGACTTTCAATGAGAATATAAACATGAGGATAATGACAATGATATAATAATTCAATAAAACAAGTTCAAGAATTAATTTATCCAGGAACTAATAATATTCAAATTGTCAAAATGATACTTCTGTGTAGAGTAACACTCAAGAATGCTCAGAAGAATATTTCCATGAAAATATACTAGATGAAGCGCAAATATCAAGGATATTCCACTAATTTCATGGAGTATAGAAGTCAAAACTTTAACCAACTGAGTATAATAAAGAATGGAATAACAAAAGAAATCAACAGCATGCGATAGACCGCATGCAGAAAGTTATTCCAATGTAATAATAAATAATAGAACAAATTTCATGCGTAAACGCACTGCCAAACGTGATATTCCAAGAATAATAAATAATGGAACTGTGTCATGCGTAAACGCATGCATGTGGATGTTCCAACAGAATAATAAACACCGGAACCAAGTCATGCAAAAACGCACAGACAGGATGTTCCAACAAAATAATAAATAATGGAATAATAGAATAATTTCACCAAGTATAGGGTATCCCACAGATACAAAAGTTATTCCAATGTAATAATAAAGAATGGAATAACAAAAGAATTTCACCAATAAGAAAGAACGAATACCCCGAAAGTAGTACAACAAATAATATCCCACTGTAGTAAAGAAGAGTATTTTTATTTGGTAGACGAGGATATACTCAAAGAAAACTTGTACTACGCTCAAAGCTTTCTTAAACTCTAAAGAAATATGCTCAAGATTATGAAGAAGAACTCTCTCTATAGTTTTCTCTCTAGAGTTTCAAATTGAATTCGTAAGAAATAATGAAGGAATGAGCTTCTATTTATAGTAAGAATGGACTGCATAGTAACTAATTCATGAATCTGGGTCCAGATTGGTTTACAATAAAATATAATATATTCTATTTATAATCTAATAAAACGAATAACTTTATAAAAGTATTATGTTTTATATAAAAAGATTTTACTATGCAAACACTATGCAGGCACTATGCAAACACTATGCATAATAAAATATAATATATTCTAATTATTGTCTAATAAAAGCAGATAACTTTATAAAAGTATTTCGCATTTTATATAAAAAGATTTAATATTAGTCTAATAAAACGAATAACTTTATAAAAGTATTACATTTTTATAAAAAGCTTTTCGTTTTTTATTACATTAATAATACTAATAAAACAAAACTCATCATCATTATTATAATTCACAATATTAATCAACCAATTCGTTCCTAGGAAAGAGGGGGCTTTCCAATAAGGATTTCTTCCTATTGGCACGCAATTAGGTGACCAAACCTCTCCTTGACAGAACTTCTAGACATCGTTAATATTGCAAATAATAATATTAATAACTTTGTCATCTCAATTATTGATTATAAAATATTGACAATAATTAAATCAAATAACGTGAGATCTTTATGTAGCAACCATCGTAATAAAGAATTGAACAAAAACCGAGTGACTTCTCACGAAGCATCAATAACCAATACCGCGGTGCTACTCTTTAACTACACGACATCGTAATTTTAACACCGGGTGTTTCAACAGTTAACGGTAAAACTTCCGCCGTTATTTTCATAAAGTATTTTTGTCGTTTTCTCCATCTGACAATAATTCCATTGTGGGGTCCACCAATGATTGTGCCGTTGTACGAATATTCCCTGTTAAAACGAATATTCTCCGACCAATCGAATATTATATAACAACTTGCGTACTTTGCAAAATTTATAAATATTACCCACAACTATAACATTATATCAAATTCATTCCATAATATTCAAAAATGATATTTATAGAAAATTCATCTTTAGTCTTACAGGTGCCCCCTGCCCCAGGCATAGAACCGCCCCTGATGCAAGATGATATGCCCATATCATTCTAAATTAAAATATTGGCTCCCAAGCTATTCTTACCAATGTTTTTAGACCTGGACCGGTTATCAAATCAAAAAAGTTATCGGGTAGATGTGTAACTGGTTCAACCAGTGGTTAAACCGTTATTGAACCGGTGATGTCATAAATATATAAAAATATATATTATTAGTAATTAATAAAAAATTTAAAAATATCATTTTTATGAACTAAAGCATAATATTTAAGTTACAATATTACTAAAAGTAGTTAATTTTAATATTAAAAAAAATTGGTACGAATAAACTATTAAAAAAATAAGAATAAATCAGTTCACTGGGTTAACTTAATTGGTTGAACCGGTTTAACCATCGGTTCGACCGATGGTCAACCGGTTCAATCCGAATTTTGACCAAACTGGTACAACCGGACCAAATCGAGCAGGATATAGAACCGATTCCTAGTTCAACCGGTTAAATTGGTCGTTCCGAGCCTGATTTGAAAATAGTGATTCTTACTAGGCTCTTTAACCATATTAGGCTGATTATATCACTAGGTTACGATTATCACTAAGTTGATAGCCAATTTTGTTAATTATCAAAATTTCAGATGTATTAACAAGTTTTAAGTAAGATCTTTCTTTTTACTATGTGGATGATCAAATGTTTGAAGCTATCTAACCTGCTACAAAAATAAACAATAATTATTATAATTTAAAAAATAAAAATAAAAATAAAAATGAAAATAAAAATAAAAGATGGACAAAAGAATATAAATCACCCATTATGTTGATACTTTCATATACACCTTAATTATTTACATATTTTGCTAGTAAAACTCTTTTGTGAAACTAGTAGAATACTATTTTTGCTTTATGTATCAATAACAATAAACGTGCCTTAAATGGACATTTATCAGTAGAACGATTTATGTTGATCAATTACGCTTAAAAAATAATAATTAAAAATTGAACAATAAATTCGTACCTGGACATTTCAACTATCATGTGGGCAATAGTTTTGATCAACATATAGCGTCGCTAAAAGTATAGGCGACGGTTGTATGACCGAACCATCGTCGAGTCCGTCGCTAAAGGGGAGGTGAGCTCGGGTGAGTTGGATAATGGGTGAACTTAAGATCCGGACTCTGTGTGTGTGTGTGTGTGTATATATATATATATATATATATATATATATATATATATAGGAAATCATACGTAGCAAACGTTTGTTACGGACACTGTTCAACAAACAAGCTCGCATCCGTTGATCTAGACATTTAATGGCTTAAATTGTTCAAAAATTCCACCGCCACGCTCTGACTTGTAGCGGCGATCTTTTCCTTTTGTCCTTAGGCTTATTAAATTACTGCCCCTACCATTTAATACATGTCTGCCGCTACAAGCTGTAGCGGCAGTGTGGGTCTCAATCATATGGCTATAATGTAAAGATGAGTTTATTTTTATGTATACATAAAGTAAAAATAAAAGATAATGATAAGATAAGTCTGAATAAAAGATAAATTTATTTTTTTTAAATACATAAGGTAAAAATAAGATAAATTTGAATAAAAGATAAATTTATCTTTTATAATAAGATAAATTTATCTTTTATAATAAAATAAATTTATTTTATTATAAAAGATATAATAAAATAAATTTATTTTATTATAAAAGATAATTTATCTTATTATAAAAGATAAATTTATCTTTTATTCAAACTTATCTTATTTATCTTTTACACATAAAGTTAAAATAAGATAAGTTTGAATAAAAGATAAATTTATCTTTTATAATAAAATAAATTTATCTTTTATCTTTTATTCAGACTTATTGTGACGCCCCCAAAATAGGTATACATCACCTATTCTGAGTCGCCAAATACATGGTACACAATACAAATACAATCTTAAATATACAACATGAGCTGTGAGTTTTAATACAAACATTGTCTTCTAGACAATTAAAACTCAAAATAAGTCCTCAATACATTTATTAACACACTATTTCAAAGAATAGTGAGGACTACTAATGCTATCCTCTAGACCGTCACTCCGTTCCCCGACTAGTCCCTGCTACATTCTCATTTCCTGAAGAAAACAGTGAAAGAAAGGGTGAGCTCAACTAGCCCAGTAAGAAATATTATGACTAAGATAAAGCAGAATAAATTATCATTAGTCTTCAATAGTGTTAAACTGATACAATATAACAAACATCAAGTTTAACTGCAGCGGAACAAGCAATCCATTAAAAGAGTCAAGTAAAAAATAAAATCTACTCTATTTTATGATTTAAAAGGTTTTTCATCACTTTTATCGCTGAGACTCAGCTTAATAAATAATCCACATCATTGAATCACCCCTGCACTACGGCCAAGGATATTCTTTAGTATCACGACCACAAATTATCCATGCACTACGGGCCAATGAAAACTTTTTCCACATCATTTGTAACATTACGGTCATGATTACACCGAATAATCCCTGGTCATAATCATACCAAGTCCATCTATGCACTACAGACCACAGATGACTTTTAACATAATATAAACATGAGGATGATGACAATGATATAAGAATTCAATAAAACAAGTTCAAGAATTAATTTATCCAGGAATCAATAACGTCCAAATTGTCAACATGATACTTCTTTGTGGAGTAAAATTCAAGAATGCTCAGAAGAATATTTCCATGAAAAGATACTGGATGAAGCGCAAATATTAAGGATATTCCACAAATTTCATGAAGTATAGAAGTCAAAACTTTAACCAACTGAGTATAATAAAGAATGGAATAACAAAAGAAATCACCAGGCATGCGATAGACCGCACAGACAGGTTATTCCAATAGAATAATAAATAACGGAACCAGGTCATGCATAAACGTACAGAAAGGATGTTGCAACAGAATGATTATAACAACCTGGAATTTTGGATTATCCAGAATTTAGGTTTAAAGAATTAGTTATTAATAAAATTAATTTTTATTAATACTATTCTGTACTATGTGTTTATTAATCGTTCTATAACCTAGGATGATTATAAGTCGGGAGTATTCGCAGCTACGAGCTAGTCTCGAACGAAAGTAAGAATTTTCAAGATTTAAAATGAAAGTTTTTCGGGAACAAAATATTTTTCGGGGAAAAAGACGAAATAGGCACTATTCATCCGTTTCTGCTCGGAGATTTATTTTGAAATTCCGAGAAGTTAATGATTACGTAAAATGTTGAGACGTGATGGAATATTCAATAATATTTCAGTTATGGCAAAAACGAAGTTTTCGCATGCGGACTCGAACCTAAGGGTTAGGAAAAGTGAGTTCCGAGAATGTAATGAGTACGTATAATAACTAGGGTTATTATGTGTGAGAAATACGAGTATGATACGGGTTATTATACGAGTATAGAAAGAAGAATAGTACGACGTATAATACGAATATTGTACGAACGAATACAAAGAAAATACGAGAATACGAGAATGGAATGCGTAAAATACGATGAGTCCAAATGGACTTTGTGTTCATAGACTTTGTAGAATCCAATTGGACTTGGATTATGTCAAGTCCAATGCTTGGTGAAATCAAGCCCAAGTTAGGCCCAATAAGAATTAGGGTTAAGGCCCAAACCAAGAAAAGAAACCGCGGATCGAACCGATGGATAAACAGATGGGTAAGAACCAATGGGGCAACCCATGGGGTGACCCATGGGCATGTGGGCCGGCCACTTGGCCACCTAGTAAGGGTGGAGGCCAAGTTTACTTGGTGGCTAAGTGTTGGAGGAGGTGGGAATAGTAAGGAGGTGGGGGCGAAATGACCAATTTGCCCTAAGCTTTGGTTTTCTATAAATAGGAAGCTAGATTTCATTTTTTAGGATTTTTGAAAATCCTATAACTTAAGAAAGAGAGAGAGAGCTCGGATGAAGAGGGAGAAGGAAGAGTTTGAGCATGAATGCTCGGATCAAAAGTGATCGTGAAATAGAAAAGCTTGCAAATCGCCGGCTTTGTATAACGGAAGAAGATTAAAGAAGAACGGTAATCCGAACCCTAATTTCTTCTAACTTTTCTTTAAGTTTTCTATGTCAAAAACATAGCTTATAGAGAATAGGGATAAGATGATGTTAAAAATGATTGCATATGGTTGAAATCATGAGAAAACGAAGAAATAAGAATTAGAAATTTAGTTTATAAATTTTTTAAGGAAGTATAAGATTCGTAAGGATTTTGAGCGATCCGAATGAATCTTATGAACGAGTAGGTGAATTAAGTAAGGAATGATGTTCTATAACATCAAATTACAAGAAAAAGTATAATCGTAATCCAAAATATTGATTAAAATGAAGAACGAACGAAGAACGCGAAGAACACGCGAAGAACACGAAGAATGTTGTTGATGGACAAATTTAAAACCATCGTAGGATAATTGTTGTTGATGGACAAGTTTAAAACCATTATGTATAATTTAGTTGCTTATTGCTTGGTTAGGAATGGTAGAAACGTTCATGAAGAACGGATTAAAACTTAGCTATAACGAAGTTATGGCAAAATTTTTGTAAAAGACGAACGAGAATTAGAAAGTTAGAGAATGAACCCGAACGTGTAGGGTTTCATAAGGAAGTAAGAGAATGTAGAAAACGTGAGTCATAGACTCAAGAACGAACGAGTTCCGAGTTCGGATGACCAAATTACGGACGAAAGAACGAAGAGCATTAAAAACGTAAAATGAACGAAGGGTTAAGATCAAGCCAATCGAATGGCACGTTAACGGATTTAGAATGAATTTCTTCTCAAGGGGTATTAAAGTACGTAAGATAAGGAAGAGAATGGCTTTGGAATGACCTCGTTCCAAGTTATAACAAAGAAGTTATGAGATCGTAAAGTACGCGTCTCAAACTTAATGCAAAACTTAGAAATTTTTCTAGGGTTTTGTCTCGGCGCCGCAGCGCCGGATAGACTGTGAGAAGTGGCGCCGCAGCGTGAGCTCGGCCATAATCTTCTGGAGAGTGGCGCCGCAACGCGAGAGATAACAAATGGTTTGGCGCCGCAACGCCAGACCAAGGAAGAAGGTGAAGTAGAAGCGCTTATGATGATAGAGAGAGAGGAAGAGGCACGAGCCGCGCAAATCACGGCAGTAGGCAATGCCCAGAAATGAGATTTTTATTTCTCAATTACTGGGGGATGTGCAAGAAAGAAGTATGAACATATAGTTCACCTAAAATAACGCTTAAGCAAATAAGTTAAACCTTTAGTAAAGGTTGAACAGAAAGATTAAACAAGACTAAAAGAATGTAAATGCTAGATTACGTAACCGATATCCGGGGACCGTAGTCGTGATGAAACGAACGTGAGGGATTGCTATGATTGTGATTCCTTAGACGTTGAGTGATGAAGGTAATGAATAACATTTTGATGTTATGTCATGGTAATGAGAGGTAAGTGTAAAGCGTATAGACGTTGTGAATGCAACGTTGTTGCGATGAACGATCGGTCTTAGCATACAACGGACCGTATGACTTCGACATTAAGAAAGAATAATGAACATGGGGTTCATGGGATGGATAATGATGAATGCAATTGAAACCTTGAATAAAGGTTGAGTGAGAGATTAAGAGACGAGCAACGTGAACGTCGAATACGTAAACGATCCTCGTGAATCGTAGTTACGTCGGATGAATGTTCTAAGTGAACAATGGTAGTATGACTTGGACGTTGAGGAAAGTAGTAAGTAAGATATGAATGGTATCAAGGAAAGCCGTAGAGAACGGTAATGAGATTAATGAAAGTCCGAGGGTGAGTCGGATAGAGAATGTTAGAATGAATGTAAGCGTTAGACACTTAAGCCAACGTAAGGGTTGAGTGTACGCAATTATTAAATGTGCAGAACCTACACTCCGTGTATGGTTTGATTGTAAGGTAATGAAGAATGTTGTTTAATCATGAACGGTGAAGAATCTGAATTGAATAATGTATAACGTTAAGAAGCCGAGTTAATAAGTATAACTTGGATAAACGTTCCTAGTTGAAGGAACTGGACGTTGTAAGGTATGAATAAGTTCATATGAAATGTTTAACGCTATGACCTTATAGTATTGACATTGAATGATCGTTTCGAGTATACAAAAGACTGTATGACTTAGACGATAAGGAAATGAATCCTGAGGTATGGCATTTAGTTGCCAGAAAGCCGTAAGGAATAAGAAGTTGACTTAACGAACATTATAGTTAATGGTTCGTATAAGTTTAGAGAAGTTAGGTTGTGGTATAAACGTAACTGTGATAGTTGACATATGGGAGTTGGGCTAAACAATTCCTTCAGAGAACGAAGGTATATACACAACTGGAAACCGATCTAACTCACTGTGTGGGCAGTGTAGATGAGACGGGAACTTGTTTGTTGGTTGTTTGTGGGAAACCACTCAGAGTACCATATGGACTACTAGCAGAGAAGCGATGTGTGCTGAGTCCTATAGAAGCTATAAGAAGAAGATAAGAGTGCAAATCATCAAAGATAGTAAACGTTTTAGATAAGACATCTCCGTATGTCATGAAGCCATAAAGCGAAAATAAAAGTTAGTCGCGTAAGCTTATATTGCAAGAACGCGAACCCTAAGAAGTAAAGTTAAGTAAACCAATGTGTAAGTCAAGTATATGACTAATTGGTGTACGTGTTATTTCCTTATGTGTTATATAGGGATTTGGAATGAGCAGTTCAGCATAAACTATAAGCTGTAGCTGTGTGTAAGACAAGTTTCCTAACTTCATTCATACTATATGAATGCTAGTTTCTTAAACTTCTCAGATGTTGAACTTGAGAAGTTCTATCTATGTGCGAATGTGCGATATTTGTACAAGGTGGTAGTATGTATGAGGCCGTGTGCCACAATGTGAGCACTTCTGTGTTTCTATGAGATGACATGTTTTGTGATCGAATTGTTCAATACAAGTATGCTCGGTTTATTCATGAACCGTTATTGTTAAGTTGTGCTAATGATTCTAGCCAGACAGAATGTGTATGAAAAAGGTAGAAGAATGAAAGTATTTCAAAGTGAAAGTGAGTATGGTTTTAAGATGATAGGAATCGAGACTATTCCTATTATTCAAGCTGCTTCATAACCTTTGTTCGGTTATTGAAGTTCGAAAGAAATGTTGAATTCTAAACGTGTTTGTTCAAACTGTTATGAGTTGCTGGGCAATTGAATGCTCACATTTACTTTAAATGAAAAACATTTTCAGCGAACGATGTTAGAAAGAACTTAAGGATTCCGTAAAGATCCAGCTGATCATTATCCAGACGAAGTGTCATTCAGTATATGAATGTGCGTGAAGAGCAAGTGAAGACTTGTAATATAGAATGATAGAATTAAACTATAAACTAGTTTAATGAACAGTTATGTATCCTTGGTGGCGGATGAAAGTCACTCGTGTAAGATGAAAAGAATAATGTAATTATCATTATTTGTAATGAAAGAGGTTATAAGGTTTCGAGAACCTGTGATTTGAGAATGTATGTCATTATATTTAGTTATATAATGATGTGTGTTTGGAAGGACATGGGATCATGACGCACAGAGTCCGGGTCTGAGAGTAGACTGGATTTCGGGGCGTTACAGAATGGTATCAAAGCTATAGGTTATAACTCTTAGGTATGTGTACCTAAGACTATAATCATAGAGAAGAGGATAAGAAAATCGTTGAGTTAAACGATTAAGGAAGAAGATCACCACGTGATCATAGTGAATCGTAGTAACAGATGAGCTGTTAAATGACGAATGATTTATATCTAATGCTATGAATGAATGGTACTACGAAGTAGTACGGGAAGAAGAACTCAGATTGAGTTGTAAAGGATAGCATACGAATTAAAGAAAATCCGTATTAAGTAAAGAGAAATTTAGAAGTTGTAAGATTTCAATTGAGGACTCATGTGATAGCTGTGACGCCCCCAAAATAGGTATACATCACCCATCTTGAGTCGCCAAATACATGGTACAAAATTCAAATACAACTTAATTATACAACAGTCGTGTAAAATACGACTAAACATATGCTGTGAGTTTTAATGCAAATATTGTCATCTAGACAATATACAAACTCAATGGGGTCCTCATTATATTTATTATCACACTATTTCACAGAATAGTGAGGACAACTAATGCACCATCTAGGACCATCACTCTATTCCCCGACTAGTCCCTGCTACGTTCTCATTTCCTGAAGAGAACAATGAAAGCAAAAGGGTGAGCTCAACTAGCCCAGTAAGAAATATTATGACTAAGATAATGCAGAATAAATTATCGTTAGCCTTTAACAGTGTTAAACTGATACAATATAACAAACATCAAGTTTAACTGCAGCAGAACAAGCAATTCATTAGAAGAGTCAGTAGAGAATAAAATCTACTATCTTCTACGATTTAAAAGGTTTTCATGACTTTTATCACGAGAGACTCAAACTTAATAAATAATCCACATCATCAAATCATCCCCGCACTACAAAAGCCAAGGATATTCTTTAGTATCACGACCACGAATTATCCATGCACTATGGGCCAAAGATAATCGTGATGTTTTCATCAACATCCCCGATCATGCCATAAAACAATTCATCTTTGATCCCTTGGCCGAAGAGAATCCATAGCCATAATCATACCAAAAACTGTCCATCAATGCACTACGGGCTAATGAGGACTTTTTTTTCCACATCATTTGTAACATTACGGTCATGATTATATCGAATAATCCCTGGTCATAATCCTACCAAGTCCATCTATGCACTACAGGCCACAGATGACTTTCAATATAATATAAACATGAGGATGATGAAAATGATATAAGAATTCAATAAAACAAGTTCAAGAATTAATTTATCCAGGAACCAATAACGTCCAAATTGTCAACATGATACTTCTTCGTAGAGTAAAATTCAAGAATGCTCAGAAGAATATTTCCATGAAAAGATACTGGATGAAGCGCAAATATCAAGGATATTCCACTAATTTCATGGAGTATAGAAGCCAAAACTTTAACCAAAAGAGTATCATAGAATATATAAAACTGCAATGGATTTTCACCCGCCATGCAGTAATCCACGTAGATAGCTCATTTCCATAATTTAATAAGAAATGAATACGAAGGGTCATTCACCATGTATGTGGCAATTCACATAGACAGGTTATTCCAACAGAATAATAAAGAATGGAACAACAGAAGAGTTCACCATGCATGTGATAAACCGGACAATCAGGATATTCTGATAAAATAATAAAGAACGGAATATTAGAAGAATTTCACCATGTATGCAGTACTTTGCATAGACAGGTTATTCCAACAGAATAATAAAGAAATGGAACCAGGTAATGCGTAAAGCATGCAATGGATGTTCCAATGTAATTATAAATAACGGAACTGTGTCATGCATAAAGCATGCATGGATGTTCCAATGAATGATAAATCATGGAACTAGGTCAAAGCGTAAACGCAATTAATACGTGATATTTCGACGTAATAATAAAGAACGGAATAATAGAAGAATTTCACCATGTATACGGTACTGATTCAGATAAACAAAGTTATTCAACATAAATATAAAGAATAGAATAATGTAAGAATTTCACCAAGTATAAGGTAGTAAGCGATACAAAAGTTATTCCAACAAAATAATAAAGAATGGAATAATGAAGTTCTCTTCATGAATAAGAAAGAAAGAATACCCTTATTTAGTACAACAAATAATATCCCTTACCTTAGAAAGAAGAGTCTCGGATATAGAAGTAGTGAAGTAGTGAGAACACTTTTCTTCTTTCTCTCTATAGTTTTCTCTCTAGAGTTTCAAAGTGAATTCGTAAGAAATAATGAATGAATGAGCTTCTATTTATAAAAGAATGGATCTAGATAGTAATTAACTCATGAATCGATTAGATTGATTTACTTTAATCGACCATTCATATTTAAAGCAAAATCTTTTTAAATAAAATATAATATATTCTATTTATAATCTAATAAAACGAATAACTTAATAAAAGATTTTACTATGCAAACACTATGCAGGCACTATGCAAACACTATGCATAATAAAATATAATATATTCTAATTATTGTCTAATAAAACAGATAATTTATAAAAGTATTCTGTTTTATATAAAAAGATTTTACTATGCAAAACACTATGCAGACATTATGAACACTATGCATAATAGAATATAAATATATTCTATTTATAGAATAACTTTATAAAAGTATTATGTTTTATATAAAAAGATTTTACTATGCAAAACACTATCCAGACACTATGCAACACTATGCATAATAGAATATAATATATTCTATTTATAGAATAACTTTATACAAGTATTCTTTAATATAAAAGTTTTTACATTTTATTACATTAATAATACCAATAAAACAAAACCTGAGTGACTTATCACGTAAAGCATCAATAATCAATACTGAGTGTGCTACTATGCAACTACGTAGACATCGTATTTTTACTACCGAGTAGTTCAACAATATTAACGGTAAAACTTTCGTCATTATTTTCATAAAATATTTTTATCGTTTTCTCAATCCGACAATAATTCCGTTGTGGGGTTCACCAATGATTGTACCGTCATACTGATATTCTCCGACAAAAAGAATATTCCCCGACCAATCGAATATTTTATAACAACTTGCGTACTTTGCAAAATTTATAAATATTACCCACAACTATAACATTATCTCAAATCCACACCATAATATTAAAAAAATATTTTGAGAAAATTAAATCTTTATTCATAAAATCTGGGGTCTCACAATAGCTGAGTTGTATGAACCTTTGTTATGGGCAGAGGTTTGTGCTTAGGTGTAACAACTGCTCAGTTTATTACAGTGATAATCATTGGACTTGGTCGCGCTATTAAGATGTATATGACGAGAAGGTGAATCTTTTCTCATGTATATACTTGATAGGTAGAGAACGATAAGGTAGGTACGAGTTCTTGAAACTCACACTTATGGTAAGTTCGTGACTCATAATAATATGGTATGTTTTCGAACGTCTCAGCCAATGGATGCCTAAGGTCTGTCTGGATGTTCTTAAATTCATACTATTGTGGAAAGTTCCTGAACTCATAATGTGTGGTAAGTTGATGGACTGTAATAAGGTATAGGAATGTTTAGACTGAAAACGAAGTATTTTCAGTAGACTTAGCATTGAAGGTGCTAAAGAAGATTAAGTATTGTCGCAGTAAGACAATGAAGGAAGATGGAGAATATGATATTCCAAATCATCTAGCTATGCTAGATTTCGAAGTTTATTGAAATCGTGCTTATGTGCATTTCAAAAAGAAAAGAATTGGTTCAACTTTTGGAACTAATGGATTTTAAAAGAGCTGTTCTTTGTATGTCTATGACAATTGCTTCGGCTAGACTGAAATTGATTTAAAATATCAAAATAAAGTTTATATCATCCGTGTATTTGATGCAAGGATGGTAAAAAGATGGAGTTGTTAATGAAATTGAACCTGGTGGGATGTGATCTTAGGATCAACAAACTGCTATGGTATGATGTATAATGATGAAGTCATAAATTGACGAAGTCCTCAACGTACTGTGAAGGGTACGGTATCATGACATCATAAAACGTTTTGATGTATTGCGAAAAGAATTTAAAGAAGTAGTCGATGTCAATTGAGTTGACTAGACAAATGTTTCAAGTGTTATCCAAAATTTTTGGCATTAAGTCTGAGGTGAACATATCCCGAAATGGGGTTATACGATAGGTTGATCACCTACGTATGGGAAGAGGTAGTTTACCTTCTTTGTGATTGTAAACTTACCGTGGAAAGAAGGGTTTACGGCAAAATGTTGTTTAACCTAGTAAGAGTTCATGGTCAATTTGACCCCTCAGCAAAAGTATGAAATGTTTTAAAGGATATTTTATATTCCTCGCTATTTCTTCTACTTCATGATTCTTGATAGGTTATGGAGGTTGGAATGATGGAAAGATAAGAACTTCTTTGGAGAGAAGTTGAGAAGAAGAGTAAGCTAAAATTTCGAGGACGAAATTCTATGAAGAAGGGAAGAAAATGTGAGAACCCGGGTAAGGGTTTGGTTTTAAGAAATTCCGAGAACGGAATTTTTATAAGGAGGGAAGAATATAACAACCCGGAATTTTGGATTATCCAGAATTTAGGTTTAAAGAATTAGTTATTAATAAAATTAATTTTTATTAATACTATCCTATGTTATGTGTTTATTAATCGTTCTATAACCTAGGATGATTATAAGTCGGGAGTATTCTGGCTACGAGCTAGTCTGAACGAGTAAGAATTTTCAAGACAAAAATGAAAGTTTTTCGGGAACAAAATATTTTTTGGGGAAATAGACGAAATAGGCACTATTCCTCAGAGATTTATTTTTAAATTCCGAGAAGTTAATAATTACGTAAAATGTTGAGACGTGATGAAATATTCAATAATATTTCAGTTATGGCAAATATGAAGTTTTCGCCTGCGGACTCAAAACCTAAGGGTTAGGAAAAGTGAGTTCCGAGAATGTAATGAGTACGTATAATAACTAGGGTTATTATGCGTGAGAAATACGAGTATGATACGAGTTAATATACGAGTATAGATAGAAGAATAGTATGACGTATAATACGAATATCGTACGAACGAAATACGAAGAGAATACGAGAATACGAGAATGGAATGCGTAAAATACGATGAGTCTAAATGGACTTTGTGTTCATGGACTTTGTAGAATCCAATTGGACTTGGATTATGTCAAGCCCAATGCTTGGTGAAATCAAGCCCCAAGTTAGGCCCAATAAGAATTAGGGTTAATGTGAGACCCCAGATTTTATGAATAAAGATTTAATTTTCTCGAAATAATTTTTTTAAATATTATGGTGTACATTTGATATAATGTTATAGTTGTGGGTAATATTTATAAATTTTGCAAAGTACGCAAGTTGTTATATAATATTCGATTGGTCGGGGAATATTCTTTTTGTCGGAGAATATCCGTACGATGGTACAATCATTGGTGGACCCCACAACAGAATTATTATCGGATTGAGAAAACGACAAAAATACTTTATGAAAATAACGGCGGAAGTTTTACCGTTAACTATTGAAACACCCGGTGTTAAAAGTATAGTAATACGTGTGGTTGCATAGTAGCACACGGTATTGATTATTGATGCTTACATGAGAAGTCACTCAGTTATACTCAATTATTGCTACAGTAATTGATGCATCATATCTCTCATATTATTGATTCAATTATTGTCACAGTATCATCTGCATAATATTTATTATTATTAAATCAATAATTGAGACGACAAAGTTATTCATATTATTATTTGCAATATTGACAATGTCTAAAAGTTCACTGAGGAGAGGTTTGGTCACCTAATGCGGCGCCAATAAGGAGAAATCCTTATCGAAAGCCCCTTTCCCGGGAGCGACACGGTTGTTAAATATTGTGAGTTATAATATTAATGATGAATAAGTTGTGTTGATTAAAGATGAAATTGATTATTCCATTGTATTGGGATTATTAGTGTTAGTGGAAATTGACATTTATTTCGATGATAATTGATGTCCTGGAGGTTATATTGTTCACTTTCGTATTATTGAGCACTTTTTCGTGTTTTGAGTACTATTCACGAGTTACTATTCACGAGTTACTATTCATGAGTTACTATTCATGAGTTATTATTCACGGGGTACTATTGATTCACATTCTTATACTATTAGGGGTGGTGGTGCAAGATTGATAATACTTGCATGACTAAGTTAAAAATGGAGGTATAGTTGAAGGTACTATACTGTAATTAATTTTTTCACATGATTATACTATTTATTCACATGATTATACTATTGATTCACATGATTGTACTATTGATTAACATGATTTACTATTAGGGGAATTGGTGCAGGATTGATAATACTTGCAGGACTAAATTAAAAATGAAAGAAAAGTTAAAGGTATTGTACTATAATTTTTTGAGCCCCAAAACGTGCAATTATCGAAACTATATTTTCCTATAAATAGAAGCTCATTTTTCCTTCATTTCTCACCAATTCACTAAAGCAATAGAGCAATTATTATAGAGAGAAAGAAGAAAAGTATTCTGCTACTTCACTACTTCTATATCCAGTTTCTTCTAAGGTAGGGAGTATTATTTCTTTTTTTCATCTGCATGAAGAGAACTTCTGTTATTCCATTCGTTGTTATTATGTTGGAATAACCTGTCTATGCGAAGTACCGCATACTTGGTGAAATTCTTCTATTTTGCCATTCTTTATTATTCTGTTGGAATATCCTGTCTGTGCATTCTACGCCGGACTGGTTAAAATCTTTATTATTCTACATTGGAATATCCCGTCTGCATGCGTTTACGCTTCGGACTGATTTTGTCTTTATTATTCGTTAGAAATATCACGTCATGCGCTTTTCTTTGGGACCGATTCCTTTATTTATTATTCCGTTGGAATAACCTGTCTGTGCGGTCTATCGCATGCATAGTGATTTCTTTTGTTATTCCATTCTTTATTATACTCAGTTGGTTAAAGTTTTGACTTCTATAATCCATGAAATTAGTGGAATATCCTTGATATTTGTGTTTCATCCAGTATCTTTTCATGGAAATATTCTTCTGAGCAATCTTGAATTTAATCCACAAAGAAATATCATGTTAACAATTTGGACGTTATTGGTTCCTGGATAAATTAATTCTTGAACTTGTTTTATTGAATTCTTATATCATTGTCATCATCCTCATGTTTATATTTTGTTGAAAGTCATATGTGGCTTTGTAGTGCATGATGGACTTGGTATGATTATGACTGAGGATTATTGGTGTAATCATGGGCCGTAATGTTACAAATGATGTGGAAAAAGTTTTCATTGGTCTGTAGTGCATTGATGGATGATTGTTGGCATGATCATGACCATTAATGAATACACGAATGTCCTTGGCCCATAGTGCATGGATAATTTGTGGTCGTGATACTAAAGAATATCCTTGGCCGTAATGCAGGGTGATTCGATGATGTGGATTATTTATTGTCGAGTCCCAAATGATAAAAGTGATGAAAACCTTTTAAATCATGAAGATAGTAGATTTTATTCTCTACTTGACTCTTCTAATGGATTGCTTATTCCGCTACGCTTTTTGATCTAAAACTTGTTGTCTATTATATTCTATCGGTTGTTATCTTTGTTGAAGACTATTGATAATTTATTCGCATTATCTTAGTCATAATATTTCTTCTTTGGGCTAGTTGAGCTCACCTTTTCTTTTATTGTTCTCTTGTGAAATGAGAACGTAGTGGGACTAGGTCTAGGGAAGAAGAGTGATGGTCCTAGATATTTGCATTAGTAGTCCTCACTATTCTGTGAAATAGTGTAATAATAAATGTAATGAGGACTCCATTGAGTGTGGATATTGTCTACATGACAAAATTTGTATTAAAACTCACAGCTCATGTTGTATATTTAAGATTGTATTTGAATTTTGTACCATGTATTTGGCGACTCAAGATGGGTGATGTATACCTATTTTGGGGGCGTCACAGTTAAGGCCCAAACTAAGAAAAGAAACCGCGGATCGAACCGATGGGTAAAATGACCAATTTGCCCTAAGCTTTGGTTTTCTATAAATAGGAAGCTAGATTTCATTTTTTAGGATTTTTGAAAATCCTATAACTTGAGAAAGAGAGAGAGAGCTCGGATGAAGAGGGAGAAGGAAGAGTTTGAGCATGAATGCTCGGATCAAAAGTGATCGTGAAATAGAAAAACTTACAAATCGCCGGCTTTGTATAACGGAAGAAGATTAAAGAAGAACGGTAATCCGAACCCTAGTTTCTTCTAAATTTTCTTTAAGTTTTTTATGTCAAAAACATAGCTTAATGAGAATAGGGAGAAGATGATGTTAGAAATGATTTCATATGGTTGAAATCATGAGAAAACGAAGAAATAAGAATTAGAAATATAGTTTATAAATTTCTTAAGGAAGTATAAGATTCGTAAGGATTTTGAGCGATCCGAATGAATCTTATGAACGAGTAGGTGAATTAAGTAAGGAATGATGTTCTATAACATCAAATTCCAAGAAAAAGTATAATCGTAATCCAAAATATCGATTAAAATGAAGAACGAACGAAGAACGCGAAGAACACGCGAAGAACACAAAGAATGTTGTTGATGGACAAATTTAAAACCATCATAGGATAATTGTTGTTGATGGAAAAGTTTAAAACCATCGCGTATAATTTAGTTGCTTATTGCTTGGTTAGGAATGGTAGAAACGTTCATGAAGAACGGATTAAAACTTAGCTATAATGAAGTTATGGCAAAATTTTCGTAAAAGACGAACGAGAATTAGAAAGTTAGAGAATGAACCCGAACGTGTAGGGTTTCATAAGGAAGTAAGAAAACATAGAAAACGTGAGTCGTAGACTCGAGAACGAACGAGTTCCGAGTTCGGATAACCGAATTACGGACGAATGAACGAAGAGCGTTAAAAATGTAAAATGAACAAAGGGTTAAGATCAAACCAATCGAATGGCATGTTAACGGATTTAGAATGAATTTCTTCTCAAGGGGTATTAAAGTATGTAAGATAAGGAAGAGAATGGCTTTGGAACGACCTCGTTCCGAGTTATAACGAAGAAGTTATGAGATCATAAAGTATGCGTCTCAAACTTAATGCAAAACTTAGAAATTTTTCTAGGAGTTTTTGTCTTTTGGAAGCAGTCACGGACAGATCAGAGAGAAGAATGTGCAAATATGAGCTCTACCATAATCTTCTGGAGAGTGGCGCCGCAGCATGAGAGATAACAAATGGTTTGGCGCTGCAATGCCAGACCAAGGAAGAAGGTGAAGTAGGCGTAGCAGCAACGAGAGAGAGAGAGAAAGGGCACGCAGGCAAAGAACGCCGGCAGGTCAGGCAATGCCCAGAAATGAGATTTTTATTTCACAATTACTGGGGGATGTGCAAGAAAGAAGTATGAACATATAGTTCACCTAAAATAATGCTTAAGCAAGTAAGTTAAACCTTTAGTAAAGGTTGAATAGAAAGATTAAACGAGACTAAAAGAATGTAAATGCTAGATTACGTAACCGATATCCGGGGGCCGTAGTCGTGATGAAACTAACGTGAGGGATTGCTATGATTGTGATTCCTTAGACGTTGAGTGATGAAGGTAATGAATAACATTTTGATGTTATGTCATGGTAATGAGAGGTAAGTGTAAAGCGTATAGACGCTGTGAATGCAACGTTGTTGCGATGAACGATCGGTTTTAGCATACAACGGACCTTATGGCTTCGACATTAAGAAAGAATAATGAACATGGGGTTCATGGGATGGATAACGATGAATGCAATTGAAACCTTGAGTAAAGGTTGAGTGAGAGATTAAGAGACGAGCAACGTGAATGTCGAATACATAAACGATCCTCGTGAATCGTAGTTGCGTCGGATGAACGTTCTAAGTGTACAATGGTAGTATGACTTGGACGTTGACGAAAGTAGTAAGTAAGATATGAATGGTATCAAGGAAAGCCGTAGAGAACGGTAATGAGATTAATGAAAGTCCGAGGGTGAGTCGGATAGAGAATGTTAGAATGAATATAAGCGTTAGACACTTAAGCCAACGTAAGGGTTGAGTGTACGCAATTATTAAATGTGCAGAACCTACACTCTGTGTATGGTTTGACCATAAGGTAATGAAGAATGTTGTTTAATCATGAACGGTGAAGAAGTTGAATTGAATAACGTATAACGTTAAGAACCCGAGTTAATAAGTATAACTTGGATAAACGTTCCGAGTTGAAGGAACTGGATGTTGCAAGGTATGAATAAGTTCATATGAAATGTTTAACGCTATGACCTTATAGTATTGACATTGAATGATCATTTCGAGTATACAAAAGACTGTATGACTTAGACGATAAGGAAATGAATCCTGAGGTATGGCATTTAGTTGCCAGAAAGCCATAAGGAATAAGAAGTTGACTTAACGAACATTATAGTTAATGGTTCATATAAGTTAAGAGAAGTTAGGTTGTGGTATAAACGTAACTGTGATAGTTGACATATGGGAACTGGGCTAAACAATTCCTTTAGAGAGCGAAGGTATATACACAACTGGCAACCGATCTAACTCACTGTGTGGGCAGTGTAGATGAGACGGGAACTTGTTTGTTGGTTGTTTGTGGGAAACCACTCAGAGTACCATATGGACTACTAGCAGAGAAGCGATATGTGCTGAGTCCTATAGAAGCTATAAGAAGAAGATAAGAATGCAAATCATCAAAGATGATAAACGTTTTAGATAAGACATCTCCGTATGTCATGAAGCCGTAAAGCGGAAATGAAAGTTAGTCGCGTAAGCTTATATTGCCAGAATGCGAACCCTAAGAAGTAAAGTTAAGTAAACCAATGTGTAAGTCAAGTATATGACTAATTGGTGTACATGTTATTTCCTTATGTGTTATATAGGGATTTGGAATGAGTAATTCAGCGTAAACTATAAGTTGTAGCTATGCGTAAGGGAAGTTTCCTAACTTTATTCATACTATATGAATGCTAGTTTCTTAAACTTCTCAGATGTTGAACTTGAGAAGTTCTGTCTATGTGCGAATGTGCGATATTTGTACAAGGTGGTATTATGTATGAGGTCGTGTGCGACTATGTGAGCACTTCGGTGTTTCTATGAGATGACATGTTTTGTGATCGAACTGTTCAATACAAGTATGCTCGGTTTATTCATGAACCGTTATTGTTAAGTTTGTGCTAATGATTCTAGCCAGACAGAATGTGTATGAAAAAGGTAGAAGAATGAAAGTATTTCAAAGTGAAAATGAGTATGGTTTTAAGATGATAGGAATCGAGACTATTCCTATTATTCAAGCTGCTTCATAACCTTTGTTCGGTTATTGAAGTTCAAAAGAAATGTTGAATTCTGAACGTGTTTGTTCAAACTGTTATGACTTGCTGGGAAATTGAATGCTCACACTTAATTTAAATGAAAAACATTTTCAGCGAACGATGTTAGAAATAACTTAAGGATTCCGTAAAGATCCAGCTGATCGGTATCCAGACGAAGTGTCATTCAGTATATGAATGTGCGTGAAGAGAAAGTGAAGACTTGTAATATAGAATGATAGAATTAAACTATAGAGTAGATTAATGAACAGTTATGTATCCTTGATGGCGGATGAAAGTCACTCGTGTAAGATGAAAAGAATAATGTAATTATCATTATTTGTAATAAAAGAGGTTATAAGGTTTCGAGAACCTGGGATTTGAGAATGTATGTCATTATATTTAGTTATATAATGATGTGTGTTTGGAAGGACATGGGATCATGACGCATGTAGTCCCGTCCGAGAGTAGACTGGATTTTGGGGTTACAATGATAAATAATGGAACCAGTCATGCATAAAGCATGCATGTGATGTTCCAAATGTAATAATAAAGAACGGAACCGTGTCATGCGTAAAGCATGCATGTGATGTTCCAACGGAATGATAAACAATGGAATAATAACAGAAATCACCATGCATGCGGTACTTCACATATACAGGTTATTCCAACATAATGATAAAGAATGAAATAATGTAAGAATTTCACCAAGTATAGGGTATCCCACAGATACAAAAGTTATTCCAATGTAATAATAAAGAATGGAATAATGTAAGTTCTCTTCACTTAATAAGAAAGAAAGAATACCCTTTACAGTACAATAAATAATATCCCTTACCTTAGAAAGAAGAGTAATCGGATATAGAAAGTAGTGAAGAAAGCGAACACTTTTCTTCTTTCTCTCTATAGTTTCTCTCTAGAGTTTGGTGAATTTGTAAGAAATAATGAAGGAATGAGCTTCTATTTATAGAAGAATGGACCGCATAGTAACTAATTCATGAACGGTCCGTATTGATTTACTTTAAACAGACGGTCTGTATTTAAAACAAAATCTTTTAAAAAATATAATATATTCTATTTATAATCTAATAAAACGAATAACTTTATAAAAGTATTATGTTTTATATAAAAAGCTTTTCTATTTTATTACATTAATAATACTAATAAAACAAAACTCATCATCATTATTATTATTCACACTATTAATCGACCAGGTCGTTCCCAGGAAAGAGGGGCTTTTCAATAAGGATTTCTCCCTATTGCCGCAATTAGGTGACCTAACCTCTCCTTGGCGTAACTTCTAGACATCGTTAATATTGCAAATAATAATATTAATAACTTTGTTATCTCAATTATTAATTTAATAATATATAAAAATATCGACAATAATTGAATCAAAAGTGAGTGACTTCTCACGTAAGCATCAATAATCAATACCGTGTGCTACTATGTAACCACGCCAGACATCGCAGACTTTTAACACCGGTGTTTCAAAGATAGATTAACTGTAAAAACTTCCGCCGTTATTTTCTTAAAGTATTTTTGTCGCTTTCTCAATCCGACAATAATTTCCATTAATTGGGGTCCACCAATGATTGTGCCATTGTATTTAATATTTCGTTAAAACGAATATTCCCCGACCAATCGAATATTATATAACAACTTGTATACTTTGCAAAATTTATAAATATTACCCACAACTATAACATTATATCAAATTTACTCCATAATATTCAAAAATGATATTTATAGAAAAATCATCTTTATTAAAAAAGTTGGGGTCTTACAACCTCCCCTTCTTATGAAATTTCGCCCTAGAAATTAGGGTACATACCTGGTATGTCGAAGAGGTAAGGATTCCTTGGTTTCATTTCAGATTCTAACTCCCAGGTCATTTCCTCAACATCGTGGTTTCTCCACAAAACTTTGACTTGAGGTATAACCTTGGAGCGTAGAATATGTTCCTTCCTATCCAAGATTTGAACAGGAACCTCTTCATACGTCAAATCTTCTGCTATTTCATCCGGTTCTAACTCAATAATGTGGTTCGGGTCTTCCACATATTTACGTAACATGGATATGTAAAAAACGTGATGAACACGAGACATACTTGGCGGTAAAGCGAGTCTATAGGCCACAGTTCCTACTCGATCGAGGATTAAAAATGGGCCGATGAATTGAGGATTGAGCTTTCCTCTCTTTCCAAATCTCATAACTCCTTTCCATGGAGCAACACGTAACAACACATGATCTCCAATATCGAATTCTACGTCCTTTCGATGAAGATCAGCATAACTCTTTTGTCGATCTTGTGAGGTTTTTATACGTTGTCGGATCGTTTGAATCTTTTCCGTAGTCATACGTACCAACTCCGGTCCCAACAATGTTGCTTCACCCACCTCATCCCAGCATACTGGAGAACGACACTTTCTTCCATACAACGCCTCAAATGGAGCCATGCCAATACTTGCTTGATAACTGTTGTTGTAGGAAAACTCCACCAATGGTAAGAACTTGTCCCAACTTCCCTTGAAGTCAAGGACACAGAGTCTTAATAGATCTTCAAGAGTTTGAATAGTCCTCTCCGATGCCCGTCCGTCTGAGGATGATATACCGAGCTAAATCATAAATCCGTGTCCATAGCCTTTTACAAACTAACCCAAAATCTTGAAGTGAATCTTGGGTGTCGATCAAAAACTATGGATACTGGCATACCATGCAGTTTTACAATCTTGTTTATGTACATACGAGAAAGACGTTCAAGTGAATAAGTTTCTCGTATCGGTAAGAAATGAGCAGACTTGGTCAATCTATCAACAATAACCCAAATCGCATCTAAGCCCTGAGAAATCTTAGGAAGACCAGTAATGAAATCTATGGTAATGCGCTCCCACTTCCATTCTAGAATTTCAAGTGGTTGCAATGGACCTTTTGGTACTTGATGCTCCGCCTTGACTCATTGACACATTAGACACCTTGAGATAAACAGCGCTATCTCTCTCTTCATATTGCCGCACCAAAATGTATGTCAAGATCATGATACATTTTGGTACTCCTGAGATGGATTGTAAACTGTGTGTTGTGCGCGCCCATCATGATTTTATACTTTAAATCGTGGTCGTTAGGAACACAAAGTCTAGAGTTGACTCGAAGTATTCTTTCTTCATCAATTCTTATTTTTAAGATAGCACCTTCTTGCACTTTCTCCTTATATGCATCACCTGTGTCCTGTAGCTTGAGCAACTTTAACTTTATCTATTAAAGTCGGTTTCTACTCGTGATATTCGCCATCATCACATGGGTCCCCGGAGTCTTTAACTCTATCTCCATCCTTTGCAAGTCACACAAAATGGGCCTTGCGTTGACAATATTGCACTTCGCGATTTGCATATGATCTTCTACTCAATGTGTCAGCTACCACGTTCGCTTTTCTAGGATGGTATTGGATGGTATGATCATAATCTTTCAACAGTTCAAGCCAACGTCGTTGTCGCATGTTGAGTTCCTTTTGAGTGAAGAAATATTTGAGGCTTTTATGATCCGTAAAGATCTCCACTTTCTCCCCATACAAGTAATGCCTCCAAATTCTAAGTGCGAAGACAACAACTGCCAACTCTAGATCATGAGTAGGATAATTCCTCTCATATTCTTTGAGTTGTCTTGAGGCATAAGCTATGACTTTCCTATGTTGGATGAGAACACATCCCAACCCTTTGCCCGAAGCATCACTATAGATGACATATCCCTCCGAGCCAGATGGTATTGTTAGAACATGTGCTGAAATGAGTCTCCTTTTGAGTTCTTGAAAACTCTTCTCACATTCTTCGCTCCAACCGAACTTTGTATCTTTCCGAGTCAGCTGAGTTAATGGAGTAGTGATTCGAGAAAATCCTTCCACGAATCTCCGATAATAACCAGCCTAAACCGAGAAAGCTACGTGACTTGATCATCGATTTAGGTTGCTCCACTTTGAATTGCTTCAATTTTTGCGGGTCAACAGATATTCCATGACTTGATACTACGTGCCCAAGGAATGCTACTTCCTCAAGCCGTAACTCACATTTCTTCAACTTGGCATAAAGCTTGTATTCACGAAGCTTTTGAAGTATCGACCTCAAGTGTTGCTTTCATGATCTTCACGACTTTTGGAATAAATAAGGATGTCATCAATAAAGACGACCACAAAGTGATCCAAATATTCCTTGAATACTCGGTTCATCATATCCATGAAGGCGTGTAGGAGCATTAGTCAATCCAAAGGACATGACTAGAATTCATAATGCCCGCATCGAGTTCGAAAGCCGTCTTTGGAATGTCATCGCCGATTCGATCTTCAATTGGTGATATCCGAAATAAAGATCAATCTTTAAAAAGAATTTGGCGCTTCTTTGCAATTGGTCAAATAGGTTATCAATACGTGGCAATGGGTACCTATTTTGATGGTGACATGATTCAACTCCCGATAATCAATACAAAGTCGATACTCCCATCTTTCTTCTTCACGAATAGAACAGAGCACCCCAAGGAGAAGTACTAGGATTAATAAAGCCAATGTCTAACAATTCTCGCATTGGGTCTCAGAACTCTCAAGTTCAATAAGAGACATTCGATATGGGGCTTTGGAAATGAGTTTTGTATCTTTGGGTTCAAGGTCGATACAAAATTCAATTTCACGCCCTGGGGTAGGCGGGAAGTTCTTCAGGAATACGTCGGAAATTTATTAACAATAGAAATATCATTCAAAACTGACGTATTTTTGTTTAGATCTGTGACATGAGCTAAGAAAGCTTGACATCCATTTTTTAATAAACGAATAGCTTTATGGCTTGAGATGACAGTGATTGATTTTAATGGTTTGGTTGCTTGAATTCGCATAATAGGTTAGTTAGGAATATGAAAGCTAACAACCTTATAAAAAAAATCAATTTTTACATGAGGAGTAGTTAACCAATCAATCCCTAGAATCACATCAAATGCAAGTATTTTCAATGAAATAAGATCGACAGGTAATGTGAGGGTACCGATTTGAACCAAACAAGACTTATAAACAGTGGATGTAATGAAGGTTTCTCCCAATGGAGTTTCCACAGATAAGTCAAAGTCTAAATTCTCCGGAGTCAAATTTAATCGTTGAGCGCAAGTAGGGGAAATAAAAGAATGGGTAGAACCGGTATCAAATAAAGTATAGACTTCACTAGAGTTTATGATAAGCTTACCCGTGATGACCTCGTTCGGGTTCCTTACTTTCTAGGAGGTCACTACAAACGCTCTCCCTTGCACTACCAGCTTTGACTTTTCTGGGACGGCCTTTGGTGCCTCCATCCTAGCTGAACTTATCTTCGGTGAACGACAAAATCGGGCTAGGTGACCTTCTCTTCCACAATTATAACATGCTTTAGACGGCATCGCGCAGTTTGGACTGATGTGTCCCTCCCCTCCGCATTTGAAGCATATGATAGGTGGTCGTTCTCCTTCCTTAACAACGGGTGTTTGGTCGACGTCTCTTTCCATCATTGTTGAATCTCCACTTCTTGAAATGTCTATTCTTATTGTTTTGTACGATTACCACCAAGTGGTTACCATTTCGCCCGTTGATTCCTCCACGCTTGTTGTCGCCGCCCGATGACTCGCTCTCACCGGTATTATCATTTCTTTGTCGCTTTCTCTTGGTTGCGTTAACTCGTTATCGCGCTCCAATAACTGAGCCCTATTTACAACATCTGAATACAAACATAGTTTATGAGAAATTAGATATTAACGTATCTCGGGTTTCAAACCTCTTAGAAACATCCGCGTCATTCTCTCCTCATTATCAACCAAGTGAGACGCAAATCGGGACAACTCAAAGAAACTTAGCCTCAGATCTTTGATGATACCGGCATATATTTTCGCTCCAACTTGATGAACTCTACCTCTTTCATGTGATGAATACTTTCGGGAAAGTACTTGTCGTTGAATAGTTCTTGGAACTTCTCCCAAGACATCTTCAGTGCGGCAGGTTGAGTACGCTTTACCGATTCTCACCAGTAATCTGCCTCTCCTCACAACATAAAAGTGGCAAATGGAACCTTTTGCTCCTCAGAGCATCCCAAGACACCAAATATCTTGGTGATCTGCTTTATCCACGTCTCTGCCTTAAGTGGTTTTGGTTCTCCAATAAACTCCGGTGGTCCCACTCCTCGAATCTGCTTAGTTGACCGTCCCGAGAGTTACCAAAGTTTCCACTGCATTTTGGACAAGAGTCTCTCTTGCCGATGTTGTATTTAATTCAGTAAAGCTCCTAAACATTCCGTTGTTCGCCATTTGGTCGGTGTTGTTGTTCACTTGAGGATTATTGCCTTCCTGATGCATATTATCCTGGGTGTCGATTTGTGGTGACTCAACGGTCTCCTGTGCTCCATTGATATTCTCAACATTCTCGGATGTCATTTTCAGATACTGCCACAAAACAAGGGTTAATTAACATTTAACATATTATCACTATACTCTGACCGACCAATTAAATATCAAATAAACTTAGGTAGGTCATACTAGCGAAGGAATTCCCCGTCTCTCCCCTCCTAGTTCTAGTCTCACATCTTAGCCAGGGATAATATCCCTAAGCTTTGATACCAATTGTGACGTCCCCAAAATAGATATACATCACCTATTTTGAGTCGCCAAATACATGGTACAGAATACAAATACAATCTTAAATATACAACATGAGCTGTGAGTTTTAATACAAACATTGTCTTTTAGACAGCATTAAAACTCAAAATAAGTCCTCAATACATTTATTAACACACTATTTCACAGAATAGTGAGGACTACTAATGCTATCCTCTGGACCGTCACTCCATTCCCCGAATAGTCCCTACTACGTTCTCATTTCCTGAAGAAAACAGTGAAAGAAAGGGTGAGCTCAACTAGACCAGTAAGAAATATTATGACTAAGATAAAGCAGAATAAATTATCATTAGTCTTCAATAGTGTTAAACTGATACAATATAACAAACATCAAGTTTAACTGCAGCGGAACAAACAATCCATTAAAAGAGTCAAGTAGAAAATAAAATATACTATCTTTTATGATTTAAAAGGTTTTTCATCACTTTTATCGCTGAGACTCAGCTTAATAAATAATCCACATCATTGAATCACCCCTGCACTACGGCCAAGGATATTCTTTAGTATCACGACCACAAATTATCCGTGCACTACGGGCCAAGAATATTCGTGTATTCATTAATGGTCATGATCATGCCAACAACTATCCATCAATGCACTACGGGCCAATGAGGACTTTTTCCACATCATTTGTAACATTACGGTCATGATTTCCTGGTCATAATCATACCAAGTCCATCTATGCACTACAGGCCACAGATGACTTTCAACATAATATAAACATGAGGATGATGACAATGATATAAGAATTCAATAAAACAAGTTCAAGAATTAATTTATCCAGGAATCAATAACGTCCAAATTGTCAACATGATACTTCTTTGTGGAGTAAAATTCAAGAATGCTCAGAAGAATATTTCCATGAAAAGATACTGGATGAAACGCAAATATCAAGGATATTCCATAAATTTCATGGAGTATAGAAGTCAAAACTTTAACCAACTGAGTATAATAAAGAATGGAATAACAAAAGAAATCACCAGGTATGTGATAGACCGCATGCATAAAAGTTATTCCAATGTAATAATAAATAACGGAACAAAGTCATGCGTAAATGCACGCATGTGATGTTCCAACAGAATCGATAAATAATGGAACCAGTCATGCATAAAGCATGCATGAGGATGTTCCAACATAATAATAAAGAATCGGAACCGTGTCTTGCGCAAAAAAGCATGCGAGGATGTTCCAACGGAATGATAAAGAACGAGAATAATAACAGAAATCACCATGCAAATAAGATTGTGACAGATAGGTTATTCCAACATAATGATAAAGAATGAAATATAGGAAGAATTTCACCAAGTATAGGGTATCCCACGATACAAAAGTTATTCCAATGTAATAATAAAGAATGGAATAATGTAAGTTCTCTTCACGAATAAGAAAGAAAGAATACCCTTATTACGAGTACAACAAATAATATCCCTTACCTTAGAAAGAAGAATATTGGATATGAAAGTAGTGAAGTAGCGTAACACTTTTCTTCGCTCTCTATAGTTTCTCTCTCAGAGTTTCAATTGAATTGTAAGAAATAATGAAGGAATGAGCTTCTATTTATAGAAGAATGGATCGCATAGTAACTAATTCATGTACGGTCCAGATTGATTTACTTTAAACTGAGACGGTCAGATTTAAAACAAAATCTTTTAAAAAATATAATATATTCTATTTATAATCTAATAAAACGAATAACTTTATAAAAGTATTTCATTTTTATATAAAAGATTTTCCATTTTATTACATTAATAATACTAATAAAACAAAATTCATCATCATTATTATTATTCACACTATTAATCCACCAAAGTTGTTCCCAAGAAAGAGAGGTTTTCCAATAAGAATTTCTCCCTATCGACGCCGCAATTAGGTGACCAAACCTCTCCTGGCGTAACTTCTGAACATCGTTAATATTGCAAATAATAACATTAATAACTTTGTTATCTCAATTATTGATTTAATAATATATAAAAATATCGACAATAATTGAATCAAAATCGAGTAACTTCTCACGTAAGCATCAATAATCAATACCGGTAATGCTACTATGCAACCACGCCAGACATCGCATTTTTTAACACCGGTGTTTCAACAGCTTAACAGTGAAAACTTCCGCCGTTATTTTCATAAAGTATTTTTGTCGTTTTCTCAATCCGACAATAATAATTCCGCTGTGGGGTCCACCAATGATTGTGCCAATTATACTAATATTTCTCGTTAAAACTAATATTCTCCTAACCAATCTAATATTATATAACAACTTGCATACTTTTACAAAATTTATAAATATTACCCACAACTATAACATTATATCAAATTTACTCCATAATATTCAAAATTATATTTATAGAAAAATCATTTTTATTAAAAAGTTGGGGTTTTACACTTATCTTATCATTATCTTTTATTTTTACATTATGTATCTTTTATAAAAGATAAATTTATCTTTTATTCAGACTTATCTTATCATTATCTTTTATTTTTACATTATGTATCTTTACATTATCTTTTATTTTTACATTATGTATACATAAAAATAAACTCATCTTTACATTATAGCCATATAGCTGAGACCCACACTGCCGCTACAGTCTGTAGCAGCAGACATGAATTAAATGGTAGGGGCAGTAATGTAATAAGCCTATAGACAAAAAGGAAAAGGGATTGCCGCTACAAGCTGTAGCGGCAGGTGAAATTTTTGACCAATCTAAGCTATTAAATGTCTAGATCAACGGATGTGAACTTGTTTGTTGAACAGTGTCGGTAGCAAACGTTTGCCATGGATGATTTCCTATATATATATATATATATATATATATATATATATATATATTTGATGTCGGAATTTCAATAAAAAATAAAGAAATTATTGGCTTTTCCCGCAATTAAACATCAATTTACAAAATTAATTACGTAATCCCTTTATATTCTATTTACAAAATTAATTACGCAAATTAGTATTACAGTTTGTTCCTTATACAATTTCTTCCCATACATAATTTAGTTATGGTTAATTATTGTCACTAATTTTTTTATTAAAAAAAATATGTATTAAAAAAAAATTGGATGAAAAGTATAACAAAGGAAGATCCAGGTTCATTCGGCTCCAATTCATCAATTACATAGTTCACTCCTTGAGCTCAAATTAAGAAAATTTTTCCATTCAGATATTATGTGTGTGCAATATATACATAAACTCTTTCCGCCCTTAATTCGTAATATATATGAAAATTTAAAATTATACTTGTTATTGATTTTTCAAATATATCTAAATGTATACTCCCTTCGTTTAGCATAAATATTAATTGTAATATAAAAAATGACAATATATAAGTTAGATATTTAACATTGCAATTAAATTACTTATCATATAAGAACTATTAAACTTTACAATCACATTATGTCTAGCATATACTATTTCTTTTGAGGTGCATCTCGGAGTGAATTCTCTTGGTATAAATTTTAATCCATCTATCTGGCACTGTAAGGACGGTCTGATTTATTTCAAACTTTGGACGGCCCAGATAATTTATTAAGTGAGAGAGAAATCATTTGTATTTTATTAGATAGATTGATAGATTAAACATCAATTTACAATGGTAAGTGATATTAAATTGAGAATATTGAGGGATTACATAATTAATGAGAATATTCCTCTAATTTGTTTCTCATATTCTACCTTATCCAACTTTTCACATTCACATTAACATTTTTAACAATTATAAATCCATGTTAATTGTAAGACCCCAACTTTTATAAATAAAGATTAAATTTTCTCGAAATATATTTTTGAATATTATGGTGTAGATATAATATAATGTTATAGTTGTGGATAATATTTAAAAATTTTGCAAAAAAAGTAAGTGATTATATAATATTCGATTGGTCGGGGAATATTCATTTTAACAGGAAATATTCGTACGACGGCACAATCATTGGTGGACCCCACAACGGAAGTATTGTCGTAGTTAGAAAACGACAAAATTATTTTTTTTATAAAATAATACGGAAAGTTTTATCGTTAAACTATTGAACTCACCCTTTAGTAAAAGTACGAAGAATGGCGCTGTGGTTGCATAAGTAGTAATACCAGATTGATTATTGATGGTTACGTGAAAAGTCACCTCGGTTATACTCAATTAGTGCTACAGTAATTGCTGCATCATCTCTCATATTATTGATTCAATTATTGTCACAGTATCATCTGCATAATATTTATTATTATTAAATCAATAATTGAGATGACAAAGTTATTCATATTATTATTTGTAATATTGACAATGTCTAGAAATTCTGTCAAGGAGAGGTTTAGTCACCTAATTGCGCGCCAATAAGGAGAAATCCTTATCGGAAAGCCCCCTCTTTCTTGGGAACGACCTGGTTGTTAAATATTGTGAGTTATAATATTAATGATGAATAAGTTCGTGTTGATTAAAGATGAAATTGATAGTTTCATTGTGTTGGGATTATTAGTATTAGTGGAAATCGATATTTATTTCGATAATAATTGATGTCTGGAGGTTATATTGATCAATCGGATAATTAATCGGATAAATGAGCAATTAACTGCTATTATTTTACATGCTTATAACTATTTGTTCACATGTGTGTACTATTGATTCACATTCATGTACTATTAGGGGAGGTGGTGCAAGATTGATAATACTTGCATGACTAAATTAAAAATAGAGGTATAGATGAAGGTACTATACTGTAATTAGTTTTTTCACATGATTATACTATTAAGTCACATGAATGAACTATTAATTCACATTATTTACTATTAGGGGAGGTAGTGCAAGTTTGATAATATTTGCAGGACTAAATTAAAAATGAAAAAAAGAGGAAGGTATTATACTGTAATATTTTGAGCCCCAAAATGTGCAATTATCGAAACTATATTTTCCTATAAATAGAAGCTCGTTCTTCTTTCATTCTCACCAATTCACTAAGTCTCACAAGAGCAATTATTATAGAGAAAAATTATAGAGAGAAAGAAGAAGAGAAGTTTGCTACCTCACTATTCCAGTATCCAGTTTCTTCTAAGGTAAGGGGTATTATTTCTTTCGTATTCATGAAGAGAGTTATTTTCTTTCAATACTTGTAAGAGTTGTTATTCCATTCTTTATTATTCTGTTGGAATAACATGTTTGTGCGGTCTATCGCATGCCTGATGAATTCTTTTGTTATTCCATTCTTTATTATTCTGTTGGAATAACTTGTTTGAGCTGTTTATCGCATGCCTGTTGAATTTTTTTTGTTATTCCATTCTTTATTATTCTATTGGAATAACCTCTCTGTGCGGTCTATCGCATTCCTGATGAATTCTTTTGTTATTCCATTCTTTATTATTCTGTTGGAATAACTCGTATGCATCTTGATCTATCGCATGCTCGGTGAATTCTTTTGTTATTCCATTCTTTATTATTATGTTGGAATAACTCATTCAAGCGTTCTATCGCATGCATGGTGAATTCTTCTGTTATTCCATTCTTTATTATTCTGTTGGAATAACTTCGTCTCACGTGATTACCGCATGCATGGTGAATGATCTTTCGTATTCATTCCTTATTAAATTGTGGAAATGATCTGTCTACGTGGATTACCATGTGGCGGGCAAAAATCCATTTGCAGTTTTATATATTCTATTATACTCATTTGGTCAAAATTTTGGCTTCTATACTCCATGAAATTAATAGAATATCCTGGATATTTGCGCTTCATCCAGTATATTTTCATGGAAATATTCTTCTGAGCATTCTTGAATTTTACTCCACAAAACAGTATCATGTTGACAATTTGGACATTATTGATTTCTGGATAAATTAAATTATAAATCTTTAAAATTTTATCTTTGAACTTGTTTTATTGAATTCTTATATCATTGTCATCATCCTCATGTTTATAATATGTTGAAAGTCATCTGTGGCATGTAGTGCATTGATGAACTTGGTATGATTATGACCAGGGATTATTCCGTATAAGCATGACCGTAATGTTACAAATGATGTGGTAAAAGTCCTTATTGGCCGTAGTGCATTGATGGACAGTTGTTGGCATGATCATGACCATTGATGAATACACGAATATCCTTGGCCCGTAGTGCATGGATAATTTGTGATCGTGATACTAATGAATATCCTTGGCCGTAGTGCAGGGATTATGTGGTTTATTTATTAAGCTGAGTCTCAGCGATAAAAGTGATTAAAACCTTTTAAATCATAGAAGATAGTAGATTTTATTCTCTACTTTACTCTTCTAATGGATTACTTGTTCATTGCATGAGCTAAACTTGATGTTTGTTATATTTTATCGGTTTAACAATCGTTGAAGGCTAACGATTAATTATTCTCGCATTATCTTAGTCATAATATTTCATCGGGCTAGTTGAGCTCACCTTTTTCTTTCTTTGCTCCCTTGTGAAATGAGAATATAGTTAGGACTAGTCGGGGAATGTATTGACGGTCCAGATGGTTGTTTTAGTAGTCCTCATTATTCTATAAAATAGTGTGACAATAAATGTAATGAGGACTCCATTGAGTGTGGATATTGTCTAGATGACAATATTCTTATTAAAACTCTTAGATTATGTTTAGTCGTATTTTACACGACTGTTGTATAATTAAGTTGTATTTGAATTTTGTACCATGTACTTGGCGACTCAAGATGGGTGATGTATACCTATTTTGGGGGCGTCACAATTGGTATCAAAGCTTAGGGATATGATCCCTGGCTAAGATGTGAGACTAGAACTAGGAGGGGAGAGACGGGGAATTCCTTCGCTAGTATGACCTACCTAAGTTTATTTGGTATTTAATTGGTCGGTCAGAGTATAGGGATAATATGTTGCATGTCAATTAACCCTTGTTTTGTGGCAGTATTTGAAAATGACATCCGAGAATGTTGAGAATAGCAATGGAGCACAGGAGACCGTTGAGTCTCCATAGATCAATACCCAGGATAATGTGCATCAGGAAGGTGACAATCCTTATGCAAACAACAACACTGACCAAATGATGAACGATGGAATGTTCAGAGGCTTTATGCAATTCATGCAACATCAGGCGAGAGAGGCTCCTGTCCAAAATATAGGTGGAAACACTAGAAACTCTCGGGCGGTCACCGCTAAACAGTTTAAGGAGCTGGGACCACTGGAGTTTATTGAAGAGCCAAAACCACTTAAGACGGAAGCATGTATAAAGTCGATCACCAAGATATTTGATGTCTTGGGATGCTCCGAGGAGCAAAAGGTTCCCTTTGCCACCTTTATTTTGCGAAGAGAGGCAGATTACTGATGAGAATCGGTAAAGCGTACTCAACCTGCCGCACTAAAGATGTCTTGGGAGAAGTTCTAAGAACTATTCAACGATAAGTACTTTCCTGAAAGTATTCGTCACATGAAAGAGGTAGAGTTCATCAAGTTGGAGCAGAACAATATGACCGTGTCACAGTACGAAGCTAAGTTTGCCGAGTTGTCCCGGTTTGCGTCTCACTTGGTTGATAATGAGGAGAGAATAACGCGGATGTTTCTAAGAGGTTTGAAACACTAGATACGTCAATATCTAATTTCTCATAAACTGTGTTTGTATTCAGATGTTGTAAATAGGGCTCAGTTATTAAAGTGCAATAACGAGTCAACCCAACCCAGAGAAAGCAGCCGGCAAAATGATAGTACAAGTGGTGGCAGTCATAGAAGCGGTGACAACAAATGTGGAGGGAATCAACATGCCAGAAATGTTAACCACTTTGGTGGTAATCATGGCCAAGACAATAAGAATGGACATATCAAGAAGAGGAGATTCAACAATGATGGAAAGACGTCATCACCAACACCCGTTGTTAAGGAAGGAGAACGACCACCTATCATATGCTTCAAATTCGGAGGGGAGGGACACATCAGTCCAAACTGTGCGTAGCAGTCCAAAACGTGTTAAAATTATGGAAGAGAAGGTCACATTGCCCGATTTTGTCGTGCACCAAAGTCAAGTCCAGCTGGGATGGAGGCATCAAAGGCCGTCCCAGACAAGAAAAAACCGGTAGTTCAAGGGAGAGCGTTTGTCGTAACCTCCCAAAAAGTGAGGAATCTGAACGAGATGATCATGAGTAAGCTAATCATAAACTCTAGTGAAGTATATACCTTATTTGATACCAGTTCTACCCATTCTTTTATTCTCCTACTTGCGCTCAACGTTTAAATTTGACTATGGAGAAATTAGACTTTGACTTATCGGTTGAAACTCCGTTGGGAGAAACCTTCATTACATCCACTATTTATAAATCTTTTTTGATTAAAATCAATAATCGCACGTTACCCGTCGATCTTATTTCTTTGAAAATACTTGCATTTTATGTGATTTTAGGGATTGATTGGTTAACTACTCATCATGCTAAAATCGATTGTTTTCGTAAGCTTGTTAGCTTTCATATTCCTAACCAACCTATTATGCGAATTCGAGCAACCAAACCACTAAAATCAATCACTGTCATATGAAGCCATAAAGCTATTTGTTAATTAAAAATGGATGTCAAGCTTTCTTAGCGCATGTCACAGATTTAAACAAAAATACGTCATATTTGAATTATATTTCTATTGTTAATAAATTCCCTGACGTATTCCCCGAAGAACTTCCTGGCCTACCCCCGGAGCGTGAAATCGAGTTTGGTATCGACCTTGAACCCAGTACAAAACCCATTGCCAAAGCCCCATATCGAATGGCTCCTATTGAACTTCAAGAGTTAAAAACCCAATTATAGGAATTGTTACACATCAGTTTCATTCGTCCTAGTACGTCTCCTTGGGGTGCTCCTATTCTATTCGTGAAGAAGAAAGATGGAAGTATGTGACTTTGTATTGATTATCGGGAGTTGAATCATGTCACCATCAAAAATAGGTAACTGTTGCCTCGCATTGATGACCTATTTGACCAGTTGCAAGGCATCAAATTCTTTTCAAAGATCGATCTTCGTTCTGGATATCATCAGTTGAAGATTAAAACTGATGACATTCCAAAGACTGCTTTCAGAACTCGGTACGGGCATTACGAATTCCTAGGCATGTCTTTTGGATTGACTAATGCTCCTGCTGCCTTCATGGATATGATGAACCGAGGATTCAAGGAATATTTGGATCACTTTATGGTCGTCTTTATTGATGGCATCCTCATTTACTCCAAAAGCCGTGAAGATCATGAGCAATACTTGAGGCTGATACTCTAAAAGCTTCGTGAAAACAAGTTATATGCCAAGTTGAAGAAATGCGAGTTCTAGCTTGAGGAAGTAGCATTCCTTGGGCACGTGATATCAAATCACGGAATATCTGTTGACCCGACAATGATTGAAGCAATTCAAAGCTGGGAGC
This sequence comes from Panax ginseng, assembly GCA_020205605.1. Lineage (NCBI taxonomy): Eukaryota > Viridiplantae > Streptophyta > Magnoliopsida > Apiales > Araliaceae > Panax > Panax ginseng. The sequence goes on from CM035150.1 coordinate 51,161,462, forward strand.
AACCTAAGTCAATGACTGAAGTACGTAGCTTTCTCGGCTTAGCTGGTTATTATCGGAGATTCATAGAAGGGTTTTCTTGAATCACTACTCCATTAACTCAGCTGACTCGGAAAGATACAAAATTCTGTTGGAGCGAGGAATGTGAGAAGAGTTTTCAAGAACTCAAGAGGAGGCTTATTTTAGCACCTGTTCTGACAATACCATCTGGCTCGGAGGGATTTGTCATCTACAGTGATGCTTCTGGCAAATGGTTAGGATGTGTTCTCATGAAACATGGAAAATTCATAGCCTATGCCTCACGACAACTCAAAGAATATTAGTGGAATTATCCTACTCATGATCTAGAGTTGGCAGCTGTCATTTTTGCGCTTAAGATTTGGAGGCATTACCTGTATGAGAGAAGGTGGAGATCTATACGGATCATAAAAGCATCAAATATTTCTTCACTTAAAAGGAACTCAACATGCGGCAACGACGATGGCTTGAGCTATTAAAAGATTACGATCATACCATTCAATACCATCTGGAAAAAGCGAACGTAGTAACTGATGCATTGAGTAGAAGATCATATGCGGGTACGAGTGCATTATTGTCAACGTAAATGCCCATTTTATATGACTTACAAAGGATGGAGATAGAGTTAAAGACTCTAGGGACCCATGTGATGATGACGAATATACGAGTAGAACCGACTTTAATCGATAAAGTTAAAGCTGCTCAAGCTACAAACCTGGAGCTGACGCGTATGAGGAAGAAAGTGAAAAAAGTGCTATTTCGGAAGCAAGAATCGATGAAGAAGGAATACTTCGATTCAACTCTAGACTTTGTGTTCTTAACGATTCTGACTTAAAGTATAAAATCATGATGGAGGCTCACAACACACCGTTTGCAATCCATCCTGGGAGTACCAAAATGTATCGTGATCTTCGATATGAAGAGAGAGATAGCTGAGTTTATCTCAAGGTGTCTAACTTGTCAACGAGTCAAGGCGGAGCATCAAATGCCAAAAGGTCCATTGCAACAACTTGATATTCCAGAATGGAAGTGGGAGCACATTACCATGGATTTCATTACCGGTCTTCCTAATGTTTCTCAAGGCATAGATGCGATTCGGGTCATTATTGATAGATTGACCAAGTCTGCTCATTTCTTACGAATACGAGAAACTTATACACTTGAACGTCTTGCTAGTATGTACTTAAACGAGATTGTAAGATTGCATGGTATGCCAGTATTCATAGTTTTTGATCGAGACCCAAGATTCACTTCAAGATTTTGGGTTAGTTTGCAAAAAGCTATGGGCACGGATTTACGATTTAGTTCGGCATATCATCCTCAAACCGAACGGGCAGTGGAGAGGACTATTCCAAACCCTTGAAGATTTATTAAGACTCTGTGTCCTTGACTTCAAAGGAAGTTGGGACAAGTTCTTACCATTGATGGAGTTTTCCTACAACAACAGTTATCAAGCAAGTATTGGCGTGGCTCCATTTGAGGCGTTGTATGGAAGAAAGTGTCATTCTCTAGTATGCTGGGATGAGGTGGGTGAAGCAACGTTGTTGGGACCGGAGTTGGTACGTATGACTACGAAAAAGATTCAAACGATCCAACAATGTATAAAAACCTCACAAGATCGACAAAAGAGTTATGCTGATCTTCATCGAAGGGACGTGGAATTCAATATTGGAGATCATGTGTTTTTACGTGTTGCTCCATGGAAAGGAGTTATGAGATTTGGAAAGAAAGGAAAGCTAAATCCTCGATTCATTGGCCCATTTTTAATCCTCGATCGAGTAGGAATCATGGGCCTATAGACTCTTTTACCGCTAAGTATGTCTCGTGTTCATAACGTTTTTCACCTATCTATGTTACGTAAATATGTGAAAGACCCGAACCACATTATTGAATTAGAACCGGACGAGATAGCGGAAGATTTAACGTATGAAGAGGTACCTGTTACAATCTTGGATAAGAAGGATCATATTCTACTCTCTAAAGTTATTCCTCAAGACAAAGTTTTGTGGAGAAACCACGATGTTGAGGAAATGACCTGGGAGTTAGAATCTGAAATGAAATCAAGGTATCCTCAACTCTTCGACATACCAGGTACGCACCCTAATTTCGAGGACGAAATTTCATAAAAAGGGGAGGTTTTAAGACCCCAACTTTTATAAATAAAGATTAAATTTTCTCAAAATATATTTTTGAATATTATGGTGTGGATATGATATAATGTTATAGTTGTGGGTAATATTTACAAATTTTGCAAAGTAAGCAAGTGGTTATATAATATTCGATTGGTCGGGGAATATTTGTTTTAACAGGGAATATTCGTACGACAGCACAATTATTGGTGGACCCCACAACAGAAGTATTGTCATAGTTAGAAAATGACATAATTATCTTTTTATAAAAATAATGGCAAAAGTTTTACCATTAAACTATTGAACTACCCGGTAGTAAAAGTACAGTAATACGCGTGGTTGCATAGTAGCACACGGTATTGATGCTTACGTGAGAAGTCACTCAGTTATACTCAATTATTGCTATGAAGAATTCTTCGTGATCATATCTCTCATATTATTGATTCAATTATTGTCACAATATCATCTCGCATAATATTTATTATTATTAAATCAATAATTAAGACGACAAAGTTATTCATATTATTATTTGCAATATTGACAATGTCTAGAAGTTCTATCAAGGAGAGGTTTGGTCACCTAATCGCGTCAATAAGGAGAAATCCTTATCTGAAGCCCCCCTCTTCCAGGAACGACACTCGTTGTTAAATATTGTGAGTTATAATATTAATGATGAATAAGTTCGTGTTGATTAAAGATGAAATTTATAGTTCCACTGTGTTGGGATTATTAGTGTTAGTGGAAATCGACATTTATTTCGATAATAATTGATGTCTGGAGGTTATATTGACCAATCGGGTAATTGATCGGATAAATGAACAATTAATTGCTATTATTTCACATGCTCATAACTATTTGTTCACATGTGTGTACTATTGATTCACATTCATGTACTATGAGGGGAGGTTGTGCAAGATTGATAATACTTGCATGACTAAATTAAAAATGGAGGTATAGATGAAGGTACTATACTGTAATTAGTTTTTTCACATGATTATACTATTAAGTCACATGAATGAACTATTGATTCACATTATTTACTATTAGGGGAGGTGGTGCAAGTTTGATAATACTTGCAGGACTAAATTAAAAATGAAGAAAAAGAGGAAGGTATTATACTATAATATTTCGAGCCCCAAAACGTGCAATTATCGAAACTATATTTTCCTATAAATAGAAGCTCATTCTTCTTTCATTCTCACCAATTCACTAAGTCTTACAAGAGCAATTATTATAGAGAGAAAGAAGAAGAGAAGTCTGCTACCCCACTATTCCAGTATCCAGTTTCTTCTAAGGGAAGGGGTATTATTTCTTTCATATTCATGAAGAGAGTTATTTTCTTTCAATACTCGTAAGGGTTGTTATTCCATTCTTTATTATTCTGTTGGAATAACTCGTTCTGCATCTGCTGATCTATCGCATGCTTGGTGAATTCTGTTGTTATTTTATTCTTTATTATTTTGTTGGAATATCCTGCATGCGTGCGATTACGCATGACTGGTTCCATTCTTTATTATTACGTTGGAATATCTCATTCTGTATGTGGTTACGCATAACCCGGTTCCATTCTTTATTATTCGTTGAATAACTTTTGCTTTTAAGCGGATTACACACGCCTGGTGAATTCTTCTGTTATTCCATTCTTTATTATTATGTTGGAATAACCTGTCTGTGTGGATTACCGCATGCATGGTGAATGATCCTTCGTATTCATTCCTTATTAAATCGTGGAAATGATCTGTCTACGTGGATTACCGTATGGCGGGAAAAAATCCATTTGCGGTTTCATATATTCTATTATACTAAGTTGGTTAAAGTTTTGGCTTCTATACTCCATGAAATTAGTGGAATATCCTTGATATTTGCGCTTCATCTAGTATCTTTTTATGGAAATATTCTTCTGACCATTCTTGAATTTTACTCCACAAAACAGTATCATGTTGACAATTTGGACGTTAATGATTTCTGGATAAATTAAATTATAAATCTTTAAAAATTTATCCTTGAACTTGTTTTATTGAATTCTTATATCATTGTCATCATCCTCAGGTTTATAATATGTTGAAAGTTATCTGTGGCCTGTAGTGCATAGATGGACTTGGTATGATTATGACTAGGGATTATTCGGTATAATCATGACCGTAATGTTACAAATGATGTGGTAAAAGTCCTTATTTGCCGTAGTGCATTGATGGACAGTTGTTGGCATGATCATGACCATTGATGAATACACGAATATCCTTGGCCCGTAGTGCATGGATAATTTGTGGTCGTGATACTAATGAATATCCTTGGCCGTAGTGCAGGGATGATGTGGTTTATTTATTAAGCTGAGTCTTAGCGATAAAAGTGATGAAGAACCTTATAAATCATAGAAGATAGTAGATTTTATTCTCTACTTAACTCTTCTAATGGATTGCTTGATCCGCTGCAGTTAAACTTGATGTTTGTTATATTTTATCAGTTTAACACTGTTGAAGGCTAACGATAAATTATTCTGCATTATCTTAGTCATAATATTTCTTACTGGGCTAGTTGAGCTCACCCTTTTTTCACTGTTCTCTTCAGGAAATGAGAATATAGTTGGGACGAGTCGTGGAATGGATTGACGGTCCAGATGGTTATTTTAGTTGTCCTCACTATTCTATAAACTAGTGTGACAATAAATGCAATGAGGACTCCATTGAGTGTGGATATTGTCTAGATGACAATATTCTTATTAAAACTCTTAGATTATGTGTTGTCCATATTTTTACATCGTTGTATAATTAAGTTGTATTTGAATTTTGTACCATGTATTTGGCGACTCAAGATGGGTGATGTATACCTATTTTGGGGGCGTCACAAATATTATTCCTATGAATACTGAACAAAATAATATCTCTTACCTCAGAAGAAGACTGGATACTGGAATAGCGGTAGCAGACTTCTCTTCTACTTTCTCTCTAAAGCTTCTCTCTCTATAAATGCTCTTGTGAGTCTTAGTGAATTGGTGAGAATGAAAGAAGAATGAGCTTTTATTTATAGAAAAATAAATTTTCGATAATTGCACGTTTTGGGGCTCAAAATATTACAGTATAATACCTTCATCCTTTTCTTCATTTTTAATTTAGTCCTGCAAGTATTATCAAACTTGCACCACTTCCCCTAATAGTAAAAGCCCGCCCCGGCGGGCATCCTTTTTCTCCTGCAGTGTCCTATAGTAAAACGGCCATAACGTTTTATTCGGGAAGAGTTACGAGGCCTGCCATCTATCAAATCGAAGATCTCAACGAGCTCTACAACTGTCATTCTTTAAGAATTGAGAAATAACGGACGGATGAAGGTTGAAATTGGGCTAGAAGTGACTGTTATGCAAATGGCCACCCAAAACAGTGAAGTTCAACGTCTGTTGGTACAAAGGTCTTAACTCTTGCATTCGAACTCCGATTGGAATAATTCAAGATGTTCTGGAACGCTAAGAAGAAGCTCTACAATATAATTCAAGTTCCAAGCCAAGAACATGAAATAAACATGAAAGCCCAAACGATGTCCGGATTGCTTTTCTTTGCGATTTCATACCAATTCTTTGCGATTTTATACCAATAGTCGCTCACACAGCTCCCAAGCATATAATCTAAAAAATGAACACAAAATGCATGAAAGGTAACTAAGAAACATGAGTTTAAGTAACTAATTCAAGTAATAGATACCGGATAAGTAGGTATAAAATCTACTTATCAACTTTACACGAAAAGCCTTCATAACGCGATAATTTATTGAGAAAATTCAAAGACAAATTCGCAAAACGAGAGTGAAGAATACAAGGAGCTTCAAAGGGATATGAATATAGCCCCCAAAGTATACTTACAACAGAAAAGGAAGTAGTTACCATGTTCCTATTTAGGGAAAGATTTGATCTAGTTTCCAAAAGATAAGTGGATTCAATGTTGCCTACAGAAAAGGAATCAGTTACCATGTTCCTATGCAAACACTATGCATAATAAAATATAATATATTCTATTTATAGAATAACTTTATAAAAGTATTCTGTTTTATATAAAACGATTTTACTATGCAAAATACTATGTAGACAGTATGTAACACTATGCATAATAGAATATAATATATTTTATTTATAGAATAACTTTATAAAAGTATTCTGTTTTATATAATAAGTTTTTCTGTTTTATTACATTAATAATACCAATAAAACAAAACTGAGTGACTTATCACGTAAGCATTAATAATCAATACCGTGTGCTACTATGCAACCACGTGTGTATCTTTATACTTTACTACCTGAGTAGTTCAACAGTATTAATGGTAAAACTTCCGCCGTTATTTTCATAAAAATATTTTTGTCATTTTCTCATTCCGACAATAATTCCGTTGTGGGGTCCACCAATGATTGTACCGTCGTACGGATATTCCCCGACAAAAAGAATATTCCCCGACCAATCTAATATAATACAACAACTTGCATACTTTGCAAAATTTATAAATACTACCCACAACTATAACATTATATCAAATCCACACCATAATATTCAAAATAAATATTTTGAGAAATTTAAATCTTTATTCATAAAATCTGGGATCTCACAATCTCCCTTCCTTATGGAATTTCGCCCTCGAAATTTACGTACGTACCTGGTATGCCGAACAGATGAGGACACTTCGTCATATTCTAACTCTTGAGGTATAACCTTTGAGCGTAGAATATGATCCTTTTTATCTAAGATGTTAACACGTATCTCCTTATACGTTAAATCATCCGCTATCTCGTCCGGTTCTAAATTAATAATGTGGTTCGGGTCGTCCACATATTTACGTAACATCGATACGTTAAAAATGTTATGAACACACAACATACTTGGCGGTAAAACGAGTCTATAAGCCACAGTTCCTACTCGATCGAGGATTTTAAATGGGCCAATTAAATCGAGGGTTGAGATTTCTTCTCTTCGTTGATTCTTGCTTCTAGAATAACGCCCTCTTGAACCTTCTTCTTCACATTCATCAGCTCCGGGTGTGTAGCTTGAACGGCTTTAACTTTATCGATTAAAGTCGATTCTACTCGTATATTCGTTATCTTCACGTGGGTTCCTAGAGTCTTTAACTCTATCTTCATCATTTGTAAGTCCTATGAAATGGGTCTTTGTGTTAACAACATCGCACTTTTCAAACGATACGATCTTCTACTCGCGCGTACTACCACGTTCGCTTTTCCACGATGGTATTGAATGGTACGATCGTAATCTTCAACAGCTCGAGCCAACTTCTTTGGCGCATGTTACGTTCGCTTTAGTTGAATAAATGTTTAAGGGTTTTTAGAAATGGGTTTTGTACTGGGGTCAATACAAAATTCGATTTCACGCTCTAGGGTAGGCTAAGAAGTCTTCAAGAATACGTCAGGAAATTTATTAACAATAGAAATACCATTCAAAACTGTGACTCTCATCCAAGACTTGGATAACACGTCACATTAATACCTATCAACTTGCCATCATCATTCAGGATGTTGCCTACAGAAAGTCTGGCTTCGGTACATTCCACACAAGAAAGTCAACAACGAAAGGATCGGGGCTCTTTATTTATGGCTTGATATGACAATGATTGACTTTAGTGGTTTGGTTGCTTGAATTCGCATAACAGGTTTGTTAAGAATATGAAAACTAACAACCTTACAAAAAGCATGATGAGTAGTTAACCAATCGATTCCTAAAATCGCATCAAAGGCAAGTATTTTCAAAGAGATAAGATTGACAGGTAACGTGAAAGTGACAATTTGAATTAAATAAGATTTATAAATAGTGGACGTAACGAAGGTTTCTCCCAACTGAGTTTCAACAGATAAATCAAACTCTAACTTCTCCAGAGTTAAATTCAAACATTGAACACAAGTAGGTGAAATAAAAGAGTGGATAGAACTGGTATCTAATAAGGTATAAACTTCGCAAGAGTTTATCATTAACTTACCCGTAATAACTTTGTTCGGGTTCCTCGACAAACGCTATCACTTATACTACTGGATTTGACTTTGCTATAGGGTACATTCCACCCTTAAGTGCTTCGTCCCATTCCTGATCCATGATTTAAATCATTATTCTCCGATCCATATCGAATTAGGGTTGACCGCTATGCACAGGGTAATTCCGAATTTGATGTTGGATTCTCCCAATTGTTGTCCAAAAAGAAAAATCCATTTCATCTATTTATTGGATCGGACGTCTTTTTCTATAATATCTACACGTCGTGCGGCTTTTACCCATGTGTCATCTATTCTCTTTTGTTCATTTGTTTCTGCTTTCATCAAAACTTTGATCATAGCATTCTCAGATTCCAGCTCTAATATCTTATACTCTGCCAAAGAGTGCTTCTGTTCAAGCATCGCACATCGGGTAACACAATTTTGAATGGTTGCATTTCTTTGCTCCATGACCGCCTGTCGTTATTCAGCCTGCTCTTCTAACTCATGAATACGATTTTGTAATGCTAAATTTTGATCATAAAATTCTTCTAATAAATTCTCCTCAGGTTCCTCTTCTTCCTCACTCTCACCGCTACTACCTGCAACTAGCTCAAGGTGTGCAACTATTAGTTCTTCACGCACCACGTAGATATCTTTAATTTCTTCTTAAATTCGACATCACATTAACTTCGGTTAGTGATTAAAGGTGTCTCAACGGTCTCATGTGCTTCATTGCTTATCTCAACATTTTTGGATGCCATTTGCAAACTGCCACAAAAACAAAGGTTAATTGACATGTAACACATTATCCATATACTCTGACCGACCAATTAAATATCAAATAAACTTAGGTAGGTCATACTAGCGAAGGAATTCCCCGTCTCTCCCCTCCTAGTTCTTGTCTCACATCTCAGCCAGGGATCATATCCCTAAGCTTTGATACCAACTGTGATGCCCCCAAAATTAGGTATACATCACCCATCTTGAGTCGCCAGATACATGGTACAAAATTCAAATACAACTTAATAATACAACTGTCATGTAGAATACGACAAAACATAAACTGTGCATTTGAATACAAATATTGCCTACTAGAGAGTATACAAACTCAAAAGGAGTCCTCGTTACATTTATTGTCACACTATTTTATAGAATAGTGAGGACTACTAAAACTACCATCTGGACCGTCAATCTGTTCCCCGACTAGTCCTAACTATATTCTCATTTCTTGAAGAGAACAGTGAAAGAAAGGGTGAGCTCAACTATCCTAGTAAGAAATATTATGACTAAGATAATGCAGAATAATTTATCGTTAGCCTTCAACAGTGTTAAACTTATAAAATATAATAACTATCAAGTTTAGCTGCTAGCAATGAACAAGCAATCCATTAGAAAAGTCAAGTAGGAATAAAATCTACTATCTTCTATGATTTAAAAGGTTTTTTATCACTTTTATCATTTGAGACTCAAATTTTAATAAATAATCCACATCATCAAATCATCCCTGCACTACAGGCCAAGGATATTCTTTAGTATCACGACCACGAATTATCCGTGCACTACGGCTAAAGATAATCATGTTTTCATTAACGGTCCTAATCATGCCATAAAACAATTCATCTTTGCACTACGGCCAAAAAGAATCCATAGCCATAATCATACCAAAAATTGTTCATCAATGCACTACGGGCCATGAGGACTTTTTCCACATCATTTGTAACATTACGGTAATGATTATATCGAATAATCCCTGGTCATAATCATACCAAGTCCATCTATGCACTACATACCACAGATGACTTTCAAAAAAAATAAACATGAGGATGATGACAATGATATAAGAATTCAAAAAAACAAGTTCAAGAATTAATTTATCTAGGAACTGATAACGTCCAAATTGTCAACATGATACTGCCTTGTAGAGTAAAATTCAAGAATGTTCAGAAGAATATTTCCATGAAAAGATACTGGATGAAGCGCAAATATCAAGGATATTCCACTAATTTCATGGAGTATAGAAGTCAAAGTTTTAACCAATTTGAGTATAATAAGGAATGGAATAACAAAAGAAATCACCATGCATGCGATAGACCCTTGCATGCAGTTTTTCCAACATAATAATAAATAATGTAACCAGTCCGTCCAGTAAACGCATGCATGTGATATTCCAGCGAATAATAAAGAATGGAACCCGAGTCCGGCAGAAACGCACCGACAAGATATTCCAATGGAATAATAAATAACGGAACCGAGTCCGGTAGTAAATGCGCATGCACAGGATATTCCAACAGAATAATAAAGAATGAAATATTAGAAGAATTTCACCATGTATGCAGTACTTTGCATAGACAGGTTATTCCAACATAATAATAAAGAATGGAATAACAGAAGTTCTCTTCATGAATACAAAAGAAATAATACTCCTTACAAGTACAACAAATAATATCCCTTACCGTAAAAGAAACTGAATATAAGAGTAGTGGAAGTATCGTAATACTTTTCTATAGTTTCTATATAATTTCTCTCTGTAGTTTCAAATTGAATTAAGTAAGAAATAATGAAGGAATGAGCTTCTATTTATAAGAAAATGGACTGCATAGTAACTAACTCATGAACGGTCCAGATTGATTTATTTTAATCTGACGGTCCATATTTAAAGCAAAATCTTTTAAATAAAATATAATATATCATATTTATAATCTAATAAAACGAATAACTTTATAAAAGATTTTACTATGCAAACACTATGCATAATAAAATATAATATATTCTATTTATAGAATAACTTTATAAAAGTATTCTGTTTTATATAAAACGATTTTACTATGCAAAATACTATGTAGACACTATGCAACACTATGCATAATAGAATATAATATATTCTATTTATAGAATAACTTTATAAAAGTATTCTGTTTTATATAATAAGTTTTTTTGTTTTATTACATTAATAATACCAATAAAACAAAACTGAGTGACTTATCACGTAAGCATTAATAATCAATACCGTGTGCTACTATGCAACCACACGACATCGTGTATTCTTTACTACCTCTAAGTAGTTCAACAAGATTAACTGTGTAAAACTTCCGTCGTTATTTTCATAAAAATATTTTTGTCGTTTTCTCATTTCGACAATAATTCCGTTGTGGGGTCCACCAATGATTGTACCGTCGTACGGATATTCCCCGACAAAAAGAATATTCTCCGACCAATCGAATATAATACAACAACTTGCATACTTTGCAAAAATTTTAAATACTACCCATAACTATAACATTATATCAAATCCACACCATAATATTCAAAAAAAAATATTTCGAGAAATTTAAATCTTTATTCATAAAATCTGGGGTCTCACATATTGGGCAAGCTAAGGAAAGATTTTTGGAAGATTTGCCAATATGTCCAAGGAAGAGCCCTGCTAGGTTTTGCCTCCCTAAGTTGTACCCCTGAGGGTTTGGCTCCATAGGGGTTCCCTCCACTAGGATCATTGTCTTCAATACCTGTAGGTGGAGTCATGCAAAATCGTCCAAAAGCTTGAAGTATTCTTCCACGACCGTCTCTTTGGAAATGCGACTCTCGCGCAGGGAGCAAATGTGGGCCCAAATGCAAATTAGGGTTCATGTGACCTAATTGAATTAAATGCATAATTAGGGCTCCATGATCTCATTAAATATACAAATTAGGGTTCGCATAACCTAATTAAATGAAGACAGAAAAGTTAGAAATAAATGTGTTGGACCCGGGATATGCCTTCACGTGTTCTGAGGTAGAAGGCTCGTGGAGGCGGCTCGTTTTGGGAATTGATTGAGGGATTGGATTGGCTGCTAGAAGGACAAGGCGATGTGGGAATTATCCTAATGACTAAAGGGTATTTCTAGAATTTCCCTGAATACATTTTCCTGACATGTGACTACTTAAGTTCCAGGAAACTCTATAAATAGGTCTTCCATTCTATGAAGGAAAATGACCTCTTTGGTGACTTGGGACTTGGACATTCTCTCTAAAAGCACTCGAGACTCTGACATTCTCTCAACTCGAAGAACTCAAGAAGGCTCTTGGAATCCCTGCTACCCTACCACGATTTCCGGATTCTGAGAGTTCTGTCACGTGTCGTTGGAGTAATCGCTCACCTATTCTCCGCCCCTCTTCAATACATCAATCAATTCCGTGTTCTTTGTGAATTTCTCTCCTCCTCAAGTAACACGAAACCCTAACTAGCAAGACACGATTTCCTTGCCCAGAAACTTTAACAATTAATATTCTTTTTATCATATGAAATTTATAACTGCAAAAGTTTCACTTTAGTATGACTAATTTTCTAGTGTTTGTGTAAAAATTATCTTTTGTGCTTCAAAATTATCTATTACTATTACTTATTATAATAACACAACTAACATTTAATTGTATTTGTATGAGTCAATTTGAGATATTTGATCGGTCCTAAATAAATTCATATAATATTGTACAAGCTTGACAACACGACAAAATTTAAAAATTACATATCGAACGAATTTTAAATACAACATATTTAAAGGAGTATTTATAATAATAACGCATATCTATTCATCTAATAGGATAATATTGGTCTTGAGTGTTGACAATCATTTTTGTATAATAAGACCATCACTTATACAAAATAATTGGTTCAAGAGATTGTTGATCCATACGAGCTTGTAAATTTTTTTTGGATATAATTTGATGCGTAATGGGAGTCCTGTTTATAAGAAAAATGTTATAACTTAATATTAATTAGGTGCACGAATTAAGAAAATTAAATGTAAAACCCCAACTTTTATGAATAAAGATTAATTTTTCTCTAAATGTTATTTTGAATAATAAGGTGTGGATTTGATATAATATTATTGTGACGACCCCAAAATAGGTCCAATCCACCCAACCCATTCTGAGTCGCCAAATACATGATACATAAAATAACTACAACTTTATTATTACAATTGTCGTGCAAAATACAACAATATTGGATAGCACGTCACAATAGCACCTTACATAAAGGTACAGTCAATAACTGTTTTAGAAATTAAAATCTTCGACAAAATGCTCAAGGAACCTTTGTACATGGGAGGCCATGCATTTAAGTTATAATAGATATCATAAGACTGGAGAATTATCCTTGGTTGACCCAATAGACCCCCCAAAAATGAGAAGATTGCTATCATATTCTTTCCAATGGTGAGTCTTCTCTTGACATATAATTATCTTCATTGTCTCTAATTGAGAATTATATTTCATCCAAACTCCAAGATTATATAGGTAGTGCACAACCATGTCTTATGATAACATGAAGTTTCATGTCATTAGACATCTTGTATGATAGTGGCAAAACACCCTTCCAACGTTGGGTTCGCCTCACCCTATTTGATTCACCAAATATAACTACTATATGATGTATAAAATATAACACACTATTCTAAAGTTCTCCATAAAATTATTTCCATATTGTTTAGGGAGAACCTCCACAGTTAGAGACCACCGTTCTATTCCCCTGTTACCCCCGCTCGACCCAGTTACACTCTTATTACCTGAAAAGAATTGTGAAGCAAAAGGGTGATCACAACTAGCCTAATAAAGAACATCATGACTAAAGATAATTAAATTATCAATAGCCTTCATCAGAAATGAATCAGAGATTTAGAACATATGGCAGATGATAAAACTTTTCAACCATAGTTGTTGCGGAACGAGGAATCCATTAGAAGAGTCAAATAGACCATAAGATCTATTATCTTCTCCATGTTAAAAGTCCACCAACAATGTTTTATCCATGTAACATCAATCAACAGTTCTTGTCCACAATCATGTGAATAACTCATAATCATAATTGTGGTTCTAAATTCCTCTTCGCACCCAGGACGAAGATAATTTTCATCACCTGTCTTTACTTGAAACATCAGAAATCATGGTTATACTAAATCACAGTTCCTGTTCATAATCATACTAATAAATTCATCTTTGCACTAAGGGCCAAAGATATTCGTCAACAGTTCATCTTTGCACTACTGGCCAAAGATATTTAACAACAGGTCATCTTTGCACTACAGGCCAAAGATATTCAACAATGATCATCTTTACACTACATGCCAAAGATATTCAACAACAGATCATCTTTTGCACTTCTGAGCCAAAGATATTAATATCTCAAAGAAATATATAATCATTTCATAATTTATATAAATAATAATTATAACCATGTTGATCAATTCACCTTTGCACTTAAGTTAAAGATATTCAATTATAAATTCAATGGTCATGATCATATCAGTCAATAATTCATCTTTGCACTACTGGCCAAAGGGAACTCATAGTCACGATCATACCAATAATCTACCCATCTTTACACTCAAGTCAAAGAGAAATTTCATCACCAAGATTATAAAAATGTTATATATGATAATAAAAACAATATGATCAACAACTGCATTTAATTTCAAGAGTAAGATTCAAAATTCAACGATAATTTGGTCAAAAAAAGAAACCAAGTTTGTCGTGAATAGTACCCCGTGAATAGTAACTCGTGAATAGTAACTCATGAATAGTAACTTGTGAATAGTAGTTATGAATAGTAACTCTTAAATAGTACTCTGTATTCGTACATAGTACCGTATACGTAAATAATGTCATATATATAAATAGTGCCATATACATGAATAAAGGTATCACGTGAATAGTCAGATATCGTGAATAGTAATCCCGACACAAAACGGTAGAAATTCCACAATAAAATTCATATTAATATTTTGGCATAATGATATTGAAGAAAATAATATCATTTACGAAGAAAATAACATCCCTTACTATCCCTTACCTCAAAAGAATAGTACTTCTGGCTGGAATTTCGGATATAATGTCGAAGAAAACTTGCACTGAATAGCAACTTTTAAAGTATCTAAATACTCACAAAATACGCTCAATAATATATATATATATATATATAGAGAGAGAGAGAGAGAGATAGAAAACTTGTTTCTGGTGTGATTTTTAATTCTAACTAAGCACCCTATTTATAGGAAAATGCTAGAACGCCATTGTAGACTAAATTATTAAAATAATATTATTGTTTTTCTATGCACACCACTTTGAACAAACTTCAGCCACCACAAGTGGGACCCACCAATTTAGTAATTTTCCACACCAACAAAAAGTGGGGCCCACCCATATTTTTAATAAAAATATTTATTTTCCGAAACTTCAATAATTCATAATAAATAGCCTTTTATTAGAAAAATACGAATTTTATGTCCATTCCATAGGAAATCGAATTCTCTACAACTTTGTACAAGAAATTTTTTCCAAATTCCAAACGAAAAATGACCGAAATCCACATACAGACGATTTTCAACACCTCTTAAAATTCATAACAAATCATATGTTAATCTGTAACGGTTCAAAATTTGTGGACATATACTCAACTTATATATGTATAACATATCTAAAAATCACAACGATCCAACGGTCGAATTAAAATTATAACTCACGCAATAGAGCTTTAAGAACACTGATTTGATTTTCGGACTATAAGTCCCTCGTACTAGTTTCACTCAAACAGTCACCACGAAAATTCCACAATGAATATTTGGGTGATTCAAATTTATGCGTTTAGCTTACTTCCAGGGCTTTCTTTTGATATATGGCTCATCTCCTAACTACTTATACACAAAGAGTTATGGATTTTACAAAATTAAGTAATAAACTAATTTTTCTGAAAATCCCATATTTTGTTCTTCTTTTGATTTCTAGATTTCTCTCATTTAATTCATGCACCGTGAATTTAGTGTGAAAATATCAACATTAATTCCTTTATTTATATCCACACAAAATAAATATTTCCCTATCCATCATTTATATTCACATAAAATAAATATTTTCTTATCATATAAATCAATAATTAATTATTCATAAATAATATTACAGAATCACAATTATGACAACCAAGTCGTTCCTAGGAAAGAGGGGGCTTTCCGATAAGGATTTCTCCTTATTGGCGCGCAATTAGGTGACCAAACCCCTTTCCTAGACATAAATTCCTTAGATATTGTCAATAATGATATCTAACAATATTATTCAAATAATATGAATTATTGATCTGATAATGGAGATACTGTGCAGTGACAATTATTGGAACAACAATAATATAAAATATCAACGTAGCAATTATTGAATCAATAAAATAAAATATTGAACAGTAATTACTGTAACAATTATTGAGTAATGCCTTCTTACGTAAGAATCAATAATCCAAAAATACTGTGCAACACCGTGTGCTACTGTGCAACAATGCGTATTACTTTACTTTACCCATCGGGTATTCCAACAGTTTTAACGGTAATAACTATGTCGTTATTTATAAAAACTCATATTTGTCGTTTTCTTCATCCGATAATTATTTTGTTATGGGGCCCACAAATGGCTGCGCCGTCGTACGAATATTCTTCGACACCAAGAATATTCAACGACCAAACGAATATTCCTCGACAACAATGAGTATTTTATAACCACTTGCTTATTTAAAATATTTACATATATCACCCTTAACTTTAACCTTTTATCAATTTAATCATTCACTTAATAGTAATTATAAGAAAAATTGAATACTTTTATTTCATAAAATTCGGGGTCTTACAGTTATAGTTGTGGGTACTATTTATAAATTTTGTAATGTAAGCAAATTGTCATAAAATATTTATTTGGTCGGGGAATATTCGTACGACGACACAATCATTTAATATAAGTACTCTCATTTATTCCTAATAGGATTAAGAGACAAAATTAGTTAAAGGAGTTTAATAATTTATCCCTAATAAGATTAGGGAGCCCAATTAATTAAAAAAGTTTAATTAAATAAATAATACCTTATTATATTAAATAGGGTTACCTGATATCTTTATAAGAGTAGTCTTATATCAGATATACGTAATTCCAAAAGTTGGAGAGTACGCCCCTTTTTCTATAGAGATAGGAAAAACTAGGGTTTGAGCCAATACACCATTCTTCTTGAAAATTCTCCTTCCTTGGCGGATCACCTCTAGACGCTATACACTTGGGTGGCTAACATTGATTAAAGGAATGAATCTACCCGGAGATTCAAGTAGATCACGGAGAAGTAGGAGTTGAACTCGTACCCGTGGAAGCTCGTATCTACAAGGGTATGATTCCATAACTTCTTATTTTTTGTTTTAATTAATAATATGCATAAAGGATGATCTCCGGGTAATTGGTTTGTGAAATTTTTTAAAATCTAATTTTTCTTTGCTTCCGCTAATTTTGCAATTTGATTGCTACTTTGATTTTCACAAAACCTTACACTTTTCGCTCTTTTTCCCGTTTTTTCACTTTTTATTTTACTCATGACTGTGCAATATCTAGTTCTCTTAGGATTTTCAGTGCTACCCCTTAGTGAGCTTTCGACCAACGACTCCCAAACTATAAGGCTTTAGGGCGCTGGGTGTAGAGACATCCCCTCAGGCGTACTTACTCAAGTAACAAAGGCCACAGAACTAAGACTATCCATGATGTTTATTGATACTTTTTTTCTTTCTTTTCTTTTCTTTTCATTCCTTTTTTTTTCTTTTTTTTAATATCCCAAATCTTCCCCCAAACTTAGGCATCTGTCTAAACTTAGCCATCACCACTTATTCAAGACTTTCTTTCATTCAAACTAGCATTATCCTTAAGAGTTCAATTATGTGTCAATTTAAACCCAATCAGTAAACATAGTCATTTTATAGTGCTAACCTGATTATACCAGTTTCAAACAAAAAAAGATTTAAATCATGATAAGAAATTATATCAAAGCCTTGACAATTAATACTATGCTTGTCTACGCAATTCCAATCTCATCATTGGCCCAAACTGTAACGACCCCAAAATTCATACAATTTAATTCTCGACTTCGGTTGTTAATAATACATTCAACCTCTAATTTTATATCATTAAACAATAATACAACCATTGAAATTTGTGGAATAATTAAAATTTTCTATTACAAACTATCCTCGTTCCCAAAACCTTCAACCTTTATATCTAAATATCTCAGAATCATTTTAATACTACAATAGTTTACATTCGCAAAATAATATTACAATTCAACATTAATACATTATTCGAAACCTTAAACATGGTTCAAATAATAATAACACAACCAAAGTATATAAATCTTCAAGTATCACATCTGATTCATGTCTTTCAAGTAACACATAACTTTACTTTGAATCTTAAACCTGCAAAAGTGGTTATTTACAAGGTTGAGCTCGACAGCCCAACAAATTTAACAGTCTATCATGTTTCACATAGCACAAAATTCGTGCATTATATATTTCTAATTTATCGAGTTACATTATACAACATGCATGTGTTATCACATATCACATATAAATTGAGTTCCATAACTCAATTAACTTGGTCATATTTTGACTTTAACAACTCATAAAGCATGGTATGTAACTCACCACATAATAACATTTAATCCACAAACATAATAGAACTGAAAAACTTGCCTTGGATGTTGTTTAATGTTTATAACTTATCTGCGTTGTGATTATCCCGAAAATACGAATTCCACAAACTGAATACGTACTCGACCAAAATTTAGCTAAGAAGATCTTTATAAAAAGTCCTCCCACAACAAAGCCTTTCTCAAAATTGGAGGCCTTATTGTTGGTGAATGAAACAAAGGATCAAGCCCTTCTATTTAGAGGTTTAGCAAAGGGTAAAGTTCTCAATTTAGTTGATGTGGGACTTGGTTTATACTAATTCTAATTTGTTTATACTAATTTTTTCCTATTTTCAACATGGTGAGTGTATTCATTCATCACGAATTCGTTTCTTAACCAATTTGATCCGTTCAGGTTGCGTTGTTTTCGTTTTATAGAGGAGAACAACAATCATCCATCAATTTAAAGTTTCCATCACGAATTCATCATCAACTTTAGTCCCAAAGTACACCAAAACACACATTACAATCAAAACCCAAATTCCTCTTCTTTAGTATAAATACATGAATTTGATTTCTGAAAATTTGTTTCTACATGACCACTATCAAATTATAAATATCTAATAACATATATAACATCGTAACCCATAAATTCATTAACCAAAACTCCAATTTTAAAAGAAACTCAAGAACACAAACTAGAAATATAAACTAGATTATGTACCTTTAATTCCTTAAAAAATAAAATTAACCTTATCAGTAAAATTATAATTTCTATTTAACCATTATAATCATAACATTATTTAACAAATTCTCACTCCTCTAATTTAATTATTTAATTAAATTAGAATATCACAATTATACTCGCGTAATAAAATACGTATAAATCGCATATATTTTATCACACTTAAATAAACTATCTCATAACAATTTTCATCAAATATTTATATAATATCATAAATATTCATTTTATTCCATAAAGTTTTCAACTAAAATATTTAATGTACTTAATAAATATTTTACTCAGCATTATACTAATATTTACATTTTCATGCAACATATTACTTTCTTACTTTATTAAATTAATTATACTTGTATTAATTCACTATTTTAATTAAGTGAATTATTCACACTATTTATGAAACTTAACTCATAATAATTTCCATTGCCCATAAGGCATAATAATTAAAATTATATTATCTCATAACATAATTTCAACTTAATAAATTAACTAATATTATTTAATTTCTTTAATAGTTTAATTAACTATTAAATCTCACATTCTCCAACATATGAATATATAATTCTCTTCACACCAAATCATATAATTCAAAATATATAAACCTCATAATAAACATTTTAATTATTAAATTCTTATTTTAATAACTTATGAAAATTCAGGTTGTCACACAAACAAACTTTAACCATCTAAAAACTGGAATCATGCAAATATAAACTAAATGCAACACAAAAAACAATAAACTAACTAATATTTTTGAGATTTTCAAATTTTCATTTTTTTTATATATATAACTTAACAAAAACAGAAATAGAAAACTATTTATTCCACTAAACTACTAAACCATAAAAAAACATAATTATACTAAACTAAAAATGCAACTACATGAATGCACATGGACTGACATGAACTAATGAATGCAAAGCTAACTAATATAAGCAACCAACATATGACATATTTAACAGAACTAAAAGAAAACTAGACAAAACTAATACTACTACACTACTCCCCCAAATTATCATAAACAATATCCTCATTGTGAAAATAAAACATTAAAGCATAAGAGGACTTCCCTGTAGTAGCTAGGTAGGCGGTGGTGGCATTTCCTCAATGTCAGAATTAGATGGTGGATATCCTAGCAGTGGCTGTGGGACTGGGAACTGAAACTGATCAGTAGCAGGTGGATTCATTCTGGCGGATGCCTCTGCCAATGAAGCATTGAAGGCATTCTGTGTGGCAAAGGCATGATCTTGTCTTGTTGCAATCCTCTTCAACTTCCTATCCTCCTCTCTATCCCTCATATCAATATGGCGTTGCATACTACAAAACTGTGTGTTGAACATATACTTGGTGGACCAATGACCCCTCTCATCCTCCTCACTCCTTCAAATGTCTCGTCAGCTTTGAATTCATCATCCTCAGAGGTATCTTCTACTTCCTCCTCCTCAGGAGCATCGGGAAATACAAATCCTAACCCTCTAGGATGTGAATCTCCTCAAGCCCAGACTGAATATCTAGCAATCATACGCGAGTCAAGTAACTGGAGTGGCTGCTGTATGGGCTCATCTGCGGACCATCAAACCCCTGACTGTCTACACAATCCACAAATAAGTGAGGGGTGTGGCAATCCCCTTGAGAATGGCCCTGACTGTTAACATAATTTTAACTTAATTAAATTAAATTATATTATTTAATTTCTTTAATAGTTTAATTAACTATTAAATCTCACATTCACCAACATATGAATATATAATTCTCTTCACACCAAATCATATAATTCAAAATATATAAACCTCATAAAAAGAATTTTTATTTTAATAATTTATGAAAATTCGGGTTGTCACATCCTTCCCTCCTTATAAGGATTCCGTCCTCAGAATCAAAGAAACCTCCCTTACTCGATTTTCACCAAATCTCTTTTCAAAATTTACTTGGAATATTACATTCACCCTTTCTTCTAAGAATTTCGTCCTCAAAATTTTATCTATTAATCTTTATTCATTCAATCTATCAAAATAGATTTTACGTTAATACTTTATTTAGTCATTGGGTTCTATAACCACTTTCTTTCCACAAAGATCTTTCTACAATTATTAACTTTTCTATTAAAAGTTTTACATTATTCTTTGATAACTCATCTCCTTCTCATTTCAAAATTTCTTTTCTCACTTATTCAACATATCCATCATTCAGTTTCGCATTTTACGACTTACTTCTTCTAAGGAATATCATCCTTACCACATTCGCCTTTTAGAATATAAAGAATCTTCCACAATTGCTCAATAACTTGGAAACAGTATGAATAACTCAGGAATTGAAAAGATTCCAAATCATGCTGAGGGTCATAAGACTTTGAACTACGTCCACGATTATAAGTACTATTTCAACCTAAACCTTAACAGCCATTAGACTATAGGGACTCCCGTACTTAGGGTGTTAATCCCTTCGTACGATGTATTGTGCACAAACATTTAAACGTTATACGTATGTCCATAGTTATAAGTAATCTTTCAACTTAAACTTTAACAGTCATAAGACTATAGGGACTCCTCGTACTTAGGGGGATCAGCCCTTCGTACAATGTATTGTGCACAAACATCTAAACGCCTCTGCGTAATCCCCTATAAAAGGGTTGTTCATCTCAGCTTTTCAACATCTGAATCCGCACCAAAACAATTTGGTTTTGCATAGTTTAACAAAGAACGCTTGAATTCCATGAACATCTTTCAATATTCGTCTAGCTGAATCAAATAGCATAGACTTCTATAATAATTCGGACATCAATCGAAAATATATATATATATATATATATTCTCATATCTTAAAGAAATCTCAAAAATCTTTTTATGATGTCATGATACGCATACTTGTATTTTACAAATCAGTTTGAGGATTCCGTCATTTGGTGATTTTATCATACTACATCATACCATTTGGGTCGACGATCCTTAGATCACATCCAACACTAAGTAATGTCTGACATTGATGACTCCATCATTTTATCATCTCCGCACTGAGTTCCATGATGCATTGATGATATAAAAAATACATTTGATATATTTCAAATTATTTTTGTCAGCCAGAAACAATTAGCATAGACATATCTGAATAACGGTATTATTTTTAAATCTCATTGGTTTCATCATTTGATCCAATGTTTTTAAGAAAATAGAAGTGCAAACATCAGCATGAAGTCAATAAATTTCGAAAGTCTAGCATAGCTAGTAGATTTAGAATATCCAGGTATCCATCAACTTCAATCTTTACTTCATTACTTCGTTACTTAACCATTCTATCAATCTTCAAATTCATTAATGTTCTCTATACTATAACCGTTTTCTACCCAAAATAGTTCATCAAACTTACCACACTGAGGGGTCCATTCGCTGAGCGGTTCAAAACATACCATATTATTATGAGTCACGAACTTACCATATGTATTAATTTTAAGAACCGCACCTAATCCTAATAATATCTGACTAATCTTAATAGTTTCTTACTATCAAATATACACATGAGAAATTTAAGACCCCAACTTTTATGAATAAAAGATGAATTTTCTATAAATATCATTTTTGAATATTATGGAATGAATTTGATATAATATTATAGTTGTGGGTAATATTTATAAATTTTGCAAAGTATACAAGTTGTTATATAATATTCGATTGGTCGGGGAATATTCGTTTTAATATGGAATATTCGTACAACGGCACAATCATTGGTGGACCCCACAACGGAATTATTATCGGATTGAGAAAATGACAAAAATACTTTATGAAAATAACGGCGGAAGTTTTACCGTTAACTGTTGAAACACACGGTGTTAAAAGTACGATGAATACGTGAGTTATACAGAAGCTTTACACGGTTTTGATTATTGATGCTTACGTGATAAGTCACTCAGTTTTGTTTTATTGGTATTATTAATGTAATAAAACAGAAAAGCTTTTTATATAAAACAGAATACTTTTATAAAGTTATTCGTTTTATTAAGCTAATAGTAAAATCTTTTTATATAAAACAGAATACTTTTATAAAGTTATCTGTTTTATTAGACAATAATTAGAATATATTATATTTTAATATGCATAGTGTTTGCATAGTGCCTGCATAGTATTTTCATAGTAAAATCTTTTATAAAGTAATTCGTCTTATTAGATTATAAATAGAATATATTATATTTTATTTAAAACATTTTGCTTTAAATATGGACCGTCAGATTAAAGTAAATCAATCTCGACTGTTCATGAGTTAGTTACTATGCAGTCCATTTTCTATAAATAGAAGCTCATTCCTTCATTATTTCTTATTTAATTCAATTTGAAACTCTAGAGAGAGAAATTATAGAAAGTTTATAGAAAAGTATTCGCTCCTTCCCTACTCTTATATTCAGTTTCTTATATGGTAAGGGATATTATTTGTTGTACTCGTAAGGGGTATCATTTCTTTTGTATTCATGAAGAGAACTTTTGTTATTCCATTCTTTATTATTCTCCTTTGGAATAACCAAGATAATGTGGACTACCCTATACTTGGTGACATTCTTCTAATATTCCGTCTTTATTATTATTACATTTGGAATATCATGTATCGTGCATTTCTGTGGGACCTGGTTCCATCTTTATTATTATTATGTTGGAATATCATATACATGCATTTACGCGGACTGGTTAAAATCTTTATTATTCTGTTGAAACATCCCGCTTCGGTGCGAATTTCACCGACACGGTTCAGATTACTTATTAATCTATTGGAATAACTTGATACATGCTAAGTACCGCATGCATGGTGATTTCTTTTATTATTCCATTCGTTATTATACTCAGTTGGTTAAAGTTTTGACTTCTATACTCCATGAAATTAGTGGAATATCCTTGATATTTGCGCTTCATCTAGTATCTTTCCATGGAAATATTCTTCTGAGCATTCTTGAATTTTACTCTTCAAAGCAGTATCATGTTGACAATTTGGACGTTATTGGTTCATGGATAAATTAATTCTTGAACTTGTTTTATTGAATTCTTATATCATTGTCATCATCCTCATGTTTATATTATGTTATAAGTCATCTGTGGCCTGTAGTGCATAGATGGACTTGGTATGATTATGACCAGGGGTTATTCGGTGTAATCATGACCGTAATGTTACAAATGATGTGGAAAAAGTCCTCATTGGCCCGTAGTGCATTGATGGATAGTTGTTGGCATGATCATGACCATTAATGAATACACAAATATCCTTGGTTCAAGTGCATGGATAATTTGTGGTCATGATACTAAAGAATATCCTTGGCCGTAGTGCAGGGGTGATTCGATGATGTGGATTATTTATTAAGCTGAGTCCTAGCGATAAAAGTCATGAAAAACCTTTTAAATCATAGAAGATAGTAGATTTTATTCTCTACTTGACTCTTCTAATGGATTGCTTATTTCGCTGCAGTTAAACTTGATGTTTGTTATATTTTATCAGTTTAACACTGTTGAAGGCTAATGATAATTTATTCTGCATTGTCTTAGTCATAATATTTCTTCTTTGGGCTAGTTGAGCTCACCCTTTCTTTCTTTGTTCTCTTGAGGAAAATGAGAATATATTTGGGATGAGTCGAGGGGAGCGGAGTGATGGACCGGATGATAGTATTAGTAGTCCTCACTATTACATTAAATAGTGTGACAATAAATGTAATGAGGGCTTATTCGAGAGTGGATATTGTCTAGAAGGCGATTATTTGTATTAAAACTCATGACTCTCTTGTTGTATATTAAAGATTGTATTTGTATTCTGTACCATGTATTTGGCTACTCAGAATAGGTGATGTATACCGATTTTGAGGGCATCACAGTTGGTATCAAAGCTTAGGGATATGATCCCTGGCTAAGATTTGAGAATAAAACTAGGAGGGGAGAGACGGGGAATTCCTTCGCTAGTATGACCTACATAAGTTTTTTTTTTGGTATTTAATTGGTCGATTCGGAATATAGGGATAATATGTTACATGTCAATTAACCTTTTGTTTTGTTGCGATGATCTCGAAAATGACATCCGAGAATGTTGAGAATAGCAATGGAACACATGCATTGTTGATTCACCACATATTAATAATTAGGATAATGCATCGTGAAGGCGACAATCCTAATGTAAACAACAACAACGACAAATGATGAATGATGGAATGTTCAGAGGCTTTATGTAATTCATGCAACAAAGAAAGTAGAAGCGCTCCTGTCCAAAATGTAGGTGGAACCACTGAAAAACTCTCGGACGGTCACCGCTAAACAGTTCAAGGAACTGGGACCACCGGAGTTTATTGGAAAGCCAAAACCACTTAAGGCAGAAGCATGGATAAAGCAGATCACCAAGATATTTGATGTCTTGGGATGCTCCGAGGAGCAAAAGATTCCCTTTGCGCTTTTATGTTTGCGAGAGAGGCGATTCTTTGGTGGGGAAACGGTAAAGCGTACTCAACCTGCCGCACTGAAAATGTCTTGGAAGAAGTTCGAAGAACTATTCAATGATAAGTACTTTCCCGAAAGTATTCGTTACATGAAGGAGGTGGAGTTCATCAAGTTGGAACAGAATAATATGACCATGTCGCAGTACGAATCAAAGTTTGCCGAGTTGTCCCGGTTTACGTCCCACTTGGTGGATAATGAAGAGAGAATGACGCGGATGTTTTTAAGAGGTTTGAAGCCAGAGATACGTCAACATCTTATTTCTCATAAACTGTGTTTGTATTCAGATGTTGTAAATAGGGCTCAGTTAGTGGAACGCGATAACGAGTCAATGCAACCAAAAGAGAGCAGTCGGCAAAATGATAATACCAGCGACAACAAGCGTGGAGGGAATCAACAGGCCAGAAATGGTAACCACTTCGGTGGTTCTTAGGGCCAAAACAATAAGAATGGAAATTTCAAGAAGAGTAGATTCAACAATGATGGAAAGAAGTCAGCACCAGTACCCGTTGT
The DNA here is from genome assembly GCA_020205605.1 of Panax ginseng. Taxonomy (NCBI): domain Eukaryota; kingdom Viridiplantae; phylum Streptophyta; class Magnoliopsida; order Apiales; family Araliaceae; genus Panax; species Panax ginseng. The sequence continues at coordinate 51,187,716 of CM035150.1, forward strand.
TAAGGAAGGAGAACGACCACCTATCATATGCTTCAAATGCGGAGGGGAGGGACACATCAGTCCAAACTGCGCGATGCCGTCCAAAGCATGTTATAATTGTGGAAGAGAAGGTCACTTAGCCCGATTTTATCGTTCATTGAAGACAAGTTCAGCTAGGATGGAGGCACCAAAGGCCATCCCAGAAAAGTCAAAGCAGGTAGTGCAAGGGAAAGCGTTTGTTGTGACCTCCCAGAAAGCAAGGAACCCGAATTAGGTCATCACGGGTAAGCTTATCATAAACTCTAGCGAAGTGTATAATTTATTTGACACCAGTTCTACCCATTCTTTTATTTCTCCTACTTGCGCTCAACGATTAAATTTAACTCCGGAGAAATTAGAGTTTGACTTATTTGTGGAAACTCCATTAGGAGAAACCTTCATTACATCCACTGTTTATAAGTCTTGTTTGGTTCAAATCGGTACCCTCACATTACCTGTCGATCTTATTTCATTGAAAAACTTGCATTTGATGTGATTCTAGGGATTGATTGGTTAACTACTCATCATGCAAAAATTGATTGTTTTCGTAAGGTTGTTAGCTTTCATATTCCTAATCAACCTATTATGCGAATTCAGGCGACCAAACCATTAAAATCAATCACGGTCATCTCAAGCCATAAAGCTATTCGTTTATTGAAAAATGGATGTCAAGCTTTCTTAGCCCACGTCACAGATCTAAAAAAAAATACGTCAGTTTTGAATGATATTTCTATTGTTAATAAATTTCCTGACGTATTCCCTGAAGAACTTCCTGGCCTACCACCAGAGCGTGAAATTGAATTTTGTATCGACCTTGAACCCGGTACAAAACCCATTTCCAAAGCCCCATATCAAATGGCTCCTATTGAACTTTAGGAGTTAAAGACCCAACAGCAGGAATTGTTAGACATTGGCTTTATTCGTCCTAGTACTTCTCCTTGGGGTGCTCCTTTTCTATTCGTGAAAAAGAAATATGGGAGTATGCGACTTTGTATTGATTATCGGGAGTTGAATCATGTCACCATCAAAAATAGGTACCCATTTCCACGTATTGATGACCTGTTTGACCAGTTGCAAGGAGCCAAATTCTTTTTAAAGATTGATCTTTGTTCCGGATATCACCAATTGAAGATTAGAACCGATGGCATTCCAAAGACGGCTTTTAGAACTCGGTACGGGCATTATGAATTCCTAGTCATGTCCTTTGGATTGACTAATGCTCCTGCTGCCTTCATGAATATGATGAACCGAGTATTCAAGGAATATTTGGATCACTTTGTGGTTGTCTTTATTGATGACATCCTTATTTATTCCAAAAGTCGTGAAGATCATGAGCAACACTTGAGGCTGACACTCCAAAAGCTTCGTGAATACAAGCTTTATACCAAGTTCAAGAAATGTGAGTTCTGGCTTGAGGAAGTAGCATTCCTTGGGCACGTAGTATCAAGTTATGGAATATCAGTTGACCCGGCAAAGATTGAAGCAATTCAAAGCTAGGAGCAACCTAAATCAGTGACCGAAGTACGTAGCTTTCTTGGCTTAGCTGGTTATTATCGGAGATTCGTGGAAGGATTTTCTCGAATAGCTACTCCATTAATTCAGCTGACTCGGAAAGATACAAAGTTCGGTTGGAGCGAAGAATGTGAGAAGAGTTTTCAAGAACTCAAGAGGAGACTCATTTCAGCACCTGTTTTGACAATACCATCTGGCTCGGAGGCAATTTGTCGTCTACAGTGATGCTTCGGGTAAAGGGTTGAAATGTGTTCTCATGCAACATGGGAAAGTCATAGCCTATGCCTCAAGACAACTCAAAGAATATGAGAGAAATTATCCTACTCATGACCTAGAATTAGCAATTTGTTGTCTTCGTGACTTAAAATTTAGAGGCATTACTTGTATGGGGAGAAGGTGGAGATCTTTACGGATCATAAAAAGCCTCAAATATTTCTTCACTCAAAAGGAACTCAACATGCATAAACGACGTTGGCTTGAAATCATTGAAAGATTATGATCATACCATCCAATACCATCTTGGAAAAGCGAACGTGGTAGCTGACGCATTGAGTAGAAGATCATATGCAAGTACGAGTGCGATATTGTCAACACAAAGGCCCATTTTGTGTGACTTGCAAAGGATGGAGATAGAGTTAAAGACTCCAGGGACCCATGTGATGATGTAGAATATACGAGTAGAACCAACTTTAATTGATAAAGTTAAAAGCCGCCAAGCTCACGGACACTGGAGTCGATGCGTATGAGGAAGAAAGTGCAAGAAGGTGCTATGTCAGAAGCAAGAATCGATGAAGAAGGAATACTTCGAGTCAACTCCAGACTTTGTGTTCCTAATGACCCTAATTTAAAGTATAAAATCATGATGGAGGCGCACAACACACCGTTTGTAATCCATCGTGGGAGTACCAAAATGTATCATGATCTTCGTCATACATTTTGGTGGAGAAATATGAAGAGAGAGATAGCATTTTTTTTCTCAAGGTGTCTAACTTGTCAATGAGTCAAGGCCGAGCATTAAGTACCAAAAGGTCCATTGCAACCCCTTGAAATTCCAGAATGGAAGTGGGAGCACATTACCATGGATTTCGTTATTGGTCTTCCCAAGGTTTCTCAAGGCATTGATGCGATTGGGGTCATTGTTGATAGATTGACCAAGTCTGCTCATTTCTTACCAATACGAGAAACTTATACACTTGAACGTCTTGCTCGTATGTACATAAATGAGATTTTAAGACTGCATGGTATGCCAGTATCCATAGTTTCTGATCGAGACCCAAGATTCACTTCACGATTTTGGGATAGTTTACAAAAAGCTATGGGCAGCGCAGTTTACTGATTTAGCTCGGCATATCATCCTCGGACAGACGGACGATCGAAGAGGACTATTCAAACTCTTGAAGATCTATTAAGACTCTGTGTCCTTGACTTCAAGGGAAGTTGGGACAAGTTCTTACCATTGGTGGAGTTTTCCTACAACAACAGTTATCAAACAAGTATTGACATGGCTCCATTTGAGGCATTGTATGGAAGAAAGTATCGTTCTCCAGTATGTTGGGATGAGGTAGGTGAAGCAACGTTGTTGGGACCGGAGTTGGTATGTATGACTACGGAAAAGATTCAAACGATCCGGCAACGTATAAAAACCTCACAAGATCGACAAAAGAGTTATGCTGATCTTCATCGAAAGGATGTGGAATTCGATATAGGAGATCATGTGTTGTTATGTGTTGCTCCGTGGAAAGGAGTTACGAGATTTGGAAAGAGAGGAAAGCTCAATCCTAGATTCATCGACCCATTTTTAATCCTCGATCGAGTAGGAACTGTGGCCTATAGACTCGCTTTACCGCCAAGTATGTCTCGTGTTCATAACATTTTTCACATATCCATGTTACGTAAATATGTGAAAGATCTGAACCACATTATTGAGTTAGAACCAGACAAAATAGCGGAAGATTTGACGTATGAAGAGGTTCCTATTCAAATCTTGGATAAGAAGGAACATATTCTACGCACCAAGGTTATACCTCAAGTCAAAGTTTTGTGGAGAAACCACGATATTGAGGAAATGACTTGGGAGTTAGAATCTGAAATGAAATCAAGGTATCCTTACCTCTTCGACATACCAGGTACGTACCCCAATTTCGAGGGCAAAATTTCATAAGAATGGGAGGTTGTAAGACCCCAACTTTTATGAATAAAAGATAAATTTTCTATAAATATCATTTTTGAATATTATGGAATGAATTTGATATAATGTTATAGTTGTGGGTAATATTTATAAATTTTGCAAAGTACACAAGTTGTTATATAATATTCGATTGGTCGTGGAATATTCATTTTAATAGGGAATATTCGTACAACGGCACAATCATTGGTAAACCCCACAACGGAATTATTGTCGGATTAAGAAAATGACAAAAATACTTTATGAAAATAACGGTGGAAGTTTTATCGTTAACTGTTGAAATACCAAGTGTTAAAAGAAATACGATGTCCAGCGTGGTTATAAAGAGTATTACGGTTTTGATTATTGATACTTATGTGATAAGTCACTCGGTTTTGTTTTATTGGTATTATTAATGTAATAAAATGAAAAGTTTTTTATATAAAAGCGAATACTTTTATAAAGTTATTCGTTTTATTAGGCTAATAGTAAAATCCTTTTATATAAAAAAGCAGAATACTTTTATAAAGTTATACATTTTATTAGACAATAATTAGAATATATTATATTTTATTATGCATAGTGTTTGCATAGTGCCTGCATAGTGTTTGCATAGTAAAATCTTTTATAAAGTAATTCATTTTATTAAATTATAAATAGAATATATTTTATTTTATTTAAAAGATTTTGCTTTAAATATGGACCGTCAGATTAAAGTAAATCAATCTCGACCGTTCATGAGTTAGTTACTATGCAGTCTATTTTTCTATAAATAGAAGCTCATTCCTTCATTATTTCTTACGAATTCACTGAAACTTTAGAGAGAGAAATTATAGAGAAACTATAGGATGCGAATCTCCTCAAGCCCAGACTGAATATCTAGCAATCATACGCGAGTCAAGTAACTGGAGTGGCTGCTGTATGGGCTCATCTGTGGACCATCAAACCCCTGACTATCTACACAATCCACAAATAAGTGAGGGGTGTGGCAATCCCCTTGAGAATGGCCCTGACTGTTAACATAATTTTAACTTAATTAAATTAAATTATATTATTTAATTTCTTTAATAGTTTAATTAACTATTAAATCTCACATTCTCCAACATATGAATATATATTTCTCTTCACACCAAATCATATAATTCAAAATATATAAACCTCATAATAAGAATTTTTATTATTAAATTCTTATTTTGGCTTGGAATTGATTATGTAAATGAGTTATTTGTGATGACTTGTAATATTTTGTGATGAATTTCATTAATTAATAATTATTAATGATATTAAAGTTATTTAATGATTATATTAAATAATTTAGTTTAAAAATGATTTTAATATTATAAAAATCATTTTAAATGAAAATAAGGTATTTAAAAATATTTTAAGTTATAAAATATAACTTTTAATATTTAAATGATAATTTCATTAATAATTAAATATTAATGATATTAAGATAATATTAATGATATTTAGTTTATTTAATGATTAATATTAAATAAATAGTTTAAATATGGTTTTACTTATTTAAAAACCATTTTAAAGAGGATATTAAGGATTTAAAAATATTTTAAGTTATAATTAATGACTTTTAATATTTGGATAAATAGTACATTAATATTTAAATATTAATGGTAATTATTTAAGGTAATATAAATGTTTTAAAAATAGTTTGAGTTATTATAAATAACTTTTATATTTTAGCGATGGTTTCATTAATAGTTTAGTATTAATTAAACTATTAATGATAATGGAATTGTTTAATGTTTAAATCATTTAATTATGATTCCGATATTTGAAAGTTATAAATGGCCAAACTAGTGACTTGAGAACCGATTATGAAGTTTCGAATTTGAAGAAGAACACCTATAGTAATGATTATATCACTATAGGCCCTTTAGTGACAGATTTGAATTATTTTAAATTTTTCAATTTACGAAATTGCGAAAATGATTAAAAATAAGATGTCCGATATTTCTGAGATGTTGAGGTATAGAATAAGAGTCTTAGACTCAAGATTTACCCGATAAAGTCGTCGATCTACCGCAAACAAATGTCGGACCTTATAAAAGAAAGAAAAGACTACCTTGTAAGAGCATGGATGAGATATTTGAAAATGTATAAAAATATTTCAAGTATAGAATATGAACTAAAAAAGTATGATCTTTGTGATTATGTGATTAGACTATGTCTTGTTGTAATAAGCGAAGATTATGTGTTAAGATATATTGTTCTAATCGAAGCGAATGATCCGATTATTGATAGGTTGTGATAAAGAGATAAAACCTAAGTTGAGATTTGTAATCAATGAATCAAAAAGTATCTTACCTTTGCATTTCCTTTATGCAATGGACATGAGTAAGAAGTTTAATTATTCTATCCTGTCATGCATTATGTACTCTTTGATTATCGACATGTTAGCTCGGATATATATTATGTTCATTGATTTCTATAAATGGTTATACAAGTGTCCCCACTTGGATAATCATGGCATTTGTTCACATGTTGATACACCTTTATCAATTACCCGTATATATATGTTGAATTACATATTATTGTTGAGCAAGATTAAAACCTTCTTGGGTTTGGAACCGTGCATGTATGAACATCCCTATATGGGAAGATTTTTGCGCAAGCGGATAGAGTGAGCGATGAATTTCGTTCAAGTTATGTAGTATTGATCAATCTGAGGTACAAATGGGTGATCACCCTCGCGTGCTCGTAAGTTTATGACGGTTTGAGGATAGAATTCGCTAAACCTTTTCGAAAATGAAAAGAATGTTCATAGTATGTTTCTTAAACCCTATTCAAGGGTAGAGCGAGCCAAATTTAAAGAATTTGAAAGAGAGTTGTTATGTGAATTTTTTATCAAGATCTGATTACTTCACAACTTTCAATTCGTTGTAGAAGTGTTATGTAAAGAGAATACTTATATTCTTTCAAACTTATATATAATTGTTATTACTTCTTTGGGCACTTAAATGCTCATCCTTGCTTAAATTAAATGTTTTCGATTATGTATATGAAGCAACTGAAGGCTCGAGACACGAACAAAGGAAAAAGGAAAGTCGATCGAATAAATGTGTATTATGAGTTAATGGTTATAGTTGTATTGGTATCTATTCAAGTATTGTAAGGAATGTATTTGAAGGTCACGACCGGGAAGTAAACTTTGATGTATGTAAATTAAGTTCGAATGTATTATTATTTAGTATTATTCACTTAAAGAAATGGTATCGTGGAGAACCGAAGTTCGGGTTTCAAGTACTGGATTTGGGGTAAATCACAAAGTTGGTATCAAAGTCATTTGGTTATGAAGCTTAGGTAGGAATACGAGACTAATAACCGCAATGATTAGGATAAATATTAACTCGAGATAGAGCTAGTTGGTCGATAAGATTCAAAGATGAATCTCGGCGAGTGTAAAGTCACGAGAGTTCCCTAACTCGATTATAAAGTTAAACAAAGAGTGGGGAATAGATTGAGTCTAAAAGACTATGATGCGATTATGAGAGATCGTAAAATAAAACGATCAAGATATAGAATTAAATCGTAATATATACGATGAGATCACTTGCGTGATCTAATAAGGCTATGAATGAAATGAAGGAATCAACTCGATGATTGGAAAGTTTGACAAGATTCTTCACGTGTATGAATTGTACTATCAATTGAGTATGCATCCGGAAGAGAATTATAAATCTGAATTAAATTCGTATGGAGAATGGGGTTAGTGTTAGATGGGGATTCAATTGAGGACTCATGCCGGTAATTTGAGTTGTATGATTCTTCGTATGGGAGCTGAATTGTACTTGGTGTAAAAACCACTTAGTTTCTAGCAATCGATAATCATTGAAATGTCCGTGTAAGCGCTATTTGTTATATGCACATTAAGAGGATGACTCCATTCTCGGTGTATATAACAGTAGATAGGTCATAGATAGAGAATATAAGATTAAGTTCGAGTTCTTAAAACTCATACCTATGAGACATTCTTGACTCATAATTATATGAAATGTTTATGAACCCCCCTCGGTGAATGGACGCCAAAGGTCCGACTAGGATAAGTTCTTAAACTCATATGATTGTGGCAATTTATGAACTCATAAGTGTGGTTTGATGAATTGGGTATAGTTTTTGTGTGAATGGAGTGTTATGGATTACGAGAAGCAGATAGATTGTTAAGTAAATGATTTTTAGTGAAGGTGTTAGGTTTTCCTAAACTCCTAGCTATGCTAAACTTCAAAATTTTTGACATCAAGCTAAATACGACTATGTGCTTTTGAAAACAAAAATGTAGACTCGTAATCATTTTTGAAAGCGGTTTAAAAATACGGCCTATGCTACTTATTTTGGCTAGACGCAAATGATTTGAAATATCAAAATTTATTTTTAATTATCACTCATGTACCATTTAACCTAGTGCAGAGATGATAAAAATGTGATGGAGTTGTAAATACAGGAATACTTAGTGTGAATTTGACCTGAAGTCGCTGTTCCACTATTGTATGATGTGTTATGACAAAGTCATACAATGACGGCATCCTCAACAGATTGTTAATACTGATGCGACATCATGGCGTCATTCTCGAAAATGTTTTCAAAAGTTTAATTTGCCAACCTGGTTTGGCTACATCTAAATAATTGATTGAATTGAATTATTGATATGAGTCTATGCTATTTGAATCGGCTAGACTAATGTTTATGAAAACTCTAAGTGTTCATTGAAGAAATTTCCGAACCAAATTGTTTGAAGTGCGGAATCCTATGATAAGACCGAGGTGAACAATGTTGTTTGGATAAATGATCCAATCTAATGGTGTAAATATTCGCTAGGTATGATTAATACGTTATGCATGGCGTAGGGGTACAATAGGCTAATCACCTAAAGTACTATTAATGGTAGTTTACCTTCTTTGTAATTGTAAACATACCGGGTAATGTTTTGTTTTTGCGGTATGAATACCGTTAAAACTATGTGTTCATGGTCTATATGACCCTCAAAGACAATTTGAAAACTTTTACTCTTGTGAGAGGTGTATTGGGTAGCATGTGATGATATGTGTGAATGTTGTAAGCCTGAGATAGAGTTAATAGAGTTATGAGGAGGTTGGGAGCAGAGGGAGATATTAGGATAAGGCAGTTGAAGGTTGAAATAGAAGCCAAAGACACCAGATATATACCTTGGCCAGGCTTTAGTCATCACCTTCATGCGATTCAATGCAGAGTGGATGGAGCTGCCTTTCGGTAGAGATAGGCGTTGATGAGAATTGAATAAATTTATCGTCAATCAAAATAAGAGACAACGTATATAGAACTCTTGATTGCTGTGTATATATACTATATGTTAATCAGGGTAACTTATGTATGTAGATGTCGGTGAGAAAGATATGTGGAATAAGAAGGATCATATTCACACCCCGAGCTAATATCGAGGCCAACAGATGAAATAGAAGCTCACTAGGAACCCAAATCGGACGAGGTGGCTATCATGGAAAAACGTAGCATCAGATCCAGAAATGTTGGATTTGACAGATAGTGATTCAGACACTAAAGTTGAAGCTGCTCAAGCATCAACGGAGGTGCAGGATTTGGAGAACAAGGTTTCTTCATTGGAAAGGTTGTGGGAGATAGAAAAGTTGATGCGTCAAGCGTTAATGGAAACAATTGAAGAAGCAGGATAAGCTCAAAATCCAAATTGACGGATGGAGCCTCAAGAGACACATCCGTGAAGGACACACCTCTCCTCGTTACCCGACTATAAGAAAGGTGGATGTTTTAATTGTGGGATGGAAGGACATCGGCGAATGAATGTCCGAGAAAAAGGCTTAGTAAATAAGTAGTATGGGTTATGTATGTAATATGTGTGATAAGTAATGAACTATTTTTAACTTTTATGTTGGTTAAGATTTTAAATCCAGACTTTTGTAGTCTGAAAAGGATAATTTGTTGATTAAAGCGAGGATGTCTTTGTGTAAATATTCGATAAATGAATATGAATCTAAGTTTGAGAAATGAAACGAGTTTAATACATTAATCTTATGCAATAAGGTTTAAAATGTAAGGTATAATTTATGGTTTTATTTAACGAGATAATGCCGCCAAGACGCGTCAAACTCGAAACCAAAGGATAGAAGAATCTACTAATCTTTCGGGGAGCGACAACCAGAATCGATGCAAAACTTTGCAAACATTGTAGCTCAAAGCTATGCGTGAGGAACACCGATTCATGAAAAACCGGCCGAAGACAATCGCTTGGCAAAATTCAAAGACTTCAATGTCGTAGGACCACGAATTGAGGAGGATCGGTGACCTATAGAAGCCCGGACTTGGGTGAGCGAGATAGAGAAGGCGTTCAGTAATCGCTAAAGTAGATGAGAGGCAAAAAGACCGCTTTTTGCCACTTATATGATGAAAGGGAAGCTAACTTTTGGTGGGAGGCAAATAAGACTCAGGCGGGGAGAAGAAGAAATTACTTGGGATAGGTTTAAGGATTTATTTTTGAAAACTATCTCTCTGTTAGTATGCGATCTAGAATAGAGGTGAGATTCACGGAGTTAAAGCAGGATAACATGATCACATTAGTGAGTATATCTTGTAAAATTTAATGAGTTGGCTAGGTTTGCTCCACATCAAGTGGATCTGAGGCTAGGAAGGCAAGGAGATTTGAGGTGGGCTTAAAATCACGGCTCTCTAATAAGGTGTCGATCTTGCAAATCAATACTTTTGCAAAAGACTCATGGAGAAGGCTATCATTCTTTGAGCAGGAAGTGAGGCCATGAGCCTCTACCATAAGGAGAAGAAGAACAAAAGCAAGTCAAGAGGAACAATAAAGATAGAAAGTAGTAGTGGGAATAGGGGTGAGAAGCGAATGAAGAATTTTTACGAGAGAAAATGCAAGTAAAAGCGAGGAAGGTATAAAGAAGCGGGTAGTGCAAAGGCAAGAATCATGGGAAGAATCACTCTGGCGAGTGTCGAAGGGAAAGTTTGTATGCTACAAGTGCGGGCAAGAGGGTCATATCTCTCCCAACCGCCCCAACACAAGGATGATCGGTGGATGCTTCATATGTGGATCGATTGAGCATAAGGTGAGGAAGCTGTCCCACGAGAGGGGAATGGAGGCAGGAAGCGTAACCACGGGGAGAAGCGGTGGGGCGTTAGCAATTTGAGGACCAAACTCAACCAAAGAACTCCAACGAAAAGCAACTCGAGGGTTTACAACATGGCCGGTCCGGGATACGGTGGCGGTGGAAGCAGAACTCCAGTCTATTTGAATAACTTATATATCTTATATTCATTTTAATCGAATAGACAAGTGTTATGATGAATAATTAAAGATCGATTCGATCAAGTATGATCGAGATCTATGTACAATGATTATATGCTATGTACCCATACGCGATATGAGTTTTTAAAGCGGTGATTCCGGGACGGAATCCTTATAAGGGAGGTGAATGTAATAACTCGAGATTTTCTATATAAAATAAATAAGAAATTTTGCGTATAAATTTTTTTATTTATTTAATGAGCGAGACTAAGTGTCAAGTAAAGTGAGCGATAAATGCGAATACATTTATTACCGAAAAATTAGAAATAATTTTGGAATTATTAATTACCACAAATTATATGGTAATAAATTTCGTAAGTAGAAATGTTTTTATTAATTATTTTCCATGAAAACATGATTGGAAATAATATATGATGTGATAATTAGATTTATATAATAAATATTTTATTATATGAATTGTTCGAGAATATTTAAGTTAATTATTTTAACTTGATTATTGATGATGTGTATACGAAGAATAAGTCGGACATGAGATCCAAACCACGGATTGGGATTGTGATCAAGAGATGAGAATAATAATATTATATTATTTTACAAGTACCATAATTATGTATCGGGTATGCTTGTGACGAGATAATATTGAAGCAATGACGGTCAATTAGGTCATAGGATATTACCGTCTTTGTGAAACCCTAATTATTAACTTCGGTTATGGGATATTTCGAGTAGTGATCGTGTATATGAAGTTCTTGTGAATAAGAATATCGGTAATTAAGAAGAAACCCTAATTATCGTTGTGACGTCGATAATTAGGACAAACCCTAATTATTATAACCCTAACAGGTTAAAATTAGAAACCGTAACGACCGTGTTAGTTAATAACATACACAGATAATTAAAAACCACTAATGGTCAATTAGAAACCCTAATTGATGACGTTGAGAAACCCTAATTTTAATTTAAGGGTTTAATTTCGATGTTCTTTGTATAAGTGTTTTAATTTACCAAAGGATAGAAGTTAATTGGTAAATTATAAGAATTAAATCTAGTGATTAAATATTACATTTAATTGCCTTGTACAAGATTGCCCATACACTCTTAAACAAAGCCCAACCATCACCCATAACAAATCAGAAGCAATAATCAAGAATTTTTGGCAAAAAGGGTATAAGAACACTAAACCTAGAAATCCTTTGATTCGATGTTATTTGATGCAATTGATTGTTTAAAGTTGTGTAATAGAATGTTAATTGATGATATGGGTTGATAAATCAAAGACCCATAACATCAAAGTGCACGAATTTGAAGATTTAAGCAAGTTGGAAAAAGCAAGAATTACATTATATTTTCACCAAATGTCGAGGCCATAACTCTTTGCTCGATCATGAGTTTTGTTCTTCAAAAGTTGTTATGTGTAGCCCGATATGTGGTTTTAATCTGCAAAAAGAATCAAGTCCATATCATGTATAGATTAGAAGTTATAGATGGTTAAACATGGTTGACCGATCATGATAAACCTATTTTTAGGCGTCTATAATGGGGGCATTCTCGTCCACTTTTGTGCTTTAAAAGGTTTGGGCTTTTGATATGTTGTAGTGCACTGAGTTAGGAAGCCATAGGCTTTGGAATGACTTCATTCCGACCTCGGATGAGGAATTACGGTGATTGGAAGGAAATGTGTCAAATTTCTCAAAACCGAAAGTCAGCAGCTGAGGATGTGCTATTCGGGACACTGTTTTGATTAGTTAATGTTTCCAAAACCTTCTGGGCTTTTGGTATGTTATAGTACACTGAATAATCTTTCCATAGACTCAAAGCGGACTAAATCCGATATCGGAGGGAGAGTTATGACATTTCAAAGTAGTAGTGTCAAAACTTCCCAACAAGTGCAGTGCGATCGAGTTGAACGGAATTTCGGGCTGATGTGTTCGGAATTTGGAAATGGTCAAAGAATAAAATTTGTAGCCCCAGAAGTTAGCTTCGCGTGGGCTCAAGAATCGCTCAAAAATGTTTTAAAATGAAAGAGTTATGACTGTTTTAGCGAAAGAGGATAGAGCTGAAACGAGATTGAAAACTGTTATGAACGTCCACATTTGACGCACTGTTTGGGCTACCTAATGAACCCGAATTGGGTAATTCGTATTTTTTAAAAATAGTCTTACATACCATGTATAACATATCCAAAAATCAGATTAATCGGAGTTATGAGCAATGCGTTAGAAAATCGCAAAGTGAGCTATTGAAAAATTAGTATACACCAAGTCCCACATCGACTAAATTGAGAACTTCACCATTTTCTAAACCTATAAATAGAAGGGCTTGGCCTTTATTTCATTCACCAACAATAAGGCCTCCAATTTTTAAGAAAGGCTTTGTTGTGGGAGAACTTTTTATAAAGATATCCTTAGTTAAATTTTGGCGTGGAAGTGCGTATTCAGTCTGTGGAATTCGTATTTCCGGATATGTTTCTTATTTAATTTTTGTAATGTTATTATTTTTAATTGTTAGTTAAAGTTTGAATTTTTAAAGTTTAGTTAGTGTTGTTAATAAATTAGTTAGTTTACTATGTTTATTTTGCCTTGGAATTGATTATGTAAATGAGTTATTTGTGATGACTTTTAATATTTTGTGATGAATTTCATTAATTAATAATTATTAATGATATTAAAGTTATTTAATGATTATATTAAATAATTTAGTTTTAAAATGATTTTAATATTATAAAAATCATTTTAAATGAAAATAAGGTATTTAAAAATATTTTAAGTTATAAAATATAACTTTTAATATTTAAATGATAATTTCATTAATAATTAAATATTAATGATATTAAGAAAATATTAATGATATTTAGTTTATTTAATGATTAATATTAAATAAATAGTTTAAAAATAATTTTACTTATTTAAAACCATTTAAAGAGGATATTAAGGATTTAAAAATATTTTAAGTTATAATTAATGACTTTTAATATTTGGATAAATAGTACATTAATATTTAAATATTAATGGTAATTATTTGGGTAATATAAATGTTTTAAAAATAGTTTGAGTTATTATAAATAACTTTTATATTTTAGTAATGGTTTCATTAATAGTTTAGTATTAATTAAACTATTAATGATAATGGAATTGTTTAATGTTTAAATCATTTAATTATGATTAGATATTTGAAAGTTATAAATTTTACCAAACTAGGTGACTTGAGAACCCGATTATGAAGTTACGAATTTGAAGAAGAACACCTATAGTAACTTGATTATATCACTATAGGCCCTTTAGTGATGATTTGAATTATTTTAAATTTTTCAATTTACGAAATTGCGAAAATGATTAAAAAAAATAAGATGTCCGATATTTGAGATGTTGAGGTATAGAATAAGAGTCTTAGACTCAGTATTTACCCGATAAAGCTGTCGATACGCCGACAAATGTCAGACCTTATAAAAGAAAGAAAAGACTACTGTAAGAGCATGGATGAGATATTTGAAAAATGTATAAAAATATTTCAAGTATAGAATATGAACTAAAAGTATGATCACTGTGATTATGTGATTAGACTATGTGCTGACTGTAATAGACAGTACTATGTGTTAAGATATATTGTTCTAATCGAACGAATGATCTGATTATTGATAGGTTGTGATAAAGAGATAAAACCTAAGTTGAGATTTGTAATCAGCGAATCAGGAAAGTATCTTACCTTTGCATTTCCTTTATGCAATGGACATGAGTAAGAAGTTTGTAATTATTCTATCCTGCATGCATTATGTACTCTTTGATTATCGACATGTTAGCTCAGATATATATTATGTTCATTGATTTCTATAAATGGTTATACAAGTGTCCCCACTTGGATAATCATGGCATTTGTTCACATGTTGATACACCTTTGTCAATTACCCGTATATATATGTTGAATTACATATTATTGTTGAGCAAGATTAAAAACCTTCGGGTTTGGAACCAGGCATGTATGAACATCCCTATATGGGAAGATTTTTACTTAAGCGGATAGAGTGAAGCGATGAATTTCGTTCAAGTTATGTAGTATTGATCAATCTGAGAGGTACAACGGGTGATCACCTCGTGCCGTAAGTTATGACGGTTTGAGGATAGAATTCCGCTAAACCTTTTCGAAAATGAAAAGAATGTTCATAGTATGTTTCTTAAACCCTATTCAAGGTAGAGCGAGCCAAATTTAAAGAATTTGAAAGAGAGTTGTTATGTGAATTTTTTATCAAGTCTGATTACTTCACAACTTTCAATTCATTTGTAGAAGTGTTATGTAAAGAGAATACTTATATTCTTTCAACTTTTATATATAATTGTTATTACTTCTTTGGGCACTTAAATGCTCATCCTTGCTTAAATTAAATGTTTTCAGTTATGTATGAGCAACCTGAAGGCTCAGGCACGAACAAAGGAAAAAGGAAAGCTGATCGAATAAATGTGTATTATGAGTTAATGGTTATAGTTGTATTGGTATCTATTCAAGTATTGTAAGGAATGTATTTGAAGGTCACGCACCTGGGGAAGTAAACTTTGATGTATGTAAATTAAGTTCGAATGTATTATTATTTAGTATTATTCAACTTAAAGAAATGGTATCGTGGAGAACCGAGTTCGGGTTTCAAGTACCTGGATTTGGGGTCGTCACAAAATATCTTTGATAATCACCAATTTCTTGAGTATATGTACGAGTAAGTATCAAGTCTAAGGCGGTCTGTAGTATTGCTTTAATGGTGGATGTATAGGAGTGGGCTAAATGATTCCTTCAGAGAGCGGAGGGGTATATCTGAATTAAGTAAACCGATCTAACTCCTTTGTGAAAATAGTGTAGAGCAGAGGCGAAACTAATTTGTTGGTTGTTTATGGGAAACCACTCAGTGTACTATATTAAATACTATTAAAGACTCGATGTATGCTAGGTTTAGACTTGTATATATGTACGTTGTTGATGAGAGAAGAAAATTGATATATCTTTAAATAAAATTGGTTAGAGAATTATTAAGTAATTTGGTACACGGCGAGAAGTGAAGATTAAAAGAATGTATGTATGTGTTATATATATCTTGAATTATGTGATTTGGTGGAAAGAAATTAGATATATATATATATATATATATATATATATATATATAACGACCGAGAAATTTGGATCCATTGTATAATAATTTTATTTAATGAAACAATGAATAAAATTATATTATTTGTTATTATTATGTGTCAGTAAAATGAATGTTGTTCTATAACCTAGAAACGTCAAAAAGACGTAGTATTTTAACTACGTGAAGGAATTAAAGTGTTTGAATTTATAAGAAGAAAATAAAAGCTTTCCAAGAAATTTTCCGAAAAATACTATTCATCGATTTTTGCTCGTGAATTATTTTTGAACTTTCGAGAAATACGTAACGATATAATATCAAGGTGAGATGGATTATGTAATAATAATTCAAGTATGAAAAACATAATTTTTTGTATGTGGACTTAATTTGAGAACGTTAAGGAAAATAAAGCGTTAGAAGCTAATGTGTTGATTATATGATACGTTTGTAATGTCTGAAGTAATGAATACGAGTATGTATGAATGATGGTATATCGTATATGATGATAAGTATACGAGTGAGAATACGATAATTATACGTAGAGAATATGTTTTAAGGCGTTAAGCCAAATGAAATGAAATTGTTGGATTATGTAGGATGTGCAAGTCCAATAGGAATTAATGTAAGCCCAAAAGCTTAAGTTAAGTAATTAAACCTAAGCCCAAGTTATTGATCCAATGAGTTAGGGTGACCCATGGGGCAACCCATGGTCAAATGGTTAATCTTGGTGACCAAGAACTTTATGTGGTGACCAAGTAAATGATGTAATGGCCAAGCAAAAGAAGTAGGGAGCAAGTTTACTTAGTGCATAGGTAATGAATAGTAAGGAGGTGGGATTGCTATATTGACTAATATGCCCTAACCTTGGTTTTCCTATAAATAGGAGAGTTGGTTTTCATTTGTTGGATTGTTAACTTTCATCCAACACTTTCAACTTATTTGGTAGAGAGAATAAGCAAGTATAAAGTTAGACTTTCATTTGTTAGAAAAGAAGAACAAGCTTGATCATCAAGGGTAAGCCTCATATGTCATAAATCTTCCATCTCTACCATTGTAGGTTGATAAGAGAAGTGTGGATTAATGAACATGTATGTTAAGAAATGATAAAAATGGATAATCTAAAGACTTAAGTCTTAATAAGCCATGAATAAACACTTTATTCATGGATAAGCTATGAACTAAGGAAGAACTTATAAGACTTGTAACATGTTTACATGAATGAAGTTAGTATGATAAAAGGATGTAAGAATGATGGTTAAAAGACTTAAATCATAATAAGTCATGAGAAATGAAATTATGTGTAGTTTATACTTTGATAAGTTATAAGCTCATGAAGAACAAGTAATAACTTATCATGAAAATAATTTAATGAAATGAGTAGGTTAAGATGTCAATATGATGGATAGAATCCATTTAGAGCGATGAACAAATCATAAGTAACAAAGTTATGCCGGAATTCACGCGATTGGACGATACTCGTCGAATTCGTAAAATTCTCGGAATGGAAGTCGAAATTTGATATTAAGCTCAGAAAAGTTGGTTTTCGATGGGATCAAGTCTTATTTGGCATTATAGAGTTGCGAACTCAAAAATGACCGAATTCCGACTTAGAACAAAGAAACGAGCGTTGAACGTTCATGAACGTTTATCGTTTTCGTTAAAAATGGACTAATAGGTGAATTTTGAGTTGAAAAAAAATGTAAAATTCTTGTATGAACACGTAGAGTATGTGATTTGTGAGCTAATGACTTTTGAAAGAGCCAATTTAGACTTAAAATGATCAAATTTGGAGTCTGGGAAGTTCACAAAGTTAATAGTCTGTAAAACATTTTTGGTGCACAGAGCTGGCGCCGCGGTGCTAGCCCAAGGCCAACTAGGTGGCGTCGCAACGCCGAGAAATCCATCACCCACTAGAGTTTCATGCCTGCAACATCGCTTTATATATTGGGACTCGACTCACCCACATGCCAAGTATGGTCCTCGACCCTTTGAAGTATGTAAATACAATGCATTGCTTAAAGAAAAGGAAGTTGTAGCCATGGCATTTCGACCTTAGGATTTGCATAGAAATGAATGGTTATGAAGATAAAAAGAAAGACAGAGAGTTAGTACAACCTTAAGGAACTTGAAGTAACATTCTTAATTGATGCTAAAGACCTTAAGTATTACAACTGAAGGTTGACAAAAGATTAATTAAATAATAGAGTAATGTAATGTGATAAGCCGGAACCAATAATAAACAATCTAATACATAATTAGATTGAGAAGAAGGGTAATATTCAGTAGGAACCATGTAGGTTATTCATGACCTAATGTGTTACGTTATGTGATCATCTACTGTAGAGACCTTAAAGACTTAAAGTGAACGTGTAATAACAGTAGCAGACGCTGAAGGCAAGTGTTCTAACCCTTGTTTTAGTTCAATCTGGACAAGCTTTGTGATTCATATATTCTTACGCATGAATTGATGTATGATAAAGTCAAAGCCAATTCTTTCGGCTAGACTTACGATATGTTGGATTTCTTATAATCTATCAAAGTATTGTCAACGTTTTACCAAACTATGTTGATGTGGTTTTCAAATGAAGATTGAGTATGCTAAATTGTTTTGTCGTCAAACGACAGGCACGTGAGGTTGCCACAACTTAAATGTACATACATTTAAAGAATGTAGTATTGATCAACATAGAGTACTATAGGCTGATCACCTAGATGTGCTCGTAAGATATGACGGACTTACGGACTTAATGTCGGGTTGTCCTTTTCAAAGAAAGTATGAAATGCTCATGGTATTAGATTGAAATTGATGTTTTACTGAATGTTATTCATTATGAAACATTTTGAAGGAAAAGAAGTGCTATTTTGAATTATCGATAGTACTTCGTAACTATTGTTCAGTTATTGAAGATATACGATTCCTATGTTTCAAGCATGCTATTTAATTGGAGTTTTTGTACTTGTTGAGCTAGTTATGCTCACTCTTGCTTGAAACATATGAATGCAGCTAAGACCGAACAGATCGAGGGATCCGATAAAGATAAGGGAAAGGCTAAGGCAGACCGTTGAACTGTCTATGTAATAGTATAAGTTTAATGTTGTAATGTATTTGATATTATGACAAAGAACTTATGTATTGGTTATAAAGAACCTGGGAAGGGAATATTGTTTTAGAATATATATATAAGACATATTCGTTCTTTTAAGGCATTTCAATTGAATGTATGTGTGAACTGTAGCACCGTGTAGCACCATATGCCGGGTTGGAAGATACCCAGATTTGGGGGAGTCACAGGTTGGTATCAAAGCATTAGGTTATAAAACTTAAGGGGGAATTAGAATCTTAAGTCATAACCTTAAGAAGAGTCAAAGAAATAAAAGATGGAAATTAACCCTATAAAAATGCATTATATATGTTATGTGTTTTAATTATTCTACTGACGTGTACTAATCAAACTATTTGTTTTGTTGTAGACGTCAAGAGGAAATGAAGTGTATATGGATATACATGTAGTCAGTGAAGGGTCGGTGAATCAAGTAGAGACTATATCGAATCCTATAGCAGCAAAGCCTGAAGTAGTGATAGTTGAGTCTGGAGACTTAGAGAGCCTAGATCTAATGGCCATGTTCGATGGAATGTCTGAAGAAGAAGTGGAGGTGGTGTCTTTTAACCCCATAGCACCTGAGGAAAAGATGACTCCGAGGGAGTCAATAGGAGCACTGTTCATAGCAGTATTGGATAGGAACATCCAGTATTATAAGGTGGTGAAGGAGCTGAAAGAGGAACTCCATGTTGTCTTGGAGGATAAGACAGATGTGGAGTCGATGTGGGAGCAGGAACATGACCAGAGAGTTTTAGCCAAGGATAAGGTCCACGAGCTAAAACAAGAGGTCTTTGAGCTCATGTAGGAGCTAAAGACCAAGAAACAGAAGATAAGGAGGATGTCCTATATTCATATGAGTTCTCATAAGGATTTCCAGCAGCAGGTAGCTGGGTATCCCGTAGAGGCTGGGCAGACTCGGCATACTATTAGCCATGATGTTATCTCCGGTCTTTCCATCGCAGATTTTAATAATGCCTTGAGGCAGATGTAATCTAGTAGTAGCTAGAGTTGTTTTAGATATGTAATATTGTGTATCTAGTAGTGACTCAAAACCCTCTTTTGTATATCAAAGGGTAGTCTTTTGTAAATCCCAATTTTTGGAAAGCAATTGCGGGATAGTAATGTAAGCAGCTTAGGCTGTGTAATATAAACGATGTAGTATTATACTACAATGAATGGATCAATATAAGCCTTTTTTCGGAACATATTGAGTAATGAATGTTGAAGTTATTGTTTAATCTTGAATAATAACTAACTAACAGGAAGCGAATAATAACGAAATGTGTTTCTTATTGTAACAGCAAAATGCCGCCAAGAAAGAGACAACATAATCAAGACGCTAATGTAAATCAACCGGAGGGAGGTCCGGTTAACCCGATGTAGGAATTTGTTAACTTATTAATAGCAGCGTTTAATAGAAATGGGGCTAATATCCCCGTAAATCCTGGAGTAGTACGAGCTACTACTTTTAAGGATTTTAAGAGTGTGGGTCTGCCGGAGTTCAAAGGAACTACGGACCCAATAGAAGCCCAAACGTGGGTAAAAGAAATCGAGAAGGCATTTGTTATTGAAAATGTCGACGAGGGTCAGAAGGTTGCCTTTGCAACCTACATGATGAAAGGGAAAACCAATTTTTGGTGGGAAACTAACCAGGCTAGAGCTGGTATAGAGAATATAACGTGGGTAAGGTTCAAAGAGATTTTCTTCGAGAACTATTTTCCCACTAGTATGCAAGGGAGGATGGAAATGCGGTTTCTTGATTTCAAACAAGGGGAAATGACGGTTCCCCAATTCTCTTCCAAGTTTAATGAACTGACGAGGTTTGCTCCACACCAAGTGGACACCGAGGTTAGAAAAGCTCGACGGTTCGAGCAGGGCTTGAAACCTTGGCTCTATAACTGGATATCTGTGTTCCAAAGTACTTCCTTTGGCACTATACTAGAAAAGGCGATAATCGCCGAAGGTGGGAGCGAGGCTTTACGCCAGTACCACAAGGATAAGAAGAATAAGGGAAAGGTTGATGGGGGAGTGAAGGTCGAGGGAGCCAACGGGAGTGGCGAAGGTCGGAAGAGGAAAGGGTTTAAGTCTAGGAATACCGAAGTGAAGCAAGGAGATCCAAAGAGAAGGATGGAGGCCTGTAAGACATGTGTGAAGACTAACTTAGGAGTCTGTCTCGAAGGGAAGGCCATATGATATAACTGTGGACAAGAGGGCCACATCTTACCTAACTGTCCAAGTCCGAAGAAGAACCACAGATTCTTTGTATGTAGGTCAACTGACCACATAGCAAAGAACTGCCCGAAGAAGGGAACAGACGGGAATAAGGGCGCTAATAGTGGTAAGTTAGCTATTAGTATTCCAGCGCAGCTGGGTAGGCCGATGGCCCATACCTTTAACATGACGGTCGAAGATGCGATGGCATCAGGGGACGTAGTTGCAGGTATTATTCCGATCAAAGAAATAAATGTTTACGTGTTGTTTGATTTGGGTGCTACTTGTTCGTTTATAGCATGTGATTTTGCTAGACGATTAGGATTACTTCCCAAAAAGGTGTCTATACCTTTAAATATTAAGGTAGTAAATGAAGAGATAATTCCTGTTGAAGATATTCATAGGAGTTGTTGCGTAGACATACGGGGTTGTAAATTATCGGTAGATTTGATACCGATAAAGTTAGGAGAATTCGATGTAATTCTCGGAATGGATTAGTTGTTTAACCATGGGGAAATCATAGATTGTCAAAAGAAATGTGTGAATATTAGAACGTTGAGACAACCTCAGGTAGTATTTTATGGTAATAAATCATTGGGACGTTCGTGTTGTCTTACGATGACACAAGCTAGGATACTGTTGAGGAAGGGGTGTGCAGGTTATCTGTTCCATGTTGTTGATACCCAGAGAGTGGGAGCGACCATGGAACAAATACTGTGAGACCCCAGATTTTATGAATAAATATTTAATTTTCTCAAAATAATTTTTTGAATATTATGGTGTGGATTTGATATAATGTTATAGTTGTGGATAATATTTACAAAATTTGCAAAGTAAACAAGTGGTTATATAATATTCGATTGGTCGGGGAATATTCATTTTAACAGGGAATATTGTACGACGGCATAATCATTGGTGGACCCCACAACGGAAGTATTGTCGTAGTTAGAAAATGACAAAATTATCTTTTTATAAAAATAACGGCGAAAGTGTTACCATTAAAACTATTGAAATACTCATTAGTAAAAATACAGTAATACGCGTGGTTGCATAGTAGCACACGGTATTGATTATTGATGCTTACGTAAGAAGTCACTCAGTTATACTCAATTACTGCTACAGTAATTGCTCCATCATATCTCTCATATTATTGATTCAATTATTGTTACAGTATCATCTGCATAATATGATATATTATTAAATCAATAATTGAGACGACAAAGTTATTCATATTATTATTTGCAATATTGACAATGTCTAGAAGTTCTGTCAAGGAGAGGTTTGGTCACCTAATTGCGCGCCAATAAGGAGAAATCCTTATTGGAAAGCCCCCTCTTTCCTAGGAACGACCTGATTGTTAAATATTATGAATTATAATATTAATGATGAATAAGTTCATGTTGATTAGAGATGAATTTTATAGTTCCATTGTGTTGGGATTATTAGTGTTAGTGGAAATCGATATTTGTTTCGATAATAATTGATGTCTGGAGGTTATATTGTTCAAATCGGGTATTCGGGGCACTTTTCGTGTCAGAGTACTATTCACAAGTTACTATTTATGAGTTACTATTTATGAGTTACTATTCACAAGTTACTATTCACAGGTTACTATTCACGAGTTACTATTCACGGGTTACTATTCACGAGTTACTATTCATGGGGTACTATTCACCCGTAAGATATATTTCTTTTCGGTCCAAATCATTTTTGGGTACAATATTATTCCATGAGGAGATGTGATAATTTTTCAGACCGTTAGTTGAAGATATAATAGTAAATCAATATGGACCGCTGGTGGAAAGTTATAATAATAAATCAATATGGATCGCTGGTTTAAAGTTTTAATAGTAAATCAGTATGGACCGTTGCTTTAAGTTTTAATAGTAAACCAATATGGACCGTCCCGTTAAAGGTAAATCAATCTGGACCGTTCATGAATTAGTTACTATTCAGTCCATTCTCCTATAAATAGAAGCTCATTCCTTCATTATTTCTTACGAATTCACTGAAACTCTAGAGAGAGAAACTATAGAGAGAAAGAAGAAAAGTATTCTGCTACTTCACTACTTCAGTATTCAATTTTTCTAAGGTAGGGGATATTATTTGTTGTACTCGTAAGGGGTATTATTCTTTCGTATTCATAAAGAGAACTTCTGTTATTCCATTCTTTATTATTCTGTTGGAATAACCTGTATACGCGGGCTACCCTATACTTGGTGAAATTCTTCTATTATTCCATTCTTTATTATTATGTTGGAACAACCTGTCTATGCAAAGTACTGCATACATGGTGAAATTCTTATGTTATTACATTCTTATTATTCTGTTGGAATACCCTGTTTATGCGAAGTACCGCATACATGGTGAAATTCTTATAATATTTCGTTCTTTATTATTCTGTCGGAATATCTTGTCTGTGCGTTTACACGGGACCTGGTTCCATTATTTATTATTCTGTCGAAATATCATGTCTGTACGTTTATGCCAAACCTGGTTCCATTATTTATTATTCTATTGGGAATAACCTGTCTGTGCAGTCTATCGCACGCATGGTGAATCCTTTTGTTATTCCATTCTTATTATTCTGTTGGAATAACCTGTCTATATGGATTACCACATGCATGGTGAATGATCCTTCATATTCATTCCTTATTATATTATGGAAATGATCTGTCTACGTGGATTATTGCACGACGGATGAAAATCCATTTGCAGTTTCATATATTCTATTATACTCAGTTGGTTAAAGCTTTGGCTTCTATACTCCATAAAATTAGTGGAATATCCTTGATATTTGCGCTTCATCCAGTATCTTTTCATGGACATATTCTTCTGAGCATTCTTCAATTTCTTGCGCAAAGCAAAGATTATCATGTTGACAATTTGGACGTTATTGAGTTCAGGATAAATTAACTTATAAATCTTTAAAATTTATTCTTGAACTTGTTTTATTAATTGTTATCATCCTCATGCTTATATTATGTTAAAAGTCATCTTTGGCTTACGTACATAGGTGGACTTGGTATGATTATGACCAGGGATTATTCGGTATAATCATGACCGTAATGTGACGAATGATGTGGTAAAAGTCCTCATTGATTTTGTAGTTCATTGGTGGGACGGTTGTTGGTATGATTATGACGAGGATTTTTCGGTATAGTCATGACCATTGATGATTACATGAATATCCTTGGCAGTGGAGCGAGGATGATTCGATTTTATTTATTAAAAGTCTCAAATTGATAAAAATGATGAAAAACCTTTTAAATCATAGAAGACAGTAGATTTTATTCTCTACTTGACTCTTCTAATGGATTGCTTGTTCCGCTACAGTTAAACTTGATGTTTATTATATTTTATCAGTTTAACACCGTTAAAGGCTAATGATAATTTATTCTGCATTATCTTAGTCATAATATTTCTTACTGGGCTAGTTGAGCTCACCCTTTCTTTCACTGTTCTCTTCAGGAAATGAGAACGTAGCTAGGACTAGTCGGGGAACAGAGTGATGATCCTAGATGGTGCATTAGTAGTCCTCACTATTCTGTGAAATAGTATGATAATAAGTGTAATGAGGACTCCATTGAGTGTGGATATTGTCTAGATGACAATATTTGTATTACAACTTACAACCTATGTTTTGTCGTATTTTACATGACTGTTGTATAATTAAGTTGTATTTGTATTCAGTACCTTGTATCTGGCGACTCAAGATGGGTGATATATACCTGTTTTGGGGGCGTCACAAATACCTATAGTTAAAGTATTCGCAGATGTATTTCCAAGTGAATTGCCCGGTCTTCCACCGGATAGGGAGACCAAATACATAATAGACATTGTGCTAGGAGCAACACCAGTTTCCAGGGCACCGTATCGTATTGCGCCTGTGGAGATGAAGGAATTAATGGTACAACTACAAGAACTGCTGGACAGGAAGTACATACAACCGAGTGTTTCACCGTGGGGAGCACCAATACTGTTTGTGAAGAAGAAGGATAGATCGTTAAGACTTTGTATCGACTACCAAGAGTTAAAAAAGTTGACGATAAAGAATAAATACCCATTGCCCAGGATCGATGATCTTTTTGATCAGTTGAAAGGTGCAAAGTATTTTTCTAAAATAGATTTGAGGACGGGGTATCATCAGTTGAAGGTTAGGAAGGAGGATGTACCAAAGACCGCATTCAGGACTCGTTACGGTCATTACGAATTTCTGGTGATGTCATTTGGGTTGACTAATGCACCAGCTGCATTTATGGATATGATGAACAGAGTGTTCAGATAATATTTGGACAAAGTTCATCGTGGTGTTTATCGATGATATTCTAGTCTATTCTAAGACGCCAGAAGATCATGCTGAAAACCTAAGAATAGTGTTAGAGACACTAAGGAATGAGAAGTTATATGTGAAGTTCACTAAGTGTGAATTTTGGCTAGAAAGGGTACAGTTTTTAGGTCATGTCATTGACCATGAAGGGATTTCAGTAGATCCAGCAAAGGTGGAAGCCGTGATGAATTAGGAACAACCAAAAACGCCGACTGAGGTGCGGAGTTTCCTAGGGTTAGCGGGTTACTATCGGAGATTCATCCAAGATTTTTCGAAGATAGCTACTCCGTTGACTAACTTGACAAGGAAGATGGTGAAATACGCGTGGACTGAAAAATGCGAGGACAACTTTAAAGAACTGAAGAAGAGATTAAGTGAAGCGCCTGTTTTGTCATTACCCGATGACACAGGAAATTTTGTTGTTTATAGCGATGCTTTGCAAAGAGGATTTGGTTGCGTGCTCATGCAGCATGGCAAGGTCATTGCGTATGCATCAAGGCAGTTGAAGGATTATGAGAAAGTTTACCCTACTCATGATCTAGAACTAGTCGCGGTATTTTTTGCCTTAAAGATATGGAGACATTATCTTTACGGAGAAAAATGTGAGATATACACGGAGCATAAGAGTCTAAAATATATCTTCACGGAGAAGGAGTTGAATATGAGACAAAGAAGATGGCTGGAGTTGCTAAAGGATTACGACTGTGAAATCATGCATCATCTGGTGAAAGCCAATGTAGTGGCTGATGCCTTAAGTAGGAAGGGTCGGGAAAAGTTGTCTATGTTAACGTCTCAAGCTGAGTTAATAACAGAGATGACTAGGATGAAGTTGGAGGTAAAGTTACCGAGTGAGTCGGGGCAAAGACTGTTTGTGATGGAGATTCAATCTACCATTATAGAGAGAGTCAATGAGTTGCAGCTCAAAAATGATGAGTGTGACCAGATGAAGAAGCGGTTAACCAATGGAGAAGATATTAAGTATAGTCTTAATAATGAGGGGTTATTGAGATTTAAAGGAAGAATTTGAGTTTTGAATGAGACAAAATTAAAGGAGCAAGTTTTACAAGAGGCTCATAGTTCGAGGTACTCGATTCATCCTGGTAGCACTAAGATGTATCAAGACCTTTGACATAATTTTTGGTTTCCAAACATGAAGAGAGAAATAGCCGAGTATGTGAGTAGGTGCTTGACTTGTCAGAAAGTTAAGGCCGAACATCAACGACCAAGTGACTTGTTACAGTCATTGGAGATTCTGGAGTTGAAGTGGGAGCATATTATGATGGACTTTATGCTAGGACTTCCGATTACTCAGAAGGGGTATGATGTGATTTATGTAATAGTGGACCGGTTGACGAAGTCGGCTCACTTTTTGCCAATAAGGGTTAAGTATAACTTATACCAGTTAGCTAAACTTTATGTTAAGGAAGTTAGACCGGTTGGGAACACAACTGAAGTTGAGTACGGCTTATCATCCACAAACTGATGGGTAGAGCGAGAGGACAATTCAGACGTTGGAAGATATGTTGAGATCTTGCATCATGGATTTCAAGGGTAGTTGGGATGATCATCTACCATTAGTAGAGTTTGCATATAATAATAGTTATCAATCAAGCATAGGTATGCCGCCTTACAAAGCCTTATACGGAAGAAAGTGCAGAATAACGTTGTGTTGGGACGAAGTGGGAGAACATTGAATGCTTGGACTAGAATTGGGGTAGCAAATAGCGGATGTAGTGAAGTTCATACAGATGCGTCTCATAGCAGCTCAAGAAAGACAGAAGAAGTATGCAGACTCACATCGAGAAAATAGGGAGTTTGAGGTAGGCTCATATGTATTTCTAAAGGCATCTCCCTGGAAAAGAAAGATACGCTTTGGAAAGAAGGGGAAGTTAAGTCCAAGGTTTATAGGACATTTTGAAGTGTTAAAATGGGTAGGCGAGGTAGCTTATATGGTAGCGTTACCTCCAGACCTAAAACGAATACATAACGTGTTTCACGTATTTGTGTTACGTCCTTATAAGCCGGATTATAAGCACGTAATAGAGTATGTGTGACGCCCCCAAAATAGGTATACATCACCCATCTTGAGTCGCCAAATACATGGTACACAATACAAATAAAAACTTAATTATACAACATGAGCTGTGAGTTTTAATACAAATATTGTCTTCTAGAAAGTATACAAACTTAATGGGGTCCTCATTACATTTATTATCACACTATTTCATAGAATAGTGAGGACTACTAATGCTATCATCTGGACCGTCACTCCGTTCCCCGACTAGTCTCTGCTACGTTCTCATTTCCTGAAGAGAACAATGAAGCAAAAGTGGTGAGCTCAACTAACCCAGTAAGTAATATTATGACTAAGATAATGCAGAATAAATTATCATTAGCCTTCAACAGTGTTAAACTGATAAAATATAACAAACATCAAGTTTAACTATAGCGGAACAAACAATCCATTAGAAGAGTCAAGTAGAGAATAAAATCTACTATCTTCTATGATTTAAAAGGTTTTTCATCACTTTTATCGCTGAGACTTAGCTTAATAAATAATCCACATCTTCCCTGCACTACGGCCAAGGATATTTATTAGTATCACAACCATAAATTATCCATGCACTACGAGCCAAGGATAGTCGTGTATTCATCAATGGTCATGATCATGCCAACAACTGTCCATCAATGCACTACGTGCCAATGAGGACTTTTCCACATCATTTGTAACATTACGGTCATGATTACACCGAATAATCCCTGGTCATAATCATACCAAGTCCATCTATGCACTACAGGCCACAGATGACTTTCAACATAATATAAACATGAGGATGATGACAATGATATAATAATTCAATAAAACAAGTTCAAGAATTAATTTATCCAGGAACTATTAACGTCCAAATTGTCAATATGATACTTCTTTATGGAGTAAAATTCAAGAATACTCAGAAGAATATTTTCATGAAAAGATACTGGATGAAACGCAAATATGAAGGATATTCCACTAATTGCATGGAGTATAGAAGTCAAAACTTTAACCAACTGAGTATAATAAAGAATGGAATAACAAAAGAAATTACCAGGCATGCGATAGACCGCACAGACAGGTTAT
Source organism: Panax ginseng (assembly GCA_020205605.1). Classification (NCBI taxonomy): domain Eukaryota; kingdom Viridiplantae; phylum Streptophyta; class Magnoliopsida; order Apiales; family Araliaceae; genus Panax; species Panax ginseng. Next base: position 51,216,562 of record CM035150.1, read on the forward strand.
TCCAACAGAATAATAAATAACGGAACCGGTGTCATGCGTGGCACGCGCATACATGAGGATATTCAACGAATAATAAACAACGAGAACGGTCATGCGAAACGCATGCATGAGGATGTTCCAACAGAATAATAAAAATGGAATAACAGAAGAATTTCACCATATATGAGGTAATTCGCAAAGACAGGTTATTCCAACATAATGATAAAGAATGGAAGAACAGGAAAATTTCACCAAGTATAGGGTAGCCAGCGTATACAGGTTATTCCAACAGAATAATAAAAAAAATGGAATAACAGAAGTTCTATTCATGAATAAGAAAGAAATAATACTCCTTACCTTAAAAGAAACTGGATATAGGAGTAGTGAAATAGCAGAATACTTTTCTTCTTTCTCTCTATAATTTCTCTCTCTAGAGTTTCAGTGAATTCGTAAGAAATATTGAAGGAATGAGCTTCTATTTATAGAAGAATGGACTGAATAGTAACTAATCCATGAACGGTCCAGGTTGATATACTTTTAATCGGACGGTCCATAAAATATTCTAATAAAACAAAACTTTTAAATAAAATATAATATATTATATATATAAAACATGTGTAGAGAAAAAAAATTCACGGGTGGAAACCCGTGAATTGATCATCTTACTCCCTACATCCACTTTTCAAACTTCATATATATATATATATATATATATATATATATATATATATATATATATATATATATATATATATATATATAATACTCCCCTTGAATACCATATTCTCCCAACCCCACCAAAACCCACTACACACACACACACACCCTACACACACGTAAACACACACACACACATGTCAAATATATATATATATATATATATATATATATATATATATATATACAGTGGGATCAAGTGTATACCCTTATCTTACTCACGTGCTTACCCCCCTTTAGGCGGCGGTTTTAAATACACAAATCTCTCATACTTTTAGCTTGACGGAATGACATATAGTATCGCTAAAAGTATAAACGACGGTTGTATGACCGAAGTCGTCGCCTAAAGGGGGGTAAGCACGGGTGAGTAAGATAAAGGGTATGCACTTGATCCTTGCTATATATATATATATATATATAATACGCATGTATACATTATAACTTTCTGATTTTTTAAAAAAAAAATAAGTGGGGGGTCCAAATAATAAGCAAAATTTTCCCATAAATACATCATAAAAATCTCTTCAATATTTTTAACAACACTTATCATCATTATTATAATTCACAATATTAATCGACCAGGTCGTTTTCAAGAAAGAGGGGGCTTTCCAATAAGGATTTCTCCCTATTGGCGCGCAATTAGGTGACCAAACCTCTCCTTGACAGAACATCTAGACATCATTAATATTGCAAATAATAATATTAATAACCTTGTCGTCTCAATTATTGATTTAATAATATATAAAATATTGACAATAATTGAATCAAATAACGTGAGATACTATGCAACAATTACTGTAGCAATAATTGAACAAAATGAGTGACTTCTCATGTAAGCATCAATAATCAATAATGTGTGCTACTATGCAACCACGCCATTCATTGTACTTTTAACACCGGGTGTTTCAACAGTTAACGGTAAAACTTATGCTGTTATTTTCATAAAGTATTTTTGTCGTTTTCTCAATCCGACAATAATTCCGTTGTGGGGTCTACCAATGATTGTGTCGTACGTTGTACGAATATTCTCTGTTAAAATGAATATTCCCCAACCAATCAAATATTATATAACAACTTGCGTACTTTGCAAAATTTATAAATATTACCCACAACTATAACATTATATCAAATTTACTCCATAATATTCAAAAATGATATTTATAGAAAATTCATCTTTATTTATAAAAGTTGGGGTCTTACAACCTCCCCTTCTTATGAAATTTCGCCCTCGAAATCAGGGTACGTACCTGGTATGTCGAAGAGATAAGGATACCTTGATTTCATTTCAGATTCTAACTCCCAAGTCATTTCCTCAACATCGCGGCTTCTCCACAAAAATTTAACTTAAGGTATAACCTTGGAGCGTAGAATATGTTCCTTCTTATCCAAGATTTGAACAGGAACCTCTTCATACGTTAAATCTTCCGTTATTTTGTCCGGTTCTAACTCAATAATGTGGTGTGGGTCTTTCACATATTTACGTAACATGTATATATGAAAAACGTTATGAACACGAGACATACTTGGCGGTAAAACGAGTCTATAAGCCACAGTTCCTACTCGATCAAGGATTAAAAATGGGCCAATGAATTGAGGATTGAGCTTTCCTCTCTTTTCAAATCTCATAACTCCTTTCCATGGAGCAACACGTAACAACACATGATCTCCAATATCGAATTCCACGTCCTTTCGATGAAGATCAACATAACTCTTTTGTAGATCTTGTGAGGTTTTTATACGTTGCCGGATTATTTGAATCTTTTCCGTAGTCATACGTACCAACTCCTGTTCCAACAACGTTGCTTCACCCACCTCATCCCAGCATACTAGAGAACGACACTTTCTTCTATACAACGCCTCAAATGGAACCATGCCAATACTTGCTTGATAACTATTTTTGTAGGAAAACTCCACCAATGGTAAGAACTTGTCCCAACTTCCCTTGAAGTCAAGGACACAGAGTCTTAATAAATCTTCCAGAGTTTGAATAGTCCTCTCTGATTGTCCGTCCGTCTGAGGATGATATGCTGAACTATCCATAGCTTTTTGCAAACTAACCCAAAATCATAAAGTGACTCTTGGGTCTCGATCAGAAACTATTGATATTGGCATACCATGCAGTCTTACAATCTCGTTTATGTACATAAGAGCAAGATGTTCAAGTGTATAAGTTTCTCGTATAGGTAAGAAATTAGCAGACTTAGTCAATCTATCAACAATGACCCAAATCGCATCTATGCCTTGAGAAACCTTGGGAAGACCAGTAACAAAATCCGTTGTAATGTGCTCCCACTTCCATTCTGGAATTTCAAGTGGTTGCAATGGACCTTTTGGTACTTGATGCTCCACCTTGACTCGTTGACAAGTTAAACACCTTGAGATAAACAACGATATCTCTCTCTTCATATTGCTCCACCAAAATGTATGACGAAGATCACGATACATTTTGGTACTCCCAGGATGGATTGCAAACGGTGTGTTGTGGGCCTCCATCATGATTTTATACTTTAAATTAGGGTCGTTAGGAACGCAAAGTCTGGAGTTGACTCGAAGTATTCCTTCTTCATCGATTCTTGCTTCCCAGCATAGCACCTTCCTGCACTTTCTTCTCTTACGCGATCGCCTCCAGTCCGTAGCTTGGAGCAAATTTTAACTTTATCAATTAAAGTCGGTTCTACTCGTATATTCACCATCATCACATGGGTCCCTGGAGTCTTTAACTCTATCTCCATCCTTTGCAAGTCACACAAAATGGGTCTTTGCGTTGACAATATTGCACTCGTACTTGCATATGATCTTCTACTCAATGCGTCAACTACCACGTTCGCTTTTCCAGGATGATATTGGATGGTATGATCATAATCTTTCAACAGTTCAAGCCAATGTCGTTGTCGTATGTTGAGTTCCTTTTGAGTGAAGAAATATTTGAGGCTTTTATAATTCGTAAAGATATCCACTTTCTCTCCATACAAGTAATGCCTCCAAATTTTAAGTGTGAAGACAACAGCTGCCAACTCTAGATTATGAGTAGGATAATTCCTCTCATATTCTTTGAGTTGTCTTGAGGCATAGGCTATGACTTTCCCATGTTGCATGAGAACACATCCTAACCCTTTGCCCGAAGCATCACTGTAGATGAAAAATCCCTCCGAGCCAGATGGTATTGTTAGAACAGGTGCTGAAATGAGTCTCCTCTTGAGTTCTTGAAAACTCTTCTCACATTCCTCGCTCCAACCGAATTTTGTATCTTTCCGAGTCAATTTGAGTTAATGGAGTAGCGATTCAAGAAAATCCTTCCACGAATCTCCGATAATAACCAAACTAAGCCGAGAAAGCTACGACTTGGTCATCGATTTAGGTTGCTCGACTTTGAATAGCTTCAATCTTTCTTTGGGTTAAGCGATATTCCATGACTTGATACTACGTGCCCAAGAAATGCTACTTCCTCAAGCCAGAACTTGCATTTCTTCAACTTGGCATAAAGCTTGTATTCACGAAGCTTTTGGAGTATCAGCCTCAAGTGTTGCTCATGATCTTCACAGCTTTTGGAATAAATAAGGATGTCATCAATAAAGACGACCACAAAGTGATCCAAATATTCCTTGAATACTCGGTTCATCATACCCATGAAGGTAGCAGGAGCATTAGTCAATCCAAAGGACATGAATAGGAATTCATAATGCCCGTTCCGAGTTCTAAAAGTCATCTTTGGAATGTCATTGGTTCTAATCTTTAATTGGTGATATCCGGAACGAAGATCAATCTTTAAAAAGAATTTGGCTCCTTTCAACTGGTCAAACAGGTCATCAATACGTGGCAATGGGTACCTATTTTTGATGGTGACATGATTCAACTCTCGATAATCAATACAAAGTCGCATACTCCCATCTTTCTTCTTCAGGAATAGAACAGGAGCATCCTAATGAGAAGTACTAGGACGAATAAAGCCAATGTCTAACAATTCCTACAGTTGGGTCTTTAACTACTAAAGTTCAATAGGAGCCATTCGATATGGGGGTTTGGAAATGGGTTTTGTACCGGGTTCAATGTCGATACAAAATTCAATTTCACACTCTGGGGGTAGGCCAAGAAGTTCTTCAGGGAATATGTCAGGAAATTTATTAACAATAGAAATATCATTCAAAACTGACGTATTTTTGTTTAGATCCGTGACATGAGCTAAGAAAACTTGACATCCGTTTTTCAATAAACGAATAGCTTTATGGCTTGAGATGACAGTGATTGATTTTAATGGTTTGGTTTCTTGATTCGTATAATAGGTTGGTTAGGAATATGAAAGCTAACAACCTTACAAAAATAATCAATTTTTGCATCATGAGTAGTTAACCAATCAATCCCTAGAATCACATCAAATACAAGTATTTTTAATGAAATAAGATCGACAGGTAATGTGAGGGTACCTTTTTGAACCAAACAAGACTTATAAACAGTGGATGTAATGAAGGTTTCTCCCAACGGAGTTTCCATAGATAAGTCAAAGTCTAATTTCTCCGGAGTCAAATTTAATCGTTGAACGCAAAGAGGAGAAATAAAATTTTGTAGAACCGGTATCAAATAAGGTATAGACTTCGCTAGAGTTTATGATAAGCTTACCCGTGATGACCTCGTTCGGGTTCCTTGCTTTCTAGGAGGTCACTACAAACTCTCTCTCTTGCACTACCGGCTTTGACTTTTCTGGGATGGCCTTTGGTGCCTCCATCCTAGCTGAACTTGTCTTCGATGAATGACAAAATCAGGCTAGGTGACCTTCTCTTCCACAATTATAACATGTTTTGGATGGCATCGCGCAGTTTGGACTGATGTGTCCCTCCCCTCCGCATTTGAAGCATATGATAGGTAGTCGTTCTCCTTCCTTAACAACGGGTGCTGGTGCTGACGTCTTTCCATCATTGTTGAATCTCCTTTTCTTGAAATGTACATTCTTATTGTTTTGGCCCTGATTACCACCGAAGTGGTTACCATTTCTGGCCTGTTGATTCCCTCCACGCTTGTTGTCACCGCTTTGATGATTGCTCTCACTAGTATTATTATTTTGCTGGCTGCTTTATCTTGGTTGCGTTGACTCGTTATCGCGCTCCAATAACTGAGCCTTATTTACAATATTAGAATACAAACACAGTTTATGAGAAATTAGATATTGACGTATCTCGGTTTCAAACCTCTTAGAAACATCCGTGTCATTCTCTCCTCATTGTCAACCAAGTGAGACGCAAACCGGGACAACTCGGTAAACTTAGCTTCGTACTGCGACACAGTCATATTGTTCTGCTCTAACTTGATGAACTCTACCTCTTTCATGTGACGAATACTTTCGGGAAAGTACTTGTTGTTGAATAGTTCTTGGAACTTCTCCCAAGACATCTTCAGTGCGGCAGGTTGAGTACGCTTGTTGGGTAAAATCTATATACGCACAACACGCAAGTATACATGGTTAACAAGTAATAAAGTGAAAGTAGAGTATCGTTCCCACGAGGAATTGTTTAATAGAAAATTACCAAGTACTAACCCGTAACCAACTCAATCTTATTTAAACGAATGAATTTCAAATTATATAAACTAAATTATTTAATTACACTAATTCTAATTATCACTAATTAAAAATTAGATTACGGAGATTTAAGATCACAACTTCACTTATTGCTTCATTTAAGTTAACACACTTCTAATCAATTATTCTCTATCCTGAATTGTTAATCAAGAACACTAAAGCAGATAAAACCACCTCTCGATGCATAATACCCATATTAACGTCAATCCAAAATAGGTATACATCAACCATCTTGAGTCGCCAAATACATGGTACACAATACAAATAAAAACTTAATTATACAACATGAGCTGTGAGTTTTAATACAAATATTGTCTTCTAGACAGTATACAAACTCAATGGGGTCCTCATTACATTTATTATCACACTATTTCATAGAATAGTGAGGACTACTAATGCTATCCTCTGGACCGTCACTCCGTTCCCCGACTAGTCCCTGCTACGTTCTCATTTCCTGAAGAGAACAATGAAGCAAAAGGGGTGAGCTCAACTAGCCCAGTAAAAAATATTATGACTAAGATAATGCAGAATAAAGTATCATTAGCCTTCAACAGTGTTAAACTGATAAAATATAATAAACATCAAGTTTAACTGCAGAGGAACAAGCAATCCATTAGAAGAGTCTAGTAGAGAATAAAATATACTATCTTCTATGATTTAAAAGGTTTTCATCACTTTTATCATTTGAGACTCGATTTTAATAAATAATCCACATCTTCCCTCCAGACTTTACGACCAAGGATATTTATTAGTATCACAACCATAAATTATCCATTTAATACGCGCCAAGGATAGTTGTGTATTCATCAATGGTCATGATCATGCCAACAACTATCCATCAATGCACTACGGGCCAATGAGGGCTTTTCTACATCATTTGTAACATTACGGTCATGATTACACCGAATAATCCCTGGTCATAATCATACCAAGTCCATCTATGCACTACAGGCCACAAATGACTTTCAACATAATATAAACATGAGGATGATGACAATGATATAACAATTCAATAAAACAAGTTCAAGAATTAATTTATCCAGGAACTATTAACGTCCAAATTGTTAATATGATACTTCTTTGTAGAGTAAAATTCAAGAATGCTCAGAAGAATATTTTCATGAAAAGATACTGGATGAAGCGTAAATATCAAGGATATTCCACTAATTTCATGGAGTATAGAAGTCAAAACTTTAACCAACTGAGTATAATAAAGAATGAAATAACAAAAGAAATCACCAGCATGCGATAGGTAATCAGATGCAGAAAGTTATTCCAATGAATAATAAATAACGGAATTCAGTCATGCATGGCGCGCACATACGAGGATATTCTAACAGAATAATAAACAACGGAACGAGGTCATGCGTAGCACTTGAGACAAGATGTTCCAGCAGAATAATAAATAACGGAACCAGTCATGTGTAACATATGCAGATGGGATGTTCAAACGAGAATAATAAAAATGGAATAATGAGAAGAATTTCACCATGTATGTGGTACTCATAGATCAAGTTATTCCAACATAATGATAAAGAATGGAATAACAGAAGAATTTCACCAAGTATAGGGTAGCCCGCGTATAAAGGTTATTCCAACAGAATAATAAAAAAATGGAATAAAAGAAGTTCTCTTCATGAATAAGAAAGAAATAATACCCTTTTACTGTAAAAGAAACTGGATATAGGAGTAGTGAAGTAGCAGAATACTTTTCTTCTTTCTCTCTATAATTTCTCTCTCTAGAGTTTCAGTGAATTCGTAAGAAATAATGAAGGAATGAGCTTCTATTTATAGAAGAATGGATTGAATAGTAACTAATCCATGAACGATCTAGATTGATTTACTTTTAATCGGACGGTCCATAAAATATTCTAAGAAAACAAAACTTTTAAATAAAATATAATATATTATATATTTAAAACATGTGCAGAGAAAAAAAATTCACGGGTGGAAACCCCGTGAATTGATCATCTTACTCCCTCTGTCCACTTTTCAAACTTCATATATATATATAATACTCCCACTGAATACCATATTCTCCCAACCCCCACCAAAACCCACTACCACACATACACTCCTACACACACGTAAACACACACACACACACACACACACGTAAACACACACACACACACACACACCTCTCCTTAACAGAACTTCTTGACATCGTTAATATTGCAAATAATAATATTAATAACCTTGTCGTCTCAATTATTGATTTAATAATATATAAAATATTGACAATAATTGAATCAAATAATGTGAGATACTATGCAGCAATTACTGTTGCAATAATTGAACAAAACTGAGTGACTTCTCACGTAAGCATCAATAATCAATATCGTGTGCTACTATGCAACCACGCCAGATATTCGTACTTTTAACTTTTAACACCGGGTGTTTCAATAGTTAACGGTAAAACTTCTGCCGTTATTTTCATAAAGTATTTTTGTCGTTTTCTCAATCCGACAATAATTCCGTTGTGGGGTCTACCAGTGATTGTGCCGTACGTTGTACGAATATTCCCTGTTAAAATAAATATTCCCCGACCAATCGAATATTATAAAACAACTTGCGTACTTTGCAAAATTTATAAATATTACCCACAACTATAACATTATATCAAATTTACTCCATAATATTCAAAAATGATATTTATAGAAAATTCATCTTTATTTATAAAAGTTGGGGTCTTACAGTATGAGCCTATTCATATCGAGAAGGACTTAACGTATGAAGAGATGTCGATTCAAATCATTGATAGAAAAGAGCAAGTTCTACGGAACAAAGTTATACCTTCCGTGAAAGTGTTATGGAAGAACCACGATGCAGAAGAAGAAATGTGGGGATTGGAAGAAACGATAAGGAAGGATTACCCTCATTTGTTTGTGTAATGTGAGACGAGATTCTGGGGACAAATTCTTTATAAGGGGAGAAGAATGTAACGATCGAGAAATTCGGATCCATTGTATAATAATTTTATTTAATGAAACAATGAATAAAATTATATTATTTGTTATTATTATGTGTTAGTAAAATAAATGTTATTCTATAACTTTGAAACGTCGAAAAGTCGTAGTATTTTAACTACGTGAAGGAATTAAAGTGTTTGAATTTCCAAGATGAAAATAAAAGCTTTTTAAGAAATTTTCTGAAAAACACTATTCATCAATTTTCGCTCGGGAATTATTTTTGAACTTCCGAGAAATACGTAACGATATAATATCAAGGTGAGATGGATTATGTAATAATAATTCAAGTATAGAAAACGTAATTTTTTGCATGCGGACTTAATTTGAGAACGTTAAGGGAAATAAAGCGTTAGAAGCTAATGTGTTGATCGTATGATACGTATGTAATGTCCGAAGTAATGAATACGAGTATGATACGAAGTATTATACGAGATTATATGAATGATGGTATGTCATATATGATGATAAGTATACGAGTGAGAATACGATAATTATACGTAGAGAATACGTTTTAAGGCTTTAAGCCAAATGAAATGGAATTGTTGGATTATGTAGGATGTGCAAGTCCAATAGGAATTAATGCATGTAAGCCCAAAAGCTTAAGTTAAGTAATTAAACCTAAGCCCAAGTTATTGATCCAATGGGTTAGGGTGATCCATGGGGCAACCCATGGTCAAATGGTTAATCTTGGTGACCAAGAACTTTATGTGGTGACCAAGTAAATGATGTAATGGCCAAGCAAAAGAAGTAGGGAGCAAGTTTACTTAGTGCATAGGTAATGAATAGTAAGGAGGTGGGATTGCTATATTGACTAATATGCCCTAACCTTGGTTTTCCTATAAATAAGAGAGTTGGTTTTCATTTGTTGGATTGTTAACTTTCATCCAACACTTTCAACTTATTTGGTAGAGAGAATAAGCAAGTATAAAGTTAGACTTTCATTTGTTAGAAAAGAAGAACAATCTTGATCATCAAGGGTAAGCCTCCTATGTCATAAATCTTCCATCTCTACCATTGTAGGTTGATAAGAGAATTGCGGATTAATGAACATGTATGTTAAGAAATGATAAAAATGGATAATCTATGAACTAAGGAAGAACATATAAGACTTGTAACATGTTTACATGAATGAAGTTAGTATGATAAAAGGATGTAAGAATGATGGTTAAAAGACTTAAATCATAATAAGTCATGAGAAATGAAATTATGTGTAGTTATACTTTGATAAGTTATAAGTTCATGAAGAACAAGTAATAACTTATCATGAAAATAAGTTAATGAAATGAGTAGGTTAAGACATCAATATGATTGATAGAATCCATTTGGAACGATGAACAAATCATAAGTAACGAAGTTATGCCAGAATTCACGTGATTGGACTATAAGACCCCAAATTTTACGAAATGAAAGTATTCAATTTTCTTATAATTATTTTTTTTTTTTCGTAAATGGTTAAATTGATAAAAAGTTAAAGTTAAGGGTGATATGTGAAATTTTTTGCAAAGTAAGCAAGTTGTTATAAAATATTCGTTTGGTCGGGAATATTCTTTTTTTGTTTGGGAATATCCGCATTTACTCACGACAATCATCATTAGTGGACCCCACAACATAAGTATTGTCGTAGTTAGAAAATGATGTAATTATCTTTTTTATAAAACTAACGGCAAAAGTGTTACCGTTAAAAGCGTTGATTTACCTTTAGTAGTAAAAGTATGAAGAATACGCGTGGTTGCATAGTAGCACCAGTATTGATTATTGATGCTTACGTAAGAAGTCACTCGGTTATACTCAATTATTGCTACAATAATTGCTGCATCATATCTCTCATATTATTGATTCAATTATTGTCACAGTATCATCTGCATAATATATATTATTAAATCAATAATTGAGACGGCAAAGTTATTCATATTATTATTTACAATATTGACAATGTCTAAAAGTTCTGTCAAGGAGAGGTTTGGTCACCTAATTACGCGCCAATAAGGAGAAATCCTTATCGGAAAGCCCCCTCTTTCCTGGGAACGACCTGGTTGTTAAATATTGTGAGTTATAATATTAATGATGAATAAGTTCGTGTTGATTAAAGATGAAATTGATAGTTCCATTGTGTGGGAATTATTAGTGTTAGTGGAAATCTATATTTATTTCGATAATAATTAATGTCTTGAGGTTATATTAACCAATCGGGTAATTCACCAGATAAATGAGCAATTAATTGCTATTAATTCACATGCTTATAACTATGTGTTCACATGTGTGTACTATTGATTCACATGATTTACTATTAGGGGAGTTGGTGCAAGATTGATAATACTTGCATGACTAAATTAAAAATGGAGGTATAGATGAAGGTACTATACTGTAATTGTTTTTTTCACATGATTAGAACTATTGAGTCACATGATTTACTATTGATTCACATGATTTACTATTAGGGGAGGTGGTGCAAGTTTGATAATATTTGCATGACTAAATTAAAAATGAAGGAAAAGATGAAGGTATTGTACTGTAATATTTCGAGCCCCAAAACGTGCAATTATCGAAACAATAGTTTTCTATAAATAGAAGTTCATTCTTCCTTTATTTCTCATCAATTCACTAAAGCTATAGAGCAATTATTATAGAGAGAAATTATAGAGAGAAAGAAGAAGAGAAGTCTGCTACCTCACTATTCCAATATTCAGTTTTCTTCTAAGGTAAGGGGTATTATTTCTTTCGTATTCATGAAAAGAGTTATTTTCTTTCAATACTCGTAAGGGTTGTTATTCCATTCTTTATTATTACATTGGAATAACTTGTATGTCTTGGTATATCGCATGCCCGGTGAATTCTTCCGTTATTCCATTCTTTATTATTACATTGGAATAACTCCGTCATCTTGATCTATCGCATGCACGGTGAATTCTTTCGTTATTCCATTCTTTATTATTCATTGGAATAACCTATCCGTCTTGGTCTATCGCATACATGGTGAATTCTTCTGTTATTCCATTCTTTATTATTCTGTTGGAATAACCTGTCTACGCGGACTACCACATGTATGGTGAATTTTTCTGTTATTCCATTCTTTATTATTCTGTTGGAATAACCTGTCTATGTGGATTACCGCATGCATGATGAATGATCCTTCGTATTCATTCCTTATTAAATTATGGAAATGATCTATCTACGTGGATTATAGCATGGCAGGTGAAAATCCATTTACAATTTCGTATTCTATTATACTTGTATGAGATATCATTTCTTTTGTACTCGTCATGGAATATCATTTTCTTTGATATTTTTCTTTTACGAGTTACTATTCACCCAGTTACTATTCACTCTAGTATTATTCACTCGAGTATTCGGGGTACTTTTCATGCCAAAGTACTATTCACGAGTTACTATTTACGAGTTACTATTCACCCAATTACTATTCACTCTAGTATTATTCACTCGAGTATTCGGGGTACTTTTTGTGCCAAAGTACTATTCATGAGTTACTATTCACGAGTTACTATTCACCCAATTACTATTCACTCTAGTATTATTCACTCGGGTATTCGGGACACTTTTTGTGTTGGGGTACTATTCACGGGGTACTATTCCTGAAGTACTATTCACGGGGTACGATTCACCCGAAAAATATATTTCTTTTCTGTCCAAATTATTATTGGTGCATGAATATTATTCTTGAATTTTACTCCACAAAGCAGTATCATGTTGACAATTTGAACGCTATTGAATTCTGGATAAATTAAATTATAAATCTTTAAAATTTATCCTTGAACTTGTTTTATTGAATTATTATGTCATTGTCATTGTCATCATCCTCATGCTTATATTGTGATGAAAGTCATCTTTGGCTTACGTGCATAGATGGACTTAGTATGATTATGACCAGGGATTATTCGGTATAATCATGACCGTAATATAACGAATGATGTGGTAAAAGTTCTCATTAGCCTGTAGTTCATTGATGGACAGTTGTTGGTATGATTATGACCAGGGATTATTCGGTATAATCATGACCATTGATGATTACATGAATATCCTTGGCCGTGGTGCAGGGATGATTCGATTTTATTTATTAAGCTTAGTCTCAGCGATAAAGTTGATGAAAAACTTTTTAAATCATAGAAGATAGTAGATTTTATGCCCTACTTGACTCTTTTAATGGATTACTTATTCTTCTGTAGTTGTTGATCTAAAACTTGTTGTCTATTATATTTTATCAGTTGTTATACTGTTGAAGGCTAAGGATAATTTATTCTGCATTATCTTAGTCATAATATTTCTTACTTGGCTAGTTGAGCTCACCCTTTCTTTCATTGTTCTCTTCAGGAAATGAGAATATAGCTGGGACAAGTTGGGGAACAGATTGACGGTCCAGATGGTTGTTTTAGTAGTCCTTGCTATTCTATAAAATAGTGTGACAATAAATATAATGAGGACTCTATTTGAGAGTGGATATTGTCTAGATGACAATATTCTTGTTTAAACTCTCAGCTATGTTTTGTCGTATTTTACACGAGAGTTGTATAATTAAGTTGTATTTGATTTATGTATTGTGTATCTAGCAACTCAAGATGGGTGATGTATACCTATTTTGGGGGCGTCACATGGACGATAATCATCGAATTCGTAAAATTCTCGGAATGGAAGTCGAATTTTGATAGTAAGCTCGAAAACGTTGGTTTTCTATGGAAACAAGTCTTATTTGGCATTATAAAGTTGCGGACTCGAAAATGACCGAATTCTGACTTAGAACGAAGAAACGAGCGTTGAACGTTCACGAACATTTATCGTTTTCGTTAAAAATGGACTAATAGGTGAATTTTTTTAAAATAAATTTATACAACAAAATTACGCCCAATTAAATTGTTCTAAACATATATCAATATACATATCAAATAAGAATAATTAATAATTCGCATAAAGGTTTGGCTCTGATACCACTGTTAGGTTTGTAATATTCATGAACGCAATCAAATTGCACAAAGTAAGCGAAAATGTTAAAAAATTAGAGTTTTAAATTTTTACAAACCATATACCCGGATCATCCTTTATGCGCAATTATTAATTAAACGAAAAGATAAAGAACAAGAATCATACCCTTGAAGATTCGAGCTTCCTCAGGTACAAGTTCACCTCCAAATCTTTTTCGCGTTCATCTTGAATTCACTAGGTTTGGTTCCTTCCTTTGATCAATGTTAGCCACCCAAGTGTTTGGCCTCTAGAGATGATCCACCAAGGAAGAAGAAAGATTCAAGAAGATGAGTATTTGGCAAAACCCTAGTTTTCTGTCTCTCATAGAAAAAGGTGTACTCTCCCAACTATTGGAATTATGTATTCACGTGTATTGTGAAAGTATCAATCACCCTCACCCATAATAAGTCTCATTTTATTTATAGATGTGGACAACTCTCATTAACAATTAAGGAATTTGGTTTTATTTTAATTAATTAAATTCTTTTAATTAATTATGCACCCAATTTTATTAAAAATACTTAATTAAAATCTTTAATTAATTTGCCTCCTAATCTTATTAGGAATATATGAGAGTACTTTTATTAATTAATTTCCAAACTCCTTTAGAATGGAAATTAAACAATAATAATAGTAATAATAATAATAATAATAATAATAATAATAATAATAATAATAATAATAATAATAATAAGACTCCTCTTATTAATTTATATTTAATATTTCCAAAATATTAAATAATAATATTAAGCTATTTAATTTATTCTATCACCATAGATTAAATTAAATACACTTAACTTATTATTACGATTATGCCATTAACTTCTTAAATAATTATTCTTCCTTTTATGGTGTGACCATTTAGGTTCTTCATATTAAACCTGTTGTGAATAAATCAATTAGAACAATTCTAATCTTATTTAAATAAATAAATTAAACTATTTATTTATTTAAATAAATAATATTTATTCTACAATAGGGATAAGCCTCCTAGCGATTAACGACTTTCCAGATAATATAGATTTTAATATTAATCATAAAAGAACCTTTGAGTAAATAGTTACCGTACAATTCAATCCTTCCACCATACAATGTCCCAATTAAATATAAGACATAGAATTACTGTCAAGTCTTATTTTATTTAATTATATGTTTTCGACTCTTAAATGCACAACTCTAAATAATGCAAATTAGAAACTCATTTCTAATTTCATTATGCCTTGGCCAAGGACTACTGGATTATCATTTATCGAATCACATAGGACATTTCTCTTCTTTTACTAGAAGTGGTAGATTCTTTATTGATCATATATTATCTCCATGTACAACTTATTATACCCAAGCATACCCTTTGATATACCTTAAGGGTCTTAAAGAATAAGTCAAAGTATAACTTATCATACACAAGATACTATGATGACCTCAAGTCCAAGGATCACTTGTACTACTATCTCTACAGGAATTCCTATTGACAGGCAAGTAAAACTCCATTAGGTATTCCTTAGCAAGCCACGTTCAGTGAAATTATTCTCCAATAAGCACCTACATACTTGCTTTAGTGTCTCCACACAAATGATCATGAGATCAATCATCTTCATCCAATGAGCAAGCAACGTATGTACCAATCTATCCGGTTTCACTAATCCCCAATTTAGTAATCCAACGATTGGGAACTATTTTAGTTTTAAGCTTTCTAAGAATTTAGATCTCATTAGAATGATCATCATCATTATTCTAAAAGCATTACTTAAAACTATGGGTTTATCACATTTTATAAAGCAACATCATGTAGATAATTAAAAGCCTTTAATAAATTAATAATTTTTATTAATAAATGAATAATATTGTTACAAAGTATATGTTTTATCATCAAACATGATTGGCTTGTGTGCATACTATTTTCAATCTCCCACTTGCACTAAAGCCAATCGTCATGGTATCTCATACCTTTCTTCTCTAAGCGACGATTATCCTTCTGTTGGATAAGCTTGTTAATGGATATGTAATGTTATTCTTGAGAATCCACTATCTCTATAGTGATTTCTCATCTTTCAATGATTCCTTTAAATCAAATGAAAGTGCCGCAACACATGTTTAGATCCAAGATGAGACTTAGGAACTATTCCTAGTTCTGTAATGAACTTTTCATCCAAACAATCAACTTGCAGCTTCATTTATAGTTATATTCTTTGTCTTTATCACTAAACCAGCAACTCTTTGCTGTTTGAAACTTTTCCAATTCACTGCACCACTGTTAAAGGTAACCATTTACCTTAAAGTGGATTTTGTGTCGTCTTGGTCTCTTTGAAAAACATGAGTCCGTTAAGCCCTCTACTTTTAATTTAGACCCACCATAAATTTTAATCACATCCTTAGTGCTGGTTAAGTACTTTAAGATGTTTTTCACTGTCTTACAGTGATCTTCTCCAGAATTTAACTGATCAACATCAGGTTTCATGTATTTCATTGTATACATGATTGTCACTCATGTGATCTCTCTTTTTAGGAGTTTATGGGGACTATTAAGAGAGATACACTCCATGGCTCATCAACATGAGACATCTCTTAGCATAAAATGAATATATGTTCATTGGGTTAAGCCGAACATCTTTTTAAATCTATATGTATAGATTTTTATCCCCATTTACGATACTCTTCCCAAATCATTCAAGGAGGAATTTTTAGACAACTTTATCTTAACTGATTGTAGCATTAGTATGTCATTCCTTATCCGTAATATATCAATATATAATACTAGAAATGTCACGGCGCTCCCACTGACCCTTTTGTACACACTAGGTTCATTCTTATTTGTGATAAAATCAAACTCTTTTGATTTGTTTCATCAATACAAATGTTCCATTTTTGAGAAGCTAGCTTCAATCCATTTCTTTGAGTGTCTACAACTCTTACCTCATCGTATGTAACTGGATCATCATCTTCTATGATGCGTACCTCGGTATCATCATCTATGATGAATCCATACCTCCTAGGTATCTTCGGTACTATTCCTTTGAAACCTTTTTCACATAAGTTGGATAACCTTTTATCTTAACATACTTAAGATTAGGAATCCTCCATGTCCATAACTTTTATGGAGTCTTGGGGCCAGATTTTAAGGTTACCTTTTCGTAGATATGCAGCCATTTCTAGGACATTATCCCAGAAGGATACTAGAATGTCGGTAAAATCATTATGGACCGTACCATGTCCAATAAGGTACAATTTTTTCTTTCAGATACATCAATCAATTATTATGTATCAGGGGGCGTCCATTATGAGAAAACCATTTGAGATGATCTAGAAAATTATTGCACAAGTATTCCTTCCTTGATCCGATCAAAGAATCCTAATACTTTGCCAATTTGTTTCACTTCTAAATTCTTTGAACCTTTCAACTAATTCACACTTGTACGTATTTCATCAAATACAAACATTCAACTCTTTGAATGATCATCTCCTTTTCTTATACTAGTTTGTTCAATTTGCAAAATAATTTTTTTATGTAAGTCAAGTACACAAAATCCATTAAGTAATATTCTAGTTCTATACAAAAAATTATTATTATAAATAGAACAACAATTGTTCTTAAATATAATACCAAAAATTTCACTGTCCAACAATAAAATGGAAATAATGTTTCCAACGAGAACTGGAATACAATAACAACTTATTGACTTAATAGATTTTTTCGTAAGTAGTGCTAAACTATAAGTTTCTATGGCTAATGCAGCAACCTTTGCTTCATTTCTACACATAGGATTACTTGTCTCCTTTTTAGCTTTATACTCCTGCTTGGTCCTTTCATAAATCTATATTTATGATAACCAAAGCCGGTATCCAATACCCAAGTAAAACTTTGACTTAAAGAAAAATGTATTTCATTCATGAACAAAACCTTATTTGTAACCGAAGCTTCATTACGCTTCTTCTGGTTAGCCTCTGCAAGATGCTTCTCGCAGTCTCCTTTTTAGTGTCCTGGCTTATTGCAGTGGAAGCAAACTCATTTGCTATCCATATCAGCTTTGTTCTTATTATCCTTTGTTTTGTCTTTCTATTTACCTTCTTAGAATCGTTCTTCTATTCAGAAGATCCTTTGGCCCCTATCAGTAAGACATGGTCTTTCTTGGTTGAAAAGTAACTCTCGGTTATTTTTCAACATGTTAAGCAAATCAGCGAAGCTGATATCTAGATTGTTCATATGAAAAATTCACAACAATTATGAAAGGAGTCCGGGAGTGTATACAAGATCAAATCTTAGCTCAACTCTCCATCCATGAAAAAACCTATTGTCCTAATTGTTCAATTAAATTGATCATGTTTAGGACATGTGTCTGTACTGTAGTGTCATTGGTTATTCTAGATCGGAAGGGCTCCTTAGATATCTAATATCTATCTGGCCTACTTTCCTCACCATCAACTACTTAATGTGGAGGAATATAGTAAGAGCATCTATGGTTTCATGCTGACGTTGAAGCTCGTTACTCATGGATCCGAGCATGATGCATTGAGCCAACTATGCATCATCTTGCCTGTGACGCCCCCAAAATAGGTATACATTGTAAGACCCCGAATTTTATGAAATAAAAGTATTCAATTTTTCTATTTAGTAAATGGTTAAATTGATAAAAGTTTAAAGTTAAGGGTGATATTTGAAATTTTCAAAATAAGAAAGTGGCTATAAAATACTTATTATTGTCGGGGAATATTTGTTTGGTCGTGGAATATTCTTTTTGTCGGGGAATATTCGTATACGGCAATATGACCATTTGTGGGCCCCATAATGTAATAATCGTCGAATGAAGAAAATGACAAATTTGAGTTTTTATAAATAACGGCGTAGTTGTTACTGAATTAACATCGTTGGAATACGGTGGTTAAAATACGATGTCGCGTGGTTAGTTAACAATAATAACATACCAGTATTGCATGAAGATTTTTCAATTATTGATTCTTACGTGAGAAGGCACTACTCAATAATAATTGTTACAGTAATTCCTGTTTAATATTTTATTTTATTGAATCAATAATTGTTGCGTTGATATTTTATATTATTGTTGTTTCAATAATTGTCACTGCACAGTATCTCCATATCAGATCAATAATTCATATTATTTGAATAATATTATTAGATAGCATTATTGGCAATGTCTAGAAAGTTCTTTCAAGGAGAGGTTTGGTTACCTAATTGCTCGCCAGTAAGGAGAAATCCTTATCGGAAAGCTCCCTCTTTCCTGGGAACTGCCTGGTTGTCATAATTGTGATTCTGTAATATTATTTATGAATAATTAATTATTGATTTATATGATAGGGAAATATTTATTTGATGCGGATATAAATGATGGATTTATTTATGTGGTTATAAATGAAAGAATTAATGTTGAGGTGTTTTATCAGTATTTTGTTGGATTGGAGGTATTAAAAGATCAAATCGGTATTCTTAAAGCTCTATTGCATGAGTTATAATTTTTGATCTGACCCTTGGATCGTTGTGATTTTTGGATATGTTATACATATATGAGTTGAGTATATGTCCACAAATTTTGAACCGTTAAAAATGAACGAATGATTTGTTATGAATTTTAAGAGGTGACTGATTCGGAAATTAGGTTTATAAATTATTTTGGTAGAAAATTCTAGAAATGGGTGGGCTCCACTTTTGGTTGTTGGGGAAGATGGCTGCTTTTTGGTGGGTGGAATAGTAGCGAGTGTAAAGCCATCGTGTAGTAAAGCCAAATGCCTTGGCGTGCTAACATTTTCCTATAAATAGAGGGCTAAGTTAGAATTGAAAATCACACAAGAATTCATAAGTTTTCTCTTTCTCTCTAGATTATCGAAAGTGTATTTTGTGAGTATTTAGATACTTGGTGAGTTGCTATTCATCGCTGCAAGTTTCCTTCAAATCATATCCGATATCCAAATGTAAGTGTCTTGCTCTTTTGAGGTAAGGGATAGTAAGGGATATTAAGGAATGTTATATTCTTCATAATGATGTTATTCTTTCAATATCATTATACTGAAATATTGGTATGGATTTTATTGTGAAATTTCTACCTTTTTGTGTCGGGTTTACTATTCATGAGTTACTATTTACGAGTTACTATTCATGAGTTACTATTCATGAAGTTACTATTCATGGGTTACTATTCACGAGTTACTATTCATGACAAAATTGGTTTCTTTTTCTAACCAAATTATAGTTGAGTTATGAATATTACTCTTGAGATTAAATCTATATGTTGATTATATTATTTTTATTATCATATATAACTTTTTTATAACCCTAATGATGATATTAATTTCTCTTTGACTTGAGTGTAAAGATGGGTAGATTATTGGTATGATCATGACTATGGGTTCTCTTTGGCCAGTAGTGCAAAGTTAAATTGTTGACTGGTATGATCGTGACCATTGAATTTATAATTGAATATCTTTAGCTTAAGTGCAAAGGTGAAATGATCAACATGGTTATAATTATTGTTTATATAAATTCTGAAATTATTATATATTTCTTTGAGATAATAATATATTTGGCCTCAGAGCAAAATATGAATCTGTTGATGAATATATTTGGCTCAGTAGTGCAAATATGAATCGTTGAGGAATATCTTTGGCTCGTAGTGCAAAGATGAATTGTTGATGAATATCTTTGCCCGTAGTGCAAAGATGACATGTTGTTGAATATCTATGGCCGAGTGCAAAGATGAGCAGTGTTGAGATGAACATGACCAACTGGTGATACAAATGAATATCTTTGGCCGTAGTGCAAAGATGAAGTTATTAGTATGATTATGAACAGGAAATGTGATTTGGTGTAACCATGATCTTTGATGTTTCAGGTAAAGATAGGTGATGAAAATTATCTTCATTCCGGATGAGAAGAAGAATTTAGAACTACAATTATGATTATGAGTTATTCATATGATTGTGGACCAGAATTGTTGATTGATGTTACAGGGATAAAACATTGTTGGTGGATTTTTAACATGGAGAAGATAATAGACTTTATAGTCTATTTGACTCTTCTAATGGATTGCTCGTTCCGCTGCAACTATGGTTGAAATTTTTATTATCTACCATATGTTCTAAATCTCTGATTTATTATTGATGAAGGCTATTGATAATTTAATTATCTTTAGTTATGATATTCTTTACTGAGCTAGTTGTGCTCATCATTTTGCTTCATAATTCCTTTCAGGTAATAAGAGTGTAGCTGGGTCGAGCGGGGGTAACAGGGGAATAGAACGGTGGTCATCATTTAGTAGTTATATTTGGTGAATCAACTAGGGTGAGGCGAACCCAACGTTGGAAGGGTGTTTTGCCACTATCATACAAGATGTCTAATGACATACAACCTCGTGTCATCATAAGACAGGGTTGTGCACATCCACTTACTGAGTATATCTACGAGCACTACGTATATGATCTTGGAGTTTATTTGAAGTATAATTCTCAATTAGAGACAGTAGAGATATTTATATGTCAAGAGAAGACTCACCATTGGGAAGAATATGATAGTAATCTTCTCGTTTTTCTTTGGGGTCTATTGGGTCAACCAAGGATAATTCTGTGGACATATGATATCTATCATAACCTGGAAGCATGACCTCCCATGTACGAAGGTTTCCTTGAGCACTTCCCAAAGATTCTAATTTCTAAAACAGTTTTTGACTATACCTTTATGTAAGGTGCCATTGTGACGTGCTGTCCATAGTTGGGACATGAGTCACAGTTGGTATTAAAACTTACAGCATATGTGTTGTTGTATTTTGCACGACAATTGTTGTAATAAAGTTGTAGTTGTTTCTGTACCATGTATTTGGCGACTCAGAATAGGTTGGATGGAATGGACCTATTTTGGGGTTGTCACATACATCACCCATTCTGAGTCACCAAATACATGGTATAGAAAAAAAAATACAACTTCAGTAATACAATTGCCGTGCAAAATACGACAACACATATACTGTGAGTTTGAATACAACTATTGTCTAATAGAGAGTATACAAACTCAAAAGGAGTCCTTATTACAATTATTGATACACTATTTTACAAAATAGTGAGAACTACTAAAACAACTATCTTGAATCATCACTCCATACCCCGGCTAGTTCCTACTAAATTATCTCCTCCTGAGAAGAACAATGGAACAAAAAGGAAAAGGGTGAGCTCAACTAGCCCAACAAAGAATATTATGACTAAGATAATATACAACAAATTATCATTAGTCTTCAACCGGGAATAATCTAATAAAATATAATAGACAACAAGTTTTAGATCAACAACAGCAGCGGAAACAACAATCCATTAGAAGAGTCAAGTAGAGAATGAGTTCTACTATCTTCTAAGATTTAAAAGTCTATCATCAATATTTTATCCCTGTAACAACAATCAATATATATCTTGAATCAAATATTCATCTTTCCACTACAGGCCAAAGATATTAATTTGTATCACCAGTTAGTCATGTTCATCTCAACACCTGTTCATCTTTGCACTACGGGCCAAAGATATTCATTAGGTAATCATTCATCTCTGCACTACAGACCAAAGATATTCTGTTATATCATCATTTAGGATTGATGATGATGAAAAATATCTTAAAGAAAATGAATCTAGTGAGATAAAAGAACAAATATTATGGATTGTTATTACAGTTTTATCCAAGTTCAATAATACTCCATAATAACCAATTTTGAAGCAGAATTCAAAAATAAAGATCAAAACATGGATACAATCAAAGATAGTAACCATAATAGACATCTTGGACAAAAAGAAGAAAATTTCATTTTTCGGTGAATAGTGTCGTAATCGTGAATAGTACCGTATACGTGAATAGTGCCGTATACGTGAATAGTAACCCCGACATAAAAAGTTTCAAATTTGATAAAAAGTTCAGACCAATATTTTGGCATAATGATATTGAAAGAAATAATATCATTTACGAAGAAAATAACATCCCTTACCTCAAAATAACAATATTTCTGATCGGAATATCGGATGTAAAGTCGAAGGAAACTTGCACTGAATAGCAACTCTCAAAGTATCTAAATACTCACAAAAATATGCTCGACAATATAGAGAGAAAGAAAACTTGTTTCTGGTGTGATTTTCAATTCTAACTTAAGCGCCTATTTATAGGAAAAAACTAGAACGCCAAAGGAGACTAAAATAATATTATATTTATTCAATCTTCTATGCACACCCAAATTGATCAAACAAGCCAGCCAATTCTGAAATTTTCCAGCAGCCCACATGTGTTTAACAAAAGTGGGTCCCAAACATAATTTAATAAAAAATATTTTATTTTCCGAAACTTCAATAATTCATAGAAAATAGCCCGCTTATCAAAAAAATATGAATTTTATGTCCATTCCACACGAAATTGAATTCTCTACAACTTTGTAGCTTTGAGTTTTTCCAAATTCCAAACAAAAATATTCGAAATGCACAAACGGATGATTTTTAATACCTCCATTCTGACAAAATACTGATAAAACACCTCATCAATAATTCCTTCATTTATAACCACATAATATAAATATATCCATCATTTATAACGGCATAAAATAAATATTTTCTTATCATATAAATCAATAATTTAATTATTCACAAATAATATTACAGAATCACAATTATGACAATCAGGCCGTTCCCAGGAAAGAGGGGGCTTTCCGATAAGGATTTCTCCTTACTGGCGCACAATTATGTGACTCCCCCAAAATAGGTATACATCACCCATTCTGAGTCACCAAATACATGGCACAGAAATAACTACAACTTCATTAATACAATTATCGTGCAAAATACAACAACATATAAACTGTGAGTTTAAATACAAATATTGTCTTCTAGACAATATTCACACTCAAATAAGTCCTCATTACAATTATTGATACACTATTTTACAAAATAGTGAGGACTACTAAAATAACTGTCTTGAACCATTACTCCACACCCCGACTAGTTCTCGCTATATTCTCGTCTCCTGAGAAGAAAAATGGAACAAGAAGTAAAAGGGTGAGCTCAACTAGCCCAGTAAAGAATATTATGACTAAGATAATGTACAACAAATTATCCTTAGTCTTCAACAGGGAAAAATCTAATAGAATACAATAGACAACAAGTTTTAGATCAACAACTGCAGCGAAAACAACAATTCATTAGAAGAGTTAAGTAGAGAATGCAATCTACTATCTTCTATATATGAATTTAAAAGTCCATCATCGATATTTTATCCCTGTAACATCAATCAATATACCTCTTGAATCAAATAGTCATCTTTGCACTACAGGCCAAAGATATTCATCAGTTGGTCATGTTCATCTCAACACATGTTCATCTTTACACTACGGGCCAAAGATATTCGTCAGTTGGTCATGTTCATCTAAACACCTATTCATCTTTGCACTACGGGCCAAAGATATTCATTATAAAATCATTCATCTTTGCACTACAGAACAAAGATATTCAATTATATCATCATTTAGGACTGAGGATGGTAAAAAATATTTTAAAGAAAACGAATCCAGTGAAACAAAAGAACAAATATTAAGGATTCGTACTTTAAACAATCCAAGTTCAAAAATACTTCATAAATAACCAGAGTGGAGTAAAATTCAAGAATGAAGACCAAAACATTGATTCAATCAAAGATAGGAATCATAACATAAAATTTTGGACACAGTAGTGCCGTATTCGTGAATAGTGTCGTATACGTGAATAGTGTCGTATACGTGAATAATAACTCTGACACTAAAAGATAGAAATTTCACAAAAAATATCATCATGCTTTGTGAATAGTACTCGTGAATAGTAACTAGTGAATAGTAACTCATGAATAGTAACTCGTGAATAGTAACTCATGAATAGTAACTCCAACATGAAAAAGTTTCAAATTTGATAAAAATTTCCAACCAATATTTTGGCATAATGATATTGAAGAAATAATATCATTTTCGAATAAAATAACATCCTTTACCTCAGAAAGAATAGTACTTACATTTGGAATCTTTGGATATAGTCTTTGAAAGAACTTGCACCGTATAGCAATACTCAAAGTACTAAAATACTCACAAAATACACTCGATATTATAGAGAGAGAAAGAGAGAAATCTTTAGTTTCTGGTGTGATTTTCAATTCTAACCTAAGCACCCTATTTATAGGAAATTGCTTAGAACACCAAAGCAGAAAATTGAATATAATAATATTATATATAAACAAAATTCATACGCCCACATCTTGAATCTGAATTCAGCCACCATGCACATGTTAAAGATGACCACAACATATAAAAAACGTTTTTATTAATAAAAATAAATAAAACTTCCAAAAATCAATTATTTCGGAACTTCAGAACTTCAATAATTCATAATAAATAGCCCTTTTATCAGAAAATTCGAATCTCGCAACTTTTTATAGGAAATTCAATTCTCTACAACTTTACAGAAGAAAGTTTTTCCAAATTCCAAACAGAAATTGACCTAAATCCACATACGGACGATTTTATAGGCTATAATCAAATTTCAGTCAAGAAATGGGGTCCACCGACACACAAAACATGTGTTAATCATTTAATGCAACAAAAATACTCTTTCTCCTCATATACTCATATATCCCACATTCATTATAAAAATATCATCATTATTCTATTATAATAATATAATAAAATATTATTTTATCAGAAAAGATAAAATATCAATTTTTAACAATTGTCACTTTAAAATTTTCTCCATCTATATCCACATAAAATCAATATTTTCTCATCATATAAATCAATAATTAATTATTCACAAATAATATTACAGAGTCACAAAGATTTTGGCAACGGTAGTTCGGGAAAGAGGGGCTTTCAATAAGAATTTCTCTCCTCATCGTGCGCGCAATTAGGTGACCAAACCTCTCCTTAGACATAACTTTCTAGACATTACCAATAATTTTATCTAATAATATTATTAGGATAATATGAATTATTGGTTCGATAATGGAAAATATTTTGTAGTGACAATTATTGAAACAACAGTAATATAAAATCAACGCAACAATTATCTTTGATAAAGTAATTACTGTAACAATTATTGAGTAGTGCCTTCTTATGTAAGAATCAATAATTGGTGCAATACTGTGGTGTCTTCTTGTGCAACAATAGCGTATTACTATGTTTTCACCCACGGGTATTCCAACGAAGATTATTGGTAATAATGCTACTGATTATTTATAAGCAACTTATACTTGTCATTTTCTTCATCCAATCGCTTTTCGTTATGGGCCCACACAAGGCTGTGCCATCGTACGAATATTTCCCGACAGTAAGAATATTCCACGACCAAACGAATATTCCCCGACAACAATGAGTATTTTATAACCACTTGCTTATTTAAAATATTTGCGCATTTTACCCACAACTAACCACATTAATCAAATCAACCCTTACTATTTCAAAATAATAAATAGAGGAATTAAATTTCATTTATTAATAATTTAGGGTCTTACAACCTCCCCTCCTTATGAAATTTCGTCCTCGAAATTGACGTACATAGGACATGCTCTTTTCCTATCCAAAATCTTGACAGGTACCTCTTCATACGTTAAGTCTTCGGCTATCTCGTCCGGTTCTAACTCAATAACATGGTTCGGGTTGTCCACATATTTACATAACAATGATACATGAAAAACGTTATGAACACGCGTCATACTTGGCGGTAAAACGAGTCTATAGGCCACAGTTCCTATTCGATCGAGGATTTCAAATGGACTAATAAATCGAAGGTTTGAGCTTTCCTCACATCGCCGATTCTCGCTTTTGGAATAACGACTTCTTGCATCTTCTTCTTCATATTCATCAACTCCAGGTCTGTTGCTTGAGCATCTTTAAATTTATCGATTAAAGTCGATTCTAATCGTATATTCGTTATCTTCACGCAGGTTCTTTGAATCGTTAACTCTATCTCCATCTTCTGTAAGTCGTACAAAATGGGTCTTTGTGTTAACAATATCGCACTCGTAAACACATACGATCTTTTACTCAATGCGTCAGCTACCATGTTCGTTTTTTTTCCAGGATGGTATTGAATGGTATAGTCGTAATCTTTCAATAGCTCGAGCCAACGTCGTTTTTGCATGTTGAGTTCTACATTCCTCGCTCCATTCGAATTTTGTATCTTTTTGAGTCAGCTGAGTTAATAGAGTAGCGATTCGAGAAAATCTTTCCACAAAATCTTCGATAATAACCAACTAAGCATAGAAAGCTACGTATTTCGATTACTGACTTAGGTTACTCTTAATTGTGACTCTATCCCAATCTTGGATAGCACGTCCCAATGACACCTATCAGTTTACTACCACACAAATATGGCATCCCCTACGAGAGAGTGCGGCGGTGCATTCCACAAAGGAAGTCACCGGATAGAGGCTCGAGTACCAAATTCTATAGTTGAATTTTTAACTCCACGAAGTTCAATAGAGCCATTCGATATGAGATTTTAGAAATGGGTTTTGTCTGCTAGGGTTCAAAGTCGATAAAAATTCAATATCACACTTTGGGAGTAAGCGAAATTTTTTTTCAGAAATACGTCAGGAAATTTACTAACAACAGAAATATCATTCAAATCTGACGTATTTTTGTTAAAGTCCAAAACATGGCTAAGAAAGCTTGACATCCATTTTTCAATAAATGAATGACTTTACGACTTGATATAAAAGAGTTTGACTTCAATGGTTTGGTTGCTTAAATTCGAATAATAGGTTGCTTAGGAATATGAAAACTAACAACCTTACGAAAGCAATCAATTTTAGCATGATGAGTGGTTGACCAATCAATCCCTAAGGTCACATCAAATGCAAGAATTTTTAAAGAAATAAGGTTAGCAGGTAATGTGATGGTGCCAACTTGGATCAAACAAGATTTATAAACAGCTGATGTAACGAAAGTTTCTCCTAACGGAGTTTCAACAAATAAGTCAAAGTCTAATTTTCTCTAGAGTCAAGTTTAAACGTTGAGTATAAGCAGTAGAGATAAATGAATGGGTAGAACCGGTATCTAATAAGGTATAACTTCGCAAAAATTTATAATTAACTAACTCGTGCTAACTTCGTTCAGGTTACTCGCTTTTTGAGAAGTCACGAAAAACGCTCTTCCAAGAACCGATGACTTTGACTTGTCCGGGACAGCCTTTTGAGTCACCATCCCCGCTGGACTTGGTTTCGCTACCGTACAATCTCGAGCGATATGACCTTCTTTTCCACAATTATAACATACCTTGGAAGGTTGTGAACAGTTTGAACTTATGTGTCCCTCTTCTCCGCATCTGTAGCATCTAACTGGCGGTCTTTCTCCTCCTCTAAAATTTGTTGCTGGTGTTGGTGCCAACGTCTTCCCGTCATTGTTGAATCTTCTCTTTTTTAAATTTCCACTTGACTCACCTTTCCTATTATCTTGGCCATGATTACCACCAAAGTGGTTACCATTTCTGGCATGATAATTTCCTCCACGATGGTTATCCTTGTTCCGATGACCGTTGCCACCGGTACGATTATCATCGAGTTGTTGGTCATTATTCTTCAGTTGAGCCGACTCATTATCGCGCTCCAATAACTGAGCTCTATTTACAACATCTGAATATAAACAAAGTTTATGAGAAATGAGGTATTGACGTATTTTGGGTTTCAAACCTCGCAGAAACATTCGCATCATTCTCTCCTCATTATCAACCAAATGGGATACAAATCGGGACAACTCAGCAAACTTAGCTTCGTACTGCGACACATTCATATTGTTTTGCTCCAGCTTGATGAACTCTACCTCCTTCATGTGACGAATACTTTCGGGAAAGTACTTGTCGTTGAACAATTCTTGGAACTTCTCCCAAGACATCTTGATGGGCGGTGAGTACGCTTTTACGGATTCCCACCAATAATCTGCCTCTCCTCGCAACATGAAAGTGGCGAAAGGAACCTTTTGCTTCTCTGAGCATCCCAAGACATCAAATATCTTAGTGATGTGCTTTATCCACGTCTCTGCCGTAAGTGGTTCTTGAACTGCTTAGCGGTGACCATCCGTGAGTTGCCAGTGTTTCCACCTGCATTTTGAACAGTAGTCTTTCTCGTTTGGTTTTGCATGAATTCTAGAAAGTTCCTAAACATACCATCGTTCATCATCTGCTCAATGGTGTTGTTCACAGGAGGAACATTGCCAACCTATTGCACGTTCTCCTCGTTGGTGAGCAAAGGTATCTCCACGGTCTCATTTACTCCACTATTAACATTCTCAGTCGACATTCTTAAATACTGCCATAAAACAAGGGTTAATTAAATAAATTAACAAATCACATAATACCCCTATATTATGACCGACCAACAAATAAGCTTAGGTAGGACACACTAGCGAAGGATTTACTCATCTCTCCCCTCCTAGTTCTATTCCCCGATCTCCACCAAAGATCATATCCCTAAGCTTTGTTACCAACTGTGACGCCCCCAAAATAGGTATACATCACCCATTCCGAGTCGCCAAATACATGGTACAGAAACAACTACAACTTCATTAATACAATTGTCATGCAAAATACGACAACACATAAACTGTGAGTTTAAATACAAATATTGTCTTCTAGACAATATTCACACTCAAATAAGTCCTCAGTACAATTATTGATACACTATTTTATAAAATGGTGAGGACTACTAAAACAATCATCTTGAACCATTACTCCACACCCGACTAGTTCTCGCTATATTCTCGTCTCACGAGAAGAAAAATGGAACAAGAAGTAAAAAGGGTGAGCTCAACTAGCCCAGTAAAGAATATTATGACTAAGATAATGTACAACAAATTATCCTTAGTCTTCAACAGGGAAAAATCTAATAGAATACAATAGACAACAAGTTTTAGATCAACAACTGCAGCGGAAACAACAATTCATTAGAAGAGTTAAGTAGAGAATGCAATCTACTATCTTCTATATATGAATTTAAAAGTCCATCATCGATATTTTATCCCTGTAACATCAATCAATATACCTCTTGAATCAAATAGTCATCTTTGTACTACAGGCCAAAGATATTCATCAGTTGGTCATGTTCATCTCAACACTGTTCATCTTTGCACTACGGGCCAAAGATATTAAATCGATTAGTCATGTTCATCTAAACACACTTCTCATTTGCACTACTGCAGCCAAAGATATTCATTATAAAATCATTCATCTTGCACTGCATTACGGGCCAAAGATATTTAGTTATATCATCATTTAGGACTGAAGATGATGAAAAACATTTCAAAGAAAATGAATCCAGTGAAAAAAAAGAACAAATATTAAGGATTCGTACTTTAAACAATCCAAGTTCAAAAATACTTCATAAATAACCGGAGTGGAGTAAAATTCAAGAATGAAGACCAAAACATAGATGCAATCAAAGATAGGAATCATAACAGACAATTTTGGACACAAAAAAGAAAATTTAATTTTTCTGTGAATAGTGTCGTATTCGTGAATAATGTCGTATATGTGAATAGTGCCGTATACGTGAATAGTAACTCTGACACTAAAAGATAGAAATTTCACAAAAAATATCATCATGCTTCATGAATAGTAACTCGTGAATAGTAACTCATAAATAGTAACTCGTGAATAGTAACTCATGAATAGTAACCCCGACATGAAAAAGTTCCAAATTTGATAAAAATTTCCAATCAATATTTCGACATAATGATATTGAAGAAATAATATCATTTTCGAATAAAATAACATCCTTTACCTCAGAAAGAATAGTACTTCTAACTGGAATACTGGATATAGTGCTGAAAGAACTTGCACCGTATAGCAATACTCAAAGTACTAAAATACTCACAAAATACACTCGATATTATAGAGAGAGAAAGAGAGAAATCTTTAGTTTCTGGTGTGATTTTCAATTCTAACCTAAGCACCCTATTTATAGGAAATTGCTTAGAACACCAAAGCAGAAAATTGAATATAATAATATTATATATAAACAAAATTCATACGCCCACATCTTGAATCTGAATTCAGCCACCATGCACATGTTAAAGATGCCCACAACATATAAAAAACGTTTTTATTAATAAAAATAAATAAAACTTCCAAAAATCAATTATTTGAACTTCGAACTTCAATAATTCATAATAAATAGCCTTTTATCGAAAATTGAATCTCGCAACTTTTTATAGGAAATTCAATTCTCTACAACTTTACGAAGAAAGTTTTTCCAAATTCCAAATGAAATTGACATAAATCCACATACTGAGACGATTTTACAAAGGTATAATCAAATTTGATCAAGAAATGGGGTCCACCGACACACAAAACATGTGTTAATCATTTAATGCAACAAAAATACTCTTCCTCCTCATATACTCATATATCCTACATTCATTGTAAAAATATCATCATTATTCTATTATAATAATATAATAAAATATTATTTTATCAGAAAAGATAAAATATCAATTTTTAACAATTGTCACTTTAAAAATTTTCTCCATCTATATCCACATAAAATCAATATTTTTCTCATCATATAAATCAATAATTAATTATTCACAAATAATATTCTGAGAATCACAAGATCTTGTGCAACCGTGTCGTTCCTAGGAAGAGGGGCTTTCAATAAGAATTTCTCCTTACGGTAGCGTAATATAAAATCAACGGCAATTAATTATGAACAACAAGAATTACTTCGTAACAATTATTGAGTAGTGCCTTCTTATGTAAGAATCAATAATTGGTGCAATACTGGGCAGCTACTATGCAACAACGCCGTATTCTTTGTGTTTTCACGGGTATTCCAACAAGATTAATTGAATAACATTCTGGCCAAGTTATTTATAAGCAACGTATACTTGTCATTTTCTTCATCCAATCGCTTTTCGTTATGGGCCCACACAAGGCTGTGCCATCGTACGATTATTCCCCGACAGTAAGAATATTCCACGACCAAACAAATATTCCCCGACAACAATGAGTATTTTATAACCACTTGCTTATTTAAAATATTTGTGCATTTTACCCACAACTAACCACATTAATCAAATCAACCCTTACTATTTCAAAATAATAAATAGAGGAATTAAATTTCATTTATTAATAATTTAGGGTCTTACAACCTCCCCTCCTTATGAAATTTCGTCCTCGAAATTGACGTACATAGGACATGCTCTTTTCCTATCCAAAATCTTAACAAGTACCTCTTCATACGTTAAGTCTTCGGCTATCTCGTCCGGTTCTAACTCAATAACATGGTTCGGGTCGTCCACATATTTACGTAACAATGATACATGAAAAACGTTATAAACACGCGTCATACTTGGCGGTAAAACGAGTCTATAGGCCACAGTTCCTATTCGATCGAGGATTTCAAATTGACTAATAAATTGAAGGTTTGAGCTTTCCTCACATCGCTGATTCTCACTTTTGGAATAATGACTTCTTGCATCTTCTTCTTCATATTCATCAACTCCAGGTCTGTTGCTTGAGCATCTTTAAATTTATCGATTAAAGTCGATTCTAATCGTATATTCGTTATCTTCACGCAGGTTCTTTGAATCGTTAACTCTATCTCCATCTTCTGTAAGTCGTACAAAATGGGTCTTTGTGTTAACAATATCGCACTCATAAACACATACGATCTCTTACTCAACGCGTCAGCTACCATGTTCGGTTTTTTTTCCAGGATGGTATTGAATGGTATAGTCGTAATCTTACAATAGCTCGAGCCAACGTCGTTTTTGCATGTTGAGTTCTACATTCCTCGCTCCATTCGAATTTGTATCTTTTTGAGTCAGCTGAGTTAATAGAGTAGCGATTCGAGAAAATCTTTCCACAAAATCTTCGATAATAACCAACTAAGCATAGAAAGCTACGTATTTCGATTACTGACTTAGGTTACTCTTAATTATGACTCATATCCCAATCTTGGATAGCACGTCTCAATGACACCTATCAGTTTACTACCACACAAATATGGCATCCCCTACAGAGAGTCTGGCTTCGGTGCATTCCACAAAGGAAGTCACCAGATAGAGGCTCGAGTACCAAATTCTATAGTTGAATTTTTTAACTCCTGAAGTTCAATAGGAGCCATTCGATATGAGATTTTAGAAATGGGTTTTGTACCGGGTTCAAAGTCGATAAAAAATTCAATATCACACTTTGGGAGTAAGCCAATAAATTTTTCAGGAAATACGTCAGGAAATTTACTAACAACAGAAATATCATTCAAATCTGACGTATTTTTGTTCAAGTCCAAAACATGGCTAAGAAAGCTTGACATCCATTTTTCAATAAACGAATGACTTTACGGCTTGATATAAAAGAGTTTGACTTCAATGGTTTGGTTGCTTAAATTCGAATAATAGGTTGCTTAGGAATATGAAAACTAACAACCTTACGAAAGCAATCAATTTTAGCATGATGAGTGGTTGACTTATTGATCCAAATAATATGAATTATTGATCTGATAATGGAGATAATGTGCAGTGACAATTATTGAACAACAATAATTTAAAATATCAACGAATGCAACAATTATTGAACCAATAAAATCAAATATTGAACAATAATTACTGTAACCATTATTGAGTAGTGCCTTCTTACGAAACAATCAATAATTCAACAATACTGTGCAATACCATGTGCTACTGTGCAACCACGCATATTACTGTATTTTAACCACCAGGTATTCCAACAGTGTTACCGGTAATAATTACGCCGTTATTTATAAAATTGAAACTTTGTCATTTTCTTCATCCGATAGTTATTCGTTATGGGGCCCACAAATGACTGCGCCATCGTACGAATATTCCCCAACAGAAGGAATATTCCATGACCAAACGAATATTCCCCGACAACAATGAATATTTTATAACCACTTGCTTATTTTACAAAATTTGCATATTTCACCCATAACCAAAGCATTATATCAAATTAACACCTTATTATTCACAATAATAATTAGAGAAAATTCGATTTTATTTATAATAAGTTGGGGTCTTACAACCCCCCCTCCTTATGAAATTTTATTCTCGAAATTGACGTACGTACCTGGTGTTTCAAAAAGGTGAGGATACCTCGCTTTCATTTCTGATTCCAACTCTAAGGTCATTTCTTCAATAGCATGGTTTCTCCACAACACCTTAACTTGTGGTATAACCTTGGTGCGTAGGACATGCTATTTCTTATCCAAGATCTTAACAGGTACCTCCTCGTACGTTAAATCTTCGGCTATCTCATCTAGTTCTAACTCAATAATATGGTTCAGGTCTTTAACATATTTACGGAGCATAGATATGTGAAAAACATTATGAACACGAGACATACTTGGAGGTAATGCGAGTCTATAGGCCACATTTCCTATTCGATCAAGAATCTCAAATGGACCAACAAATCGTGGATTGAGCTTTCCTGTCTTCCCAAATCTTGTAACTCCCTTCCATGGTGCAACACGTAACAATACATGATCCTCAATATTAAATTCCACATCCTTCCGATGAAGATCTGCATAACTCTTTTGTCGATCATGTGCCGTTTGTATACGTTGTCGGATCATTTGGATCTTATCTGTAGTTATACGTACCAATTCTGGTCCCAACAACGTTGCTTCACCCACCTCATCCCAACATACTGGAGAGTGACACTTTCGTCCATACAATGCTTCAAATGGAGCCACACCTATACTTGCCTGATAATTGTTGTTGTAGGAGAATTCCACCAATGGTAGGTACTTATCCCAACTCCCTTTGAAATCTAGGACACAAAGTCTTAATAGATCTTCAAGAGTTTGAATAGTCTTCTCTGATTACCCGTCCGTTTGAGGATGATATGCCAAACTGAATCGTAAATCCGTGCCCATAGCTTTCTGCAAGCTAACCCAAAATCGTGAAGTAAATCTTGGGTCACGATCCGAAACTATGGATACTGGCATGCCATGCAATCTTACAATCTCATTCACGTATATATTAGCAAGACGTTCAAGGGAATAAGTCTCCCGTATAGGCAAGAAATGGGCAGACTTGGTTAATCTATCAACAATAACCCAAATCATATCTATGCCTTGAGAAACCTTGGGAAGACCCGTAACGAAATCCATAGTAATGTGTTCCCACTTCCATTTCAGAATCTCAAGTGGTTGCAATGGACCCTTTGTCACTTAATGCTCCTCCTTTACACGTTGACAAATTAAACACCTCGAGATAAACTCCATGATCTCTCTTTTCATATTGCTCCACCAAAATGTATGTCGAAGATCATGATACTTTTTGGTACTCCCAGGATGGATTGCAAATGGTGTGTTGTGTGCCTCCATCATGATTATAAGCTTCAAGTCAGAATCGTTAGGAACACAAAGTCTGGAGTTGACTCGAAGTATTCCTTCTTCATCAATTCTTGCTTTTGGAATAGCACCTTCTTGCACTTTCTTCTTCATACGCATTAGCTCCATGTCCATAGCTTGAGCAGCTTTAACTTTATCAATTAAAGTTGGTTCTACTCGTAGGTTTGATATCATCACGTGGGTACTTGGAGCCTTTACCTCTATCTCCATCCTTTGCAAGTCATACAAAATGGACATTTGTGTTAACAACATTGCACTCATACCCGCATATGATCTTCTACTCAATGTGTCAGCTACCACGTTTGCTTTTCCAGGATGATATTGGATGGTGTGATAGTAATCTTTCAACAGCTCGAGCCAACGTCATTGTCGCATGTTAAGTTCTTTTTGGGTGAAGAAATATTTGAGGCTTTTATGATCTGTATAGATCTCCACTTTCTCCCCATACAGGTAGTGTCTCCAGATCTTTAATGCGAAAACGACTACTGCCAACTCCAAATCATGAGTAGGATAATTCCTCTCATATTCTTTGAGTTATCGCGAGGCATAGGCTATGACTTTCTTATGTTGCATGAGAACACATCATAACCCTTTGCCTGAAGCATCGCTGTAGATAACAAATCCATCCGATCCAGATGGTATTGTCAGAACAGGTGCCGAAATGAGTCTTCTCTTGAGTTCTTAAAAACTCTTATCACAATCCTCGCTCCAACTGAATTTTGTATCTTTACGAGTCAGCTGAGTTAACGAAGTAGCGACTCGAGAAAATCCTTCCACGAATCTCCGATAGTAACCAGCTAAGCCCAGAAAGCTACGTACTTCGGTCTCTTACTTCGGTAGCTCCCAACTTTGTATGGCTTCAATCTTCGTCGGGTCGACAGATACTCCATGTTTTGACACCACGTGCCCAAGGAATGATACTTCCTCAAGCCAGAACTAGCATTTCTTTAGCTTGGCATATAGCTTGTTATCACGAAGCCTTTGCAGTACCAGCTTCAAATGGCGCTCATGATCTTCACAGCTTTTGGAATATATGAGGATGTCATCAATAAAGACAACAATGAACTGATCCAAATATTCTTTGAATACACGGTTCATCATATCCATGAAAGCAGCAGGAGTATTAGTCAATCCAAAAGACATGACTAAGAATTCATAATGTCCGTACCGAGTTCTGAAGGCAGTCTTTGGAATATCCTCAGTTTTAATCTTCAGCTGATGATATCCAGAACGAAGATCGATCTTTTGAAAAGAATTGTGCTCCTTGTAACTGGTCGAACAAGTCATCAATTCGAGGTAGCGGATACCTATTCTTGATAGTGACATGATTCAATTCCGTTAGTCAATACAAAGTCGCATACTACCATCTTTATTCTTACTGAATAAAGCAGAGCACCCCAAGGAGATGAACTAGGGACGAATGAAGCCGATGTCCAACAACTCTGTAGTTGGACCTTTAACTCTGAAGTTCAATAGGAGCCATTCGATATGGGGTTTTAGAAATGGGCTTTGTACGGGTTCAAGGTCAAAACTTCACGTTACGGGGTAGGCCAGAAGTTCTTCAGAAATCGTCGATGTGAAATTCACTAACAATGAAATATTATTCAAATCGGCGTGTTTTTTTTCAAGTCCGTGACATGGGTTAAGAAAGCTTGACATCCGTTTTTCAATAAATGAATAGCTTTATGGCTTGATATGACAGTGATTGATTTTAGTGGTTTGGTGGTTTGAATTCGCATAACAGGTTGGTTAGGAATATGAAAACTGACAACCTTACAAAAATAATCAATTTTAGCATGATGAGTGGTTAACCAATCAATCCCTAAAATCACATCAAATGCAAGAATTTTCAACGAAATAAGATCGGTGAGGTAATGTGATGGTACCAACTTGAATCAAGCAAGATTTATAAGCGGTAGATGTAATGAAAGTTTCTCTAAGCTGAGTCTCAACAAATAAGTCAAGGTCTAACTTCTCTGAAGTCAAGTTTAAACGTTGAGCACAAGCAGGAGAGATAAAAGAATGGGTAGAACCAGTATCTAATAAGGTATAAACTTCGCAAGAGTTTATGATTAGCTTACCCGTGATCACCTCGTTTGGGTTCCTCACGTTTTGGACAGTCACGATAAACGCCCTTCCTGAAACCACTGACTTTGACTTGTTCGGGACAGCCTTTGGAGTCACCATCCCCGTTGAACTTGGTTTTGCAACTAGACAATCTCTAGCTATATGACCTTCCTTTCCACAGTTATAACACACCTTGGATTATTGTGGGCAGTTTGGGCTGATGTGTCCCTCTTTCCCGCATTTGTAATAAACAACCGGTGCTCGTTCTCCTCCCGTAAAAGTAGTTGATGTTTGTGCTGACGTCTTTACGTTGTCATTGTTGTACCTTCTCTTCTTGAAATCTCCTCCCGACTCGCTCCTTCTATTATCACAGCCACGATTACCACCAGAGTGGTTACCGCTTTTGTCCAAATGTTTTCCTCCCTGCTGGTTTTCATTGCTCCGATGACTGCCGCCTTGAACATACTCATTATCTCGCTCTAATAATTGAGTCATGTTTACAACATCTGAATATAAAGAAAATTTATGAGAGATAAGATATTGCCGAATCTCGGGTTTTAGACCTCTCAAAAACATCCTCGCCATTCATTCCTCATTCTCGACCAAATGAGGTACAAACCTGGATAACTCTGCAAACTTCGCCTCGTATTGGGACACCGTCATGTTGTTTTGTTCCAGTCTGATAAACTCTACCTCCTTCATATGACGAATACTTTCAGGAAAGTACTTGTCATTAAATTGTTTCTGAAATGTTTCCCAAGACATGTTGAGTGCGGCAGGCTGGGTACGCTTCACAGATTCTCACCAGTAATCTGCCTCTCCGCGGAACATAAAGGTGGAGAATGGAACCTTCTATTCCTTCGCGCATCCCAAGACATCGAATATCTTGGTAATTTGTTTGACCCACGTTTCTGCCTTGATCGGATCCAGCTTTCCAATAAATTCTGGTGGTCCCAACTCTTTGAAGCTTCTTCATTTGTCACAAGTCAGCGCATTGCTATCATTTCCAATTGTATTTTGTGCACGAGTCTCTCCTAAATCGATTTTGCATGAATTACAAAAAGATTCTAAACATCCCATCATTCATCGTTTGTTCGGTAGTGTTGTTTATAGGAGGAATATTGCCTTCCTATTGCACGTTCCCCTGGGTGGTGATTAAAGGTGTCTCCACGGTCTAATTCACTTCATTGTTAATATTTGCAGCTGCCATTCTCAAATATTGCCACAAAACAAGGGTTAATTGACATGTCACATATTATCCCTATACTCTGACTGACCAAATAAAAACCAAATAAACGTTATCAGGTCATACTAGCGAAGGAATTCCCCGTCTCTCCCATCCTAGTTCTTGTCTCATATCTCAGCCAGGGATCATATCCCTAAGCTCTGATACCAACTGTGACGCACCCAAAATAGGTATACATCACCCATTCTGAGTCGCCAAATACATGGTATAGAAACAAATACAACTTGATAATACAATTGCTTGAGTGTAAAATACGACAAAGACATATCTTTGTGAGTTTGAATACAACTATTGTCTAATAAAGAGTATACAAACTCAAAAGGAGTCCTCATTACAATTATTGATACACTATTTTACAAAATAGTGAGGACTACTAAAACAACTATCTTGAATCATCACTCCATACCCCATTTAGTTCTCGCTAAATTCTCTCCTCCTGAGAAGAACAATGGAACAAAAAGGAAAAGGGTGAGCTCAACTAGCCCAGCAAAGAATATTATGACTAAGATAATATACAACAAATTATCATTAGTCTTCAACAGGGAATAATCTAATAAAATATAATAGACAACAAGTTTTAGATCAACAACTGCAGCGAAAACAGCAATCCATTAGAAGAGTCAAGTAGAGAATGAGTTCTACTATCTTCTAAGATTTAAAAGTCCATCATCAATATTTTATCCCTGTAACAACAATCAATATATATCTTGAATCAAATATTCATCTTTGCACTACAGGCCAAAGATATTCATTTGTATCACCAGTTGGTCATGTTCATCTTAACACCTGTTCATCTTTGCACTACGGGCCAAAGATATTCATTAGGTAATCATTCATCTTTGCACTACAGACCAAAGATATTCAGTTATATCATCATTTAGGACTGATGATGATGAAAAATATCTTAAAGCAAACGAATCCAGTGAGATAAAAGAACAAATATTATGGATTGTTATTACAGTTTTATCCAAGTTCAATAATACTCCATAATAACTAATTTTGAAGCAGAATTCAAAAATAAAGATCAAAACATGGATACAATCAAAGATAGTAACCATAATAGACATCTTGGACAAAAAGAAGAAAATTTCATTTTTCGGTAAATAGTGTCGTATTTGTGAATAGTATCGTATACGTGAATAGTGCCGTATACGTGAATAGTAACCCCGACACAAAAAGTTTCAAATTTGATAAAAAGTTCAGACCAATATTTCGACATAATGATATTGAAAGAAATAATATCATTTACGAAGAAAATAACATCCCTTACCTCAAAATAACAATATTTCTAATCGGAATATCGGATGTAAAGTCGAAGGAAACTTGCACTGAATAGCAACTCTCAAAGTATCTAAATACTCACAAAAATACGCTCGACAATATAGAGAGAAAGAAAACTTGTTTCTGGTGTGACTTTCAATTCTAACTTAAGCGCCTATTTATAGGAAAATGCTAGAACGCCAAATGAGACTAAAATAATAAAATAATATTATATTTATTCAATCTTCTACGCACACCCAAATTGATCAAACAAGCCAGCCAATTCTGAAATTTTCCAGCAGCCCACATGTGTTTAACAAAAGTGGGTCCCACCCATAATTTAATAAAAATTATTTTATTTTCTGAAACTTCAATAATTCATAGAAAATAGCCTGTTTATCAGAAAAATAAGAATTTTATGTCCATTCCACACGAAATCGAATTCTCTACAACTTTGTAGCTTTGAGTTTTTCCAAATTCCAAACAAAAAATATCCAAAATCCACAAACGGATGATTTTTAATACCTCCATTCCGACAAAATACTGATAAAACACCTCATCAATAATTCCTTCATTTATAACCACATAAAATAAATATATCCATCATTTATAACCACATAAAATAAATATTTCCGTATCATATAAATCAATAATTAATTATTCACAAATAATATTACAAAATCACAATTATGACAACCAAAGTAGTTTCAGAAAGAGGGGCTTTCAGATAAGGATTTCTCCTTACTGGCGCGCAATTAGGTGATCAAACCTCTCCTTGACAGAACTTTCTAGACATTTCCAATAATGCTATCTAATAATATTATTCCAAATAATATGAATTATTGGTCTGATAATGGAGATAATGTGCAGGACAATTATTGAACAACAATAATTTAAAATATCAACGCAGCAATTATTGAACCAATAAAATAAAATATTGAGCGGTAATTTATTGTAACAATTATTGAGTAGTGCCTTCTTACGTAAGAATCAATAATTCAACAATCTTGTGTAATATAGGTCGTGCTCTCTTAATGCAACCACCACAGCGTATTCTTGTATTTTAACCACCATGTATTCCAACAGTGTTAACGGTAATAATTATGCCGTTATTTATAAAACTCAAACTTTGTCATTTTTTTCATCCGATAGTTATCTGTTATGGGGCCCACAAATGGCTGCGCCGTCATACAAATATTCCCCGACAGAAAGAATATTCCACGACCAAACGCATATTCCCCGACAACAATGAATATTTTATAACCACTTACTTATTTTGCAAAATTTGCATATTTCACCCATAACCAAAGCATTATATCAAATTAACACCTTATTATTCACAATAATAATTAGAGAAAATTCAATTTTATTTATAATAAGTTGGGGTCTTACATTGTCACTTTCTAAAAGTAGCAATCTCTTCCTCAGAGGCATTTCAGCCGTGAGAACTATTCTCAATTTCTTTAACCAATTCGTTTAATTCGGTCCGA
Source organism: Panax ginseng (assembly GCA_020205605.1). NCBI lineage: Eukaryota > Viridiplantae > Streptophyta > Magnoliopsida > Apiales > Araliaceae > Panax > Panax ginseng. The sequence goes on from CM035150.1 coordinate 51,258,182, forward strand.
TTAATTTAACATCTAATATGCTACGCAGTGATAGTAATTTAGACATTGTAAAATTCTGTAAATGAATTTATAATTAACAATATTTTAACATACATTCTTTTATTAATTATCAAAATAAATTAAGTCTTGTTTTAAATTGGTATCTCCAACTATTTTCATCAAACTATATTACCCTCACTTATATAGTTCGACAAAATCTAATTAAAGATTTTCTAGTGAGAATAAGGATCTCATTTCAAATGTATATAGCCTTGTGGTGACACAACAAACTATATATAAATAAATAGGTTGACAACTCTTGTCAATTACATCAACTATGCAACTCCTTGTATTTTGCCTATTAGATTATTTTGATCAAGTGGTGGCACATCCGAATCAAAATTATCCAAGTTAAGTCCAACCTAGCACTCCATATATTCACAAAAAGAAAAATATTGTCCTTGTGGTGACACAACAAAACAACATTGTTCAATTTTCTGTATAAGCATCAAATGTGATAAAATTAACATCTAAAAGAATTAAGATAAGCCTTGTGGTGACACAACAAACTTATAATAATTAATTGATACTCTATTATTTTTATCATGCTAGAAGGTTACGTTCGATATTCCAAATATCTTTGAACGCTTAGGACTTAATATAAAATTTTGAGGGGTTTGTTATTATTTTGTCTCATCTTGTTTAGCGCGCATGCACACACACACACACATACACATATATATATATATATATATATATATATATATATATATATATATATATATATATATCGTTATATTAATTAATATGCGAAGCATGTTTGCATAATATATATATATATATAAGCATGCACATATAGAATATTATATTATACCCGGATTGATTATGGACTTTTATTCTAGTTTGATTCACTAGAGCCACCAAGTGAACCAAAAAGTCAAACCCTAGGGGTGCAAGAATTAATATTTAAATATAAATATTACATTTAAACCCAGTCTCTATTACAAACGGTTCTTCAAGCGTTCCTTGCACTTTGATATCCAATTCTTCAAAATTAATTCTAACTATCCCTATTACAAAACCATTTAAAATAAATAGGAACCTTGATCAGCAGTCAAGGAGAAGTACATAGGAGGGAGATAGAATTTACATTAAGAAAAAATTAAAAAAGACGAGGTACGCAGACCCCATTTAATAAAACTCATACATTTAAGCATCCAACTACAATAAAATCCAATCACATTGGTCAATAGTTCATAATCTATGACGCCCCCAAAATCGGTATACATCACCCATCTTGGGTCGCCAGATACAAGGTACTGAATACAAATACAACTTAATTATACAACAATCATGTAAAATACGACAAAACATAAGCTGTGAGTTTTAATACAAATATTGTCATCTAGAGAATATACAAACTCAATGGGGTCCTCATTACATTTATTATCACATAATTTCACAGAATAGTGAGGACTACTAATGCCCTATCTAGGACCATCACTCTGTTCCCCGACTAGTCCCTGTTACGTTCTCATTTCCTGAAGAGAACAATGAAAGCAAAAGGGTGAGCTCAACTGGCCCAGTAAGAAATATTATGACTAAGATAATGCAGAATAAATTATCATTAGCCTTCAACAGTGTTAAACTGATAGAATATAACAAACATCAAGTTTAACTGCAGCGGATCAAGCAATCCATTAGAAGAGTCAAGTAAGGTATAAAATCTACTATCTTTTATGATTTAAAAAGTTTTTCATCAACTTTATCGCTGAGACTCAGCTTAATAAATAAAATCGAATCATCCCTACTCCACGGCCAATGATATTCATGTAATCATCAATGGTCATGACTATACCGAATAATCCCTGGTCATAATCATACCAACAACTGTCCACCAATGAACTACAAGCCAATGAGGACTTTTACCATATCATTCATCACATTACGGTCATGATTATACCGAATAATCTCTGGTCATAATCATACCAAGTCCATCTATGCACGTAAGCCAGAGATGACTTTCATCACAATATAAGCATGAGGATGATGACAATGACATAATAATTCAATAAAACAAGTTCAAGAATAAATTTTAACGATTTATAAATTAATTTATCCAGGAACCAATAACGTCCAAATTTGTAAGAAATAATGAATGAATGAGCTTCTATTTATAGGAGAATGGATTGAATAGTAACTAATTCAAGAACGGTCCAGATTGATTTACTTTTAAACGGACGGTCCATATTGATTTACTATTAAAACTTAAAGCAATGGTCCATACTGATTCACTATTAAAAATTTAAAGCAACGGTCCATATTGATTCACTATTAAAACTTTAAAGCAACGGTCCATACTGATTCACTATTATAACTTTCCACCAGCGGTCCATATTGATTTACTATTATATCTTCAACCCATGGTCTGAAAAATTAGCACATCTCCTCATGGAATAATATTGTACCCAAAAATGATTTGGACCAAAAAGAAATATATCTTACGGGTGAGTAGTACCCCGTGAATAGTAACTCATAAATAGTAACTTGTGAATAGTAACTCATGAATAGTAACTCGTGAATACTAACTCCGACACAAAAAGTCCCCCGAATTCCCGATTGAACAATACTAGAGTGAATAGTAACAGGGTATTTTATGACAACTTGTCTACTTTAAAAAAAATTCACATATCAACCTTAACTTTAAACTTTTATCAATTTTACTATTTACCAAAATAGAAAAATTGAATACTTTTATTTCATAAAATTCGGGGTCTCACAATCTCCCCTCCTTATGAAATTTTGCCCTCAAAATTTACATACGTACCTGATATTCGAAGAGATGAGAATACATTGCTTTCTTTTCGGATTGTACCTTCCCGGTTATTTCCGCTCTATCATGATTTTCCCATTTCTCATCTCCTGTATTTCAAATATCATTCTAGAATATAGTTTCAAAATAAGGGTTAATTAACATATCACATATTATCCCTATACTCTGACCGGCCAATTAAATACCAAATAAACTTAGGTGGGTCATACTAGCGAAGGAATTCCCCGTCTCTCCCCTCCTAGTTCTTGTCTCACATCTCAGCCAGGGATCATATCCCTAAGCTTTGATACCAACTGTGACCCGCATCCAGGACTTGGATAGCACCTCACAATGATACCTATCAACTTGCCACCATTACTCACGGCGTCCCCTACGGAAAGTCTGGCGTCAGTGCATCCCAAGACTTGAAAGTTACCAGATAAAGGCTCGGGGCTCTTTTCTATGGCTTTGATACCAACTGTGACACCCCAAAAATTGGTATACATCACCATTCTTGGGTCGCCAGATACAAGGTACTGAATACAAATACAACTTAATTATACAACAGTCGTGTAAAATACGACAAAACATAGGCTGTGAGTTTTAATACAAATATTGTCATCTAGACAATATACAAAGTTAATGGGGTCCTCATTATATTTATTATCACACTATTTCACAGAATAGTGAGGACTACTAATGCACCATCTAGGACCATCACTCATCTTCTCGACTAGTCCCCTTACGTTCTCATTTCTGAAGAGAACAATGAAAGCAAAAGGGTGAACTCAACTAGCCCAGTAAGAAATATTATGACTAAGATAATGCAGAATAAATTATCATTAGCCTTCAACAGTATTAAACTGATAGAATATAACAAACATCAAGTTTAACTGCAGCGGATCAAGCAATCCATTAGAAGAGTCAAGTAAGGTATAAAATCTACTATCTTCTATGATTTAAAAAGTTTTTCATCAACTTTATCATTGAGAGACTCGATTTTTAATAAATAAAATCGAATAATCCCTGCTCCACGGCCAAGGATATTCATGTAATCATCATTGGTCATGACTATACCGAATAATCCCTGGTCATAATCATACCAACAACTATCCACCAATGAACTACAGGCCAATGAGGACTTTTACCAGATCATTCGTCACATTACGGTCATGATTATACCGAATAATCCCTGGTCATAATCATACAAAGTCCATCTATGCACGTAAGCCAAAGATGACTTTCATCACAATATAAGCATGAGGATGATGACAATGACATAATAATTCAATAAAACAAGTTCAAGAATAAATTTTAACGATTTATAAATTAATTTATACAGGAACTAATAACGTCCAAATTGTCAATATGATACTGCTTTGTAAAGTAAAATTCAAGAATGCTCAGAAGAATATTTCCATGAAAAGATACCTGATGAAGCGCAAATATCCAGGATATTCCACTAATTTCATGGAGTATAGAAGCCAAAGCTTTAACCTACTGAGTATAATAGAATATATGAAACTGCAAATGGATTTTCGCCCTCCATGCGGTAATCCACGTAGACAGATTATTTCCACAATTTAATAAGGAATGAATACGAAGGATCATTCACCATGCATGTGGTAATCCACATAGACAGGTTATTCCAGCGAGAATAATAAAGAATCGAATAATAGAAGGATTCACCGTGCGCATGCGATAGGTATGCATGCACGGGTTATTCCCAAAGAATAATAAATAATGGAACCGGTGTCCCAGCGAACGTCTCGAGATAGGATATTAGAAGGAATAGTAAATAATGGAACGGTCCCATGTAACGCACGCATACGATATTCGACGGAATAATAAATAATGGAACCGGTCCCACAGAACGCAGCGCGAGATGAGGATATTCGACGAATAATAAAGAACGGAATATTAGAAGAATTTCACCATGTATGCGAAGATTAGCATAAACAAAGTTATTCAATAGAATAATAAGAATGGAATAATGGAAGAATTTCACCAAGTATAGGGGTATCCAGCGTATCTGAGTTATTCCAATGAGAATAATAAAGAATGGAATAACAGAAGTTCTCTTGATCATGAATAAGAAAGAAAGAATACCCCTTACGAGTATAATAAATAATATTCCCTACCTTAGAAGAAACTAGATATTGGAGTAGTGAAGTAGCAGAATACTTTATAGGAGAAATAGTTTCTCTCTTTAGAGTTTCAGTGAATTCGTAAGAAATAATTAAGGAATGAGCTTCTATTTATAGGAGAATGGACTAAATAGTAACTAATTCATGAACGGTCCAGATTGATTTACTTTTAAACAGACGGTCCATATTGATTTACTATTAAAACTTAAAGCAACGGTCCATATTGATTCACTATTAAAACTTTAAAGCAACGGTCCATACTGATTCACTATTATAACTTTCCACCAGCTGTCCATATTGATTTACTATTATATCTTCAACCAACGGTCTGAAAAATTAGCACATCTCCTCATGGAATAATATTGTACCCAAAAATGATTTGGACCAAAAAGAAATATATCTTACAGGTGAATAGTACCCCGTGAATAGTAACTCATAAATAGTAACTCGTGAATAGTAACTCGTTAATAATAACTCGTGAATAGTAACTCGTGAATAGTAACTCATAAATAGTAACTCGTAATTAGTAACTCATGAATAGTAACTCGTGAATAGTAACTCATGAATAGTAACTCCGACACGGAAAGTGTAAGACCCCAACTTTTATAAATAAAGATGAATTTTCTATAAATATCATTTTTGAATATTATGGAATGAATTTGAAATAATGTTATAGTTGTGGGTAATATTTATAAATTTTACAAAGTACACAAGTTGTTATATAATATTTGATTGGTCGGGGAATATTCGTTTTAACAGGGAATATTCGTACAACAGCACAATCATTGGTGGAACCCACAACATAATTATTGTCGGATTGAGAAAACGATAAAAATACTTTATGAAAATAACGGCGGAAGTTTTACCATTAACTGTTGAAACACCCGGTGTTAAAAAATGCGATGTCTGGCGTAGTTACGATGAAGTAGCGGTAGATTGATTATTGATGCTTACGTGAGAAGTCACTCGGTTTTGTTCAATTATTGCTACGATGAATTCTTTGCATAATATCTCACGTTATTTGATTCAATTATTGTAAATATTTTATATATTATTAAATCAATAATTGAGATGACAAAGTTATTAATATTATTATTTGCAATATTAATGATGTGCAGAAGTTACATCGAGGAGAGGTTTGGTCACCTAATTGCGGCATGATAGGGAGAAATCCTTATTGGAAAGCCCTCTTTCCGGGAGCGACACAGTCGATTAATACTGTGAATTATAATAATGAAGATAAATGTTGTTAAACTATTGAGAGGATTTTTATGAAGTTGTTGTTCTAAGTTTTGCTTATTATTTGGATTCCCATTTACCCATTTTTAAAAATAATCGGTAGAAATTATTTAGTATAATATAATGGGATCCACCTCTGATTATGACATGTTGGTCGGAGGGGAACATGTGGGGACCACGTGGGAGAAAATGAATTTGGGAGAAAGGAATCTAGCAAGTTATTCACGGGTGGGTATGTTTTCTTTTAAACATGTGTGGTTTATATATATATATATATATATATATATATATATATATATATATATATATTCTGCTACTTCCCTACTCTTATATCCAGTTTCTTTTATGGTAAGGGGTATTATTTCTTTTGTATTCATGAAGAGAACTTCTGTTATTCCATTATTTATTATTCTATTGGAATAACTTTTGTATCTGTGACAACCCTATACTTGGTGAAATTCTTACATTATTCCATTCTTTATTATTCTCATTGGAATATCTTATTCATGCGTTTTACGTTGGACTGGTTCCATTCTTTATTATTACATTGGAATATCACATGCATGCGTTTTTCTTACGGACCTATTTAAAATCTTTTATTATTACATTGAATATCCTCACATCGCAATGCGTTTTATGGGACCTGAATTCCGTTATTTATTATTCTGTTGGAATAACTTTTGCATATCTGATCTATCGCATGCCTGGTGATTTCTTTTGTTATTCCATTCTTTATTATACTCAGTTAGTTAAAGTTTTGGCTTCTATATTCCATGAAATTAGTGGAATATCCTTGATATTTGCGCTTCATCCAATATCTTTTCATGAAAATATTCTTCTTAGCATTCTTGAATTTTACTCTACAAAGAAGTATCATGTTGACAATTTGGACGTTATTGGTTCCTGGATAAATTAATTCTTAAACTTATTTTATTGAATTCTTATATCATTGTCGTCATCCTCATGTTTATATTCTGTTGAAAGTCATATGTGGCATGTAGTGCATAGATGGACTTGGTATGATTATGACTAGGGATTAATCGGTATAATCATGACCGTAATGTTACAAATGATGTGGTAAAGTCCTCATTGGCCCGTAGTGCATTGATGGATAGTTGTTGGCATGATCATGACCATTGATGAATACACGAATATCCTTGGCCCGTAGTGCATAGAAAATTTGTGGTCGTGATACTAATGAATATCCTTGGCCGTAGTGCATGGATAATTTGTGGTCGTGATACTAATGAATATCCTTGGTTGTAGTGCATGGATGATGTTGATTATTTATTAAGCTGAGTCTCAGGGATAAAAGTGATGAAAAACCTTTTAAATCATAGAAGATAGTAGATTTTATTCTCTACTTGACTCTTCTAATGGATTGCTTATTCCGCTGCAGTTAAACTTGATATTTATTACATTTTATCAGTTTCACACTATTGAAGGCTAACGATAAATTATTCTGCATTATCTTAGTCATAATATTTCTTACTGGGCTAGTTGAGCTCACCCTTTTGCTTTCATTGTTCTCAGAAATGAGAACGAAAGCGGTGGACTAGTCGGGAACAGAGTGAGTGATGGTCCTAGATGGTGCATTAGTAGTCCTCACTATTCTGTGAAATAGTGTAATAATAAATGTAATGAGGACCCCATTGAGTTTGTATATTTTCTAGATGACAATATTTGTATTAAAACTCACAGCATATGTTTAGTCGTATTTTACACGACTGTTGTATAATTAAGTTTGTATTTGAATTCTGCACCATGTATTTGGCGACTCAAGATGGGTGATGTATACCTATTTTGGGGGCATCACAGTTAGTATCGAGCTTAGGGATATGATCACGGCTAAGATGTGAGACTAGAACTAGGAGGGAGAGCGGGAATTCCTTCGCTAGTATGACCTACCTAAATTTATTTGGTATTTAATTGATTGGTTAGAGTATAGAGATAATATTTTACATGTCAACTAACCCTTTTTTTGGTAGCAGTATCTAAAAATGACATCCGAGAATGTTGAGAATAACAATGGAGCACAGGAGACCGTTGAGTCTCCACATATCAATAATCAGGATAATGTGCATCAGGAAGGCGACAATCCTCATGCAAACAACAACACTGACCAAATGATGAATGATAGAATGTTCAAAGGCTTTATGCAATTCATGCAACATCAGGCGAGAGCGGCTCCTGTCCAAAATGTAGGTGGAAACACTGGAAACTCTTGGATGGTCACCGCTAAATAGTTTAAGGAGCTGGGACCACCGGAGTTTATTGGAGAGCCAAAACCACTTAAGGCGAAAGCATGGATAAAGCAGATCACAAAGATATTTGATGTCTTGGGATGCTCCGAGGAGCAAAAGGTTCCCTTTGCCACCTTTATGTTGCGAGGAGAGGCAGATTAGTGGTGGGAATCGGTAAAGCGTACTCAACATGTCACACTGAAGATGTCTTGGGAGAAGTTCCAAGAACTATTCAACGAAAAATACTTTCCCGAAAGTATTCGTCACATAAAAGAGGTAGAGTTCATTAAGTTGGAGCAGAACAATATGACCGTGTCACAGTATGAAGCTAAGTTTGCTGAGTTGTCCCGGTTTGCGTCTTACTTGGTTGATAATGAGGAGAGAATGACATGAATGTTTTTAAGAGATTTAAAACCAGAGATACGTCAATATCTTATTTCGCATAAACTGTGTTTGTATTCAGATGTTGTAAATAGGGCTCAATTATTGGAGCACGATAACGAGTCAACGCAACCAAGAGAAAGCAGCCGGCAGAATGAAAATACCAGTGGTAATGGTCATCGAAGCGGTGACAACAAACGTGGAGGGAATCAACATGCCAGAAATGGTAACCACTTCGGTGGTAATCATGGCCAAGATAATAAGAATGGACATTTCAAGAAGAGGAGATTCAACAATGATGGAAAGACGTCAAAGATCATTTTGAAGTGGTTAAGGAAGGAGAACGACCACCTATTATATGCTTCAAATGCAGAGGCGAGAGACATATCAGTCCAAACTGCGCGATGCCATCCAAAGCGTGTTATAATTATGGAAGAGAAGGTCACCTAGCCTGATTTTGTCTTGCACCAAAGACAAGTCCAGTTGGAACGGTGACACAAAATACCATCCCAGACAAGTCAAAACTAGTAGTTCAAGGGAGAGCATTTGTTGTAACCTCCCAGAAAGCAAGGAACCCGAACGAGGTCATCACGGGTAAGCTTATCATAAACTCTAGCGAAGTCTATACCTTATTTGATACCGGTTCTACCCATTCTTTTATTTCTCCTACTTGCACTCAACTATTAAATTTGACTCTGGAGAAATTAAACTTTGACTTATCTGTGGAAACTCTGTTGGGAGAAACCTTCATTACATCCACTGTTTATAAGTCTTGTTTGGTTCAAATCGGTACCCTCACATTACCTATCGATCTTATTTCATTAAAAATACTTGCATTTGATGTGATTTTAGGGATTGATTGGTTAACTACTCATCATGCAAAAATTGATTATTTTCGTAAGGTTATTAGCTTTCGTATTCCTAACCAACCTATTATGCGAATTCAAGCAACTAAACCATTAAAATCAATCATTGTCATTTCAAGCCATAAAGCTATTCGTTTATTGAAAAAACGGATGTCAAGCTTTCTTAGCTCATATCACTGATCTAAACAAAAATACGTCAGTTTTGAATGATATTTCTGTTGTTAATAAATTTCCAGACGTATTCCCCGAAGAACTTCCTGGCCTACCCCCAAAGCGTGAAATTGAATTTTGTATCGACCTTAAACCTGGTACAAAACCCATTTCCAAACCCCATATCGAATGGCTCCTATTGAACTTCAGGAGTTAAAGACCCAACTGCAGGAATTGTTAGACATTGTCTTTATTCGTCCTAGTACTTCTCCTTGGGGTGCTCCTGTTCTATTCGTGAAGAAGAAAGATGGAAGTATGTGACTTTGTATTGATTATCGGGAATTGAATCATGTCACCATCAAAAATAGGTACCCATTGCCATGTATTGATGACCTGTTTGACCAGTTGCAAGGCGCCAAATTCTTTTCAAAGATTGATCTTCGTTCCGGATATCACAAGTTAAAGATTAGAACCAATGACATTCCAAAGACGACTTCCGTAAACTAAGACGGGCATTATGAATTCTAGTCATGTCTTTTGGATTGACTAATGCTCTTGCTGATTTCATGGATATGATGAACCGAGTATTCAAGGAATATTTGGATCACTTTGTGGTCGTCTTTATTGATGACATCCTTATTTATTCCAAAAGCCGTGAAGATCATGCGCAACACTTGAGGCTGATACTCAAAAAGCTTCGTGAATATAAGCTTTATGACAAGTTAAAGAAATGCGAGTTTTGACTTGAGGAAGTAGCATTCCTTGGGCACGTAGTATCAAGTCATGGAATATCTGTTGACCCAGCAAAGATTGAAGTTATTCAAAGCTGGGAGCAACCTAAATCAGTGACCAAAGTACGTAGCTTTCTCGGCTTAGCTGGTTATTATCGGAGATCCGTGGAAGGATTTTCTCGAATCGCTACTCCATTAACTCAGCTGACTCGGAAAGATACAAAATTCGGTTGGAGCGAGGAATGTGAGAAGAGTTTTCAAGAACTCAAGAGGAGACTCATTTCAGCACATGTTCTGACAATACCATCTGGCTCGGAGGGATTTGTCATCTACAGTGATGCTTCGGGCAAATGGTTAGGATGTGTTCTCATGCAACATGGGAAAGTTATAGCCTATGCCTCAAGACAACTCAAAGAATATGAGAGGAATTATCCCACTCATGATCTAAAGTTGGCAGCTGTTGTCTTCGCACTTAAAATTTGGAGGCATTACTTGTATTGAGAGAAAGTGGAGATCTTTACGGATCATAAAAGCCTCAAATATTTCTTCACTCAAAAGGAACTCAACATGCGACAACGACGTTGGCTTGAACTGTTGAAAGATTATGATCATTCCATCCAATACCATCCTGGAAAAGCGAACATGGTAGCTGATGCATTGAGTAGAAGATGTGACGAACGAGAATTTTGTAATTTATTTTAATATTTATTGAATTAAATAAATATTTTTTTGATGAGTTAATTATTAGATTAAATAATTAATTGATGCAATTGTGGTAGATTAATTTAATTATATGTGTTACATTTATTAAATTAATGTAGAGAAATTTTATTATCAAAGTATGTGATTATGTGAGCTTATTGTATTAAAAGATATATTTAATAAGCATATTGGTATTTTAATTAATTTAATTATTAATTAGAGATTTAATAAGTTGACATTATCTATTAATGAGAAATTAATTATATGACTATGTGAATTTATGAGAAATTATTATATTTTATTTAAAATATATTAAATAAAATATTGGAGTTATTTTATAAGGAGTGTGACATTAATGAAACTATAGTATAAGAAGTTTATCAAATTAAATGAGAATGAATTATATTGAATAGCCAAACAAGGCCTTAGTAATGGTTGAGGCGAGTTAACCATTTAATTGGTTAATCGACCACAACTACGTCGATTTAATTATTATATGCGACGTCTTTCTTCTTCATTCATTCCATTATTGCTAAGTTCAGAGAATTATCACAAAGAGAGAGAGAGAGAGAGAATTAAGAAATTGAGAGAATTGTGAGTTATTTGATTGATTGAGAAAGTTTAATCCCTCCCTATCTACACTAATCGTGAGTAATTCTCACCAACCCAAATTCTACTTTTACGTCATTTAGTTTTTGTTATGAAAATGGCTTTCAATCAAGTTCTGTGGAATTTCTGTAAATTGGGAAACTGAGTTAGGAATATATGTAATAATTTGAGTAGCATAACATGTTTTATATATATTTTATATGTTTCCATATCATAAGTTTCAAATAAATGATGACTTCTTTATTTCAAAAATTTATAGAGTTTGGGTTTTGGCCATATGGCCTTATACGTGATATTTCATGTATTAATCGTATATTATCCCTAAATTTTACATTCATATGTTGTTATGCATGTTGATACGAAGAGACCAAAGTTTAAATAAACGGATTCGATTGTTATAACGAATCCAGTAGTGACAATTTTCATGTTTTATTTTCAAAACCTTCAAGAACATCAAAGTCAGTGAAAATTGCATGCTTAAACTCTGTGATTATATGTTCTAATGGGTTAAAATCAGTCTTTAGATGTTGAGTAATGTTTGTATACGAATTATATCATGTGGGTATGTCTAATTTCGAGTAGAAAATAAGAAATTGGAAGAAATTGGCATGTTCTGTGATTTTTCATGAATCTGTCATTTCTCAGGTGTAAGTACGCTGTGCATGTGCAATGCCGATTCTGAGCATAAGAGTCGCATACTTACCAAAAACCATATGCCATGGCCGCCATTGATAAGACTGTATGCCAAGCTTGGCCATACAACAGTGAGAATCAAGATAAAAATGCGCCACAGCGCCCCTCTCCAGAAAGTTCAGAAATGTAATTTTTTAAAATGTTTAAGTCTAACAATGTGTTAGTAAATTAATGTAATGAACATAAAAATATGTTATAAGTATAATGTGATGTTAAAATAGATGTTTAACATGTAAATAATATAATGGCATATGGATTGAATTATTAATACATAATTAGCTTGATAATTCATGAAGTACAAATTATGTGACAAAGTGGTACTTTGACTAAGTATAGTCAATAATCAAAGTAGACAAAGAGAATGAGTTTATGATGATTAGTTAAGTTATAATTAACTGGTATTATGAATGTAAATGGTATGTAGGATTAAATTCAAAGACGCGTGCTTAGTTAAAGTGTAATCTACACGACGAGGCAAGTTTCTAACCCTACTTGTCATTATTGTTCAAGTTTATTATTTACCTCGAGTAAATTATCATTTCTATTATTCAAGTTCAAATGTTATATTAAAGATTAATTATCTTTTCAAAGCATAATTCAGTTATACAATAATTGTCCTATTGTATACTTCCTGAGATTATTATTTAATTTGAATATCATTATTATTGAACCTTATTAGACTAGTGAACCCGTATTGATTCGACTAGTCCATAGTTGATGAGCGTTCTAAATTTCGAGAACCCTTGATGAATTATCCAAACCAAACTTCCTTTAGTGCGGACTCAAGGTCAAACCGAGATGAACAACCCCGCAAAGGATTTACTTATGCGTTAGTGTTAAGATATTGTGCGACAAGATGGTACTTAGGGTGATCCCCTAAAACGCAGTAGAAAGGTCCATAGTCTTATGATCGTTAAAGGTTTCAAGTATAACCCTTGATAACCTAGGACATAGTTCAAGGTCTTATGACCCTCAGAATTCTTTTGATTCTTGTTATTCATTCTTGATTCAAAAGTTGAGCTTTTATTCAGATGTGTTTGATTTACTCGCATGTTATTATACTGTTATTTCATTATTATACTTGTGGGCAATAGTGCTCACTCTTGCTAAATAATAACATTACAGTTAAGAATGAAAGAACCGATGAACCTTCCACTAGTAAAGGCAAGGGCAAAGTTAGCAAATGAGGAAGACTTGTTATTTTATTTAATGATGTATTTCTGTTAGACTTTAGTTAATGATGTTGTTTAAGACTTATTTGTTCATGATTCCGCACAGATGTTTAAGATTAGTTTAACCTGGGATTGTATTTTATTATTCGGATGATGTAACCCTTAAGGGAAAGATTTTTATTCTATCTATTGCATGGCATGCATTTATTATGGGTAGATAGATAGATGATATTTGTACAGTGAACACCAAATCCCATGGAATTGAAGTACCCGGATTTGGGGGTGTCACAAGTTGGTATCAAAGATGTAGGTTATGAACCTTAGGTGGGGGAACAACCTTAGGTAGTAGCCTTATAGAAAGAAGATAGTAATGAAAAACTCTTATCGAGTTCTAAGAAATGAATTTTTGTAATTCATTGAAGATAATAAAAGACCTTATGTGTTTATGTGTCAAAGTATGCGTTAGATGATACGACTTAGTAACTAAAACTTAAAATTTTGTTGTCAGGATGTCGAATGTTGGAGAAGCTAGTCAAGCTGGGGAGGAAGAACCCCGGGTACCTATAGTACCTACTGAGGAGGAACCCCGTGTACCTATAGTACCGACAGAGGAGGAGCCCCAAGACATTCATATCATTAGGGAGCGGTTGTGTGCAGAGGAATCATCTCCATTGATCACCGTTGTTGGTCGTGAGCATGAGCCGAGGCCGATCTCCGAGGAGGATCCCAGGAGGAATTTGTTGAGGAAGAGGAAGAGGAAGAAGAGGAGTTACCACGTACACCGTTGATCTTTGAGATGTATGACACGTTATAATGCACCGTAATGTGGAATTACGAGATGAGGTGCAGGATTTGACCGAAGCGAGCGGTTATTCAAAGATATTACTCTCAGAAAGCGTAAGGAGAGGGAGATTTCGACTCTTCACTCTTGGTGGCAAATGTAGAATGAGATTTGGTCCATGAGAAGGGTCAAACCGAAGATAAGGCCAGGAGAGAGAAAGCGAAGAAGGGCTCAAGGAAACCTCCGAGAAAATTTGAACATATAGAGAGGAAGGTGGGTAAGAGAATCGCGTTGGTGATCGATCGCGAGAGGATGATAGTCGTGCAAAGAAAGCGAAGATTGGGGAAACGACTCTACACTTAACAAGGCATTGAATGAGACCCAAGATCGAGTTTTGAGATACCCAATCCATTCGAAGGACTACCATTGTACATGATGGATCGCAGGACGATGCATCGCATCTTAGAAGAGGAGTCAGCAAGGCTAATCAATACCTTAATTTGACAGCGGTGATATGATTTGTTTAATTATGTGAAGAACTTAGTTAATTTTATATGTAAATTCGATATGTTTATGAACGAAGGAATATGTTAATGTTTTAAATCCTGTGGATTCTTTATTCCAGGATAGTTGATGTAAATAGCAGTGATGTTATAGTTTGATGTTAAAACTTTTGATTTGAATGAAAATATATCAAGTTGTTTGAGATGATGTGTTAAATGAGTATGTTAAATTGTTGAGTAATGTCTTAACTATTTAGAGAATAAATAAAGTTCTAATAAGCGTTTATTTAACAGAAAAATGCCGCCAAGGAGAAGACAACAACGTCAACCGGCTCAGAAATAGTCTACCAATAATAACAATAACGCCAATGCTAATCATGTTCAGCAGTTGGTGAACTTACTGACTGGAGCCATGAATAATCAACCTCAAGCTCCACCAAACACAACGTTTAAGGACTTCAAGGTGGTGGGACCGCCAGAGTTCAAAGGTTCCATGAACCCAATCGAGGCTCAAACGTGGGTTATGGAGATGGAGAAGGTTTTCGACGTTGTTAGGGTTAGAGAAGACCAGAAGACCTCTTTTGCAACGTTTATGCTGAAGTCTGAGGCTAGCTACTGGTGGCAAGCAAACAAAGTACGAGGAGGTGAAGGTGTAATTACGTGGGAGAGATTTAAAGAGATGTTCTTCGAGATGTACTTCCCAACTAGTTCGCAGAATCAGATGAAAGTTCAATTTCTGGAACTGAAGCAGGGAAACATGAGTGTACCTGACTATGCGGCTAAATTCAATGAGTTGGCAAGATTTGCTCCGTATCAAGTTCACACGGATGAGAGGAAGGTGAGACGGTTTGAGCAAGGACTAAAGCCTTGGGTGTACAGCAAGGTGTCAATGTTTCAGATAAACACATTTGCTGGAGTTTTGGAAAAGGCCATCCTCGCTGAAGGTGGAAGCGAGGCGATGACCAAGTACAACCAAGATCAGAAGAAGAAGAAGAAGAAGAAGAGTGAAGGTGAAATTAATAACAAGGCCAGTGGAAGTGGCACAGGAGGTGGAAATTTCAATTAGAAGAAAAGGTGGAACGACAGCTCATCATCGGGAAATCAACAAAGTAATCAGAAGAAAAGAATCGAAGGTGCCCGACTTGCGGGAAAGCCCATCTGGGAGTTTGTATGAAAGGAAAAAGAGTGTGCTACAATTGTGGTCAAGAAGGCCACATAGCACCAAACTGTCCAACCCCAAAGAAGGGTGCTTGTTTTACTTGTGGTTCGAAGGACCATCGGCAAGAGATTGTCCCGAGAAGGGATCGAGAGGTCGGGATCGGGAGGAAACCGGGAAATAACGGTGGAAATGCCTTAACCATCACGGACCAACCGCAACAAACCAATCCAACCGCCTTGGGACTTTCAACATGATGGTGCAAGATGCGATTCAATCCGTGATGTGGTGTCGTATCATTCGATCAATAAAGTTAATGCTTACGTATTATTTGAATGGGTGCTACTTGCTCCTTTATATCCGATGATTTTGCCAAGAATTTAGATTTGCCTAAGAATGAGTTGGATTACCCCATGAACATAGAAATTGCAAATAGAGAAATAATCCCTGTTAAGAAATGCATACATAAGAAGCGTAGAGTGGATATTAAGGGTAATATCATGAATGTAGATCTTATCCCTATTCGACTTGGGGAATTTGACGTTATCTTGGGAATGGATGGTTATTCAATTACGGAAACGTAATTGATTGTCAAAAGAAGTGTATTAACCTTATGACTCAAAATCAAAGGTTGTGTTTTATGGTAAGAAGTCGCCTAGACAAGCGAGTTGTCTGGCGATGATGATGATGCAGCCGAAGTTGTTAAGACAAATTTGTGTAGGATACTTAGCTTACATAGTCGACAGTCAAAAAAAGAATCCGAAAGTCGAAGAGATACCGATTGTGAGGGACTTCGTCGATGTATTTCCAGAAGATTTTCCAGGACTTCCACCGGATAGAGAGGTAGATTTTGTGATCGATTTGGCGCCCGGAACCGCTCCAATATCGAAGGCACCATACCGAATGGCACCAGTAGAGATGAAAGAATTAATGGTACAACTACAAGAATTGCTGGACAAGAAGTACATTCAACCGAACGTATCACCGTGGGGAGTGCCAGTTTTGTTTGTGAAAAAGAAGGATGGATCGATGCGGCTCTGCATTGACTATGGAGAACTGAATAAGGTCACGATTAAGAACATATATCCATTACCGAGGATCGATGATCTGTTTGATCAGTTGAAGGGAGCAAGATACTTTTCCAAGATAGACTTGAGAAACGGTTATCATCAACTGAAGGTGAGGCGGAGGATGTCTCAAGAAGGCGCTCGTTAACGCGATACACGGGTACTACACTGAATTTTTAGTAATGTCGTTTGGTCTAACGAATGCTCCTGCAACATTTATGGGACTAATGAATGGTGTATTCAAGCCGTTTTTGGACAAATTCGTAGTGGTATTTATAGATAACATTTTGGTATATTCCAAAACCAAAGAAGAACACGAAGAACATTTGAGGTTAATGTTGGAAGTATTGAGAAGGGAGAAGTTGTATGCTAAATTTTTGAAATGCGAATTTTGGATTGAGCGAGTACAATTTCTTGGTCACGTGATCGATAAAAATGGAATTTCTGTAGATCCATCTAAAGTAGAAGTTGTGATTAACTGGGATCAGCCGAGAACGCCGTCAGAAGTAAGAAGTTTTCTTGGATTAGTAGGATATTATAGAAGATTCATTCAAGACTTTTCCAAAATTGCAACTCCATAATGAATTTAACTTTAAAGTGTGAAATTTGTTTGGACGGATAAGTGTGAGGAAAGTTTTCAAGAATTGAAGAAGAGGCTGAGTACGGCCCCTGTGTTATCTCTTCTGGACGATACAGGAAATTTTGTTGTTTTTATTGATGCGTCGCATAAAGGACTTGGTTGTGTGCTTATGCAAAACGGCAGAGTCATTGGGTATGCATCACGGAAATTAAAAGTTACGAGAAGGGATATCCGACCCACGACTTGGAGTTAGCTGCAGTTGTTTTTGCTTTAAAAATTTGGAGGCACTATCTATACGGGGAGAAGTGTGAAATATATACGGACCACAAGAGTCTGAAATATATTTTTACACAGAAGGATTTGAATATGCGTCAAAGAAGATGGTTGGAATTAATTAAAGATTACGATTGTGAGATTTTATACCATCTGGGTAAAGCAAATGTAGTTGCCGACGCCTTAAGTAAAAAGGGTCGTGAGAAATTGATGATGTTAACTGCTCAGGAGGAGCTAATTTCAGAAATGGAGAAACTGGAATTAGAGGTGAAGTATCCTATCGAAATTGATGAGAAGCTATTTCTTATGCAATCTGGTACCACCCTACTGGATAAAGTTAAGGAGGCTCAGCTTCAGGACGAAGAATGTAAAAAGGTGACAAAGAAGATATCTGAAGGAACCGAACCAAGATTTAAGATGGATAAGGAAGGAATATTGAGATTTGAGAGTAGAATTTGGGTACCGCCAGTACAAGAGATTAAGGAAGAAATTTTGAGCGAGGCTCATAGTTCACGATATTCGATTCACCCTGGTAGTACCAAGATGTATCAAGATCTTCGACAACATTTCTGGTGGCCGAATTTAAAACGTGATGTTGCAGAATGTGTTGCCAAGTGTCTAACCTGTCAGAAAGTGAAAGCGGAACATCAGAGACCAAGTAGATTGCTACAACCGTTAGAGATCCCAGAATGGAAATGGGAACATATTACAATGGACTTCGTGGTTGGCCTTCCGACTACTCAGAAAGGCTACGACGCAGTATGGGTTATCGTTGACCGACTGACGAAATCTGCACACTTCCTTCCGATTAAAATAAGATTCAACTTAGATCAGTTGGCGAGGCTATACGTAAAAGAGATTGTTTCGAGGCACGGAGTTCCGATATCAATTGTTTCAGATAGAGATCTGCGCTTCACATCAAATTTCTGGAAACGTCTTCAGGAATGCATGGGTACGCAATTGCGAATGAGTACAGCTTATCACCCTCAAACAGATGGACAGAGCGAACGTACAATTCAAACGTTAGAAGATATACTAAGATCCTGTGTGATGGACTTCAAAGGAAATTGGGATGATCACTTACCGTTAGTAGAGTTCGGCTACAACAACAGCTACCACGCTAGTATTGGCATGCCGCCTTACGAAGCGTTATACGGAAAAAAGTGCAAAACTCCGCTTTACTGGGATGAAGTTGGTGAAAGACAATTGTTAGGGCCAGAATTGGTATAGCAGACGGCAGAAATAGTCAAAGTGATCCGAGCATGACTGGTAGCAGCTCAAGATCGACAGAAGAAATACGTTGATCCACATCGTAAAAATATCGAGTTTGAATCAGGTAGTTATGTTTTCTTGAAGGTCTCTCCCTGGAAGGGGAAGATCAGGTTCGGAAAGAAAGGAAAATTGAACCCAAGATTCATTGGACCCTTTGAAGTACTGAGAAGAATCGGCGAATTTGTGTACGAGGTAGCCTTACCTCAAGCACTCGAGAATGTCCACAATGTTTTCCACGTTTCTATATTACGACCATACAAAGCCGATTACAAACATGTAATTGAATACGAACCCCTACATTTTGAGAAAGACTTATCTTACGAAGAAATTCCTGTCAATAAATTAAAGAAAAGAACAAGTTCTCAGAAATAAAGTTATACCTTCTGTTAAGGTAATTTGGAGGAACCACAACGCTGAAGAAGCTACGTGGGAACTCGAAGTGAATATGATGAAGAATTACTCTCATTTATTTACTTAATTATGTATAAGCGATTCTGGGGACAGAATCTTTGTAAGGGGGGAGAATGTAACGGGTTAAATTTATTAAGTCATGATTCTTGGGACAGAATCCTTTTAAGGGGGGAAAGATGTGACGAACGAGAATTTTGTAATTTATTTTAATATTTATTGAATTAAATAAATATTTTTTTGATGAGTTAATTATTAGATTAAATAATTAATTGATGCAATTGTGGTAGATTAATTTAATTTTATGTGTTACATTTATTAAATTAATGTAGAGAATTTTTATTATCAAAGTATGTGATTATGTGAGCTTATTGTATTAAAAGATATATTTAATAAGCATATTGGTATTTTAATTAATTTAATTATTAATTAGAGATTTAATAAGTTGACATTATCTATTAATGAGAAATTAATTATATGACTATGTGAATTTATGAGAAATTATTATATTTTATTTAAAATATATTAAATAAAATATTGGAGTTATTTTATAAGGAGTGTGACATTAATGAAACTATAGTATAAGAAGTTTATCAAATTAAATGAGAATGAATTATATTGAATAGCCAAACAAGGCCTTAGTAATGGTTGAGGCGTTAACCTTAATTGGTTAAGCGACCACAACCAATCGATTTATTTATTATATGCGACGTCTTCTTCTTCATTCATTCCATTATTGCTAAGTCTAGAGAATTATCACAAAGAGAGAGAGAGAGAGAGAGAGAATTAAGAAATTGAGAGAATTGTGAGTTATTTGATTGATTGAGAAAGTTTAATCCCTCATATCTACACTAATCTGTGAGTAATTCTCACCAACCCAAATTCTACTTTTACGTCATTTAGTTTTTGTTATGAAAATGGCTTTCAATCAAGTTCTGTGGAATTTCTGTAAATTGGGAAACTGAGTTAGTAATATATGTAATAATTCGAGTAGCATAACATGTTTTATATATATTTTATATGTTTCCATATCATAAGTTTCAGTAAATGATGACTTGCTATTTCAAAAATTTATAGAGTTTGGGTTTTGGCCATATGGCCTTATACATGATATTTCATGTATTAATCATATATTATCCCTAAATTTTACATTCATATGTTGTTATGCATGTTGATACGAAGAGACCAAAGTTTAAATAAACGGATTCGGTGTTATAACGAATCCGTAGTGACAATTTTCATGTTTTATTTTCAAAACCTTCAAGAACATCAAAGTCAGTGAAAATTACATGCTTAAACTCTGTGATTATATGTTTTAATGGGTTAAAATCAGTCTTTAGATGTTGAGTAATGTTTGTATACGAATTATATCATGTGGGTATGTCTAATTTCGAGTAGAAAATAAGAAATTGGAAGAAATTGGCATGTTCTGCGATTTTTCGCGAACTACCATTTTACAGTAATGCAATGTACTGTACATGCGGCTACTTGCTGATTCTGAGAACAAAGTCGCACATACAGAATATGAAACCACTGCAGCAATGACATTGACCATAGTGTATACAGCCGCATCAATGCAAACCGAGAATCGATTACAAAAGTGGGCCAATTTCCCTCTCCGAAAAGTTCGTAAATGTAATTTTTAAAATGTTTAAGTCTAACAATGTGTTAGTAAATTAATGTAATGAACATAAAAATATGTTATAAGTATAATGTGATGTTAAAATAGATGTTTAACATGTAAATAACATAATGGCATGTGGATTGAATTATTAATACATAATTAGCTTGATAATTCATGAAGTACAAATTATGTGACAAAGTGGTAATTTGACTAAGTATAGTCAATAATCAAAGTAGACAAAGAGAATGAGTTTATGATGATTAGTTAAGTTATAATTAACTGGTATTGTGAATGTGAATGGTATATAGGATTAAATTCATAGAACGTGCTTAGTTAAAGTGTAATCTACGCACGAGGCAAGTTTCCTAACCCTACTTGTCATTATTCTTCAAGTTTATTATTTACCTCGAGTAAATTATCATTTCTATTATTCAAGTTCAAATGTTATATTAAAGATTAATTATCTTTTCAAAGCATGATTCAGTTATACAATAATTGTCCTATTGTATACTTCCTGAGATTATTATTCAATTTGAATATCATTATTATTAAACCTTATTAGACTAGCGAACCCGTACTGATTCGACTTGTCCATAGTTGATGAGCGTTCTAAATTTCAGAACCCTTGATGAATTATCCAAACCAAACTTCCTTTGGTGCGGACTCGAAGGTCAAACTGAGATGAACAACCCTGCAAAGGGATTTACTTATGCGTTAGCGTTAAGATATTGTGCATAGTATGGTACTAAATTTGATCCCCTAAATACAGTAGAAAGGTCCATAGTCTTATGACTGTTAAAGGTTTCAAGTATAACCCTTGATAACCTAGGACATAGTTCAAGGTCTTATGACCCTCAGAATTCTTTTGATTCTTGTTATTCATTCTTGATTCAAAAGTTGAGCTTTTATTTAGATGTGTTTGATTTACTCGCATGTTATTATACTGTTATTTCATTATTATTATACTTGTGGGCAATAGTGCTCACTCTTGCTTAATAATAACATTGCAGTTAAGAACGAAAGAACCGATGAACTTTAGTTCATTAATCAAGAACACAAAAGTAGAATTAGCCATCTCTCAATGCACTAACATCATATCAACTTAAATCCAAAGATGATAGAATTAAGCCAAAAACCCTAATTAACTAATTCACTATATCTCTATGTGAATTAAAATTAAAGAAGGTTTAAATTCCAAGTTCTTACACGATTACATGCGATGAAGAGGTATAACTCTATCCTAAACATACATTCCATCAAAATGCAGAAATCATAAATACATACTATTATGACTAAGTCTAAACTCATATCTCATCTCTCGGTTCCATACAAGTCAACATATGTGAGACCCCAGATTTTATGAATAAAGATTTAATTTTCTCAAAATATTTTTTTTGAATATTATGGTGTGGATTTGAGATAGTGTTATAGTTGTGGGTAGTATTTATAAATTTTGAAAAGTATGCAAGTTGTTGTATAATATTCGATTGATTGGGGGAATATTCTTTTTGTCGGGGAATATCAGACGATTAAGTACAATCATTGGTGGACCCCACAATGGAATTATTATTCGGATTGAGAAAACGACAAAAATATTTTATAAAAATAACTTGGAAGTTTTACAGTTATTATCTTGTTGAACTACTCGGTAGTAAAAGTACAATAATACGCGCTGTTACATAGTAGCACACAGTATTGATTATTGATGCTTACGTGATAAGTCACTCAGTTTTGTTTTATTAGTATTATTAATGTAATAAAACAGAAAAACTTTTTATATAAAACAGAATATTTTTATAAAGTTATTCGTTTTATTAGACTATAAATAAAATATATTATATTTTATTTTGCATAGTACCTACATAGTATTGCATAGTGCCTGCATAGTGTTTTGCATAGTAAAATCTTTTTATATAAAACAAAATACTTTTATAAAGTTATTCGTTTTATTAGATTATAAATAGAATATATTATATTTTATTTAAAATATTTTGCTTTAAATATGGACCGTCCAGATTAAAAGTAAATCAACTGGACCGTTCATGAATTAATTACTATCTGGATCCATTCTTCTATAAATAGAAGCTCATTCCTTCATTATTTCTTACTTAAATTCTTTGAAACTCTAGAGAGAGAAACTATAGAGAGAGTTCTTCTTCTATAATCTTGAGCGTATTTCTTTAGAGTTTAAGAAAGCTTTGAGCGTAGTGCAAGTTTTCTTCGAGTATATCCTCGCCCTACCAGTCGAAATACTCTTCTTTCAAAGGTGAGGGATATTATTTTTTGTACTTGTAACGACCCCAAAATTCATACCTTTTAAATCTCGACTTCAGTCGTTAACCATACATTAAATATCTAATTTTACATCATTATTCGATATTAAAAACACTAAAATTGCGGAATATTTAAAACTTTTATACATTTCCTTCTTTCTTGTCCTGAATCGCAACCTTTACATTACATCTCTTTGATTCAATCTTATATCATGAATCGTTACAACAAAATGACTATACAAAGTCTTACATCATAACTAAATATCCATATACATTGGATAGCTCAACTTACAATTCAACAACATGTTACGTTCAAAATATGAAATACATTTCTCATAAAACATAAGTAATCTTCGTGAATATAGATCTCTATAACTCACTTAGCACATATCTTTACCTTAAAATCTTGACCTGCAAAAGTGGTTATTGGCAAGAGTGAGCTCGACAACCCAGCAAAGTCTAATAGTTTTCATGCATCACATAGCACATAATAACATGATCGATATACATCTCATTAAAGTAACATGGCATACATGCTTTTAATTCACATAGCAAATATAAAGATTGAGTTCCTTACTCAATCATCATTACTTAGCAAAAATATTGCAGTCATATATTGACTTTAACATTTCATGATTTCAACATGTATAACATATCATTCAATTTAAAACAGTTCATCAAGTCCACGTAGAAAATAGGAACCGAAAGACTTGCCTTGATCGTTGTTTACCAATAATAGATTAACAGCTTACAGTTATCTACACTTAACGTGCCCTACACAATTATGTAATCATACACATCAACTATTAGTCACATAACAACACATAGTAATTGTAATGTAAACTCTACTCCACATCTCATAATCTTTCCTATTAATTAGCACACAATGTTCAATTAGATTGTGTTAACTTTCAACTTATATCTCACTATATTTCATAATCGAAGTTCATTCAAGTGCTTAAGTCTTTCTAGGACTACTTATTGGTTTTATGTTAAACCCATTTCATATCCTATAATATTCATTTCAATTTAATTGAAACACTTTTTAAGTTCATTAACACTGCACTTGGCTGCGTTTTGACGTTCAATAAATCATACACGCTTGGATTTACTATCTTGTGTATGCTTACTATGATTCTATAACTTATCTAATACATTATTTATTAATGTTAAGCATCATTATATTTACTAACATACATGTTTTTTAACTTAGGACATCATCTTTTATCGTCAGGAGCACTACACATGCATATGTGCATGCCCGACGCCCTCCGATTGCCCCCAAAAACACAATAGTCCTAAAGATGACCATTTTGACTACTGTTACAGACCTCAAATTAAAATACTTAAAGCATGAAAGTTGTAGGTCTATTCATCCTCGTTCCGGATCATCTTGAATCAACTCAATTCGAGTTCGTATGAGAAAGTTATGGCCGTTTTACTACAGGAGGTCAAAACTGTCCAACTCAGACTTTTGTCCCCGCGCCGCGACGCGAGAACTAGGCTAACCAGTGGCGCCGTAGCGCGAGATTGGCGCTGGGGCACGAATTTCAGCACTGGGGCGCTAATTTCTGGCGCTGGGGAGCTAATTTTAGCGCTAGGGCGCGAATTTTGGTGTTGGGGCTCCATTTTTGGCGCTGGGGCGCCGCAACTTGCAGAACCCAACCATGAAGAACAGAATAACTAAATTTTGAACTAATTACTACTCCTAACATCTAAATTAAGACGTAAAACTTATAAGGATTACTCATAAATATTTACTTATCATACATATACCAATTTAAAACAGTTAAATAATAATTTAAATCCTTGAAACCATAGTTTAAACCCAAAACTCCATTGTTAACATTTGTTAACACAGTGAGCACTGTAATCATAGTTATAAAACAATTTGATTTATTCTAATTATATTCTATTAAATTCTTACCCAATTCATATAATCACAATTCAATTTCATGATTATCATACAATGCAAGTATAATATTTGGTACTCTGCAAACCACGTTTTTATATATATATATATATATATATATATATATATATATATATATATATATGTTCACTTTGTAATTCCACTTCCTTTTTTCTTTAACACGTAATTAACATGAAATCTTATAAGCATACTACATACAATCACATATCTATATATGCCGATTATAACAATTACAAAAACATAGTTTTACAAGAATTTTGTAAAAACCTTCTACTCAGTAAAAAAGAAATGCACAGAGACATATAAATTATATGTGTATCTAGTATTAAGGTCATAGACATACCTTTTGTTGTTAAGAAATTCGTGTTAAACTCTTATAATAGCTTGAAGAACTCAGCTATTATTGCTTCTCTTTCTCAGACTCTCTCAAAATCTCTGAACCCTTCTTTTAGCAGACAACTCTTTTCTTAGACTCAAGTTTAACAATAAGACGTAAACCCAAAACCCAACTGATAACTCAGTCGTAAACACAAGAACGGTTATGGCCATAATAAGCCTAATAATTGACATCGGTTATAAAACATATAACTTATAAATATATATATTTTATTTATTAATAATTTAAATTTCAAAATCCAAAAGCTGTAGGGCTTTGTTTGGTAAAAAACCATTTAAAGTTAAACACTTAATACCAATAAGTCTTGTTTGGCACAAATCAAATTAAACTACTTTAATTTATTTTAATAACTCTTTATAACATAGTTATATGTCACACTTTATTTAAGTAAGTTTTCATACTTAATTTAATTACTTCTAATAACAATCCATTGCATAATATAATAATTTATTTAATCATTATAAACTCTCTAACTTAATTATTAAATTAAATTAGATTACTATTTCAAAATAATTACTTTCCTTAACTCATTAATTATTTATTAAACAAATAAATAATCAAATCACATCAAATCAAATCAATTAAACAAATACTTATTCAACGATAAACACAACCATTAAATATTTATATAATTCAATAAATATTTAAATATTTAATTAAAAATACGGATTGTTACAAAGATTGCATCGTAAAGGGTATTCTTTCTTTCTTCTTATTCGTGAAGAGAACTTACATTATTCCATTCTTTATTATTACATTGGAATAACTTCGTATACACGAGATACCCTATACTTGGTGAAATTCTTACATTATTCCATTCTTTATTATTATGTTGGAATAACTTTTGTCTCATGTAAATCTTTCGCATACATGGTGAAATTCTTACATTATTCCATTCTTTATTATTACATTTGGAACATCACATGCATGCGTTTTACGCATGACTGGTTCCGATTGTTTATTATTCTATTGGAATATCACGACCGTATGCGTTTACGCATGACACGGTTAGATTGTTTATTATTACATTGGAATATCACATGCGTAAATGCGTTTACACATGACTGGTTCCGTTATTTATTATTCTATTGGAATAACACATGCATGCGATCTATCGCATGCCTGGTGATTTCTTTTGTTATTCCATTCTTCATTATACTCAGTTCGTTAAAGTTTTGACTTCTATACTCCATGAAATTAGTGGAATATCCTTGATATTTACGCTTCATCTAGTATCTTTTCATTGAAATATTCTTCTGAGCATTCTTGAATTTTTACTTCACAAAGCAGTATCATGTTGACAATTTGGACGTTATTAGTTCCTGGATAAATTAATTCTTGAACTTGTTTTATTGAATTCTTATATCATTATCATCATCCTCATGTTTATAGTCATCTGTGGCCTGTAGTGCATAGATGGACTTGGTACGATTATGACCAGGGATTATTCGGTATAATCATGACCGTAATGCTACAAATGATGTGAAAAAAAATCCTCATTGGCCCATAGAGCATTGATGGACAGTTTTTGGTATGATTATGGCTATGGAATCTCTTCGGCCAAGGGTGCAAAGATGAATTATTTTATGGCATGATCAGGACCGTTGATGAAAACATGATTATCTTTGGCCCGTAGTGCATGGATAATTCGTGGTCGTGATACTAAAGAATATCCTTGGCCTGTAGTGCACGGATGATTTGATGATGTGGATTATTTATTAAGCTGAGTCTCAGCGATAAAAGTGATGAAAAACCTTTTAAATCATAGAAGATAGTAGATTTTATTCTCTACTTGACTCTTCTAATGGATTGCTTGTTCATTTCATGATTAAACTTGATATTTATTATATTTTATCAGTTTAACACCGTTAATGGCTAACGATAAATTATTCTGTATTATCTTAGTCATAATATTTCTTACTAAGCTAGTTGAGCTCACCCTTTTGCTTTCATTGTTCTCTTCAGGAAATTAGAACGTAGCAGGGACTAGTCGGGAAACAGAGTGATGGTCCTAGATGGTGCATTAGTAGTCCTCATTATTCTGTAAAATAGTGTGATAATAAATGTAATGAGGACCCCATTGAGTTTGTATATTGTCTAGATGACAATATTTGTATTTAAACTCACAACTCCTGATGTATATTTAAGATTGTATTTGTATTCTATGCCATGTATTTGGCGACTCAAGATGGGTGATGTATACCTTTTTTGGGGGTGTCACAGTTGGTATCAAAGCTTAGGGATATGATCCCTGGCTGAGATGTGAGACAAGAACTTGGAGGGGAGAGACGAGGAATTCCTTCGCTAGTATGACCTACCTAAGTTTATTTGGTATTTAATTGGTCGGTCAGAGTATATGGATAATATGTGATATGTTAATTAACCCTTGTTTTGTGGCAGTATTTGAAAATGGCATCCGAAAATGTTGAGATAAGCAATGGAGCACAGGAGACCGTTGAGTCTCCACGGATCAATAATCGGAGACGGTGTGCAGCGGGATGACGATAATCCTCCCGTAAACAACAACAATCGATTGATGAGCGACGATGCGTTTAGGAGCTTTTAGAATTCATGCAACATCGGTAAGGCGGCTCCATTCATAATGCAGAGGAAACAATGGCAACCCACGGTTGGTCATCACTAAGAAATTCAAGGAGTGGGACCACCGGAGTTTTGGGAAAGCGAACCACTTAAAGGCGGAGACGTGGTTAAAGCGAGATCACCAAGATATTTGATGTCTTGGGATGCTCGAGGAGCAAAAGGTTCCTTTGCCACCTTTATGTTACGTGAAGAAAGCGATTCTTGGTGGGAATCAGTAAAAGCGTACTGACTGGACGACTCAAGATGTCTTGGGAGAAGTTCAAGAGTTGTTCAATGACAAGTACTTTCCCGAAAGCATTCGTCACATGAAGGAGGTGGAATTTATCAAGTTGGAGCAAAAAAAACATGACCGTGTCGCAATACGAAGCCAAGTTTGCCTAGTTGTCCCGATTTGCGTCCCATTTGGTTGATAATGAGGACAGAATGACACGAATGTTTCTAAGAGGTTTAAAACCTGAGATACGTCAATATCTTATCTCTCATAAACTTTGTTTATATTCAGATTTTGTGAATAGGGCTCAGTTATTGGAGCGCGATAATGAGTCAACACAACCAAATGGTAACGAGCAACAACACGATAATAATCATACTGGTGGCAACGGCCATCGGAACAATGATAACCATCGTGGGGGAAATTATCATGCCAAGAATGGTAACCACTTCGGTGGTAATCATGGCCAATATAATAGAAGTAGAAATTTCAAGAAGAGAAGGTTCAATAATGATGGAAAGACAACAACATCAGCACCCGGTTCGAAGGAAGAAGAACGACCACCGGTCGTATATTTCAAATGTGGACAGGAGGGACACATCCGTCCAAACTGTATGCAGCAATTCAAAACGTGTTTTAATTGCGGAAGAGAAGGTCACCTAGCTCAATTTTTTCGTATGGTGAAGTCAAGTCCAGCTGGGATAGTGATGCCAAAGGATGTCCCAGACAAGCCAAAGCCGGTAGTTTAAGAGTGAGCGTTTTTTTTTACGAGGAACCTGAATAAAATTATCACGGGTAAGTTAATCATAAACTCTTGTGAAGTCTATACCAGTGTGTTGAATCTGGGTTCTACTCACTCTTTTATTTCACCTAGTTGTGTTCAATGTTTGAATTTAACTCCGGAGAAGTTAGATTTTGATTTATCTGTTGAAACTCAGTTGGGAGAAACCTTCGTTACATCCACTATTTATAAATCTTGTTTAATTCAAATTGACACTTTCACGTTACCTGTCAATCTTATCTCTTTGAAAATACTGGTCTTTGATGCGATTTTAGGAATCAATTAGTTAACTACTCATCATGCTTTTCGTAAGGTTGTTAGCTTTCATATTCCTAACCAACCTGTTATGCGAATTCAAGCAACCAAACCACTAAAGTCAATCATTGTCATATCAAGCCATAAGTAAAGAGCCTCGGTCCTTTCGTTGTTGACTTCCTTGTGTGGAATGCACCAAAGCCAGACTTTATGTAGGCGACGTCGTGAATGACGATGGCAAGTTGATAGGTATCAATGTGACGTACTATCCAAGTCTTGGATGAGGGTCACAGTTTTGAATGATATTTCTATTGTTAATAAATTTCCTGACGTATTCTTGAAGACTTCTTAGCCTACCCCTAGAGCATGAAATCGAATTTTGTATTAACCCCAGTATAAAACCCATTTCTTAAACCCTCAATATTTCTTCAACTAAAATGAACGTAACATGCGCCAAAGACGTTGACTCGAGCTGTTAAAGATTACAATCATACCATTCAATACCATCGTAGGAAAAGCGAACATGGTAGCTAACGCGTTGAGTAGAAGATCGTATGCGGTTACAAGTGCGAATATACTGAACCCACGTGAAGATAACGAATATCTGAGTAGAATCGACTTTAATCGATAAAGTTAAAAAGCCATTTCAAGCTACACACTTTTGAGGTGATGAATGTAAAAAGAAGAAGGTTCAAGAGGCGTTATTCTAGAAGCAAGAATCGACGAAGAGAGAAAATCTCAACCCTCGATTTAATTGGCCCATTTGAAATCCTCGATGAAATAGGAACTGTGGCCTATAGACTCATTTTACCACCAAGTATGTTGCGTGTTCAGAACGTTTTTTTTAAGTATCGATGTTATGTAAATATGTGGACGACCCGAACTACATTATTAAATTAGAACTAAACGATATAGCAGAAGATTTAACGTATGAGGAGATACGTGTTAAAATCTTGGATAAGAAGGATCGTATTCAACACTCAAAGGTTATACCTAAAGAATTAGAATCTGAAATGAAGTCAAGGTATCCTCACCTCTTCAGCATACCAGGTACGTACGTAAATTTCGAGGGCAAAATTTCATAAGGAGGGGAGATTGTGAGACCCTAGATTTTATGAATAAAGATTTAATTTTCTCAAAATATTTTTTTTGAATATTATGGTGTGGATTTGAGATAGTGTTATAGTTGTGGGTAGTATTTATAAATTTTGAAAAGTATGCAAGTTGTTGTATAATATTTGATTCGTCGGGGAATATTCTTTTTGTCGGGGAATATACGTACGACGGTACAATCATTGGTGGACCCCACAACGGAATTATTGTCAGATTGAGAAAACGACAAAAATATTTTATAAAAATAACGACGGAAGTTTAACCGTTAATAATGTTGAACTACTCGGTAATAAAAGTACAGTAATACGCGTGGTTGCATAGTAGCATACGGTATTGATTATTGATGCTTATGTGATAAGTCACTCAATTTTATTTTATTAGTATTATTAATGTAATAAAACAGAAAAACTTTTTATATAAAACAGAATACTTTTATAAAGTTATTCGTTTTATTAGACTATAAATAGAATATATTATATTTTATGCATATGCATAGTGTTGCATATAGTGCTGCATAGTATTGCATAGTGCTACTGATAGTATTTTGCATAGTAAAATCTTTTTTATATAAAAGCAGAATACTTTTATAAAGTTATTCGTTTTATTAGATTATAAATAGAATATATTATATTTTATTTAAAAGATTTTGCTTTAAATATGGACCGTCCAGATTAAAAGTAAATCAAACTGGATCGTTCATGAATTAGTTACTATCTGGTCCATTCTTCTATAAATAGAAGCTCATTCCTTCATTATTTCTTACGAATTCAATTGAAACTCTAGAGAGAAAAACTATAGAGAGTTCTTCTTCTATAATCTTGGCGTATTTCTTTAGAGTTTAAGAGAGCTTTGAAGCGTAGTGCAAGTTTTCTTGAGTATATCCTCGCCTCTACCGATGGAATACTCTTCTTTCAAAGGTAAGGGATATTATTTGTTGTACTCGTAAGGGGTATTCTTTCTTTCTTATTCGTGAAGAGAACTTCTGTTATTCCATTCTTTATTATTCTCTTTGGAATAACTTTGTATACATGAGGATACCCTATACTTGGGAAAATTCTTTTGTTATTTCATTCTTTATTATTATGTTGGAATAACCTGTCTATGCAAAGTACTGCATACATGGTGAAATTCTTCTGTTATTCCATTCTTTATTATTCTGTTGGAACATCACATGCAATGCGTTACGCATGACACGTTTTTCTGTCGTGCGTTCTACGCGTGACACGATTACGTTATTTATTATTACGTTGGAATAACTTTTGTATGTATGATCTATCGCATGCCTGGTGATTTCTTTTGTTATTCCATTCTTTATTATACTCAGTTCGTTAAAGTTTTGACTTCTATACTCCATGAAATTAGTGGAATATCCTTGATATTTGCGCTTCATCTAGTATCTTTTCATGAAAATATTCTTCTGAGCATTCTTGAATTTTTACTCCACAAAGCAGTATCATGTTGACAATTTGGACGTTATTAGTTCCTGGATAAATTAATTCTTGAACTTGTTTTATTGAATTCTTATATCATTGTCATCATCCTCGTGTTTATAGTCATCTACGTATTTCTGTAGTGCATATATGGACTTGGTATGATTATGACCGAGGATTATTGATTGTAATCATGGTAGTAATGTTACAAATGATGTGAAAAAAAATCCTTATTGGCCCGTAGAGCATTGATGGACAATTTTTGGTATGATTATGGCTATGGATTCTCTTCGGCCAAGGGTGCAATGATGAATTATTTTATGGCATGATCAGGACCGTTGATGAAAACATGATTATCTTTGCCCCGTAGTGCATGGATAATTTGTGGTCGTGATACTAAAGAATATCCTTGGCCTGTAGTGCATGGATAATTTGATGATGTGGATTATTTATTAAGTTGAGTCTCAGCGATAAAAGTGATGAAAAACCTTTTAAATCATAGAAGATAGTAGATTTTATTCTCTACTTGACTCTTCTAATGGATTGCTTGTTCCGCTGCAGTTAAACTTGATATTTATTATATTTTATCAGTTTAACACCGTTAATGGCTAACGATAAATTATTCTGTATTATCTTAGTCATAATATTTCTTACTAAGCTAGTTGAGCTCACCCTTTTGCTTTCATTGTTCTCTTCAGGAAATTAGAACGTAGCAGGGACTAGTCGGGAAACAGAGTGATGGTCCTAGATGGTGCATTAGTAGTCCTCATTATTCTGTAAAATAGTGTGATAATAAATGTAATGAGGACCCCATTGAGTTTGTATATTGTCTAGATGACAATATTTGTATTTAAACTCACAACTCCTGATGTATATTTAAGATTGTATTTGTATTCTATGCCATGTATTTGGCAACTCAAGATGGGTGATGTATACCTATTTTGGGGGCATCACAACATAGAATTGGTGATCAAGCAATTCATAAATTACACATAAATCACAATAGATGAACTGAAAATAGCTTCATGGAATTAAAATTAAAACCATGATAATCCTTGTTACACTTAAAGATCCATTGTAAGCTTAATAAGATAATTTAGTTCATAACTAATGAATAAAACACTAAATAGATTAAAGAAAACATCATCCCTATTACAGAAACTGAAATTAAAGAACAAGAATAGTATAGAACCACACTTCTCTTCACTCAATTCTGCAATCTTCGTGTCCTTGCTCGTTTTCTCTAGTTCTCCAAGAATCTTATCCAAATTAGGGCTTCAAAGTTGAAATTGATGATTGATTGATGAATGTATGAATCCCTTTGCTTAAGTCTCTGTAATAGCAGCTGATTACATCCTCAATCAAGTCCCAATTAAATCCAAAGTCCATCAGTCCACGCCATAGCAGCAGTAGAATTACAATAAAACTCTTTCTTTCTATCCACGTACCCCCTCCCCGGCGGAATAATTAAGCATGGGAACCCCCGCTCCGGCGGGGTATTTAGTCTCTGCCACGTGCACCCCTGCCCCAATGGGGTATTATCCTGTAGTCTACTATTTTCCTTGCTTTTCAGGCTGATTCCCACCACATTGCCTCCATCATACCTTAGCTAACACATACTGAAACCTGCAAACAAAACAAGCACAAACACATAAAACTGTACTAAATTAAACAAGTTAGGTATTGTTGAAGTCCGAATAGGTATCTGATTTGTAGGTATGAAACTCACTCATCAGTCGTCGCCTGAGAACCTTGGAAAACTGATGCTGATTTGCGAGGGACCTTTTGAAGTTATTGAAGTGTCAAAGTCAGGTACTTACCAGCTTTGAGAAATGGATGGTACATAAGTCAATAATACTTGGCATGTTGTGAGGCTTAGGAAGTATTATCAATAATGCATGTTAAGTTTTTTCTTTTTAAGACTCTGTAAATTTTTTAAAGTTATTAATGAAATAAATATTCAATTTTACTCAAAAAATATTTTCATTCATGATAATGATAGTACATTGGTGATAGATTACATACAAAGAAATTACTACAATTACTGCTTAGGAGAATCGGTTTCACCATCGGAGGATTCAAGAATGTGGGTGCCGAGTCTGGCTGACAACATCTTCTCCCTTATCTTTTCTTTGTGACTTTGATAGCCTTCGGCAAATTGGGAGACGATGTGGTTAGTCAGCTCAAGAAATTCTTGGTACTCCTCGATGATTTTCTATCTTTTAGCTTCGGAGATAGTCAATTTCTCAGTTTTTAGGCATTCATACTCTTCCTCCAGATCTGTAGTTGCCTCCAGCAGGTTTCTCATTCTCTAATGAAGTTCCTCGAACTAATATTTTAGGGTTGTGTAAGCCTTTTGTAAGGTTTCTTTATCTCCTTTCAGATCGGCCTGCTCTATAAGATGTTTTTCTTTCTACTCGTAGAGCTCGGAGATCTTCCACTTCAATTCTTTTACTTCCAATGTCAGTGCATCAGAATGGAGATGGGCTACATTATGTTTGCCTTGTTCTTCCATCAGGTTAGTTATAGTATGGTTGAGTTCCGATTAGAGGCTTTCGATGATATTTTTGAGCCTTTTCTTTTGAGCTGAAATCTCCTTTACTCGAAGCAACAATCGGTCAAAAAAGGACAAAACTTGAGAACAGTATAGAACATATGGATGTGTCTTGGGGTAAGTTTTAGAATATAAATGGAAAAATAGTTGTTCTTACCTGACCCGTGTGGACGGCCGTGGCGATTACCAGGTCTTCGAGTTTGAGGCCCTCAAACTTCTCATCGTCTCTTGGTAAAACGAAGGCATTGAAGTTTTCATAGGGAACATTATGAGGCATGTCATGTGGCCAGGCGATGTTCAAGAAACCTCGGGGTGGGTTTGTAGAAGATCCAGGCTCTTTAGGAGGTGAAAATGGAGGATCGATCAAATTTTAGCTAATTTCTTCAGTTTGGACTTTCTTCAAGGGAGGTTCAGCTAAGGTTTCTTCGATTTGGGTGTCAGATAGAGGTTTTTGGGTGGTTGTTTGTTTGGGGATTTGGGGGGCATTGGTGGTGGTAGGAGCTTCGACAGTTGTAGTGGGAGTGATGGGGATGTTTTTGCTTGTCTTCTTCTCTTCTTCTTCATCAGAACCATTTTATCTGATTTGGTCATGTCTCAGAAAATTTTTGTGGAAATTTTTGATGACATCGAGACAACAGATATTGGTTGTACGATAAGTTATGGTTCGATTTATGGGGAAGAGTTCGGAACGGTATCTATAGAAATTTTGTTATGAGGATGGTATCAGTTTCTGAACTTTCATCGGTGATCGGTCGTGGAATAGGTTCAGTAAGGAAGGGCAATTGTGAACTGGAGGCATCGAAGGTTTTTGGTTTAAAGATTGATACTGCACACATAAAGGATGGTATCCCTTGTTGCTGGATAGAGATACATGTGGTTTTCCCAATTCAGAGGTTCAGCTAGCATAGGCCCGGTTCCTTGGATCGGCCCACGCTGTACAATGCAAAAAAGAAGTCTAACCCGAGGGTGATCTTAAACTCTTGACAGAATGCGATGAAAGAAATTAGATGAATATATGAGTTTGGCACTAGCTGTGCAAACCCAGTTTCGATGAGTCCGAGGAAAGAGGAGATTAATTCGTGTAAAGGGAATCAGATATCGTATTTAAGTGCCTAAAGAGAGCTGGCCACCCATTCTCCCTTCAGACACTAGTACATCCTCTCGTGAAGGTGGGGAGTTCGGAGTTAGTATTCATTCGGGATCTGGTATTGCTTTCAGATGGCATCCAATTGGGAGTTCTAGATGGAGGATGGGATAACTGTAGGCTTTACTGGATGAGTATTAATTTCGAATTTGCATTTCGACGGGTTTGGTTGGGGATAGTGATGGTGCAGGGGAATATGGTGATGATAAAGTGGTTGTGTGGGTTGGGGCTTCAATGATGGTTAATGGTGGAATAAAAATGGGAACGAGGTCGTGCTAGTAGAAATAGGGGTGCTAATGATGGTGGTGGAAGTGGTGAAGATAGGGACGGAGGTGATGAGATTGCTTTCGGTGGTGGTTGTGGCAGTTTTAGAGGTGGTAGGGATAGTGGAGACGGGTGTTAGTGGCAGCCATTGTAGATTGTGATATTGGTAGAGTCTGTGGAAGTTTTACCGGAGGTAAGGGTTTATAGTGAATGAGGAGTTTGCAGTGGAGACTCGGTTGGTTTGAAAAATCTAGATCTGGAGAGATAGCGGTTAAATTTTGAAGAGGAAAGGTTTTAAAGGGGCTAACTTTTGCTCTTCACGCGTGTTCCCAAGGAACAGCGCATTAATTGGGATGCAATGATGAGACTCGTGGAGGTGTTTAGACCAAGAGCGCTTGCCTAGTTTTGGGGTTTGTGCCCTTCTACTTCATATTCAATTATTGGGCTTTAATTTTTGAATTCTTCCATTAAATGTCCCATTATAATGAAAGACTGGGGGGGCAATGTTGGGCATGTTTATTTGGCCCAGATGATTTAATGGGCCATACTCCACGTGAAAGAAGTCTCCCCACGTAGGAATCTATTTTGGGCAGTTGAAGAACTTTAAGGAATCTAAAATTCCTAGTTGTATTTAATTTCCAATTCCTAAGGAAATAGTTGAAATAATATCTGACTTCCTTTCTTTAAGGAGATTCAGTTTTATTCCATTAAGGTATCCATCCTAATGAAGAATTCTATTTCCATACGGGGATGGGCATGAAGGAAAAGGTGTGATAACTATAAATACAAGACTACACCATAATTCTCAAGTATCTCATTATTTTCCAGCACTAAAGCTTAATACCTCCATTGTTAACCTTATTCAGCATGTACTTATTATCACATCGGAGTTATCCCCCCGCGGCCCAAGCCGTCAAGCTTCTCTGTGTGACTTCATTTCTATGCAGGATTGGACGTGTTGTTGGTGATTGAGGCACATGGACGAATCTTGGTGTTAACAAGAATGTAGTCAGGGCTAGCAAAGGAGAACATGAGAATGTAGTGATGGTCCGAGTTAGTAGTTGTAGTAGTCCTCACTAAATTATAAAATAGTGTACCAATAATTATAGTGAGGATATGTATTATCATGTTATGCACGGTATTGTAATAATTATAATTATTTTTTTTGATGTAAGTATTTTATTTATTGACAACTCAGATTGGGTTGTATAAGTTGAATTTGGGGGCGTCGTACTCCTAGTACTTCCATGAATGTTAAAGTCTGAATAATATTTAAATTATATGCACTAGAACTTATCAAATACAATAATTAATTCTTCTTCTTATTTTCTTTCCTTAGCAACATTTGATCATCTCTAAAATGTTATACTCATTATTTGAGTATCAAATATTGCAAGATTCAAATTTTAAATGATAAACTAGCTAGCATAAAAATATTAACAAAATTAACAATTTCTTATGAATTAAGCACAATGTAATACAAGAAATTACATAGAGGGTAATGTTCTTCAAAGTAGTTAAATGCCAGCATATATATCGATGACCACTTGATCTACTATTATGACTCACTTCTATTGATATAGAGGTTGACAATTTGATTCTTGTTGACAATAAGTTATAAAGAAATGTTCAACAAATATAGGTCCAGAAGGCACATGATGAAGATTGAAGAAAGTAAATATATTTAAGTAGGAGTGTAAACAGATATATACGAATCCGGATATAGTGGTATCTGTATCTATATCCGGAAAAGTAATTTGATATCCGTATTCGTATCCGGTATCCGGCAGATTTCAAAAAAAAATATGTACTCGGTATTCGGAATAATATCCGTTTCTGAATAAACACAGATCTGGCCATTTCAAACATTGTTGAGTAGAGATTTGAACAATCTTGGATTAGCCCAGAACAGTATATCCCTCTAAGATCAGTCGCCCAAAAGCATAGGTCCAAACTCGACTAGATTCCGGCGAAACAAGGGCAGAGTAGCAAAAATCAGATCCTATATACAAAGATAAAACTAATGATTTCTCAACCCCAAACAAAAATTACATAAGTTATGATTTTCGAAGATCTGAAAAGTTAAAAGAATACAACCAAAATCGAAAAAACACAAAAGACCGATGATTGACATAATAACCATCACAAAACATCCAACAATAAATAGATAAACAATAAAGCCCCTAAAGTCCGACCGTAAATTCAGAACAAACAGATAAACCCTAGATCTGAGCATGAACAAATCAACAAGAAAACATGCATCACAGATCTTGAAACATTCGGATAGACAAGGTCCGAATAGAGCCATTTACCAAAGCACAACCACCAGCAGATCTAACCGGAAATAAAAAAATCTAACCGGAGCAGGCGGCGGCGATGGAGACGGAGATGGTGGTGGCGAAGGCGAAGGCGAGGGACTTGATCTCTTAAAGGACTTGGCCTGGATCCGATTAATAAGCAAATCTAAGATGTTGTGCTCTGCCCGGAGTTTCTTGATGTTGCCTTCGATGCAGTCTTGGAAAAGGGACGAGACAAGGAGATTGAGAAAATGATCTAGTTTTGGGGTGGGAAGAAAGAGGAAGAAGAGAGAAAGTATGGGGGAGAAAAGAAAAAACAATTTGTTCGGGTTTTGAATTTTGATATTGAATTCAAATATTAAAAAAAAATTAAGTTACAAATATGTTTTAACTATTTTGAAATTTTAAAATAAATATTCTCTTTACAATTATAATTAGAATAACAAAATTAAATAATGAGTTTTAAAGTATAATTCGTTAATAAATAAGTATTAATTTATTTATTTTTAATAAATATAATAATCAACACTCTAAATTACAATTCAAATAAATTCTCATCATTTTCAAATCCTAAATTTAAATTTTAAAATGAATGCTCTAATTAGTAATTACAACTATAACTAGAATAAAAAAAAAACAATGAGTTTTAAAGTATAGTTCATTAATGAATGAATGTTAATTTATTTATTTTTAATAAATATAATAATTAATACTCGAATTACAATTCAAATAAGTTTTCATCATTTTGAAATCTTAAATTTAAATTTCAAAATGAATACTCTAATTACAACTATAACTAGAATATAAAAAATAATGAGTTTTAAAATATAGTTCATTAATAAATGAATGTTAAGTTATTTATTTTAATAAATACAATAATCAATTTGTAAATTATAATTCAAATAATTTTTCATCATTTTTGAAATTTATATCAGTTATCTATTACTCTAGCCTACCAACATCGCAAGTAAGTTTTGAAAGTAAAAACTTGTAACAATCTAATAGTTATACTTTTGTGAGTTTATATATATATATATATATATATATATATATATATATATATATATATAAGTTATTAATAAGTAGATGTCCATTTTATGTGTGTGAAATAATATTGTAGTTAGTAAGACCCCGAATTATATGAAATAAAAGTATTCAATTTTTCTTATAATTACAATTCAAAGTAAATGGTTAAATTGATAAAAGTTAAAGTTAAGGGTGATATCGAAATTTTTTTCAAAAATACGCAAGTGGTTATAAAATATTCATTGTTTTGGAGAATATTCGTTTTGGTCGTGGAATATTAAATCTTTTCGAGGGAATATTAAATGACGACAGCGCTTGACCTTGTGGGGGCCCCATAACGGAAAGCGATTGGATGAAGAAAAGCGACAAATATAAGTTGTTTATAAATGATGACGTAGTTATTCTCAATTAATCTTGTTAAAATACTAAATTGGTTAAAACACAAGAAGACACAGTATTGCACCAATTATTGATTCTTACGTGAAGAAGACACTACTCAATAATTGTTACGATAATTATTATTCAAATTATTTTATTTTATTGATTCAATAATTCTTTGATTGATATTTTATTTTATTTCAATAATTGTCACTATACAAGATATCTTCCATTATCGGCAATAATTCATATTATCTCGAATAATATTATTAGAAAATATTATTGGCAATGTCTAGAAAGTTACATACAAGGAGAGGTTTGGTCACCTAATTGCGCTTGCCAAGAAGGAGAAATTCTTATTGGAAAGCCCCCTCTTTTTAGGAAGCGCCTTGGTTGTCAATAATGTGTTTTCGTAATATTATTTGTGAATAATTAATTATTGATTTATATGATGAGGAAAATATTGATTTTATGAGGATATAGATGGAGAAAATTTTTAATGTGACAATTGTTGAAAATTAATATTTTATCTTTTTCTGATAAAATAATTCAATTAAATATATTATTTTAATAATATATTAATGATGATATTTTTACGATGAATGTGGGATATATGAGTATATGTGAAGGAGGAGTATTTTGTTACCAAAAATATTTAAAGCATGTTTTATGTGTCGGTGGACCCCATTTCTTGACTGAAATTTGATTATAGCTTGTAAAATCGTCCGTTTATGGATTTCGGTCAATTTTTGTTTGGAATTTAGAAAAACTTTCTTCTGCAAAGTTGTAGAAAATTGAATTTCCTATAAAGATTCGCGAGATTCGAATTTTCTGGCAAAAGGACTATTTATTATGAATTATTGAAGTTCCAAAGCTCCGAAATAATTGATTTTTGGAAGTTTAAAATAATTTAAATAACAAAAACATTTTTAACATTTTGTTTCCTTCATTTAACATGTGTTAGGGGCTGAGTGCTGATGTTGAGAGCATACGTATGAAGTCATGGAAAAAAAATATAATATTATTATTTTAATAAATTTTCTGCTTTGGTGTTCTAAGCAATTTCCTATAAATAGGTGCTTAGGTTATAATTGAAAATCACACCGTAAAGCTCAAGTTTTCTCTCTATATTATCGAGCGTATTCTTGTGAGTATTTTGAGTATACTTTGAGTATTGCTATACTGTTGCAAGTTCGTTCAACGTTATTCCAGTTAAATCTTTGCTCTTTTGAAGTAAGGGATAATAAGGATTTTAAGGGTTATTATTTCAAATTCTTCTGAACCTTCAAAAATTTTGGAAAAATTTGAAATTATAATTTGATGAGTTTTGTTGATTGTGTCCAAAAATGGCGATTTTTGGATGTATAGATTAAGAGTTATGAATTTTATGAGGAAAGACTATTTTAAAAGAAAACCTTTATAACTCCTTGTGATTAATTCCAAAATTGATGAAATTTGTGAGTACATCTATATAATATCAGTATACCATGTAAATTTCAGAATTTTTGGATAAAAGTACAATGTATGATAAATGTCTGAATATTCGGTGGTTTTGGCCATGTGAAAAATAGTAAATGAATTTTAAAAATTTTGAGAAAAATATATATTCAATATGGGACTATATTCTTCTAAATCCCATAAAAGAAATATTTTTAAAACTGATTTGGTATTTTTCATGAAAATGTTCTAGTTATGAGTAAATGAATTAAATATGTTATGTGAATTAAGAAAATTGGAAAATATGATTTTATGGCTTGAGAATTATATATATAGATATATGCAGATTTTTGATGAGGGTTTTGGCTATTGGTGATGAGATCTTATGAGGTTGGCATTTTAAGATGATTAAATACATTTATTAGTAAAGTGTAAACAATTAAAATAAATTGTTTATAAGTTTAAGAAATGATTAAAATATTGTGGTAGTATTAATAATATTAGATTATGAGATTATTAAGTGATTTATAACATTTTGATTAAGTTGTTATGAAATCATTGATTTATGAATCTTACTCTTGAGATTAAATCTATATGTTGATTATATTATTTTTATATAACATTCTTATAACCCTAATGATGATATTTCTCTTTGACTTGAGTGTAAAGATGGATATATTATTGGTATGATCGTGACTATAGGTTCTCTTTGGCCAGTAGTGCAAAGTTGAATTGTTGACTGGTATGATCATGACCATTGAATTTATAATTGAATATCTTTAGCTTAAGTGCAAAGGTGAATTGATCAACATATATGGTTATAATTATGGTTTATATAAATTAAGAAATGATTATGTATTTCTTTGAGATATGAATATCTTTTGGTCAGTAGTGCAAAGATGACTTGTTGATGAATATCTTTGGCCTGTAGTGCAAAGATGAATTGTTGATGAATATCTTTGGGTCGTAGTGCAAAGATGACCTGTAGTTGAATATATTTGACCTGTAGTGCAAAGATGAACTGTTGATGAATATCTTTGGCACTAACGTGCAAAGATGAACTGTTGATGAATATCTTTGGCCCGTAGTGCAAAGATAAATTTATTAGTATGATTATGAACAGGAACTGTGATTTGGTATAACCATGATCTTTGATGTTTCAGGTAAAGACAAGTGATGAAAATTATCTTCGTCTTGAATGAGAAAAGGAATTTAGAACAACAATTACGATTATGAGTTATACATGTGATCGTGGGCGTGAATTGTTGATTGATGTTCTGAGGATAAAACATTGTTGGTGGACTTTTAACATGGAGAAGATAATAGACTTTATGGTCTATTTGACTCTTCTAATGGAGTGCTTTCGTTCACCGCAACTATGGTTAAAAAGTTTTATCATCTACCATATGTTCTAAATCTCGATTTATTATTGTTGAAGGCTATTGATAATTTATTTATCTTTAGTCATGATATTCTTTATTGAGCTAGTTGTGCTCACCCTTTTGCTTCACAATTCCTTTCGTGTAATAAAAGTGTGTATTTGGGTTTAACTGGGAATAACAAGGGAATAGAACGTGGTCTATAGATGTTGAGGTGAGGTGAATTTAACTTGGAAGGGTGTTTTGCCACTATCATACAAGATGTCTAATGACATACAACCTCGTGTCATCATAAGATGGGTTGTGCTCATCCACTTTTGAGTATATTTACAAGCACTACCTATATAATCTTGGTGTTTGTTTGGAGTATAATACCCAATTAGAGAGCAGTGGAGATAATGATATGTCAAGAGAAGACTCATCATTGGGAAGAATATGATAGTAATCTTCTCATTTTTCTTTGGGGTCTATTAGGTCAACCAAGGATAATTTCGTGGCCATATGATATCTATCATAACCTAGAAGCATGGCCTCCCCATGTAACGAAGGTTTCCTTGAGCACTTCCCAAAGATTCTAATTTCTAAAACAGGTTTTTGACTATACCTTTATGTAAGGTGTCATTATGAGGTGTTGTCCACGGTTGGGACATGAGTCACAGATTGATATATATTTGTATCCAAATTCAAGATATGTGTTGTTGTATTTTGCACGATAATTGTTGTAATAAAGTTGTAGTTATTTTCTGTACCATGTATTTGGCGACTCAGAATGGGTTGGATGGAATGGACCTATTTTGGGGTCGTTACAGTAGTGTTTTGGTGTGTATGAATATTTATAATCTATAATTAGATTCAAATGTTTATATTGAATGTTTAATTATTATTTTCTCAAAATTATATCATCCATTTCAAAATGAATGTTCTAATTTCAACTTTAACTAGAATAAGAAAAATAATAATTAAATTATAGTTCATTAATTAATGAATGTTAATTTATTTATTTTT
This sequence comes from Panax ginseng, assembly GCA_020205605.1. NCBI lineage: Eukaryota > Viridiplantae > Streptophyta > Magnoliopsida > Apiales > Araliaceae > Panax > Panax ginseng. Next base: position 51,302,048 of record CM035150.1, read on the forward strand.
ATAAATTTAATAATCAATTATATAAATTATAATTCAAATAAGTTTTATCATTTTTAAAATCATAAATTTCAAAATGCATGCTTTACTTATAAAGGTTTAGATATCCATTAATAAGTATATATATGTCCATTTTATGTGTGTGGAGTAATATTGTAATGTGTATGAATATTTAAAATCTATAATTATATTCAAAAGTTTACATTGAATATTTAATTATTTTTTTCTCAAAATTATATTGTCCATTGATCCTGCCTCCCGACTTCGCAAGTAAATTTTGAAAGTAAAAAACTTTCAACAAACTAATATCTATATATACTTATAAGTTATTAATATTTCTAATTTATTAATATATATATATATATATATAAGTTATTAATATATATATATATATATAAGTTATTTGGATACGAATTTCGGATACGGATTCGAATCCGAATATCGGATTCTGGTCGAATGTTAAACGCATACGAATACGCTTTGTTGGGAGAATGAATATTATGATTTGATGTTTTAAATGTATATGCTCATGATTAGTTGTGAAGTCCTTCAAGTAATATATATGTACAAGGACTTAGTGATATATCAAATTTGTTAGGTTGATCTAAGCTCTTAACGTGTATCATTATGTAATAGAATATATAGATAGAAAGATCAAAGCTATTAGGTTGATCTTGAGATGTAATAGATAGGCTTCGAAGAAATCGTAGTGTATAAATCTGATCAACATTGCAAAAGTCAAGGCAGAAACGTAGAGCTTCAAAGATGGTAGTGTGTCTGCCTTGAAGGACCTCTTCAAAAATCGTAGAGTGGTCCCAACGTCTGCCGAGCCAACTCAACGATCGTAGTGTGCTTTCGAAAACGTAGAGTTTACAAGTCAACGATCATAGTGTGCTCTCGGAAACGTAGAGATTACAACTCAAGAAGCAAAAGATCGTAGTATGCAAATACTTAAAGAGAAATCGTAGTGCTCTCGATTGATAAAGATCGAGACTGAGCAAAGAAGGCGACAAGTCACCACGATCTGAATCGTAGAGTACCATGATCTGTATTGTAGAGTATCATCTGTCTTGTGTCAGAAACGTCAAGCCTCATGATTTCTGTGGATACAGACTTCAATATATGAGGAATGGATTCTAAACGTTGCAGTACTCACCAGTCCCAAAGTCATAAGAAATATCCTTAGTATGCAACAAAGAAGTGTATTGAAGAAGCTAAGGAAAGTATCATGGGTAAGGGGGAAAACACCTTTTCAGGTGTTAGGTGAGAAAGCAGTCTGCTATGTCATTGGGCCAGAATGAAATTCAGAAGATGTGCAAAAACGTCTCCATCAAAGATTAGAAAAGTCAAATGCATTTAATGCTTCAACGGATGGATCCAACATATAGTTTTTCAAGATCACATATATGCAAATCAAGCAGATGAGAGAGAAATAAGCAAGCATTGAACAAACAACGTGAACAACTCTCAAAGCTCAACTCTACGATCTGAGAAATAGCAAAGCTTGCACAGCTACTCAGTTCTTTCGAATAAGTGCTTAAACAGCAACTGAGTAGTAACCATCAAGAACTCAACATGTACCAATCAACTGAATAAGAGTACCAAGTCTGCTGGACTTGAAGAGTTCTAAGTGAACTGTAAGAGAGCCAAGTCTGCTGGACTTGAAGAGTTCAAGAGTGAACTAAGAAGTTCCTAGACTGTTGGTCTAGAAGGAATCTATGTGATTCAGAAGTTGTAAAAGATATCCTTAGTGGATTTCCTACTCGAGGAGTAGAAGAGTGTACTAGGAGCTTTAAGTGCTCTGAACCACTTAAAACGACTGTGTCTTTTACTTTTATACGATAACTGCTATATCTTCCATAACTGCTATAACTGCCTCACTTTCATAACTCCACTACTGATAAGTAGGTTTTATACCCACTTATCCGGTATCTGTTACTTGAATTAGTTGCTTATATTCATGTTCTTAGTTACTTTTCATACATTTTATGTTATTTTGTAGGCTATGACATGACATTGGCATGAAAAAGCAAGGGAAAACAATTCGGACATCTTTTGGACTAAAATACACAAGCAAGTGCAAGAAGGGAATATTGAAGGACTTTTAACACCAAGTTGGATGCATGTTCTTGGCTTGGAACTTGGATTTTATGGTAACTCTACTTCTTAGCTTCCCGGAACATCTTGAATCATCTCAATCGGAGCTCAGATGTGAGAGTTATGGCCTTTTTATCAACGAAGATCAAAGCTAAGAGTTGTCATGTTTGCCATTTATATAGCGTCTACTTCAAGCCCGATTTCCGCCTTGATCCAATCCGAATCTGTCCATCCTCAAAGAATGAAAGTTGTATATCTCGTCGTTATATTCGATTTGATAGGTGGCAAGAACCGTAACTCCAAGCGGATCAAAAGTTATGCCTGTTTTACCAAAGGACGTCGCAGTAGAAAACAGACTAGCGCGGACCGCGCCAAAGCCGATCTTGACAGCCGCTACTACATCGAGATTCTAAGCCAACAAAGCGCACAAATGGTGCCTCACGCTGTGAAGCATTACCGAAAGCGCTAGAAGGTGGATTTGAGTAAAAATGTGTTATTTGGTGTCCAAATTGAGCTAGAATAGGATTCTTAGTTGTCTAACTTGCTAGGATACCTATTAGAAATATTTACTTGAGTTTAACTTGGATTGGGAGGCTAGTTCTAAGACTCTATAACATCCCTCTTGGGATAGATTTCTATAAAGAAAATTCTTTACTTTTTTTCTTAGATTAGGAACCCTAGATTAGATTAGAATTGAAGATTGAAGCTATTGATTATCATTGGAGAATCAGATTGGAAGCAAGAGAATGCAGATTTGTTTATCTTAATTCTAATTTCTTTTCTTATTTATTTGTATCTTTTTAATGCTTAATCAATTGTGGATGATGGATTCTAGTTTATTTATGAATTAAACTCTATTTTGAGATTACTATGGATCTTATTTGTGTAGTTTACTTTGATATGCTTCTTTGTTAGTCTTATTAGCTATATTTGGATTGTCTATTATGATTTGGACTTAATTGCTTAATTGCCTAGCTAACAATTACCGTGATAATCTATATGAACTCGAGAGATGAAGTATAGATTTAGATATGATCATGATAACATGTGTTTGTGATTTCTACATGGATGGAATTCATGATTCGTGTTTAGGATAGAGATATGCCTTTACGCCATATGTAGTCTAATAAGAACTTGAACTTAAACCCTTTTAATTGTAATTCACATAGAGATATAGTGGGTTAGTTAATTAGGGTGTTCAAATTGATTTTATCATCTGTGGATTTGATTTGATATGAGTATGGTGCATTGAGAGATGGCAATATTTCACTTTCGTGTTCTTGATTAACAATCCAGTATAAATAATTTGGCTTAACAGGAAGTGTATTGATTTAAATGTAACAATAAGTGAAATTGTAATCTCAAGTCTTCAATATCTTATTTCATTCTAGGGATAGTTAGTAATTGTTTATTTAATTATTTTAAATTAAATTATTAAATCATTTGTTTAAATAAGATTGAGTTGATTACGAGTTAGTACTTGGTAATTTTTATTAAATAATTCTCTGTGGGAACGATACTCAACTTATCACTTTATTACTTGTTGACCACGTATACTTGCGTGTTGTGCGTAATTAGATTTTACCCAACAAGTTTTTTTGGTAGCGCCAGATACGGGAATTAGTTTAATATTTTTTGCCAATATTAGCTTAAAGCAACTTAGTCTTAATTTGAACATTTTTTTGTCTTTTATTTAATTCTTCCTATTTTTCTCTTTCAGGTACCATGGATGACTTTGTTTATCAATGGCCATACACTTTTATGGTGAACCAAGGAAAGCAGGATTGATGGACTTAATACATTTTTCGCAGAGTCGGTACAAATTGAGGCAAAATCGAAGACCTTGGAGGTTATCAAAATTTCAACGGAGGCGAAGGATGGCGATTACGTGTGACTATTGTGTTAGAAACCATCAAAGTCATCAATGCACCGTCAATTTTGAACCTAAGACAATATAGTGGTGATTACCTCAATAACTATGTTGATCCTAACTATCACCAAGATTGGGGTATCACCCAAAATTTTCATGGAGCTATAATTATGATGACCAACATTACGCTCTAAATCCATCATACACACCGAATTTTTCATGTCCACCTCCGATTGTCAGGAGAGACGCTTAATTCGAGATTGGAGGAATTGTTGTCCAAGTTCATAGCATCAATTGAGGAAAGAAGGATTAATCAAGAGCGGTTGATTCAGAATCAAGAGATAGCAATTCAAAATCTTCAAAATAAGATAGATCAATTGACCAAAGTTGTAAGCAACCTTCCTCCAAACAAGTGGTGTTATGACGAGGATTTCGAAATTGATGAAGTGCCCGAGCCAAATCTTCAACTGGATGAGCCATAAGAGGTTGAAAAAGAGACAAGTGGGGATAATGACAACAAGGTCGGTGAAGAGCTAACTATAAGTACTAACGAGGATGAGCCGATGTTATTAGTGCCCCAAGTTCCTTCTCCACCAAAGATCAACGAGTCAGTCAGATTTGCAAAATCATGCCCACTTGGTAGTCATGTCGTCGGCTAAGCTCTTGATGACAAAAGAGCGAATAAAATTTTGAATCCATGGTGGGACAAGAAAGAGAAGATAGATGAAGAGCCCATTGTGTGTGACAAGCTTCCATTCCCCAAAGTGATCACATGCACAATGGAGAAAACACCTAGTTGTGGGACGTTCTTGATTGAGATCATACCGAGTCAGAGCATTCTAGGTGACTTTGATGCTATGGCCATCGCCATGGGAACCTCCCAAAGAATTATTTCATCGATGGATGGAGGGTTCCTCAACTTAGAAGAGGAATGGATAGCGTTGACGGACAAAGTCCAATTTGAAAGACTATAAATCAAGCGCTTCTTGGGAGGCAAACCCAAGCTCTAAACTTCATCTTTTATTTACTTTTAAATTGATAGTTATAGCATAGTCAGTAGAAGGTATACTTGGAGAATAACAAAAATCTCTACAATTGCAGGAACCCCAAGCAAGTGAAAAAAAAAAAAGATCGACCATCATACCTGACACATACCGACCATGGCTTACCTTACAACGATTTCTCAAGCCAAGACTATACCGACAACGCATATAGCAGAAAGCGATCAGCGCTTAATAACGTTAACCCAAATACCATGACAAAGGCTAACAATAATACCGACTAAACCCACATATCTGCATACATGACGACGATTCATAAGGCCATACCGATACCAAGGCTCTGGTCTGAGAACTATTCGATCAACAGAGCGAGGTTTCATACCGATCTTATTATAGGTGATTGACCACCAGATCGAATTCTGCAACTAAAGAGGCGTGTTTGAATTGAATAACCCCACCTCTCCAACTCTCTATTACATTAATACCACTTCTCCACTTCTCCTAATTCTATTGCACTTCCTCTTCCCCATAACATCACATTAATTCATCTTTACTTTCCTTTCTCCTTTTCAACTTCCATTCCCATTAAACCCATTCATCCCCAACTTCCAATCCACGTTGGTTTTCAATTTCTGCGCCGCTCAGACATCCCAGGCATTAAAAGGGGTTTAATTGCAATATTAGTAAAGTCCAACTCAAGTGTGGTTCCAGATTTATTCCAATGTGTCTGGCTTATTCTTGGACTTAATGCATAAGGAGGAACATCTTTGTATTTTCGTGGAAGTCCTCTCTTTTAATTTTTCATATCTTAGCCATTGAGGACAATGTACATTTTAAGTTTGGGGCATTTTAGTGTCATATTGCATATAGTTAGTTATTTACATTGTAGTTCATATAGTTACATTTAGTTTTTGCATTCAGTTTTTTTTGAAAAAAAATTTTACTATGTTTATATAGCATTTAGTACATCTTGCATGAGTCCAGCTGTTTGTTATATAAAGTTTGTTTTGGCCAATGATGAGTTTGGAATTGGGTAGACAAGTATAGTACTGACTATTAGAGCTTTGATTTGATTTCTTGTTATGAATTGAATCTTTTTCTGTTTGAAACTGGTATAATAAGGATAGCACAATAAAAACAACTTGTTGATTGATTGAGTTTAAATTGATACATAATGGGACTCTAAAGGATAATGCTAGTTTAAATGAAAGAATGACAAGAATAAGTAGTGATGGCTAAAGTTAGACAAAAACTTAAGTTTGGGGGAATATTTGGGATATATAAGCTTAAAAAAAGAAAAGAAAAAAAATGAAAAAAAAATATCGTGGCTAGTTTTGTTTCGGGGCCTTTGTTACTTGAGCAAGTACGCCCGAAGGGGTGTCTTAACACCTAGTGCCCTAAGGTCTTATATGGTCTGGGAGTCGTTGGTCGAAAGTTCGCTAAGGGGTAGCACTGTTAGCCTAATGGAATGAGACATTGCATATTCATGTTTAAAAAAAAAAGAAAAAAAAAGAAATTAAAAAAAAAGTGAATAAAACGGGAAAAGAGCAAAAAGCCCCCGTAATGAAAAGTAAAGCATAAGTATCCCGGATTGGACTCTTGAACTTGGTGGATGTTTGATTTTGGTTGGATCTAGCTTGTTTTGGATTTCTTGAGTTTACAATCGTATGATGCCTTGAAGAATTATTATGTGTTAAATTTGATTTTATATCAGTTAACATTGTTGTTGAGCACACACACACACACTATATTAGTGATAACAGTCTAAGATTTGATGATTGATTGGGAAGTTAATGATTTGTTTTGATATGATGTATTATCATGTTTACTTAATTTCTCTAAGGCCGGTTGAATAGACTTGTTTCTGTCATTACTGTTGGATTCGTAAGCATGTAGATTAGTTGCATTGCATTGCATTATGTTGTTTTGCTTGAGGACAATCAAAGGTTTAAGTTTGGGGGTACTTCGTAAAGAAGATTAAAACAATCATTAATTCCGCTAAGTTTTAATCATCATCAACGAACAAGTTTAAAAAGAAAAGAATTTTTAAATATCTATTCAACCCCCCCCCCCTTCTAGATAACTATTGTGCCAACTAGGAACTAACAATTGGTATCAAAGCATGTTCTATTATATAGCTTACAAGCTTTAGTAGATCCAATGGCACACGTACCAAGCGAATCTAGGACTGGAGGAGGCAGCAAGCCACCAATGTGCAACAAGGATAAATTTGCAAACTGGAAAGTTAGGATGCAAGCATACATGGACTCAATAGATGAAGATCTATTTGAGATCATTCAGAATGGGCCCTATGTTCCAACAAAGCTTGCACCAACCACTGACGATCCAAACAGAATACAAATCAAGGTTAAAGAAGAGTGGACATACAACGAGAAGAGAGCTGTCCAACTTGACAAAAAGGCCAAGAACATCCTGTTCCAATCCTTAGAAGACGATCTGTTCGAAAATGTTGTCAACAGCAAAACAGCTAAAGAGGTTTGGGAAGCACTGCTAATCATGCACGAAGGAACTGAAGAAGTTAGAGAAAACAAACAATCACTCCTAACACAGCAGTATGAGATGTTTGCTCACGTTCAAGGAGAAAACGTAACTGCCACCTATGAGAGATTCAACGTTCTGCTCAACTCTCTACGAGCATATGGGAAGATCTATCCTAACAAAAATCTGATCATAAAGTTCATGAGAGCCCTACCGAGAAGGTGGGATGCCAAAACCACTGCTATAAGAGAGTCAAAGAATCTTCACGAGATGACAGTTCAACAGCTATATGGCAATCTCCTGACATACGAACTGGAGCTGACTCAACGAGCTGAAATCCTATCAAAAGGAAGAAGGAAGGATAAAGGTGTTGTTCTCAAGGCAACTGAAGGTGCATCAAAGGTCAACACTGAGATTGACTTTGATTATGATGAGGACGATGATGAAGACCTTGCTATGCTGGTAAAAAGACTAAGAAGGTTCATGCGTCAAGGCAAAACCAGCAAGCCAAAGAAGGTCAGCAATTACAGCAGCCAGGGGCAAATAAATGATATATGCTACAACTGCCAGAAGCCTGACCACTTCATTACCAACTGCAACAAACCTCTCAGAGAAGAACTAAAGAAGAAATCACATGCAAAGAAGGAATACAAAGGCAACAAAAGGCCTCAGAAGAGTGACAAAGGCCTGGTAGCTGGAGGATCGTGGAGTGATTCAGACAATGACTCCAATCCTGACTCCGGAGATGATGAAGAACCACAAATGGCTAATCTGTGCCTAATGGCCAAACATGCAAAGGACAAACAAAATTTTAACATACATGATGTAAGTCTCGATGAGGTATTTGACTTCAACTCACCTGATGTAGACATAAATGATTTAAGAACTGTACTGCATGGCATAACCACTGATCTACATCAATACATGAAGTGGTTCAGGGTTTTGTCTAAGGATCATTTACTTCTTCAAGAGGAGAAGAAGAAAGTTCAGGAAGAGCTTGAAACAGCCCTTTTAAGTACTAACCTTCTCTCCAAGCTTGAGGCTGAGAATGAGATCTTAAAATAGACAAATAAACTCAATGCACAAAGAGAGTCTAATCTAGCCTCTAAAATTGAGGATCTAGAAAAGACTATCTCTACATGGAACAAATCCTCATCATCCATGGACTCCCTGCTCTCTAGTAAGAGAAGTACATTCGACAGAACATGCTTAGGCTTTGGGAAATCCATCTCAAAGCCATGTGTGGAAAAGACAAAGGAAACTAGCACTAGTAATGCCTCAAGTTTTAGTAGAAGCATTACCTTTGTGAAATCCTCATAGAAAGAAGAACCAGTTCAACCTTGTTCTACTATTTCTATTCATACTCAAAGGAATAAGGGATCTCATGCTGATTTGGGCTTCATAAAAGAGAAGAGTAACCTAACCTCTACTCACCAACCTCGAAGAATCGTAGAGTCAAGCAAGACCAACTCTACGAATCAACTGGGAAGGTACAGTAGAGATAAGGCACACTCATCACTATTTATGAAATCCAAGGACAGATGGAAGAGTGAGAATCAGTTTAATAGAAGGACAACTAAAGAACCACACAAGTCCAAATGGAGGATGAATCATCATACACACACAGGCATGCATAATACTAGATGTTTTATATGTAATAAATATGGTCACAAGGCTGCGAAGTGTTATTATAATTCCATGCATGAGAGACCCAAGATTAAACAGATTTGGGTCCCCAAAGGCACTAACAAAGAAGGACCCATGCAAATATGGGTACCAAAATGAAGGTTCAATATTTTGACAGGAAAAGAGCTCTACGATCACAACATGGTATCTGGACAGTGGATGATCAAGGCACATGACAGGGAACAAAGCCCTTCTATCTAACTACATAGAAAAGGAGGGTCCCTCAGTCATCTTTGGAGACAACGGCTCGGGCAAGACAAGAGGATCTGCTCTCATTGGTAATGGTGCAAGATCTTTCAAAGAAAGTAGCATATGTAGAAGGTCTCCAACACAACCTTCTAAGCATCAGCCAACTCTGCGACAAGGGTCATCAAGTAACATTCCTCAACAACCAATGTTAAGTCAGAGATTTGAAGACATCTCTTTGTAAAGCTACTAAGGACAAGAGAAGAAAATGTCTACACGGTGAATCTTGGTCAACTAAGCTCAGACGAGACAATATGTTTTCTGGCAAAAGCATCTGAAGAAATGAGCTGGCTTTGGCATAGACGGTTGTCCCACTTAAACTTCAAAAGCGTGTCTAAACTAGCATCAAAAGATCTCATTGCTGGCCTACCTAAGTTCAACTTCGTAAAGGAAAGGCCATGCAATGCCTGTCAGCTTGGAAAACAAACCAGAAGCTCCTTTAAGAGCAAAACTGCCAACTCTATCGACAAGTCCCTGCAGTTGCTCCATATGGATCTATTTGGGCCAATTCCAACAACTAGTCTTGGAGGAAAAAGATACTCTCAAGTTATAATCGACGACTATACTAGAATCACATGGGTATTCTTCCTAACTTCAAAAGATGAAACGAGCTCCCAATTAATCAAGATGTTCAGACTGGTGATGAATGAGAAATGAGAGAAAATCAAGGCCATAAGGAGTGATCATGGAAGAGAATTCGTCTTCTCAGAAATGGACCAGTTCTGCACAGAGAATGGTATCAGTCATAACTTCTCAGCTCCACGATCTCCTCAACAAAATGGAGTAGCTGAAAGAAAGAACAGAACCTTGATAGAGGCTGGAAGAACTCTACTAGTAGCAACCCATCTACCTAAATACTTCTGGGCAGAAGCTATCAACACTGCATGCTACACGCAGAACAGATCACTGATACACTACGATTAAGAAGATGCCCTACGAACTGTGGAAAGGAAGAAAGCCAAATGTTAGCTACTTCCATATTTTCGGCTGTGCATGCTACATTCTCAACAATGGAAAGCAGTACCTGACAAAATTTTAGCCCAAGTCAGACGAAAGAATCTTTCTTGAATATGCCACAGACAGTAAGGCCTACAGAGTGTTCAACAAGAAGACACTGAGTGTTGAAGTCTCGATTCACATCATCTTTGATGCAACAGACTTAGACAACACAATGCTTCAAGACACTATGACCGATAGTGCAGACACTACGAATGAAATTGTCGAGCTCAACACTACGATCGTAGTGCCAAATAATGAAATCGTTGAGCAACAAAATGAGATCGTTGAGAGGTCTATGCAAGACAACGAACCTCCACACCAAGAAGAAGAAATAGATCTTGAAGAATTAAGACAAGAATGCATTAGGATAGATGTCCCAACTGGAAATAGATGGGCCAGAGATCACACTCAGGATCTAACCATTGGAGATCCGAGTGCTAGAGTCAAAACAAGAGCTGCCACTCAAAATGAATGTTTTTATCTAAGCTTCCTGTCACAAATAGAACCAAAGAAAATAGAGGATGCTATGGAAGACTCCAGCTGGATAGAAGCTATGCAGGAAGAACTCAACCAATTTGAACGAAGCAAAGTATGGAGATTGGTACCAAGACCAAAGAGTCATCTTGTCATTGGAACCATATGGGTCTTCAAAAACAAAATGGATGAAGATGGAGTTATAACCAGGAACAAAGCAAGATTAGTGGCAAAGGGATACTCTCAAGAAGAAGGCATTGACTACGATGAGACATTTGCACCTGTTACCAGACTAGAAGCCATCAAAATCTTCCTTGCCTTTGCTGCTCACATGAAGTTCAAAGTCTTTCAGATGGATGTCAAAAGTGCATTCCTAAATGGAGAACTCTAAGAAGAAGTCTATGTAGAGCAACTTCTAGGTTTCATCAATCCATCTCTTTCCAATTATGTCTATAGATTAGACAAAGCCTTATATGGACTTAAACAAGCACCTAGAGCATGGTATGAAACACTAACTAACTTCTTAATTGAAAATGGGTTCACTAGAGGTAGAGTAGATATCACACTGTTTCTTAGAAAGCATAAAGACAAAGTCTTATTAGTTCAAATATATGTTGATGATATTATTTTTGGTTCTACTGACGAAAAGTTATGCAAGAGATTCTCTAAGCTGATGTAGAGCAAGTTTGAAATGAGCATGATGGGTGAGCTGAATTTCTTCCTTTGACTGCAAGTAAAGTAGACTGATGAAGGAATTTTCATAAACCAAGCCAAGTACATCAAAGACTTACTCAAGAAGTATGGCATGGAATCAGCCTCTCCCATGAAAACACCAATTGCTCCTGCAACCAAGCTTGACAAAGATGAAAAAGGTAAAAGTATTGATATAACTCAATACAGAGGTATGATAGGTTCTCTTTTATATCTAACTGCTAGTAGACCAAACATAATGTTTGCAACATGCATATGTGCTAGATTTCAGGCTAACCCTAAAGAGTCACATTTATCTGCTGTAAAGAGGATCTTCAGGTATCTCAAGGGTACACCTTACTTGGGGCTTTGGTACCCCAAAGAATCTTTATTTGAACTAACAGGATACACAGATGTTGATTTTGAAGGATGCAAAATAGATAGAAAGAGTACCAGTGGCACCTGTCAATTGCTAAGAAACAGACTTGTGTCCTGGTTTAGCAAAAAGCAAAACTCAGTGTCTACTTCAACCGCAGGTTTAATACATTCTTCTTTGGCGATTCTTTTGCTTTCGAATCCTATCCATGAAAATCAGCTAGCTGACTATGGGTTTGATTTCAAATCTATTCCCATTCACTATGATAACACAAGTTGTGACACCCCAAAATAGGTATACATCACCCATTCTGAGTTGTCAATACACGGTACAGAAATAACTACAACTTTATTATTACAACATATAAACTGTGAGTTTAAATACAGATATTGCCATCTAGACAATATCCACACGCAAATAAACCTCCATCATAATTATTGATACATTATTTTACAAAAATGGCGAGGACTACTAAACAACTCTCTCTAGAACCTTCATTCCATACCCCGACTAGTAATCGCTACATTCTCGTCTCCTGAGAAGAAAAATGGAACAAAAAGGAAAAGGGTGAGCTCAACTAGCCCAGTAAAGAATATTATGACTAAGATAATATACAACAAAATTATCGTTAGTCTTCAACAGGGAAAAATCTAATAGAATACAATAGACAACAAGTTTTAAATCAATACTCGCAGTGGAAAATATTAATTCATAGAAGAGTTACGTAGAGGATGAAATCTACTAATATCTATGAATTTAACGGTCCATCATCAATATTTTTATCCCTATAACATCAATCAATATATATCTGGAATCATATATTCATCCTTGCACTACAGGCCAAGGACATTCACCAGTTGGTCATGTTCATCTAAACACCTGTTCATCTTTGCACTACGGGCCAAAGATATTCATCAGAAATCATTCATCTTTGCACTACAGGCCAAAGATATTCATCAGAAATCATTCATCTTTGCACTACAGGCCAAAGATATTCAATAATATCATCATTTAAGACTGAGGATGATGAAAAAAATATATATATTTTTTAAAAGAAACGAATCCAGTGAAACAAAATGACAAGGATTAAGGATTAAGGATTCGTACTTCGTTTTATCCACGTCCAAAAATACCTCAAAAATAATCATAGTGGTGTAAAATTCAAGAATGATCAAAACATGGATACAATCAAAGCTAGTATCCACAATAGATATTTTGGACGAAAAGAAAAAATTTCATTTTTTGATGAATAGTCTGTATTATTGAATGAATAATCAGTATATACGTGAATAGTCTTTGTATCGTGAATAAGAACTCTACACCAAAAGTTCCAAATTTGATAAAAACTTCAGATCAATATTTCAGCATAATGATATTGAAGAAATAATATCATTATGATCCCAATGAATCATTCTTTCTGCGGAGGTCAATCTTTGCCTGCTAGGCAAGAGGATTCCTTACCTCGGAAAGAGCAAGTACTTCTCATTTGGAATCATGGATATAGCTATAACTTGAACTTGCAATCAGTATAGCAATACTCAAAGTATACTCAAAATACTCACAAGAATACGCTCGATAATATAGAGAGAGAAAACTTCAGTTTCTGGTGTAATTTTCAATTCTAACCTAAGCACCCTATTTACAAGAAAATGCTTAGAACACCAAAGCAGAAAATTTAATTAAAATATTAATATATATTAAATTTTCCTACGCACACTTTCTAAGATCTGAAATTCAGCATTTTCATCACATGCAAGCCCCACCTTTAATGACAAAAACGTTTTTCATAATAAAAATAATTAAAACTTCCAAAAATCAAATTTTTGAACTCCTAACTTCAATAATTCACAATAAATAGCCCTTTTGTCAGAAAATTCGAATCTCTCGAGTTTTTATAGGAAATTCAATTCTCTACAACTTTGTTGAAGAAAGTGTTTCCAAATTCCAAATAGAAATTGGCCGAAATCCACAAACGGGCAATTTTACAGGCTATAATCAAATTTCAGTCAATAAATGGGGTCCACTAACATGTTTAACATGTTTTAAACATTTTTTGTAACAAAAATACTCCTCCTCCACATATACTCATATATCCCACATTCATCGTAAAAATATCATCGTTAATATATTATTAAAATAATATATTTAAATGAATTATTTTATCATAAAAAGATAAAATATTAATTTTCAACAATTGTCACTATAAAAATTTTCTCCATCTATATCCACATAAAATCAATATTTTCCTCATCATATGAATCAATAATTAATTATTCACAAATAATATTAGAATCACAATATTGACAACGTGCGGTTCAGAAGAGGGGCTTTCAATAAGGATCTCTCCTCATCAGTGCGCAATTAGGTGACCAAACCTCTCCTTAGACAGAACTTTCTAGACATTGCCAATAATGTTATCTAATAATATTATTCAGATAATATGAATTATTGCTTCGATAATGAAAAATACTGTGTAATGACAATTATTGAAACAACAGCAATATAAAATATCAATGCAGCAATTATTGAATCAATAAAATAAAAATAATTGAATAGTAATTATCGTAACCATTATTGAGTAGTGTCTTCTTCTTACGTAAGAGTCGATAATTGGTGCAATACTGAAGTGTCTTCTTGTCTGCAACAACGCGTATTCATTGTGTTTTAACCACGGGTATTCCAACAAGTGTTACCAGAATAACTACTTCTGTTGTTATTTATAAACAACTTATTCTTGTCATTTTCTTCCTCCAATTGCTTTCCATTATGGGGCCCAAAAGATCATACATTGGTCGTATTTAATATTCCCCTGACAAGACGAATATTCCACGACCAAACGAATATTTCCCGACAATAAAGAATATTTTATAACCACTTGCTTATTTAAAATATTTGTGCATTTTACCCATAACTAACCACATTAATCAAATTCACCCTTACTATTTCAAAATAATAAATAAAGGAAATTCCTTTTTATTTAAAAAAATTTCGGGGTCTTACAACCTCCCCTCCTTATGAAATTTCGTCCTCGAAATTGACGTACGTACCTGGTGTTTCGAAAAGATGAGAATACCTCGCTTTCATTTCCGTTTCCAACTCTCAGGTCATTTCCTCAATAGCATGGTTTCTCCACAAAACTTTAACTTGTGGTATAACCTCCCAGACATAGGACATGTTCTTTCCTATCCAAGATCCTGATAGGTACCTCCTCGTACGTTAAGTCTTCGGCTATCTCGTCCGGTTCTAACTCAATGACGTGGTTCGGGTTGTCCACATATTTACGTAACATCGATACGTGAAAAACGTTATGAACACGCATCATACTTGGCGATAAAACGAGTCTATAGGCCACAGTTCCTATTCGATCGAGAATTTTAAATGGATTAATAAATCGAAGGTTTGAGCTTTCCTCACTTCACCGATTCTCGCTTTTGAAATAACAACTTCTTGCACCTCCTTCTTCAAATTCATCAGCTCCGGTGTGTAGCTTGAACAACTTTAACTTTATCAATTAAAGTCGATTATACTAGTATATCATCACGTGGGTACCTAGAGTTTTCATCTCCGTCTCTATTATTTGTAAATTATACGAAATGAGTCTTTGACAATATCGTACTCGATACTTATATCGATCTTCTACTCAACACATCGCACTACCACGTTCGTTTTTCCGGGATGGCATGGTCGAACATGTCTTTGAAATGAGTCTCCTCTTGAGTTCTTCAAGCTCTTCCCACATTCCTTGCTCCATTCGAATTTTGTATCTCTACGAGTCAGCTGCATTAATGGAGTAGCGATTCGAGAATATCCTTCAACGAATCTTCGATACTAGCCAGCTAAGCCTAGAAAGCTACGTATTTCGATTACCGACTTAGGTTGTTCTCAACTGTGACTCATATCCCAACCTTGGATAGCACGTTACAATGACACCTATCAGTTTACTATCGCACGAATATGGTGTCCCCTATGGAGAGTCTGGCTTCGGTGCATTCCACAAAGGAAGTCACTAGATAGAGGCTCGGGTATCAACTTCTGATTGGGTTTTAACTCACGAAGTTCAATAGAGCCATTCGATATGAGATTTTAGAAATGGGTTTTGTACCGGATTTAAAGTCGATACAAATTCAATATCACGCTCTGGGAGTAAGCCAAGAAATTCTTCAGGAAATACGTTAGGAAAAATCAATAACAACAGGAATATTATTCAAATCTGACGTGTCTTTATTCAAATCCATAACATGGACTAAGAAAACTTGACATCCGTAATAAACGAATGACTTCATGGCTTGATATGAAAATGTTTGACTATAATGGTTTCATTGCTTGAATTCGAATAACAGGTTGCTTAGGAATATGAAAACTAACAACCTTATGAAAGTAATCAATTTCGGCATGATGAGTAGTTAACCTTAAAATCACATCAAAAGCAAGTATCTTTAAAGAGATAAGGTCAACAGGTAAGATAAGGGTGCCAACCTAAATCAAGCAAGATTTCTAAACAACGGATGTAATGAAAGTTTCTCCTAACGGAGTCTCCACAGATAGGTCAAAGTCTAATTTCTCCGTAGTCAAGTTCAAACGTTGAGCGCAAGCAAGAGAGATAAAAGGATGGGTAGAACCGGTATCTAATAAGGTATAAACTTCGCAAGAATTTATAATTAACTAACTTGAATTCGGGTTCTCGCATTTTTGACCCGATCATGACAAACGCTCTTCGAGAACCGTTGACTTTGACTTTTCCGGGACATCCTTTTGAGTCACCATTCATTGGATCTGGGTTTCGCTCTGCGTGCAATCTCGGAGATATATGTCCTTCCTTTCCACAATTATAGCATACGAAGGCTGCAGGGATGGGCCGGACCGATATGTCCCTCTTTCCGCATTTATAGCATATAACCGGTGGTCGTTCTCCTCCCTTGGAACCCGATTCTTTCACGGCACTGTCTGTCTTCACATGGTCGTTGTTGAATCTCCTTTTTAAAATCTCTCCTCGACTCGCTTCTTCTATTTTCATGGCCATGATTACCACCGAGTGATTACCATTTTTGTCCGTCTTTTTCTTTCTCCTTTGGTTATCGTTGTTTTGTTGTTCGCTATCTCCTAGATGATCCTCGGTTATGGTCCCTCGGTTGAACGTATTTCGTTATCTCGCTCTAACAATCGAGCCCGTTGACAACATCTCGAATAGAGAGAAAATTTATGAGAAATGAGATATCGGCGTATATCGGGTTTCAAACCTCTCGAAACATCCGCGTCATCGTTCCTCATTCTCCGCCTTGGATGAGGTCTGAACCTCGGATAACTCATGAACTTTGCCTCGTCTTTGGGACAATCATGTTATTCTCGCTCCATCTAATAAACTCCACTTCCTTCATATGACGAATACTTTCAGGAAGTACTTGTCATTGAACTGCTTTCAAACGTCTCCCATGACATCTTGAAGTGAAAATTGGATGGGTATGCTTCATGATTCCCACCGATGTCTGCTGAAGTTACGGAACATAAAAGTAGCGAATAGAGCTTTACGTTTCCTCCGTGCATCCCAAGACATCGAATATCTTGGTAATTTGTTTGACCCACGTCTCCACCTTAATCGGATCCGCTTTCCCTGCACGGTGGTCCCAACTCTTTGAATCGCTTGCATTTGTGACCACCGTGAATTGCTATCATTTCCTCCTGTATTTTGAACACGAGTCTCCTCAAATCGATTTTGCATGAATTGCAAAAAGCTTCTAAACATCCCGTCGCTTCATCATCGCGCTCGGTGGTGTTGTTCACAGGAGGTACATTGCCACTGTTGCACGTTTCTCCTCGCCAAAGACAGTGAGGCATCTCCACGGTCTCATTCACTCCACTTTTAATTTTCTCAAATGACATTCTCAAATCATCATCATAAAACAAGGGTTAATTAAGGAAATTAATATATCACATAATATCCCTATATACTAACCAACTAACAAATAAGCTTAGGTAGGACACACTAGTTGTAATAACCCGAGAATTTCTATATAAAATAAATAAGAAATTTTGCGTATAAATTTTTTTTTTATTTAATGACGAGACTAAATGTCAAGTAAAGTGAACGATAAATGCGAATACATTTATTACTTGAAAAATTAGAAATAATTTTGGAATTATTAATTACCACAAATTATATGGTAATAAATTTACGTAAGCTTTAAATGTTTTTATTAATTATTTTCCATGAAAACATGATTGAAAATAATATATGAAGTGATAATTAGATTTATATAATAAATATTTTATTATATGAATTGTTCGAGAATATTTAAGTTAATTATTTTAACTTGATTATTGATGATGTGTACGAAGAATAAGTCGGACATGAGATCCAAACCTGGATTGGGATTGTGATCAAGAGATGAGAATAATAATATTATATTATTTATATAATGATTTTTCTGATACCATAATTATGTCTTTGGGTATGTATGACATATAATATTGAGCAATGACGGTCAATTAGGTCATAAAGCATATTACCGTGTTGTGAAACCCTAATTATTAAACTCGGTTATGGAATATATCCGAGTAGTGAGTACATGTATATGAAATTCTGTGAATAAGAATATCGGTAATTAGAAGAAACCCTAATTATTGTTGTGACGTCGATAATTAGGACAAACCCTAATTATTATAATCATAATTAGGTTGAAATTAGAAAGCGTAAACGATCGTATGTTAGTAATATACGAGATAATTAAAGAACCACTAATGGTCAATTAGAAACCCTAATTGATGACGTTGAGAAACCCTAATTTTAATTTATGGGTTTAATTTCGATGTTATTGTATAAGTGTTTTAATTTACCAAAGGATAGAAGTTAATTGGTAAATTATAAGAATTAAATCTAGTGATTAAATATTACATTTAATTTCCTTGTACAAGATTGCCCATACACTCTTAAACAAAGCCCAACCATCACCCATAACAAATCAGAAGCAATAATCAAGAATTTTTGGCAAAAAGGGTATAAGAACACTAAACCTAGAAATCCTTTGATTCGATGTTATTTGATGCAATTGATTTTTTAAAGTTGTATAATAGAATGTTAATTGATGATATGGGTTGATAAATCAAAGACCCATAACATCAAAGTGCACCTAATTTGAAGATTTAAGCAAGTTGGAAAACCGAATTACATTATTTTTTCACCAAATGTCGAGGCCATAACTCTTTGCTCGATCATGAGTTTTGTTCTTCAAAAGTTGTTATGTGTAGCTTTGATATGTGGTCTTTAATCTGCAAAAAGAATCAAGTCCATATCATGTATAGATTAGAAGTTATAGATGGTCATACATGGTTGATCGATCATGATAAACTGTTTTTGGGCAGTCTGTAATGGGGGCATTCTCGTCCACTTTTTGTGATTTAAAAGGTCTGGGCTTTTGGTATGTTGTATTGCACTAAGTTAGGAAGCCATAGGCTTTGGAATGACCTCATTCCGACCTCGGATGAGGGAATTACGGTGATTGGAAGGAAATGTGTCAAATTTCTCAAAACTGAAAGTCAGCAGCAGGATGTGCTATTCGGGACACTGTTTCGATCAGTTAATGGTTCCAAAACCTTCTGGGCTTTTGGTATGTTATAGTACACCGAATAAGCTTTCCATAGACTCCGAAACGGACTAAATCCGATATCGGAGGAGAGAGTTATGACATTTTAAAGTAGTAGTGTCAAAACTTCCCAACAAGTGCGGTGCAGTCCATTTGAACGGAATTTCTGGGCTGATGTGTTCGGAGTTTGGAAATGGTCAAAGAATAAAAGTTGTAGCCCCAGAAGTTAGCTTCGCGTGGGCTCAAGAATCGCTAAAAAATGTTTTAAAATGAAAGAGTTATGACTGTTTTAGCGAAAGAGGGTAAAGCTGAAACGAGATTGAAAAGCTATTATGAACGTCCACTTTTGACGACTTTGTTTGGGCTACCTAATGAACCCGAATTGGGTAATTCGTATTTTTAAAAATAGTCTTACATACCATGTATAACATATCCAAAAATCAGATTAATCGGAGTTATGAGCAATGCGTTAGAAAATCGCAAAGTGAGCTATTGAAAAATTAGTATAAACCAAGTCCCACATCGACTAAATTGAGAACTTCACCATTTTCTAAACCTATAAATAGAAGGGCTTGGCCTTTGTTTCATTCACCAACAATAAGGCCTCCAATTTTTGAGAAAGGCTTTGTTGTGGGAGAACTTTTATAAAGATCTCCTTAGTTAAATTTTAGGCGTGGAAGTGCGTATTCAAATTGTAGAATTCAGTATTTTTGAAGTATGTTTCTTATTTAATTTTTGTAATGTTATTATTTTTAATTGTTAGTTAAAGTTTGAATTTTGAAGTTTAGTTAGTGTTGTTAATAAACTAGTTAGTTTACTATGTTTATTTTGGCTTGGAATTGATTATGTAAATGAGTTATTTGTGATGACTTTTAATATTTTGTGATGAATTTCATTAATTAATAATTATTAATGATATTAAAGTTATTTAATGATTATATTAAATAATTTAGTTTAAAAATGATTTTAATATTATAAAAATCATTTTAAATGAAAATAAGGTATTTAAAAATATTTTAAGTTATAAAATATAACTTTTAATATTTAAATGATAATTTCATTAATAATTAAATATTAATGATATTAAGATAATATTAATGATATTTAGTTTATTTAATGATTAATATTAAATAAATAGTTTAAAAATGGTTTTACTTATTTAAAAACCATTTAAAGAGGATATTAAGGATTTAAAATATTTTAAGTTATAATTAATGACTTTTAATATTTGGATAAATTGTACATTAATATTTAAATATTAATGGTAATTATTTGGGTAATATAAATGTTTTAAAATAGTTTGAGTTATTATAAATAACTTTTATATTTTAGTAATGGTTTCATTAATAGTTTAGTATTAATTAAACTATTAATGATAATGGAATTGTTTAATGTTTAAATCATTTAATTATGATTCCAATATTTGAAAGTTATAATAAGCCAAACTAGTCGAGTGACTTGAGAACCGATTATGAAGTTACGAATTTGAAGAAGAACACCTATAGTAATGATTATATCACTATAGGCCCTTTAGTGATGATTTGAATTATTTTAAATTTTTCATTTACGGAAATTGCGAAAATGATTAAAAATAAGATGTCCGATATTCTGAGATGTTGAGGTATAGAATAAGAGTCTTAGACTCAAGATTTACCCCGAAAAAGTCGTCGATCTGTAAACAAATGTGGGACCTTATAAAAGAAAGAAAAGACTACTTTGTAAGAGCATGGATGAGATATTTGAAAAATGTATAAAAATATTTCAAGTATAGAATAGGAACTAAAAAAGTATGATCAACGTGATTATGTGATTGGACTATGTATGTAATTGTAATGTAAGCGACTATGTGTTAAGATATATTGTTCTAATCGAGCGAATGATCCGATTATTGATAGGTTGTGATAAAGAGATAAAACCTAAGTTGAGATTTGTAATCGTGAATCGGTGCAAGTATCTTACCTTTGCATTTTTTCTTTATGCAATGGACATGAGTAAGAAGTTTCGAATAATTATTCTATTCTGTCACATGTGATTATGTACGCTTTGATTATCAACATGTTAGCTCAGATATATATTTCGTTCATTGATTTCTATAAATGGTTATACAAGTGTCCTCACTTGGATAATCATGGCATTTGTTCAAATGTTGATACACCTTTGTCAATTACCCGTATATATATGTTGAATTACATATTATTGTTGAGCAAGATTAAAACCTTTGGGTTTGGAACCGTGCATGTATGAACATCCCTATATGGGAAGATTTTTATGCTTGAGGCGATATAGTGTGAGCGATGAATTTCGTTCAAGTTATGTAGTATTGATCAATACAGATACAATCTGGAAAGATGATCACCCTCCGTGTCTGTAAGTTATGACGGTTTGAGGATAGAATTCGCTAAACCTTTTCGAAAATGAAAAGAATGTTTATAGTATGTTTCTTAAACTCTATTCAAGGGTAGAGCCAGAGCCAAATTTAAAGAATTTGAAAGAGAGTTGTTATGTGAATTTTTATCAAGATCTGATTACTTCACAACTTTCAATTCGTTGTAGAAGTGTTATGTAAAGAGAATACTTATATTCTTTTCAAACTTATATATAATTGCTATTACTTCTTTGGGCACTTAAATGCTCATCCTTGCTTAAATTAAATATTTTCGGTTATGTATGAAAGCAACCAAGGCTCGAGAACACGAACAAAGGAAAAGGAAAGGCGATCGAATAAGTGTGTATTATGAGTTAATGGTTATAGTTGTATTGGTATCTATTCAAGTATTGTAAGGAATGTATTTGAAGGTCACGTGCACTGGGAAGTAAACTTTGATGTATGTAAATTAAGTTCGAATGTATTATTATTTAGTATTATTGATTTTAAAGAAATGGTATCGTGGAGAAGCGAAGTTAGGGTTTCAAGTACTGGATTTGGGGTAAATCAGGAGTTGGTATCAAAAGTTGTTGGTTATGAAGCTTAGGTAGGAATACCTAAGACTAATAACCGCAATGATTAAGATAAGTATTAACTCATATAGAGTTAGTTGGTCGATAAGATTCAAAGATGAATCTCGTGAAAGTGTAAAGACACAGAGTTCCCTAACTCGATTATAAAGTTAAGCAGTAGTGGGGGAATAGATTGAGTCCAAAAGACCTGAAAGTGCGATTATGAGAGATCGTAAAATAAAATGATCAAGATATAGAACTAAATCGTAATATATACGATGAGATCACCCCGTGATCTGATAAGGCTATGACAGCCAGAAGGAATCAATCTGATGATTGGAAAGTTTATAGCAAGATTGCTGTGTATGAATTGTACTATCAATTGGTACAGATCCAGAAGAGAATTATAAATACGAATAAATTCGTATGGAGAATGGGGTTAGTGTTAGATGGGGATTCAATTGAGGACTCATGTCGGTGTTTGAGTTGTATGATTCTTCGTATGGGAATTTGAATTGTACTTGGTGTAAAAACCACTTAGTTTACGCATCGATAATCATTGAAATGTATGTGTGTCGCTATTTGTTATATGCACATTAAGAGGATGACTCCATTCTCGGTGTATAATAAGTAGATAGGTCATAGATAGAGAATATAAGATTAAGTTCGAGTTCTTAAAACTCATACCTATGAGACATTCTTGACTCATAATTATATGAAATGTTTATGAACCCCAAATGAATGGACGCCAAAGGTCCCGACTAGGATAAGTTCTTAAACTCATATGATTGTGGCAATTTATGAACTCATAAGTGTGGTTTGATGAAGCTGGGTATAGTTTTGTGTGAATGGAGTGTTATGGATTACATGAGCAGATAGATTGTTAAGTAAATGATTTTTAGTGAAGGTGTTAGGTTTTCCTAAACTCCTAGCTATGCTAAACTTCAAAATTCTTGACATCAAGCTAAATCGCACTATGTGCTTTTGAAAACAAAAATGTAGACTCGTAATCATTTTTGAAGCGGTTTAAAAGTACTGATCTATGCTACTTATTGGCTGACGCATAAATGATTTGAAATATCAAAATTGTTTTTAATTATCACTCATGTACCATGCAACCTGGTGCAGAGATGATAAAAAAATGATGGAGTCATCAATGCAGTATTACTTAGTGTTGGATGTGATCTCAGGATCGTCAACCCACTATGGTATGATGTAGTATAATAAAATCACAAAATGACGGAATCCTCAACGGACTGTAAATACAATGCGGCATCATGACGTCATTCTCGAAAATGTTTTCAAAAAGTTTAATTTGCCAACGGGGTTTGGCTATACTTAAATAATTCGATTGAATTGAATTATTGATATGAGTCTATGCTATTTGAATCAGCTAGACTAATGTTTATGAAAACTCTAAGTGTTCATTGAAAGAAATTTCCCGAACCAAATTGTTTTGGTGCGGAATCCTATGATAAGACTGAGGTGAACGATGTTGTTTGGATAAAATAATCCAATCTAATAGCGTAAATATTCGCTAGGCATGATTAATAACGTTATGCATGGCGTAGGGGTATAATAGCTAATCACCTAAAAAGTACTATTAATGGTAGTTTACCTTCTTTGTGATTGTAAACATACCGGGTAATTTTTTATGTATGAATACCGTTAAAACTATGTGTTCATGGTACATATGACCCCTCAAAGACAATTTGAAAACTTTTACTCTTGTGAGAGGTGTATTGGGTAGCATGTGATGATATGTGTGAATGTTATAAGCACGAGATAGAGTTAAGTAGAGTTATGAGGGAGGTTGGAGTAGAGGAGATATTGAGATAAGATAGTTGAAGGTTGAAATAGAAGCCAAAGACACCGGATATATACCTTGGACTGGGCTTTAGTCATCACCTTCATGCGATTCGATGCAGAGTGGATGGGCGCCTTTTAGCAGAGAGATAGGCGTTGATGAGAATTGAATAAATTTATCATCAATCAAAATAAGAGACAACGATATATAGAACTCTTGATTCTTTGTGTATATATATACTATATGTTAATCGGGGTAACTTATGTATGTAGATATACGGTGAGAAAGATATGTGGAATAAGAAGGATCATATTCACACCCGAGAGCTAATATCGAGGCCGATAGATGAAATAGAAGCTCACTAGGAACCCAAATCGGATGAGGTGGCTATATCGTGGAAAAACGTAGCATCGGATCCGAAATGTTGGATTTGTGAGATAGTGATTCGGACACTAAAGTTGAAGTTGCTTTCAAGCATCAACGGAGGTCGCGAGATTTGGAGAACAAGGTTTCTTCATTGGAAAGGTTGTGGGAGATAGAAAAGTTGATGCGTCACAGCGTTAATGGAAATAATGGAAGAGTAGGATAAGCTCAAAATCCAAATTGACGAGATGGAGCCTCAAGCGACACATCCGTGAAGGACACACCTCTCCTCGTTGCCCCGACTATAAGAAAGGTGGATGTTTTAATTGTGGGATGGAAGGATATCGGCGAATGAATAACCGAGAAAAGGCTTGGTAAATAAGTAGTATGGGTTATGTATGTAATATGTGTGATAAGTGATGAACTATTTTAACTTTTATGTTGGTTAAGATTTTAAATCCCGACTTTCGTAATCACGAAAGGGATATTTGTTGATTAAAGCGAGGATGTCTTTGTGTAAATATTCGATAAATAAATATGAATCTAAGATTGAGAAATGAAACGAGTTTAATACATTAATCTTATGCAATAAGGTTTAAAATGTAAGGGTATAATTTATGGTTTTATTTAACCAGATAATGCCGCCAAAACGTCAAACTCGAAACCAAAGGATAGAAGAATCTACTAATCTTTGGGGAGCAATGAAACGGAAGCGATGCAAAACTTTGCAAACATGGTAGCTCATGCTATCGCGAGGAACACCGATTATGGAAACCAACCTGACAATCGCTTGGAAAAATTCAAAGACTTAAAAGCAGTAGGACCACGAATTGAGAGGATCAATGACCTATAGAAGCCGGACTTGGGTGAGCAAGAGATAGAAGGCGTTCGTAATTGCTAAAAAGTAGATGAGGGCAAAAAGACCGCTTTTGCCACTTATATGATGAAAGGGAAGCTAACTTTTGGTGGGAGGCAAATAAGACTAAAGGCGGGAGAAGAAGAAATTACTTGGGATAGGTTTAAGGATTTATTTTTGAAAACTATCTCTCTGTTAGTATGCGATCTAGAATGGAGGTGAGATTCACGGAGTTAAAGCAGGATAACATGATCATTTGAGTGAGTATCTTGCAAAATTTAATGATTTGGCTAGGTTTGCTCCACATCAAGTGGATCTGAGGCTAGGAAGGCAAGGAGATTTGAGTGGGCTTAAAACCACAGCTCTACAATAAGGTGTCAATATGCAAATTAATACTTTTAAGAGACTCATGGAGAAGGCTATCATTCTTTGAGCAGGGAAGTGAGGCCATGAGCCTCTACCATAAGGAGAAGAAGAACAAAAGCAAGTCGGGAGGAGCAGTAAAGATAGAAAGTAGTAGTGGGAATAGGGGTGAGAAAAGAATGAGGAATTTTTCCGAGAAAATGCAAGTAAAGCGGGAAGGTATAAAAAGCGGTAGTGCGGTCAAGAAGCTGCGGGAAGAATCACTCTGGCGAGTGTCTCGAAGGGCAAGTTTGTATGCTACAAGCAAGGCAAGAGGGTCATATCTCTCCCAACCGCCCTAACTCAAGGATGATCGATGGATGCTTCATATGTGGATCGACCGTGAGCATAAGGTGAAGCATCCCACGAGAGGGAATGGGGCGGGGAACATAACCACGGGGAGAAGCAGTGGGACGTTAGCAATTTCAGGACCAAACTCAACCAGTAACCCAACGAAAGCAACTCTGAGGGTTTACAACATGACGGTCCAGGATACGGTGGCAAATTTGAAAGCAGAACTCAGTCTTATTTGAATAACTTATATATCTTATATTTCGCTTAATCGGATGACAAGTGTTATGATGAATAATTAAAGATCGATTCGATCAAGTATGATCGAGATCTACGTCTGATGATTATATGCTATGTACCTCTTACGCATATGAGTTTTAAAGCGGTGATTAGGGGCGGAATCCTTATAAGGAGGTGAATGTAATAACCCGAGAATTTCTATATAAAATAAATAAGAAATTTTGCGTATAAATTTTTTTTTATTTAATAGCGAGACTAAGTGTCAAGTAAATTGAGCGATAAATGCGAATACATTTATTACTTGAAAAATTAGAAATAATTTTGGAATTATTAATTACCACAAATTATATGGTAATAAATTTTACGTAAGCTTTAAATGTTTTTATTAATTATTTTCCATGAAAACATGATTGAAAATAATATATGAAGTGATAATTAGATTTATATAATAAATATTTTATTATATGAATTGTTCGAATATTTAAGTTAATTATTTTAACTTGATTATTGATGATGTGTATGAAGAATAAGTCGGACATGAGATCCAAATCTGGATTGGGATTGTGATCAAGAGATGAGAATAATAATATTATATTATTTATATAATGATTTTCTGATTACCATAATTATGTCTTTGGGTATGTAAAGGACATATAATATCGAAAGCAATGACGATTGATTAGGTCATAGCATATTACCGTCTTTGTGAAACCCTAATTATTAAACTCAGGTTATGGAATATATCCGAGTAGTGATGTATGTATATGAAATTCTTGTGAATAAGAATATCGGTAATTAGAAGAAACCCTAATTATCATTTATGACGTCGATAATTAGGACAAACCTAATTATTATAATCATAACTTAGGTTGAAATTAGAAAGCGTAATGTAACATTTGTGTTAGTAACATACACGAGATAATTAAAGAACCACTAATGGTCAATTAGAAACCCTAATTGATGACGTTGAGAAACCCTAATTTTAATTTCTAGGGTTTAATTTCGATATTCTTGTATAAGTGTTTTAATTTACCAAAGGATAGAAGTTAATTGGTAAATTATAAGAATTAAATCTAGTGATTAAATATTACATTTAATTGCCTTGTACAAGATTGCCCATACACTCTTAAACAAAGCCCAACCATCACCCATAACAAATCAGAAGCAATAATCAAGAATTTTTGGCAAAAAGGGTATAAGAACACTAAACCTAGAAATCCTTTGATTCGATGTTATTTGATGCAATTGATTTTTTAAAGTTGTGTAATAGAATGTTAATTGATGATATGGGTTGATAAATCAAAGACCCATAACATCAAAGTGCATGCAATTTGAAGATTTAAGCAAGTTGGAAAAACAAGAATTACATTATTTTTTCACCAAATGTCGAGGCCATAACTCTTTGCTCGATCATGAGTTTTGTTCTTCAAAAGTTGTTATGTGTAGCCTGATATGTGGTCTTTAATCTGCAAAAAGAATCAAGTCCATATCATGTATAGATTAGAAGTTATAGATGGTCATACATGGTTGATCGATCATGATAAACTATTTTTGGGCAGTCTGTAATGGGGGCATTCTCGTCCACTTTTTGTGATTTAAAAGGTCTGGGCTTTTGGTATGTTGTATTTCACTAAGTTAGGAAGCCATAGGCTTTGGAATGACCTCATTCCGACCTCGGATGAGGGAATTACGGTGATTGGAAGGAAATGTGTCAAATTTCTCAAAACTGAAAGTCAGCAGCGGGATGTGCTATTCGGGACACTGTTTCGATCAGTTAATGGTTCCAAAACCTTCTGGGCTTTTGGTATGTTATAGTACACCGAATAAGCTTTCCATAGACTCCGAAACGGACTAAATCCGATATCGGAGGAGAGAGTTATGACATTTTAAAGTAGTAGTGTCAAAACTTCCCAACAAGTGCGGTGCAGTCCATTTGAACGGAATTTCTGGGCTGATGTGTTCGGAGTTTGGAAATGGTCAAAGAATAAAAGTTGTAGCCCCAGAAGTTAGCTTCGCGTGGGCTCAAGAATCGCTAAAAAATGTTTTAAAATGAAAGAGTTATGACTGTTTTAGCGAAAGAGGGTAAAGCTGAAACGAGATTGAAAACTGTTATGAACGTCCACTTTTGACGCACTGTTTGGGCTACCTAATGAACCCGAATTGGGTAATTCGTATTTTTAAAAATAGTCTTACATACCATGTATAACATATCCAAAAATCAGATTAATCGGAGTTATGAGCAATGCGTTAGAAAATCGCAAAGTGAGCTATTGAAAAATTAGTATAAACCAAGTCCCACATCGACTAAATTGAGAACTTCACCATTTTCTAAACCTATAAATAGAAGGGCTTGGCCTTTGTTTCATTCACCAACAATAAAGGCCTCCAATTTTTGAGAAAGGCTTTGTTGTGGGAGAACTTTTATAAAGATCTCCTTAGTTAAATTTTTGGCGTGGAAGTGCGTATTCAGTCTGTGGAATTCGTGTTTCAGGGTATGTTTCTTATTTAATTTTTGTTATGTTATTATTTTTAATTGTTAGTTAAAGTTTGAATTTTTGAAGTTTAGTTAGTGTTGTTAATAAACTAGTTAGTTTACTATGTTTATTTTGGCTTGGAATTGATTATGTAAATGAGTTATTTGTGATGACTTTTAATATTTTGTGATGAATTTCATTAATTAATAATTATTAATGATATTAAAGTTATTTAATGATTATATTAAATAATTTAGTTTAAAAATGATTTTAATATTATAAAAATCATTTTAAATGAAAATAAGGTATTTAAAAATATTTTAAGTTATAAAATATAACTTTTAATATTTAAATGATAATTTTATTAATAATTAAATATTAATGATATTAAGATAATATTAATGATATTTAGTTTATTTAATGATTAATATTAAATAAATAGTTTAAAAATGGTTTTACTTATTTAAAAACCATTTAAAGAGGATATTAAGGATTTAAAAATATTTTAAGTACTGGAATGTCGGATATAACGCTGAACGAACTTGCACCGTATAGCAACACTCAAAGTATCAAAATACTCACAAGAATACGCTCGATAATATAAAGAGAGAAGATTTTAGTTTCTGGTGTGATTTTCAATTCTAACCTAAGCACCCTATTTATAGGAAAATGCTTAGAACACCAAAGCAGAAAATTTAATAAAATAATATATTTATATAAAAATTTTCACGCCCACCTCTTGAATTCTGAATTCAGCGTGTTTACCACTCATGTGGGGCCCACCAACAATTAAAAAAACATTTTTCTTTTAAAAAAATTTACAACTTCAAAAATCAATTATTCTGGAACTTCAATAATTCATAATAAATAGCCATTTTATTAGAAAAATTTGAATCTTATGTTCTTCTATAGAAAATTCAGTTCTCTACAACTTTGTAAGTTTAAGTTTTTCCAAATTCTAAAATAGAAATTGACCGAAATCCACATACGGACAATTTTACAGGCTATAATCAAATTTTAGTCAAGAAATGGGGTCCACCGACACACCAAACATGTGTTAAATATTTTTTATAACAAACATACTCTTCCTCCTCATTTACTCATATATCACACATTCACTGTAAAAATATCATCATTATTATATTATTGTAAAATAATAATATATTTTATCAGAAAAGAAAAAATATCAATATTCAACAATTATCACTTTTCTAAAAATTCTCCATTTATATCCACATAAATAAATATTTTCCTTATCATATAAATCAATAATTAATTATTCACAAATAATATTCTGAGAATCACAATCATCGACAATCGAAATTCGTTCACAGGAAAGAGGGCTTTCGATAAGAATTTCTCCTTATCATGCGCGCAATTAGGTGACCAAACCTCTCCTTAGGCAGAACTTTCTAGACATTGTCAATAATGTTATCTAGTAATATTATTAAAATAATATGAATCATTGATCTGATAATGGGAAATATTGTGTAGTGACAATTATTAAAACAACAATAATATAAAATATCAACGTAGCAATTATTGAATCAATAAAATAAAATATTGAGCGGTAATTATTGTAACAATTATTGAGTAAAGTGCCTTTACGTAAGAATCAATAATTCAAAATCTTGTGCAATAGTGTATTACTTTACTTTACCCACCCAAGGGTATTCCAAATGATGTTAACGGTAACAATTACTGTAATTACTTATAAAAACTCAAATTTGTCTTTTCTTCATCCGATGGTTATTACATTATGGGGCCCACAAAAGGTTAAAATCGTCGTATGTGTGAAACCCCAGATTTTATGAATAAAGAATTAATTTTCTCGAAATAATTTTTTTTATTATGGTGTGAATTTGAGATAATGTTATAGTTGTGGGTAATATTTATAAATTTTGCAAAGTATGCAAGTTGTCATATTATATTCGATTGGTCGGGGAATATTCGTTTTAAATAGGAAATATTTTATTGAAAATAACGGTAGGAAGTTTTACTGATTGATCTTGTTGAACTACTCGGTAGTAAAAGTGCTGATGTCTGGCGTTGTTGCATAGTAGTACATGGTATTGATTATTGATATTTATGTGAGAAGTCACTCGCTTTTGTTCAATTATTGCTACAATAGTTCTTGCTGCGTAGTATCTCACATTATTTGATTCAATTATTGTTGATTTAGAAGTTTTGTTTTATTCAGTATTATTAACGTAATAAAATAGAAACATCTTTTATATAAAACAAAATACTTTATTAAAGTTATTCATAAATAGAATATATTATATTTCTGCATAGTGTTTTGCATAGTAAAATCTTTTTATATAAAATAGAATACTTTATTAAAGTTATTCTATAAATAGAATATATTATATTTTATTATGCATAGTGTTTTGCATAGTGTTCAGCATAGTGTTTGCATAGTAAAAATCTTTTATATAAATAGAATATATTATATTTTATTTCAAAGATTTTTCTTTAAATATGGACCGTCAGATTAAAGTAAATCAATCTGGACCGTTCATGGATTAATTCTTATGCATTCCATTTTCCTATAAATAGAAGCTCATTCCTTCATTATTTTCTTATTTAATTCACTAAACTCTAGAGAGAGAAACTATAGAGAGAGACTATAGAGATAGAAGAAAAGTTTTCTCGCTACTTCACTACTCTTATATCAAGTATTATTTTTTACGGTAAGGGATATTATTCTTTTTTGTATTCAAGAAGAAAACTTACATTATTCCATTTCTTTATTGTTACATTGGAATAGCCCAGATGTATCTCATGGGCTACCCTATACTTAGTGACATTTTTCTATTATTTCGACTTTATTATTCTATCGGAATATCACATGCATGCTTTATACGCCGGACACTGGTTCCATTTTATTATTCCGTCTTTATTATTCTATCGAAATATCCCGCATCGTGCTTATCTGTAGGACTGGTTACATCATTTATTATTCCGCATTTATTATTACTGTTGGAACATCATGCGATTGTGAATTTCACACGACCGTTCCGTTATTATTATTCTGTTGGAAAACCAATATATCATGCAAGTACCGCATGCATGGTGATATCTTTTGTTATTCCATTCGGTATTATACTCATTGATTAAAATTTTGACTTCTATACTCCATGAAATTAGTGGAATATCCTTGATATTTGCGCTTCATCCGATATTTTTCATTAAAATATTCTTCCGAGCATTCTTGAATTTTATTCTACAAAGAAGTATCATGTTGACAATTTGGGACGTTATTGGTTCTGGACAAATTAATTCTTGAACTTGTTTAATTGAATTCTTATATCATTGTCATCATCCTCATGTTTATGTTATGTTGAAAGTCATACGTGGCCTGTAGTGCATAGATGGACTTGGTATGATTATGACCAGGGATTATTCGGTATAATCATAATAGTAATGTATAAATGATGTGAAAATTAAAAGTCCTCATTGGCCCGTAGTGCATTGATGGACAGTTTTTGTTATGACTATGGCTATGGATTCTCTTACCAAGGAGCAAAGATGAATTGTTTTATGGCATGATCAGATCAGTTGATGAAAACACGATTATCTTTGGCCCGTAGTGCATGGATAATTCGTGGTCGTGATACTAAAGAATATCCTTGGCCTGTAGTACAGGGATGATTTAATGATGTAGATTCTATTCTCTACTTAACTCTTTTAATGGATTGCCTTTTCCGCTGCAGTTAAACTTGATGTCTATTGTATTTTATCAGTTTATCATTGTTGGAGGCTAATGATAATTTATTTTGCATTATCTTAGTCATAATATTTCTTACTGGGATAGTTGAGCTCACCCTTTCTTTCACCGTTTCTTCGTGAAATGAGAACGTAGCTGGGACTAGTCGGGGAGCAGTGATGGTCTAGATAGTGCATTAGTAGTCCTCACTATTACGTGAAATGAAATAGTGTGATAATAATTATAATGAGGACTCCTTTTGAGTTTGTATAATCTCTAGTAGACAATATTTGTATTCAAACTCACAGTTTATGTTTTGTCGTATTGTACACGACAGTTGTATTATTAAGTTGTATTTGAATTCTGTACCATGTATCTGGCGACTCAAGATGGGTGATGTATACCTAATTTTGGGGGCGTCACAGTTGGTATCAAAGGTTAGGGATATGATCCCTGGCTAAGATGTGAGACAAGAACTAGGAGGGGAGAGACGGGGAATTCCTTCGCTAGTATGACCAACCTAAGTTTATTTGTTATTTAATTGGTCGGTCAAAGTATAGAGATAATATGTGATATGTTAATTAACCCTTGTTTTGTGGCGGTGTTTGAAAATGGCATCGAGAATGTTGAGATTATCAATGGAGCACGTGAGACCGTTGAGTCTCCACAGCATCAATAATCGTGGATAATGTGCAACTGAGGACAATACTCCTCATAAAAACAATAACACCAATGAAATGGTGAATGATGGGATGGTCGGAGGCTTTATGCAATTCATGCAACAACAGTGAAAGGCGGCTCTCTGTCCAAAATGCGGTAGAAATATCGATAACTCTCGGACGATCCACCGCTAAGCGGTTTAAGGAGCAATTCATGCAACAACCAAGCGAAGGCGGCGCCTCATCCATAATGCAGTAGAAATAATGGTAACCCACGGTTGGTCAGTCAGCGCTAAGCGATTCAAGGAGCTGGGACCACCGGAGTTTTGGGAAAGCGAGAACCACTTAAGGCGGAGACATGGATCATGATTACAAGATATTTGATGTCTTGGAATGCTCGGAGGAGCAAAAGTTCCATTCGCCACCTTTATGTTGCGTGAAGAAGGAGATCATTGGTGGGAATCGTAAAAAACGTACCCGACTTGGACGCACTCAAGATGTCTTGGGAGAAGTTCCAAGAATTATTCAACGACAAGTACTTTCATGAAAGTATTCGTCACATGAAGGAGGTAGAATTCATCAAGCTGGAGCAAAACAATATGACCGTGTCGCAGTACGAGGCTAAGTTTGCGGAGTTATCCCGGTTTGCATCCCATTTGGTCGATAATGAGGAGCGAATGATGCGAATGTTTTTGCGAGGTTTGAAACCCGATATACGTCAATACCTCATTTCTCATAAACTTTGTTTATATTCAGATGTTGTGAATAGGGCTCAATTATTGGAGCGCGATAATGAGTCGACACAACCAAAAGGCAACGACCAACAACACGATAATAATCATACCGGTGGCAACGGTCATCGGACCAACGATAACCATCGTGGGGGATATTATCATGCCAAGAATGGTAACCATTTCGATGGTAATTGTGGCCAAGATAATAAGAATGGACATTTTAAGAAGAGAAGGTTCAACAATGACGTGAAGACGTCGGCACCAGCACCCGTTTCAAAGGAAGAAGAACGCCCATCGGTCGTATGTTTCAAATGCGGACAAGAGGGACACATCCGTCCAAACTGTACGTAACAATCCAAAGCGTGTTTTAATTGCGAAAGAGAAGGTCACCAAGCTCAATTTTGTCGTATAGTGAAGTCAAGTCCAACTGGGATAGTGATGCCAAAGGATGTCCCAGACAAGCCAAAGCTGGTAGTTTAAGAGAGAGCGTTTTTTTTTCTTGTGACGAGGAACCTGAATAAAATTATCACGGATAAGTTAATCATAAGCTCTTACGAAGTCTATACCGTGTTAGATACCAATTCTACTCACTCTTTTATTTCACCTAGTTATGTTCAATGTTTGTATTTAACTCCGGAGAAGTTAAACTTTGATTTATCTATTGAAACTCCATTAGGAGAAACCTTCGTTACTCCACTGTTTATAAATCTTGTTTGATTCAAATCGACACTTTCACGTTACCTGTCGATCTTATCTCTTTGAAAATACTTGCCTTTGATGTGGTTTTTTTATGAAATGATTGGTTAACTACTCATCATGTTTTTCGTAAGGTTGTTAGCTTTCATATTCCTAACCAACCTATTATGCGAATTCAAGCAACCAAACCACTAAATTCAATCATTGTCATATCAAGCCATAAGTAAAGAGCCCCGATCCTTTTATTGATGACTTCACGGTGTGGAATGCACCAAAGCCGGACTTTTCGTAAGGCGACGTCGTGAATGGCGATGACAAGTTGATAGGTATCATTGTGAGGTCTTATCTAGGTTAATGGATAGAAGTCACATTTGGTATGAATGTGACGTCTTATCCAAGTCTTGGATGAGAATAATGAGTTTTGAATGATATTTCTATCATTAATAAATCTCTTGACGTATTCACGAAGACTTCTTAGCCTACCCCAGGCGTGAAATCAAATTTGTGTATGACACCAAGACAAAACCCATTTCTTAAACCCTCAAATATTTCTTCAACTAAAACGAGGCGTAACATGCCAAGAAAGACGTTGACTCGGAAGTTGTTGAAGATTACGATCGTCTTATTCAATATCATCGTGGAAGAAGCGAGCGTGGTAGGCGGCGTGTTGAGTAGAAGATCGTATGCGTTTACAAGTACGATGTTGTTAACACAAAGGCCCATTTTGTACGACTTACAAATGATGAAGATAGAGTTAAAGACTCTAGGAACCCAAATGAAGATAACGAATATACGAGTAGAATCGACTTTAATCGATAAAGTTAAAGTCGTTCAAGCTATATACTCAGAGCTGATGAATGTGAAGAAGACGGTTCAAGAGGGCGTTATTCTAGAAGCAAGAATCGACGAAGAAAGGAAATCTCAACCCTCGATTTAATTGGCCCATTTGAAATCCTCGATGAAGTAGGAACTGTGGCCTATAGACTCGTTTTACTGCCAAGTATGTTGCATGTTCAGAACTTTTTTTTTCTCGTATCGATGTTACGTAAATATGTGGATGACCCGAACCACATTATTAATTTAGAATCGGACGAGATAGCGGATGATTTAACGTATGAGATCTCGTGTTAAAATCTTGGACAAGAAGAATCGTATCCAACACTCAAGGGTTATACCTCAAGAGTTAGAATCTGAAATGAAGTCAAGGTATCCTCACCGTTCTAAGATACCAGTACGTCGCACGTAAATTTCGAGGGCGAAATTCTATAAGGAGGGAGATTGTGAAACCCAGATTTTATGAATAAAGAATTAATTTTCTCGAAATAATTTTTTATATTATGGTGTGAATTTGAGATAATGTTATAGTTGTGGGTAATATTTATAAATTTTGCAAAGTATTCAAGTTGTCATATTATATTCGATTGGTCGGGGAATATTCATTATAAACAGGAAATATTTGTACGACGACACAATCATTGGTGGACCCCACAACAAAATTATTGTTGGATTGAGAAAACGACAAAAATATTTTATTGAAAATAACGGCGGAAGATTTGCCGTTGATCTTTGTTGAACTACTTGGTAGTAAAAGTACGATGTCTGGCGTTGTTGCATAGTAGTACACGGTATTGATTATTGATATTTATGTGAGAAGTCACTCGGTTTTATTCAATTATTGCTACAATAGTTCTTTGCGATAAGTATCTCACATTATTTGATTCAATTATTGTTGATTTAGAAGTTTTATTTTATTCGTATTATTAACGTAATAAAATAGAAACATCTTTTATATAAAACAAAATACTTTATTAAAGTTATTCTATAAATAGAATATATTATATTCTATTATGCATAGTGTTTTCGATAGTAAAATTTTTTATATAAAACATAATACTTTATTAAAGTTATTCTATAAATAGAATATATTATATTTTATTATGCATAGTGTTTGCATAGTGCCCAGATAGTAGTTTGCATAGTAAAAATCTTTTTATATAAATAGAATATATTATATTTTATTTAAAAGATTTTTCTTTAAATATGGAATAGTCAAATTAAATTAAATCAATCTGGACTGTTCATGGATTAGTTACTATGCATTCCATTTTCCTATAAATGTAAGCTCATTCCTTCATTATTTTCTTTACGAATTCAATTTGAACTCTAGAGAGAGAAACTATAGAGAGACTATAGAGAGATAGAAGAAAAGTTTTCTGCTACTTCACTACTCTTATATCAAGTATTATTTTACGGTAAGGGATATTATTCTTTTGTATTCAAGAAGAAAACTTATGTTATTCCATTTCTTTATGGTTCTGTTGGAATAACATGTATACGTGGGCGC
Organism: Panax ginseng; assembly: GCA_020205605.1. Taxonomy (NCBI): domain Eukaryota; kingdom Viridiplantae; phylum Streptophyta; class Magnoliopsida; order Apiales; family Araliaceae; genus Panax; species Panax ginseng. The sequence goes on from CM035150.1 coordinate 51,339,072, forward strand.
TACCCTATACTTGGTGATATTTTTCTATTATTCTGACTTTATTATTACATTGAATATCCATGCATCTATCTGTGGGACTGGTTCCATTTTTATTATTAAAGTCTTTATTATTACGGCCGGAATATCCTCGTCATGCGTGCTATATCTGTGGGACTGGTTCCATCATTTTTATTCGCATTTATTATTACATTTGGAACATCATCGCGGTGTGAATTTCACGACTGGTTCCGTTATTATTATTCTGTTGGAAAAAGCATGTCTATCTAAGTACCGCATGCATGGTGATATCTTTTGTTATTCCATTCGGTATTATACTCGGTTGATTAAAATTTTGACTTCTATACTCCATGAAATTAGTGGAATATCCTTGATATTTTGCGCTTCATCCAAAGATATTTTCATGGAAATATTCTTACGAGCATTCTTGAATTTTATTCTATAAAGAAGTATCATGTTGACAATTTGGACGTTATTGGTTCCTGGACAAATTAATTCTTGAACTTGTTTAATTGAATTCTTATATCATTGTCATCATCCTCATGTTTATGTTATGTTGAAAGTCATATGTGGCCTGTAGTGCATAGATGGACTTGGTATGATTATGACCAGGGATTATTCGGTATAATCATGACCGTAATGTTATAAATGATATGAAAATTAAAAGTCCTCATTGGCCCGTAGTGCATTGATGGACAGTTTTTGGTATGATTATGGCTATGGATTCTCTTCGGCCAAGGGAGCAAAGATGAATTGTTTTATGGCATGATCAGGACCGTTGATGAAAACACGATTATCTTTGGCCCGTAGTGCATGGATAATTCGTGGTCGTGATACTAAAGAATATCCTTGGCCTGTAGTGCAGGGATGATTTAATGATATGGATTATTTATTGAGCTGAGTCTTAGCGATAAAAGTGATGAAAAACTTTTTAAATCATAAAAGATAGTAGATTCTATTCTCTACTTGACTCTTTTAAGGGATTACTTTGTTTATTGCGCAGATTAAACTTGATGTCTATTGTATTTTATCAGTTTAACATTGTTGGAGGCTAATGATAATTTATTCTGCATTATCTTAGTCATAATATTTCTTACTGTGCTAGTTGAGCTCACCCTTTCTTTCACTGTTCTCTTCAGGAAATGAGAACGTAGCTGGGACTAGTCGGGGAACAGAGTTATAGTCCTAGATAGTGCATTAATAGTCCTCACTATTCTGTGAAATAGTGTGATAATAATTGTAATGAGGACTCCTTTTGAGTTTGTATAATCTCTAGTAGACAATATTTGTATTCAAACTCACAGTTTATGTTTTGTCGTATTGTACACGACAGTTGTATTATTAAGTTGTATTTGAATTCTGTACCATGTATCTGGCGACTCAAGATGAGTGATGTATACCTAATTTTGGGGGCGTCACAGTATGAATATTCCCCGACAACAAGAATATTCCACGACCAAACGAATATTCCCCAACAACAATAAGTATTTTATAGCCACTTGCTTATTTTGAAAAAATTTCACATATCACCCTTAACTTTAAACTTTTTATCAATTTAACCATTTACTGAATAGTAATTATAAGAAAAATTGAATACTTTTATGTCATAAAATTAGGGGGGTCTTACAATCTCCCTCCTTATGAAATTTCGTCCCCAGAATTTACGCACAATATTTAGAAGAGTTGAGAATACCTTGCTTTCATTTGATTCTATCTCCACGGTCATCATGATTTCTCCATTGCTCATCTCTTGTATTTGGATATCATTTCTAGAATCTGACTTCAAAACAAAGGTTAATTGACATATCACAATTTGTCAACTTAAATAAGAAATTCAGCTTAGGTTGGACACATACTAGCGAAGGATATTACTCGTCTCTCCCTTCCTAGTTCTAATCCCGGATCTCCGCCAGAGATCATATCCCTAAGCTCTGATACCAAATGTAACACCCCCAAAATAGGTCCAATCCAACCAAGCTATTCTGAGTCGCCAAAAATATGGTACAGAAAACAACTACAACTTTATTACTACAATTGTCGTGCAAAATACAACAACACATATGTTGTGAGTTTTGATACAAATATATACCAACTGTGACTCATGTCCCAACCTTGGATAGTACGTCACAATGGCACCTTACATAAAGGTACAGTTAATAATTGTTTTAGAAATTAAAATCTTTGGGAAGTGCTCAAGGAAACCTTCGTACATGGGAGGCCATGCGTCTAGGTTATGATAGATATCATATACCTACAGAATTATCCTTGGTTGACCCAATAAATCCCAAAGAAAAACGAGAAGATTACTATCATATTCTTTCCAATGGTGAGTCTTCTCTTGACATATCATTATCTCCACCGTCTCTAATTGAGAATTATACTTCAACCAAACTCCAAGATCATATAGGTAGTGCTTATAGATATACTCAGCAAGTGGATGTGCACAACCTTGTCTTATGATAACACGAAGTCGCATGTCATTAGACATCTTGTATGATAGTGGAAAAACACCTTTCCAACATTAGGTTCGCCTCACCCTATTTGGTTCACCAAATATAACTACTAAATGATGTATAAAATATAACACACTTTTCTATACTGTTTAGGGAGAACCTCCATGCACTCTGAGACCAACATTCTATTCCCTATTACCCCATTTCGACCCAAATTTACACTCTTATTACCTGAAAGGAATTGTGAAGCAAAAGGGTGAGCAAAACTAGCTCATTAAAGAATATTATGACTAAAGATAAATAAATTATCAATGCCTTCATCAGTAATAAATCAGAGATTTAGAATATATGGTAGATGATAAAACTTTTCAACCATAGTTGCGTGAACGAGCAATCTCATTAAGAGTCAAATAGACCATAATGTCTATTATCTTCTCTGTGTTAAAAGTCCACCAACAATATTTTATCCCTGTAACATCAATCAACAGTTCCTGTCCACAATCATATGAATAACTCATAATCATGTTTGTGGTTCCAAATTCCTTTTCTCACCCAGAACGAAGATAATTTTTATCACCTGTCTTTACCTGAGACATCAAAGATCATGGTTATACCAAATCACAGTTCATATTCATGTTCATAATCATACTAATAAATCCATCTTTGCACTATGGGCCAAATATATTCATTAACATGTCATCTTTGCACTACGGGCCAAAGATATTCAACAACGGGTCATCTTTGCGCTACGGGCTAAAGATATTCACCAATAATTCAACTTTGCACTACAGGCCAAAGATATTCAATAAGTCATCTTTGCACTACGACCCAAAGATATTCATATCTCAAAGAAATATATAATCATTTCAGAATTTATATAAACAATAATTATAACCATGTTGATCAATTCACCTTTTCACTTAAGCTAAAGATAATCATTTATAAATTCAATGGTCACTATCATACCAGTCAACAATTCATCTTTGCACTATTGGCCAAAGAGAACCCATAGTCACGATCATACCAATAATCTACCCATCTTTACACTTAAGTCAAAGAGAAATATCATCACCGGAATTAAAAAAATGTTATATATGATAATAAAAATAATATGATCAACAACTGCATTTAATTTCAAGAATAAGATTCATAAATTAATGATTTCATAACACCTTAATCCAAATATTATAAATCACTTAATAATTTCATAATCTAATATTATTAATATTACAATAATATCTTAACCATTTCTTAAACTTATAAACAATTTATTTTAATTGTTTATACTTTACTAATTAATGCATTTAATCATTCTAAAATGCCAAACTCATAAGATTTCATCACCAATAACCAAAACCCTCATCAAAAATCTGCATATACCTTATATAGGATTCTTAAGCCATAAAATCCTATTTTCCAAATTTCTTACTTCAAATAACATATTTAATTCATTTACTCATAACTAGACTATTTTCATAAAAAATACCATATCAGTTCCAAAAATATTTCTTTTCTGGGATTTAGCATAATATAGTCCCATATTGAACATATATTTTCTCGAGAATTGTTAAAATTCATTTACTATTTTTATATGGCCAAAGCGCCGAATATTTAGACATTTATCATAAATTGTACTTTTGTCCAAAATTTACGAAATTTTACGGTATACTTACATTATATACATGTACTCCCAATAACAATTGCATCAATTTTGGAGTTAACCACAAGGAGTTATAAACGTTTACTTTTAAAATAATCTTTTCTCATAAAATGCATAACTCTTAATCTATATATTCAAAAATCGCCATTTTTGGACACAATCAACAAAACTCATCAAATTATCAATTCAAATTTTTTCAGAAGTTTTGAAGGTTCGTAAAAATTTCGAAACTGAAAAACATAATAACCCTTAAAATCCCTTACTATCCCTTACCTCAAAAGAGCAGTACTGGAATGTCGGATATAACGCTGAACGAACTTACACCGTATAGCAACACTCAAAGTATCAAAATACTCACAAGAATATGCTCGATAATATAGAGAGAGAAGATTTTAGTTTCTGGTGTGATTTTCAATTCTAACCTAAGCATCCTATTTATAGGAAAATGCTTAGAATACCAAAGCAGAAAATTTAATAAAATAATATATTTATATAAAAATTTTCACTCCCACCTCTTGAATTCTGAATTCAGCGTGTTTACCACTCATGTGGGGCCCACCAATAATGAAAAAAATGTTTTTCTCTTAAAAAAATATTTACAACTTCAAAAATCAATTATTCCGGAACTTCAATAATTCATAATAAATAGCCCTTTTATCAGAAAAATTTGCGTCTTATGTCCTTCTATAGAAAATTCAATTATCTACAACTTTGTAAGTTTAAGTTTTTTCCAAATTCCAAACAGAAATTGACCAAAATCCACATACGGACGATTTTACAGGCTATAATCAAATTTCAGTCAAGAAATGGGGTCCACCGACACACAAAACATGTGTCAAACATTTTTTGTAACAAACATACTCTTCCTCTTCATTTACTCATATATCACACATTCACTTTAAAATATCATCATTATTATATTATTGTAATATAATAATATATTTTATCAGAAAAGATAAAATATCAATTTTCAACAATTATCACTTTTCTAAAAATTCCTCCATTTATATCCACATAAATAAATATTTTCCTTATCATATAAATCAATAATTAATTATTCACAAATAATATTACAGAATCACAATACTGACAACCAAGTTGTTCCTAGGAAAAAGGGGGCTTTCTAATAAGGATTTCTCCTTACTAGCGCGCAATTAGGTGACCAAACCTCTCCTTAGACAGAACTTTCTAGACATTGTCAATAATGTTATCTAGTAATATTATTAAAATAATATGAATCATTGATCTGATAATGGAAAATATTGTGTAGTGACAATTATTAAAACAACAATAATATAAAATATCAACGTAGCAATTATTGAATCAATAAAATAAAATATTGAACAGTAATTACTGTAACAATTATTGAGTAGCGCCTTCTTACGTAAGAATAAATAATTCAAAAATACTGTGCAATACTGTGTATTACTTTACTTTACCCACCGGGTATTCCAACAGTGTTAAAGGTAACAATTACGCCGTTATTTATAAAAACTCAAATTTGTCATTTTTTCATCAAGCGGTTATTACATTATATGGGGCCCATAAAGGTCATACCGTCGTATGAATATTCTCCGACAACAAGAATATTCTACGACCAAACGAATATTCCCCGACAACAATAAGTATTTTATAGCCACTTTCTTATTTTGAAAAAATTTCACATATCACCCTTAACTTTAAACTTTTTATCAATTTAACCATTTACTGAATAGTAATTATAAGAAAAATTGAATACTTTTATTTCATAAAATTCGGGGTCTTACACAAATGTTCTGATATTATCCTTTCTAATTCAATTATTATCTACTAAAATCACTACTTTGTTATATTATCATTACTAATCTATTATCATTATTCTCCGTTATTTAACCTAATTTTATTTCTATAAATACAACATAATATTATACCATTTATAATTATATTACAACATAATATTATCTGAGTTTAAAACATTTAAAATAAAATTAAAAGAACAAATAATATCAATCATAACTTACTATATTGATTTTATAATCCAAAAAATTCACTACTTTTCTAAACATAATTGTTATATCACAAAATCACTATTTTTCTAATATTATATGTGACGCCCTCCAAAATAGGTATACATCACCCATCTTGGGTCACCAAATATATGGTACTGAATACAAATACAAACTTAATTATACAACAAGAGTTGGGAGTTTTTACACGAATATTGTCTCATAGACAATATCCAAACTCAGATTCAATCCTCATTACATTTACTATCATACTAAATAGTGAGGATTACTAAAACAGCCATCTCAAACCATCACTCTGTTCCCCGACTAGTCCCGACTATGTTCTCATTTCCTGAAGAGAATAATGAAAGTAAAAGGGTGAGCTCGACTAGCCCAGTAAGAAATATTATGACTAAGATAATGCAGAATAAGTTATCTTTAGCCTTCAACAATGTTAAACTGATAGAATATAATAGACAACAAGTTTAACTGTAGCGGAACAAGAAATCCATCAGAAGAGTCAAGTAGAGCATGATATCTACTATCTTCTATGATTTAAAAAGGTTTTCATCAACTTTATCGCTGAGACTCAGCTTAATAAATAATGGGTTAAGTTCAGATGACCACCTTGGGTTTGGGCGGTTTCCCACTTAACCACCTGTAGTCTGTAAAGCTACATTTAAACACCCGACTTTTTGAGTTGAAGTGAAAACGTCACATTTTCCATCCAATTTAATTGTGCGTGTATGTCAAATGCCAAAAACGCGTGAAAAGAGACTTTAACGATTAAAAATGACTGAAATACCCCCTTCTTCTTTCTCCTAACTTTTAAAAGACATTCCTCTGTTGACTGTTCTTCTTCTCCCTTCAACCTTCAAACCCACGGTCTCCTATCTCCTCTGCGAATGTGTAAAAATGATTGGATCAATTCAGTTTTTGTGCAGATCTAAGAAGACCCAAAAATGTCGATTTGAACCAGAGAAGGCGGAGGTCTGACTCCTTCTCACCTCTGTCTCGTCGACCAAGAAATTATAGATCTAGATCACCTTTCAGATCTCGCCATTATTCGAGCTCTAAAGCTTCAAAAAAAATTGATACTAAAAAGGGTAGAAAATTGAGTTCTATGCTGCCCAATATGGAGCCATTTATGCCACGAAGAGATCACAATCCGAGAGAGTTAATGTCTTGGGCTAAGAGGACTGGTTTTCATTCTAGTTTCTCTGGAGAAACTGGGGTTAGTGTGAGTGAAAAGAATGATAGTGATGGGTTTGATTTGGAGAAGGGTATGGAGAAAAATGGGTCAATGTCGCCCAAGATTGAGATTGATCCAGTTCTGGGGAGAGCTAGGAATAGAGGGATTGAAATTGAACCGGTTGGGCATGGATTTCGAAAGAATGAAAAAGGTGGGGGAAAGTTTCGGTTTTCCAGCAAGGAAGGAGGAGGAAATTCAGAAATTAGTTACCCATAACTTTAATTTCATTACACAGTACATCAATTAGTGTGGGTAAGCAATTATTATCAGTTTTTCACCATATTTGGCTTTCATTCTTCAATTTGGGGCATTGTGAGTTAATTTGCACACCAAGTGTTTGAGATATTGCCCAAGAGCAAGTTTGGGGAGTTGTCAACTGAATTAATGTGGAATAGCACCGGCTGAATTAATGTGTTTTTGGTTTGTGCTGTTTCACAGGAAAATGCATACAAATGTGTTGAGCCCAGAAATAGTAACATCACTTAGGCAAGTGAATGAGAAGATTGTCTGATTAGCCTCACCAATTCTATATTCGGAATTCCCATACTTTTGCTCTAACCGAATCTGGTAAGCTATTTGCATTTGGTGTCTTGGTTATAAAGGGTAGCTGGGCTTTGAACTTGTTGTCGACCAAACGGAGAGGGCGAATCCCCAACAAGTTGATGTTGATCTCAGCTAAAAATTGTGCTAATAATCCCATCTCCTAATTTATCAATCATCATACTCGTCATTCTTTGTGTTTAGTGTTCATATCTCCTCCATGTTTATTTCTGTACAGAGAAACAAACAAAGGATTCTGAAGAATGAATGTTGCCAGGCAAATGCTGCAAAAAGATTATCGTTCAAAAATTATTGCTGTAGTAGGCCTCAACAGATCTATGGAGCTCAAGATCTTCCCTTTTGTTTTTGGTTCTCGCATTTTGTTTTTGATTTGTCTTTCTCTGATATGGGTTTTTATATATGAAACTATATTACTCTGTTGATGGGAGTTGTAAAGTTTCATTTTCTTGGTGTAGCCTTGTAGCAGTAATGTTAACTAGTAATATTTCACTTTTTACTGTACTATTTGCATAGTTGTGTATCTTGTTTGTTGAATTTTTATTGTAAAAAAAAAGAATCAAAAGTTTGCATCAGTCAAAGGTATATATAGAGGTAGCATGAGTCTGCTTTGAGAGAAATAGAAGAGCTCTTATCTAAGAAACTTAAGATTGAATTAAATGGAACGAAATGGAGTGTTGTATATATAATACCACCGGCTTATGTTACAATACAAATTCATGAAGAGTAATTAAGTCTTTAGCCAAATCATTTAACGGAGTTAAGACGGAAAGAATTTTTTCACTTTAACTCAAAAAGTCGGGTGTTTAAATGTAGCTTTACAGACTACAGGTGGTTAAGTGGGAAACCGCCCAAACCTCAGGTGGTCATCTGAACTTAACCCATAAATAAACCTCATCATCGAATCATCCCTGCACTACGAGCCAAGGATATTCATGTAATCATCAATGGTCATGATTATACTGAATAATCCCTAGTCATAATCATACCAACAACTGTCCATCAATGCATTATAGGCCAATGAGGATTTTTACTACATCATTTGTAACATTACGGGTCATGATTATACCGAATCATCCATATATGCACGTAAGCTAAAGATGACTTTCATCACAATATAAACATGAGGATGATGACAATGATATAAGAATTCAATTAAAATAAAGCACATGATAAATTTTAAAGATTTATAATTTAATTTATCCAGAATTTAATAATATCCAAATTGTCAACATGATACTTGTGACGCCCCCAAAATAGGTATACATCACCCATCTTGAGTTGCCAAATACATGGTACAAAATTCAAATACAATCTTAAATATACAACATGAGCTGTGAGTTTTAATACAAATATTATCATCTAGACAATATCCACACTCAATGGAGTCCTCATTACATTTATTATTACACTATTTCACAGAATAGTGAGGACTACTAATGCAAACATCTAAGATCATCACTGTTCCACGACTAGTCCCCACCACGTTCTCATTTCTGAAGAGAACAAAGAAAAGAAAAGGTGAGCTCAACTAGCCCAAGAAGAAATATTATGACTAAGATAATGCGAATAAATTATCAATAGCCTTCAACAGGATATAACAACAGATAGAATATAATAGACAACAAGTTTTAGATCAAAAATTGCGGGAATAAGCAATCCATTAAAGAGTCAAGTAGAGAATAAAATCTACTATCTTTCTCGATTTAAAAGGTTTTTCATCACTTTTATCATTGGGACTCGATTTTAATAAATAATCCACATCATCGAATCACCCCGCTGCACTACGGCCAAGGATATTCTTTAGTTTCATGACCACAAATTATCCATGCACTACGGGCCAAGGACATTCGTGTATTCATTAATGGTCATGATCATGCCAACAACTGTCCATCAATGCACTATGGGCCAATGAGGACTTTTACCACATCATTTGTAACATTACGGTCATGATTATACCGAATAATCCCTGGTCATAATCATACCAAGTCCATCTATGCACTACAGGCCACAGATGACTTTCAACAAAATATAAACACGAGGATGATGACAATGATATAAGAATTCAATAAAACAAGTTCAAGAATTAATTTTTCCATGAACCAATAACGTCCAAATTGTCAACATGATATTTCTTTGTGGAGTAAAATTCAAGAATGCTTAGAAGAATATTTCCATGAAAAGATACTGGATGAAGCGCAAATATCAAGGATATTCCACTAATTTCATGGATTATAGAAGTCAAAACTTTAACCAACTGAGTATAATAAAGAATGGAATAACAAAAGAAATCACCATGCATGCGATAGGCCTTAGCAGATGAGTTATTCAGCGAGAATAATAAATAACGGAATCGGTCCGCCAGTAAAACGCACAAAGGCGAGGATATTCAAATGTATAATAAAAGGCGGAACTGTGTCAAAGGCGTAGAAACGCATATATCTGAGGATATTCCAATGAATAATAAAGAATGGAATAATGTAAGAATTTCACCAAGTATGAGGTACTTCGCTTAGACAGGTTATTTCAACATAATAATAAAGAATGGAATAACAGAAGTTCTCTTCATGAAGACGAAAGAAAGAAATAATACTCCCTACCTTCGAAGAAACTGGATATAGAAGTAGTGAAGTAGCAGAATACTTTTCTTCTTTCTCTCTATAATTTCTCTCTATATGAATTGCTCTATAGCACGTTTTGGGGCTCAAAAAATTACAGTACAATACCTCCAACTTTTCTTTCATTTTTAATTTAGTTCTGCAAGTATTATCAATCTTGCACCAATTCCCCTAATAGTAAATCATGTGAATCAATAGTACAATCATGTAAATAAATAGTATAATCATGTGAATAAATTAATTACAGTATAGTACCTTCAACTATACCTCCATTTTTAACTTAGTCATGCAAGTATTATCAATCTTGCACCACCACCCCTAATAGTATAAGAATGTGAATCAATAGTACCCCGTGAATAATAACTCGTGAATAGTGCTCCGAATACCCGAGTGAACAATATAACCTCCAGACATCAATTATCATCGAAATAAATGTCAATTTCCACTAACACTAATAATTCCAATACAATGGAACAATCAATTTCATCTTTAATCAACACAACTTATTCATCATTAATATTATAACTCACAATATTTAACAACCGTGTCGCTCCCGTGAGAGAGGGGCTTTCGATAAGGATTTCTCCTTATGGCGTGCAATTATGTGACCAAATCTCTCCTCGATGTAACTTCTAGACATTGTCAATATTGCAAATAATAATATGAATAACTTTGTCGTCTCAATTATTGATTTAATAATAATAAATATTATGCGAGATGATCTTTGTGACAATAATTGAATCAATAATATGAGAGATATGATGCAACAATTCTTTGTAGCAATAATTGAGTATAAGCGAGTGACTTCTCACGTAAGCATCAATAATCAATACCGTGTGCTACTATGCAACCACGCCAGATATTCTTTGTACTTTTAACACCGGGTGTTTCAACAGATTAACAGTGAAAACTTTCGTAGTTATTTTCATAAAGTATTTTTGTCGTTTTCTCAATCCGACAATAATTCCGTTGTGGGGTCCACCGATAATTATACCGTCGTACAGATATTCTCCGACAAAAAGAATATTCCCCGACCAATCAAATATTATATAACAACTTGCGTACTTTGAAAAATTTATAAATATTACCCACAACTATAACATTATATCAAATCCATACCATAATATTTAAAACAAGTATTTCGAAAAAATTAAATCTTTATTCATAAAATCTGGGGTCTCACAATACTTCTTTGTGGAGTAAAATTCAAGAATAATATCCATGTATCAAAAATAATTTGGACAAAAAATAAATTTTTTGGTGAATAGTACGCCGTGAATAGTATCCCGGCAAGAAAAGTGCCCCAAATACCCGAGTGAATAATATTTGAGTGAATAGTAATCGGGTGAATAATAAACCCGTGAATAGTAACTCGTGAATAGTATCCCAACATGAAAAGTGCTTCGAATACCCGAGTGAATAATATTTTAGTGAATAGTAATCGGGCGAATAGTCTCCCAGTGAAAATATTGATAATTAATAAGAGAGTTCATATCAATATTTCAATGAAATGATACTTAATGAAGTGCAAAACTCAAAGATATTCCACAAATTTCAAGGATTATAGAAGCAATACTTACCATAGTAAGTTTAGATTTAAGAATATGAAAAGAAATAACATACGAAACTGCAAATGGATTTTCACCTGTCATACAATACGTAATCCGCGTAGACATGTTATTTCGACATATTAAAGGATGAATACGAAAAAAATAGTATTCCTTATGAATACGAAAGAAATAATACCCTTTACGAATACAACAAATAATATCCCTTACGAATACAACAAATATTATCCCTTACGAATACAACAAATAATATCCCTTATGAATACAACAAATAATATCCCTTACGAATACAACAAATATTATCCCTTATGAATATAATAAATAATATCCCTTACCTTAGTAGAAGATTGGATACTGCAATAGTGAAGTAGCAGAATACTCTTCTTCTTTCTCTCTATAGTTTCTCTCTCTATAGCTTCTTATGTGAATCTCAGTGAATTGGTGAGAATGAAAGAAGAATTAAGCTTCTATTTATAGGAGAAATGACTAAATAATAACTAATTCACGAACGGTCCAGATTGATTTACTATTAGAACGGACCATCCAGATTGATTACTATTAAAACCACAACCGACGGTCTAGATTAATTTACTTTTAAAACCACCACCGACGGTCCAGATTGATTTACTTTTAAAACCATCACCGACGGTCCAGATTGATTTACTATTAAAATCACCATCGACGGTTCAGATTGATTTACTATTAAAACCACTATCGACGGTTCAGATTGATTTACTATTAAAACCACCATTGACGGTCCAGATTGATTTACTATTAAAACCACCACCAATGGTCCAGATTGATTTAACTTATTACACTTTAGTACCCCTAAAGTTTTCCAAGTTTTTATTATTCCCCTCTAACTTTTGTAATTCACTTATTTTCAATAAACACATTCTTAATACATCAACAATTATTCATCATTAATATTATAACTCATAATATTTAACAACCAGATCATTCTAAGGAAAGAGGGGGTTTTCCGATAAGGATTTATCCCTGTTGGCGCGCAATTAGGTGACCAACCCGCTCCTCGACAGAACTTTCTAGACATTGTCAATATTGCAAATAATAATATGAATAACTTTGTTGTCTCAATTATTGATTTAATAATATAAAATATTATGCGATGATAATCTTGTAACAATAATTGAATCAAATAACGTGAGATACTATGCAACAATTCATCGTAATAATAATTGAGTAAACCGAGTGGCTTCTTTACGTAAAGATCAATACTGGTGCTACTACGCAACCACCGCCAGACATATTCATTTCTTTTACCACCGGGTAGTTCAACAGTTTAACGGTAAAACTTTTGCCGTTATTTTTATAAAAAGATATTTCTGTCATTTTTTATTTACAACAATACTTCCGTTGTGGGGTCCACCAATGATTGTGTCATCGTACAAATATTCCTTGTTAAAACGAATATTCTCCGACCAATCGAATATTCCCCGACACAACGAATATTTTATATCAACTTGCTTACTTTGCAAAATTTTCAAATATCACCCTTAACTTTAACCTTTTATCAATTTAACCATTTATTAAATAGAATAATAATTATAAGAAAATTGAATACTTTCATTTCATAAAATTTGGGGTCTTACATTATACCATTCATAATTATATTATACATGTATGGTATAATATTATACTACACATATATAACAAAATAACAAAATCACCACCTATCTAAACTGTGCGGATATTATCATTACTAATTAAATTATATTACAACATATTATTATACCATTTATAATTATATTACAACGTAATATTATCTGATTTAAAATATTTAAAACAAAATTAAAATAACAAATAATATCAATATCATAACTTACTATGTTGATTTTATAATCCTCTAAATTACTACATTTTCAATCTAAAGCGGTTTTATATTATTATTACTTAATTATTATCTCCTAAAATCACTACTTTTGAATCTCACTTTAATATTTTAATTTTATAATCCCATAAATAACTACAAATCTACTATTCTAATAATGTTAACTTTCTAATATTATTATTACTAATTTAATTATTATCTCCTAAAATTACTATTTTTTTGAATTTATAATCTACTAAATCACTACAAAATCTAAACAATTTTGGTAATGTCAACTGTTATGATATTATCCTTTTTAATTTAATTATTATCTTCTAAAATCATTATTTTATGATATTATAATTACGGCTGAATGACACTTCTGTCCTTTCAAGTTGTCACCCATTTTCAAAGTCGTCTCTAAAGTTCAATTATTGTCAGTTAGGTCCTTAAAGTGACATTTTATTGGCGTTTCCGTTCCTGCAGCCCAATTTAACCTCAATCTGACCCATTTTGACCAATTTTGACCCAACCCAATCCAGTTTGACCCAACCCAAATTTTTAATATTTTAAAATATAAAATTATTTTAAAATAAGTTTAAAATAATAATTATATTTAACATTTAAAAAATATATATATATTTAATATTTTAAAATAAAATATATTCGAAAATAATAATTATTATATTTAATATTTAAAAATAATATATATTTTTTATATTTAAAATAAATATTATTTTAAAAAAGTTATAAAGATCATTATTATTATTATAAGGAAAAAATATTAGAAAATTTTATTTTTTCAAAAATGAGTAAAGTTTCATAATATATAGATTTAAAAAAATTACATAAGAAAATTAAATATAAATATTGTTTTAAACTTATTTTAAAAATAAGTTTATATTTTAAAATATTAAAAAATTTGGTTGGGTCAAACTGGGTCTGGTTTGGTCAAAATGGGTCGGGTTGAGGTCAAATTGGGCTGACGGAACGGAAACGCCAACAAAATGCTACTTTAAGGACGTAACTGACGAAAATTGAACTTCAGCCGAAATTGAGCTATTATCATTATTCTCCATTATTTAACCTAATTTCTCTCTATAAATACATACCAACTATTACGCAACAACTCATGCTATAAACAATTCTAAATACTGTTGAAAATGCTGGAGACCTTCATATTATGGTGACAATGCATTCAATGGGAGCGGTTATGGCTTCATTTTGTGGACTATATCTCACGGTGTTTATATTTATGGCTTCTTCATCTATTATATTCTATTATCTAGATTGTAGCTTTGCATGATTTGTTAAGTACTAGCATTCGGTAAATCATTTTCATCATCATTAATAATTTTTTTTTGGCATTATGGTAATACTGTGAGTGCCTCTACAATTGCCAAAAATGGATTAAAAAAAACTAATGAGACAATGTATTTTTTTTAACTATAACATTGTGTTATGTATGACATTGTGCATTACACTTTCTAAATATTTATTAGTGTTTTAGAATGAAAGAGGTATCCATTTTTAACTCTATTAGTTACATTCTAAGCATTTTTATCAAGAAATTAATTTATATATATATATATATATATATATATATATATATATATACACACACACACACACACACACACACACCTGTTATATAATGTCATGGGGTTTAGTGATCAGATTAATTCTATACTTGGATATGTATTTGCGCACAAAACTTTTACCCAACTCTATGTAACACATGTTATCAAAATTTGATCATCGCACAACAATCTACCATCTTCTTATTATATTTTAATTTATTAATTGCACGTATAAATTTATTATTAACAAAATAATTAATCCCGCAGCAACGCGCGGGTTTATATCTAGTTGAAAACTAAAGTTTAATTATGCATTAATTTATTTTGATATACATATTAATTTGTTTAATATTAATTAATATTTAGTCATACTATTTTTTATATATAGTTATTTAGGAATAGAATTGTAGTAAACCAATGCGTTTCCATTAAAATTTTAGTTTTAAAATTAGTTAACTAAATTTTAATCATTAATATATATTTTGAATTAATTTTATAATATTCATGATATGTTTTCTTATATTTTGAATGTATAACTATTTAGAGTACAATGTTGACTAGAAGCCTAAAAATACTTTTCCTCTGTTTTTCCTCCATACTTTTCTCTTTTTTCTTTGAACATTAAAAAGTATTTTAATTGTAGTTAAATTCCACTCCTATTTAAAATAAATAAAATTAGAGAGATTTTAAAAAGTATTTTAATAATAGTTGAATTACAGGCTTATACCAATGACGAAGACCAAAAAAATTAAGTTTTTCTTATTATATGTGTACATAGATAAAAATATAATAGTCCAAACAATAATTTTTTTTATCCAAATCTCTAAATAAATTTAAACAAACCAACATAACATAACATTATTTTAAGTTATTGAATGAATAAAGTAATTTTAAATAAATGTATTTAATACTATTTAATTCTAAATTTAATTATTTTGAAATTATAACCCATGAAAATATAATCAGAAAATTATAATTTATACGAATAAACATAACCATATCTTGTAATCAATTCTTTATGTATTACCATGGAGACTATTGTCAAACAATCATGTATTATTTCAACACTTTGACTACATTTCAAAGTCGTTTAATAATTTTTAGAAAACAAAATGATGGATAAATTATTATTTTTTTTATGAGAGAATCTTGGGATGGTAATGAAAAGGTCAAGGAATTTGATTTATACAACTCACAATGTATATATATTAAAAGGAAGATGATATATATCTGACAAATATTTTATTAAATTGGATTGCGACCAACGTAAAAATATATGCGATAAAATAGAATAAATTAAAGTGGGACCTTTCTTAATTTCTACTTATTTCATATATACACATACATGACATTCATAATTCAGTTGAAAACTTTCGCAATATATAGCAGAACTCATATTAAGAACATACTAGAGGTGAGAGACAATTCACGTTCTTACATGAGTTGTCCTCCATAATAATAGGAAACTGATATTTTCACATGTTAACATGATATTTTCACACGAGTCTCTCACATATGGAGGTGGAACTCACTCATTATTCATGTGAGAAGGATCATGTAGAAATATTAATTTTTTATGTGAAAAATATCAATTCTCTAATAATATTGTTCTGAAAAATTACAAAACACTCTTTTGTACACAACGTAAGATAGAGTGCATTATTTATATATTCAATTACACAAAACACAATTATTATTTTTAAAACCCCGACTTTTATTAAATAAAAGTATAATTTAATTTATGATTATTATTTTTAAAATTATAAAATGTTAAATTGATAAATGGTCAAATGAGCAATTAATCGGACAAATAAGCAAATAAAGAGAGTAAGTGGAGAATTATTGAGAGGTGGCTAGTAGATGATCATTGAGTATTGAGTGGGAAATGCTGATAATTATTTCCCAATACTCCAAACATTTTCCCACCTACCTTCATTTCATTGGTCACTTTTATTTGGGTGGAGCATGATGTTAGCTCATTAATTTAGCCTTATCAATGACGAGGTCCATCATTGTTACTCTTCTGATTCCCTCTTACTTCCTCCCGTAGCTAAAGTTTAGAAAAGAAGAGAGAGAGAGAGAGAGAGAGAGAGAGAGAAATCAAGAAATCAAGAAAGATATGTTTTAATTTATACTTTGATTTTTCCTCGTTAAGTTTTATGAAATTATGGGAAGATGGAATGTTATACTTATTGGATGATTTAAACTTGCATAAACATGAATCAAATGAAAGAAATCAAGAAATTAAAAGAAGAAAAAAATCTGGAAATATTCAGAAAATTAGTTTACTACTTGATTTTGTAAAATTCATAACTCTTTGTGTATATTGAGTTAGGAGATGAGTCATATATCAAACGAAAGCCCTGGAAGTAAGCTAAATGCAGAAATTTGAATCACCCAAAAAGTTTTTGTGGATTTTTCGTGGTGACAGTTTGAGTGAAACTGGTCCGAAGGATTTATAGTCCAAAAAATCTATGTTCTTAAGCTCTATTGCGTGCGTTATAATGTTTAATCTGACCGTTGGATCGTTGTGATTTTTGGATATGTTATACATATATAAGTTGAGTATATGTCCACAAATTTTGAACTGTTAAAGATTAACGAATAATTTGTTATGATTTTCGTGAGGTGGCTGGTTCGGATATGTTCGAGCAGAATTTTCGGTAAGACTATTTCTCTATGTTAGAGTTAGAATTTAAAAAAACTTTCTTCTACAAAGTCGTAGAGAATTAAATTTTACATTCTAAAGGGCATAAGATTCGTATTTTTCCTGATAAAAGGGCTAATTATTATGAATTATTAAGGTTTCTGAATATGGGAATTTATAATTAATTTATCAAAAACAATATTTGGCTTGAAATATTTTTACAAGATGCTTATAATATCATCTTAGAATTTTGTAAATTTTTGATGAATTATTGAAAAGGAAGTAATTATTGTATTTTAAAACTATTTATAGTTAGTTTAAAAATAGAAGAAATTCATAAAATATTCTATGAATGATGAAAAATTATGAAAGTTGGTGAAAAATCTTATAATATTATTTTATAATTTCTTGGTATTTTGATAAATTATTGAATAACAGAAATATTTATTGTATTTTTAAGCTATTTATGGTTAGTTTAAAAATAGAGGAAATTCATAGGAAATCCTATTAATGGTGAAAAATTATGAATTTTCTTTGAAAAATATTATAATAATATAGATTAGTATTGATGATGTTTTAAAGATATAAAAGTATATGAAGTTAGTATTTCTATTTTGAAGCTATTAAATGATAGTTTTTATAAATAGAAATAATTATAGAAAAATTGTTGGATAATCCAAAAAATATGAAAATTGTTTGGAAAGTTTAGAATACTATCTTAAATATTTTAGAAGTGTTAGTAAGCTCATGAGGTGCTTAGGGATGTAAAGCGCACAAATAATTGAATGAGTTATGATAAAAACAAAATAATATTTTTGTTAAAGTAAAATGGTGATAATACCGTAATAAGTGGATCATCATATATGAGGTTTTAGATTTCTCAAGTTTTATTATTCACTTCTAAAGTTTTGGAATATGAATAATGATTTTATGCGATAAATAAAGATAACTTGAATGAATAATGAATTATTAGTTGGTTTATATGTTCTTCGAGATAATTATGATTTGATGTTGATCCCTACTTTTAATAGAATTAAATTGTTTATAAGTACGGTATTGATGTGATTCTTACGAAGAAGTCACCATGTATTTCATTCAATAATGGTCACAGTAATTATTGCGCAGTGACTTATATTGTTTGATATGATATAATTAAACCAGTTGACAGTATTGTGAGTCTTTGTTAATAATTGTGAATAATTGTTGAAAGATTGAAACTATGTAAATAATTGATGAATAAAAGGTGTTGATTAAAGATAATTAGGATATACAAACGTTTGTTCAATTATTTTCTTTTTACAAAAGTAAATTGGAAGGACTTGCTGACACTCTACTTTTTCTAAAACGTGTTAAAATGTGTACAAGTTGGTTCAATTTTCTCTATGGGACCACAACTCTATTATTGAACAAATTTTGTTAAAACGTGTACAAGTTGGTTTAATTTTCTCTATGGGACCATAAATTTTACTACTGTTATTATATACCTCATTTGGATATTTTGTCAAAGAGGGTGTGCTAGTTGTTTACTAAATTTTCAGTATAAATAGGTTGCTCAGTTGAGTAACTAAACACACACCATTACTACACTAAAAATATAGAATTCTTTTACTTCAATATTGTGAGTATTTCTATTGAGTGTAATATTACTCCAAGTGTAGATAAGGAATGCAAGCATTGTTTAAGTTGATCAATTTCATAGAAAGCAAAATCAAGTCACATGCTAAGGTAAGGGATATCATTATTGTGGTAAGAGGGTATCATTTTTATGGTAAAAGGAATATCATTTTATTTCATATTCCATATTATTGTAAGATATTATTATTCGTTTATTCAGTTTATCATTAAATGGTGAAAAATCCTGAAAGGATTAGAATATCCTTAATAGTTGTGCTTCATCTAATATTATGTTAGCAATTTAGACTATGGATAATTAAGTTAAAAATCACTAAGATCTATGTTATCTTACTATTCTAATTATTTATGTTTATTCATTATATATATATATATATATATATATATCATTGTCATTATACTCATGCTTATATTGTGATGAAAGTCATCTTTGGCCCGTAGTACATAGATGGACTTGGTATGATTATGACCAGGGATTATTCGGTATAATCATTATCGTAATGTTACAAATGATGTGGTAAAAGTCATCTTTGGCCCGTAGTGCATAGATGAACTTGGTATGATTATGACCATGGATTATTCGATATAATCATGACCGTAATGTTACAAATGATGTCATCTTTGGCCAGTTGTGCATAGATGGACTTTTGATTGGCATGATTATAACCAGGGATTATTTGGTATAATCAATGCCATTGGTGAAAACACGAATATCCTTGGCTCGTAGTGCATGGATAATTCGTGGTCGTGATACTATTGAGTTGAGTCTCAGCGTTATTGGTTTTACAGTTGTATGTCTTAGGCTCTCATTGCAAAGATGGACTGTTGATTTACCTGATTATAAATATGAATTGTGAATTTAATTATAATCTGTGGTGGTTCAAGTGAGGACAAGTGATGAGAGTTCTCTCTGTCTTGGGTATAACAAAGAACTGTTGATGAGTATTACATGAATGAAATATTAACGATGGATTTTTAATCTAAAGGAGATAGTAGACATTATGTTCTACTTGACTCTTCTAATGGATTGTTGATTTCGCTGCTATTATGGTTGAAAACTTTTATCTTCTACCATATGTTCTAAATATCTGAATTATTTTGATAATTTAATTATCTTAAGTCATGATATTCTTTACTGGGCTATTTGTGCTCACCCTTTTTACTTCACCACCCTTTCAGGTAATAAAAGTGTAGCTGGGACTAGCTGAGAGAACATGGGTATAAAGTGGTGATACGAATTAGTCACAAGCTTAATCAAATTATGAAATGGTGTGACATAATAATTATATTGAGAACATAAAATGTGTGTGACATATTTTATACATCATTTACTAATTAATTTTGGTGAACAACTATAGGGTTATGAGGACCCGACCTTGAAAGCGTCAAAAATACACCGCATTAGAATGAGGAGAACAGAAATCTTCTCGTGTTCCTTCGGGGACTTGAAATATTTGTTGATGTACTTTATATGGCATTGTAATAATTTAAATATGAATATTGTCGTATTATATACGTTACAGTATTTGTATTGAAACTCACAATATATGTGTCGTCATATTTTGCACGACAGTTGTATAAATGAAGTTGTATGTACCATGTATTTGGCGACTCAGAATGAGTGATATATACCTATTTTGGGGGCGTCACAGTTGGTATCAAAGCTTAGGGATATGATCTCTGGCTGAGATGTGAGACTAGAACTAGGAGGGGAGAGATGGGTTACTCCTTCGCTAGTATGACCTTCTATGACGCCCCCAAAATAGGTATACATCACCTATTCTGAGTCGCCAAATACATGGTACAGAATACAAATACAAACTTAAATATACAACATGAGCTGTGAGTTTTAATACAAATATTGTCTTCTAGACAATATTCAAACTCAAAATAAGTCCATAATACATTTATTATCACACTATTTCACAGAATAGTGAGGACTACTAATGCAACCATCTGGACCGTCAATCCATTCCCCGACTAGTTCCAGCTATTTTCTCATTTCCTGAAGAGAACATTGAAAGAAAGGGTGAGCTCAACTAGCCCAGTAAGAAATATTATGACTAAGATAATGCAGAATAAATTATCCTTAGCCTTCAACAGTATAACAACTGATAGAATATAACAAACATCAAGTTTAACTGCAACAGAACAAGCAATCAATTAGAAGAGTCAAGTAGAGAATAAAATCTACTATCTTTTATGATTTAAAAGGTTTTTTTTATCACTTTTATCGCTGAGACTCAGCTTAATAAATAATCCACATCATTAAATCATCCCTGCACTACAGGCCAAGGATATTCTTTAGTATCACGACCACGAATCATCCATGCACTACGGGCCAAAGATAATCGTGTTTTCATCAACAGTACTGATCATGCCATAAAACAATTCACCTTTGCATCCTTGGCCGAAGAGAATCCATAACCATAATCATACCAAAAACTGTCCATCAATGCACTACGGGCCAATGAGGACTTTTTCCACATTATTTGTAACATTACGATCATGATTATACCGAATAATTCCTGGTCATAATCATACCAAGTCCATCTATGCACTACAGGCCACATATGACTTTCAACATAATATAAGCATGAGGATGATGATAATTCAATAAAACAAGTTCAAGAATAAATTTTAAAGATTTATAAGTTAATTTATCCTAAACTCAATAACATCCAAATTGTCAACATGATACTGCTTTGTGGAGTAAAATTCAAGAATGCTCAGAAGAATATTTCCATGAAAAGATACTGGATGAAGTGTAAATATCAAGGATATTCCACTAATTTCATGGAGTATAGAAATCAAAACTTTAACCAACTGAGTATAATAGAATATATGAAACTGTAAATGGATTTTAGCCCGCTATGCGGTAATCCACGTAGACAGATCATTTCCACAAGTTAATAAGGAATGAATACAAAGGATCATTCACCATGCATGCGGTAATCCACATAAACAGGTTATTCTAACAGAGTAATAAAGAATGGAACCAGGTCATGCGTAATCCGCACAGACATGATATTCCAACAGAATAATAAAGAATGGAACTAGGTCATGCGTAATCCGCACAGACGGGATGTTCCAACAGAATAATAAAGAATGAAATAACAACAGAATTCACCAGACATGCGATAGACCGCACAGACAGGTTATTCCAACATAATAATAAAGAATGGAATAACAACCCTTACGAGTATTGAAAGAAAATATCTCTCTTCAAGAATACGAAAGAATAATACCCCTTACCTTAAAAAGAAGAGTATTCCGACGGTAGGGCGGGGATATACTTGAAGAAAACTTGCACTATTTTCTATTCTAAAAGCTTTCTTAAACTCTAAAGAAATATGTGACGCCGAAAAAATAGGTATACATCACCCATCTTGAGTCGCCAAATACATGGTACAAAATTCAAATACAACTTAATTATACAACAGTCGTGTAAAATACGACAAAACATAATCTAAGAGTTTTAATAAGAATATGGAGATTAAGATAATACAGAATAAGAAAGGGTGAGCTCAACTAGCCCAGTAAAAATATTATGACTAAGATAATAAAGAATAAATTATCATTAGCCTTCAACAGTGTTAAACTGATAAAATATAATAAACATCAAGTTTAACTGCAGCGGAACAAGCAATCCAATAGAAGAGTCAAGTAGAGAATAAAATCTACTATCTTCTATGATTTAAAAGGTTTTTCATCACTTTTATCGCTGAGACTCAGCTTAATACATAAACCACATCATCCCTGTACTACGGCCAAGGATATTCATTAGTATCACGACCACAAATTATCCATGCACTACGGGTCAAGGATATTCGTGTATTCATCAATGGTCATGATCATGCCAACAACTGTCCATCAATGCATGAGGACTTTTACCACATCATTTGTAATATTACGGTCATGATTATACCGAATAATCCCTGGTCATAATCATACCAAGTCCATCTATGCACTACAGGCCATAGATGACTTTCAACATATTATAAACATGAGGATGATGACAATGATATAAGAATTCAATAAAACAAGTTCAAGGATAAATTTGTAAAGATTTATAATTTAATTTATCCAGAAATCAATAACGTCCCAATTTGTCAACATGATCTCGCTTTGTGGAGTAAAATTCAAGAATGCTCGAGAAGAATATTTCCATGAAAAGATCTTTGGATGAAGTGCAAATATCAAGGATATTCCACTAATTTCATGGAGTATAGAAGCCAAAACTTCAATCAACTGAGTATAATAGAATATATAAAACCGCAAATGAATTTTTACCGCCATGCAAAGAATCCACATAGCATGCATTATTCCAATGAATAATAAAGAATGGAATAATGAGAAGAATTCACGGTGTGCGTAATCCGCATGATATAGGTTATTCCAACAAAATAATAAAGAATGGAACCGGTCATGCATAATCCGCATGCATGGATGTTCCAATAGAATAATAAAGAATGGAACCGGGTCATGCGTAATCCCGGATGCATGAGGATGTTCCAAATGTAATAATAAAGAATGGAATAACAATAGAATTCACCATGAATGCGAAAAGAGCATGACAAGTTATTCCAATGTAATAATAAAGAATGGAATAATGAAAAAATTTCACCATGTATGCGGTATTAGATAGACAAAGTTATTCCAACATAATAATAAAGAATGGAATAACAACCCTTACGAGTATTGAAAGAAAATAACTCTCTTCATGAATACGAAAGAATAATACCCCTTACCTTAGAAAAACTGGATATTGGAATAGTGAGGTAGCAGACTTCTCTTTTTCTTTCTCTCTATAATTTCTCTCTATAATAATTGCTCTAAAGCTTTTGTGAATTGGTGAGAAATGAAGGAAGAATGAGCTTCTATTTATAGGAAAATATAGTTTTGATAATTGCACGTTTTGGGGCTCAAAATATTACAGTTTAATACCTTCATCTTTTTCTTCATTTTTAATTTAGTTCTGCAAGTATTATCAAACTTGCCCCACCTCCCCTAATAGTAAATAATGTGAATTAATAGTTCATTCATGTGACTCAATAGTATAATCATGTGAACAAACTAATTATAGTATAGTACCTTCAACTATACCTCCATTTTTAATTTTGTCATGCAAGTATTATTAATCTTGCACCACCTCCCCTAATAATACATGAATGTGAATCAATAGTACACACATGTGAACAAATAGTTATAAGTATGTGAAATAATAGCAATTAATTGCTTATTTATCTGATTAATTGTCCGATTGATCAATATAACCTCCAGACATCAATTATTATCGAAATAAATGTCGATTTCCACTAACACTAATAATCCCAACACAATGGAACTATCAATTTCATCTTTAATCAACACAACTTATTCATCATTAATATTATAACTCACAATATTTAACAACGAGGTCGTTCCCAGGAATGAGGGGGCTTTCCGATAAGGATTTCTCCTTATTGGCGCACAATTAGGTGACCAAACCTCTCCTTGACAGAACTTCTAGACATTGTCAGTATTACAAATAATAATATGAATAACCTTGTCATCTTAATTATTGATTTAATAATAATAAATATTATGCAGATGATACTGTGACAATAATTGAATCAATAATATGAGAGATATGATACAACAATTACTGTAGCAATAATTGAGTATAACTGAGTGACTTCTCACGTAAGCATCAATAATCAATATTGTGTGCTACTATGCAACCACACATATTACTGTACTTTTACTACCAAGTAGTTCAACAGTTTTAACGGTAACACTTTCGTCGTTATTTTTATAAAAAGATAATTTTGTCGTTTTCTAACTACGACAATACTTCCGTTGTGGGATCCACCAATGATTGTGCCGTTGTACGAATATTCCCTGTTAAAACGAATATTTCCCGACCAATCGAATATTATATAACCACTTGCTTACTTTGCAAAATTTGTAAATATTACCCACAACTATAACATTATATCAAATCCACACCATAATATTCAAAAATATATTTCGAGAAAATTATTCTTTATTCCTAAAAGTTGGGGTCTTACAACTTCCCCTTCTTATGAAATTTCATCCTCGAAATTAGGGTACGTACCTGGTATATCGAAGAGGTGAGGATACCTTGATTTAATTTCAGATTCTAACTCCTAGGTCATTTCTTCAACATCGTGGTTTCTCCATAAAACTTTGACTTGAGGTATAACTTTAGAGCGTAGAATATGATCATTCTTATCTAAGATTTTAACAGGTAACTCTTCATATGTTAAATCTTCATCTATCTCGTCTAGTTCTAATTCAATAATGTGGTTTGAGTCTTTCACATATTTACGTAACATAGATATGTGAAAAACGTTATGAACACGAGACATACTTGGCGGTAAGGCGAGTCTATAGGCCACAGTTCCTACTCGATCAAGGATTAAAAATGGGCCAATGAATCGAGGGTTGAGCTTTCCTCTCTTTCCAAATCTCGTAACTCCCTTCCATGGAGCAACACATAATAACAAATGATCTCCAATATCGAATTACACGTCCTTTCGATGAAGATCAGCATAACTCTTTTGTCGATCTTGTGAGGTTTTTATACGTTGTCGGATTGTTTGAATCTTTTCCGTAGTAATACATACCAACTCCGGTCCCAACAACGTTGCTTCACCCACCTCATCCTAGCATACTGGAGAACGACACTTTCTTCCATACAACGCCTCAAATGGAGCCATGCCAATACTTGCTTGATAACTGTTGTTGTAGGAAAACTCCACCAATGGTAAGAACTTGTCCCAACTTCCTTTGAAGTCAAGGACACAGAGTCTTAATAAATCTTCAAGAGTTTGAATAGTCCTCTCCATCGCCTCGTCCGTCTCGAGGATGATATGCCGAAGCTAAATTATAAACTGCGTGCCCATAGCTTTTTGCAAACTAACCCAAAATCTTGAAGTGAATCTTGGGTCTCGATCAAAAACTATGGATACCGGCATACCATGCAGTCTTACAATCTCGTTTATGTATATACGAGCAAGACGTTCAAGTTCATAAGTTTCTCGTATAGGTAGGAAATGAGCAGACTTAGTCAATCTATCAACAATGACCCAAATTGCATCTATGCCTTGAGAAACCTTGGGAAGACCAGTAATGAAATCCATGGTAATTGGCTCCCACTTCCATTCTGGAATTTCAAGTGGTTGCAATGGAACTTTTGGTACGTGATGCTTCGCCTTAACTCGTTGACAAGTTAAACACCTTGAGATAAACTCCTCTATCTCTCTCTTCATATTGCTCCACCAAAATGTATGTCGAAGATCACGATACATTTTGGTACTCCCAGGATGGATTGCAAATGGTGTATTGTGCGCCTCCATCATGATTTTATACTTTAAATCAGGGTTGTTAGGAACACAAAGTCTGGAGTTGACTCGAAGTATTCATTCTTCATCGATTCTTGCTTCCAGCATAGCACCTTCTTGCACTTTCTTCCTCATACGCATCAGCTCCAGGTCTGTAGCTTGAGCAGCTTTAACTTTATCGATTAAAGTCGGTTCTCCTCGTATATTCGCCATCATCACATGGGTCCCTAGAGTCTTTAACTCTATCTCCATCCTTTCTAAGTCATATAAAATGGGCCTTTGCGTTGACAATAATGCACTCGTACCTGCATATGATCTTCTACTCAATGCATCAGCTACTAAGTTCGCTTTTCCAAGATGGTATTGAATGGTATGATCATAATCTTTCAACAACTCAAGCCATCGTCGTTGCCGCATGTTGAGTTCCTTTTGAGTGAAGAAATATTTGAGGCTTTTATGATCCATATAGATCTCCACCTTCTCTCCATATAAGTAATGCCTCCAAATCTTAAGCACAAAAACTACTGCTGCCAACTCTAGATCATGAGTAGGATAATTCCTCTCATATTCTTTGAGTTGTCGTGAGGCATAGGTTATGACTTTCCCATGTTGTATGAGAACACATCCTAACCCTTTTGCACGAAGCATCACCAGAGATGACAAATCCCCTCGACCCGGATGATATTGTCGAGCAGTCTTTGAAATGAGTCTCCTCTTGAGTTCTTGAAATTAAACTCTTCTCACATTCCTCGCTCCAATCGAATTTTGTATCTTTTCGAGTCAGCTGAATTAATGGAGTAGCGATTCGAGAAAACCCTTCTACGAATCTCCGATAATAACCAGCTAAGCCGAGAAAGCTACGTACTTCGATAACTGATTTAGGTTGCTCTCAGCTTTGAATTGCTTCAATCTTTGCCGGGTCAACAGATATCCCATGATTTGATATCACGTGCCCAAGGAATGCAACTTTCTCAAGCCAGAACTCGCATTTCTTCAACTTGGCATATAGCTTGTTTTCACGAAGTTTTTGGAGTATCAGCCTCAAGTGTTGCTCATGGTGTTCACGTGTTTTGGACTATATGAGGATGTCATCAATAAAGACGACCACAAAGTGATCCAAATATTTCTTGAATACTCGGTTCATCATATCCATGAAGGAAACAGGAGCATTAGTCAATCCAAAAGATATGACTAAGAATTCATAATTCCGTGCATTCAGAGTTTAAAGCGGTCTTTGGAATGTCATCGCTTTTAATCTTCAACTGATGATATCCTAACTAAGATCAATCTTTAAAAAGAATTTGGCGCCTTTGCAATCCGGTCAAACAGTCATCAATGCGAGGCAACGGTACCTATATTTTGATGGTGACATGATTCAACTCCCGATAATCAATACAAAGTCGCATACTTCCATCTTTCTTCTTCACGAATAAAACAGGAGCACCCCAAGGAGATGTACTAGGACGAATGAAACCAATGTCTAACAATTCCTGTAATTGGGTCTTTAACTCCTGAAGTTCAATAGTAGCCATTCGATATGGGGCTTTTAAAATGGGTTTTGTACCGGGTTCAAGGTCGATAAAAAAAATTCAATTTCACGCTCTAGGGGTAGGCCAGGAAGTTCTTCAGGGAATACGTCAGGAAATTTATTAACAATAGAAATATATTTCAAATCTGACGTATTTTTGTTTAAATCTATGACATAAGCTAAGAAACCTTGACATCCGTTTTTCAATAAACGAATAGCTTTATGGCTTGAGATGACCATGATGGATTTTAATGGTTTGGTCGCTTGAATTCGCATAATAGGTTGATTAGGAATATGAAAGCTAACAACCTTATGAAAGCAATCAATTGTAGCATGATGAGTAGTTAACCAATCAATCCCTAGAATCACGTCAAATGTAAGTATTTTTAAAGAAATAAGATCGACAGGTAACGTGCGGTTACCGATTTGAATCAAACAAGACTTATAAACAGTGGATGTAATGAAGGTTTCTCCCAACGGAGTTTCAACCGATAAGTCAAAGTCTAATTTCTCTGGAGTCAAATTTAAACATTGAGCGCAAGTAGGAGAAATAAAAGAACGGGTAGAACCGGTATCAAATAAGGTATAAACTTCGCTAGAGTTTATGATAAGCTTACCCGTGATAACCTCGTTCGGGTTCCTTGCTTTCTAGGAGGTTACGATAAACGCTCTCCCTTGAACTACCGGCTTTGACTTTTCTGGGACGGCCTTTGGTGCCTCCATTCCAGCTGGACTTTTCTTTGGTGCATGACAAAATCGGGCTAGGTGACATTCTCTTCCACAATTATAACACGCTTTGGACTGCATCGTGTAGTTTGGACTGATATGACCCTCCCCTCCGTATTTGAAGCATATGATAGGTGGTGATTCTCCTTCCTTAACAACGGGTGCTGGTGCTAATGTCTTTCCATCATTGTTGAATCTCCTTTTCTTGAAATGTCCATTTTTACTGTCTTGGACATGATTACCATCGAAGTGGTTACCATTTCTGGCATGTTGATTCCCTCCACGTTTGTTGTCACCGCTTCGATGACTGCTACCACTGGTATTATCATTTTGCCGGCTGCTTTCTCTTGGTTGAGTTGACTTGTAATCACGCTCCAATAACTGAGCCCTATTAACAACATCTGAATACAAACACAGTTTGTGAGAAATTAAGTATTAAGGTATCTCGGGTTTCAAACCTCTTAGAAACATCCGCATCATTCTCTCCTCATTATCAACCAAGTGAAACGCAAACCGGGACAACTCGGCAAACTTAGCTTCGTACTGTGATATAGTCATATTGTTCTGGTCCAACTTGATGAACTCTACCTCTTTCATTTGATGACTACTTTCGGGAAAGTACTTCTCATTGAATAGTTCTTGGAACTTCTCCCAAGACATCTTCAGTGCGGCAGGTTGAGTACGCTTTACCGATTCCCACCAGTAATATGCCTCTCCTCGCAACATAAAGGTGGTAAATGGAACCTTTTGCTCCTCGGAGCATCCCAAAACATCAAATATCTTGGTGATCTGCTTTATCCACGCTTCCGCCTTAAGTGGTTTTGGCTCTCCAATAAACTCGGTGGTCCTGGCTCCTTGAATTGAATTTTTATCGATGACCGTTCGAGAGTTTCAAAGTGTTTCCACCTACATTTTGGATGGAGCCGCTCTACTTTGATGTTGCATGAATTGCATAAAGCCTCTGAACATTCCATTGTTCATCATTTGGTCATGTTGTGTTATGCATGAGGATTGTAGCCTTCCTGATGCACATTATCTTGATTATTGATCTGTGGAGACTCAACGGTCTCCTGTGCTCCATTGCTATTCTCAACATTCTCGGATGCCATTTTCAAATACTGCCACAAAACAAGGGTTAATTGACATGTCACATATTATCCCTATACTCTGACCGGCCAATTAAATTCCAAATAAACTTAGGTAGGTCATACTAGCGAAGGAATTTCCCGTCTCTCCCCTCCTAGTTCTTGTCTTATATCTCAGCCAGAGATCATATCCCTAAGCTTTGATACCAACTGTGACGCCCACAAAATAGGTATACATCACCCATCTTGAGTCGCCAAATACATGGTACAAAAGTCAAATACAACTTAATTATACAACAGTCGTGTAAAATACGACAAAACATAATCTAAGAGTTTTAATAAGAATATTGTCATCTAGACAATATCCACACTCAATGGACTCCTCATTACATTTATTGTCACACTATTTAACAGAATAGTGAGGACTACTAATGCTATCATTTGGACCATCACTCCGTTCCCCGACTAGTCCTGGCTACGTTCTCATTTCCTGAAGAGAACAGTGAAAAAAAGGGTGAGCTCAACTAGCCCAGTAAGAAATATTATGACCAAAATAATACATAATAAATTATCATTAGCCTTCAACAGTGTTAAACTAATAAAATATAATAAACATCAAGTTTTGTTGGGAGAATGCATATTATGATTTGATGTTTTAATGTATATGCTCATGATTATTTGTAAAGTTCTTTCCAAGAAAGATATGTACAAGGACTTAGTGATAGATCAAATTTGTTAGGTTGATCTAAGATCTTAACGTGTATCATTCTGTAATAGAATGTATAGATAGAAAGATCAAAGCTGTTAGGTTGATCTTGAGATGTAATAGATAGGGTTCGAAGAAATCATAGTGTATCATCTGATCAACATTGCAGAAGTCAAGGCAGAAACGTAGAGCTTCAAAGATCGTAGTGTGCCTGCCTTGAAGGGACACTTCAGAAATCGTAGAGTGGTCCCAACGTTTGCCGAGCCAACTCCACGATCGTAGTGTGCTAAAGGAAACATGGAGTTTACAAGTCAACGATCGTAGTGTGCTCTCGAGAACATAGAGTCAACAACACGAGCAAGTAAAGATCATAGTGTGCAAGGGTCTAAGAGAAATCGTAGTGCTCTCTAAATGATAGCATCAGATCAAGCACCAAGGCAACAAGTCACTACGATCTAAATCGTAGAGTATCATGATCTGAATCGTAGAGCATCTGTCTTATGTCAGAAAACGTCGAGCCTCATGATTTGTGTAAAGGTAGATTTTAACATATGAGAAATGGATTCTAGACGCTGCAGTACTCATCAGTCCCAGAGTATATGAAATATCCTTAGTATGCAACAAAGAAGTGTATTGAAGAAGCTAAGGATAGTACCATGAGTAAGAGGGACAAAACACCTTTTCAGGTGTTAGGTGAGAAAGCGATCTAACGTGTGGTGGGTCGTAATGCGGTTTGAGGAAGATGTGCAGAAATGTCTCCATCAAAGATCAGAAAAGTCAAATGCATTTAATGCCTCAATGGAAGAATCCAACTGATAGTTTTCAAGATCACATATATGCAGATCAGACAGATGAGGGAGAACTAAGCAAGCATTGAACAAACAACGTGAACATCTCTCTCAAGCTCAACTCTACGATCTGAGATATTGCAAAGCTTGCTCAGCTACTCAGTTCTTTAGAACAAGTGCTTACACAGCGACTGAGTAGCAACCATCAAGAACACAACATTATCAACCAACTGAAGAAGAGTACCAAGTCTGCTGGACTTGAAGAGTTCGTAGTGAACTGTAAGAAAGCCAAGTCTGCTGGACTTGAAGAGTTCAAGAGTGAACTAAGAAGTTCCTAGACTGCTGGTCTAGAAGGAATCTGTGTGATTCAGAAGTTGTAACTAACATCCTTAGTGGATATCCTACTCGTTGAGTAGAAGAGTGGACTAGGAGCTTTAAGTGCTCTGAACCACTTAAAAACGACTTTGTCATTTATATTCATATCATAAATGCTATATCTGTTATAATTACCATAACTGCCTCACCCTCATTACTCCATTGCTTGGTAAAGAAGATTAAAACAAACATTTATTCCGCTAAGTTTTAATCATTATCAAAGAACAAGTTTAAAACGAAGAGATTTTTAAATATTTATTCAACCCCCCCCCCCCTTCTAGATAACTATTGTGCCAACTAGGAACTAACAATTGGTATCATATCAGGTTCTATTTTACAGCTTACAAGCTTTAGTAGATCCAATGGCGCTCGTACCAAGCGAATCCAGGACCGGGGGAGGCAGCAAGCCACAATGTGCAACAATGATAAATTTGCTAACTGGAAAGTCAGGATGCAAGCGTACATGGACTCAATAGATGAAGATCTATTTGAGACCGTTCAAAATGGGCCCTATATACCACCAAAGCTTGCAACAACCAATGATGATCCAAACAGAGTCTAACTCAAGGTTAAAGAAGAATGGACAGACACAGAGAAGAAAGTTGTCCAACTTGATAAGAAGGCTATGAACATCCTGTTCCAATCTTTAGAGGACGATCTGTTTGAAAATGTTGTAAACAACAAAACAACTAAGGAAGTTTGGGAAGCTCTAGTGATCATGCACGAAGGAACTGAAGAAGTTAGAGAGAACAAACAGTCTCTTCTAACACAGCAGTACGAAATGAAGGAAGAATGATTGCTTTAAAGCTTTTGTGAATTGGTGAGAAATGAAGGAAGAATGATCTTCTATTTATAGGAAAATATAGTTTCGATAATTGCACGTTTTGGGGCTCGAAATATTTTAGTATAATACCTTCATCTTTTTTTTTTCATTTTTAATTTAGTCCTGCAAGTATTATCAAACTTGCACCACCTCCCCTAATAGTAAATAATGTGAATTAATAGTTCATTCATGTGACTCAATAGTATAATCATGTGAAAAAATTAATTACAGTATAGTACCTTCAACTATACCTCCATTTTTAATTTAGTCATGCAAGTACTATCACTCTTGCACCACCTCCCCTAATAGTACATGAATGTGAATCGTACACACATGTGAATAAATAGTTATAAGCATGTGAAATAATAGCAATTAATTGCTCAATTATCTCATTAATTACCCGATTGGTCAATATAACCTCCAGACATCAATTAATATCGAAATAAATGTCGATTTCCACTAACACTAATAATCCCAACACAATGGAACTATCAATTTCATCTTTAAGTAACACAACTTATTCATCATTAATATTATAACTCACAATATTTAACAACTGTGTCGTTCTGGAAAGAGGGACTTTTCGATAAGGATTTCTCCTTATTGGCGCGCAATTAGGTGCAAACCTCTCATTGACAGAACTTCTAGAAATAGTCAATATTGCAAATAATAATATGAATAACTTTGTCGTCTCAATTATTGATTTAATATTAATAAATATTATGCAGATGATATTGTGATAATAATTGAATCAATAATATGAGAGAGATATGATGCAGCAATTACTGTAGCAATAACTGAGTATAACCGAGTGACTTCTCACGTAAGCTTCAATAATCAATACCGTGTACTACTATGCAACCACGTGTATTACTATACTTTTACTACCGGGTAGTTCAACAGTTTTAACGGTAACACTTTCACCGTTATTTTTATAAAAAGATAATTATGTCATTTTCTAACTACGAAAATACTTCCGTTGTGGGGTCCACCAATGATTGTGCCGTCGTACGAATATTCCTTGTTAAACGAATATTCCCCGACCAATCAAATATTATATAACCACTTGCTTACTTTGTAAAATTTGTAAATACTACCCACAACTATAACATTATATCAAATCCACACCATAATATTCAAAAATATATTTTGAGAAAATTATTCTTTATTCCTAAAAGTCGGGGTCCTACAAAATACGCTCAAGATTATAGAAGAAGAATTCTCTGAATTTCTGGTGTGTTTTTCAATTCTAACTAAGCATCTTATTTATAGGAGAATGGAAAGGATACTATACAATAAAATATAATATATTCTATTTATAATCAAATAAAATAAAACTTTATAAAAAGTATTACATTTTATTACATTTATAATAATAATAAAACAAAATTTATTTATATATATATATATATATATATATATATATATATATATATATATATATAAACTTTCCCGTGACTCCCCCCAAATGATCAGATTTCCAAAGTCACACAAATACTGAAAAATTTTCTACCGATTATTTTGAAAATGGATAAATGGGTGTCCAAAAAAATACAACAAATGCCTCATAAAAATCACCTCAATATTTTTAACAACATTTATTAATATTATTATAACTCACCATATTAACAACCAGCTCGTTCCCAGGAAAGAGGGGGCTTTTCAATAAGGATTTCTCCCTATTGGCGCGCAATTAGGTGATCAAACCTCTCCTTGACAGAACTTCTAGACATTGTCAATATTGCAAATAATAATATTAATAACTCTGCCATCTCAATTATTGATTTAATAATATATAAAATATGGACAATAATTGAATCAAATAACGTGAGATCTTATGCAATAATTCTTTGTAGCAATAATTGAACAAAAGCGAGTGACTTCTCACGTAAGCATCAATAATCAATACCATGTGCTACTATGCAACCACGCCAGACATCTTTGTACTTTTACTACTGAGGAGTAGTTCAATAGTTTTAAAGGTAAAACTTTCGCCGTTATTTTCATAAAAATATTTTTGTTGTTTTCTCAATCCGACAATAATTCCGTTGTGGGGTCCACCAATGATTGTACCGTCATACGGATATTTCTCGATAAAAAGAATATTCTCCGACCAATCGAATATTCTACAACAACTTGCATAATTTTCAAAATTTATAAATATTACCCACAACTATAACATTATCTCAAATCCACACCATAATTTTGAAAAAAATATTTCGAGAAAATTAAATCTTTATTTGTAAAATTTGAGATTTTACAATCTCCCCTCCTTATGAAATTTTGCCCTCGAAATTTACGTACGTACCTGTTATGCCGAACAAATGAGGACACGTCGCCAGATTCTAACTCTTAAGGTATAACCTTTGAGCATAAAATATATTTCAAGATTTTAACAGGTACATCTTCATACGTTAAATTATCCGCTATCTCGTCCGGTTCTTAAATTAATAATGTGGTTCGGGTCGTCCACATATTTACGTAACATCGATACATTAAAAATGTTATGAACACGCGACATATTTGGCGGTAAAACGAGTCTATAAGCCATAGTTCCTACTCAATCGAGGATTTCAAATGAGCCAATTAAATCGAGGGTTGAGATTTCCTCTCTTCAGCAACTCTTGCTTTTAAAATAATGCCCTCTTGAACCTTCTTCTTCACATTCATTAGATTCGGGTATATAGCTTGAGCGTCTTTAACTTTTTCGATTAAAGTTGATTTTACTCGTATATTTGTTATCTTCACGTAGGTTCGTATATTCGCAGTCGTAAATGCATACGATCTTATACTCAACGCGTCAGGTACAACGTTCGCTTTTCCACGATGATATTGAATGGTATAATCGTAATCTTCAACAGCTCGAGCCCACGTCTTTGGCGCATAATACGTTTGTTTTAGTTGAAGAAATATTTAAGGGTTTTAGAAATGGGGTTTTGTATTGGGGTCAATACAAAATTTGATTTCACGTTCTAGGGGTACGCTAAGTCTTCAAGAATATGCCAGGAAATTTATTAACAATAGAAATATCATTCCAAACTGTGACCCTCATCCAAGACTTGGATATCACGTCACATTGATACCTATCAACTTGCCACCGTTATTCACGACGTCTCCTACGGAAAGTCTGGCTTCGGTGCATTCCACACAAGGAAGTCACCAGATAAAGGCTCGGGGCTCTTTACTTATGGCTTGATATAACAGTGATTGACTTTAGTGGTTTGGTTGCTTGAATTCGCATAACAGGTTGGTTAGGAATATGAAAGCTAACAACCTTACGAAAATCATGATGAGTAGTTAACCAATCGATTCCTAAAATCACATCAAGGGCAAGTATTTTCAAAGAGATAAGATCGACAGGTAACGTGAAAGTGTCAATTTGAATCAACAAGATTTATAAATAGTAGAGGTAATGAAGGTTTCTCCTAACGGAGTTTCAACAGATAAATCAAAGTCTAATTTCTCCAAAGTCAAATTTAAACATTGAGCGCAAGTAGGAGAAATAAAAGAGTGGGTAGAACTGGTATCGAATAAGGTATAGATTTTGCAAGAGCTTATGATTAACTTACCTGTAATAACTTCGTTCGGGTTTCTCGACAAACGCTCTCACTTAAACTACCGAATTTGACTTTTCTATAGAGTACATTCCACCCTTACTTGCTTCGTCACATTCCTGATCCATGATTCGAATCATTACTCTCTGATCCATATCGAATTGGGGTTGACCGCTCTGCACAGGGTAATTCCGAATTCGATTTTGGATTCTCCCAATTGTTGTCCAAAAAGCAAAATTCATTTTATCTATTTTGGCCTTATTGGATCGGACGTCTTTTTCTACAATATCTACGCGTCGTTCAGCTTTTACCCATACATCATCTATTCTCCTTCGTTCAGTTGTTTCTTCTTTCATCAGAACTTTGATCATAGCATTCTCAGATTCCAGCTCTAATATCTTATACTCTGCCAAATAGTGCTTCTGTTCAAGCATCGTACATCGGGTAACACAATTTTGAATGGTTACATCTCTTTGCTCCACGACCGCATGCCGTTCTTCAGCCTGTTCTTCTAACTCATGAATACGATTTTGTAATTCTAAATTTTGATCATAAAATTCTTCTAATAAATTCTCCTCAGGTTCCTCTTCTTCCTCTTCTAACTCGCTCTCAGCTGCTACCTCTGCAACTAGCTTGGGGTGCAACTATTAGTTCTTCACTCACCACATATATATCTCTAATTTCTTCTTCGTCTGACATCACATTAACCTGGTTAGTGATTAAAGGTGTCTCAACGGTCTCATTCACTCCATTGTTAACATTTTCAGTTTCTATTTTTAAACATTGCCACAAAACAAGGGTTAGTTATCATATCACATATTATCCCTATACTCTGACTGACCAATTAAATACCAAATAAACTTAGGTAGGTCATACTAGCGAAGGAATTCCTCGTCTCTCCCCTCCTAGTTCTTGTCTCACATCTCAGTCAGGGATCATATCCCTAAGCTTTGATACCAACTGTGACGCCCCCAAAATATGTATACATCACATATTCTGAGTCGCCAAATACATGGTACAGAATACAAATACAAACTTAAATATACAACATGAACTGTGAATTTTAATACAAATATTGTCTTCTAGACAGTATTCAAACTCAAAATAAGTCCTCAATACATTTATTATCACATCATTTCACAGAATAGTGAGGACTACTAATGCAACCATCTGGAACGTCAATCCATTCCCCGACTAGTCCCAGGTATATTCTCATTTGCTGAAGAGAACATTGAAAGAAAGGGCGAGCTCAACTATCCCAGTAAGAAATATTATGACTAAGATAATGCAGAATAAATTATCCTTAGCCTTCAATAGTATAACAACTGATAGAATATAACAAACATCAAGTTTAACTGCAGCGGAACAAGCAATCCATTAGAAGAGTCTAGTAGAGAATAAAATCTACTATCTTCTATGATTTAAAAGGTTTTTCATCACTTTTATCGCTGGGACTCAGCTTAATAAATCATCCACATCATTAAATCATCCCTGCACTACAGGCAACAGATATTCTTTAGTATCACGACCACGAATCATCCATGCACTACGGGCCAAAGATAATCGTGTTTTCATCAACAGTACTGATCATGCCATAAAATAATTCATCTTTGCACCCTTGGTCTAAGAGAATCCACAACCATAATCATACCAAAAACTGTCCATCAATGCACTACGGGCCAATGAGGACTTTTTCCACATCATTTGTAACATTACGGTCATGATTATACCGAATAATCCCTGGTCATAATAATACCAAGTCCATCTATGCACTACAGGCCACAGATGACTTTCAACATAATATAAGTATGAGGATGATGACAATTCAATAAAACAAGTTCAAGAATAAATTTTAAAGATTTATAAGTTAATTTATCCTGAACTCAATAACGTCCAAATTGTCAACAAGATACTGCTTTGTGGAGTAAAATTCAAGAATGCTCAGAAGAATATTTCCATGAAAAGATACTGGATGAAGTGCAAATATCAAGGATATTCCACTAATTTCATGGAGTATAGAAGCCAAAACTTTAACCAACTGAGTATAATAGAATATATGAAACTACAAATGGATTTTCGCCCGCCATGCGGTAATCCACGTAGACAGATCATTTCCACAAGTTAATAAGGAATGAATACAAAGGATCATTCACCATGCATGCGGTAATTCACATAAACAGGTTATTCCAACAGAGTAATAAAGAATGGAACCAGATCATGCGTAATCCTCACAGACAAGATATTCTAACAGAATAATAAAGAATGGAACTAGGTCATGCGTAATCCACACAGACATGATGTTCCAACAGAATAATAAAGAATGGAACCAGGTCATGCGTAATCCGCACATACAAGATGTTCCAACAGAATAATAAAGAATGGAATAACAACAGAATTCACCAGACATGCGATAGACCGCACAAACAGGTTATTCCAACAGAATAATAAAGAATGGAATAACAGAAGAATTTCACTATGTATGCGGTACTTCGCATAGACAGGTTATTCCAACATAAAAATAAAGAATGGAATAACAACCCTTACGAGTATTGAAAGAAAATAACTCTCTTCATGAATACGAAAGAATAATACCCCTTACCTTAAAAAGAAGAGTATTCCGACGGTAGGGCGGTGATATACTTGAAGAAAACTTGTACTATTTTCTATGCTGAAAGCTTTCTTAAACTCTAAAGAAATATATGATGCCCCCAAAATAGGTATACATCACCCATCTTAAGTCGCCAAATACATGGTACAAAATTTAAATACAACTTAATTATACAACAGTCGTGTAAAATACGACAAAATATAATCTAAGAGTTTTAATAAGAATATTGTCATCTAGACAATATCCACACTCAATGGAGTCCTCATTACATTTATTGTCACACTATTTAACAGAATAGTGAGGACTACTAATGCTATCATCTGGACCGTCACTCCGTTCCCCGACTAGTCCCGGCTACGTTCTCATTTCCTGAAGAGAACAGTGAAAGAAAGGGTGAGCTCAACTAGCCCAGTAAGAAATATTATGACTAAGATAATACAGAATAAATTATCATTAGCCTTCAACAGTGTTAAACTGATAAAATATAATAAACATCAAGTTTAACTACAGCGGAACAAGCAATCTATTAGAAGAGTCAAGTAGAGAATAAAATCTACTATCTTCTATGATTTAAAAGGTTTTTCATCACTTTTATCGCTGAGACTCAGCTTAATACATAAACCACATCATCCCTGTACTACGACCAAGGATATTCATTAGTATCACGACCACAAATTATCCATGCACTACGGGCCAAGGATATTCGTGTATTCATCAATGGTCATGATCATGCCAACAACTGTCCATCAATGCACTACGACCAATGAGGACTTTTAGCACATCATTTGTAACATTACGGTCATGATTATACCGAATAATCCCTGGTCATAATCATACCAAGTCCATCTATGCACTACAGACCAAAGATGACTTTCAACATATTATAAACATGAGGATGATGACAATGATATAAGAATTCAATAAAATAAGTTCAAGGATAAATTTGTAAAGATTTGTAATTTAATTTTTCCAGAAATCAATAACGTCCCAATTGTAAACCTGATACTGCTTCGTGGAGTAAAATTCAAGAATGCTCAGAAGAATATTTTCATGAAAAGATACTGGATGAAGCGCAAATATCAAGGATATTCCACTAATTTCATGGAGTATAGAAGTCAAAACTTTAATCAACTGAGTATAATAGAATATATGAAACCGCAAATGGATTTTTACCGCCATGCGGTAATCCACGTAGACAGATTATTCCACAGATTATTCCAACAGAATAATAAAGAATGGAATAACATAAGGATTCACCAGGCGTGCGTAATCCGCACAGACAGGTTATTCCAATAGAATAATATAGAATGGAACCAGGTCATGCGTAATCCGCACAGATAAGATGTTCCAACAGGATAATAAAGAATGGAACCAGGTCATGCGTAATCCGCACAGACAGGATGTTCCAACAGAATAATAAAGAATGGAATAACAACAAAATTCACCAGGCATGCGATAGACCGCACAGACAAGTTATTCCAACAGAATAATAAAGAATGGAATAACAAAAGAATTTCACCATGTATGCGGTACTTCGTATAGACAGGTTATTCCAACATATTAATAAAGAATGAAATAACAACCCTTACGAGTATTGAAAGAAAATAACTCTCTTCATGAATACGAAAGAATAATACCCATTACCTTAGAAAAATTGGATACTAGAATAGTGAGGTAACAGACTTCTCTTTTTCTTTCTCTCTATAATAATTGCTCTAAAGCTTTTATGAATTGGTGAGAAATGAAGGAAGAATGAGCTTCTATTTATAGGAAAATATAGTTTCGATAATTGCACGTTTTGGGGATCGAAATATTACAGTATAATACCTTCCTCTTTTTCTTCATTTTTAATTTAGTCCTGCAAGTATTATCAAACTTGCACCACCTCCCCTAATAGTAAATAATGTGAATTAATAGTTCATTCATGTGACTAAAAAGT
This sequence comes from Panax ginseng, assembly GCA_020205605.1. NCBI lineage: Eukaryota > Viridiplantae > Streptophyta > Magnoliopsida > Apiales > Araliaceae > Panax > Panax ginseng. The sequence continues at coordinate 51,380,334 of CM035150.1, forward strand.
ATAATCATGTGAAAAAACTAATTACAGTATAGTGCCTTCAAATATACCTCCATTTTTAATTTAGTCATTCAAGTATTATCAATCTTGCACCACCTCCCCTAATAGTACATGAATGTGAATCAATAGTACACACATGTGAACAAATAGTTATAAGCATGTGAAATAATAGCAATTAATTGCTCAATTATCTCATTAATTACCCGATTGGTCAATATAACCTCTAGACATCAATTATTATCAAAATAAATGTCGATTTCCACTAAAACTAATAATCCCAACACAATGGAACTATTAATTTCATCTTTAATCAACACAACTTATTCATCATTAATATTATAACTCACAATATTTAACAACCAGGTCGTTCCCAAGAAAGAGGGACTTTCCGATAAGGATTTCTCCTTATTGGGCGCGCAATTAGGTGACCAAACCTCTCCTTAACAGAACTTCTAGAAATTGTCAATATTGCAAATAATAATATGAATAACTTTGTCGTCTCAATTATTGATTTAATAATAATAAATATTATGCAGATGATACTGTGATAATAATTGAACCAATAATATGAGAGATATGATGCAACAATTACTGTAGCAATAACTGAGTATAACCGAGTGATTTCTCACGTAAGCATCAATACCGTGTGCTACTATGCAACCACGCGTATTACTGTACTTTTACTACCGGGTAGTTCAACAGTTTAACGGTAAAACTTTTGCCGTTATTTTTATAAAAAGATAATTTTGTCATTTTTTAACTACGACAATACTTCCATTGTGGGGTCCACCAATGATTGTGCCGTCGTACGAATATTCCCCGACCAATCGAATATTATATAACCACTTGCCTTCTTTGCAAAATTTATAAATACTACCCACAACTATAACACTATCTCAAATCCACACCATAATATTCAAAAAAATATTTTGAGAAAATTAAATCTTTATTCATAAAATCTGGGGTCTCACAATCTTCCTTCCTTATGAAATTTTGCCCTTGAAATTTACGTACGTACCTGGTATGCCGAATAGGTGAGGATACCTTGACTTCATTTTAGATTCTAATTCTTGAGGTATAACCTTTGAGTGTTGAATACGATCCATCTTATCCAAGATTTTAACATATATCTCTTCATACGTTAAATCTTCTGCTATATCATTTAGTTCTAATTTAATAATGTGGTTCGGGTCGTCCACATATTTATGTAGCATCGATACGTAAAAAACGTTATGAACACGCAACATACTTGGTGGTAAAATGAGTCTATAAGCCACAGTTCCTACTCGATCGAGGATTTCAAATGGGCCAATTAAATCGAGGGTTGAGATTTCTTCTCTTCAGAAACTCTTGCTTTTAAAATAAAGCCCTCTTGAACCTTCTTCTTCACATTCATCAGCTTTGAGTATGTAGCTTGCACGACTTTAACTTTATCGATTAAAGTCGATTCTATTCGTATATTCGTTATCTTCACGTAGGTTCGTATATTCGCACTCGTAAATGTATACGATCTTCTACTCAACGCGTCAGCTATCACGTTCACTTTTCCACGATGGTATTGAATGGTATTATCATAATCTTCAGTAGCTCGAGCCAACGTCTTTGGCGCATGTTACGTTCATTTTAGTTGAAGAAATATTTGAGGGTTTAAGAAATGGGTTTTGTACTGGGGTCAATACAAAATTCGATTTCACGCTCTAGGGGTAAGCTAAGATGTCTTCAAGAATACGTCAGGAAATTTATTAACAATAGAAATATCATTCAAAACTGTGACTCTCATCCAAGACTTGGATAGCACATGTAATGAATGTTTCTCCTAACGGAGTTTCAACCAATAAGTCAAAGTCTAACTTCTCTAGAGTTCAATTTAAACGTTGAGCGCAAGCAAGAGAGATAAAAAAAATGGGTAGAACCGGTATCTAATAAGGTATAGACTTCGCAAAAGTTTATGATTAACTTACCTGTAATAACCTCGTTCGGGTTCCTTGATAAACGCTCTCACTTAAAAAGAATGGGTAGAACCGGTATCTAATAAGGTATAGGGTACATTCCACCCTTAAATGCTTCGTTACATTCCTGATCCATGATTTGAATCATTACTCTCCGATCCATATCGAATTGGGGTTGACCGCTCTGCACAGGGTAATTCTGAATTCGATGTTGGATTCTCCTAATTGTTGTCCAAAAAGAAAAATCCATTTCATCTATTTTGGCCTTGTTGGATCGGACGTCTTTTTTTACAATATCTACGCGTCGTGCGGCTTTTACCCATGCATCATCTATTCTCCTTCATTCAGTTGTTTCTTCTTTCATTAGAACTTGGATCATAGTATTCTCAGATTCCAGCTCTAATATCTTATACTCTGCCAAAGAGTGCTTCTGTTCAAGCATCGCGCATCGGGTAACACAATTTTGAATTGTTACATCTCTTTGCTCCACGACCGCCTGCCATTCTTCAGTCTGCTCTTCTAACTCATGAATACGATTTTGTAATTATAAATTTCGATCATAAAATTCTTCTAATAAATTATCCTCAGGTTCCTCTTCTCCCTCACTCTCAGCTGCTACCTCTGCAACTAGCTCGGGTGCAACTATTAGTTCTTCACTCAACACGTAGATATCTCTAATTTCTTCTTCGTCTGACACCACATTAACCTGATTAGTGATTAAAGGTGTCTCAACGGTCTCATTCACTCCACTGTGAACATTTTCAGCTGCCATTTTCAAACATTGCCACAAAACAAGGGTTAATTAACATATCACATATTATCCCTATACTCTGACTGACCAATTAAATACCAAATAAACTTAGGTAGGTCATACTAGCGAAGAAATTCCCTGTCTCTCCCCTCCTAGTTCTTGTCTCACATCTCAGCCAAGGATCATATCCCTAAGCTTTGATACCAACAGTGACGCCCCCAAAACAGGTATACATCACCCATTCTGAGTCGCCAGATATGTGTCGACGTCGGGATTTTTGGGTGTCCCTTTCCGTTACTTGTTCTTTGGTGTTCTCATTTTAGGTGAGATTTGTTTGAAAAAACAAGTGAAAAAGGTCCGACATGTATAATGTCGACGATGGGGATGATTAAGAGTCGCCAGATTGGTTTTTAAATGGTTGTACCAACACAATCGAGAAAAGGTTTGCACATTGACCCGATGATGTGACAACATTAAATGGGTCGATGAAACCGAGATTCATTAGGGTCCAGGGGACTTGGTTATGCGGGGGGGAAGGTGTTAGGCACCCCCCGACATCCGTGTTACCACGGTGACCGCCTCTTTTCAAGAAACTATTATCTGAATGTGTGTGTGTGTGGGTCAATGTGCTGTTATATAGAAGTTGTGCGAGGCCTCGTTCGAACCTATATACACAGGATTTGAATTTATGTAAAAATTCAATTTTTAGCAAGATATGGCAGTGATGTTTTTATAAAAGAGGTTTTTCAAACCCTGATGCTCAATAGTAATTGTGACCTTTTACACTCCCATTTTATTAAGTGCACGGCTTGATTGATTTTATTTTACGAATGCGAGGCATCCGTATGAAAATAATGTACAAAATAATGCCGACTTCCTCGTGGGTATGGAAACCATCTGAGAAAATTCAGACACCGCAGAATAATTTACAAAGTCGCTACGGTGAAAATGTCCATCACGGAACCGAATCTAGATTCAATGGGATGAATCAGTAATCACATGATTCTAGGCTCACAAAATATCTGCAGTTTATATGAAAGCGATGGCGGTATATATATAAAAGCTGTAAATATATATATACAGATAGGATCACCAACCACGAAGCACCTCCATGGGGGATCAGAAATGTAAATAAAGTTATTAAAAGCTATCAACCGCCATGGAGGTAACTCCAGGTGAGACAAAATGTAAATAAAACTGTAAATACGGTCAACCGCTACGAAGGAAACTCCAGCGAGATGAGAATGTAAATAAACACAGAATATCGATCAATCGCCATTTAAGTAAACTCGAGCGGGACAAAAATAAATATATATATATATATAATAATAAACGCAGCATATAGGATGTAAAATCTGGCTCATCGAAGCGAGTTCGACCACAATTCATATATATAAGTATAAATATATATATAAAAGCGAATAAATGCAGGATATAAAATCCGGGCTCATCAAACAGAGTTCAACCACAGTTATATATATATATATATATATATATATATATATATATATATATATATATATAAAGCGAGTAAATGCACCGGCCAGAAGTTCAGGCTCAAATCGAACAAAGTCCTACACACGGTTGATATATATAAGTATATATATATATATATATATATATATATATATATATATATATATTAAAGCGAGAAACGCTCTGAGCAGGATGTTCAGGCTCATCGAACAAAGTTCGACACACGATTAATATATATAAATGTAAATATATATATTAAAGCAAATAAACGCTCTGCATCAAGTCTAGGCTCAATCGAGGCATAACTCAATAATGTTAGTCAATATATATATATATATATATATATATATATATATATATATATATATATATATATATCTTTGAAATGAAACCACGAGATAGAAGTCGAAAGCAAAAAGCAAGCAACACGACTCTCAACGTGTAGAAGGGTGTGTGCAAAGATGAAGAGAAAGACTCTAAAAAGTGTGTGAGAAGGCTTACAATTTGGTGACAAAGAAGGCTTCAATATCTTTAGAGTGGGTAAACACTGACTCTTGTAGGTACAAAAGGGCTATATATGAGCTCACAAGTGTTTAAAAGGGGAGAGTACACTGCATGGGGTGAGTGCAGAGCAAATTGTGTAGGGTTTCCCCGTCTTTTTCTCTTAGAAAATCAGCACCCCAAGCCCTCTATTTATAAGCATTTTAGCCGTAGGTGTACCTACGGCTGAGCCGCAGGTGTACCAGAGGCAACCCGGGTTGGCCCAGGTTTGTCGGGTCGCGTCGTCTTGAAGTACGTGCACTCAGGCACTGTAATGTCCACTCGGATTTTCAGAAGTGCAATCCGGGCATCCGTTTGAGGTATACAGGACCTATTTCGGACCGCCGTTGTCGAGAGTTGTACGATGGCATGGGATTAAAGTTTGTACGAAGTCATTGAATATGGGACGATGCTCTCCGGTCTTCAAGCTTCAACTTTCATCCGTTACCCCGCACAATAGTCACTCAGGATTGCTTAGCCTTGTGGGACATCGTTGCATAGAGACGTAACGTGGCATCGTGTTTGACGAGATGACGATGTTGCCCCTCACCGGTGTTATCGCCGGATTAATGATTTGTCATGACGCGTTTGCTCGACTTACCGAGATTGGACCTGCTTTGCATTTGTTGAAGGTCCTCATTGTCATCTTTGAGGTGTACTGTCTTCCGTCACGATTGCCATGTTGGTACGGTGTATTTTCGTTATCGGTCACGAGATTGAAGGTGATGGCATTTGAAACAAGCATTTCCGGGGTTATCGCCGAAACTGCATTCCTTGGGGTTATCACCAAGGTTGGTGGCTATTCCCATGGTTGGGACTGAGACTGGATATCTCGGGGTTATCTCCAAGATTAATCGGTCTTCTCCGGTGTGTGTTTCGGTGTTGTATCTACAGGTCTCGGGGTTATCTCCGAGGTTGGATTTGGTACTCCCAGATTGCGATCCGGGGTTGATGCTGAACTTCTGGTAGTATCCGGCATGGATTTGGATCATCTTTCAAGGTTCTCTCTTAAAAGAAGAATCTGTCCTCCTGCAATGTTAGTAACAGTAATACAGAAAATTTCGAGTGTCTACAGATGCCCCTCTTTATCATACTCATGCATGGCGATGCACGGGTAGGATAAAGAATGCTAGACACTTGAAACGCCACAAGACAAACTTGGTACTATGGGTAGCAAAATGATGCAAATGTATGATGCATGTGTACGGGGTTGTAGCCCAACATGCTGAGGATGATTGCGGGATCCCTGTTGCTTCAACTGGGGATTGGCAATACTGACCAGATCTGATGTGTAAGCCAAATCTGTTAGGATGTTGATGTTGGAGTTATCACCAAATTCATGTGTTCTTGATAACGACTCGATCCCGAAGGGGTACCTCTTATGTGCAAGAGATCTGTGGGGATAAAGCTTGATCTATTTTGAGGATGTGTATAACATATTCCATCATCTATCCTCTTTGATAACATTGACCTTTCATGGTTAGTATCGCCAGAATATGTCACGATTCTGTTGGATTTATAGCCAACAACAAATGCTGTCAGGGATGCCTGACCTTCGTTGACGTGTGCTTCATCGACATGTAAATCAATGGCTGAAACATCCTGTGGGATATACTGTCAAGGCTGCTTGACCTTCGCTGACGTGTGAATCAACGAATAAGATTCTGTGAGTAGATCGTCAAGGTTGCTTGACCTTCGCTGATGTGTGAATCAACGGAACATTGCGTTGTGACCCCCGTCGGGGATCCGCTGGGGGAATATGAGTAATCGAGCATGAAATCATCGAATAGCTCTAGAGCTCTGATAGGTTTAATCGCTATCGGCTGAAATGACATCAAGGTTGCTTGACCTTCATTGATATGTGTGTCAACCAATTTGAGCATGCATTATTATTCCATTGGAGATATACGTTGTAACCCGTCCGGGATCTCATCTGGGACGCATGAGTACGCGTCGTAACTCCCGAATAGTTCTCAATGCTTGATGGGTTTAGTTGCCATCACATTTGGAACGCGTCAAGGTCGCTTGACCTTCATCGATAGACATGTCAACGGATGAACGTGTTGTAACCCCCACAGGGGATCTACGTTGTAACCCCCATCGGGGATCTACGTTGTAACTCCCGTCGGGGATATACGTAGGGTAACGACCCGGAGTTGGCGGCAACGGGCCTGTATAAGGCATTGCCGTATGTGATTTGTGCCAACTGTGATCATTGGTAGGGTGTACCTTGTATTTAGGTGACTACCAATGAGTGTTGTACAAATTCAAAGTCTCATCTGAGAAGACCAGGATTGTATGCAGTTCTGCTCAATCGCGAGGCATTTTTATTCTCGATTTGCCCTTTCTAGTCCGTAAGAACTCCTTTGCAACTCAAACTGGACCGAGCCGGAGGGGTGGGACCCACATAGGGGTGCCTTGCAGTGCACTGTTGGTGACCCATGAGATGAGCTACTGACCAATCGTGGATGATAAATTCTAGCAGATTGGTCACACAAGTCACTTTCAACTTGTTTCGTAAAGAGAAAATCGCGAGCCATCTTGGATCTCTCGAGTTGGGCCGCTACGCAAATTCTATCACCGTACAAGTATTCTACACTATCCTGGTAACGTATGCATGTATTTTTTCCAGTTTCTATCCGTTGGATTGTGAGTTATCGCACGAAATGCATCTAAACACATAGTAGTGATTATGTATGCACAAACGACTTGATAAAAAATATTCAACATAGTAAATGTTAGTATTAAACCATCTTTGAACATAATGATGTGAAAAAATTTGACTTTTGAGGCAATTCAATTGGCACCTTTTTTCTCGCTATTTTTGTCCTATTTGAGGTCCAATGAGCAAAAGGTAGAAAGGCAAAGTACTCCTAGCATTGAGGTTGGCCTTATGCATGATGATTTTTATTTTTAATGTATATATTATGTATATGACTTTGGGGCAGGTGTGCTACTGAATGGCCACCTAGACATGCCTATGTACATTTGGATAGTCCTATTTTCAAAGGGGACTATGGCAAAAAAAGTTCAAATATAGGCATTGGGTAGTCATGCATTCTAACTCTATTTATATGTTAAAGTAAATGCATACATGCATATAGTCATAAATGCATTTTAAAAAGCTACAGGTAAGGAAATATCACACCCTTTCTGAAGTGATTTGGACCGCTTCTAGCGTATGGCGGAGGGCTTCTGAAGTGCCTCGTCCTTGTTTTGTCAGACAGCCTCGCAGGTTGGTGGAGGCCGTGATACGTCCTGTCCAGGTAGATGTTCCAGACGTTGAGGACGAGGAGGAGGATATTTCGATTGAGGACCCCGCTCTTGCTGCACATGTTCCTCGCATGGAGCTTCTGAGCATTCAGGTGGCAAACCCAGAGTTACTAGGTGACTTGGGCAGACATCCATCGATGTATTTGCATGCTAACGAGGTATGACGTTAGACTTTGATCTTCTTTCTTTCCTATTGATGAGGATTTAAAGGGTTTTAATATTGATCTGCATTTCATGCAGGTTCCTGGTTTTACATAGCCTCGAGGGAACTGGTTCTGCATTCACTCCATGTACTAGGCGCTTCATCCTAACTATAGAGCGGTAGTGCATGAGTGGGGATTTGGGGCATTCTTCTCCATCCTTCCCCGTCGTTGTCCCTGGGGTTACCTCAGGGCATTGTCTGAGCGATGGTTTCATCAGACTCAGTCACTCCATCTGCTGGATTGCTAGGTGATGATGACGCCTATAGATTGGCGATTTATCACGGTATGGAGTTTGAGAGGAGCGAGGTGCCTTGCATGGCGAATATCACCCTCCTACGATCCGATCCTTACTAGGAGTTTCGAAAGGCGCTCAAAAAAGGGGATCGTCTGTTCGAGGTCCTTTGAGCGTAGATGCTATGAGCGAGCTATTGAGTGAGCTCATGCCTGATGATGTTAGGATCAGGGATCGCGTTCTGTGGCGATTGTTTCTGATGATCATTTGAGGTTGCTTTATAGCAGACAACTCTTCCACGGTATCTTTCACTTTGGTCAGCTCCACACGCGATGTGGACCGTATTGGAGATTACGATTGGGGCTCTTACACCTTTGCCTATTTCCTTTGGGGCATGCGCATGCGCTCACAGGGTTTGATCGAGGCTTGGATAGGATTTTACCCATTTCTGCTGGTGAGTATTTCTCTTGTCTTTTCCCATTCATAGGTTAAGAGTGTTTACTAATAGCAGATGTTCTACCATTGTGTTGGCAGTTTTAGGCCTATGAGAGGCTCCCATGTTTGCGTCCTGTGAGTGTGTTAGGTTTAGATACCTATCCACGAGGATGACGATGGCACCAATCTATTTTGTCGGAGGTCCCTGTATCCGAAGGATTCACTCACTGCCGTATGCAGCTGGAGTTGCTGACGGTGGGTACCATTACATGGATTCCCTATTCAGGGGAGCATTTGACCATCGTCTTTGAGGATGGACACCCGACTGGAGTCGAGTATTTGATTTCCACCAGGAGATTTCCCTCTTCACGGATGGAGGTGGGAGCTCTATTTAGAGAGCGTGCTATTAGGAGCACCATGGGAGATCTCGTATAACGATCTTGCCTCCCCGGCGTCATTGGCAGTATCACGATCACCGTCAGCGATATCCCATTGTTGGGGTTGACGGCTTTGTATTATCGGAGGGCCCATGTACTCGTGGAGCGTTCGGCGTTGGTGGTTTCCTCGTACTATTGGAGCCCAGTCCCGCGCCACACAGTTTGTGGGGGACATGGTTCCATGATCTTTGATGATGACGGATTGGGTAGCTTATGTCCGAGCTCCGACTCATATGACCCAGATTGATAGTTTGACCCGGAAGTTGGACCAGGCACATGTATTTATTCGGAATTTGGGTAGAGATCCAAAGAGAAAGTGAGTCATTTGTTCCTTCCACTCAGTCTTTGGCCCCTGGACGACCCATTTGGTTTTGCCGGAGCAGATCCTCCTCTTTATAGGCCTGACATCCCTGTTGATAGAGATCTAGTGACTCAGGAGGAGTTACATCAGGTTGACAGGATTGAGGACATGGACATCGAGACCCTGGTCTTCTTCTGATGTATATTCTCATTATATCTTTTGATAGGTCTCTGTTAGATATTGGGTGGTTGTTCCCCATTCTCGCTATATCTTTTGATAGGCCTCTGTTAGTAGTAGGGCGGTTGTGCCCCATTTCCCTGTCTTTGTAGCTGTACAGAGTTGATGTATTAGATGATGATATATTTGGGAATGTATGCACCGTTTTTCATTCCCTATATCATATTGCCATCCATTATCTGTTATGCATGTATCATGTTATGCATATGTATGTATGTCTAGAGATATTCGGCATTGACCCCTGAATGGTCTTATGACACGGCCCGTATAGATGTCTTCTTCGACAGTTAGCCGTATAGATCATACCCCACCGTCAGTGGTGGCATTAGGTATGCGATCGTGGTACGATAGCATGTCACCACCAGACAGGGTGACTGTAGATCTGTTGCTGCAGCATACCATGACCCTTTTGGCATTTCAGGTTCCTGGAGGATTTGTAGACGGGATGCTAGAGCATTGGTTACCTGATAGGCAGGTATTCCATTTTGGCACCCATGAGTTGACTCCTACTCTGGAGGAGTATGCACGTTTGACGATGCTGCCCTTAGACAGACCTTGCGTGCATCTAGCTTTGGGAGATATGAGTAGACGATTCATGACTCTCACAGGATTGAGGCGTAGAGTAGTGTAGGATGAGCTGACATTTGGCCACGTGATCTCTCAGTGTTTTCTGTATGACAGATTTGGCGCGGAGGATGGCTATTCACGACATTAGGGATTTTTTGGCGTCGGAGGATCATTGGCATTGGCGAGTTGATAATCGACGATCTTGTGTGTACTTTCATATGTGTACATGCCGCGGAATATGGATGAGATAGATATATGCGTTATCATAGCCGTGAGAGCTCTCAGGGAGGGTCATACCATTGTGCCTATGATTGTAGCTTGAGACTCGTGGTCGACATCCTCTCGCTATACTTACCGTCGAGGCGTGTTCACTTGGGAGTTCGATTCATGTCTTTGTATGTGTGGTTTATGTCACACTTGTGACCGGTTGGTACCCTTAGACGGCATTGGTATTGCTTTTCCCATGATGTGGCTATGTCCATCCTACTCCTTTCGACCATCGGGTGTATAGATGCTCTGTCTGGTCCGCATTTTGGCGAGATATCGAGTTCCATTTAGCATATTCTTTGTGCTCGGGGCTTTGCTCACCATACTGACTTCATTACTCACGCTCGGGCATGGATTTCCTCCGGGGTGGCTTGAGGCGTGACTACTTATCACCCATTGGTACGTGATGTCGCAGATTCGACCAATTCAGGATTTTCATCCTTTTTTGAGGCGATAGGTCAACCTTCAGCTTCTTGATATCTCTCAGCAGAGGACCGATCCCGTGTGTATGCTTGCTAGGATCAGCGTGAGATAGCTTCTTTTTCTGTCAGTCATCCCGGTTATTCTTCAGAGTATTCCGCATGGATGGAGACCGATATTTTATCGGATGCAGTAGTATCTGCAGTACCGAATATTGAGTCAGATGATGCAGAGCCCCTGGTGGACATTGATACCTACATCGAGGAGGAGCATTTCTTTGGGTTGCGGCATTTCTTAGGATTCTCCTTGTACGAAGATTTTGTGATTGACTTTTCGACACGATGCTTAGAGCAGAGTCTTCATCTGATGACCTTTGAGAGAGACCAGATTCGATCTATGATGTCGACTGCTCTTGATGTGAGGGACATCGCTCTATTGGAGAGAGACGAGGCATTATATCGCAGAGATGCCGCTGTTGTTGAGCGGGATGAGGCTATATCAACCCGAGATGCGATGATAGTTGAGCGGGATAGTGCTATATATCGCCACGGATGCGGCCGTCACGAGATAAGCTATGATGAGGTCCTTACCACCCTGGCATGATTGCAGAGATGAGCGCATATATTGATGATCATATGGTCACCATGCAGATGGCTACAGATCTTTTGGGTCGTGAGGATATTCTCATACAGGAGACCACATCTTTGCCTCCATCTTCTGATAGGGACGCCATGTTGGGCTTGTTAGCTCGCATATACCCTGACTTGTAGAGGAGCTTGTATTTACCTGCACAGACTAGCTTAGCCATTTTGTCATGTACAATTTACATTGTATATATATCAAACATCATTATATATGACAGGGAAATATATTTTTGGATCACTTCCCTTTTAGATATGCCTTGCTATTTGTTTGATATTTTGCCTGCTGCTTCAGGGCTTGTGATCTTGATGTATTCTGAATTCCTCCTGGGTGGATGGACATTGAGTTGTCTCTGGATAGTTCAGAATGGATCATCGATCTATGTGTATCCCTACCATCTTTGGTGTCTTGGGACTAGTTTTTGGGTGAAAATGTGGAGAGGAGTGTGGCTTTCCTCTCTGAGATTGACCGTACCACAGATGGTTGCCAGTGCTTCTGTTTAGGAGAAGCCTAGTTAATTCCACCTCTTATGGATTGGTGTTGCTCTTCAAGGTATGACCGCAACTTAGATGGTCACCGAATCTCCTATTTGGGAGGAGTTCGGAGTAATTCCATCCCTTTGAGTGCAGTCGAATGAAATGCAATGGATTGAAGGATGATCGAGTACCAATGATAAGGGTTTTTGTTTTGGTAGGGGTGAGATCGCACCATGAATGGTCGCCACGTACTCTATTGAAGAGGAGATCGATCAAGTCTGCGTAGTTCGAACACTCGTGTAAGAGGTTCAGCGTATATATATGGGCGATATCGTGTAGGAATGTTTTGGTTGTTTTTGTTTTTGTAAGGAGAAGAGGGTAGAAATGTTTTTGTTGTTTTTGTTTTATTGTGATCGGGCCATATGAAATGGTTGCCTACGTACTCCTATTGAAGATGAGATCAGGTTGACGTAGTTCGCCCCTCAGGGCGAGAAGAAAAGCGTGATCCCATGTGCAGGTCAGAGTACAGGGAGGCGAAAGTTTAATCCTAGGTTGAGGATAAACTTCAGTTATGAGAAGTTTTATCCCAGATATGGGTAGCCAAACTGCAAACGTAAGAGGTTCAATCCACGGTGGGATGACCTAAGTTGTATGAGCGCAAAGGAGAAAGCCAGGCTGCTGGCTTGAAGAGTACGTTTCCCTAAGGGGCAAAGTGTAGAAAAGTTGTATGTGGTAAAGGGTTAAAGAACCGGAATGACTAGTGACCTGATGATTATGCACCAGGGTGTTTGCTAGTTACTTCAGACATAATACCGTTTCACGGTGTCTGAATTGATGAGTTTTGGAAATTCATCGCCGTCTATTTCTTGCAATCTGAGAGCGCCTCCTGTCAATACTTCCTTGACGATAAACGGGCCTTCCCAGTTAGGAACGAATTTTCCTTTAGCCTGATCTTGGTTGTCAAGAATCTTCTTCAAAACCAAGTCATGTTGTTTAAACTGCCGTAGCTGGACTTTTTTGTTGTAGGATCTGGCGATCCTTTGCTGATATAGCTGACCATGGAAGATAGTCGCGGTTTGCCTTTCGTCTATTAGAGACAATTGGTGATACCTGTCTTGTACCCATTGGTCTTCATCCAGCTGAGCGTCTATCAACACTCTGAGGGATTCCATCTCAACTTCTATGGGGAGCACTACTTCTATCCCATAGGTTAAAGCGTAGGGGTTGCCCCAGTTGAAGTGCGCATTGAGGTTCTGTAGGCTAACAGAGTCAGAGGCAATAGGTCAGGCCAATATTTGTGGTTGGCGGACATCTTTTGCATAATCTTCTTGATGTTTTTGTTAGCCGCTTCAACAACACCGTTCATCTTCGGACGATAGATGACAGAGTTAAGATGTTTGATGTGGAATTTACTGCATAATTCCTCCGTCATTTTGTTGTTGAGGTTTTTGGCATTGTCTGACACAATCACCTCTGGTTGTCCATATCGAAAAATGACATTGTTTCTGATGAAAGCAATGATGACTTCTTTAGTGACCCTGGAGAAGGAGGCTGCTTCTACCCACTTGGTGAAGTAGTCGATCATGGTGAAGATAAATCGGTGACCGTTATTGGCTTTAGGCTTGATGGGCCCGATAACGTCCATTCCCCACATTAAGAAGGGCCAAGGCAAACTCATATTGTGGAGTTCTCGTGGAGGGGCGTGTATAGCATTCCCATGAATTTGGCACTGATAACATCTCCTGACGTGGTCATTGCAGTCAGCTTTGAGAGATAGCCAATAATGTCCCGTCCTGAGGACTTTCTTGATAAGGAGGGGGCCGCTCATGTGGGGGGCACAGACTCCACCATGGATTTCATCCATAAGCCTTTGGGCTTGATCTTTGTCTAAACATCTGAGGAGACCTAGTCCTGCATCTCTTTTGTAGAGTGCATCTCCACTCAGGTAGAACTTCATAGCAAGTCGATGGATCCGCCTTTTCTCAGTCGGGCTCGCCTCAGCGGGTGTGGATCCATCTTGTAGATATTCCTTGATATGCTGATACCAAGGATGTTGGATGGGAGGTAGCTCATCCGATACTTCTCCAACGTAACTCCCATAAACTAGGGCCTTGTGCAGGGAGATTGTGACGCTCGGTGAGTGTTCCTTGTCTGATATGCGAATCAAGGATGCCAAAGTTGCTAATGCGTCCGCAAAGTCATTCCTATTACGAGGAATGTGTAGGAAGGAGATTTCTTCGAACTCCAAAGCCATCTTCAAAACTTGCCGATGGTAAGGCAGCAAATGTAGTTCCTTGGTTTGATAGATTCTGGTGGATTTTACGATTACCGGCCCGAATCCCAAGACGATTAACGCATGATGCCCATTGAACGGGCAAGTTTTAGCCCCATGAGACAGCCTTCATACTCAGCCGTATTGGTTGTGTTGTCAAACTGTAATTTGACGGCAACGGGATACTGCTCCCCCGTATCAGATATTAGAACTGCTCCAGCTCCAGAACCTTCCATATTAACAGCTCCATCAAAATAAATCTTTCATGATTGGCGCGTATTGTACTGATGGTGTTGTTTCACTGTCATTACTCCTTCATCAGGGAAATATGTTTCCAAGGGTTTAAAATCCCCTGAAGGTGCGGCGTCCAGTTGATCCGCGATTCCTTGACCCTTGATGGACTTTTGAGTCACATATACGATGTCGAACTGTTGTAGGATTAACTGCCATCTGGATAGCCGAAAATTTAACATGGGTTTATTGAACACGTACTTGAGAGGATCCACACAGGATATGAGATGGGTTGTGTGACCATGGAGGTAATGCTGTAACCTCATGGAAGCCCATGCTAAAGCACAACACGTCTTTTCGATCAGAGTGTACTTATGTTCATTGCTGCTGAACCTTTTACTGAGGTAATAGATAGCTCGTTCTTGGCCTCTATCGTCCTTCTGTCTCAGCATGTAGCCCGTGGCATTGTCACTTATGGACAGGTACATAAACAGGGGAACATCGTCCCTGGGTGGTACCAAAATAGGATCTTTGACTAGCTGTTTCTTGATTATAAGGAAGGCCTTCTAACACTCGTCATTCCATTTCATGGAGGAGTTCTTCCTTAATAGCTTGAAGATTGGCTCACAGGTTGCTGTGAGTTGGGAATGGGCATTTCAGTGATGGCTTGGATTTTGGCAGGATCCAGCTCAATTCCTTTGTGGCTGACTAGAAATCCTAGCAACTTGCCTGATTTAACACCAAAGGCGCACTTAGCTGGATTCAACTTCAAGTTGTACTTACGCAACCTGTTGAACAACTTTCTGAGATGGTCTATATGGTCATCCTCCTTCCGGGACTTGACAATGATGTCATCCATGTAGATCTCGATCTCTTTATGCATTAAGTCATGGAAAAGAGCCATCATAGCTCGTTGATAGGTAGCTCCGGCATTGATGAGGCCGAATGACAACCGTCTATAGCAAAAAGTTTCCCAAGGAGTGATGAAAGCATTTTTCTCATGATCTTCCTCGGCAACCATGATCTAATGGTACCCCGCAAAGCAATCAGCAAAGGAGTACATGTCGTATTGCGCAGTATTGTCAATGAGAATGTGGATAAATGGCACGGGAAAGCTATCTTTTAAGCAAGCTTTGTTCAAGTCCCGGTAATCCACGCAAACTCGCACCTTCCCTTCGGGTTTAGGCATGGGTACAATGTTGGATATCCACTTAGGATATGTAGACACCATTATGATGCCCGCTTGAAATTGTTTCACAATTTCTTCTTTCACCTTTAAACTCCACTCAGGTTTCAATCGCTTTGAGTTTACCTTATTGGCTTAAATCTCTCTTTAATGGGAAGGCGATGAAGGACAATGTCAGTGGATAAACCCACCATGTCTTCATGAGACCATGCAAACATATCCTGGAATTAGGTTAATAGCGTAACCATATCATTCCGTTGGTTTGGGGTAAGGTCCGAACCAATCTGGATTAACTTAGGGCTTTCTAAGGTTAGAGATTGAAAGAAGTGGTTTGATCAAGGTTGGGTTTGGGTTTGTCTTTGACCCATTCTCGAATTTACGGAGGCACCTCAATGTCATCCTGTATATCCATCAAATTTGAATTCATCTCTATATCAAAGGTACAATCCACGTGTAGAAGAGGCAACCAGACGCAAATACAGGCACATCTAAATTCAGAGTCCTAAAACAAAATATGCTTTCACTTAGTATATATGAAATGTGTTGATCATACACAGTGTTAACATATATTGGCAAAATAAATTGCTAATAATTGCATGAGAAAAAAGTAAGAGTTATTATATCTACACGGGGAAGAAAGAGTTTACGCGCTTTACCCTCGACGACCACCAATGCAAGGAATGTTGTTCCAATTGGCAAGGGCAAAGTTCGGGTGGACCGCAGTGATGGAGGGATTGTCATCATCCTCCCTGTCCCGAATGATGGCCATTACGTCTGGGCAATCATTGTTTGGGGTGTATTTGTTGGTATGTTCGTCATGAACGATGATGCGTATGCCTGACATCATTCGGATGACGTCTTGCTTAATTCTTCGTTCCTCTTCTTCCAGTGCGGGATTTGGAACAAAGATTTCTTTTCCTTTCACCGATACCGGCTTGGGACATAACATAGCCATTATATTGGGGTAGACACTCGAAATTTTCTCTACTTCATATTATTAACATTGCGGGAGGATGATTCGCCTTTTAAGAGAGAACCACGAAAGATAATCCAAATCCACACCGGATACTACTAGGAAGTTCAAAGATTAACCACGGATCGCAATACGGAGTAACGGTTTTAACCTCGGATTTAACCGAGAGACACGAAGATACAAATCTAGGAACACACCGAGAAGACCAATTAATATCGGAGATAACCCCGAGGTATCCAGTCTCAGTCCCAACCATGGGAATAGCCACCAACCTTGGTGATAACCCCAAGGAATGCAGTTTCGGAGATAACCCCGGAAATGCTTGTTTCAAATGCCATCAGCTTCAATCTCGGCACTCACAACGAAATACACTGTGCCAACACGGCAATCGCATCGGGAAGACAGGCACACCTCAAAGATGACAATGAGGACCTTCAACAAATGCAGCAGTCCAATCTCAATCAAGTCCATGCGTAACGCGTCGCTTATTGGCCCAATCCGGGAGTAACACCAGTGAGGGGCAACATCGCCATCTCGTCCAACACGATGCCACGTCTCGTCTCTACGCAACAATGTCGCACAAGGCTAACCAATCCCGAGTGACTATTGTGCTGGGTAACGGATGAAAGTTCAAGCTTGAAGACCGGAGGGCATCGTCCCATCTTCAAAGACTTCGTACAAACTCTAATCCCATGCCATCGTACAAATCTCGAGAACGGCGGTCCGAAATAGGTCCTGAATACCTCCAAACGGATGCCCAGATTGCACTTCTCAAAATTTGAGTGGACATTACAGTGCCAAAGTGCACGTACTTCGAGACGACCCGACCCGACCCGCCTCTGGTACACCTGCGGCTGAGCCACAGGTACACCTGCGGCACCTTTTGCCTATAAATAAGAGGCTTGGGGTGCTGATTTTTAAGAGAAAAAAGACGGGGAAACCCTGCACAATTTGCTATGTACTCACCCCATGCAGTGTACTCTCCCCTTTTAAACACTTGTGAGCTCATATATAGCCCTTTTGTACCTACAAGAGTCAGTGTTTACCCACTCTAAAGATATAGAAGCCTTTTTTGTCAGTCAGCTGTAAGCTTTCTCACACACTTTAGATTCTTTCTCTTCATCTTTACACACACCTTCTACACGTTGAGAGTCGTGTTGCTTGCTTTTGCAGGACTTGATCCGTGGTTTCCTTCCAATCTGTATATATATATATTATATATATATATTGACTAACATTATCGAAGTTATGCCTCGATTGAGCCTAAACTTGATGCGGAGCATTTCTTTGCTTTAATATATATATATATATATATATATATATATATATATATATATATATATACTATATATATATTAATTATCTCATCGGACTTTGTTCGATGAGCATAGACTTTTGTGCGGTGTGTTTATTTGCTTTTTTTATATATATATATATATATATATATATATATATATATATATATCAACTGTGTGTATATATATATTTACCATTTTATATATATATACTTGCTTATTGCTTTTATACAAATTGCAATATTACATGCTTTAGGAATCATGTGATCACTGATTCATCTCATGGATCTAGATTAGGTTCCGTGATGGACATTTCAAATTGTAAGTAGCTTGTAAATTATTCTGCGATGTACATATTTCCTCAGATGGTTTCCATACCCACAAGAAAGTCGGCATTATTTTTTATATATATTATTTTTAAATACAGATGCTTTCAGATTCGTCAAATAAAATCAATCCAGCTGCTCACTTAATAAAAATGGGAGTGTAAAAGGTCTCAATTCCTATTAAGCATCGTGGTTTGAAAAACCTCTTTTATAAAAACATCAACGCCATATCTTGCTAAAAATTGAATTTTACATAAATTCAAACCCACAATATATAGGTTGAACGAGGCCTCTTTAACTTCTATATATGACACATGACCCACACACACACACATTCGGATAATAGTTTCTTGAAAAGAGGCGGTCCAGTGTAGTAACACGGATGTGAAGTGCCTAACACCTTCCCCGCATAACCAAGTCCCCGGACCCTAAATGAATCTCGGTTTAAATGGGACCAGTATATCGATTGTAACATCTTTGGGTCAATGTGCAAACCTTTTCTCGATTTGTGTTGGTACAACCATTTAAAAAACCAATGGCGACTCTTGCGGTCCCATCGTCGACATTATACATATCGGACTTTTTCACTTGTTTTTCAAACAAATCTCACCTAAAATGAGAACACCAAAGAACAAGTAATTGAAAGGACATCCAAAAATCCCGGCGTCGACAAGTGGCGACTCTACTTGGGACTCAAGAAGAGGACTTAAGCCGCTACTACAATCTTTTCAAAACCGTTATCTCGCTTATGTGTGGATGTTGCATTTACATTGGATGAATGTATGCAATTCATGTCTTGTTTGAGCTTAGTGCTTCGTGACTATAACTCGCTATATGATATTAGTGCCCGCGACATGTCATCATCATTCATACGGTGAGACGCGATGTATGTGAATGTATGTTGTGTGGTCCCTCCACCAGGAGGCTATCCGTCGGTGTTTGATTCTTTGGACTCGTGAGAAGACTAATTCTCCGAGGCTCAGGAAAGGCACCACCCAAATTCGCTCCGGTTGAAAAGCCGGATTAACTAAAATCTAGTAGATTGCGATGATTTGGGAACCTTCATGCCAAAAACCATGAGAGTAACCTAAGATAGGATGACCTCGATAAACCCAAAAGCGAAGGAAAGTCTCTTCATGCTCTCATTTCAATTACTTGTAAACACAATTACTTGTAATTTCATTCCATATCTATCTCCATGTAATGAGAAATATGAAGCAATATGTCCACATACATGATACAAATATAAGCGACACCGTTTTTTGGGATAAAATTCCTAAAATGGACATATCACATAGCATGTCATTATACACCTTCCCTAAGGACTAAACTATGCCAATCTTTCGCGAGGAATCAATCGGACCTACTACCGGTCAAAGTCCAAAAGGCGATAGGCCTACAAATCGATCATGTCGTCATTCGACGCATGAACTTAATCTGGTTTCTCATAAAGAGTTCGACGGATTAAGCAAGCAGATTCTGATTTGGTCGTTCTATTAAAAGAATTACACCGGTCTACATGGGTCGGAAAATACCAGACATCTTGAGCCCTCCACACAAGGAGGAATTAGGTCATTACCATACGAGCCACAATTGGATCGACCAACAAAATGCAGGATCTTGCCCATTCCACCGGAGATCCGCATAATGGTGACATCAAAAGAAAGTCCTCCAAATGGAAGAGACCCTTGTATTTATCAAAGGAATTGGAACACACGGAGTGTTTCATATCTTCGATCTATGTATTTTCACGGTGTTCACTATCCGGAAAAATTTAAAACTCGACTTTGAAAAATATGACGGGTTGGGGGATCCTTATACACATTTAAAAGTCTTTATTGGAGAACCGGGATCCTATGCGAGAGGATGAAAACTTCGAATGCAATTATTCCAAAAGAGTCTAAGCCGAGAAGCCCGTTCGTGGTACACAAGATTAGACAACTCCAAAATCCACAATTTGGGAAGAGCTAGCACATACATTCCTCACTCAATACGGTTTTCAAACTCAAATGGCTCTGATCGGTTCAGATTACTAAGATCAAGAAACAATTCGACGAGTCTTTCGAGAGAGTATGCCCAAAGGTGGAGGCGCTTTGTCGCCAAGTTAGTCCCTGCCATGATAGAATCGAAATGGTCATGACATTCATAGACATACAAGAAGCTCCCTTCTATGAGAGAGTTTTAGCCAGACATCGCAAACCGCTTTTCTGAAATGGTTAAACATGGGAGATGGGTGAAATGGGGTTGAAGTCGGGAAAGATTCAAGACCTAATTGCACTCAAAGTCATTCTTCGATCACATCCAATCTGGAAATTATGGGAACAACCCCCGGAGGGTTCATAAAAAGAAAGAGGAAGATGTTTCCCTGATACTATAAGGACAAAAAGGCAATCAAAGTATGCCCATTCAAAAGAGAAACTACACTCCCTTTCCAGCACAGTCTGCAAACCCTCCAGTACCAAAAGGTGGAGAAGTCAAATGCCATCAAGTGTTTACACCCTTAGGGGATACCCTCGAAAACATTCTTAATCTTCTGACGACACAGAAGAAAATTATGCATCTTCTTCCACTAGCCAGCCCTAATGGACGGGGTTTCAATGCTTCTAGGAAATGTGCTTATCATGCCGAGGCACCTGGACATGATACTCAGGATTTTTGGGCCTTGAAACACAAGATCCAGGACCTAATAGATAATGGAGAGATCGTAGTCACCAAACCCGATTAGCCTCACGTACAAGACAACCCTTTTCCTCAACACAAAGAATAAGAGGTCAACATGATTAATTGGAGCAGTGGACAGAGTTCCTACTTCAGCTGTGACTCCCCCCAGACCATCAAAGACGGTGATGACAGATGGGATTATGTTAAGTTCTAGTTCACAATGGAACGAAAGATGAAAGCTCTCTGCAAATAAATTGAGTAATTGGCGGAACTGGTGACTTATCAGCATCAAGTGACTCGACAATTAATCAGCCAGGAGCATGCTAGTCTCCTACCAATCGTCATGAATATTCCCTCATCCCTTTCAGAAAATGAAATGCTGGAAGACAAAGTGACGAAGAGAGCAAATGCCAAAGCCCGTCGGGATTTCGCCAACAAACGGGAATTCACCTATTTAGGCCAACCCATGGAGGAAATCCTTCACATGTTAATCAATGAAGGAAGGATCAGTTCCCTTCTACCTCCAATCAACCCCCGTTCAGGACGGTACAACTCTGATGGAGTATGTCAATACCACTCCGGTCTCATCATCATAACACGTAAGAATCTTTGGGCACTCCGCCACCTTATTCAAAATCTAATCGACAGTGGTGTACTGCGCTTGACAGATAACGACACTGTGTTACGAGCAAGTGAGAATGCAGGCCCTACTAAGTGGAAAAGTGTGGTAGCAGTTATATCTACTGAAGGTGAAGGGATTAATACTATTCTCATAACACCGATAATTCAACTTAAAGGAGGAAGCAATCCTTTGAAAGTGGCCGCTCCCGAGCCAATCAACTTGTCATGCAGAGCACAATATCCTATTGTTAGCTTGCGCAAGGTTCCGTGGAATTATGGAGAAGGTGAAGGATCCACCTCACATACCACTGCTGCAGTGTCGAAGGAAAATTCACTGTATCTTCCCCATCGGGTGATGAACCCACCACCAAATCAAAGGGGAAAATACCCATGGAGAAGATTGAAAAATTCCTCCGCGCTGTGGGTTATAATGAAGCCTCGGTGGTTTTAAGCTTGAAGGAAGCTCCACCACAAATATCAATTTTGGACTTGGTCCTAACTTCCAAGAATCACCGGAAGGTCTTGTTAAAGGTTTTGCAAGAAGCCTATCTTCCGACATCAGTGGATACAGAAAAATTTCAACACATGGTTGATCACATTTTCAACACTAATGTGATATCCTTCACTGATGATGACATACCACCCGAAGGGACTGGTCATTGTAAACCGTTGCACATTACGGTCTTGTCCTCCGGATATATGGTGGCTGGAGTCTTAATAGATGGAGGTTCCTCTCTGAATATCTTCCCATATGCCACCTTGGTGAAGATGAATATCAATCTCAACCGAATTCGGAGTAGCCATACTATCATCAAAGCTTTTGATGGAGCCCGCCGTAACTCGGTTGGAGTAATTGAGCTGCCAATCGAAATTGGCCCTCATACATTTTGCGTATCCTTCCATGTGCTTAAGATAGATTCGGATACAACTCGCTCTTGGGACGACCATGGATCCACATGGCGAGAGCGATCCCTCCACCTTCACCAACAAGCTCAAGTACATTATCAACAATAGCACGGGTCACGGTCAACGGCCGAACTAGAGATTCCTCAGCATGGGGATATACCGTTCATCAATGCCAATGCAAATGTAGAACCAGTCAGTTTTCATGCTTTGGAAATAAGCAACACCCAATACCACGCTATTGGAGCACCATTGCTCGAACCCCACATTTACGATGAGGTGATGTCACCACTCAAGAAATGATGTCGTTGGGTTATAAGCCGGGACAAGGGTTGGGTAAAGATGGCAGGTATCCGAGACTTATTCGATTAACCAAGCAAGTTGGAGCAATTTGGACTAGGCTATTCACGCGACTTTAGTCATAGGAATCCTCATAAGCATCAGCAGATTCCTTTGGCTTCAACCATGTGGCGTTTGGCTTCGCCTTCAAACTCCGAGTCCGCACAACCTCCAGTAAAGGTGGCAGTCAATGTCATGGCCATGTTATTTCCTAAGCCGAAACCGGTGGAGGAAAAAAAATCGTTATTCCAGATCCCAATCGAAGAAGAGAGCGGAGAATCAAGGAAAACGTTGTCCGAATAATGTCGAAGCATCGCGATCATCGTCCATGATGAACATACCAATGATACACCCAGATGATGATTACCCTGACGTAATGGCCATCATTCGGGACAAGGAGGATGATGACAATCCCTCCATCACCGTGGTCCACCCGGACTTACCAATTGGAACAGCATTCCTTGCTTTGGTCGACAAGGGTAAAAAGCGGCGTAAATTCTTTTCTCGCCTGAGATACAATAATCGCTTACTTTTTACATGCAAGATTAGCGTTTATTTTGCCAGTATATGCTAACACTGTGTATGATCAATGCATTTCATATATACTAAGTGAAAGCATATTTTGTTTCAGGACTCTGAATTTAGATGTGCCTGTATTTGCGGATACGATGCCTCTCCTACACAAGGATTGTACCTTTGATGTAGAAATGAATTCAGCCTTGATGGATCCCCAAGATGACATTGAGGTGCCTCCAGAAATTCAGGAATGGGTCAAAGACAAACCCAAACCCAACCTTGATCAAACCACTTCTTTCAATCTCGGAACCTTAGAAAGCCCTAAGTTAATCCAGATTGGTTCAGACCTTACCCCAAACCAACGGAATGACATGGTTATGCTATTAACACAATTCTAGGATGTGTTTGCATGGTCTCATGAAGACATGGTGGGTTTATCCACTGACATTGTCCTTCATCGCCTTCCCATTAAAGAGGGATTTAAGCCGATCAAGCAAAAGCTCAGGCGATTGAAACCTGAGTGGAGTTTAAAGGTGAAAGAAGAGATTGTGAAACAATTTCAAGCCGGCATCATCATGGTGTCTACATATCCTGAGTGGATATCCAACATTGTGCCCGTACCTAAACCTGGAGGGAAGGTGCGAGTTTGCGTGGATTACAGGAACTTGAACAAAGCTTGCTTAAAAGATAGCTTTCCCGTGCCATTTATCCACATTCTCATTGACAATACTGCTCAATACGACATGTACTCCTTTGATGATTGCTTTGTGGGGTACCATCAGATCATGGTTGCCAAGGAAGATCGTGAGAAGACTGCTTTCATCACTCCTTGGGGAACTTTTTTCTATAGACGGTTGTCATTCGGCCTCATCAATGCCGGAGCTACCTATCAACGAGCTATGATGGCTCTTTTCCATGACTTAATGCATAAAGAGATTGAGATCTACGTGGATGACATCATTGTCAAGTCCCGGAAGGAGGATGACCATCTAGACCATCTCAGAAAGTTGTTTAACAGGTTGCGTAAGTACAACTTGAAGTTGAATCTAGCTAAGTGCGCCTTTGGCGTCAAGTCAGGCAAGTTGCTAGGATTTCTAGTCAGCCACAAAGGGATTGAGCTGGATCCTACCAAAATCCAAGCCATCACAAAAATGCCCATTCCTCAGATAGAGAAGGAAATACGTGGATTTTTGGGAAGGATCAACTTCATCAGCAGGTTTATCTCCCAACTCACGGCAACCTGTGAGCCAATCTTCAAGTTATTAAGGAAGAACTCCTCCATGAAATGGAATGATGAGTGCCGAATGCCTTCCTTACAATCAAGCTTGACTAGTCAAAGCTCTATCTTGGTACCACCAGGATGATGTTCCCCTGTTCATGTACTGTCTATAAGTGACAATGCCATGGGCTGTTTGCTGGGACAGAAAGACGATAGAGGCTAAGAACGAGCTATCTATTACCTCAGCAAAAGGTTCAGCAGTAGTGAACACAAGTACACTCTGATCGAGAAGACGTCTTGTGCTTTAGCATGGGTTTCCATGAGGTTACAGCATTACCTCCATGGTCACACAACCCATCTCATATCCCACGTGGATCCTCTCAAGTACGTGTTCAACAAACCCATGTTGAACTGTCGGCTGTCCAGATGGCAGTTGATCCTACAATAATTTGACATTGTATATGTGACTCAAAAGTCCATCAAAGGTCAAGGAATCGCAGATCAACTGGCCGCTGCACCTTCAGGGGATTTCAAACCCTTGGAAACATATTTCCCCGATGAAGGAGTAATGATGAAGGCAAAGAACACCATCAAGACAATACACGCCAATCATGGAAAATGTATTTTGATGGAGTCATTAATATGGAAGGTTCGGAGTCGGAGCAATTCTAATATCTCGACGGGGGAGCAGATATCCGTTGTCGTCAAATTACGCTTTGTCAAGACCAACAATATGGCCGAGTATGAAGGTCGTCTCATGGGGCTAAAACTTTCCCATTCAATGGGCATCAATGTTAAGCGTCCCTGGAGATTCGGAGTTGGTAATCGACAATCCATGAGTCTATCAAACCAAGGAACTATATTTACGCCTTTACCATCGATGTGTTTTGAAGATGGCTTTGGAGTTCAAGAAATCTCCTTTCTACACATTCCTTGTAATAGGAATGATTTCGCGGACGCATTAGCAACTTTGGCCTCCTTGATTCGCATATATCGCATAAGGAACACTTGCCAAGTGTCACAATTTCTCGCACAAGGCCCTGACCTATGGGAATTACGTTGAGAAGTATCGGATGAGCTACCTCCCATCCAACCTCTTTGGTATCAGCATATCAAGGAATATCTGCGAGATGGATCTACACCCGCTGAGGCGAGCCTGACTGAGAAAAGGCGGATCCATCGACTTGCTATGAAGTTCTACTTGAGTGGAGATGCGCTCTATAAAAGAGATGCAGGACTAGGTCTCCTCAGGTGTTTAGACAAAGATCAAGCCCAAAGGCTTATGGATGAAATCTATGGCGGAGTCTGTGGCCCCCACATGAGTGGCCCCCTCCTTGTCAAAAAAGTCCTTAGGACGGGATATTACTGGCTGTCTCTCAAAGCTGATTGTAACGACCACGTCAGAAGATGCTATCAGTGTGGGGAATGGACGTTATTGGGCCCATTGAGCCTAAAGCCAGTAATGGTCACCGATTTATCTTCACCATGATCGACTACTTCACCAAGAAGCAGCCTCCTTCCCCAGGGTCACTAAAGAAGTCATCATTGATTTCATCAGAAACAATGTCGTTTGTCGATATGGACAACCAGAGGTGATTGTGTCAGATAATGCCAAAAACCTCAACAACAAAATGATGGAGGAGTTATACAGTAAATTCCGCATCAAACATCTTAACTCTGTCATCTATCGTCCAAAGATGAACGGTGTTGTTGAAGCGGCTAACAAAAATATCAAGAAGATTATGTAAAAGATGTCAGCCAACCACATATATTGGCCTAACTTGTTGCCTCTTACTCTGTTAGCCTACAGAACCACAATGCGTACTTCAACTGGGGCAACCCCCTACGCTTTAACCTATGGGATGGAAGCAATGCTCCCCATAGAAGTTGAGATGGAATCTCTCGAGTGTTGATCGACGCCATTTGGATGAAAACCAATGGGTACAAGATGTATCACCAATTGTCTCGATAGACGAAAGATTTAATCATGGCTATCTTCCATGATCCGCTATATACCAAAGAAAGGATCTCCAGATCCTACAACAAAAAGTCCTCGCTACTCTGGCGATTTAAACAACATGACTTGGTTTTGAAGAAGATTCTTGACAACCAAGATCAAGCCAAAAGGAAAATTCGCCCTAACAGGAAGGCCCGTTTATTGTCAAAGAAGTATTGACAGGAGGCGCTCTCAGATTACAAAAAATGGACGGTGATGAATTTCCATAACTCATTAACTCAGACGTCTGAAGTAACCAGCAAACACCCTGGTGAATCATCATCAGGTCACCAGTCATTCCGGTTCTTTAACCCTTTACCACCTACAACTTGCTACACTTTGCCCCTCAGGGAAACATACTCTTCAAGCCAGAAGCCTGGCTTTCTCCTTTGCGCTCATATAACTTAGGTCATCCCACCGCGGATTGAACCTCTTACGTTCACAGTTTGGCTACCCATACATGGGATCAAACTTCTCCTGCCTGCAGTTTATCCTCAACCTAGGATTAAACTTTCTCCTCCCCGCACTCTGATCTGCACATGGGATTACGCTTTTCTTTTCTCCCGAGAGGCGTAAATACGTCTACCGATCTCCTCTTCAATAGAGTACGTAGGCAACCATGTTATATGGGCCCTATCCGCAATAAAACAAAAACAACAAAAACATTTCTACCCTCTTCTCCTTACAAAAGTAAAACAACCAAAAACATTCCTACACCATATCACCCATATACAACGTTGAACCTCTTACACTGTGTTCGAACTACGCAGACCGATCTCTCTTCAATAGGAGTAATTAGGTGACCTTTCATGGTGTGGTCTCACCCCTACCAAAACACAAACCCATTGGTACGGTATTGGGATTCTCTTTCAATCCACTACATTTCATTTGGCTTTAGACCAAAGGGATGGAATTACCCGAACTCCTCCCAAATAGGAGATTCTAGCTGAACCATCTAAGCTGCGATCATACCTCGAAGAGCAATACTAAACCATAAGAGGTGGAATTAACTAGGCTTCTCCTAAATAGAAGTACTGGCGACCATCTGTGGTGCGGTCAATCTCAGAGAGGAAAGCCACATTCCTCTCCACATTTCCATTCAAAAACAAGTCCCAAGACACCAAAGATGGTAGGGATATACATAGATCGATGATCCATTCTGAACTATCCAAAGACAGCTTAATGTCCATCCACCAAGGAAGAATTCAAAATTCATCTAGATCACAAGCCCTGAAGCAGCAGGAAAAATATCAAGCAAATAGCAAGGCATATATAAAAGGGAAGTGATCCAAAAATATATTTCTCTAT
Organism: Panax ginseng; assembly: GCA_020205605.1. Lineage (NCBI taxonomy): Eukaryota > Viridiplantae > Streptophyta > Magnoliopsida > Apiales > Araliaceae > Panax > Panax ginseng. Next base: position 51,408,383 of record CM035150.1, read on the forward strand.
CATATATAATGCTGTTTGATATATATACAATGTGAACTGTACATGACAAAATGGCTAAGCTAGTCTGTGAAGGTAAATACAAGATCATCTACGAATCAGGGTACATGCGAGCTAGCAAGACCAACATGGCATCCCTCTTAGATGAAGGAGGTAAAGCTGTAGTCTCCTGGATAAGAATATCCACACGACCCAACAGATCTGTAGCCATCTGCATGATGACCATATGCACATCGATATAAGCACTCATCTTTGCGATCATACCAGTGGTAAGGGACCTCGCTGCAATACTATCTGTGATAGCCACATCCCGGGCAGATATAGGACTATCCCGCTCAACTATCATCTGGCTCTCTGTCATTCGACTGGCCTCATCCCGCAACAACAACAATGCATCTATATGAGCTAATGCCTCGTCTCTCTCTAATAGGGCGGCGTCCCTCACATCAAGAGCAGTCAACATCATAGATCGAATCTGGTCTCTCTCAAAGGTCATCAGATGAAGACTCTGCTCTAAATACTGTGTCGAGTGCTGGTTCACAAAAGTACTGGTACTAGGAGAAACCGGAAGAAATGCTGGCAACCCAACAGCGGTATCCTCCTCGATGTAGGTATCAATGTCCTCTATAGGATCTACATCGTCTAACTCAATCTCCAGTACTACAAATACTGCTGCAGCCGATAAAACCTCCATCTCCATCCATGCGGAGTACTCTGCGGAATAACCGGGACGACTGGTAGGAAAAGCAGCTAGCTCACCCTGATCCCAGCAAGCGTAAACACGAGATCGGTCCTCGGCTGAGAGGTATCGAGAAGTCGAAATGACCGACCGCTCCCTCGAAAGGATGAAAATCTGGGCGCTCAAACCGTGACATCACGGCCAATGGATGATAAGTCGTCACGCCCCTCAGCCCGCCCAAAGGAGGAAATCCATGCCCGGAGCATGAGTAATGAAGCTGTATGGTGAGCAAAACCCAGAGCACAACAATATACTAAATGGATCTCGAATATCTGCCAAAAATGCAGACCAGGACTGAGCATCTACACACTCCGATGGCTAAAAGGAATACGACATGGCCACCTCATGGGAGAAACAATACCCATGTCGTCTAAAGGTACCAACTGGTCGCAAGTGTGACATAAACCACACATACAAAGATGACATCAGAACCCCGATAAAACACACCGACGGTAAGAAACGGCGATGGGATGTCGATCGCAAGGTCTCGCCACGATCATAGGTATAATGGTACGACCCTCCCCGAGAGCTCTCACCCCATGATAACGCCTATATCTATCTCATCCATGTACCTTGCAGCATGTACACGTATGACAAGACACATAGTATCAGGACATCAACTCTGGCCGAACGCCAATGATCCTCCGACACAGTGAAATCCCTTGAATGTCGTGAGTAGCTATCCTCCGCACCAAATCTATCACACAAAAAATCTTTGAGAGATCACATGGCGGATGTCACTCATCCTCGCACCACTCTACGCATCAATCCGGTGAGAGTCATGAATAAATCTACTCATGTCTCCCAAAGCCATGTGTACGCAAGGGTGGGTCTAGGGGCAAGATCGTAAAGCAGGCATACTCCTCAGAGTAGGAGTCAACTCATGGGTGCCAACTTGAAATACCGCCTATCACCTAGCAAATGCTCTAGCATCCCATCTACAAATCCTGCGGGAACTCGAAATGCCAAAAGGGTCATGGTATGTCGCAATAACAGATCTCTGATCACCCTATCGGTGGTGATATGCTATCGTATTCACGTACCACGCGATACCTAATACCACCACCGACGGTGGGTATGATCTATCTGACTAATGTCGAAGAAGACATCTGTAAGGCAGTGTCATAAGACCATCCAGGGTCAATACCTGAAAAGTATCTACGGACATACATACATATGCATAACATGATACATGCATAATAAAGATAATGGATGGCAATATGATATAGGGAATGAAAAAAAGCAGTGCATACATTCCAAAATATATCATCATCTAACATCAGCTCTATACAGCTACCAGTACATTAAAATGGGGCACAAACTCCCTACTACTAACAGAGGCCTATCTAAAGATATAGCGAGAATGGGGAACAGCCACCCAATATCTAACAGAGGCCTATCAAAAGATATAACGAGAATACACATCAGAAGAAGACAATGGTCTCGATGTCCACATCCTCAATCCTGTCCACCTGATGTAATTCCTCCTGAGTCACTGGATCTCTATCAACAGGGATGTCAGGCCTATAAAGGGGAGGATCTGCGCCAGCAAAACCAAATGGGTCATCTGAGGGGCCAGCACCTGAGCTGGAAGGAACAAATGTCTCCGCCTCTGCTGGATCTTTGCCCAAATGTCGAATAAATATATGTGCCCGATCTAACTGCCGGGTCAAGCTATCAATCTGGGTCAGATGAGTCGGAGCTCGGACACTAGCCACCCAATCCGTCATCATCAAAGATCCTGGAACCATGTCCCCCATAAACTGTGTAGCACGGGACTGGGCACCAATAGTGCGAGGGAGCCACCAGCGCTGGAATATCTCCTGAGTACATGGACCCTCAGATAAATCAAAATCGTCAACTCCCAACAATGGAATATCAATGGCGGGTGACTGTGATACATGCTAATGACGCCTAATAGGAGGCAAGATCGGTATACGAATCTCCCCTGTGGTGCTCCTAATAGCACGCTCTCCTAAATAGAGCTCCCAGCCTCCATCGGTGAAAAGAGGAAATCTCCGGGTGGAAATCAAATACTCTACTCCAAAGAGGGTGTCCATCCTCAAAATCGATGATCAAATGATCCCCGAATATGGAAGCCATGTAATGGCGCTTATTTATCAAGAACTCCACGTGTGATACTAAGAATGAGCGAAGCCCTCGGATCTGAGGACCTCTCGGCAAAATAGAATGATGCCATCGTTGTCCTCGTGATTAGGTATCTAAGCCTACACACACTCACAGACGCAAACATGGAAGCCTCTCATAGGCCCAAACCGCCAACACAATGGCAAAAAAATCGCTATCGATAAACACTCTTAACTTTGTGAAAGGAAAGGACAAGAGAAAATACTCACGTGAGCCAGTAAACGGGTAAAATCCTAGCCAAACCTCATTTGAACCACTGTGAGCGCAGACGCACGCCCGGAGGAAGTAGGCAAAGGTGTAAGAGCCCCAATCGTACTCTCCTATACGGTCCACATCGCGTGTGGCGCTGACCAGAGTGAAAGATACCATAGAAGAGTTATCTGCTACGAAGCAGCCTCGAATGATTATCAGGAACAATCGCCGCAGAACGCGATCCCTAATCCTGACATCATCAGGCATGGGCTCACTCAATAGCCCGCTCATAACATCTACGCTCAAAGGACCTGAACGGACAGTCCTACCTTTGAGCGCACCCGCCAGAACTCCTAACAAAGATCGGACGACAGTAGGGGTGATATTCGCCATGCAAGGAACTGGCTCCCCTCCAAACTCTATACCTGTGATAAATCGCTAATCCATAGGCGTCATCATCACCTCGCAATCAAAGAGGTGGAGTGATCGAGTCCGATGAAACCATCGCTCGCATAATGCCCCGAGGTAACCCTCAGGACAACGACGGGAAGGATGGAGAAAAATGCCTCAAATCCCCACTCATGCACTACTGCTCTATAATCAGGATGAAGCGCCTGGTACATGGAGTGGATGCTAAACTAGTTCCCCCGAGGCTGTGTAAAACTTGGAACCTGCATGAAGCACAGATCAACATCAGGACCCTTTTAATCCTCATTAATAGGAAAGAAGGAAGATAAAGTCTAACGTCATACCTCGTTAGCATACAAGTACATCGATGGGTGTCTACCCAAATCACCTAGCAACTCTGGGTTCACCACCTGGATGCTTGGAAGCTCCCCGCGCGAGGATATGTACATGCAGAGCGGGATCCTCAATATCCACCTCCTCGTCCTCAACGTGGAACCTCTACTTGGGCAGACGAATCACGCCTTCCACGACCCGACGAGGTCAGTTCGATGTAATCTGGATGAGGCACTTGAAGCCTCCGCCGCACGCCGAGATGCGTCCTCAGAAGAACCGCTTTCTATTGATCCGGATCCATAATATCTGGACAACAAGTCTCCAAATCACCTCAGAAAGGGTGTGGTAATTCCTTACCTAGAGCTTTCTAAAATGCATTATATGACTATATGCATGCATGCATTTACTTTAACATATAATAGAGTTAGAATGCATGACTACCCAATGCCTACATTTGGAAAAATTTCGCCATAGTCCCCTTTGAAAATAGGACTATCCACATGCGCACAGGCATATCTAGGTGGACATTCAGTAGCACACCTACCCCAAAGTCATATACATAATATATGCATTAAAAATCAAACTCATCATGCATAAGGCCAACCTCAATGCTAGGAGTATCTTGCCTTTCTACCTTTTGCTCATTGGACCTCAAATAGGACAAAAAATAGCAGAAAAATGTGACAATTTGACTGTCTCAGGAGTCAAAATTTTTCACATCATTATGTTCAGCATGGTTTAATACTAACATTTACTATGTTGAATATTTTTATCAAGTCATTTGTGCATACATAATCACTACTATGTGTTTAGATGCATTTCATGCGATAACTCACAATCTAACGAGATGTAAACCGGAAAAATACATGCATACGTTACTGTGATGTGTAGAACACTTGTACGGTGATAGAATTTGCAGAAAGCAGCCCGAACTTAGCAAATCTGGAAGCGGCTCACGGTTTTTTCTAGAGAGAAACAAGTTAAAAGTGACTTGTGAAGGCGAAATTGTCAGCTGGGATTTATCATCCATGCTCGGCCGCAGCTCACACTGTGGTCAGAAAGAGTGCACACCGCGGCTCCTCTATGTGGGCCCCCACCCCTTTGGCTCGGTCCAGTTCGAGTTGAAACAGAGTTCTTACGGGCTAGAAAGGTCAAATCGAGAATAAAAATGTCATGCGATGGAGCAAAACAGCATACAATCCTGGTCTTCTCAGATGAGACTTTGAATCTGCACATCACTCATTGGTAGTAGCCTGAACACAAGGTATACTCTGCCGATGACCTCAGTTGTCACAAATTATATACGGCAATACCTTATATAGGTCCGATGTCGCCGACTCCGGGTCGTTACCCTACATGGATCCCCGACGGGGGTTACAACGTGAATCCCCGATGGGGGTTACAATGTGAGTCCCCGACGGGGGTTACAACGTGAGTCCCCGATGGGGGTTACAACGTAGATCCCCGGTGGGGGTTACAACACGTTCATCCGTTGACAATTCTATCAACGAAGGACAAGCAGCCTTGACATTATTTCAGCCGATGGCAGGTAAACCCATCGAAGTGTTGAGAACCGATTCAGAGTTACGCACGCATTTTATGCATCCCCAATAGGTCCCTCGACGGGTTACAATGTATATCTCCGGCGGGAGTAAGCAACGATGCTCGGTAGATTGACACACGTATCAACGAAGGTCAAGCAACCTTGACATCATTTCAGCCGATAGCGTTTAAACCTGTCAAAGCTATAGAGCTATTTGAGGTTCTCATACCCAGATGCTCATATTCCCCAGTGGATCCCCGGTGGGGGTCACAATGCAATGCTCTGTTGATCTACACATCAGCAAATGTCAAGCAACCTTGACGATCTCCTCACAGAGTTTCAAATTGGTTGATTCACACATCGCCAGGCCGTGAGCAACCTTGACAAAGCATATCCCATAGGATGTTTCAGCCGTTGGTTCACAAGTCAACGAAGGTCAGGCATCCCTGATAGCATTTGCTGTTGGCAGTAAATCCAACAGAATCATGACGTATTTTGGCGATACTAACCAGGAGAGGTCAACATTATCCAAGAGGATATATGATGGAATATGTTATACACATCCTCAAATAGATCAAGCTTTATCCCCACAGATCTCTTACACATAAGAGATACCCCTTCAGCATCAAGTCGTTATCAAGAACACAGGAATTTGGTGATAACTCCAACACCAATATCCTAACAGATTTGGCTTGCACATCAGATCTGGTCAGTATTGCCAATCCCCAGTTGAAGCAACAGGGAACCAGCAATCATCCCCAGCATGTTGGGCCACAACCCCGTACACATGCATCATACATTTGCATCATGTTGCTACCCTTAGCACCGTGTTTATCTTATTACGTTTCAAGTGTCTAGGATTCTTTATCCTACCCATGCATCGCCATGCATGAGTATGATAAAGAGGGGCATCTGTAGACACTCAAAATTTTCTGTACTACTATTACTAACATTGCAGGAGGACAGATTCATCTTTTAAGAGAGAACCCTGAAAGACAATCCAAATCCACACCGGATACTACCGGAAGTTCAGCATTAACCCCGGATCGTAATCTGGGAGTAACGGTTTCAACCTCGGATTTAACCCCGAGACTGCAGAGACACAATACGGACACACACCTGCGGTGAAGACCGATTAATCTCGGAGATAACCCCGAGGTATCCAGTCTCAGTCCCAACCATGGGAATAGCCACCAACCTTGGTGATAACCCCAAGGAATGCAGTTTCGGAGATAACCCTGAAAATGGTTGTTTCAAATGCCATCAGCTTCAATCTCGACACTCACAACGAAATACATTGTGCCAACACGACAATCGCATCGGGAAGACAGGCACACCTCAAAGATGACAATGAGGACCTTCAACAAATGTAGCAGTCCAATCTCAGCGAAGTCTGAGCAACGTCTGCTTATCGGCCCAATCCGGCAGTAACACCAGTGAGGGGAAACATTGCCATCTCGTCCAACACGATGCCACATCTCGTCTCTACGCAACAATGTCCCACAAGGCTAACCAATCCCGAGCGACTATTGTGCGGGGTAACGGATGAAAGTTGAAGCTTGAAGACCGGAGGGCATCGTCCCATCTTCAAAGACTTCATACAAACTCTAATCCCATGCCATCGCATAACTCTCGACAACAATGATGCGAAATAGGTCTGAATACCTCCAAACGGATGCGGATTGCACTTCTCAAAATGAGTGGACATTACGATTGCTCGAGTGCGTGCCGAGACAACCCGACCCGCCTCGCTACACTGCGTTGGTGAAAGTCAGCAGTACACCTGTACCTTTTGCCTATAAATAAGAGGCTTGGGGTGCTAATTTTTAAGAGAGAAAAAGATGGGGAAACCCTATACAATTTGCTCGCACTTTTCATACAAATGTATTTTCCCACTTTCAAACACACTGTGAGCTCATATATAGCCTCTTTTGTACCCACAAAGCCCAAGTGTTTACCCACTCTAAAGATATAGAAGCCCTTTTTATCGGTCGGTTGTAAGCCTTCTCACACACTTTTGAGTCTTTTCTTCATCTTTGCACACACCCTTCTACACGTTGAGAGTCGTGTTGCTTGCTTTTTACGGACTTTCTATCCGTGGTTTCCTTCCATCAGATATATATATATATTATATATATATTTATATATATATATTGACTAACATTATCGAGTTATGCCTCGATTGAGCCTGAACTTTGGCCCCGAGGCGTTCTTCGCTTTTATATATATATATATATATATATATATATATATATATATATATATATTAATAATTGTTCGGACGGACTTGTTCGATGAGCCTAGACTTTGATGCGAATGCGTTTATTATTCGCTTTATATATATATATATATATATATATATATATATATATATATATATCAACTGTGTGTGTCGGACTTTTTGATGAGCCTAGACTTTGGCCCGCAGTGCGTTTACTCGCTTTTATATATATATATATATATATATATATATATATATATATATATATATATATATATATATATATATATATATATATATATGAACTGTGGTCGAACTATGTTCGATGAGCCTGGATTTTACATCCGGTGCATTTATTGCTTTCTTATATATATATACATATATATATATATATATATATTTGTTTTGTCCTGCCTGGAGTTCCCTTCGTGGCAGTTGATAGTTTTTACAGCTTTCTTTACATTTCGTCTTGCCTGGAGTTTACTTCGTGGCGATTGATCGCATTTATGACTTTATTTACATTACGTCACTTTGGAGTTTCTTTTCGTGGCGGTTGATCGTATCTATCTGACTTTATTTATATTTCGATCCCCCATGGAGGTGCTTCGTGGTTGGTGATCCTGTCTGTATATATATATTTACCACTTTTATATATATACCTGCTTATTGCTTTTATACAAATTGCAAAATTATGTGTGCCTAAGAATCATGTGATCACAGATTCATCTAATTGGATCTAGATTCGATTCCTGTGATGGACATTTTCAGCTGTAAGCAGCTTGTAAATTATTCTGCGATGTCTGTATTTCCTCAGATGGTTTCCATACCCACAAGGTAGTCGGCATTATTTTTTTATATATATTATTTTCGTACGGATGCTTCGCATTCGTCAAATAAAATCAATCCAGTCACTCACTTAATAAAAATGGGAGTGTAAAAGGTCTCAATTCTATTGAGCATCGTGGTTTGAAAAACCTCTTTTATAAAACATCATTGCCATATCTTGCTAAAAACTGAATTTTTACATAAATTCAAATCCTGTGTATATAGGTTCGAAAGAGGCCTCACACAACTTTCATATAACCGCACATTGACCCACACACACACACATACACTCAGATAATAGTTTTTTGAAAAGAGGCGGGCCATAGTGGTAAACACGGATGTCTGGGGTGCCTAACACCTTCCCCCCACATAACCAAGTCCCAAGACCCTAAATGAATCTCTTTGTTTTCACCGACCAGATATCGTGTGTCACATCACTGGGTCAATGTGCAAACCTTTTTTCGGTTGTGTTGGTACAACCATTTAAAAAACCAACTGGCGACTCATAACAGTCCCATCATCGACATTATACATGTCGGACCTTTTTCACTTGTTTTTTCAAACAAATCTCACCTAAAATGAGAACACCAAAGAACAAGTAACGGAAAGGGACATCCAAAAATCCCGACGTCGACAATTGGCTGGCACCTTTACGGTAGGTTGTGCGGACTCAGATTTTGAAGGCGAAGCTAAACGCCACATGGTTGAAGCTGAAGAAATCTGCTGATGCTTATGAGGATTCCTTTGACTAGAGCTGGCAGAATAGCCTAGTCTAGTGGTTCCAGCTTGCTTGGTTAATCGAATGGGGTAGTTGATACCCTGGCAATCTTTACCCAACCCTTGTCCCGGCTTATGACCTAACGACATCATTTCTTGAGTGGCTGACATCACCTCGACAGAAATCTAGGGTTCGGACAGTGGCGTTCCAACAGTATGGTATTGGATATTGCTTATTTCCAAAGTATGAAAACTAATTGGCTCAACATCCTCATTGGCATTGATGAACAACATGTCCCCATGCTGAGGAATCTCCGGTTCAGCGTTGACTGTGACCAGGCTATTGTTGATGATGTATTTCAACTGTTGATGAATAGTGGAGGGGACTGCCCCTGCCATGTGAATCCATGGTCGTCCTAGGAGCAGGTTGTATCCCGAGTCTATCTTGAGTACATGGAAAGACACGCAGAATATGTGAGGACCAATTTCGATTGGCAGCTCAATTACTCCGACCGAGTTACGGCGGGCTCCATCAAAAGCTTTGATGATAGTATGGCTACTCCGAATCCTGTTGAGATTGATATTCATCTTCACCAAGGTAGTGTATGGACAGATATTCAGAGAGGAACCTCCATGTATTAAGACTCCATCTACCATATATCCGGAGGACAAGACCGCAATGTGCAACAGTTTGCAATGACCGGTCCCTTCGGGCGGTATGTCATCATCAGTGAAGGATATCACATTGTTGTTGAAAATGTGATCAACCATATGTTGAAACTTTTCTGTATCCACTAATGTCGGGAGATAGGCTTCTTCTAGAACCTTTAACAAGACCTTCCGGTGATTCTCGGAAATTAGGACCAAGTCCAAAATTGATATTTGTTGCGGAGCTTCTTTCAAGCTTAAAACCACCGTAGCTTCATTATGACCCACAACGCGGAGGAATTTTTCAATCTTCTCCATGGGTATTTTCCCCTTTGATTTGGTGGTAGACTTCATCACCCGATGGGGAGATATGATGGATTTCCTTCAACATCGCAGTTAGCTTGTATGTGAGGTGGATCCTTCACCTCCTCCATAATTCCACGGAACCTTGCGCAAGCTAACAATAGGATATTGTGCTCTGCATGGCAAATTGATTGGCTCGGGAGCGGCCACTTTTAAAGGATTGTTGCCTCCCTTGAGTTGAATTGTTGGCGTTGTGAGTAAGGTATTAATCCCATCAGTTTCAATGGATATGACTGCTACCACACTTTTCCACTTGGTAGGGCCTGCATTCTCACTTGCACGTAACACAGTATCGTCGTCCGCTAAGTGCAGGACACCACTGTCGATTAGATTTTGAATAAGGTGGCGGAGCGCCCATCATTCTTCTGTGATGTGACCGCGAGATTGGGAGTGATACTGACATACTCCATTAGAGTTGTACCATCCCGAACGGGGGTTGATTGGGGGTAGAAGGGAACTGATCCTTCCTTCATTGATTAATATATGAAGGATTTCCTCCATAGGTTGGCCCAAATAGGTGAATTCCCTTTTGTTGGCGAAATCCCAACGGGCTTTGGCATTTGCTCTCTTTGTCACTTTGTCTTCCAGCATTTCATTTTCTGAAAGTAACGAGGGAATATTCATGACAATAGGTAGGAGACTGGCATGCTCTTGGATGATTAACTGACGAGTCACTTGATGTTGATAAGTCACCAGTTCCGCCAATTGTTCAATCTGTTTGCAGAGAGCTTTCATCGTTCGTTCCATTGTGAACTAGAACTTGGCATAATCCCATCTGTCATCACCGTCTTTGATGGTCTGGGAAGAATCACAGCTGAAATTGGAACTCTGTCCATTGCTCCAATTAATCATGTTGACCTCTTCTTCTTTGTGTTAAGGAAGAGGGTTGTCTTGTACGTGAGGTTGATCTGGTTTGGTGACTACGATCTCCCTGTTGTCTATTAGGTCATGGATCTTGTGCTTCAAGGCCCAATAATCCCGAGTATCATGTCCAGGTGCCCCGGCATGATAAGCACATTTCCTAGCAGCATTGAAACCCCGTTCATTAGGGCTGGCTGGTGGAAGAATATGCGTAATTTTCTTCTATGTTGTCAGAAGATTAAGGATGTTCTCAAGGGTATCCCCTAAGGGTGTAAACACTCGAGGGCGTTTTATTTCTCCACCTTTTGGTATTGGAGGGTTTGTAGACTGTGCTAGAAATGGAGTGTAGTTTCTCCTTTGAATAGGCATGTTTTGATTACCTTTTTGCCCCTGTAGTATCAGGGAAACATCTTCTTCTTTCTTTTTATGGACCCTCCGGGGGTTGTTCCAATAATTTCCAGATTGGATGTGATCCGCAACAGCTTTGAGTGCATCTAGGTCTTGAATCTTTCATGACTTCAATCCCATCTTAGCCATCTCCCCATGTTTGACCATTTCAGAAAATGGTTTGCCGATGCTGGCTAAAACTCTCTCATAGAAGGGAGCTTCTTGTATGTCTATGAAAGTCATGACCATTTCTGATTCTGTCATGGAAGGACTAACTTGGGCAGCCAAGCGTCTCCACTTTTGAGCATACTCTCTGAAAGACTCGTTAGACTATTTCTTGATCTTGGTAATTTGATACCGATCAGGAGCCATCTGAGTTTGAAAACTGTATTGAGTGAGGAAGGCATGTGCTAGCTCTTCCAAGCTATGGATTTTGGAGTTGTCTAATCTTGTGTACCACGAACGGGCTTCTCTAGTTAGACTCTTTTAGAACAACTGCATTCTGAGTTTTTCATCCTCTCCATAGGATCCAAGTTCTCCAATAAATACTTTTAAATGTTTATAAGGATATCCTAACCCGTCATATATTTCAAAGTCAGGAGTTTTAAATTTTTCTGGGTAATGAACACCAAGAAAAATACACAGATCAGCGTATGAAACACTCCCGTGTGTTCCAATTCCTTTGATAGCGCGAAGGGTCTCTTCCATTTGGAGGACTTTCTTTTTGATGTCACCAGTGTCTGGATCTCCAATGGGATGGGCAGCATCAAGAGTTTTATTGGTTGTATCCAACTGTGGTTCAGGTATGGTAATGATCGGGATTCCCCCTTGAGTGGAGGATTCAGCATGTACGGCTATTTTTTGACCCTGTGTAGACTGGTGTAATTCTTTTAGTAGAACAGCCAAGTCTGTAATCTATTTGCTTAATCCATCGAATTCTTTGCGAGAAACTGGATTAAGTTCAGTCTGGTCGGATGACGACATGATTGACTGCAGGCCTGTTGCCTTTTTGGACTTTGAACGGGTAGTAGGTCCGATTGATTCCCTGCGAAAGACTTGCATAGTTTAGTCTTTAGGGGATGTATAATAACATGCTATGTGATGTGCCCATTTTAGGAATTTTTATCCTGCACAACGGATGCCAACTGTTTGTAGCATGTATTTGTACACATTTCTTCATATTTCTCATTACATGGAGATAGATATGAAATGACATTACAAGTAATTGTGTTTACAAGTAATTGAAATGAGAGCATGAAGAGACTTTCCTCCGTTTTGGGTTTATCAGAGGCTGGCCTATCTTAGGTTACTCTCGCGGCTTTTTGGCATGAAGGTTCCCAAATCATCGCAATCTACTTGACGGGAAGTTAATCTGATCTTTCAACTGGAGCGAATTTGGGTGGTGCCTTTCCTAAGCCTCGGAGAATTAGTCTTCTCACGAGTCCAGTAATCAAACACCGACGGGATAGCCTCCTGGTGGAGGGACCACACAACATACATTCACATACATCGCGTCTCACCGTATGAAAATAATGCTATGTGCGAAGCACTAATATCACAGCGAGATATGGTGCGAAGCACTAATATCCTAAGCGATTATGGTGCGAAGCACTAGCATCACAAGCGATTATGGTGCGAAGCACTAAGTGCAATAAGGAAATGCATTCGTACACATTCATCAAAATGTAAATGCAACATCCACACACAAGCAGAATAATGATTTTGAAAAGATTGGAATAGCGACTTAAGTCCTCTTCTTTGGAGTCCCCAACAGAGTCGCCACCGCCGACGTTGGGATTTTTAGGTGTCCTTTCCGTTACTTGTTCTTTAGTGTTCTCATTTTAGGTGAGATTTGTTTGAAAAAACAAGTGAAAAAAGGTCCCACATGTATAATGTCGATGATGGACTGATAAGAGTTGTCGGTTGGTTTTTTAAATGGTTGTACCAACACAAACCGAGAAAAGGTTTGCACATTGACCCAATGATGTGACATGCTAAAGCGAATTCTGGTGGAAACCGAGATTCATTAGGGTCCAGGGGACTTGGTTATGCGGGGAGGTGTTAGGCACCCAGACATCCGTGTTACCTACGGTGACCGCCTCTTTTCAAGAAACTATTTATCTGAATGTGTTTGTGTGTGTGGGTCAATGTCTTTGTTATATGGAAGTTGTGCGAGGCCTCGTTCGAACCTATATACACAGGGTTTGAATTTATGTAAAAATTCAGTTTTTAGCAAGATATGGCAGTGATATTTTTATAAAAGAGGTTTTTCAAACCCTGATGCTCAATAGTAATTGAGACCTTTTACACTCCCATTTTATTAAGTGCACGGCTTGATTGATTTTATTTTACGAATGCGAGGCATCCGTATGAAAATAATGTACAAAATAATGCCGGCTTTCTCGTGGGTATGGAAACCATCTGAGGAAATTTAGACACCGCAGAATAATTTACAAGCTGCTTACAGCTGAAAATGTCCATCACGAGAACCAAATCTAGATTAAATGGGATGAATCTGTGATCACATGATTCCTAGGCTCACAAAATACTACAGTTTATATGAAAGCAGTAAACAGGTATATATATAAAAGCTGTAAATATATATACAGATAGGATCACCAACCACGAAGCACCTCCTTGGGGGATCAGAAATGTAAATAAAGCTATTAAAAGCTATCAACCGCCATGGAGGTAACTCCAGGCAGGACGAAATGTAAATAAAGTCAGTATATACGGCCAACCGCCACGAAGGAAACTCAAAGGGATGAATGTAAATAAAGTCAGTAAATACGATCAATCGCCACTTAAGTAAATTTTGCATGCATTTAAAATAAATAAATATATATATATATATATATATATATATATATATATATAACAAAAGCATAGGATGTAAAATCCAGGCTCATCGAACAAAGTTCGACCACAATTCATATATATAGTATATATATATATATATATATATATATATATATATATATATATATATATATATATATATATATAAGCGAATAAATGCAGAATAAAATCTGTGCTCATCGTAAGCAGAGTTAGACCATAGTTCATATATATAAATATATATATATATATATATATATATATATATATATATATATATATATATATATATATATATATATATATATAAATAGTAAACGCATCTGCATCAAGTTCAGGCTCATCGAACAAAGTCCGACACTACGGTTGATATATATATATATATATATATATATATATATATATATATATATATATATATATATATATATATATATAAATAAACGCTCTAATCAAGTTGCAGGCTCAATCGAGGCATAATAACTCGATAATGTTAGTCAATATATATGTAATATATATATATATATATATACTGATGAAATGAAACCACTAACCGAAATGCAGGCAAAAGCAAGCAACACGACTCTCAACGTGTAGAAGGGTGTGTGCAAAGATGAAGAGAAAGACTCTAAAGTGTGTGAGAAGGCTTACAGCTGACTGACAAAGAAAGCTTCTATATCTTTAGAGTGGCTAAACACTGACTCTTGTAGGTACAAAAGGGCTATATATGAGCTCACAGGTGTTTAAAAGGGGAGAGTACACTGCATGGGGTGAGTGCAGAGCAAATTGTGCAGGGTTTCCCCGTCTTTTCTCTTAGAAAATCAGCACCCCAAGCCCTCTATTTATAGGCATTTTAGTCGCAGGTGTACCTGCGGCTGAGCCACAGGTGTACCAGAGGCAACTCGAGGTGGCCCGGGTTTGTCGGGTCGGGTCGTCTCGAAGTACGTGTACTCAGGTACTGTAATGTCCACTCGAATTTTTAGAAGTGCAATTCGGGCATCCGTTTGAGGTATAAAGGACCTATTTTGGACCCCTGTTCTCGAGAGAGTCAAGACGATGGCATGGGATTAGAGTTTGTGACGAAGTCATTGAAGATGGGGACGATGCCCTCCGGTCTTCAAGCTTCAACTTTCATCGATTACCCCGCATAATAGTCACTCGGGATTGGTTAGCCTTGTGGGACATCATTGCATAGAGAGGCGTGACGTGGCATCGTGTTTGACGAGATGACGATGTTTCCCTCACCGTTATCGTTATCACGGATTAAATTGTCATGACGTTACTCGAGACCGACGGGATTGGACCGTGCAATTGTTGAAGGTCATCATTGTCACCTTTGAGGTGTGCCTGTTTTTCGATGTTATTGTCGGGTTAGTCGTGTGTATCCCGTTGTGGCGCTTAAGATTGAAGTCGGTCGCATTTGAAACAAGCATTTTACAGGGGTTATTCTTAAAGCGCATTCCTTGGGGTTATCACCAAGGTTGGTGGCTATTCCTATGGTTGGGACTGAGACTGGATATCTTGGAGTTATCTCCGAGATTAATCAGTCTTCTCCGGTGTGTGTTCCGGTGTTGTATCTGCAGGTCTCGGGGTTATCTCCGAGGTTGGATTTGGTACCCCCAGATTGCGATCCGGGGTTGATGCTGAACTTTCGGTAGTATCCGGTATGGATTTGGATCGTCTTTCAGGGTTCTCTCTTAAAAGACAAATTTGTCCTCCTGCAATGTTAGTAACAGTAGTACAGAAAATTTCGAGTGTCTACAACATGGTACTGAATACAAATACAAACTTAAATATACAACATAAGCTGTGAGTTTTAATACAAATATTGTCTTCTAGACAGTATACAAACTCAAAATAAGACAAAACATAATCTGAGAGTTTTAACACGAATATTGTCATCTAGACAATATCCACACTCAAATTCAATCTTATTACATTTATAATCACACTATTTCATAGAATAGTGAGGACTACTAATGCTATCATCTGGACCGTCACTCCATTCCCCGACTAGTCCCTGCTACGTTCTCATTTCCTGAAGAGAACAATGAAAGCAAAAAGGGTGAGCTCAACTAGCCCAGTAAGAAATATTATGACTAAGTTAATGCATAATAAATTATCGTTAGCCTTCAACAGTGTTAAACTGATACAATATAACAACCATCAAGTTTAACTGCAGCGAAACAAATAATCCATTAGAAGAGTCAAGTAGAGAATAAAATCTACTATCTTCTATAATTTAAAAGGTTTTTCATCACTTTTATCGCTGAGACTCAGCTTAATAAATAATCCACCTCATCAAATCATCCCTGCACTACGGGCAAAATGAGGACTTTTTTCACATCATTTGTAACATTACGGTCATGATTATACCGAATAATCCCTGGTCATAATCATACCAAGTCCATCTATGCACTACAGGCCACATATGACTTTCAACATAATATAAACATGAGTATGATGACAATGGCATAATAATTCAATAAAAACAAGTTCAAGAATTAATTTATCTAGGAACCAATAACGTCCAAATTGTCAACATGATACTGCTTTGTGGAGTAAAAATTCAAGAATGTTCAGAAGAATATTTCCATGAAAAGATACTGGATGAAGCGCAAATATCAAGGATATTCCACTAATTTCATGGAGTATAGAAGCCAAAACTTTAACCAAAAGAGTATCATAGAATATATGAAACTGCAATGGATTTTCACCCGCCATGCGGTAATCCACGTAGACAGCTCATTTCCACAATTTAATAAGAAAAGAATATGAAGGGTCATTCACCATGCATGTGGCAATCCACATAGACAGGTTATTCCAACAGAATAATAAAGAATAGAATAACAGAAGAATTCACCATACATGCGATAAACCGCACAGACAGGTTATTCCACCAGAATAATAATAATAGGACCCAGGTCATGCGTAAGCCTTATGCATGAGGATATTCAAGCAGAATAATAAATAACGGAACGGATCATGTAAAGCGTATATGGCGGGATATTCCAATGAATAATAAAGAATGGAATAACAGAAGAATTTCACCATGTATGTGGTACTTCGTATGGATAGGTTATTCCAACATAATAATAAAGAATGAAATAACAGAAGAATTTCACCAAGTATAGGGTAGACCGCATATATAGGTTATTCTAACAGAATAATAAAGAATAGAATAACAGAAGAATTTCACCATGTATGTGGTACTTCGCATAGACAGGTTATTCCAACATAATAATAAACAATGGAATAACAGAAGTTCTCTTCATGAATATGAAAGAATTAATACCCCTTACGAGTACAACAAATAATATCCGTTACCTTATAAAGAAGAGTACTCCGACGGGTAGGGCGGGGATATACTTGAAGAAAACTTGCACTACGCTCAAAGCTTTCTTAAACTCTAAATAAATACACTCAAGATTATAGAAGAAGAATTCTCTCTCTAGAGTTTCAGTGAATTCGTAAGAAATAATGAAGGAATGAGCTTCTATTTATAGGAGAATGGACTGAATAGTAACTAATTCATGAGCGGTCCAAATTGATTTACTTTTAAGCGGACGGTCCATATTAATTTACTATGCGAGAACACTTATACGAGCACTATGCAACACTATGCATAATAAAATATAATATATTTTAATTATTGTCTAATAAAACAAATAACTTTATAAAAGTATTATGTTTTATATAAAAAGATTTTACTATGCAAAATACTATGCATAATAGAATATAATATATTCTATTTACGGTCTAATAAAACAAATAACTTTATAAAAGTATTACATTTTATATAAAAGATTTTACTATTCAAAATACTATGCATAATAGAATATAATATATTCTATTTATAGTCTAATAAAATAAATAACTTTATTAAAGTATTACATTTTTATATAAAAAGATTTTACTATGCATCAATTCATTGTAGCAATAATTGAACAAAACCGAGTGACTTCTCACGTAAGCATCAATAATCAATACAGGTGTGCTACTATGCAACCACGCCAGACATCTTTGACTTTTACTACTACGAGTAGTTCAACAATTTTAATCAGAAACTTCCGTAGTTATTTTCATAAAAATATTTTTGTCGTTTTCTTAATCCGATAATAATTAGTTGTGGGGTCCACTAATGATTGTACTCAGTCGTCATCGGATATTCCCCGACAAAAGAATATTCCCAAACCAATCAAATATTATACAACAACTTGCATACTTTTTAAAATTTACAAATACTACCCACAACTATAACACTATCTCAAATCCACACCATAATATTCAAAAAAATATTTCGAGAAAATTAAATCTTTATTCATAAAATCTGGGGTCTCACAATTTCTCCTTATTGGCGCACAATTAGGTGACCAAACCTCTCCTTGACAGAACTTCTAGACATTGTCAATATTGCAAATAATAATATGAATAACTTTGTCGTCTCAATTATTGATTTAATAATAATAAATATTATGCAGATGATATTGTGACAATAATTGAATCAATAATATGAGAAATATGATGCAGCAATTACTGTAGCAATAATTGAGTATAACTAAGTGACTTCTCACGTAAGCATCAATAATCAATACCGTGTGCTACTATGCAACCCGCCAGCATATTCTTTACTTTTACTACTAGGGTAGTTCAACAGTTTTAACGGTAACACTTTTCGTAGTTATTTTTATAAAAAGATAATTCTGTCATTTTCTAACTACGACAATACTTTCGTTGTGGGGTCCACCAATGATTGTGTCGTCGTATGAATATTTCCTGTTAAAACGAATATTCCCCGACCAATCGAATATTATATAACCACTTGCTTACTTTGCAAAATTTGTAAATATTACCCACAACTATAACATTATATCAAATTCACACCATAATATTCAAAAATATATTTCGAGAAAATTATTCTTTATTCATAAAAGTTGGGGTCTTACAACCTCCCTTTCTTATAAAATTTCATCCTCGAAATTAGGGTATGTACCTGGTATATCGAAGATGTGAGGATATCTTGATTTCATTTCAGATTCTAACTCCCAGGTCATTTCCTCAACATCGTGGTTTCTCCACAAAACTTTGACTTGAGGTATAACTTTAGAGTGTAGAATATGATCCTTCTTATCCAAGATTTTAACAGGTAACTCTTCATACGTTAAATCTTCCTCTATCTTGTCTGGTTCTAATTCAATAATGTGGTTCGAGTCTTTCACATATTTACATAACATAGATATGTGAAAAACGTTATGAACAAGAGACATACTTGGCGGTAAGGCGAGTCTATAGGCCACAGTTCCTACTCGATCGAGGATTAAAAATGGGCCAATGAATCGAGGGTTGAGCTTTCCTCTCTTTCAAAATCTCATAACTCCCTTCCATGGAGCAACACATAACAACACATGATCTCCAATATCGAACTCCACGTCCTTTCAATGAAGATCATCATAACTCTTTTGTCGATCTTGTGAGATTTTTATACGTTGTCGGATCGTTTGAATCTTTTTTGTAGTCATACATACCAACTTCAGTCCCAAAAACGTTGCTTCACCCACCTCATCCCAGTATACTGGATAATGACACTTTCTTCCATACAACGCCTCAAATAGAGCCATGCCAATACTTGTTTGATAACCGTTGTTGTAGAAAAACTCCACCAATGGTAAGAACTTGTCCCAACTTCCTTTGAAGTCAAGGACACAGAGTCTTAATAAATCTTCAAGAGTTTGAATAGTCCTCTCTGACTGCCCGTCCGTCTGACGATGATATTCCGAGCTAAATCATAAATCCGTGCCCATAGCTTTTGGCAAACTAACCCAAAATCTTGAAGTGAATCTTAGGTCTCGATCAGAAACTATGGATACCGGCATACCATGCAGTCTTACAATCTCATTTATGTACATACGAGCAAGACGTTCAAGTGCATACGTTTCTCGTATAGGTAGGAAATGAGCAGACTTGGTCAATCTATCAACAATGACCAAAATTGCATCTATGCCTTGAGAAACCTTGGGAAGACCAGTAACGAAATCCATGGTAATGTGCTCCCACATCCATTCTAGAATTTCAATTGGTTGCAATGGACCTTTTGGTACTTGATGCTCCGTCTTGACTCGTTGACAAGTTAAACACCTTGAGATAAACTCCGCTATCTCTCTCTTCATATTGCTCCACCAAAATATATGTCGAAGATCACGATACATTTTGGTACTCCCAGGATGGATTGCAAACGGTGTGTTGTGCGCCTCCATCATAATTTTATACTTAAAATCAGGGTTGTTAGGAACACAAAGTCTGGAGTTGACTCAAAGTATTCCTTCTTCATCGATTCTTTCTTCCGGCATAGCACCTTCTTGCACTTTCTTCCTCATACGCATCAGCTCCAGGTTTCTAGCTTGAGCAGCTTTAACTTTATCGATTAAAGTCGGTTCTACTCATATATTCGCCATCATCACATAGGTCCCTGGAGTCTTTAACTCTATCTCCATCCTTTGTAAGTCATATAAAATGGCCCTTTGCGTTGACAATAATGCACTCGTACCCGCATATGATCTTCTACTCAATGCATCAGCTACTACGTTCGATTTTCCAGGATGGTATTGAATGGTATGATCGTAATCGCCGCATGTTGAGTTCCTTTTGAGTGAAGAAATATTTGAGGCTTTTATGATCCGTATAGATCTCCACCTTCTCTCCATACAGGTAATGCCTCCAAATCTTAAGTGTGACGCCCCCAAAATAGGTATACATCACCAATCTTGAGTCGCCAAATACATGGTACAGAATATAAATACAAACTTAATTATACAACCGTCGTGTAATTTACGACAATACATAAACTGAGAGTTTTAATAGGAATATTGTTATCTAGACAATATCCACACTCAAAGGAGTCCTCAATACATTCATTGTCACACTATTTAACAGAATAGTGAGGACTACTAATGATATCGTCTGGACCGTCACTCCTTTCCCCGACTCGTCCCAACTATATTCTCATTTCCTGAAGAGAACAGTGAAAGAAAGGGTGAGCTCAACTAGCCCAGTAAGAAATATTATGACTAAGATAATGCAGAATAAATTATCAATAGTCTTCAACAATGTTAAACTGATAAAATACAATAGACATCAAGTTTAACTGCAGCGGAACAAGCAATCCATTAGAAGAGTCAAGTAGAGCATGATATCTACTATCTTCTATGATTTAAAATGTTTTCATCAATTTTTATCGCTGAGACTCAGCTTAAAAAATAAACCACATCATCTAATCATCCATGTATTACAGGCCAATGATATTCATTAAATCATCAATGGTCATGACTATACCGAATAATCCCTGGTCATAATCATACCAAAAACTGTCCATCAATGCATTATAGGCCACTGAGGACTTTTACCACATCATTCGTCACATTACGGTCCTGATTACACCGAATAATCCTTGGTCATAATCACACCAAGTCCATCTATGCACGTAAGCCAAAGATGACTTTCATCATAATATAAACATGAGAATGATGTTAATGATATACGCATTAATCAAACGAAAACAAGGATAAATATTAAAGACTTTAAATTTATCCAAATATTATCAATCACTTAATAAACTCATAATCTAATATTATTAATATTATAACAATATTTTAATCACTTCTTAAACTTATAAATAATTTATTTCAATTGTTTACACTTTATCAAATAATGCATTTAATCATTCAAAAATGTCATAATCATAAGATTTCATCACCAATGATCAAATCCCTTATCAAAAATCTGTATATACCCTATATAGGATTCCTAAGCCATAAAATCCTATTTTCCAATTTTGTTACTTCACATAACATATTTAACTCATATGTTTGTAACTAAACCATTTTCATGAAAAATTACCAAATCAACTTGTTATTTTTCTATCCTTTGCCCACACATATATACACATATTTCATACACAACAAATAATTTTTTTTTATAATTTTTCAACTCCCTTAAGTATTTTTCAAAAATCAATTTCTAGTTAATTCCTTAAGAAATTAGCTACCTCAAGTTTAACTCTAGAAATTCCCAAATCTTGGCAGGATCTTACACATGTTAATGTGAGCTTCCAGTTTAAATTTCATGGTCATCGGAGTTATAGAACTCCGGTTATAGCGTTTTTCGTCGGAAAAACCTAAATATTGAAATAGTCATAACTTGCTCATTTTAAGTTGGAATGAGCTCATTTTTGGACAGGAGGTACTTTATACCATATATTTTCATGTCCCAAAAGGCCGAAATTTATTTCACAAGCTAAGAGGCCAAAAATGCCCTTTAAAACTTATGGATAGTAGCCTTTTTGATAATTTGCAGTTTTTGACTCCTTTGCTAAAATCAGTCCACACGAAAATCTACAACACTTTTTCCAGTGATTCCACTTGGATAAGTTAGAAAACTCATAGATCTAACTCTAGAACTTGACCACACTCAAAAATTCGAAATATAATATGAGATATGGTCAATTGAATTTCATACTCCATTTTTACCAAAATCTGATTTTCAACCCTTTGTGATTTCTAAGAAACTTTCATGTTTTCACATAATAACCAATATAACTCATCATGACAATGACATAATAATTCAATAAAATAAGTTCAAGAATAAGTTTTAAAGATTTATAAGTTAATTTATCTTGAACTCAATAATGTCCAAATTGTCAACATGATACTACTTTGTGGAGAAAAATTCAAGAATGCTCAGAATAATATTTCCACGAAAAAATACTGGATGAAGTGCAAATATCCAGGATATTCCACTAATTTCAAGGAATATAGAAGCCAAAACTTTAACCAACTGAGTATAATAGAATGTATGAAACTGCAAATGGATTTTCACCCGTCATGCGATAATCCACGTATATAGATCATTTCCACAATTTAATAAGGAATGAATACAAAGGATCATTCACCATGCATGTCATAATCCACATAGACAGGTTATTCCAACAGATTAATAAAGAATGGAATAACAGAATGATTCACCATGCGTGCGATAGACTACACAGACATGTTATTCCCAACAGAATAATAAATAATGGAACCAGGTCCGGCATAAACGCATTGCATGTGATATATTGACGAGAATATTAAATAATAGAATTAAGTCCCGGCGAAGCGCTTGCAGACGTGAGGATATTCCGGACGTAATAATAAATAATGGAACTAGGTCTAGCGTAAACGCACAGACAGGATATTCTGACAGAATAATAAGGAATGGAATATTAGAAGAATTTCACCATATATGTGGTAATTCGCAAAAACATGTTATTCCAACAGAATAATAAGAATGGAATAACAGAAGAATTTCACCATATATGTGGTACTTCGCATATACAGGTTATTCCAACAGAATAATAAGAATGGAATAACAAAAGTTCTCTTTATGAATACGGAAGAAATAATACTCCTTACCTTAGAAGAAACTGGATATTGGAGTAGTGAAGTAGCAGAATACTTTTCTTCTTTCTCTCTATAGTTTCTCTCTCTAGAGTTTCAGTGAATTCGTAAGAAATAATGAAGGAATGAGCTTCTATTTATAGGAGAATGGACTGAATAGTAACTAATTCATGAATGGTCCAGATTGATTTACTTTTAAACGGATGGTCCATATTGATTTACTATTAAAACTTAAAGCAACGGTCCATACTGATTTACTATTAAAACTTTAAACCAGCGATCCATATTGATTCACTATTATAACTTTCCACCAGCGGTCCATATTGATTTACTATTGTATCTTCAACCAACGATTCATATTGATTTACTATTATAACTTCAACCAACGGTCTGAAAAATTATCACATCTCCTCGTGGAATAATATTGTACCCAAAAATGATTTGGACCGAAAAGAATATATTTTCGGGTGAATAGTACCCCATAAATAGTACTTCGGGAATAGTAACTCGTGAATAGTAACTCGTAAATAGTAACTCATGAATAGTAACTCGTGAATAGTACTCCGACAAGAAAAGTGCCCCGAATACCCGATTGAACAATATAACCTCCAGACATCAATTATTATCGAAACAAATGTCGATTTCCGCTAACACAAATAATTTCAGCACAATGGAACTATAAATTCATCTTTAATCAACACAGACTTATTCATCATTAATATTATAACTCACAATATTTAACAACCAGGTCGTTCACAGGAAAGAGGGGGATTTCCAATAACAATTTCTCCCTATTGGCGCGCAATTAGGTGACCAAACCTCTCCTTGACAGAACTTCTAGACATTATAAATATTATAATTTAATAATATGAATAACGTTGTCGTCTCAATTATTGATTTAATAATATAACATATTATGTAGATGATACTGTGACAATAATCGAATCAATAATATGAGAGATATGATGCAGCAATTACTGTAGCAATAATTGAGTATTACTGAGTGACTTCTCACGTAAACATCAATAACCAATACCGTGTGCTACTATGCAACCACATGTATTACTGTAATTTTACTGCCGGGTAGTTCAACAGTTTTAATGGTAACACTTTCGCCGTTATTTTTATTAAAAGATAATTATATCATTTTCTTACTACGACAATACTTCCGTTGTGGGGTCCACCAATGATTGTGCCGTCGTACGAATATTCCCTGTTAAAATGAATATTCCCCGACCAATCGATTATTCCCTGACACAACGAATATTATATAACAACTTGCATACTTTACAAAATTTATAAATACTACCCACAACTATAACATTATGTCAAATCCACACCATAAAAAAATATTTTGAGAAATTTAAATCTTTATTCATAAAATTTGGGGTCTCAAATTAAGCGCAAAAACAACAGCTGCCAACTCTAGATCATGAGTAGGATAATTTCTCTCATATTCTTTGAGTTGTCGTGAGGCATAGGTTATGACGTTCCCATGTTGCATGAGAACACATCCTAACCCTTTGCCTGAAGCATCGTTGTAGATAAAAAATCCCTCCGAGCCAGATGATATTGTCAGAACAAGTGCTGAAATGAGTCTCCTCTTGAGTTCTTAAAAATTCTTCTCACATTCCTCGCTCCAACCGAATTTTGTATCTTTTCGAGTCAGCTGAGTTAACGGAGTAGCGATTCGAGAAAACCCTTCTACGAATCTCCGATAATAACTAGCTAAGTCGAGAAAGGTACGTATTTCGGTCTCTGAATTTCTGGTGTATTTTTCAATTCTAACTAAGCATCCTATTTATAGGAGAATGGAAAGGATACTATGCAATAAAATATAATATATTCTATTTATAATCATAAAAAACAAAACTTTATAAAAAGTATTCTGTTTTATATAAAAAAATTTCTGTTTTATTACATTGATAATAATAAAAAAACAAAATTTATATATATAATATATATATATATAAACTTTCTCGTGACTCCCCCCAAATGATCAGATTTCCAAAGTCACGTGTGGGCCCCACATGTGGGCCCCACTAAAATACTGAAAAATTTTCTACCGATTATTTTGAAAATGGATAAATGGGGGGTCCAAAAAAAACAACAAATACCTCATAAAAATCACCTCAATATTTTTAACAACATTTATTAATATTATTATAACTCACCATATTAACAACCATTGTTTTCAGGAAAGAGGGGGCTTTCCAATAAGGATTTTTCCCTATTGGCGCGCAATTAGGTGACCAAACCTCTCCTTGACAGAACTTCTAAACATTGTCAATATTGCAAATAATAATATTAATAACTCTGTCATCTCAATTATTGATTTAATAATATATAAAATATCGACAATAATTTAATCAAATAACGTGAGATACTATGCAATAATTACTGTAGCAATAATTGAACAAAACTGAGTGACTTCTCACGTAAGCATCAATAATCAATACCGTGTGCTACTATGCAACCACGTGTATTACTGTATTTTTACTACCGAGTAGTTCAATAGTTTTAACGGTAAAACTTTCGCCGTTATTTTCATAAAAATATTTTTGTTGTTTTCTCAATCCGACAATAATTCCGTTGTGGGGTCCACAAATGATTGTACCATCATACGGATATTCCCTAACAAAAAGAATATTCCCCGACCAATCGAATATTATACAACAACTTGCATACTTTTCAAAATTTATAAATATTACCCACAACTATAACATTATCTCAAATTCACACCATAATTTTGAAAAAAAAATATTTCGAGAAAATGAAATATTTATTTGTAAAATTTGGGATTTTACACCTTCTTAAGCTTATTTGTTATTTAATTGGTCAATCAGAGTATAAGGATAATATGTAGCATGTCAATTAACCCTTATTTTAAAACTGTATTCTAGAATGATATCTGAAATACTGGAGCGGAGAGCAATGGAAGAACCATGAGACAAAGGAAGTAGCCTGAGAACTAGAATCTGAAATTCTTATTTCTTCAGAATTCCAGGTACGTTCGTAAATTTTGGGGACGAAATTTCATAAGGTGGGGTGATTGTAAAACCCCGACTTTTATAAAATAAAAGTCTAATTTAATTTATGATTATTATTTTTAAACTTGTAAAATATTAAATTGATAAATGGTCAAATGAGCAATTAATCGGATAAATAAGCAAATAAAGAGAGTAAGTGGAGAATTATTGGGAGGCGGCTAGTAGATGATCAT
This sequence comes from Panax ginseng, assembly GCA_020205605.1. Lineage (NCBI taxonomy): Eukaryota > Viridiplantae > Streptophyta > Magnoliopsida > Apiales > Araliaceae > Panax > Panax ginseng. Next base: position 51,435,257 of record CM035150.1, read on the forward strand.
TGAGTGGGAAATGCTGATAATTATTTCCTAATACTCCAAACATTTTCCCAACTGCCTTCATTTCATTGGTCACTTTTATTTGGGTGGAGCATGATGTTAGCTCATTAATTTAGCCTTATCAATGAAGAGGTCCATCATTGTTACTCTTCTGATTCCCCCTTACTTCCTCCCGTAGCCAAAGTTTAGAAAAGAAAAGAGAGAGAGAGAGAAGAAGAAGAAGAATGCGAAGAAATTAAGAAAGGTATGTTTTAATTTATACTTTGATTTTTCCTCATTAAGTTTTATAAAATTATGGGAAGATGGCATGTTATACTTATTGGATGATTTAAACTTGCATAAACATGAATCAAAGGAAAGAAATCAAGAAATTAAAAGAAGAAAAAAATTTGGAAATTTTCAAAAAATTAGTTTACTACTTGATTTTGTAAATTCCATAACTCTTTGTGTATATTGAGTTAAGAGATGAGACATATATCAAAAGAAAGCCCTGGAAGTAAGCTAAACACAGAAATTTAAATCACCCCGTGAATATTGTACCCAAATAATGATTTGGACTGAAAAGAATATATTTTCGGGTGATAGTACCCCGTGAATAGTGCTTCGGGAATAGTAACTCGTGAATAGTACTCCGACACGAAAAGTGCCCCGAATACCCGATTGAACAATATAACCTCTAGACATCAATTATTATCAAAACAAATATCGATTTCTACTAACACAAATAATTTCAACACAATGGAACTATAAAATTCATCTTTAATCAACACGAACTTATTCATCATTAATATTATAACTCATAATATTTAATAACCAGGTCATTCCCAGGAAAGAGGGGGCTTTCCAATAAGGATTTCTCCCTATTGGCGCGCAATTAGGTGACCAAACGTCTCCTTGACAGAACTTCTAGACATTGTAAATATTGCAATTTAATAATATGAATAACTGTGTCGTCTCAATTATCCATTTAATAATATAACATATTATACAGATGATACGGTGACAATAATCGAATCAAAAATATGAGAGATATGATGCAGCAATTACTGTAGCAATAATTGAGTATTACTGAGTGACTTCTCACGTAAGCATCAATAACCAATACCGTGTGCTACTATGCAACCACGCGTATTACTGTACTTTTACTACCAGGTAGTTCAACAGTTTTAACAGTAACATTTTTGCCGTTATTTTTATAAAAAGATAATTCTGTCGTTTTCTTACTATGACAATACTTCCGTTGTGGGGTCCACCAATGATTGTGACGTCGTACGAATATTTCCTGTTAAAACGAATATTCCCAGACTAATCGAATATTCCCTGACACAACGAATATTATATAACAACTTGCATACTTTGCAAAGTTTATAAATACTACCCATAACTATAACATTATATCAAATCCACACCATAAAAAAATATTTCGAGAAATTTAAATCTTTATTCATAAAATTTGGGGTTTCACAATCTCCCCTTCTTATGAAATTTCGCCCTCGAAATTTATGTACGTACCTGGTATGCCGTAGAGATGAGGATACCTTGACTTCATTTCGGATTCTAACTCTTGAGGTATAACCTATGAGTGTTGAATACGATCCTACTTATCCAAGATTTTAACACGTGTCTCCTCATAAGTTAAATCTTCTGCTATCTCGTCTAGTTTTAATTCAATAATGTGGTTCGGGTCGTCCACATATTTACGTAACATCGATACTTGAAAAATGTTATGAACATACGACATACTTGGCAGTAAAACGGGTCTATAGGCCATAGTTCCTACTCCATCGAGGATTTCAAATAGACCAATAAAATCGAGGGTTGAGATAACGCCTTCTTGAACCTTTTTCTTTACATTCATCAGTTCCGGGTGTGTAGCTTGAGCGGCCTTTAACTTTATCGATTAAAGTTGATTCTTCTCGTATATTCGTTATCTTCACGTGGGTCCCTAGAGTCTTTAACTCTATCTCCATCATTTGTAAGTTATACGAAATGGGTCTTTGTGTTAACAATATCACACTCGCATACGATATTCTACTCAACGTGTCAGCTACCACATTCACTTTTCCCATGATGATATTGAATGGTACGATCGTAATCTTCAACAACTCGAGCCAACGTCTTTGGCACATTACACGTCCGTTTTGGGTGAATAAAATATTTGAGGGTTTTAGAAATGGGTTTTGTACTGAGGTCAATACAAAATTCGATTTCACGCTTTAGGGGTAGGCTAAGAAGTCTTCAAGAATATGTTAGGAAATTTATTAACAATAGAAATATCATTCAAAACTATGACTCTGATCCAAGACTTGGATAGCACATGTAGTGAAGGTTTCTCCTAACGGGGTTTCAGCAGATAAATCAAAGTCTAATTTCTCCAGAGTCAAATTTAAACGTTGAGCGCAAGTAGGAGAAATAAAGGAATGGGTAGAACCGGTATCAAATAAAGTATAGACTTCGTAAGCGTTTATGATTAACTTACCCATGATAACTTTGTTCGGGTTCCTCGCTTTTTGGGAGGTTACGATAAACGCTCTCCCTTGAACTACTAGTTTTGTCTTGTCTGGGACACCCTTTGATGCCTCCATCCCAGCTGGACTTGACTTTGGTGCACAACAAAATTGGGCTTGGCGGCCTTCTTTTTCACAATTATAACACGCTTTGGACTGCATCGTGCAGTTTGGACTTATGTGTCCTTCCCCTCCACATTTGTAACATATTGAACCTTCTCCTTCCTTAACAGGTGTTGGTGTTGTTGTCTTTCCATCATTATTGAACCTTCTCTTCTTGAAATTTCCACTTCTATTATCTTGGCCATGATTACCACCGAAGTGATTTCCATTTTTGGCATTATGAATCCCTCCATGTTTGTTGTCATCGCTTCGATGACTACTACCACTGGTATTATTGACTTGTCGTATGCTCTCTGTTGGTTGGGTTGACTCATTATCACGCTCCAATAACTGAGCCCTATTAACAACATCTGGATACAAACACAGTTTATAAGAGATAAGTTATTGACGTATCTCGGGTTTCAAACATCTTAGAAACATCCGCGTCATTCTTTCCTCATTATCAACCAAGTGGGATGTAAACCGAGATAACTTGGCAAACTTAGCTTCGTACTACGCCACGGTCATATTGTTTTGCTCAAGCTTGATGAACTCTACCTCCTTCATGTGATGAATACTTTCAGGAAACTACTTGTCATTGAACAGCTCTTGGAACTTCTCCCAAGACATCTTCAGTGCGGCAGGTTGAGTACCCTTTACAGATTCCCACCAGTAATCTGCCTCTGCACGCAACATGAAGGTGGCAAAGGGAACCTTTTGCTCCTTGGAGCATCCCAAGACATCAAATATCTTGTTGATCTGCTTTATCCACGTCTCCGCCTTAAGTGGTTTTGGCTCTCCAAAAAACTTTGGTGGTCCCAGCTCCTTGAACTGCTTAGCGATGATCGTCCGAGAGTTGTCAGTGTTTCCACCTGCACTTTGGACAAGAGCTGCCTTCGCCTGATGTTGCATGAATTGCATAAAGCCTCTGACCATCCTATCATTCACCATTTAATCGGTGTTATTGTTTACATGAGGATTATTGTCATCCTGTTGCACATTACCCTGAGCATTGATCGTTGGTGACTCAGTGGTCTCATGTGCTTCATTGTTTATCTCAACATTTTCGGATGCCATTTCAAATACTGCAACAAAACAAGGGTTAAGTAACATATCACATATTATCCCTATACTCTGACCGACCAATTAAATACCAAATAAACATAGGTAGGTCATACTAGCTAGCGAAGGAATTCCCGCCTCTCTACCCTCCTAGTTCTGGTCTCACATCTCAGCCAGGGATCATATCCCTAAGCTTTGATACCAACTGTGACGCCCCCAAAATAGGTATACATCACCCATCTTGAGTCTCCAAATACATGGTACAGAATATAAATACAAACTTAATTATACAACCGTCGTGTAATATACGACAATACATAAACTAAGAGTTTTAATAGGAATATTGTCATCTAGACAATATCCACACTCAAAGGAGTCCTCATTACATTTATTGTCACACTATTTAACAGAATAGTGAGGACTAATAATGCTATCGTCTGGACCGTCACTCCTTTCCCCGACTCGTCCCAACTATATTCTCATTTCCTGAAGAGAACAGTGAAAGAAAGGGTGAGCTCAACTAGCCCAGTAAGAAATATTATGACTAAGATAATGCAGAATAAATTATCAATAGTCTTCAACAATGTTAAACTGATAAAATACAATAGACATCAAGTTTAAGCTGCGCAATGAATAAGAAATCCATTAGAAGAGTCAAGTAGAGCATGATATCTGCTATCTTCTATGATTTAAAATGTTTTCATCAATTTTTATAGCTGAGACTCAGCTTAATAAATAAACCACATCATCTAATCATCCATGTATTACGGGCCAAGGATATTCATTAAATCATCAACGGTCATGACTATACCAAATAATCCCTGGTCATAATCATACCAAAAAATATCCATCAATGCATTATAGGCCACTAAGAACTTTTACCACATCATTCGTCACATTACGGTCCTGATTACTGTTGCCTCTTTTTTAGTCTTAACAAAAGAGCTCTAACCCATGTAAGCATACATGTGTCAATAAGCAATACAGAGTAAGTAAAGTATTGATCCCACAGAGAAAGTTGTTTAACTAAGATTACTATTCATTAATTGAATCACTATATTTATATGCTCAAACTAATGATTAAACTTGGTTTGTTCTCGAATTGCAAATAACAACTAAAACAATAATAACGACGGAATAAATGATATTGGAACTAATGGGATCCTAACTTCATTTAATACTTAATTCAATCACCAATATCATGCACGACTCGTTCACATATCATAGAAAAGTAGCCAAGAGCACTAAAAGAGTATTAGCTATTTTTAAATGCATTAAGACCTACTTACACAACATCCACAGATGATAGACTCTATGTAATCATCAATATAACCAAAATCACTATATGTCTGTGAAATTGCAACTATATTGATTTTAAGTTCAAGCCCTTATTCTAACTTATACGGTGAAACAAAGATATGTCTATCTCAGTTCACGAAAATACAAGCCATATAACAAAATCTCTATATACGTATACTATCATGATTACAATCCATATTTGCATGTTCATTGTCAATTCCATACAAATACTAAAACGAATGGTGATCAAGCATTTATACATGCAAAAACAATCATGATAGACATCCCATATGATATGCAAAACAAACCAGCATTTAAGCATGCAATCGAACTACATATTAAAATTCGTTAGAATCCTATAATGGAGTTTAGTTCATAACTGAACCAAAAGCCATTATGGGATCAAATCTAAACATGGTCAATAAACGACAATTGAAAGATGAAAGATAAAACTATCAATCCCAATTGCTGAATATAAATCAATAATCAGATCCTCATAAGAATCCAGCAAAACTAATAATAATAATCCACTCTGGTAGAAAATCCCAAGAAGGAGTAGAAAAGTAGAGTTGTGGCCTCCTTCTACGTTGGAATCTCTCCCAGAGAATAAACCCTAATTACCATGTAAAGATACGTGAAAAACTTAATAAAATGTCAAGTGATACCCCTGACACCAGTCAGGAATCTATTTTTAAATCAATTACATCCCTTAAAAATTGGAAATAAAATCAAACAAGTCAAATGACTTTTCAGGCCTCGCGGCCGCCGCACAAGGCCTCTTCCAAATTTTGTTATGCTCACGCCATCGCGAGACTTGCAGAAGTTTGTATGTTTGATCGCTTCCGGTCTACATGGCCAGCTTGCTCTTGGGCATGTCCTTCTCGCCGCCATGCAACTTGCAGTAGGTTCCAAGGTCTAGCTAGGTACTCGCACGGGCGCACGCTCTCAAGGCTATTCTATCGCGCGGCTTGCAATCTTCAGATCTTGGTTCTTGTTCTGATTCTGTCATGCTACTGCTACTGCTACTTGTTCATTCATGCTTAATCTCCTTGCTCCATTGCACTTCATGCCATGCATATCCCATCTTTTGTCTCGTCTCAAGCATCCATTAGCCTTTTGCTCAACAACACCACCAAAATAGGCCGATTCCTGCACTTATTCACCAAAAGGAGTTTTAAGTATGCGAAATGCAAATTATCATGAAATACAACTAAAACCTACTAAAATGTACTTGAGATGGGCATAATTCGCATAAATTGGTACTCTATAAGTAAGTGTAAATCCTACTTATCAAATACCCCTGAACTTGAACCATTGCTTGCCCTCAAGCAATGCATACTAATGAACAATAAAAATGCAACTATATTACTATGCAACTAATTCTCACATTGTCCCCACTATCATAGAAATTCAGTCCAATTTGCCTCAGCGAATTTTTTTTTTAGATTCGAGAATACATATTCAAATCAAACTGCAGACATAATGTAATACACTCAGATAATTCAAAAATGTTATAAAGATGTTGTGTGTGTGTTGTGTTTGCCCAAAACTTTGTTTAGGTATAGAGTACTCATACTATCTTGCTCAAACCAGAAAAATTATAGCTTAAATCAAGACTTATGTATATATATGCAACCCGGACTATTCCAACATCTTAAAATAAACTAAGGTTCAACAATGGGCTTAACTGCTTTATTCTACACATGAGGGCGACTTTCGCACTTTCCCGCGGTGTTTATTGCTATTTTTCTTTCCATTTCTTTTCTTTCTTTTTCCTCATAACTGTGCACTGTCTTACTACATTAGGCACACTGCTACCCCTTAACGAGCTTTCAACCAACGACTCCCAAACCATGAAAGATCTTAGGGCGCTAGGTGTAGAGACAATCCCCAATGCATTTTACTCAAGTAGTGGGTATTCCGAAATAAGACTAGCCATGCTATTTCTACTTTTCTTTCTTTCTTTCCTTTTTTTTTATATACAGATACCCATGTTTTCCCAAAGTTTAAAAATCAATGTTTTATACAGTCCAAAAGTCACTTTTCACATATTTCTCTTTTTAACACTACATTTTTTTATCGAGCAATGCACAACGTACTTCTTATACCTACAAGTGCTTGTGAACACATTTGTGCAAACTGAAAGCATTTAAACAGCATTATGAATTTCATTGTATAAAACGTTATATCTCAACTCATGTTATCCAACATATTCAGAAATCATTTAAAAACTTCACTCTCATCATTGGCTAGACAAAGATTTCTATATGGTAAGAACTGTGAGGTATGCAATTATAAAATGCAACTATATGCTAAAATGTAATCTAAACATTCAAAACTAAAAAATAATTAAACTAATCATGCAAAACTATATGCAAACTAAATATACTACTACCCAATACCCCCAAACTTAAAATATTCAATGTCCCAATTGAATGAAGGTAAAGGGTACGAAAAAATCCCCTAATTATCGGTGGTGCCCCCCTCCTCGGGTGATGAATCCAGTGGTGGATATGGTGTTACGGTTCCAAACTGAGGCCATTCTTGTGTTGTTCCTTGTTGCACAAATGCTTCGGCTAAAGCCCTTGTGAGTCCTGTCACAAATGTGCCCATATTATCGTATATGGTATCGACCTTGCGCTCCAACCTTCGGAGCTGGCGATCGCCATGGGTGGCACGCACGTGCGTGGATGGGCCCGCCTCGTCTGTTTACGGGGGTTGTTGTGACGGCTCTGGAAAAGTGGGCTGAAGGATGAATCCTAGTCCACGTGGGTGTGGTATACCACATGTCCACTCCTTGAAGTTTGCAATAGTCGCATGAGTGATGGCATGGTTTGGGTACTGCAGCTGCTCATTATGCCATTGGACTCCTTGGGGAGTACAGAGCATGGCTACTACCGAGGCATGCGGAATAGTCCCATTTCTGTTCCCACGCATATAACTCAGCATATTTCTATGGATTAAAAGGCCGACACCAATGTACTTGCCTTTGATGATTCCCCACAAAATAAGCGCACGCTCAGTGGTTATTGCATTGTAATGAGCTGACGGAACTAGCTTGGCACAAATAAATAGGTTCCAGGCCTGGGCATATCGATTCAATACGGACGATGGAAATGATTTTGGTTCAGTTGTTCCTGTCTTATACTTCTATTTGGTGCCCGAAATACACAAATCAGTAATCACAACTGTTAGATCCGTTTCTAAATATTCACCTTATATCCAATTGTCAGACCCGGTGGGTGGTGCATTATATATGTTGAATACTTCTCTGATTGCTGACGGGCGAAAGTTCACCTGCTCTCCTCGAACCAGAGTAATGCCTCTTGTTATCATCTCCTCAACATCTGTATAAAATTCTCTAACAATCCCCATGGGGATAGGCATAGGAGATTCCGTTAAACCAACCCAGTCTCATTTGCGTATCATCAACTAGAGTTGGCCATCCTGCTACGCAAGTAGAAGTCCTCGTTCCTTCACAAAAGATTTGGCCACACTCCGATAATAGTCTTGCTGGGCTTCCACACTGATAAATTTACTCTCGTCCAAGACATCCTCTTCATGGTGATCAGCGGAAGATTCTGAGGAAGAAGAGATTGAGATTTCACGTGCTCTTTTGGGGCCCATGTGTTGGGGATAGAAAGAATGCCGAGGAATTGTTGATGAGAGTTCCCCCAGACTTGTGTTACTCACTCCAAGTAGAACCCTAGATTTATGCCAGAAAGGAGATTTGTGGGTATGAACTTTGAAGAGAGCGAAGGAGTTGGATGAATATGGGAGAGCAAACGAATACGCTCCTATTATATCAGTTGAGACACCTAGTTAGAACCCGACTCAAATTTTGCACTAAAAAAAAACCTTTCCATCGTCTCTGCTATCTTCTTGGCGGTCAAGCAAGATTTGAATATGATGGATAGCGGCGTAGCGGAAAATAAATATGCTCTATCGCTTGGCGCGTGGCGCGTTAATCGATATATGTGCGGTTCAAGGTCAATAAAGAATTCAACATCACGTTCTGGGGGTAGACCGGGAAGCTCTTCAGGAAATACATCAGGAAATTCTCTAACCACAGAAATATTATTTAAATCTGACTTGTCTTTATTCAAATCCATAACATGGGCTAAAAAAGCTTGACATCCATTTTTCAGTAAACGAATAGCTTTGTGGCTTGTCATGCGTACTAATTCTGGTCCCAACAACGTTGCTTCTCCCACCTCGTCCCAACATACTGGAGAACAACACTTTCGTCCATACAACGCCTCAAATGGAGCCATGCCTATACTTGCTTAATAACTGTTGTTGTAGGAGAATTCTACCAATGGCAAGTACTTATCCCAACTCCCTTTGAAATCTAGGATACAAAGTCATAATAGATCTTCAAGAGTTTGAATAGTCCTCTCTGATTGCCCGTCCGTTTGAGGATGGTATGCCGAGCTGAATCGTAAATCCGTGCCCATAGCTTTCTGCAAGCTAACCCAAAATCGTGAAGTGAATCTTGGGTCATGATCCGAAACTATGGATACTGGCATGCCATGCAATCATACAATCTCATTTACGTATATACGAGCAAGACGTTCAAGGGAATAAGTCTCACGTATCGGTAAGAAATGGGCAGACTTGGTTAATCTAACAACAATAACCCAAATCACATCTATGCCTTGAGAAACTTTGGGAAGACCTGTAACGAAATCCATAGTACTGTGTTCCCACTTCCATTCTGGAATCTCAAGTGGTTGCAATGGACCCTTTGGCACTTGATGCTCCGCCTTTACACGTTGACAGGTTAAACACCTTGAGATAAACTCCGCGATCTCTCTCTTCATATTATTCCACCAATATGTATGTCTAATATCATGATACATTTTGGTACTCCCAGGATGGATTGCAAACGGTGTGTTGTGTGCCTCCATCATAATTCTATGCTTCAAATCAGAGTTGTTAGGAACACAAAGTCTGGAGTTGAATCTAAGTATTCCTTGTTCATCGATTCCCACTTCTGGAATAGCTCCTTCTTGCACTTTCTTTTTCATATGTATCAGCTCCAGGTCCGTTGCTTGAGCAGCTTTAACTTTATCGATTAAAGTCGGTTCTACTTGTATATTCGCCATCATCATGTGGGTCCCTGGAGTCTTTAATTCTACCTCCATCCTTTGCAAGTCATACAGAATGGGCCTTTGCATTGACAATATCGCACTCGTACTCGCATATGATCTTCTACTCAATGCGTCAGCTACTACGTTCGTTTTTCCAGGATGATATTGAATAGTGTGATTGTAATCTTTCAATAATTCAAGCCAACGTCATTGCCGCATGTTGAGTTCTTTTTGGGTGAAGAAATATTTGAGGCTTTTATGGTCCGTATAAATCTCCACTTTCTCCCCATACAAGTAGTGTCTCCAAATTTTCAATGCGAATACGACTGCTGCCAACTCCAGATCATGAGTAGGATAATTCCTCTCATATTCTTTGAGTTGTCGTGAGGCATAGGCTATGACTTTCCCATGTTGCATGAGAACACATCCTAACCCTTTGCCTCGAAGCATCATGTGAGATAACAAATCCATCCCATTACTAGATGGTATTGCCGTAACAGTCTTAGAAATGAGTCTCCCTTGAGCTCTTGGAAACTCTTCTCGCATTCCCCGCTCCATATGAATTTTGTATCTTTCCGAGTCAGCTGAGTTAGCAAAGTAGCGATTCGAGAAAATTCTTCCACGAATCTCTCCGATAATAACCATTTAAGCCCGTAAAGTCACAGACTTTGGCCACCGACTTCTTGGTTGCTTCAACTTTGTAATCGCTTCAATCTTAGCCGGGTCAACAGATACTCAATGTTTTGACACCACGTGCCCAAGGAATGCTACTTCCTCAAGCTAGAACTCGCATTTCTTCATCTAGGCATAAAGCTTGTTTTCACGAAGCCTTTCAAGTATCAGCTTCAAATGGTGCTCATGATCTTCACGACTTTTGGAATAGATGAGGATGTCATCAATAAAGACAACAACGAATTGATCCAAATATTCCTTGAATACACGATTCATCATATCCATAAAAGCAGCTAGAGCATTAGTCAATCCAAAAGACATGACTAAGAATTCATAATGCCCGTACCGAGTTCTGAAGGCAGTCTTTGGAATATCCTCAGTTTTAATCTTCAGCTGATGCTATCCAGAATGAAGGTCGATCTTTGAAAAGAATTGTGGTCCTTCTAACCTGGGTTAACGTGTCATCAATGCGAGGTAACGGATACCTATTCTTGATGGTGACATGGTTTAATTCTCGGTAGTCAATACAAAGTCGTATACTTCCGTCTTTCTTCTTTACGAATAAAACCGGAGCACCCCAAGGAAATGTACTAGGACAAATGAAACCGATGTCTAACCATTCCTGTAGTTGGACTTTTAACTCCTTAAGTTCAATAGGAGCCATTCGATATGGAGTTTTAGAAATGGGTTTTGTACCCGGTTCAAGGTCAATAAAGAATTCAACATCACGTTCTGGGGGTAGACCGGGAAGCTCTTCAGGAAATACATCAGGAAATTCTCTAACCACAGAAATATTATTCAAATCTTACTTGTCTTTATTCAAATCCATAACATGGGCTAAGAAAGCTTGACATCCGTTTTTTAATAAATGAATAGCTTTGTGGCTTGATATGATAGTGACTGATTTTAGTGGTTTAGTAGTTTGAATTCGTATGACAGGTTGGTTAGGAATATGAAAACTAACAACCTTATGAAAACAATCAATTTTAGCATAATGGGTGGTTAACCAATCAATTTCTAAAATCACATCAAAAGCAAGTATCATTAAAGAGATAAGATCAACAGGTAATGTGATAGTGCCAACTTGGATCATGCAAGATTCATAAACTGTAGATGTAACGAAGGTTTCACCCAATCGGAGTTTCAATGAGATAAGTCAAAGTCCAATTTCTCCGAGTCAAGTTTAAACGTTGAGCACAAGGAGAGAGATAAAAGAATGGGTAAAACCGATATCTAGTAAGGTATAAACTTCGCAAGAGTTCAAGATTAGCTTACCGGTGATCACCTCATTCTGTGTTCCTCACGTTTTGGCGATACCACGACAAAACGCTTCTTCCAGAACCGTTGATTTCGACTTATCAGGGATGTACTTGGAATCACCATCCCCGTTGAACTTGGTTTCGCTATAGTACAATCTCGAGCGATATGTCCTTCCTTTCCACAATTGTAACATACCTTGGATTGTTGTGGGCAGTTTGGGCTGATATGTCCCTCTTTCCCGCATTTGTAACATCTAACTGGTGGTCGTTCTCCTCCCCTAGAATTTGTTGTTGGTGTTGGTGTTGCTGCTGATGTCTTCCCATCATTGTTGAATCTCCTCTTTCTGAAATTTCCACTTGACTCACCTCTCCTATTATCATGGCCACGATGACCACCCGAGTGGTTACCGCCTTTGTTCGTATTTTTCCCTCCTCGTTGGTTATCATCGCTCTGATGACTGCTGTCACCGGTATGACCCTGGTTGTGGTCCCTCGGTTGAACATACTCACTATCTCGCTCTAATAATTTAGCCCTATTGACAACATCTGAATACAGAGAAAATTTATGAGAGATAAGGTATTGACGAATCTCAGGTTTTAGACCTCTCAGATCATCCTTGTCATTCGTTCCTCATTCTCTACCAAATGAGGTGCAAACCTGGATAACTCAAATGAACTCGCCAGATCGACACCGTCGTATGTTGTTTTGTTCAAATCGATAAACTCTACCTCCTTCATATATGACGAATACTTTCAAAGAAAGTACTTGTCATTGAATAGTTCTGAAATGTTTCCAAGACATATTGAGTGCAAAGAAGTTGGGTATGCTTCTTAGACTCCCACCAAAGAGTCCGCCTCACCATGGAACATAAGGTGGCGAATGGAACCTTCGTTCCTCCATGCATCCCAAGACATCGAATATCTTGGTAATTTGCTTGACCCATGTTTACGCCTTGATCGGATCCGGCTTTCCAATAAATTTCGTGGTCCCAACTCCTTGAATCGCTTGGTCAGTGATGTATCAAGCGTTGCTATCATTTCCACCGTATTTTGTACACGAGTCTCCCTAAATCGATTTTTTGCATAAAGCGCAAAAAGCTCCTAAATATTCCATCATTCATCGTTTGCTCGGTAGTGTTGTTTACAGGAGGAATATTGCCTTCCTGTTGCACGTTCTACTGGTTTGTAACTAAAGGTTGTTCCACATGTGAAAGTTGTCTTTTCTTGGTCTTCTGAAGCTATCATTATTTGATTATAGCCCGAATATCCGTCCAGTAGGCAATAGTACTCATGACATGCTAATTTGTCCAACATCTGATCAATGAATGGTAATGGAAAATGATCTTTCCTTGTAGCTTTATTGAGCCTACGGTAGTCCATGCATACTCTTCACCCTGTCACTGTTCGTGTTGGAATCAACTCATTGTTCTTATTAGTCACTACTGTCATGCCACCCTTTTTCGGTACACACTGCACTGGGCTCACCCATGAGCTATCTGAGATTGGATAGATTATACCCGCATCCAACCATTTTAGCACCTCTTTCTTAACCACTTCTTTCATTATCAGATTAAGTCTCCTTTGTTGCTCAACCGATGGTTTACTATTATCTTCCATCAGGATTTTATGCATACAATATGAAGGGTTGATCCCTTTGATGTCCGCTATGGTCCAGCCAATCGCTGATTTGAACTCTCGAAGCACTCGTAACAGTTTTTCTTCCTGGAAGGATGTTAATGCAGAAGAAATAATCACAGGTAGCTTCGAATCTTTATTTAAAAATGCATACCTGAGATGATCTGGAAGTAGATTTAATTTAAGTTCTGGAGGTGTCTCCAGAGATGGTTTTAATTTTACGGAGGTTTCTCCTGCTTTTGTCAACGACTCCACAGGTATCCTGAATTTCCTGACTTGTGGAGTGGTATCCAGATATTGCACAAGTTCATCAAGTTCCTCGTCCTCCAATTCTGAATTTTCAGCAATTACACTCCTCAAAGGTTTGTCATCCACCCGACTTTGTACTTCATCATTTATGACCTGATCCACCAAATCAACCAAAAAACATTCCTCTTCATCTGCGGGAAACTTCATAGCTTTGAAGACATTAAAGGTGACCTCTTAATCATGAACACGCATAATGAGTTCCCCCTTTTGCACATCTATCAGAGTCTTTCCTATGGCTAAGAATAGTCTTCCCAATATTATTGGTATGCTTTTGTCCTCCTCGTAGTCTAGGATGATGAAGTCAGCTGGAAAAATAAACTTATCTACCTTAACCAACACATCCTCAACAATTCCTCGTGGATACGTGATCGATCTATCAGCTAGCTGTAATGATATGTTTGTCGGTTTTGGATCCGGCAATCCCAACTGGTTAAATACTGACAAGGGCATTAAATTTATGCTTGCCCCAAGATCACATAAACACTTACTGAAGTTCATCTTTCCAATGGTGCATGGAATTATGAAAGTCGCCGGATCCTTCAAACTTTGAGGTAATTTTTCTTCAAAACCGCATTTTACATTCCTCTGTCAAGGCTACCATTTCAAACTCATCTAGTCTCCTCTTCCTTGACAGTAGACACTTCATAAACTTGGCGTAGCTGGGCATTTGTTCCAATGCCTCGGTGAATGTTATGTTGATCTGCAGCTTTTTGAATACCTCCAGGAATTTGCTGAACTATTTATCTTCCCTTTTTTTATTTAATCTCTGAGGATACGGAACTTGAATGTGAATTGGTGGTAATGGACTCTTAAACTTCTCCTCTGAACCTGCTCTCTCGGTCTCTTCCTGCTGACCCTCAGATTTCTCCCCATTTTCTTTCTCAGTAGCTGGCTCCTCTGCCTCGCATGGTCGCGCGCCCTCCTCAGTGCATTCTCGCGCGGGCGTGCGACCTTCATTAACTGACAAATCTTTCCCAGATCTCAATACGATCGCTTGACATCGCTTTTTTCCCTTCTCTTACGGGATTTATCTCAGACATTTGGCAATGAACCACAGGGGTCATTAGTAAGCATGTTCGCCATCCGCCCCATTTGAGTTTCCAGATTCTTTATAGCCACCGCTTGGCTCTTGATCATAACTTCGTGTTTGTTATGTATTTCATCATCATCTCCTCCACTTCGATTTTTTTTTCTTGCCGAGGTGCAAATTTGGAGTGTGATGTTGCTGTTGTTGTTGAGAAAATCCCGGTGGAAAGGGTGGTCTAGGATTAAATCATGTTATCAGGTTGGGTTGGCATACGCCTAAAATTGATTATTTGGTTGAAACTGACTCTGCTAATTCCCTTGATTATTCGACCAACTAAAGTTTGGATGATTTCTGTTGTTGGGGTGGTATGTGTTCTGAAATTGACCTTGGTCTTTTCTATAGTTGCTCACATATTGCACTAATTTTGAGCTGATAGCACATTGATCCGTCGAGTGTGACCACGCACAAATCTCACATACGAAGGCAACCGTCTTTACTTTTCCTTCCGCCAAAGTATCTATCTTCTTTCCCATGGCTGCCATCTGTGCTGACAATTGAGTAATAGCATCAACCTCTAACACACCTGCAACTTTGGTTTGTGGCATTCGAGATGTAGGCTTCTGAAAATCATTCGATGCCATTGTCTCGATAAGGTCGTAGGCTTCCTCATAGTTCTTTGCCCATAATGCCCCTCCTGCAGCTGCATCTACAATTGGTCTCGATTGCCATCCCAATCCATTGTAAAATGTGTTAATTACCATCCAATCTGGTATACCGTGATGTGGGCACTTTCTCAGCATTTCTTTGTATCTCTCTCATGCTTCATATAATGACTCGCCCTGTTGTTGCTCAAACTAAGAGATAGATGTCCTCATCTTAGCAGTCTTAGCCATTGGGAAGAACTTTGCTAAGAATTTCTGTGCTAAATCCTCCCATGTAGTTATAGATCCTGCTGGCAGAGAATGAAGCCAACTTTTCGCTTTATCCCTCAATGAGAATGGGAACAACCTTAGTCTATTAGCATCTTCCATCACACCATTGTATCTGAATGTATCACAAATTTTGATGAAACTTAACAGGTGTTCATTCGGATCATCTGTAGCAGCACCCCCAAACTGAACTGTATTCTGCACCATTTGAATAGTGCCAGTTTTTATCTCAAATGTATTGGCTGCTATCGCTGGTTTGACTATGCTGGACTGTAGTCCATTAATATTGGGCATGGAATACTCCTTCAGAGCCCTATGCTCCTCTCTTTGCTCTTCTCCTTATGCCTCGGCTGCCATGTTAGCTGTCGTGTTTTCCAACTGTTCTTGTAAATTTCTACGAACATCCGCTTTACAACCTCTCCCATTTATGTTATCCTGAACAGGTGTTAAATCAGGGTTGGTTAACCGCGTGCGCATAAAAATTTATCCAAGTTCCTAAAACAAAAATAGAAAACTGAAATGAGATAAGACTAGAATTGTCTAAGTCATACAATATAGCTTAAAACTAATAATAATAATAATAAATTAAACGCCTTTCCCCAGCAACGGCGCCAAAAACTTGTTACCTCTTTTTTAGTCTTAACAAAAGAGCTCTAACTCATGCAAGCATACATGTATCAACAAGCAATACAGAGTAAGTAAAGTATCGATCCCACAGAGAAAGTTGTTTAACTAAGATTACTATTCATTAATTGAATCACTATATTTATTTGCTCAAACTAATGATTAAACTTGGTTTGTTCTCGAATTGCAAATAACAACTAAAACAATAATAACGACGGAATAAATGATATTGGAACTAATGGGATCCTAACTTCATTTAATACTTCATTCAATCACCATAATCATGCACGACTCGTTAACATATCACAGAAAAGTAGCCAAGAGCACTAAAAGAGTATTAGCCATTTTTCAATGCACTAAGACCTACTTACACAGCATCCACAGATGATAGACTCTATGTAATCATCAATATAACCAAAATCACTATATGTCTATGTGAAATTGCAACTATATTGATTTTAAGTTCAAGCCCTTATTTTAACTTATACGGTGAAACAGTATATGTCTATCTGGTTCACAAAATATACAAGCCATATAACACAGCCCTATATGTAAGATCCCAAATAATTAATAAATGAAATTTAATTTCCTCCAATTATTATTTTGAAATAGTAAGGGTTGATGTGATTAATGTGGATAGTTACGGGTAAAATACGCAAATATTTCAAAATAAGCAAGTGGTTATAAAATATTCATTGTTATCGGGGAATATTCGTTTGGTCGTGGAATATTCGTATCTTGTTTGGGAATATTAAATGACGACAAGTAGCGACCATGTGTGGGCCCCATAACTAAAAAAGCGATTGGAGGAAGAAAATGACAAATATAAGTTGTTTAAAAATACTTGGCGTAGTTGTTTCTGCTATTTACCTTTGTTGGAATACCCGGTGGTTAAAACACGATGTCTGGCGTTGTTGAGCGGTATACTGCGGTATTGCACCAATTATTGACTCTTACGTAAGAAGGCACTACTCAATAATGGTTACGATAATTATTGTTCAAAGGTGTTTTATTTTATTGATTCAATAATTCTTTGCGTTGATATTTTATATTGTTGTTGTTTTAATAATTGTCATTACACACGGTATTTTTCATTGTCGAAACAATAATTCATATTATCTGAATAATATTATTAGATAACATTATTGGCAATGTCTAGAAAGTTCTAAGGAGAGGTTTGGTCACCTAATTGCGGCTTGATGAAGGAGAAATTCTTATTGGAAAGCCCCTCTTTCTGAGGAGCTGCACGGTTGTCAATATTGTGATTACGTAATATTATTTGTGAATAATTAATTATTAACTCATATGATGAGGAAAATATTGATTTTATGTGGATATAGATGGAGAAAATTTTTAATGTGACAATTGTTGAAAATTGAAATTTTATCTTTTTACGATAAAATAAATATATATTATTATATTTTAATAATATAATAATGGTGATATTTTTACAACGAATGTGGGATATATGAGTATACGAGGAGGAAGAGTATTTTTGTTGCAATAAATGTTTAAAACATGTTAAACATGTCGGTGGACCCCATTTATTGATTTGAAATTTGAGTATAGCCTCTAAAATCACCCGTTTGTGGATTTTGGTCAATTTCATTGGACATTTGGAAAAACTTTCTTCGCAAAGTTGTAGAGAATTGAATTTCCTATAAAAACACGCGAGATTCAATTTTCTGATAAAAGGGCTATTTATTATGAATTATTGAAGTTCAAGCTCAAATAATTGATTTTTGGAAGTTTAAATTATTTTAAATTAGAAAAACGTTTTTTTATTTTTTCTAGAAGGTTGGCATGTGTGAATTCTTTGAGATTAAGATTTCAAGGAATACGTATAATATTTTTATATATATTAATATTGTATTAAATTTTACGCTTTGGTGTTCTAAGCAATTTCTATAAATAGGTGCTTAGGTTAGAATTGAAAATCACACAAGAAATGAAGTTTCTCTCTCTATATTATCGGCGTATTCTTGTGAGTATTTTGAGTATACTTTGAGTATTGCTATACGGTGAAAGTTCAAGATATAGTCTATATCCGATTATTCCGGTTAGAAATCTTGATCTTTTCGAGGTAAGGGATATTTATTTTTTTCTTAATGATATTATTTCTTCAATATCATTATCTTTGAAATATTGATCTGAAGTTTTTATCAAATTTGGAACTTTTGGTGTCGGGGTTACTATTCACGATATCTGGACTATTCACGTATATGGTCTTATTCACGAATACGGCTTTATTCATCGAAAAATAAAATTTTTCTTTTCGTCAAAATATCTATACGGATACTAGCTTTGATTGTATCCATGTTTTGATCATTCTTGAATTTTACACCACTATAATTATTTTTGAGGTATTTTGGACGTGGATAAAACAAAGTACGAATCGTTAATCCTTAATCCTTGTCATTTTGTTTCCTTTGGATTCGTTTCTTTAAAAAAATATTTTCATCATCCTCGGTCTTAAATGATGATATTATTGAATATCTTTGGCTTTCAGTAGTGCAAGATGAATGATTTATGATGAATATCTTTGGCGATAGTGCAAAGATGAATGATTTCGATGAATATCTTTGGCTCGTAGTGCAAAAAGATGAATGATTTCGATGAATATCTTTGGCCCGTAGTGCAAAGATGAGCAGTGTTTAGATGAACATGACCAATGGTGAATGTCCTTGGCCTATAATGCAAGGATGAATATTTGATCCAGATATATATTGATTGATGCTACGAGGATAAAAATAGGCGATGAACTTTAAAATTCATACATAGAAGATAGTAGTTTGCATTCTCTACTTAACTCTTCTAATGAATTATTATTTTTCTGCGAATATTGATTTAAAACTTGTTGTCTATTGTATTCTATTATATTTTTTTTCTGTTGAAGACTAACGATAATTTTGTTGTATATTATCTTAGTCATAATATTCTTTATCTTGGGCTAGTCGAGCTCACCCTTTTCCTTTTGTTCCATTTTTCTTCTTAGGGAGGCGAGAATATAGCAAGTGCAGTCGGGGTATGGAATGAAAGTTCTAGGGAGAGTTGTTTAGTAGTCCTCACCATTGTTGTAAAATAATGTATCAATAATTATGATGAGGATTTATTTGTATGTGGATATTGTGCAGATGGCAATATCTCGTATTTAAACTCTCAGTTTACTATTGTAATAATAAAGTTGTAGTTGTTTCTATGAGTGTATTGACAACTCGGAATGGGGGATGTAGACCTATTTTGGGGGTGTCACGGTTGGTATCGAGCTTAGGGATATGATCTCTGGCGGAGATCGGGGAATAGAACTAGGAGGGAGAGGCGAGTAAATCTTTCGCTAGTGTGTCCTACCTAAGCTTATTTGATAGTTGGTCGGTATATAGGGATATTATGTGATATATTGATTTCCTTAATTAACCCTTGTTTTATGGCGGTATTTGAGAATGTCGTGAGAATATTAACAATGGAAATGAGAGGCGTGGAGACGCGCTGTACTCACCAACGAGGGAGAACGTGCAACAAAGTGGCAATGTTCCTCCCGTGAACAACACCAACTGGCGAGATGATGAGCGAGGGATATTTAGAAGCTTTTTGCGTTCATGCAAAATCAGACGAGGAGACTCGTGTTCAAAACATAGGAGGAAATGATAGCAATTCACGGGTTGTCACAATGCACAGATTCAAAGAGTTGGGACCACGAATTTAAGGGAAAGCGAGATCCGATCATGGCGAAACATGGGTCAAGCAAATTACCAAGATATTCGATGTCTTGGGATGCGCGGAAGAACGAAGGTTCCATTCGCCACCTTTATGTTCCGTGGCGAGCGAGACTCTTGGTGGGAGTCGTGAAGCGCATCCATCCACCATTGCTTTCGGCATATCTTGGGAGACATTTGAAACTATTTAATGACAAATACTTTCACGAAAGTGTTCGTCATATGAAGGAAGTGGAGTTTATTAGATCGGGCGAGAACAACATGACGGTGTCTCAAGACGAGGCGAAATTTGCGAGAGTTATCCGTGTTTGCACCTCATTTGGTGGAGAATGAGGAGCGTATGACGCGGATGTTTCGAGAGGTTTGAAACCCAAGATACGTCAAGTATCTCATCTCTCATAAATTTTCTCTCTATTCGGATGTTGTTAATGAGGGCTCAATTGTTAGAAGCGAGATAACGAGTACGGTCAACCGAGGTACCACAATCGAGGATCATCTAGGAGATAGCGATCAACAAAACAATAATAATCGGTGGAGAAAGAAAAAGGCGGACAAAATGGTAACCACTCGGTGGTAATCATGGCCATGAAAATAGAAGAAGCGAGTCAAGAGGAGATTTTAAAAGAGGAGATTCAACAACGACCATGTGAAGCAGCGAGTGCAAGGCCATGACAAGAATCGTTCCAAGGGAGAAACGACCACCGGTCATATGCTATAAATCGGAAAAGAGGACATATCATCCAAAGCGCCCTAACAGTTCGGGTATGCTATAATTGTGGAAAGGAAGGACATATCGTCGAAATTGCATTTCAGAGCGAAACCTAGTTCAGTGGGGGACGGTGACTCAAAAACATCCCGAGAAAAGTCAAAGTCAAGCGGTTCTGGAAGAGCGTTTGTTGTGGTTGGTCAAAATGCGAGGAACCCAAACGAGGTGATCACGGGTAAGCTATTTATAAATTCTTGTGAAGTTTATACTTTACTAGATCTGGGGTGCTACCCATTCATTTATCTCTCTGCTTGTGCTCAACGTTTAAACTTGACTCGGAGAAATTAGACTTTGACCTATCTGTGGAAACTCCGTTAGGAGAAACTTTCATCACATCCATTGTTTATAAATCTTGTCTAATCCATGTTGGCACCCTTATCTTTACTGTTGACCTTATCTCTTTAAAGATACTTGCTTTTGATGTGATTTTAGGGATTGATTGGTTAACTACTCATCATGCCAAAATTGATTGTTTTCGTAAGGTTGTTAGCTTTCATATTCCTAAACAACTTTGTTGTTCAATTCGTGCAACTAAACCATTAAAATCAATCATTGTCATATCTAATCATAAAGTTATTCGTTTATTAAAAAGCGGATGTCAAGCTTTCTTAGCCCATGTTATGGATTTGAATAAAGATACGTCAAAATTGAATAATATTCTGTTGTTATTAACTTTTCCGACGTATTTCTGAAGAACTTCGGTCTACCCCGTAGCGTGAAGTTGAATTCTTTATTGACCTTGAACCTGTACAAAGCCCATTTCTAAAACCCCATATCGAATGGCTCCTATTGAACTTCAGGAGTTAAAGGTCCAACTACGGGAGTTGTTGGACATTGGTTTCATTCGTCTAGTACATCTCCTTGGGGTGCTCTGTTTTATTTGTAAAGAAGAAAGGCGGGAGTATGCGACTTTGTATTGACTATCGGGAATTGAACCATGTCACTATCAAGAATAGGTATCCTCTACCTCGTATTGATGACTTGTTTGACCGGTTGCAAGGAGCACAATTCTTTTTCAAAATCGATCTTCGATTCGGATATCATCAAATTTGAAGATTAGAAGGCGAGGATATTCAAAGGCGCGCTTTAGAACTCGATGACGGGCATTATGAATTCTTAGTTATGTCTTTCGGATTGACTAATGCTCCTGCGGCTTTCATGGATATGATGAACCGAGTATTCAAAGAGTATTTGGATCGAGTTCATTGTTGTCTTTATTGATGACATCCTCATATATTCCAAAAATAGTGAAGATCATGAGCACCATTTGAAATTTGGTACTCCAAAGGCTTCGTGAAAACAAGCTTTATGCCAAGTTAAAAGAAATGCGAGTTCGGCTTGAGAAGTAGCATTTCTTGGGCATGTGGTGTCAAAACATGGAGTATCATTGACGGTGAAGATTGAAGCAATACAAAGTTGGGAGCAACCAAAAGTCGGTGATGAAGTCACGTAGCTTTTTGGGCTTAATTTGGTTATTATCGGAGATTCGTGGAAGGGTTTTCTCGAATCGCTACTCAGATTAACTCATCTAACTCGGAAGGATACAAAATTCGTTTTGGAGCGAAGAGTGCGAGAAGAGTTTCAAGAGCTTAAAAGGAGACTTATTTCAAAGATTTTGTTCTAACAATACCATCCGGTTCGGATGGATTTGTTATCTCTGATGCTTGAGGCAAAGGGTTAGGATGTGTTCTCATGCAAGCGTGGGAAAGTCATAGCCTATGCCTCGCGACAACTTAAAAAGAATATGAGAGGAATTATCCTACTCATGATCTAGAGTTAGCGCCGATCGTTTTTTGCGCTAAAGATATGGAGGCCTTATCTATATGGAGAGAAAGTGGAGATATATTCGGACCATAAAAGCCTTAAATATTTCTTCACTCAAAAAGAACTTAACATCTTTGCAATGACGTTGGCTCGAGCTATTGAAGACTACGACCACACTATTCAATACCATCTGGACAAGCGAACGTGGTAGTAGGTGACGCGTTGAGTAGAAGATCATATGCGAGGAGCGAGTGCGATGATGTCAAATATACGATAGAGCCAACTTTAATAGAAAAAGTTAAGGTTGCTCAAGCCCAGGCCGGAGGCGATGCTATGAAGAAGAAAGTACAAGAAGGAGCTATTAAGGCGAGAATTGATGAAGAAGGAATACTTGAGTCCACTCGGACTTTGTGTTCCTAACGATTACGATTTGAAGTACAAGATTATGATGGAGGCACACAATACACCATTTGCAATCCATCAGGAAGTACTAAAATGTATCGTGATCTTGACATACATTTTGGTGGAACAATATAAGAGAGAGATTGCAAAGTTTATCTCAACATGTTTAACTTGTCAACGTGTAAAGGCGAGAGCATCAAGTGCCTAAGGGACCATTGCAACCACTTGAGATTCGAAATGGAAGTGGGAACACATTACCATGGATTTCGTTCACGGGACTTCCACGGTTTCTCAAGGCATAAATGTTATTTGGGTTATTGTTGATAGATTAACCAAGTCTCGCTCATTTCTTGCCAATACGGAGACTTAATCCCTTGAACGTCTTGCTCAAATGTACGTAAATGAGATTGTGAGATTGCATGGCATGCCAAGTATCCATAGTTTGGATCGTGACCCAAGATTCACTTCAAGATTTTGGGTTAGCTTGCAAAAAGCTATGGGTGCGGTTTAAGATTCGATTCGGTATACCATCCTCAAACGGACGGACAATCAAAGAGGACTATTCAAACTCTTGAAGATTTCTTAAGACTCTGTGTCTTAGACTTCAAGGCGATTAGGATAAGTATTTACCATTGGTGGAATTCTCCTACAACAATGGTTATCGAGCAAGTATAGGTGTGGCCCCATTGAAGCATTATATGGACGAAAGTGTCGCTCTCCAATATGTTGGGATGAGGTGGGTGAAGCAACATTGTTGGGACCCGAAAGTTAGACGTATGATGACTAGAAAAGATCCAAATGATTCGACACAACGTATACAAAGCGCACAAGATCGAAAAAAAAGAGTTATGCGGATCTTCATCGAAAGGATGTGGAATTTAGTATAGGGGATCATGTATTGTTGCGTGTTGCCCCATGGAAGGAGTTACAAGATTCGGAAGAGAGGAAAGCTCAATCCACGATTTATTGGTCCATTTCAAATTCTTGACCGAGTAGGAAATGTAGCCTATAGACTCGCGTTACCTCCAAGTATGTCTCGTGTTCATAATGTGCTTCACATATCTCGTACTTCAGTAAATATGTGAAAGACCAGAATCACGTTATTGAGTTAGAACTTTGACGAGATAGCAGAAGACTTAACGTATGAGGAAGTACTGTCAAGATCTTGGATAGGAAGGAGCATGTCCCTACGACGAAGGTCATACCACAAGTTAAAGTCTTGTGGAGAAACCATGCTATAGAGGAAATGACACGGGAGTTGGAAGCGGAAATGAAAGCGAGGTATCCTCATCTTTTGAAACACCAGTATCACGTCAATTTCGAGGACGAAATTTTCGTAAGGAGGGGAGGTTGTAAGATCCCAAATAATTAATAAATGAAATTTAATTTCCTCTAATTATTATTTTGAAATAGTAAGGGTTGATGTGATTAATGTGGATAGTTACGGGTAAAATACATAAATATTTCAAAATAAGCAAGTGGTTATAAAATATTCATTGTTGTGGGGAATATTCGTTTGGTCGTGGAATATTCGTGACGCTTGGGAATATTAAATGCGACGGTAGCGACCACCATGTGGGCCCCATGTAAAAGCGATTGGAGGAAGAAAATGACAAATATAAGTTGTTTAAAAATAAACGGCGTAGTTGTTACTGAGTTTACCTTTGTTGGAATACCCTAATTGGTTAAAACACGAATGTCTGGCGTTGTTGAGAAGTAGCTACGGTATTGCACCAATTATTGACTCTTACGTAAGAAGGCACTACTCAATAATGGTTACGAAATTATCGCATTCAGGTGTTTTATTTTATTGATTCAATAATTCTTTGCGTTGATATTTTATATCTTTGTTGTTTTAATAATTGTCATTTAAGTATTTTTCATTGTCGAAACAATAATTCATATTATCTGAATAATATTATTAGATAACATTATTGGCAATGTCTAAAGAGTTCTAAGGAGAGGTTTGGTCACCCTAATTGCGCCGATGAAGGAGAAATTCTTATTGGAAAGCCCCCTCTTTCTGGAGGCGCTCTGGTTGTCAATATTGTGATTACGTAATATTATTTGTGAATAATTAATTATTGATTCATATGATGAGAAAAATATTGATTTTATGTGGATATAGATGGAGAAAATTTTTAATGTGACAATTGTTGAAAATTGAAATTTTATCTTTTTACGATAAAATAAAATATATATTATTATATTTTAATAATATAATAATGGTGATATTTTTACAACGAATGTGGGATATATGAGTATCTGAGGAGGAAGAGTATTTTTGTTGCAATAAATGTTTAAAACATGTTAAACATGTGATTGGACCCCATTTATTGATTGAAATTTGAGTATAGCCTCTAAAATCACCCGTTTGTGGATTTCGGTCAATTTCTGTTGGAAATTTGGAAAAACTTTCTTCTGTAAAGTTGTAGAGAATTGAATTTCCTATAAAAACACGCGAGATTCGAATTTTCTGATAAAAGGGCTATTTATTATGAAT
The DNA here is from genome assembly GCA_020205605.1 of Panax ginseng. NCBI lineage: Eukaryota > Viridiplantae > Streptophyta > Magnoliopsida > Apiales > Araliaceae > Panax > Panax ginseng. The sequence continues at coordinate 51,460,920 of CM035150.1, forward strand.
TATTGAAGTTAGAAGCTCAAAATAATTGATTTTGGAAGTTTAAATTATTTTAAATTAGAAAAACGTTTTTTTTTATTTTTTCTAGAAGGTTGGCATGTGTGAATTCTTTGAGATTAAGATTTCAAGGAATACGTATAATATTTTTATATATATTAATATTATATTAAATTTTACGCTTTGGTGTTCTAAGAAATTTCCTATAAATAAAGTGCTTAGGTTAGAATTGAAAATCACACGAAACTAAAGTTTTTCTCTCTATATATTCGAGCGTATTCTTGTGAGTATTTTGAGTATACTTTGAGAATTGCTATACGGTGAAAGTTCAAGATATAGTCTATATCCAGTATTCCAGTTAGAAGTATTGATCTTTCGAGGTAAGGGATATTATTTTTTCTGTAATGATATTATTTCTTCAATATCATTATCGCTGAAATATTGATTTGAAGTTTTTATCAAATTTGGAACTTTTGGTGTCTGGGGGTTCTTATTCACGATATCAAGACTATTCACGTATATGGTACTATTCACGAATACGGCACTAATTCATCGAAAAATAAAATTTTTCTTTTCGTCCAAAATATCTATTCTGGATACTAGCTTTGATTGTATCCATGTTTTGATCATTCTTGAATTTTACACCACTATAATTATTTTTGAGGTATTTTTGGACGTGGATAAAACAAAGTACGAATCCTTAATCCTTAATCCTTGTCATTTTGTTTCCCTTGGATTCGTTTCTTTAAAAAAATATTTTTCATCATCCTCGGTCTTAAATGATGATATTATTGAATATCTTTGCCTGTAGTGCAAAGATGAATGATTTATGATGAATATCTTTGGCCAGTAGTGCAAAGATGAATGATTTCTGATGAATATCTTTGGCTCGTAGTGCAAAGATGAATGATTTCTGATGAATATCTTTGGCCCGTAGTGCAAAGATGAACAGGTGTTTAGATGAACATGACCAACTGGTGAATGTCCTTGGCACATGTAGTGCAAGGATGAATATTTGATCCCGGATATATATTGATTGATGCTACGGGGATAAAAATAGGCGATGAACTTTAAAATTCATACATAGAAGATAGTAGTTTGCATTCTCTACTTAACTCTTCTAATGAATTATTATTTCATTGCGAATATTGATTTAAAACTTGTTGTCTATTGTATTCTATTATATTTTTCCTGTTGAAGACTAACGATAATTTTGTTGTATATTATCTTAGTCATAATATTCTCTTTGGGCTAGTCGAGCTCACCCTTTTCCTTTTTGTTCCATTTTTCTTCTTAGGAGGCGAGAATATAGCAAGTACGAGTCGGGGTATGGAATGAAAGTTCTAGGGAGAGTTGTTCAGTAGTCCTCACCATTGTTGTAAAATAATGTATCAATAATTATGATGAGGATTTATTTGTATGTGGATATTGTCTAGATGGCAATATCTGTATTTAAACTCACAGTTTTACTATTGTAATAATAAAGTTGTAGTTGTTTCTGTACCGTGTATTGACAACTCAGAATGGGGGATGTAGACCTATTTTGGGGGTGTCACACTGTATACGTATATTATCATGATTACAATCCATATTTGCATGTTCATTGTCAATTCCATACAAATACTGAAACGAATGGTGATCAAGCATTCATACATGCAAAACAATCATGATAGACATCCCATATGATATGCAAAACAAACCAGCATTTAAGCATGCAATCGAACTACATATTAAAGTCCGTTAGAATCCCATAATGGAGTTTAGTTCATGATTGAACCAAAAGCCATTATGGGATAAAATCTAAACATGGTCAATAAATGACAATTGAAAGATGAAAGATAAAACTATCAAACCCAATTACTGAATATAAATCAATAATCAGATCCTCATAAGAATCAAGCAAAACTAATAATAATAATCCACTCTGGTAGAAAATCCCAAGAAGGAGTAGAAAAGTAGAGTTGTGGCCTCCTTTTACGTTGGAATCTCTCCCAGAGAATAAACCCTAATTACCACGTAAAGATACGTAAAAAATTTAATAAAATGTCAAGTGATACCTCTGACATCAGTCAGGAATCATTTTTTAAATCAATTACATCCCTTAAAAATTAGAAATAAAATAAAACAAGTCAATGACTTCAGACGCATTGCAGGCCGCCGCTCTTTCAAATTTGTTATGTTCGCGACCGCGAGACTTGCAGTAAGTTTGTATATTCAGATGGTCTCGCGCGCGGGCGCGGGCTCCTTGAGCATGTCCTTCTCGCCGTCGCGCAACTTGCAGTAGGTTCCACGGTTTGGCTGGGTACCACATGGTATGCTATGGTCTAAAGGTTATTCTAATACATCGCGGTGCAGTGGCAACCTTGCAATCTGCGAGATCCACGGTTCTTGTTACGATTCTCGTCGTACTCGTCTGCGCTACTTGTTCATTCATGCTTAATCTCCTTGTTCCATTGCACTTCATGCCATGCCTATCCCATCTTTTGCATTGTCTCAAGCATCCATTAGCCTTGTGCTCAATAACACCCCTAAAATAGGTCGATTCCTGCACTTATTCACCAAAAGGAGTTTTAAGTATGCGAAATGCAAATTATCATGAAATGCAGCTAAAACCTACTAAAATGTACTTGAGATGGGCATAGTTCGCATGAATTGGTACTCCATAAGTAGGTGCAAATCCTACTTATCAATTACACCGAATAATCCATGGTCATAATCACACCAAGTCCATCTATGCACGTAAGCCAAAGATGACTTTCATCACAATATTAGCATGAGAATGATGTCAATGATATAAGCATTAATCAAACGAAAACAAGGATAAATATTAAAGACTTTGAATTTATCCAAATATTATCAATCACTTAATAAACTCATAATCTAATATTATTAATATTATAACAATATTTTAATCACTTCTTAAACTTATAAACAATTTATTTCAATTGTTTACACTTTACCAAATAATGCATTTAATCATTCAAAAATGCCATACTCATAAGATTTCATCACCAATGATCAAATCCCTTATCAAAAATCTGCATATACCCTATATAGGATTCCTAAGCCATAAAATCCTATTTTCCAATTTTGTTATTTCACATAACATATTTAACTCATATGTTCGTAACTAAACCATTTTCATGAAAAATTACCAAATAAACTTGTTATTTTTCTATCCTTTGCCCAAACATATATACATATATTTCATACACAACAAGTATTTTTGTATAATTTTTCAACTCCCTTAAGTATTTTTCAAAAATCAATTTCTAGTTATTTCCTTAAGAAATTAGCTACCTCAAGTTTAACTCCAGAAATTTCCAAATCTTGGCAGGATCTTACAAATGTTAATGTGAGCTTCCAGTTTAAATTTCATGGTCATCGGAGTTATAGAACTTCGGTTATAATATTTTTTGTCGGAAAAACCTAAATATTGAAATAGTCATAACTTGCTCATTTTAAGTCGGAATGAGCTCATTTTTGGACAGGAGGTACTTTATACCATATATTTTCATGTCCCAAAAGGCCGGAATTTATTTCACAAGCTAGGTGGCCGAAAATGCCCTTTTAAACTTCTGGGCAGTAGCCTTTTTGGTAATTTACAGTTTTTGACTCCTTTGCTAAAATCAGTCCACACGAAAATCTACAACACTTTTTCCAGTGATTCCACTTGGATAAGTTAGAAAACTTATAGATCTAACTCTAGAACTTGACCACACTCAAAAATTCAAAATATAATATGAGATATGGTCAATTGAATTTCATACTCCATTTTTACCAAAATCTGATTTTCAACCCTTTGTGATTTCTAAGAAACTTTCATGTTTTCACATAATAACCAACATAACTCATCATGACAATGACATAATAATTCAATAAAATAAGTTCAAGAATAAGTTTTAATGATTTATAAGTTAATTTATCCTAAAATCAATAATGTCAAAATTGTCAACATGATACTACTTTGTAGAGAAAAATTCAAGAATGCTCATAAGAATATTTCCACGAAAAGATATTGGATGAAGCGCAAATATCCAGGATATTTCACTAATTTCAAGGAATATAGAAGCCAAAACTTTAACCAACTGAGTATAATAGAATGTATGAAACTGCAAATGGATTTTCACCCACCATGCGGTAATCCACGTATACAGATCATTTCCACAATTTAATAAGGAATTAATACAAAGGATCATTCACCATGTATGTGGTAATCCACATAGATAGGATATTCCGACAGAATAATAAATAATGGAACCAGGTCCGGCGTAAACGCACAGACAAGATATTCCAACAGAATAATAAATAATGGAACCAGGTCCAACATAAACGCACAGACAGGATATTCTGACATAATAATAAAGAACGGAATATTAGAAGATTTTCACCATGTATGCGATAATTCGCATAAACAGGTTATTCCAACAGAATAATAAGAATGGAATAACAGAAGAATTTCACCATATATGCGGTACTTCGCATATACAGGTTATTCTAACAGAATAATAAGAATGGAATAACAGAAGTTCTCTTTATGAATACGGAAGAAATAATACCCCTTACCTTAGAAGAAACTAGATATTGGAATAGTGAAGTAGAAGAATACTTTTCTTCTTTCTCTCTCTAGAGTTTCAGTGAATTCGTAAGAAATAATGAAGGAATGAGCTTCTATTTATAGGAGAATGGACTGAATAGTAACTAATTCATGAACGGTCCAGGTAACTAATTCATGAACGGTCTAGATTGATTTACTTTTAAACGGACGGTCCATATTGATTTACTATTAAAACTTAAAGCAACGGTCCATACAGATTTACTATTAAAACTTTAAACCAGCGATCCATATTGATTCACTATTATAACTTTCCACCAGCGGTCCATATTGATTTACTATTATATCTTCAACCAACGATTCATATTGATTTACTATTATAACTTCAACCAACGGTCTGAAAAATTATCACATCTCCTCGTGGAATAATATTGGACCCAAAAATGATTTGGACGGAAAAGAATATATCTTTGGGTGAATAGTACCCCGTGAATAGTACTTTGGGAATAGTAACTCGTGAATAGTAACTCGTGAATAGTAACTCGTGAATAGTACTCCGACACAAAAAGTGCCCCGAATACCCGATTGAACAATATAACCTCCAGACATCAATTATTATCGAAACAAATGTCGATTTCCACTAACACAAATAATTTCAACAATGGAACTATAAAATTCATCTTTAATCAACACGAACTTATTCATCATTAATATTATAACTCACAATATTTAACAACCAGGTCGTTCCCAGGAAAGAGGAGGCTTTCCAATAAGGATTTCTCCCTATTGGCGCGCAATTAGGTGACCAAACCTCTCCTTGACAGAACTTCTAGACATTGTAAATATTGCAATTTAATAATATGAATAACGTTGTCGTCTCAATTATTGATTTAATAATATAACATATTATGCAGATGATACTATGACAATAATCGAATCAATAATATGAGAGATATGATGAAGCAATTACTGTAGCAATAATTGACTAATACTGAGTGACTTCTCACATAAGCATCAATAACCAATACCGTGTGCTACTATGCAACCACATGTATTACTATAATTTTACTGCCGGGTAGTTCAACAGTTTTAATGGTAACATTTTCGCCGTTATTTTTATTAAAAGATAATTCTATCGTTTTCTTACTACGACAATACTTCCGTTGTGGGGTCCACCAATGATTATGCCGTCGTACGAATATTTCCTATTAAAACGAATATTCCCCGACCAATCGAATATTCCCCGACACAACGAATATTATATAACAACTTGCATACTTTGAAAAATTTATAAATACTACCCACAACTATAACATTATGTCAAATTCACACCATAAAAAAATATTTTGAGAAATTTAAATCTTTATTCATAAAATTTGGGGTCTCAAAAATTAAAGGCTTAATCACGCTTGCCAACTCTAGATCATGAGTAGGATAATTTCTCTCATATTCTTTGAGTTGTCGTGAGGCATAGGCTATGACGTTCCCATGTTGCATGAGAACACATCCTAACCCTTTGCCTGAAGCATCACTTGTAGATGACAAATCCCTCAAGAGCGGATGGTATCTTTGTCGAACAGTCTTTGAAATGAGTCTCTTCTTGAGTTCTTGAAAACTCTTCTCACATTCCTCGCTCCAACCGAATTTTTGTATTTTCGAGTCAATTTGAGTTAATGGAGTAGCGATTCGAGAAAACCCTTCTACGAATCTCTGATAATAACCAGCTAAGCCGAGAAAGCTACGTACTTCGGTCTCTGAATTTCTGGTGTATTTTTCAATTCTAACTAAGCATCCTATTTATAGGAGAATGAAAAGGATACTATGCAATAAAATATAATATATTCTATTTATAATCAAATAAAACAAAACTTTATAAAAAGTATTCTGTTTTATATAAAAAGTTTTATGTTTTATTACATTTATAATAATAACAAAACAAAATTTATATATATAATATATATATATATAAACTTTCCCGTGACTCCCCCCAAATGATCAGATTTCCAAAGTCACATGTGGGCCCCACATTTGGACCCCACTAAAATACTAAAAAAATTTCTACCGATTATATTGAAAATGGATAAATGGGGCGTCCAAAAACATACAACAAATACCTCATAAAAATCACCTCAATATTTTTAACAACATTTATTAATATTATTATAACTCACCATATTAACAACCATCGTTTCTAGGAAAGAGGGGGCTTTCCAATAAGGATTTCTCCCTATTGGCGCGCAATTAGGTGACCAAACATCTCCTTGACAGAACTTCTAAACATTGTCAATATTGCAAATAATAATATTAATAACTCTGTCATCTCAATTATTGATTTAATAATATATAAAATATCGACAATAATTGAATCAAATAACGTGAGATACTATGCATTAATTACTGTAGCAATAATTGAACAAAACTGAGTGACTTCTCACGTAAGCATCAATAATCAATACCGTGTGCTACTATGCAACCACGTGTATTACTGTACTTTTACTACCGAGTAGTTCAATAGTTTTAACGGTAAAACTTTCGCCGTTATTTTCATAAAAATATTTTTGTTGTTTTCTCAATCTGACAATAATTTTGTTGTGGGGTCCACCAATATTTGTACCATCATACGGATATTCCCTGACAAAAAAAATATTTCCCGACCAATCGAATATTATACAACAACTTGCATACTTTTCAAAATTTATAAATATTACCCACAACTATAATGTTATCTCAAATTTACACCATAATTTTGAAAAAAATATTTCTAGAAAATTAAATCTTTATTCGTAAAATTTGGGATTTTACACCTTCTTAAGCTTATTTGTTATTTAATTGGTCAGTCAGAGTATAAAGATAATATGTAGCTTGTCAATTAACCCTTATTTTGAAACTGTATTCTAGAATGATATTTGAAATACTGGAGAGGAGAGGAATGGAAGAACCATGAGACAGAGGAAGTAGCCTGGGAGCTATAATCTGAAATTCTTATCTCTTCAGAATTCCAGGTACGTTCGTAAATTTTGGGGACGAAATTTCATAAGGTGGGGTGATTGTAAAACCCCGACTTTTATAAAATAAAAGTCTAATTTAATTTATGATTATTATTTTTAAACTTGTAAAATATTAAATTGATAAATGGTCAAATGAGCAATTAATCGGATAAATAAGAAAATAAAGAGAGTAAGTGGAGAATTATTGGGAGGCAGCTAGTAGATAATCATTGAGTGGGAAATGCTGATAATTATTTCCTAATACTCCAGACATTTTCCCACCTACCTTCATTTCATTGGTCACTTTTATTTGGGTGGAGCATGATGTTAGGTCATTAATTTAGCCTTATCAATGAAGAGGTCCATCATTGTTACTCTTCTGATTCCCTCTTACTTCCTCCCGTAGCCAAAGTTTAGAAAAGAAAAGAGAGAGAGAGAGAGAAGAAGAAGAAGAAGAAGAATGCGAAGAAATTAAGAAATCAAGAAAGGTATGTTTTAATTTATACTTTGATTTTTCCTCATTAAGTTTTATGAAATTATGGGAAGATGGCATGTTATACTTATTGGAAGATTTAAACTTGCATAAACATGAATCAAAGGAAAGAAATCAAGAAATTAAAAGAAGAACAAAATTTGGAAATTTTCAGAAAATTAGTTTACTACTTGATTTTGTAAAATTCATAACTCTTTGTGTATATTGAGTTAAGAGATGAGACATATATCAAAAGAAAGCCCTGGAAGTAAGCTAAACGCATAAATTTGAATCACCCAAAAATGCTTTGTGGATTTTTCGTGGTGACAGTTTGAGTGAAACTGGTCTGAAGGATTTAAAGTCCGAAAAATCAATGTTCTTAAACTCTATTGCGTGCGTTATAATGTTTAATCTGACCGTTGGATCGTTGTGATTTTTGGATATGTTATACATATATAAGTTGACTATATGTCCACAAATGTTGAACCATTAAAGATTAACGAATAATATGTTATGATTTTCGTGAGGTGGCTGGTTCAGATATGTTCGAGCAAAATTTTCGGTAAGACTATTTCTCTATGTTAGAGTCAGAATTTGGAAAAACTTTCTTCTACAAAGTTATATAGAATTAAATTTTACATTCAAAAGGGCATAAAATCCATATTTTTCCTGATAAAAGGGCTAATTATTATAAATTATTGAAGTTTCTGAATATGGGAATTTATAATTATTTTATCAGAAAAATTATTTGGGCTGATATATTTTTACAAGATGCTTATAATATCATCTTAGAATTTCTGTAAATTTTTGATGAATTATTTAAAAGCAGAAGTAATTATTGTATTTTTAAACTTGTTTATAGTTAGTTTGAAAATAGAAGAAATTCATAAAATATTTTATGAATGATGAAAAATTATGAAAGTTGGTGAAAAATCTTATACTATTATTTTATAATTTCTGGGTAGTTTTGATAAATTATTGAATAACAGAAATATTTATTATATTTTTAAGCTATTTATGGTTAGTTAAAAAATAGAAGAAATTCATAGGAAATTCTATGAATGGTGGAAAATTATGAATTTAACTAAAAATATTATAATAATATAAGATTAATATTGTTGATATTTTAAATATATAAATGTATGTGAAGTTAGTATTTCTATTTTGAAGCTATTAAATGATAGTTTTTATAAATAGAAATAATTATAGAAAATTGTTGGATAATCCAAAAAATGTGAAAATTGTTTGAAAAGTTCATAATACTATCTTAAATATTTTAGAAGTGTTAGTAAGCTCATGAGGTGTCGGGAAGTAAATGCACAAGTAAAGAATGAGTTATGATAAAAACAAAAATAATATTTTTGTTAAAGTAAAAATGGTGATAATACTAGAATAGTGGATTGTCATATATGAGGTTTTAGATTTCTCAAGTTTTATTATTTACTTCTAAAGTTTTGGAATATGAATGATGATTTTATGCGATAAATAAAGATAACTTGAATGAATAATGAATTATTACTTGATTTATATGTTATTCGAGATAAATATGATTTGATGTTGATCCCTACTTTTAATAGAATTTAAATTGTTTATAAGTAAGGTATTGATGTGATTCTTACAAAGAAGTCACCATGTATTTCATTCAATAATGGTCACAGTAACTATTGCACAGTGACTTATATTATTTTATATGATATAATTAAACTAGTTGGCAGTATTGTGAGTCTTTGTTAATAATTATGAATAATTGTTGAAAGATTGAAAATGTGTAAATAATTAATGAATAAAAGTTGTTGATTAAAGATAAGTATGATATACAGACGTTTGTTCAATTATTTTCTTTTTACAAAAGTAAATTGGCGGGGACTTACTGAATACTCTACTTTTTCTAAAGTAGTATGGACCACAACTCTATTATTGAACAAATTTTGTTAAAACGTGTACAAGTTGGTTTAATTTTCTCTGTGGGACCATAAATTCCACTACCGTTATTATATACCTCATTTGGATATTTTGTCAAAGAGGGTGTGCTAGTTGTTTACTAATTTTTCAGTATAAATAGGTTGCTCGGTTGAGTAACTAAACACACACCATCACTACACTAAAAATATAGAATTCTTTTACTTCAATATTGTGAGTATAATATTATGAGCATTTCTATTGAGTGTAATGTTACTCCAAGTGTAGATAAGGAATACAAGCATTGTTTAAGTTGATCAATTTCATAGAAAGCATAATCAAGTCACATTCTAAGGTAAGGGATGTCATTATTGTGGTAAGAGGGTATCATTTTTATGGTAAAATGAATATCATTTTCTTTCATACTCTATATTATGGTAAGATATTATTATTCGTTTATTCAGTTTATCATTAAATAGTGAAAAGTCCTGAAAGGATTAGAATATCCTTAATAGTTGTGCTTTATCTAATATTATGTTAGCAATTTAGACTCTGGATAATTAAGTTAAAAATCACTAAGATCTATGTTATCATATTATTCTGATTATTTATGTTTATTCATTATATATATCACTGTCATTATCCTCATGCTTATATTGTGATGAAAGTCATCTTTGGCCCGTAGTGCATAGATGGACTTGGTATGATTATGATCAGGGATTATTCGGTATAATCATGATCGTAATGTTACAAATGATGTGGTAAAAGTCATCTTTGGCCCGTAGTGCATAGATAAACTTGGTATGATTATAACCAGGGATTATTCGGTATAATCATGACCGTAATGTTACAAATGATGTCATCTTTGGACAGTTGTGCATAGATGGACTGTTGATTGGCATGATTATGACTATGGATTATTTGGTATAATCATGACCATTAGTGAAAATACGAATATCCATGGCTCGTAGTGCATGGATAATTCGTGGTCATGATACTATTGAGATGAGTCTCAGCATTATTGGTTTTACAGTTGTATGTCTTAGGCTCGTATTGCAAAGATGGATTGTTGATTTACTTGATTATAAATATGAATTATGAATTTAATTATAATCTGTGGTGCTTCAGGTGAGGACAGGTGATGAGATTTCTCTTTGTCTTGGGTATAACAAAGAACTGTTGATGAGTATTACAGGAATGAAATATTAACAATGGATTTTTAATCTAGAGGAGATAGTAGACATTATGTTCTACTTGACTCTTCTAATGGATTGTTGATTCTGCTGCTATTATAGTTGAAAACTTTTATCTTCTACCTTATGTTCTAAATATCTAAATTATTTTGATAATTTAATTATCTTAAGTCATAATATTCTTTCTTTGGGCTATTTGTGCTCACCTTTTTTACTTCACCACCCTTTCGGGTAATAAAAGTGTAGCTGGGACTAGCAGAGAGAACATGGGTATAAAGTGGTGATACGAATTAGTCACAAGCCTAATCAAATTATGAAATGATGTGGCATAATAATTATATTGAGAACATAAAATGTGTGTGACATATTTTGTACATCATTTACTAATTGATTTTGGTGAACAACTATAGGGTGATGAGGACCCGACCTTGAAAGCGTCAAAAATACATCGCATTAGAATGAGGAGAACATAAATCTTCTCGTGTTCCTTCGGGGACTTGAAATATTTGTTGTTGTACTTTATATGGCATTGTAATAATTTAAATATGAATATTGTCGTATTATATACGTTATAATATTTGTATTGAAACTCACAGTTTATGTGTCGTCATATTTTACACGACGGTTGTATAAATAAAGTTGTATGTACCATATATTTGGCGACTCGGAATGGGTGATGTATACATATTTTTGGGACATCACATACAATCATTCTATAACTATTGCGGAAGATATAAACATAAATTGTTTATACATTAAACTTTACACACTGTCCCCAAGGTCGAGAATCTTCACTTATTACATAATTCATAACCTAATTGACATACAATGTTATTATCATACACTACTGTTACAAATATAGCTGCACATATAATCCAAAGCTAGACTTGTCTTTGTCTTTTCTTGTATTCGATGTATTCGTCTTAATCTGCAATGTTTATCATGATATAACAAGGGAGAGCAACAAGTTTACCCAGCAAGTTTAAGTTCAATAAATTAATGATATATCATGATGGAAAGAATTTAACAATAACCTAGCTAAAGTTCTACAATATAATTGTGAACTAGCATGAACAAATTTTCATAACTGAACGAACATTGAACATGAATAACTATATCTGGACCGAATGATAATAAAAGTGATCAGCCTTTCATACCTAATGAATACATGCAATATGCACAAAGTGTGATTCAACAGTTCATAGACATGGTAATCAGCAATGATTAACCATATGCATATTTGAATGAAACAACTCGAGGTCGAGTTAGAGAAAACTTGCATGTTCGATCGATTACTGTTATGCAATTTATTTAGCTTTGTCTGAAGACCTAATATATAACTAATATTGATATACAAATTAGAATAATATCATCACAGTTATAAAATAACCTAAACACATTAACACATAATCATATCAGTCTATAAAACACATAAGACATATCCTCAAGTCAAATTTTTACAGTCTGGGTCGAGTTCGGTACAATTCTGACATCCTGATTGTCTAATCGGACAATTATCGAGTTTAAGTTCAATTAAACTCTGCCTAAACACTTCACAATTATCTTAGATAATTAATTAATCAGTCAAAATTATTTTTAAAGGCTCATAATAATTTTCAAGTAATTATTATGCTTTAATATGATTTTTCAATCATTAATATCGTATTTAAAAGATTTAAATATCACTTAATTCCTTTATCATAACTATTTATTTAATATCAAATATTAATGAAATAATCAACATAATATTAAAAGTATTTATAATATCTCAAAGCATTTTTAATACTTTAATTTCTCATTTATATGATTTTTAAATATTTAAATCCATTATCTAATAATTGCCATTAATATTAAAATATTAATTTTTTTCATGGCAAAATATCAAAAGTTATATTTTATAACTTAAAATATTTTTATAACCTTTAAATCATTTTTATATAATTTTAAATCATTAATTCTATTTTTCCATAATTTATTTAATAATTTTATTAAGTAAATTAATTACCATTAATATTAATTATTAATGAAATTCATCATAAAATATTAAAAGTTAGTTAAAATAACTTAAAATATTTTCTAATACCATAATATAATTTTAAATAATTTTTCAAGTATTAAAATTATTTTAATTAATTAATTTAATATTATAATTAAATAAATTAAATAACATTAATATTCCAAAAATATTAAATATTAATGAAATATATAAAAATTATTAAAACCCCATTTTTAGGCTTTAACATAATTTTTAGGAATTTATTATGAATTTTTAATAATTAAAAACTATTTTTCTCTATTTATTTAATAAAAATAATAATTTTATAAATAAACTGTCACTATAGGGCCCTATAGCGACAAAATTGTCGATATAGGTATTCTTGAGCGTTCTTGAGCCTTCAAAGTCTGTTTGTAGGGTACTACCTTTGACTGGTTCAAATTTAATGATTTTGATGTTATCTGGGTTGTCTATTATGTTAATGTTGTAGTACTGGTGTAGTACTACAACCCTAAACAAGTTCCATAGCCATTCTATATCACAACAGCAAGATCTAAGGTCCAGAAATCCTTGTCAGACATGTTCTTGAGTTTCTAGGTTGCCCAGAAACTCAAACAGTGTCAAGGGTCCCTTTTTGAGCTTTGATTAATCCGGTCTCTGGTCATGTTTTAAGTGGTTGTATGATTCCAGATTGTAGTACTTATGTCATAGAACAACATAATAACACCAAATCAACCTAACGACATCACATGTGCAAGATCAAGGCTAGTCAAAACACTGTCAGAATCGCGTTCTTGAGAAATCTGGGTTTTCCAGATTTCTTCATAAGTCAGTCGGTCAACCCTACTTTGACCCTCTTTATCTATGATTTTATGCAACATCTAAGTGTTATACAGTCAAGGATTGATAGTACTCATGTCAAGCTACACAACCATCACATTAACATGACCTAACTATCAAACATCAGCAAGATCAAAGGCTTGCTAAACGTTGTCAGAAATTATGGGTTTCTGGGTTTGCCCAGATTTCCAGTTTTCGTGCTCGATCAACGAACTTTGACCGCCTATATCTTGAAATCTGGACATGATCTGACCCTGATTCCAGTTTCAGATCATAGCCCACATGGCATAGAACATATCTAAAACATAAAACCTACTGAACCATTAACACAAAGAGATCAATGGGTCCTGACATTTGCTTGTGAGACAACTTTTTAGGGTTCTTTCAGATTTTTAAAAACTTCATTTTCGTGCATCTGGATGTTATGGATCTAGGATGTAACAACCCAGATCACCAAATAACACCCTTAAACACCACTTAAAATAATAAACAACAACAAATAACATGGATCACAAAGATTTCTAAATTTAGGGTTTATACCTCTTGAATGCTCAACTTTTGGTTCTGATCCATGATGATCTGACCTTGTTAAGCTAAGAGGTTATTATGTCTTAACTTCTCACTCCCTTTCACCTTCATTCCTGAATTTTTAGAGAGAGAATGGCCAAGGTTCATATGATAAATAAAGTGAGTATTTTTTCTCTCTCTTTAACCTATATATTTTAATACACTGAAGCTATATGATACAAAAAGGCCCTTAGATCAGATTTTTGGCTGAGATATATGGAACATGGGAAGTCAAAAGTTGGTCACCAACTAAATTCTTGACTAGATCTACACTCCATCACATTAAAGAATGCAAAAATGGCACATTGGTCATTTAGCACAGAATTTTAAGGGCATAATAGTTGTGAGATCCCGAATTTTATGAAATGAAAGTATTCAATTTTCCTATAATTATTATTCTATTTAGTAAATGGTTAAATTGATAAAAGGTCAAAGTTAAGGGTGATATGTGAAAAAATTTCTAAGTAAGCAAGTTGTCATAAAATAATCGGTGATAAAAGAACAGTAATACGCGTGGTTGCATAGTAGCACACGGTATTGATTATTGATGCTTATGTGAGAAGTCACTCAGTTATACTCAACTATTGTTACAGTAATTGCTGCATCATATCTCTCATATTATTGATTCAATTATTATCACAGTATCATTTGCATAATATTTTATATTATTAAATCAATAATTGAGATGAAAAGTTATTCATATTATTATTTGCAATATTGACGATGTCTAGAAAGTTCTATCAAGGAGAGGTTTGGTCACCTAATTGCGCGCCAATAGAGAGAAATCCTTATCGAAAAGCCCCCTCTTTCCTGGGAATGATCTGGTTGTTAAATATTATGAGTTATAATATTAATGATGAATAAGTTCGTGTTGATTAAAGATGAAATTGATATTTTCATTGTGTTGGGATTATTAGTGTTAATGGAAATCGACATTTATTTCGATAATAATTGAGTTCTGGAGGTTATATTGACCAATCGGGTAATTAATAAGATAAATGAGTAATTAATTGCTATTAATTCACATGCTTATAACTATTGGTTCACATGTGTGTACTATTGATTCACATGCATGTACTATTAGGGGAGGTGGTGCACGATTGATAATACTTGCATGACTAAATTAAAAATGGAGGTATAGATGAAGGTACTATACTGTAATTATTTTTTTCACATGTATAGAACTATTGAGTCACATGATTATATTATTGATTCACATGATATACTATTAGGGGAGGTGGTGCAAGTTTGATAATACTTGTAGGACTAAATTAAAAATGAATGTATTATACTATAATATTTCGAGCTCCAAAACGTGCAATTATCGAAACTATATTTTCCTATAAATAGAAGTTCATTCTTCCTTCATTCTCACCAATTCACTAAGACTCACAAGAGCAATTATAGAGAGAAAAGCTATAGAGAGATAGAAGAAGAGAAATTTTCTACTTCACTATTCCAGTATCCAGTCTTCTTCTGAGGTAAGGGATATTATTTGCTGTATTCGTAAGGGGTATTATTTTTGTTCAATATTCGTATGAAATATTATTTTCTTCCATACTCTGTAATATGTAAGTTGTGACGCCCCCAAAATAGGTATACATCACCCATCTTGGGTCACCAGAAAATACACTACTGACAACTCCATTTATACAATCATCATGTAGAAAAGCGACCCATGATTAAGCTGTGAGTTTTAATACAAATATATATAACTCTCGTGGTACCTTGACCACAAGACCTTACAATGGTACCTTACATAAAGGTACAGTCAATAACTGTTTTAGAAATTAAAATCTTTGGAAAATACTCAAGTAAACCTTCGTACATGGGAGGCCATGCGTCTAGGTTATGATAGATATCATATGTCCACAGAATTATCCTTGGTTGACCCAATAGTCACCAAAGAAAAACAAGAAGATTGCTATCATCTTCTTTCCAATGGTGAGTCTTCTCTTGACTTATAATTATCTCCATTTTCTCCAATTGAGAATCATATTTCAAACAAACTCCTAGATTATATAGGTAGTGCTCGTAGATATACTCAGCAAGTGGATGTGCACAACCATGTCTTATGATAACACGAAGTCATCTGTCATTAGACATCTTGTATGATAGTGGCAAAAACGCCCTTCCAAAGTTGGGTTCACCTCACCATATTTGGTTCACCAAAATCAACGGTTAAAATGATGTATAAAATACAACACACTTATCTATAATTCTCAATACAATTACTTCCATACTGTTTTAAGGGAAACCTCAACAGCTATAGACCACCATTCTAATCCCATGTTACCTTCGCTCGACCCAGCTACATTCTTAATACCTGAAAGGAATTGTGAAGCAAAAGGGTGAGCACAAATAGCCCAGTAAAGAATATTATGACTAAAGATAATTTACATTATCAATAGCCTTCGTCAGTAATAAATCAGAGATTTAGAACATATGGTAGGTGATAAAACGTTTCAACCATAGTTGCAGCGGAACGAGCAATCCATTAGAAGAGTCAAATAGACCATAAAGTATATTGTCTTCTCCACATTAAAAATCTACCAACAATATTTTATCCATGTAACATCAGTCAACAATTCATGTCCATAATCAGGTGAATAACTCATAATCATAATTGTGGTTCTAAATTCCTCTTCGCACCCAGGACGAAGATAATTTTCATCACCTGTCTTTACCTGAAATATCAAAGACCATGGTTATACCAAAACACAATTTCTGTCCATAATCATACTAATAAATTCATCTTTCCACAACGGGCCAAAGATATTCATTAACAGTTCATCTTTCCACTCCAGGCCAAAGACATGCAACTGTATTTTAGAAAAGTAAAGTAGAGCATGATATCTACTATCTTCTACGAATTAAAAGTTTTTCATCAACTTTATTACTGAGACTCAGCTGAATAAATAAACAACATCATCGAATCATCCCTGCACTACATGCCAAGAATATTCATTTGTATTATAACCACGAAGTATACATGCACTACGGGCCAAGGATAATCGCGTTTTCATCAACGGTCATGATCATGCCATTAAACAATTCCTCTTTGCACCTTTGGCCGAAGAGAACCCATGGTCATGATCATACTAAAAAATTTTCATCAATGCACTACGGGCCAATGAGGACTTTTATCACATCATTTGTAACATTACGGTCATGATTATGCCAAAAAAATCCTGGTCATAATCATACCAAGTCCATCTATGCACGTAAGCCATAGAAGACTTTCATCACAATATAAGCATGAGGATGATGACAATAATATAAACATTAATCAAACGAAAATAAGGATAAATATTAAAGACTTTAAATTTATCTAGAGTTTAAAAATATCCCAATGTTATCAATCACATAATAATCTCATAATCTAATATCATTAATATTATAAAAATATTTTAATCATTTCTTAAACTTATAACCAATTTATTTTACTTGTTTACACTTTATCAAACAATGCATTTAATCAATCAAAAATGTCATACTCATAAGATTTCATCACCAATGATCAAATCCCTCATCAAAAATCTGCATATACCTTATATAGGATTTCCAAGCCATAAAATCCTATTTACCAATTTTTTTCAACTTCATATAACATATTTAATCCATATGTTTGTAACTAAACCATTTTCATGAAAAAAACCAAATCAGTCCCAAACATTTTTATTTTCTGGGATTTAGCAGAATATAGTCTCATATTGAACATATATTTTTCTCAAAATTTTTAAAATTCATTTACTATTTTTCATATGGCCAAAACTGCCGAATATTTAGACATTTATCATAAATTGTACTTTTGTCCAAAAATTCTGACATTTACAGGGTATACTCATGTTATATACATGTACTCCCAATAAAAATTTCACCAATTTTGGAGTTAACCACAAGGAGTTATAAGAGTTTACTTTTAAAATAGTCTTTTCCTATAAAATTCATAACTCTTAATCTATACATCCAAATATCGCCATTTTTGGACACAGTCTAGAAAACTCATCAAATTATCATTTCAAATATTTCTAGAATTTTTGAGGGTCAGAAAAATTACGAAACTGCAAATGGATTTTCACCCGCCACGCGGTAATCCATGTAGACGGATCATTTTTGCAATTTAATAAAGAATGAATACGAAGGATCATTCACCATGAATGCGGTAATCCACATAAACAGGTTATTCCAACAAAATAATAAAGAATGGAATAACGGAAGAATTCACCATGCATGCGGTAGTCTGCGTGAAGCGAGTTATTCAACGAGAATAATAAAGAATGGAATAATGAGATGAATTCACCGGGCATGCGATAGCCGCCATGACGAGTTATTCCAAGCGAGAATAATAAAGAATGGAATAATGAAGAATTCATCATGCATGCGATAGACCGCCTTGCAGACGAGTTATTCCAACAAAATAATAAGAATGGAATAATGAAGAATTCACCAAGCGTCGCGATAGATCGCCACGAGATAGGTTATTCCAACAGAATAATAAAGAATGGTATAACAAAAGAATTCACCAGGCATGCGATAGATCGCACAAACAGGTTATTCCAACAAAATAATAAAGAATGGTATAACAACCCTTACGAATATTGAAAGAAATAACTCTCTTCATGAATACGAAAGAAATAATATCCCTTACCTTAGAAGAAAATTGGATACTGGAATAGTGAGGTAGCAGACTTCTCTTCTTCTTTCTCTCTATAATTTCTCTATAATAATTGCTCAATAGCTTTAGTGAATTGGTGAGAATGAAAGAAGAATGAGCTTCTATTTATAGGAAAATATAGTTTCGATAATTGCACGTTTTGCGGCTTGAAATATTATAGTATAATATCTTCATCTTTTCCTTCATTTTTAATTTAGTCCTGCAAGTATTATCAAACTTGCACCACCTCCCCTAATAGTAAATCATGTGAATTAATAATATAATCATGTGACTCAATAGTATAATCATGTGAAAAAACTAATTACAGTATAGTACATCCATCTATACCTCCATTTTTAATTTAGTCATGCAAGTATTATCAATCTTGCACCAACTCCCCTAATAGTAAATCATGTGAATCAATAGTACATACATGTGAACACATAGTTATAAGCATTTGAATTAATAACATTTAATTGCTCATTTATCCGGTTAATTACCTGATTGGTCAATATAACTTCCAAACATCAATTACTATAAAAATCAATGTCGATTTCCACTAACACTAATAATCCCAACACAATAGAACTATCAATTTCATCTTTAATCAACATGAACTTATTCATTATTAATATTATAACTCACAATATTTAACAATCAGGTCGTTCCCAGGAAAGAGGGGGCTTTCCGATAAGGATTTCTCCTTATTAGCGCATGATTAGGTGACCAAACCTCTCCTTGATGAACTTCTAGATATTGTCAATATTGTAAATAATAATATGAATAACTTTGTAAATCTCAATTATTAATTTAATAATATAAAATATTATGCGAGATGATCTTTGTGATAATAATTGAATCAATAATATGAGAGATATGATGTAGCAATTATTGTAGCAATAATTGAGTATAACTGAGTGACTTTTCACGTAAGCATCAATAATCAATATCGTGTGCTACTATGCAACCACACGTATTACTGTACTTTTACTACCGGGTAGTTCAACAGTTTAACGATAAAACTTTCCCCATTATTTTTAAAAAGATAATACTGTCGTTTTCTAAATACGACAATACTTCCGTTGTGGGGTTCACCAATGATTGTGCCATCGTATGAATATTCCCTGTTAAAACGAATATTCCTTGACCAATCGAATATTCCCCGACACAACGAATATTTTATATCAACTTGCTTACTTTGCAAAATTTTCAAATATCACCCTTAACTTTAACCTTTTATCAATTTAACCATTTACTAAATAGAATAATTATAAGAAAATTGAATACTTTCATTTCATAAAATTCGGGGTCTCACAATCTCCCCATGAAATTTCGCCCTCGAAATTTACGTACGTACCTGGTATTCAAAGAGATGAGAATACCTTGCTTTCTTTTCGGATTATACCTTCCCGGTTATTTCCTCTGTATCATGATTTTCCCATTGCTCATCTCCTGTATTTCAGATATCATTCTGGAATATATCTTCAAAACAAAGGTTAATTGACATATCACAATTTGTCAACTTATCAAGTAAAAATTTTAGCTTAGGTAAGTCACACACTAGCGAAGTATATTACTCGTCTCTCCCCTCCTAGTTCTAGACTCATATCTCGCCAAATGACCATATCCTAAGCTCGATACCAAATGTGACGCCCCCAAAATAGGTATATATCACCCATCTTGGGTCGCCATAAAATACACTACTGACAACTCCATTTATACAACCGTCGTGCAGAAAACGACCATATTTAAACTGTGAGTTTTAATACAAATATATATAACTCTCGTGGTACCTTGACCACAAGACCTTACAATGGTAAATTACATAAAGGTACAGTCAATAACTGTTTTAGAAATTAAAATCTTTGAAAAATACTCAAGGAAACCTTCGTACATGGGAGGCCATGCGTCTAGGTTATGATAGATATCATATGTCCACAAAATTATCATTGGTTGACCCAATAGTCCCCAAAGAAAAACAAGAAGATTGCTATCATCTTCTTTCCAATGGTGAGTCTTCTCTTGACTTATAATTATCTCCATTCTCTCCAATTGAGAATCATATTTTAAACAAACTCCAAGATTATATAGGTAGTGCTCGTAGATATACTCAGCAAGTAGATGTGCATAACCCTATCTTATGATAACACGAAGTCGTCTGTCATTAGACATCTTGTATGATAGTGGCAAAAAAAGCCCTTCCAAAGTTGGGTTCACCTCACCATATTTGGTTCACCAAAATCAACGGTTAAAATGACGTATAAAATACGACACACTTATCTATAATTCTCAATAAATTACTTCCATACTGTTTTAAGGGAAACCTCAACAGTTATAGACCACCTTTCTAATCCCCTGTTACCCTCGCCCGACCCAGCTACACTCTTAATACCTGAAAGGAATTGTGAAGCAAAAGGGTGAGCACAAATAGCCCAGTAAAGAATATTATGATTAAAGATAATTTACATTATCAATAGCCTTCGTCAGTAATAAATCAACGATTTAGAATATATGGTAGGTGATAAAATGTTTCAACCATAGTTGCAGCGGAACGAGCAATCCATTAGAAGAGTCAAATAGACCATAAAGTCTATTGTCTTCTCCACATTAAAAATCCACCAATAATGTTTTATCCCTGTAACATCAGTCAACAATTCATGTCCACAATCAGGTGAATAACGCATAATCATAATTGTGGTTCTAAATTCCTCTTCGCACCCAGGACGAAGATAATTTTCATCATCTGTCTTTACCTGAAACATCAAAGACCATGGTTATTGATAAGTGGATTTTATATACACGAATTGATATTCATTTCAAGTTTAAATTCGTAGTTATCTTCGTGTTTTGTGTTCGTTTTTACTCGTTTCATGTTATTTTATGTGTAGGGTGGTCATGGATGCAAGTGGTGAGAAAAGACGGTCTTTGGAGCAAAAGTGGAAAAATGTTGAAAAGGAAAAAAAATTGAAGTCAGTAGCCTTGGCAGGTTGGAGGCGGGCTTTATTATCTCTACCCGCTTGTATGGGGGTCCAGGTCTGGAGAGACCTGTTCTATTTTGATGTCTGTTGGTGCTCGAATTTTGGGATTTTTGTGATGCGCTTGGACTCTAATAAAAGCATATTTCGGCCAGAATAATGAGAGAGCTGGAGATTACTTGGAAAAACAACAATCTTACAACACAGAGAGCATAATTCGAGAGCGATTTCCAGGATTCAAGAGCAAACTTTGGAGGAGTAATTTTTAGAGATTGTCACGACGGTTGCGAATCAAGGCTACGTGAAGGGTTTTCATTATTCTTCTTCTCTTTAGTCTTAATTGTAATTGGAAGGATGTTTTCAACAAATTATTAGTTTTTAATTCATTCGTTATGAACTAATTTACTTATTAGACTTGTGATGGATCTTTGGGTGAAACGATGAATCTATAGCTTTGATTTCCAATTCAATAATATATTTTTAGTTTATCTATGTTAATTTGGCGTGAATTTATGAATTGCACGATCAGCAGTTCTTTGTGGATTTGAAAGGAATCGAGAGAGAGATTGAATCTAGACTAGTTAATATAATGTGTCGTGAATTTTGTCGATAGCAGATTTGTGATTATTGTTAAGGTAGAGATCGCTTGACATCACATGTAATTGTATAGAGAGCTTAAACTTCAACCTTCTTTAATTGCGCAGTTCACATAGAGATATAGTGAGTTGGTTAATTTAGGTGTTTAGCAGTTCTATCTTAATTGTGGATTGATGTTAATACGGTATTAGTGCATCGAGAGGTGGCTATTACTACGTTCGTATTCTTGATTAATAAATTTGGGATATTAAATTGAGTTGGAATAAAGGTTTGAAAATCGAGTGAAGCTCGGGGTGAAATCATAAGTCTAATTCTCCATTAATTGTTTGAAATTAGGATTTTGATATTGGTATTTGTTTTGTGATAATTCATTTATTTATTTATTAGCTTAGTTTCTATAATTTAAAACCATTGAATTGATTAGTTTAATAAAATTAGGATTAATAGAAAATTGATAATTGTGAAGTTATAATTTTTGCTAATTTGTCTTCGTGGGAACGATACTCTATTCACTACTATATTACTTGTTGACCACGTACACTTCCATATTTTTGCTCGTATTGATTTTACCCAACAAGTTTTGGTAGCATGGCATTCGAGGACAATTTAGTTGAGATTTTAATATTTTTTTACGATATTAGTTTAATTAGTCGATTTTACTTAAACATTTTTTTTTGTTCTTGTTCTCTATTTCGGGTTTTTGATATTGGTTTTATGCAAAGCTTGATCAAACATCGGACTTGCTTCCTTTTGAGGGCGACATTGAAAGAAGATTTCGGAGGTTAAGTAAGTGGATCGAGGACACGAGAGCAATTCAAAAATTTTGATAAGGAAGAAATCATGGGTAGAAGACCGAGAAAGCGTTGAGGATTTTGCAACACCTAGGGTGGTGATCTGTGATCGAGCATTACTAGCACTGCAATAGTTGTGAACACTTTTGAAATTAAGCACAGGACCATTCGGATGATGCAAAACTCATGTCGGTTTGGGGGAATGGCGAATGGCGATCGAATGAGCATTTGATCGGTTTTACGGAAATGTTGCGACACGTTCAAGTACAATGGGGTGTCGGATGAGGCGGTGAGACTTCGCTTGTTCCCATTCACTTTCACGGGACAAGGCGAAGAGTTGGTTATATTCTCTCCATCGGAATTCGATCACTACATTGGGAAGACTTGGCTCAAAAATTTCTTGCCAAATTTTTCCCCACCGTGAAGAGCTGCGAAAATGAGGAATGACATCACAATGTTTGAAGCGGAGAATGGGAGTCATTATATGAGGCATGGGGCGATACAAGGAATTACTCGAGAAAGTGCCCACATCATGGATTGCCCAAGTGGTTACAAATGAACACCTTTTATAAGCAGGCTACATGGAAATGTCGAACCGGCATTGATTACGGCATCGGCGGTGCATTCATGGCTAAGAGTTACGAGGACGCATACAATTTGATGGAAACAATGGCGACAAATAACTACGATGGCCCACACAAGAAGAATGACCTGCAAAATGGTGGGATCTTGGAATTAGATGGAGATACTTGACTATCAAGCACGACTTTACGCTTATCCATGAAGTTTGATACTATGAATGATAGGGTTAATCGATGACAGGGGCTCAAGTTTAGTGAGGTTATGGTAGTATATGTAAATTGTGTGTGGGTGATCATCCAAAGCGGATCGGTCGCATAATAAATCGACATCCGATTCGGTTCATAGGCAACTACAATAGAATTTCGCAAAATACATACCAAAACACCTCTGACCGGGGAATAGGAACCACCCAAACCTCTCGTGGAGAAATAGCCAGCAAAATCAAGCCCCACGACCATCATATCCCCCTAGTTTTCAGAGTCATCAACAACCAATTCAACATCAGGAAAGGAAATCCAATTTTGAGGAAATGGTGTCAAAGTTCATAACCAAAGACGATGCATTAATAAAAA
The DNA here is from genome assembly GCA_020205605.1 of Panax ginseng. Lineage (NCBI taxonomy): Eukaryota > Viridiplantae > Streptophyta > Magnoliopsida > Apiales > Araliaceae > Panax > Panax ginseng. The sequence goes on from CM035150.1 coordinate 51,485,597, forward strand.
ATCAAGCAATGGTGATGAAAAGTCGAGAGATGTCAATCAAGAATTTGGAAAATCAGATTGGAGACGGATGGCGTTAGCAATGAATAATAGACCACGAGGAACATTACCTAGCGACTTTGAGAAATCAGAAGGGTAATCATGAGCAATGTCAGCGATTATGTTGAGAAGTGGAAAACATCTCGGGGGTAATAGTGAAGAAAATTGATTGCAACATTGGAGGAAAAAAAGTTGATAATGCGATAGCATGGGGGAGGTAACAAAATAAAAGAAAACAATGAGTAGATTGTTTATCCTCCACCGTAGATTTAATGAAAGGGTCAAAAACAAAAATTAGATAAGCGATTCACAAAGTTTTTAGGCGTGTTCAAGAAACTCAGATTAACATCCCATTCGCAGAGGCCCTAGAGCAAATACCGAGTTATGCGAAGTTTATGAAGGAATTTTATCGAGGAAAAGAAATGGGAAGAATTTGAAAGCGATGGCACTAACGAGAGGTGTAGTGCGATTGTTACGAAAAAAGCTACCACCAAAACTCAAAGACGAGGAGCTTTACTATCCCGTAATGCGATCGGAAAATGTCGTTTAACAAATGTTTATGTGATTTGGGGCGAGTATAAACCTGATGCCATTGTCAGTGTATTCAGAATTGGGTTTGCCCGTGCCAAAGCCTACGAATATTTCATTCCAGTTGGCGGATAGGTCAGTCACATATCCGAGAGGAATTGTAGAGGACATTCTGGTAAAAGTGGATAAGTTTATATTCCCAGTAGACTTTATCATACTGGATTTCGATGAAGATAAGAACATCCCGATCATCCTAGGGAGACCTTTCTTGACCACGGGAAGGACACTCATTAACGTGCAAAAAGGAGAACTTACTATGAGAGTCCAAGACCAAGAAATAAAATTCAATGTGTTCAAGGCCATGAAATATCCTATGGACGAGAGAAGAGTGTTTCGAATGGATTTAATTGAGCAAATTACCGGCGAAGATATAAGCAAGAGTTTGATCAGCGATCCGTTAGAAACAACTTTATTGGGGATGAAGAAAAAGGCGACCCGAAATTTGTGGACTTATTACGGATGCTAGACTTCGTTTCCACGAGTTAGTCGATTGAACACCGGTTGAACCTCTGCGCTGCAGGAGGAGGCAGTTGAGAAAAATTGAAACCATCATTGGAGGAGCCACCAACATTGGAACTTAAGCCACTCCCTAAACATCTCAGGTATGCGTATTTAGGCAATTCAAATTCTTTACCTGTAATTATTTCTGCTGCACTTAACGAATTGCAGGAAGAAAAGTTGTTGAGGGTGCTTAGGGATCACAAATCAGCGATTGGATGGACGATTGTGGATATAAAAGGCATTAGCCCATCATTTTGCATGCACAAGACTCTGATGGAGGATGATGCAAGTCCATCGGTGGAGCATCAACGTCGACTTAACCCAATCATGAAGGAAGTGGTCAAGAAGGAAATTCTGAAATTATTGGATGCTGGTATCATATATCCAATTTTCGATAGTAAATGGGTAAGTCCGGTTCATTGTGTCTTAGAAAAAGGGGAATAGCGGTGATACAAAATGAGGACAACGAGTTAATTCCAACAAGACGATGTGAGGTTGGAGGGTGTGCATCGATTATAGGAGATTGAATAAGGAATGACAGAAAAGACCATTTCCGCTACCTTTTATCGATCAAATGTTAGACAGGTTAGCGGGATATGAGTTTTACTGTTTATTGGATGGATACTCGGGCTATAATTAGATCGCCATCGCTCTTGAGGATCAAGAAAAGACAACATTTACATGCCCTTACGGCACATTTGCGTTCAGGAGGATGTCATTCGGGCTATGCAACGCACCCGCAACTTTCCAACAGTGTATGGTGGCTATTTTTTCAAACATGGTGGAGAAGAATGTTGAAGTCTTCATGGATGATTTCTCAGTCTATGAGGGAAATTTTGATACTTGCCTAGAGAATCTAGTCATGGTGTTACAGCGATGTAAGGATACAAACCTCATACTCAATTGGGAAAAATGCCACTTCATGGTTGAAGAGAGCATAATTTTGGGGCATAAGGTGTCGGCTCAAGGATTGGAGGTGGACAAAGCAAAGCTGGATACGATCGAGAAATTACCTCCACCAAGCTCAGTTAAGGGTATTAGAAGTTTTCTGGGGCATGCTGGGTTCTACAGGAGGTTTATAAAAGACTTCTCTAAGATTGCAAAACCTTTATGCAGTCTTTTAGAGAAGGATGTTACTTTCAGCTTTACTTTAGAATGCAAGTCCGCGTTTGACCTATTAAAGAAGAAATTAACTTCTGACCCCGTGATAGTATAATCGCTTGGGATTTGGAAAATGCCATTCGAACTTATATGTGATGATGAGCGATTATGCGGTTGAAATGCATTTTGGGACAAAGAAGAGATAAGATGTTTCACGCCATATACTATGCAAGCAAAACACTCACGAGAGACTCAAATGAATTACACTACCACGGAAAAGGAATTGCTTGCGGTGGTGTATGCAGCGTTCGACAAATTCGGGCATACTTGATGGGACTAAGGTGATAGTTACCACGGACCATTCGGTTATTCGATACCTAATAGCGAAAAAAGATGCTAAGCCACGCCTTATCCGATGGATTCTCTACTTCAAGAGTTTGATTTAGAAATTAAAGATAGAAAGGGATGGAGAATCAAGTTCTTTTAACCATTTATCAAGGCTAGAAAATCCGAGAAAAGGATGAAGATAGATGCACGATCAACGAGTCATTCCGGACTGAGCAACTATTTGGGTTAAATCACGAATTTCGTGGTATCTGATTTACAAATTTTGTGGTAAGCAAAATGCTTCCCGGATCTTACACGACAACGAAAAAAGAAGTTTCTTCATGACGTCAAGTGGTACATGTGGGATGAGCCGTATCTATTCAAGCAGTGCACCGATAAGATGATTCGATGATGTATTCCCTACAGTGAAGTCCACAACATACTGCAAGAATGCCACTCATCGGCATATGGTGGACATTATGGGAGTGAGCGCACCGCAGCAAAAGTGCTTCAATCTGGGTTTTATTGGCCTACATTGTTCAAAGATGCCCACCAATTTGTGAAAACATGTGATAGATGCCAAAGGGTGGGAAACATATCGAAACGGAATGAGATGCCCCTACAAACAATTCTTGAAGTGGAAATTTTTGATGTATGGGGCATCGATTTCATGGGACCATTCCTTCGTCTTTGAAGCAATCGGTATATTACACTTTCATGATGGATTACGTCTCGAAATGAGTGAAAGCTGCGGGACTACCATCTAACGATGCAAGGTGGTCCTCAAATTCCTCTGAAAAACATTTTCACGAGTTTGGTACACTAAGAGCAATAATCGGTGATGAAGGTAGTCACTTACGCAATAAGTCGTTTATGACTCTTTTGGCTAAGTATGGGGTCAACCATAAGGTGGCTACTGATCATATCACCCTCAAACAAATGGACAAAGTTGAGGTTTTGAGCAGAGAAGTCAAGAAGATATTGGAAAAGTTATAAATCCGAGTCGGAAAAGATTGGTCACCGGTTTGGATGACGCATTATGGGCGTCAGGATTGCATACAAAACACCTGATCGGGATGTCAAGTATCAACTCTTATGCGAAAAAAGCATGTCACTTACTGGGGTGGAGCTCTGACACAAGGCTTCTTTGGGCGCATCTGAAATTGAATTTTGATCAAGCCAGTTTGTAGGAGGAAAAGAGGCTACTCAACTAAATGAGCTCGGCGAATTCGACTCAAGCCTACGAGAATGCCAAGATATATAAAGAAAAGGTTAAAAGATGGCACGACGAGAGAAAATTGTGCAGCGAACATTGAGTAAGGTCAATCAGTCCTCTTGTTCAACTCACGGCTGCGATTGTTCCTAGGAAAGCTTAAGTCGAGATGGTCGGGACCATTTACTATAAAACGCGTATTTCCTCATGGCGCCGTTGAACTCTACAGTCGTAATCTATTAGAAACGTTCAAGGTCAATGGTCAACGGATAAAGCATTACTGGGGTGGCGAGTCGAACTGGGACGCCGACAACATTACCCTCGCCTATACACAGTAAAACATGGAGTAGTCAGGCTGAACGACTTAAAATTAAGCGCTAATTGGGAGGCAACCCAACTTTTCTTTATTTTTCATAGTTCATATTTAATTATTAGGATGTAGTTTATTAAGCAGTAGATAGGTCTTATCAAGTAAAAGTTTTGCTAAAAAAAATCTCAATGAAACTCCAAGTCGTCATTAATCTAACATATTGTATGTTTTTGGTTTCAGGAGAGGTCCAACGTGAGTAAGAGCAACAACGACCAAGAAATGGAGGAAAATCGGGGAATTTTGCATCTCAAAATTTTTGGCCAAAATTCGAAGTCAGTGGGCATGCCTTAGGCGGGGCGTTTTATTTAGCACCTTTACCCATGCCAAAGTGGGGTCTGAATCTGGGCGATACACACTTATTTGAAGCGCGCGCCCCTGCATATCTCCCTCACACATAAACCTGGTGCCATCTTTGTTTTATCTCCTAAACACAACCCACGATACCAACCCACTACTACCACTACCTAAATCCATTACACCCACCTTCTACCCCACGAATTCCATCACATAGCCTCCATCACGTCCACCACTTCCTCTCCCCCACATCACTCCTATATAAACCCTACCTCATACTTCCCATATTCAACACCATTAAACTCGAATTCTTCAAGAAATTGGGAAACATACACTTAAGAGTAAGTTATGTTCGTGTCAAGTCTTCATCTTTTCTCAGCTAAATTCCATAGAACCAACCTAAGTTTGGGGGACGAACGAGCTGTACACACCAAGTGTTTGACAAATTGATTGAACCAAGTTTTCGGGAAAGGTAGTGTTTACTAGCAAGAGTTCACTGCTGAAATTCAATGGCTTCTCAACCGACACCCAAATGCCAACGGGGGGCGAGTTCAAGCGCTGCTCCACTACCATCAACTTATGATCGATGAAAATTTGTGAGTGCATTGCATGGCCGTCGGTATGAGTACACATCTAACCAAGGCACTTACACCGGGCGTGGATTGGCCCCGAGGGAATGATGGGGAGATGATGTCTCAGATTTACCAAAAGGGGTGGCTTCACTTCACTGAACATCCGATACTCGCCGTTGTTAACATTGTCAAGGAATTCTATGCAAACGCCGAAGATAAAGCTCCTTTCAAAGCGTTTGTGCGGGGTCTAATGGTTTCGTTCAGTGACGATGCCATTAATGCTTACTATCAGTTGCGAGTACCACGACACTGTCAGTATGCCCAATTGAGGGATTTTGACCCGGACTATGAGGAGGTTATTAAAAACATGACAAAGTCGGGCACATCGTGGATCAAAGGTAGAAAGGGAGGAACGATGTTCAATAGCAAGGACCTTAGTCTGTATGGAAAGATATGGTACGCATTCTTATGCACAAAATTGCTTCCATCCCAACACACTTCGGATGTCATAAAAGAGAAGGCATTACTGTTATACGCCATTATGCAAGATTTCATTATTGATGTCGGGGCCATTATCAATTTCTTAATCCGCCGGTGCTTACGTGGAAATTTTTTGGGCGGTTTGCCTCACCCATCACTTATGTGCGTTGTGTAGCAACTTAAGTGGGGTGAGATATTCTGATGATGAGCCCACTCAAATACCGCTCGCTTTGCTTGATTCCAGAATGATTGCGCGGTATTCAGTTTGGGCAGAAGGAGAGTCACATCCACGAGGTTTGGGTTTTATTTTTCCATCAGCGTCGGAAGACGAGGTCGTGCCGAAGATACCTCGGGGGATGAGGATGAAACGATGGGAGATCAAGGAACCGAGCATGTACCGTAGACCGAGGCAATATCTAGTCCTCAATTCATTGAGTTCCAAAATTAGATGAATGCGCACAATAGGGCAGCACGTCGGGAAATGCGGCGATTGGCGATGCGCCAAGATCATATGTTTGATGCCATGAACGCATCCTTTGCTTCATTCAACACAACACTCCAAAGTTTCAACCCGGCGGCTCAATTTCCATATCAACAACCTGGACCATTACCTAGATTTCCTCCCAGTGATTCCGATGAAGAAGAGCACTAACCACCTCCCCAGACTTAGACGATTCCAGGAAAGTCCTCATGCACTTAATTTTTATCCAATGAGGGCATTGTCTTATTTAAGTTTGGGAAATTTATTTGTTAGTTAATTTATTTGTTAGTTGCATGCATTTTTTCATATCTAGTTTTGCATTATAGTTTAGGTATTTGCATAGGAGTTAGGATTTTGCATAGTTTAAAATATATATATATATATATATATATAATAAAAAATAGTTAAATAGAGTGTTTGCATATTTTCAACGGTGTCGCATTTTACAGTTATTTTGGCCAATGATGAGATTGTGAACAAGTTAACCAATATAGTATGGATTATTAGAACTGTCATATAATTTCTGTTATGAATCCATTCTTGGACTTCTTTGAAACTGTTATAAAAAGGTTAGCACTAATAACATCTTGGTTGACCGGTCAGTTCAAATTGATACATAAATAGTGTCTAAAGGATAATGCTAGGGTGAACCAGAAAACGACAAGGATAGGAAGTGAAGGCTTGAATTAGGCAAGAACCTAAGTTTGGGGGAATATATGTGAGGTATATAAGCTTTGAAAACAAAAAAAAAATAGAAATAAAAAAATAGGGTATACATGGTGACTAGTCTTGTTTCGGGGCCTTTGTTACTTGAGCAAGAAATGCATGAGGGGATTGTCTTTACACTAGCGCCTAAGGTCTTTTATGGTGCTAAGGAGTCGTTGGTCGAAAGCTCGCTAAGGGGTAACATTGTTAGCCTAATGGGATGAGACATTGCACAGTCAATTATGTATATTTAGAAAAAAAAAATAAGAATAAAACAGGAAAAATGCAAGTAGCCCCCGTGTTTGAAAAAAAAAGAGAAAAAGAAGAAAGCATAAGTATCCTGCATGTATCCTTGAATTTGGTTGTGTCTAATTTTAGTTGAGTCATGCCTATCTTTGAGATTTTTAAGTTTGCCTTTGTATGATTCCTTCTAAGAAGTTGTTTTATGTATTGAATTTGGGTCCGTATCGGTTATCTTAGATGTTGATCACCTGCATGCGTTATACCGGTGATAATTGTTCAAGATTTGAGAATTAATACGTGTAAGTGTGGATTGGTTTTGATAATTAAGTATTGTAAAGTTGCTTGTTTTCTCTGGTAGATGGGATAAGTTAGTTTATGCGATGTTGTTGGATTTTTAGGCATTTAGATTGTTATTGCATTTCATTACATTGCATAGCATGTAGTTTGTTTTGTGCTCGAGGACTAGCACGGTTTAAGTTTGGGGCATTTTGATAAGTGGATTTTATATACGCGAATTGATATTCATTTCAAGTTTAAATTCGTAGTTATCTTCGTGTTTTGTGTTCGTTTTTACTCGTTTCATGTTATTTTATGTATAGGGTGGTCATGGATGCAAGTGGTGAGAAAAGGCGGTCTTTTTGGAGCAAAAGTGGAAAAATGTTGAAAAGGAAAAAAAATTGAAGTCAAGATGTAGCTTTTGGCGGAAAAATTTTTTTTATAACTACACCGTAGGAAATGGGCTCTCCGGTCTGAGAGACTGTTTCTATTTTGATGTCTGCTGGTGCTCGAATTTTGGGATTTTTGTGATGCGCTTGGACTCTAATAAAAGCAGATTTTGGCCAGAATAATGAGAGAGCTGGAGATTACTTGGAAAAACAACAATCTTACAACACGGAGAGCATAATTCGAGAGCGATTTCCAGGATTCAAGAGCAAACTTTGGAGGAGTAATTTTTAGAGATTGTCACGACGGTTGCGAATTAAGGCTACGTGAAGGGGTTTTCATTATTCTTCTTCTCTTTAGTCTTAATTGTAATTGGAAGGATGTTTTCAACAAATTATTCAGTTTTTAATTCATTCGTTATGAACTAATTTACTTATTAGACTTGTGATGGATCTTTGGGTGAAACGATGAATCTATAGCTTTGATTTCCAATTCAATAATATATTTTCAGTTTATCTATGTTAATTTGAGCGTGAATTTATGAATTGCCTGATCAACAGTTCTTTGTGGATTTGAAAGGAATCGAGAGAGGAGATTGAATCTAGACTAGATTAATATAGCATGTGTCATGAATTTTGTTAATAGCAGATTTGTGATTATTGTTAAGGTATAGATATCGCTTGACATCACATGTAATCGTATAGAGAGCTTAAACTTCAACCTTCTTTAATTATAGTTCACATAGAGATATAGTGAGTTGGTTAATTTAGGTGTTTATGAGTTTCTATCTTAATTGTGGATTGATGTTAATACGGTATTAGTGCATCGAGAGGTGGCTATTACTACGTTCGTGTTCTTGATTAATAAACTGGGATATTAAATTGAGTTGGAATAAAGGTTTGAAAATCAGAGTGAAGCTCAGGGTGAAATCATAAGTCTAATTCTCCATTAATTGTTTGAAATTCGGATTTTGATATTGGTGACTGTTTTGTGATAATTCATTTATTTATTTATTCGCTTAGTTTCTATAATTTAAAACCATTGAATTGATTAGTTTAATAAAATTAGGATTAATAGAAAATTGATAATTGTGAAGTTATAATTTTTGCTAATTTGTCTTCGTGGGAACGATACTCTACTCACTACTATATTACTTGTTAACCACGTACACTTTGCATTTTTTACGCGTATTGATTTTCTAATAAATTCATCATGCCATAACGGGCCAAAGATATTTATTAACAGTTCATCTTTCCACTCCAGGCCAAAGACATGCAACTGTATTTTAGAAGAGTAAAGTAGAGCATGATATCTACTATCTTCTACGAATTAAAAGTTTTTCATCAACTTTATCGCTGAGACTCAGCAGAATAAATAAACCACATCATCGAATCATCCCTACACTACAGGCCAAGAATATTCATTTGTATCACAACCACGAATTATACATGCACTACGGGCCAAGGATAATCGCGTTTTCATCAACGATCATGATCATGTCATAAACAATTCCTCTTTGCACCTTTGGCCGAAGAGAACCCATGGTCATGATCATACCAAAAATTGTCCATCAATGCACTACGGGCCAATGAGGACTTTTATCACATCATTTGTAACATTACGGTCATGATTATACCAAAAACAATTATAGTCATAATCATACCAAGTTCATCTATGCACGTAAGCCACAGATGACTTTTATCAAAATATAAGCATGAGGATGATGACAATAATATAAGCATTAATCAAACGAAAACAAGGATAAATATTAAAGACTTTAAATTTATCCAGAGTTTAAAAATATCTCAATGTTATCAATCACATAATAATCTCATAATCTAATATCATTAATATTATAAAAATATTTTAATTGTTTCTTAAACTTATAAACAATTTATTTTACTTGTTTATACTTTATCAAACAATGCATTTAATCAATCAAAAATGCCATACTCATAAGATTTCATCACCAATGATCAAATCCCTCATCAAAAATCTGCATATACCTTATATAGGATTTCTAAGCCATAAAATCTTATTTACCAATTTTTCAACTTCACATAACATATTTAATTCATATGTTCGTAACTAAACCATTTTCATGAAAAAAAAACCAAATCAGTCCCAAACATTTATATTTTCTGGGATTTAGCATAATATAGTCCCATATTTAACATATATTTTTCTCGGAATTTTTTAAATTTATTTACTATTTTTCATATGGCCAAAACTGCTGAATATTTAGACATTTATCATAAATTGTACTTTTGTCCAAAAATTCCGAAATTTACAGGGTATACTCCGGTTATATACATGTACTCCCAATAAAAATTTTACCAATTTTGGAGTTAACCGCAATGAGTTATAGGAGTTTATTTTTAAAATAGACTTTTCCCATAAAATTCATTACTCTTAATCTATACATCCAAAGATTGCCATTTTTGGACACAATCTAGAAAACTCATTAAATTATCAATTCAAATTTTTCCAGAATTTTTGAGGATCAGAAAATTTCAAAACTACAAATGGATTTTTCACCCGCCATACGGTAATCCACGTAGACTTATCATTTCCACAATTTAATAAAGAATGAATACGAAGGATCATTCACCATGCATGCGGTAATCCACATAGACAGGTTATTCTAACAAAATAATAAAGAATGGAATAACAGAATAATTGACCATGCATGCGGTGAGTGGTCGCGAGAGCAAAGTTATTCCAACAGAATAATAAAGAATGGAATAACAGAAGAATTCACCAGGCATGCGATAGACCGCACAGACAAGTTATTCCAACAGAATAATAAAGAATGGAATAACAAAAGAATTCACCAGGCATGCGATAGACCACACAGACAGGTTATTCCAACAGAATAATAAAGAATGGAATAACATAAGAATTCACCAAGAATGTGATAGACTACACAGATAGGTTATTCCAACAGAATTATAAAGAATGGTATAACCAAAGAATTCACCAGGCATACGAAAGACCGCTAATAAGTAGTTTTTATACCTACTTATCTGGTATCTGTTACTTGAATTAGATGCTTAATCTCATGTTTCTTAGTTACTTTTCATGCATATTGTGTTCATTTTGTAGATTATATGCTTGGGAGCTGAAATCGCAAAGAATTCATATGAAATCGCAAAGAATTCGTATGAAATCGCAAAGAAAAGCAATCAGGACATCATTTGGGCTTTCATGTTCTTGGCTTGGAACTTGGATTACATTGTAGAGCTTCTTCTTACCTTTCCGGAACATCTTGAATCATTCCAATCGGAGTTCGGATGCAAGAGTTATGACATTTGTACCAACGGACGTCGAACGTCACTGTTTTGGGTGGCCATTTGCATAGCAGTCACTTCCAACCCAATTTCGACCTTCATCCGTCTGTTATTTTTAAAATCTCAAATAATGAAAGTTGTATATCTTGTCGATATCTTCGATTTGATAGGTGGCAAGCCTCGTAACTCTTCCCGGATCAAATGTGTTTTCCCAAAGGACGTCAGAGCAGAAAATTTTCCTTCACAAAACCGCTGCCGGGGTGGGCATGCAAGTCACAAAACAATCCCCTAGCCCACCGAGGCGGGCCTTTTACAAGTCTAGAACCCCTCCGGGGCGGGGGTAGCCCAGAAAATACGAATTTGGGTCAAATTTGAGTCCGGGAATGATTGTTTCGATCCGATTGACTCAAGGACTTCCAAGAGGACTTTCAAGAGGACTTAAAGACATATGAAGAGACTTATAAAAGGAGGAGAATCACAAGGATAGGGGAGATTAGACTAGAGAGAGGATTCCATTAGATTAGATTAGAGTAAATTAGATCAAAATCATAGTTCTAATGAGTTTTGGAGAATGAAGCGACTTAGAGACCATTGAAGATTCAAAGTAGGAGCAAGGAGGGAGCTTCAAATCTGCAGACAACAGATTTTATCTTCTCATCTTCTTCTATCTTTGTCTTTTATTGTTTATTCAATTGTGGATTCTTAGTTTTAATTCAATAATCATGAACTAATTCTTTGTTTGAGATTACAATGGATCTTATTGTGTAGTTTATTTTAATATGTTTCGCTATTAATTATTATGTTCTATCGTGAGGATGGTCTATTATGATTTGGACTTAATTGCTTAATTGCCTAGCTAACAATTACCGTGATAATCTATATGAACTCGAGAAATGAAGTATTGATTTAGATCTTATCATGATAGCATGTGTTTGTGATTTCTGCATAGATGGAATTCATGATTCGTGTTTAGGATAGAGATATGCCTTTACACCATATGTAATCTTATAGAGAACTTATGCTTTAAATCCTTTTTAATTTTAATTAACATAGAGATATAGTGGATTAGTTAATTAGGGTGTCTTGCTTAATTCTATCATCTGTGAATTTAAGTGAGTATGGGTATTATGCATCGAGAGATGGTTTTATCTACTTTAGTGTTCTTGATTAACAATTCAAGATAGAAAATAATTGATGAGAAGTGTGTTAACTTAAATGAAGCAATAAGTGAAGTTGTGATCTTAAATCTCCGTAATCTTAATTTAACTAGTGGTAATTAGAATTAATTTACTTATAAATTGAAATTCATTCCTTTAAATAAGATTGAGTTGGTTACGGGTTAGTACTTGGTGATTTTTATTAAATAATTCCTCGTGGGAACGATACTCTACTTTCACTTTATTACTTGTTGACCACGTATACTTGCGTGTTGTGCATAATTAGATTTTACCCAACAAGTTTTTGGCGCCGTTGCCGGGGAATTAGTTTAATATTTTTTACCAATATTAATTTCAATCAAATTAGTCTTAATTTAAACATTTTTATTTTTATCTTTAATTCTCTTCCTATATTTCTCTCTTTCCAGGTACCATGGATGACTTTGCGTATCAATGGCCTTACACGAACATAACTCAACCAGGGGAAGCGGGGATTGATGGATTCAATGCATTTTTTGCATTGTCAACACAGATTGAGACACTTTCGAGGAAGTTGGACGCTTTTACAGCACAACGTCATCAAAGTGTGGCGGTTACTTGTGATTTTTGTGATGGAAATCATCTGAGTCATCAATGCACCGTCAGTTTTGAGCCGGCATCATATAGTGGTGATTACCTTAACAACTATGTTGAGCCTAACTATCACCAAGTTTGGGGGTATCACCCGGATTCTTCAGGGAGCTACATTTATGATGACCAATACTACGCTCCAAATCCAACATACACACCAGAATTTTCATGTCCACCTCCATTGCCACAAGAAGAAAAGCCAAATCTGAGGGATGTAATATTGAAGGGCATAGCAAACCTAGAGGAGATGAGTATTAGCCAAGAGCTGTCAACCAAAAATTTTAATAATTGGATGGAACAACTAGTCACTACCTCAACCAATGGTCCTCAATAAATGGCTTCCGAGACTGAAATAGAAAATTCAAGGCTGGGGGAATTATTGTCCAAGTTCATAGCAGATGAGGAGAACATGAGTAATCAAGCAAAGCCAAATCAAAATCTTACGGATCAGACAGAGCAAATGACCAAAGCCCTAAACAACCTTCCTCCAAACACTTGGCCTTATGACATGGATGACAAAATTGACGGAGAACTCGAACCAAATCTGCGACTGGATGAGCCACAAGATATCGAAAGTGTGGAGACAATTGGGGATAATGAAATAAAGGTCGATGAAGATCTAAATGGGTCTCCACCAACGATTAAAGAGTCAGTCAGATTTGCAAAATCATGCCCACTTGGTAGTCATGTCGTCGGTGAAGCTCTTGATGACATAAGAGCGAGTAAAATTTTGAATCCATGGTGGGACGAGAAAGAGAAGATAGACGAAGAGCCCATTGTGTGTGACAAGCTTCCATGCCCCAAAGTGATCACATACACAATGGAGAAAACACCTAGCTGTGGGACGTACTTGATTAAGAGCATACTAAATCAGGGCATGATATGTGACTTTGATGCATTGGCCATCACAAATGGGAACCTACCAAAAGCTATATTATTTCCGATGGATGGAGGGTTCCTCAATTACCGAAGAGGAATTGGATAGCGTTGACAAGACAAAGTCAAGCTGAAAGACTATAATTCAAGCGCTAATTGGGAGGCAACCCAGGAATTTTTATATTTATATGTTTTACTAGTTTAGTTAGTAGATAGGAATTAATTTGCTTATTAAGTTCTCTTACCAATCCAAGTGCTATTCTAATCCATGTGTCTCTTCATTGTAGGTATTGGAGGTTCAATGGATAGGAAAATGATCATTGTCGCCATCGCCACCATCACCTCTCGCTTAGTTGATTACAGGGAAGTTCTCTTCTACTTACCGCTATATTCTTACAATGAGGACATTGTAATTGCTAAGTTTGGGGGAGTTTAGTTTAGTTCATTATTGCATGTTTAGTTTCATGTTTATGTTAAGTTATTTTGCATATGTTAGGTTCATTAGGTGTGCATTCATGTAGTACAACTGCATAAGTAGTTGCATAGTAGTATAGTTTAAATAGCATTATATTCAGTTCTTAAAAAAATTCAAAAACTCAAAAATTCAAAAAAAAATTATTAGTTAGTTACTATGTTCATTTGCATGAATCCAGTTGTTAGATAGTTTACAGTTTATTTTGGCCAATGATGAGATTGGAATTGGGTAGACAAGTATAGTACTGACCATTAGAGCTTTGATGTGATTTCTTGTTATGAATTGAGTCTTTTTCTGTTTGAAACTGGTATAATAAGGATAACACAGTAAAAATAACTTGTTGAATGATTTAGTTTAAATTGATACATAATGGGATTCAAAAGGATAATGCTAGTTTAAATAAAAGAATGATAAAGATAGGCAGTGAAGGCGAAGAATTAGGTAAGAACCTAAGTTTGGGGGGAAAAGTGGGGTATATAAGCTTTTAAAAAAAAAGATATTGAGTTGAATAAATTGAGTCATGTGGTGGGTCGAGAAGAAGCGTGAAATGCACTCCTCATAAACACAGGCGTGAGATGGAGCGTAAAACGCACTCACTATTTGAAAAAAAAAAGAAATAAAACGAGAAATAAGAGCAAAAAGCCCCCGTAGTTGAAAAATAAAGCATAAGTATCCCATGTTGACCCTCGATATTGGTAATTGTTTGATTTTAGTTGTATCTATCTTGTTTTTGGATTTCTTGAGTTTACACTGTATAATGCCTTCAAAGAGACTTATTATGTGTTAAATTTGATTTTATATCAGTGAACATTATTGTGGAGCACACACGCACTATACCAGTAATAACAGTTTAAAACTCGATGATTGACTAGGAAATTATTGATTGGTTTTGATATGAAGTATTGTCATGTTTACTTGATTTTGCTGAGGTCGGTTGAATAGACTTGTTTCTGTCATTACTGCTGGATTTGTAGGCATGTAGATTAGTTTCATTGCATAGCATTGTTGTTTTGTGTTTTTGTTTCAGGACAACCAAAGGTTTAAGTTTGGGGGTATTTGATAAGTAGTTTTTATACCTACATATCAGGTATCTGTTACTTAACTTAGATGCTTAATCTCATGTTTCTTAGTTACTTTTCATGCATATTGTGTTCGTTTTGTAGATTATATGCTTGGGAGCTGAAATCGCAAAGAATTGGTATGAAATCGCAAAGAAAAGCAATCAGGACATCATTTGGGCTTTCATGTTCTTGGCTTGGAACTTGGATTATATTTTAGATCTTCTTCTTAGCTTTCCGGAACATCTTGAATCATTCCAATCGGAGTTCGGATGCAAGAGTTATGACATTTGTACCAACGGACATCGAACGTCATTGTTTTGGGTGGCCATTTGCATAGCAGTCACTTCCCGCCCAATTTTTACCTTCATCCGTCCGTTATTTCTAAACTCTCAAAGAATACAAGTTGTATCTCTCGTCGACATCTTCGATTTGATAGGTGGCAGGTCTCGTAACTCTTCCCGGATCAAAGGTTATGGCTATTTTTCCAAAGGACGTCAGAGCAGAAAATTTTCCTTCACAAAACCTCCGTCGGGGTGGGCATGCAAGTCACAAAACAGGCCCCTAGCCCATCGGGGTGGGCCTTTTACAAGCCTAGAACCCCGCCGGGGCGGTGGTAGCCCAAAAAATACGAATTTTGGTCAAATTTGAGTCCGGGAAGGATTGTTTCGATCCGATTAACTCAAGGATTTCCAAGAGGACTTAAAGACATATGAAGAGACTTATAAAAGGAGGAGAATCACAAGGATTAGGGGAGATTAGACTAGAGAGAGGATTCCATTAGATTAGATTAGAGTAAATTAGATCAAAATCATAGTTCTAATGAGTTTTGGAGAATGAAGCGACTTAGAGACCATTGAAGATTCAAAGTAGGAGCAAGGAGGGAGCTTCAAATCTGCAGACAACAGATTTTATCTTCTCACCTTCTTCTATCTTTGTCTTTTATTATTTATTCAATTGTGGATTCTTAGTTTTAATTCAATAATCATGAACTAATTCTTTGTTTGAGATTACAATGAATCTTATTGTGTAGTTTATTTTAATATGCTTCGCTATTAATTATTATGTTCTATCATGAGGATTGTCTATTGTGATTTGGACTTAATTGCTTAATTGCCTAGCTAACAATTACCGTGATAATCTATATGAACTCGAGAGATAAAGTATTGATTTAGATCTTATCATGATAGCATGTGTTTGTGATTTCTACATAGATGGAATTCATGATTCGTGTTTAGGATAGAGATATGCCTTTACGCCATATGTAATCTTATAGAGAACTTGTGCTTTAAATCCTTTTTAATTTTAATTCAAATAGAGATATAGTGGATTAGTTAATTAGGGTGTCTTACTTAATTCTATCATCTGTGGATTTAAGTGAGTATGGGTATTATGCATCGAGAGATGGTTTTATCTACTTTAGTGTTCTTGATTAACAATTCAAGATAGAAAATAATTGATGAGAAGTGTGTTAACTTAAATGAAGCAATAAGTGAAGTTGTGATCTTAAATCTCCGTAATCTTAATTTAACTAGTGGTAATTAGAATTAATTTACTTATAAATTGAAATTCATTCGTTTAAATAAGATTGAGTTAGTTACGGGTTAGTACTTGGTGATTTTTATTAAACAATTCCTCGTGGGAACGATACTCTACTTTCACTTTATTACTTGTTGACCACGTATACTTGCGTGTTGTGCGTAATTAGATTTTTCCCAACAACCGCACAGACAGGTTATTCTAATAGAATAATAAAGAATGGTATAATAACCCTTACGAATATTGAAAGAAATAACTATCTTCATGAATACGAAAGAAATAATACCCCTTACCTTAGAAGAAAATTGGATACTGGAATAGTGAGTTAACAGCCTTCTCTTCTTCTTTCTCTCTATAATTTCTCTATAATAATTGCTCTATAGCTTTAGTGAATTGGTGAGAATGGAAGAAGAATGAGCTTCTATTTATAGGAAAATATATTTTTGATAATTGCACATTTTAGGGCTCGAAATATTACAGTATAATACCTTCATCTTTTCCTTCATTTTTAATTTAGTCCTGCAAGTATTATCAAACTTGCACCACCTCCCCTAATAGTAAATCATGTGAATTAATAGTATAATCATATGACTCAATAGTATAATCATGTGAAAAAACTAATTACAGTATAGTACATCCATCTATACCTCCATTTTTAATTTAGTCATGCAAGTATTATCAATCTTGCACCAACTCCCCTAATAGTAAATCATGTGAATCAATAGTACACACATGTGAACACATAGTTATAAGCATGTGAATTAATAGCATTTAATTGCTCATTTATCCGGTTAATTACCTGATTGGTCAATATAACTTGCAGACATCAATTACTATCGAAATAAATGTCGATTTCCACTAACACTAATAATCCCAACACAATGGAACTATCAATTTCATCTTTAATCAACACGAACTTATTCATCATTAATATTATAACTCACAATATTTAACAACCAGGTCCTTTCCAGGAAAGAGGGGGATTTCCGATAAGAATTTCTCCTTATTGGCGCGCAATTAGGTGACCAAACCTCTCCTTGACAGAACTTTTAGACATTGTTAATATTGTAAATAATAATATGAATAATTTTGTCGTCTCAATTATTGATTTAATAATATAAAATATTATGCAGATGATACTGTGACAATAATTGAATCAATAATATGAGAGATATGATTTAGAAATTACTGTAGCAATAATTGAGTATAACTGAGTGACTTCTCATGTAAGCATCAATAATCAATACTGTGTGTTACTATGCAACCATGCATATTACTGTACTTTTACTACCGGGTAGTTCAATAGTTTAACGATAAAACTTTCGCCGTTATTTTTAAAAAGATAATACTGTCATTTTCTAAATACGACAATACTTCCGTTGTGGGGTTCACCAATGATTGTGTCATCGTACGAATATTCCCCGACCAATCGAATATTCCCCGACACAACCAATATTTTATATCAACTTGCTTACTTTGCAAAATTTTCAAATATCAGTCTTAACTTTAACCTTTTATCAATTTAACCATTTACTAAATAGAATAATTATAAGAAAATTGAATACTTTCATTTCATAAAATTCGGGGTCTCACATAAGTAATATTATTTTGTTTCGTATCCCTAGTTCTACACTCATTTTGTTGAAGTATTACTTCTATATTCCATGAAATTAGTAGAATATCCTTGATATTTGCGTTTCATCTAGTATCTTTTCATAGAAATATTATTCTTAGCATTCTTGATAATTATTGATCTTTTCATGCTGAAATACTATTCACGAGTTACTATTCATATGTTACTATTCACCCGGTTACTATTCACTCAAATAATATTCATTCGGGTATTCGGGGTACTTTTCATGCCAGAGTACTATTCACGAGTTACTATTCACGGGTTACTATTCACCCAGTTACTATTCACATGAATATTATTCACTCGGGTATTCGGGGTACTTTTCATGTCGGAGTACTA
Source organism: Panax ginseng (assembly GCA_020205605.1). Lineage (NCBI taxonomy): Eukaryota > Viridiplantae > Streptophyta > Magnoliopsida > Apiales > Araliaceae > Panax > Panax ginseng. The sequence goes on from CM035150.1 coordinate 51,504,168, forward strand.
TTCACGAGTTACTATTCACGGGTTATTATTCACCCAGTTACTATTCACACAAATATTTTTTACTCGAGTATTTAGGGCACTTTTTATGTCGGGGTACTATTCACGAGGTACTATTCTCGAAGTACTATTCACAGGGTACTATTCACGGGGTACTATTCACCCGGAAGATATATTTCTTTTCTATCCAAATTATTTTTGATACATGAATATTATTCTTGAATTTTACTCCACAAAGCAGTATCATGTTGACAATTTCGATATTTTTAAACTCTGGATAAATTTAAAGTCTTTAATATTTATCCTTGATTTCGTTTGATTAATGCTTATATCATTGTCATCATCCTCATGCTTATATTGTGATGAAAGTCATCTTTGGCTTACGTGCATAGGCGAACTGTTGGTTATTGGTTTTACAGTTGTATGTCTTTGGCTCGTAGTGCAAAGAAGAACAGTTGATTGATATCTTTGGTCGTAGTGCAAAGATGAACTTTTAATTGATAGCTTTGGCCTGTAGTGCAAAGATGGACAGGTGTATGACATGATCATGACCACTGGTGATACTAACGAATATCCTTGGCCGTAGTGCATGGATAATTTGATGATGAGATTGGCAGGATCATAACCATTAGTTAACAGTTGAATGTCTTTGGCCGTAGTGCACTGACAAGCAATTGATTGGTATGATCATGACCATTGGTTTTATAGTTGAATATCTTTCGCCCATAGTGCAAAGATAGACAACTGATTAGTATGATCATTGTTATTACATTTGAATATCTTTAGCCTTTGGGGTAAGGATATTGAGTGAACGTAAACCTTTGTGGCAAGGAATTACTGTTGATTTATATTGTTATAAACATGAATTGTGAATTTAACTAAAATCTTTGATGGTTCAGGTGAAGACATGTGATTAAAGTTCTCTTTATCTTGGGTATAATAAAGAACTGTTAATGGGTATTACAGCGATAATATTTAAGATAAACTTTTTAAATCATAGAAGATAGTAGATATCATGCTCTACTTGACTCTTCTAATGGATTGCTTGTTCCGCTGCAGTTGTTGATCTAAAACTTGTTGTCTATTGTATTATATCAGTTGTTAAACTGTTGAAGGCTAACGATAATTTATTTTGCATTATCTTAGTCATAATATTTCTTACTGGGCTAGTTAAGCTCATCCTTTTGCTTCACAATTCCTTTCAGGTATTAAGAGTGTAGCTGGGTCGAGGGGGGATAACAGGGGAATAGTGTGATGGTCCGAGACTGTCGAAGCTTCTCAATACATAATAAAATGACATGTCATGCAATATATAATTGTATTGAGGACCTAAGATGGGTGTGTCGTATTTTATACGTCACTTAATAATTGATGTTGGTGAACAACAATAGGGTGATGAGAACCCGACTTTGAAAGCGTCAAAAGTGTACCTCATTAGAATGAACAAGATAGTAATCTTCTCGTTCTTCTTTGGGGTCATGAAATATTTGCTGCTGTATTTTATATGGCATTATAATAATTTGAGTTTGGATACTGTCTACGAGACAATATTGTATTAAAACTCACAGGTTATGTGTTGTCGTATTTTGCACGACAGTTAAACAGTTGTATAAGAGAAGTTTGTATTTGAATTCTGTAGTGTGATATCTGGCGACTCAGAATTGGTCGTGTGGACCTATTTTGGGGGGCGTCACAATAGTAACTTGTCTAACCCTTAGGGTTTAACCCTAAGGTTTTGAAAAATTAAAAATTTTAGGATTTCTAATTAGGTTTTAAAATTAGAAAAATTAAGATTTCTAAATTATAATTAGGATTTCCTAATTATCTTAATGTTTATTAATCACATTAAGGTTTGCTAATTAGGATTAATGTTTCCAAATTAACATAAAACTTTCTTAATTAGCAATTAAGGTTCCTAATTTTGCAATTAGGGTTTCTATTTAGCAATTAGGGTTTTCTAACTAATTTGTTAGATTTTCCCTAATTAGGTTTGTAATTAATAGCACTTAGGCATTATAATTATCCTTTAAGTTCCCAGATTAGGGTTTTAACAGTTCAAATTAGGGTTTCGGATTCCTAGAACTGAAATTAGGGTTTCCTTAGGCGATAATAGGGTTTCTTATTCATCGCTAACATTTTCTAACTGAACGTCGATATTCTTAATATAACTTTAGGGTTTGTCACTGATATAATTTATCTAGTCAACCCTTGACCCTTAACCACAAATGTACACATATGATCATATACACAAAACATATACACTTATACACTTAATCCTGAATAATTCACCACAAAAAATTTTAAATCCATAAAATTCCTTCCCAGAAATGTCAAATCCATACACTTATTTTCTGTCTAGGTTTATTATTTAACCTTTATTCAATCTTTTAAGATTTTATTAAATTGTCCAAATTCTTGGGTTGTCACACTATTAACATCCTAATTGAGGATATTCTTGTCACAAGAGAATAGGTATCAAAATAATTCAAACCCTCATTTTGCTTGTATCACTTGATTACAACTCTTGCTTTATATTTATCTATAGATCCATACGCTTTCATTTTCTTCTTGAATATTCACTTGTATCCAAGAGGCTTAGAGCCTGGTGGGAGATCTACTCATTCCCATGTATGATTGTGAAATATGGATTTTACTTCACTATTTATAGCCTCTTTCCAATATGGAGTTTTGAGACTCGATACCGCTTCTCTATAAGTTTGAGGCTCATTTTCTAACAAATAAGTTAGAAAATCTAGACCAAAAGATTTTTATATTCTAGCACGTTTATTACGTCTAGATTCAAAAATATCTTCTAAACCATGATCACTGTCACTAAAAGTATTATACGTTCTTTTGTTTGAACCTGTTTCATGTTTATTAGAACTTTGTCCTTGTTGTAAGACCCCAACTTATTATAAATAAAATTGAATTTCCTCTATTTATTATTATGAATAATAAGGTGTTAATTTGATATAATGCTTTGGTTATGGGTGAAATATGCAAATTTTGCAAAATAAGCAAGTGGTTATAAAATATTCATTTTGTCGGGGAATATTCGTTTGTTCGTGGAATATTCTTTCTGTCGGGAAATATTCGTACGACGGCGCAACCATTTGTGGGCCCTATAACGAAAAACGGTCGGATGAAGAAAACGACAAGTTTGAGTTTTTATAAATAACAGCGTAATTGTTACCGTTAACACTTTTAGAATACCCGGTGGTTAAAATACAGTAATATGCGTGGTTGCACAGTAGCACACGGTATTGCATAGTATTTTTGAATTATTAATTCTTACGTAAGAAGGCATTACTCAATAATTGTTACAGTAATTATTGTTCAATATTTTATTTTATTGGTTCAATAATTGCTGCGTTGATATTTTATATTATTGTTGTTTCAATAATTGTCACTGCACAGTATTTCCCAATATCAGATCAATAATTCATATTATTTGAATAATATTATTAGATAGCATTATTGGCAATGTCTAGAAAATTCTGTCTGTAAGACCCCAAATTTTTATAAATAAAATCGAATTTCCTCTAATTATTATTCTTGATTAATAAGGTGGTAATTTGATATAATGCTTTGGTTATGGGTGAAATGTGCAATTTTTACAAAATAAACAAGTGGTTATTAAAATATTCATTGTTGTCGGGGAATATTCGTTTGGTCGTGGAATATTTATATTTGTTGGGAATATTAAATGCGACAGTAGCGACCATATGTGGGCCCCATAACGGAAAGCGATTGGAGGAAGAAAAACGACAAGTATAAGTTTTTAAAAATAACAGCGTAGTTATTCTTTATTACCTTTGTTGGAATACCCGGTGGTTAAAATCTGATAATATGCGTGGTTGCACTGATAGCACACGGTATTACCTGAGTATTGTTGAATTATTGATCCTTATGTAAGAAGGCCTACTCAATAATTATTACAGAGTGAATTCTTATTCAATATTATATTGATTCAATAATTCTTTGCGTTGATATTTTGTATCGTTGTTGTTTCAATAATTGTCATTACATTAAGTATTTTCCATTATCAAATCAATAATTCATATTATTTGAATAATATTATCGAGATAACATTATTGGCAATGTCTAGAAAGTTACGTCAAGGAGAGGTTTGGTCACTAATTAATTGCGCAAGATGAGAGAAATCCTTATTGGAAAGCCCCTCTTTCTGAGGAGCGCACGGTTCTTAGTAATGTGATTCTATAATATTATTTGTGAATAATTAATTATTGATTTATATGATATTGATTTTATGTGGATATAGATGGAGAAAATTTTTAATGTGACAATTGTTGAAAATTAATATTTTATCTTTTACGATAAAATAATTCATTTAAATATATTATTTTAATAATATATTAACGGTGATATTTTACAATGAATGTGGGATATATGAGTATATGAGGAGGAAGAGTATTTTTGTGGCATTAAATGTTTGACATATTTTTTTGTGTGTCGGTGGACACAATTCTTGAATAGAAAATTTATTATAGTTTGTAAAATCGCTCATTTATGGATTCGGATAATTTACATTTGGAATTTGGAAAAACTTCCATACGCAAAGTTGTAGAGAATTGAATTTCCTATAAAAAATTGCGAGATTGAATTTTTTCGACAAAAGGGCTATTTATCATGAATTATTGAAGTTAGGAGTTCGAAATAATTGATTTTGGAAGTTTTAATTATTTTATATAAGAAAAACGTTTTTGTGGTTGTTGGCACATGGGTGGGTGATGTTTTTGATCAAAGAAGGCATGCTAGAGTTTTCAAAACATGTGGGTAGGAATTTAGAATAAATAATAATATATTTTATTAATTTAGTCTCCTTTGGCGTTCTAACATTTTCCTATAAATAGAGGCTAAGTTAGAATTGAAAATCACACGAAACTAAGTTTTCTCTCTTTCTCTCTCTATATTATCGAGCGTATTCTTGTGAGTATACTTTGAGTGTTGCTTTATCTACGGTGCGAGTTTACATCGACTATATCTGAAATTCGATCGGAAATACGGTTATTTTGAGGTAAGAAATGTTATTTCTTTCATAAATGCTATTATTTTCTTCAATATCATTATGCCAAAATCTTTGTTGAACTTTTTATCAAATTTGGAACTTTTTTTTATGTCGGGGTTCTTATTCATGAGTTCTTATTCACGAGTTACTATTCACGAGTTCTTATTCACGAAGCGCGTGAAGATGTTTTTTGTGAAATTTCTATCTTTTTTGTGTCGGGGTTACTATTCACGTATCGGCACTATTCACGAATCTGACTACTATTCATTAGAAAAATGAAAATTTTTCTTTTTGTCCGAGATGTCTATTTTGGCTACTATCTTTGATTGTATCCATGTTTTGATCGTTATTTTTGAGTTACGCTTCAAAATCGTTTATTATGAAGTATTATCGATCTTGGATAAACTATTGTAGGAATCCCTAATATTTGTCCTTCTATCTCTTTGGATTCGTTCTTAAAATATTTTCATCATCCTCGGTCCTTAATGGTGATACTTGATGAATATCTTATTGTGTAGTGCAAAGATGAGCGATTAAGCGATGAATATCTTTGGCACTGTAGTGCAAAGATGAGCAGTGTTGAGATGAACATGACCAATTTGGTGATTTAAATGAATATCTTTGGCACATAGTGCAAAAGATGAATATTGATTGTTATTCTGAGGATAAAATATTGATGATGGACTTTTAAACCTTAGAAGGCGGTAGAATTCTTTCTCTACGTGACTCTTCTAATGGATTCTATTTTCATTTGCATTTGTTGATCTAAAACTTGTTGTCTATTGTATTCTATTAGATTTTTTTTCCTGTTGAAGACTAACGATAATTTGTTATATATTATCTTAGTCATAATATTCTTCTTCTTGGGCTAGTTGAGCTCACCCTTTTCCTTGTTGTTCCATTTTCTTCTCAGGAGGTGAGAACATAGCAAGGATCGAGTCGGGGTATGGAATGAAGGTTCTAGAGAGAGTTGTTTAGTAGTCCTCACCATTTTTGTAAAATAATGTATCAATAATTATGATGGGGATTTATTTGCGTGTGGATATTGTCTAGACGGCAATATTTGTATTTAAACTCACAGTATGTATTGTCGTATTTCACACGACATTTGTATTATTGAAGTTGTAGTTATTTCTGTATCATGTATTTGGCGACTCATAATGGGTTGGGTGGAATGGACATGTTTTGGGGGCGTCACAGTTGGTATCAGAGCTTAGGGATATGATCTCTGGCGGAGATCGGGGAATAGAACTAGGAGGGGAGAGACGAGTAAATCCTTCGCTAGTGTGTCCTACCTAAGCTTATTTGTTGGTCAGATCATAATATAGGCATATTATGTGACATGTTAATTTCTTTAATTAACCCTTGTTTTATGACAGTATTTGAGAATGTCGACTGCGAATATTAACAGTGGAGTAAATAAGACCGTGGAGACGCCGGTACTCTCCAACGAGGAGAGAGCGTGCAGCAGTGGCAATGTTCCTCCTGTGAACAATGCCACTGGCCGAGCGATGATGAACGACAGGATGTTTAGAAGCTTTTTGCAGTTCATGCAAAATCGAGACGAGGAGACTTCGTGTACAAAATACGGTGGAAATGATAGCAGCGATTGATCATCACTGACCAAGCGATTCAAGGAGTTGGGACCACCAGATTTCCATGGAAAGCGGATCCAATCAAAGCGTAAACGTGGGTCAAGCAAATTACCAAGATATTCGATGTCTTGGGGTGCGGAGAACGAAGGTTCCATTTCGCCCTTTATGTTTCGTGGTGAAGCGATTCTTGGTGGGAATCGTAAGCGTACTGACCGAGATGCACTTAACATGTCTTGGGAAAGATTTGAAGCTGTTCAATGACAAGTACTTCCCTGAAAGTATTCGTCATATGAAGGAAGTGGAGTTTATTAGACTGGAGCAGAGTAACATGACGGTGTCTCAGGACGAGGCGAAGTTTGCGGAGTTGTCCAGGTTTGAACCTCATTTGGTGGAAAATGAGGAGCGATACGCGATATGTTTACGAGAGAGGTCTAAAACCGAGATTCGTCAATACCTTATCTCTCATAAGTTTTCTCTGTATTTAGATGTTGTCAACAGGGCTCGATTATTAGAAGCGAGATAGTGAGTATACTCAACCAAGGCGACCAACAACACGATAAAAATCATCTTTGGTGGCAGCGGCCATCGGGACAATGATAACCATCGTGAAAGAAATTATCAGGCAAGAAATGGTAACCACTTTGGTGGTAATCATGGCCAAGATAATAGAAGAAATAATTCAAGTGGAAATTTCAAGAAGAGAAGATTAAACGATGGCGGGAAGACGTCGGCAGCAACATCAACACCAAGAACAAATTCTAGGGGAGGAGAACGACCGCCAATTAGATGTTACAAATGTGGAGAGGAGGGACATATAAGTCTAAAGCATTCCTGACCTTCCAAGGTATGTTTTAGTTGTGGAAAAGAAGATCACATAGCTCGATTTTGTCCTGTAGCGAAATCAAGTCCAGCTGGAACGGTGGCACCAAAGGCGGATATGGAAAAGACAAAGTCAACGGTTCCTGGAAGAGCGTTTGTCGTGACCGGTCAAAATGCGAGGAACCCGAACGAAGTTAGCACGGGTTAGTTAATTATAAATTCTTGCGAAGTTTATACCTTACTAAATACCGGTTCTACCGATTCTTTTATCTCTCTTGCTTGCGCTCAACGTTTGAACTTGACTACGGAGAAATTAGACTTTGACCTATTTATAGAGACTCCGTTAGGAAAAACTTTCATTACATCCGTTGTTTAGAAATCTTGTCTGATCCAAGTTGGCACCATCACATTACCTGTTGACCTTATTTCTTTAAAGATACTTGCTTTTGATGTGATTTTAGGGATTGATTGGTTAACTACTCATCATGCCAAATTGATTGCTTTTGTAAGGTTGTTAGTTTCATATTCCTAAGCAACCTGTTATTCGAATTTAAGCAACCAAACCATTGAAGTCAAACATTGTCATATCAAACCACAAAGCTATTTGTTTATTGAAAAATGAATGTCAAGCTTTCTTAGCCATGTTATGGACTTGAACAATAATACGTCAGATTTGAATGATATTTTTGTTGTTAGTGAATTTCCTGACGTATTTCCTGAGGAATTTCTTGGCTTACTCCCAAAGTCTGATATTAAATTTTGTATCGACTTTGAATCCGGTACAAAACCCATTTCTAAAATCTCATATTGAATGGCTCGTATTGAATTTCAGGAGTTAAAAACCCAAGTACAAGAGTTAGTACCCGAGCCTTTATATGGTGACTTCCTTTGTGGAATACACCGAGGCCAGACTCTCCGTAGGGGACGCCATATTAAATGCATAGAGTAAAGCGATAGGTGTCATTGTGACGTGCTATCCAAGATTGGGATATGAGTCACAGTTGAGAGCAACCTAAGTCAGTAATCGAAATACGTAGCTTTCTAGGCTTAGTTGGTTATTATCGGAGATTCGTGGAAAGATTTTCTCAAATCGCTAGTCCATTAACTCAGCTGACTCGTAGAGATACAAAATTCGAATGGAGCACGGAATGTGGGAAGAGCTTCGAAGAACTTAAGAAGAGACTCATTTCGGCACATGTTCTGACCATACCATCCTCGAAAAGCGAGCGTGGTAGGTGGCGTGTTGAGTAGAAGATTGTATCTGATCACGAGTACAATATTTTCAAAGACTCATTTCAGTATAACTTACAAATAATAGAGATGGAGATGAAAACTCTAGATACCCACGTGATGATATACGAGTATAATCGACTTTAATTAATAAAGTTAAAGCTGTTCAATCTACACACCGGAGCTGATGAATTTGAAGAAGTGGTTGCAAGAAGTTGTTATTCCAAAAGCGAGAATTGGCTATGTGAGGAAAGCTCAAACCTTCGATTTATTGGTTTATTTGAAATCCTCGATCGAGTAGGAACTGTGGCCTATAGACTCGTTTTACCGCCAAGTATGACGCGTGTTCATAATGTTTTTCACGTATCGATGTTATGTAAATATGTGGACGACCCGAACCACGTCATTTAGTTAGAACCAGACGAGATAGCCAAAGACTTAACATACGAGGATGTACCTGTCAAGATTTTGGATAGGAAGAAGCATGTGCTACGTACGAAGGTCATACCACAAGTTAAAGTTTTGTGGAGAAACATTGTTATTGAGGAAATGACCTGGGAGTTGGAAACGGAAATGAAAGCGAGGTATCTTCATCTTTTCGATACACCAGGTACGTACGTCAATTTCGAGGACAAAATTTCATAAGGAGGGGAGGTTGTAAGACCCCAAATTTTTATAAATAAAATCGAATTTCCTCTAATTATTATTCTTGATTAATAAGGTGGTAATTTGCTATAATGCTTTGGTTATGGGTGAAATGTGCAATTTTTACAAAATAAACAAGTGGTTATTAAAATATTCATTGTTGTCGTGGAATATTCAATTTGTCGGGGAATATTAATGCAACAGTAGCGACCATGTGTGGGCCCCATGCTTGAAAGATTGGAGGAAAAAGCGACAAATATAAGTTGTTAAAAAAATAACAGCGTGAAAGTTATTACTGAATTTACTTTGTTGGAATACCCGGTGGTTAAAATACAGTAATATGCGTGGTTGCAAAGTAGCACACGGTATTGCACAGTATTGTTGAATTATTGATCCTTACGTAAGAAGGCACTACTCAATAATTATTACGATGAATTCTTATTCAATATTATATTGATTCAATAATTCTTTGCGTTGATATTTTGTATCGTTGTTGTTTCAATAATTGTCATTACAGTATTTTCCATTATCAAATCAATAATTCATATTATTTGAATAATATTATCGAGATAACATTATTGGCAATGTCTAGAAAGTTACGCTAAGGAGAGGTTTGGTCACCTAATTGGCGCTACCGATAAGGAGAAATCCTTATTGGAAAGCCCCTCTTTCACGAGGCCGCACGGTTCTTAGTAATGTGATTCTATAATATTATTTGTGAATAATTAATTATTGATTTATATGATATTGATTTTATGTGGATATAGATGGAGAAAATTTTTAATGTGACAATTGTTGAAAATTAATATTTTATCTTTTACGATAAAATAATTCATTTAAATATATTATTTTAATAATATATTAAGCGGTGATATTTTACAATGAATGTGGGATATATGAGTATATGAGGAGGAAGAGTATTTTGTGGCATTAAATGTTTGACATATTTTTTGTGTGTCGGTGGACACAATTCTGATAGAAAATTTATTATAGGCGTAAAATCGCTCATTTATGGATTTGGATAATTTCATTTGGAATTTGGAAAAACTTCCTTACGCAAAGTTGTAGAGAATTGAATTTCCTATAAAAAATTGCGAGATTGAATTTTCCGACAAAAGGGCTATTTATCATGAATTATTGAAGTTAGGAGTTCAAATAATTGATTTTTGGAAGTTTTAATTATTTTATATAAGAAAAACGTTTTTGTGGTTGTTGGCACATGGGTGGTGATGTTTTTGACCAAAGAAGGCATGCTAGAATTTTCAAAACATGTGGGTAGGAATTTGGAATAAATAATAATATATTTTATTAATTTAGTCTCTTTTGGCGTTCTAACATTTTCCTATAAATAGAGGCTAAGTTAGAATTAAAAATCACACCGAAACTAAGTTTCTCTCTTTCTCTCTATATTATTGGCGTATTCTTGTGAGTATACTTTGAGTGTTGCTATACGGATGCGAGTTTACATCAAGACTTATCTGAAATTGATCGGAAATACGGTTATTTTGAGGTAAGGGATGTTATTTCTTTCATAAATGATATTATTTTCTTCAATATCATTATGCCAAAATCTTTGTTGAACTTTTATCAAATTTGGAACTTTTTTATGTGGGGTTACTTATTCATGAGTTACTATTCATGAGTTACTATTCAGAGTTACTATTCACGAGTTCTTATTCATTTAATTACTATTCACGAAGCGTGAAGATGTTTTTTGTGAAATTTCTATCTTTTTTGTGTCGGGGTTACTATTCACGTATACGGCACTATTCACGAATACGGCACTATTCACCAAAAAATAAAAATTTTTCTTTTTGTCCAAGATGTCTATTTTGGCTACTATCTTTGATTGTATCCATGTTTTGATCGTTATTTTTGAGTTCTGCTTCAAAATCGTTTATTATGAAGTATTATCGATCTTGGATAAACTATTGTAGGAATCCCTAATATTTGTCCTTCTATCTCACTGGATTCGTTCTTAAAAATATTTTTCATCATCCTCGGTCCTTAATGGTGATACTTGATGAATATCTTTGGCACAGTAGTGCAAAGATGAGCGATTAATCGATGAATATCTTTGGCTGTAGTGCAAAGATGAGCAGTGTTGAGATGAACATGATGATTAACTGGTGATTTAAATGAATATCTTTGGCTGTGTGCAAAGTGCAAAGATGAATATTGATTGTTATTATAGGGATAAAATATTGATGATGGACTTTTAAACCTTAGAAGACAGTAGAATTCTTTCTCTACGTGACTCTTCTAATGGATTGCTGTTTCCGCTGCATTTGTTGATCTAAAACTTGTTGTCTATTGTATTCTATTAGATTTTTTTCCTGTTGAAGACTAACGATAATTTGTTGTATATTATCTTAGTCATAATATTCTTTACTGGGCTAGTTGAGCTCACCCTTTTCCTTGTTGTTCCATTTTCTTCTCAGGAGGTGAAACATAGCCAGGATCGAGTCGGGGTATGGAATGAAGGTTCTAGAGAGAGTTGTTTAGTAGTCCTCACCATTTTTGTAAAATAATGTATCAATAATTATGATGGGAATTTATTTGCGTGTGGATATTGTCTAGACGGCAATATCTGTATTTAAACTCACAGTATGTATTGTCGTATTTCACACGACATTTGTATTATTGAAGTTGTAGTTATTTCTGTACCATGTATTTGGTGACTCAGAATGGGTTGGGTGGAATGGACCTGTTTTGGGGGCGTCACACTGTCAATGAGAGGTTTCGTCACCTAATTGCACGCCAGTAAGGAGAAATCCTTATCGGAAAGCCCTCTCTTTCTAGGAACGGCCTGGTTGTCATTGTTGTGATTCTGTAATATTATTTGTGAATAATTATTTATTGATTTTTATGATAAGAAAATATTTATTTTATGTGGATATAAATGAAGGAAATATTTATTTTTATGTGGATATAATTGAAAGAATTAATGTTGAGGTGTTTTATCAGTATTTTGTCGGAATGAAGATATTAAAAATCGTCCATATGTGAATTTCGGGCATTTTCTGTTTGGAATTTGGAAAAACTTTCTTCTACAAAGTTGTAGAGAATTCGATTTCCTATGGAATGGACATAAAATTCGTATTTTTTTGATAAAATGACTATTTATTATGAATTGTTGAAGTTTCGGAAATTAAATAATTTTTATTAAAATTTGGTGGAACCCACTTTTGTTTGAAAACATGTGGGCTGCAAATATGTTTTCCAAGATGGCATGCTGGATGATTCAAATGGTTGGTACGTAGAAGAAAAGAAAAGAAAAAATATTATTTTATTATTTTAGTCCCCTTTGGCGTTCTAGCAGTTTCCTATAAATAGGTGCTTAGGTTAGAATTGAAAATCACACCAGAAACATAAGTTTTCTCTCTCTATATTGTCGAGCGTATTTTTGTGAGTATTTAGATACTTTGAGAGTTGCTATTCAGTGCAAGTTTCTTTCGGCTTTACATCCGATATTTTGATCAGAAGTACTGTTATTTTGAGGTAAGGGATGTTATTTTCTTCCTAATGATGTTATTCTTTCAATATCATTACATCGAAATATTGGTATGAATTTTATTGTAGAATTTCTACCTTTTTGTGTCGGGGTTACTATTCACGTATACGGCACTATTCACGAATACGGCATTATTCACCGAAAAATAAAATTTTCTCCTTTTTGTTCAAGATATCTATTATGGTTACTATCTTTGATTGTATCCATGTTTTGATCTTTATTTTTGAATTCTGCTTCACAATTAGTTATTATGGAGTATTATTGAACTTGGATAAACTGTAATACGAATCCCTAATATTTGTCCATTTATCTCACTGGATTCGTTTTCTTTAAGATATTTTTCATCATCTTCAGTCCTAAATGATGATATTACTAAATATCTTTAGCATGTAGTGCAAAGATGAATGATTAACTGATGAATATCTTTGGCCCGTAGTGCAAAGATGAACAGGTGTTGAGATGAACACGACCAACTGGTGATACAAATGAATATCTTTGGCTCAGTGTAAAAGATGAATATTTGATTCAAGATGTATATTGATTGATGTTACAGGGATAAAATATTGATGATGGACTTTTAAATCTTAGAAGATAGTAGAATTCATTCTCAACTTGACTCTTTTAATGGATTGTTGTTTCCGCTGCAGTTGTTGATTTAAAACTTGTTGTCTATTATGTTCTATCAGATTTTTCCCTGTTGAAGACTAATGATAATTTATTGTATATTATCTTAGTCATAATATTCTTTACTGGGATAGTTAAGCTCACCCTTTTTCTTTTTGTTCCATTTTTCTTCTCAGGAGGTGAGAACATAGCAGGAACTAGCCGGAGTATGGAGTGATGATTCAGGATAGTTGTTTTAGTAGTCCTCACTATTTTGTAAAATAGTGTATCAATAATTGTAATGAGGACTTCTTTTGAGTTTGTATACTGTCTATTAGACAATATTTGTATTCAAACTCACAGTATATGTGTTGTCGTATTTTGTACGACAATTGTATTACTGAAGTTGTATTTATTTCTGTACCATGTATTTGGCGACTCAGAATAGGTGATGTATACCTATTCTGGGGACGTCACACTTGTTCCTTTTTATTAGGAAATATTGTTTCAAATAATTCAATATATTTTGACTCAATAATAATATTTTTCATGTATTTTCTCTATGTTTGATTTATTAACCAAAAATCTATATGCATTGCTATTATTAGCATAGTCAATGAATATACAATTTACTATTTTTGGTCTTATTTTTACATTTTTAAGTGGATGAACCATTACTTTTGCTAAGCACCCCCACACTTTTAAGTGTTTATAAGACTGTTTTCGTCCTTTCTATAATTCATAGGGCTATGCATTAGACTTCTTTTGAGGAATTCGGTTGAGAATATAATTTGTTGAAAGAATTGTTTTCCCCGCAAATTCTAAGGTAACCTAGAATTTAATAACAATGCATTCATCATTTCTTTCAAATTTTTATTCTTTCTTTCAGCAACGCCATTTTGCTATGGTGAATAAGGTGTAATTGTTTGGTGTATTATACCATATTGCAAACTATTTCACCAAAAAAATTTCATACTCCCCACCTCTATCACTTCTAATTATCTTGGTCTTTTCATCAAGTTGATTCTCAACCTCATTTTTGTAATGTATAAACATTTCTAAAACCTTATTTTTACTTCTCAATAAGTAAACTTAACAATATCTTGTACAAGCATCTATAAAAGTAAGAAAATATTTTGTACCCCCTCTTGTTTGTATATCACTACAAAAAAATGGTGATTTTGCAACAAATAGTTTTCGTTGCGAAATTTCGTTGCCAAATACCATTTGCAACGATTTTTCGGTCATTGGACATTTCGTTGCGCAATGAGCGTTGCTAATTGTCTAGCAACGAAATTATTTTTTTCGTTGCAGAAAGCAATATATTTCGCAACGAAATTGTGTTTTCGTGTAAAATCATAAATCATTTAGCAATGAAATATTTTGTAGCAAATTTATTAAGAAATTGTTACTGAAAAATAATTTTCGTTACAAAATACGCCTAATTGGCAACGAAAAGAATCTTTTTATTTTCCAACAAAGATAAAATTCGTTGCATTTGATACACATTTACCAACGAAGTTTGCCGTTACTGAACAATATAAAAATTGTTGTCTTAATTGGTTTTCGTTGCTAATTGTGTACTTGTTGGTAACGATGTTTGTTGCTAAATGTACAAAATAAACCAGTTATATATTAATTTGCAACGAACTTTTGCTTTGCCGTTGGTTTTTTTATGGATAATTATGATGAATTAGCAACGATACTATTCGAAGGTGATTGTTTTTAGAGAGCAACAAAAGTTATTGTCAATTAGCAACGACACTACGTTATCGTTTACTTTTCATATGCAACGAAATTTATTATGATTTGCAACGATATAAATAGTCTTTTCTTTTGTTATGTAACGAATGTCAAAATTATTTTATAAACAAAAAAAATTATGTATCAATAACCCATAATAAATTATGACAGAAATACAAACAAACTAAAATATTATTAATTAAATAAAATCATCTGATACATGATCAGAGCGGATATGACATCTCCAAGAGCAAAAAGTGATCTGTTGATGTTTTGAGCTTCCTTTAGCCGCTCTCCTTGCACGTCAGTTTTGGCCAGCCTCTCACTACCTGCCAAATCCACCAGCCAAAGCTTGCTCTTTGTGCACTCGCTATGCATCATATTCTTTCCTCTTACCACTATGCAAATCATGCTATGAAAAATAAAGAAAATTACATACTGAATTAACAAATGAGATAAAATTTGGGCAACAGCCTCTATTTCTACACCATCTCGGTGCCTCAAGGAAAACTATGAAAATCAGAACAGATTTAGACTAACCAGTGGAATCTGCTACTATGCTCATTTACATTATTTGATCCCACAGCCCTTGCATTACTTCCGGCCTGCAAAACATTCCATACCTCCTTAATGTTCTCAACTTTGGCTTCGACAATCCCTGGCACATGATGAACCCCTTCAGAAGCTTGCCTTACTTCTAGTCTAAAATACAAAAGCAAATCCAAATATCAATAGGCTATCTATTTGATACTTCAAAACAAAGAATCAAAGAGAACACTGAAAATATACCGCTTAAATTTCACAAGTATAATTGATAATCTCCAACTTCCCTTATGGCTTCACCTCCAGCATTTATAAACCTCGAAATGTTCTCTGGTACAAGGAACAAGATAGAATAAGCACTTGTCTGCTTAAATTTCACAAGTATAATTGATAAAAGAATAAATGAAAATTTGGAGTTACATTGTCTTCAGGTTCTATACCAACCAAAGTTGCATTTTGAAAATGAAATTAGATTACTGAAGTTAAAATAATCTGTCAATTAAAAACTCACATATTTACTGCTCATTCCATATGAAAATCTAAAACATTGGAAATACAGTGATAGCAAGGAACGATGACTTAACTCATTTTAATAAAGAAAATGCAATGAAACTTAACATAGCAGAGATGTGTAAAGTATCAAAAGAAAGTTAATATCTACAACAATACTTATTCAAAAGAAAGAAAATATAGCCTATGTAGTAGCACAGACATCAAATAGCTCAACAAAACCAAGCTAAACAGCCGCTGCAATACAGTGTAGCGCATGCGTGCGCGCCTGCACTGTTGCTGCCAGCAGCTCAACCATGCCTCTTTGAAAAATCTGTATCTCCTAATTAAAGGTCCAATCATAAACAATTTTTTTTAATAAACATAGCCTAAACGAGTATTTAAAATAGGTGTTATAGAACTTCAAATGTGCCTCATCAAAACAGCTGCAGCAGCGTAGCACAGTGCAGCCCATGGCTGCCACTGCTGCTGCTACCTCCTCACCATCATGCCATGAATGAAATGCTTGATTTGCTAATTTTTAAATCAAAAACCACTCATTCACTTAAAGTGAAATTTTGGTATATCATAGAGAACATAGCAAAGTATTTTAAGAAAATATAACATACTCTAAACAATCACATGAACCAACAAACTAAGAATCCCATGAACCAACAAAAAATGAAAAATCCCATGAACCAACTAACAGGTAGAAACAATACATTATAAGAAAGTTTTGATTACTTTTAAGAAAAACCCATCTCAAATCAAATAAAGAACATTACAAATTTGCAACAAAAAAGTCCCAAATAAAAACCCATATACTAGTTTCACTCACTTGCCAAAAATCCAACAAAAATAAAGAAATAAAAGAAACAAAAAATCCCTAATAACATATTACACATAAAAAGAGGGGCATAATATTTTTATAAAGAAAACAATATAATCATATACTTATTTTAACAGTGTTCTAAAAGTCGGTCTAGTCGGCCGACTAGTCGGCGACTAGGTCGGGGTCGGAGACTCGCCGAGTCGACCAGGCCCTAGTCCTTTGATTTAGTCGCTGGCCGACTTAGTCGGAATCAAGTCGGCGACTAGTCGGTAAAGTCGGGGCAAATCGGTAAAAATCGACACATATTAGCGTAATTTATAGATTTTTTTTATAATGCTAAAATTTAAACCCTACCTCCCTCTGCCGACTGCTGCTGCTTCTTCTTCGAAAAAAACTTCGACCGACGACGACTGGATCTTCTCCCTCTGCCGACGCCGACTGCCGACTAAGCCGACTGGATCTTCGACAAACGACGACTAGATCTTCTTCGGCGACGACGACTGCCGCCGCCGACGACCGGATCTTCGACCGCCGATCGCTGTCGCTCTTCGATCGCGACGACCGCCTTGTTATTCTTTGCTCCGACGACGATCATTCTATCGCTTCTTCTTTTGTTGCTCATCTTCGACTGTTGCGATCAGGTAGGTCTTTCCTGCTCGTCTCTCCCTGCCGACTATTTCTCAATTTTTTTTTTAAACAGTTTACATTACAAATACTGATATAAGGCTTATAACTTATAAGGCATACTGATATAAGGCTTAACAGTTTACAAATACAAATAGTCAAATACTGATATTTTTTTTTGTTTTAGTTAATTAGTTCCTTAGTGGGCATTAAAGAAAAGGTTGGAAAAATTAAATTAGTTAATTTTTTTAGTTAATTGCAATATTTTATTTTAATTTTTAAATTTTTTCAACTTCAGTTATAAATTAAATTATTAAAATCTGACTGTGGGGTTTGGAGAAATGACTGATGTTATATTTTTATGCATAGGTATAATATCACTATCAATAGCTCAATCACCATCTTTGTCTTCGGTAGCCTCTAATACTTCTGAGTGGTCAGTATTAAAAAGAGCTTCAGATGATATTGGATGGGAATATGGCTTCCTTGTAAATCCTAACAACAAGGATCGTTGGAGATGCAAATTGTGTGACAAATAGTATGGTGGAAGAGTTTATAGATTGAAACAACACATAGCAAATATCAAGAGAAATGTAGCATCATGCCCCAAGTCAACCAAGGAAGATAAAGAAAAGTGTAAGATGGCACTTGACAAGGCAGCAACTAAAAAGAGAGACAAGAGAATAGATGACGTGAATGTTAGAGCGAAAGCGGAAGTGGAAGTGGAGGCAATTCAAGAAGGAAATGAAGACGAAGAAGTTGAAGTTTTAGGGTCAAGGAAGAGGCCCCATTATCTTGGTCCCATGGATAGATATGCAAGGGCCATCAATCCGGATTTGAGTACAAGTAAGAAGATGCGACAACAAAACATGAATGATGCACTTTGGAAAAAAAGAACTCATGATTAGAATAGGTACTTGGCTCGATGGATGTATGAAGCCGGTATTCCATTTCATGCTATTGACAATGATAGCTTTAAAAGGTTTGTTGAGGCGATGGGTATATTTGGCCAAGGCTTCCAACCCCCAAGTCAATACCAATTAAGGGAGCCGTTATTGAAGGAGGAGGTGGAGAGAACCAAACAATCACTCAAGAAACAAGAAGAGTGGGCTTCAACGGGATGCTCTATCATGACCGATGCTTGGACCAACCAAAAAAGAAGAAGCATCATGAATTTATGTGTTAATTGTAGGACTAGGACTTGTTTTCATTCTTCTAAGGAAGATTCGGAGGTGTGCGGCTGAATATATATTTGGCTATGTTGACAAGTGCATTGATGAAGTTGGGGCGCAAAATGTAATCCAAGTAGTCACAGACAATGCCTCTAATAATATGGCAGCGGCAACATTGTTGAAGGCCAAGAGACCACACATGTTTTGGACCTCATGTGCAACCCACACAATAAACCTCATGTTTGAAGGGTTGGAAAGCAACAAAAGTTCAAAGACTATTGAAAGGGCAAAGAAGTTCAATATATTTATTTATGGTCATCATAGAACATTGGCATTGATGAGAAAACATACAAAAAAGAGAGACATAGTGAGGCCGGGTGTTACTAGATTTGCAACCGCCTTCTTGACAATGCAAAGTATGATGGAGAAGAAACAAGAGTTGAAGATGATGTGTACTACCAATGAATGGGGAGCTCTTCCATGGGTGAAGACCGCAAAGGGGAAAGCCGCATTTGCTACGGTGATGAGTACGGCGTTTTGGAATAGTGTAACTCTTTGCTTGAAAGTGTTTGCTCCATTAGTGATGGTTCTTCGTCTTGTTGATGGGGATTGGAAGCCCTCAATGGGCTTTGTGTATGGAGAGCTCAAGAAAGAGAAAGAAGATATCAAAGAGGCATACAAACAAAATGAGGGTAACTACCGGCCAATATTACAAGTCATTGACACAAAAAGCTTAGGTCGGCTTGATAGTCCATTGCATTTGACGGCTTACTTTTTGAATCCATTTTACCTCTTCAAGGATCCTACCATGAAAGATGATCCAATTATCATGGATGGTATTTTTACTTGTGTTGAAAATCTTTCTTCCCCGATGATTTTGAAGTTCAAAATGAGGTTATCAATAAAGAGTTGTTGAAGTACAAGAACAAAGAGAGTGGATTTGGTAGACCATTGGCCGCAAAGGGATGTGAGGAGAACAATGACACTTGTGATCCGGGTAACTTAGTAATTACTTTTCTAGTTTTCTTTTCTTAGTTAGTAACTTAGGTTTTTTTTTCCCAATCAAGTAACTTATAGTTAGTACTAAATTACTCATTGAATTGTGCTTCTTTCATGATTAGTTGGATGGTGGTCTAACTATGGCAATCATACACCCAACTTGAAAAAAATGGCAATTAGAATTCTCTCTTTGACTTCGAGTTCATCCGGGTGTGAGAGAAATTGGAGCACTTTTGAGGGAGTAAGTACATATTCCCTCTCTTTATTATATGTTATAATTTTTTAATAAGGGTATTAGAATTATTAACTTGAGAATTTTCTTTAATGTATAGATACATACGAAGAAAAGGAATAGACTTGATGCAACAAGGTTGAACAACCTAGTGTATGTCCAATTCAATGCCGAATTTGTCAACAAGAAAATAAGGGTAAAGGAGAAGGATGTCTTAATTACTAGTGAAGCAACAAATGCACAAGGATGGATTGTTGAAGGTGGTGACGATGAAGTTGTGTCGGGTTCGGGACTTACATAGGATATGGTTGGGGAAGCTATGGGAGCGGATGAGGTCCTTCTACCTAGAAGAAGTGGTAGAAATGTGCGAGAACTAGATGAAGACGAGTTTGTGTCAGAAAATGATAACAACGAAGAGGAAGATGAGAATTATGAGTTTGAGTCCGATAGAGAGCAAGTCTTGGAAGTATATGGAGAAGAGGAGGAGTGATTTACTATTGATTTTGTGCTACTTAGTTTCATTTGGTTAATTTGTTTTCATGTTTTGAACTTAGTGTCGAACTATTTGGTTTTACTTAGTTTCCATGTTTGAATTTGATGATTTGTGTTACTTATGTTATTCTACTTATTCAAAACATATAAAGGAGGAATGATAATATATATTTTTTTAAAAAAAATTGAAAATCCGACTAGCCGATTAATCCCCGATTAATCTCCTAGTCGCTAGTCGGTAGCCAACCAACATGGGACCGACTAGCGACTTTTAGAACACTGTATTTTAATGAACTCGGAGCAGAATTAAAGGAAATTAGAATTTCACAAAAGATAACAATTTTAGGACAATTTTCCTGCAATAAAGTTCAATCTACCTGTCCAACTCAATTGGTGAAAAATGTGTTCAGACCATACATAGTTCGTTCAAAATTTTAACTAAAACCCATAAAAGAGTTTACAAATTACTGGTGCCCATCAACTAAAACCACCTGATCTCAAGTCAATGAACTTCACAGATCTTAGCAAAACTTAAGCGCCAAACATCTTCCTATCCAACTCAATTGGTGAAAATTGAGTTCAGACCATACATAGTTAGTTCAAAATTTAAATAAAGCCCATAAAAGAAATTTACAAAACCAAAAACCAAAAATTAGCACCGTGTTGAATTTCTATTTAGGAACTTGATATAAGTACAGATAAAACCATAAACCAACATTTGGATTCAACCAATAGTATTTAGATCAACACCTTTATAGAGTAATGTATACTAGTATATTAAAATACACATTAATGCTAAAATACAAATTGAAACTAATATATATGTCTTCCGTGTGTGCTACTGATAATCAAAGTTAGGAAGGAGGATACCTTCTGATCATTAAAAGTATAATTTTTACATGGTACAATTTAAATACAAAATAATGGTTCTTATATGAACATCAAGGCTGCCTTTATGTTAAGTCGGTCAAAAAATACCAAACCCAATGTGATCATTGAGGTAGCCACATTTAATTTACACCCACCAAACAGAACAGAGACTAACATTCCAAAAGTTTTTTCCCCAAAACTTCCATACTAATATAGTTCAAACATTTATATACCCAGTTCTAGCTTTCAAATTTATACAAGCCTAAATTACTACTTCCAAACAAATCAACACAAATTTCTTAAATAAATATATGCCCAACAAAAATTTGTGTGTAATTAATTAATCAGTGTATGTACTTACAATGCCATGCAAGGAAGAGGCTAACCACACAAAGGGCCGCACTTTGGGAAAATGACGGCAGCTAGAGAAGTGAAAAATCAAACCTCTGTATGTTGTAGCTAAATTGCACACACTTTTTTTTTATCCAAACTTACTTTTCAGCCGGTAATAATGGTTTTTGCAAAAGCATTTAATATATATAAAAAATAATGGATTCTAATTCAATTGTTGTATAGTTCCCCTCCCTCCACTGCGTGCACACTAAAATTAAAACAAACCCAAGCCCAAAAATGTCCATCTCCATCTCCACAATAGTAATAACTTCCATCAATTGATTTAATTATTAAAAGCTTTGTACCTCACAAAGGAAATATCCTTGATATAAAAACAATTGGTGCACCAACACCTCTCTTACCAGAATTCCTTAGGCATGAAACTTAAATGTTTAGCATGATTTAATTATTTAAATGTTTAACATGAAGCCAGCCATGAATCCCTGGACATCATTCCATGTCCAATTCTAATAAGTTAACTAAGCCAGAAACTGAGTTATGTTCAAAGCAATAAAGGACAAACTAAGTTATGTTCAAGAATTTGGACCTAAAAGACTCACCATATGTACATACAAACACAGACTACAATTAATTGACAGTGGGTGTGTGTATACTGTGTGTGATAATGTGTGTTTGTGTCAGTATAGTAGTGGGTGGGTGTATGTGTGTGAGTATAGCAGTGGTTGTGAGAGTAACTTACCAAACAACCAAATCAAGCCTCCATCGTTCGCTTCCTCACGCCCAAATCAAGCCTCCTCCATTCAAAAGTAGTCATTCTTACTACCTTGAGCTGCTCATTTCCATGGTACACCCATCTCTCTGGTGGAGCCTCTGATAGTTCATTTGAAACTTCCAAAGATTATCCATTCGCTAAATCTTGCAGGAGAGAGAAGCTGGATAATCTTCTTGTTAAATCGCTTCGCCGTGGTGCAGAACCAAAATCTTTTTCAATCTCTTCTCTCTCGGACCCTGAACCATCCTGATCATTTCCAGCAGAGAATCCTTAGTGCTGCATTTCATTCTCAGAACTTTCTTTCTCGTGATCTGGACTCATCATCACTTAATTCAATGGGGGCATTTGATTGATCACTTTCTTTTGGAGGCAAATTTGGCTTGCGATCAGTAGCTCTTCCTTCTTCTTGGAGGTCAAACTATGGGAGAGTCAGACTCTCTTCTTCTTCGAGACTTGAAGCCTCGGTTTATCGGAAGAACTTCCTTGAGTTTAGCAAAGGCGGGGCATGTTCTTCTTCTTTAAGATAGCATTATGTCGACCCATTATCCGGGCTTGTTAGGGCGATTGCATTTGGGGATGGAGTTTGGTCATCTTGAATCTCTTCTTCATTTGGCAGAGTGACTACTCGAGAATTAGCCATGGGCTTGAGCATTCTTCTTCTTTATCGCCAGATCTTTGAATTTTCATTCATTAATCCAGCTTCACCTTCACTGCTGGATTTGGTTTGAGAGGACTTAGCCTTGACATCAGTCTCCTTTTCTTCTGCTGACTCTACGTCCTTCTCTTCAGCAGATATACTGTTTTGGGAGGCTGAGGCTGGTTTGTCTTCCACCTTAGCTTTCTTGCTGAATGGGCCTTGAAGTAATCTATTACTTCTCCTCTTTGTTGTTTCAGCAGTTAGGCCCTTTTCTTCTTTATCTTTGACTTTGGTGGAGACTCTTCTTGATAGGGTCTGGGTTTTCTTCACATCACCAGCTTTCTTCACACCTGTGGATTTCTTTCTGGCTGATGTGATTTCTGCTAGCATAGAGTCATCAGACTCAGAGCTCTCTGCCTCTTCTATTTTCCTCTTCTTTATAGAGGCTCTGTTGCTGCTCCCGGTTGTCAGCCTTCGGTTCTCCTTAGGGTTCTTCTTCCAGTTCACAAATAATTGTGGAGACATCACTTTGTGAACATTTAAAGGATCTCCCTCATCATCCTTGATCTTTCCTCCTAGCTTCTTCTTCAGCACAATACTTAGCAGTCTAACATGAAACACTTTAGTCAGGGGTTTTTCAGTGGACTTCTTCATCTCAGCTTTTTCTACCCACTTGGAGATTTGATCGAACAAGATAGCTCCAAAGTTGATTTGTTTCTTGAACTATTATTCGACATTATCTTCAATTTGTTGGTCAAGACAACGTGTCATGTGCAGTGTCCTTGCACAGAATGCATTTTCCAACTATTTCAGCAAGAAACTCGTACTCTTCAGGAAACTCCTTCTTCTTCATGTCTTTCAGACTAGGGTTTCTTTGGTACCCCATGAACTCCTTTGCTTGTTCAAGATATTGACATCATCAAGGTTCTTCACCCTTGGTTAGGAAAACCTAGGCATTGATTGAGGTCAGAAGACTTCAACTTCAGAGACTGACCTTTAGCCTTGGTAGAAAGGGTTCCGGAGTTTATGGAGGCATTTGAGTAGAACTCCTTAACCAGATCAACATATACTCGAGTGTTAGCTTCAAGGCATTCTGAGAATCCAGCTTTCTTCACAAGTTCGAGAATGTCTCTGAACTTCTTTTCGAATTTCTTGAATGACTTGGTTCCTAGCTGAATGCCAGTGATTACTCGCCAGTTTTCCATTTGATCAGTTCGAAGAATGTGGGTATTTGATTCGGAGAGGTTTATAAGAGATGGTTTATTGTGATTTGATAAAGCTTTGGGGTGTTAAACCTATTTTGGCTCTTGAGAGGATTTTAGGGTTTGAAAATGGGAGGGAGAAAGGTTCGATAGCTTTTGATAATCATCTTCTGATTTGAACTTGTCTTTTATGCAGTTCCTTCTAACTCTGATAAACCAAGTGATGTGTCAACTGACCATGGTTGCACGATGCCCAAAGAATGAGTCAGAACTCCCCATAACTTTTCAGTTAGATATTTCCTTTTAAGAGAGTAGTCGTTTAAATAACGTGGCTTTGGTCATGTAATACCGTAGTGTCTTCTTGTGCAACCACGCCAGACATCAGTATTTTACCCACTAGGTAACCCAACAGTGTTAACGATAACAATTACGCCGTTATTTATAAAAACTCAAACTTTGTCATTTTCCTTCATTCGACAGTTATTCTGTTAAAGGGGCCACAAATGACTGCGCCGTCGTACGAATATTCCCGACAACAAGAATATTCCACGACCAAACGAATATTCCCCGACAACAATGATTATTTTATAACCACTTGCTTATTTTGCAAAATTTGCACATTTCACCCATAACCAGAACTAGACCTGGCAAAATATGGTTATAGGATGGTTTTGGTTTTCAAAATATGGTTAACCAACCATTTAAGAACTAAAACCATATTAACCATTTTTAATATGGATAATGTGGGTTGGAACCATATGGTTATGGTTAAAAATCATATTAACCATTTTAATATGGTTATAATTCCATGAAGGCCTGATTTGATATATTATTATTATTTTTGGGGGGGTGTATACATAATCACATAATATTTTTTTTTTGGGGGTGGGAGTGGGGTGGGGGTAAGGGTGTATACATAATCACATAATATATTTTTTGGTGGGGTAGGGATGGGGGTGGGGTGGGGGTGGTGATAAGGGTGTATACATAATCACATAATATTATTTTTTTGGGTGGGGGTGGGGGTGGGGGGTAAGGTGTATACATAATCACATAATATTATTTTTTTTTGGGGTGGGGTGGGGGAGTGGGGTTGGGGTTGGGGGGGTGGGGGTGGTGGGTGGGGAAGGGAGTAGGGGTGGGGTGGGTGGGGTAGGGAGTAGGGGTGGGTGGGGTGGGTGGGTGGGTAGGGGTGGGTAGGGGTGGGTGGGGTGGGTAGGGATGGGTAGGGGTGGGTGGGTAGGGGTGGGTGGGTATTGGTGGGGGTGGCATAGGGTGTGGGGTGGGTGGGTGGGTGGGTGGGCGTGGGTGGGTGGGTGGGGTGTCGTAAACCGATTGTTCAAATTTATATATATTGTATAAATTATGATAATAAGTAAACTTTTTATCAATTTAGAATATATTATCACATCAATTTTGTAAGACCCCAACTTATTATAAATAAAATCGATTTTCCTCTAATTATATTTGTGAATAATAAGGTATTAATTTGATATAATTCTTTGGTTATGGGTGAAATGTGCAAATTTTGCAACATATTCAAGTGGTTATAAAATAATCATTGTTGTCGGGGAATATTCATTTTGTCGTGGAATATTCTTGTTGTGGGGAATATCAAATACGATGGTATGATCATTTGTGGGCCCCATAATGTAATAACCGCTTCGGGATGAAGAAAACGACAAGTTTAAATTTTTATAAATAAACAGAAGTGTTATTCAAGAATTAATTGTTGGAATACCCGGTGGTTAAAATACGATGTCTGGCGTGGATGCACAATATTGATGAATTATTGATCCTTACGTAAGAAGGCACTACTCAATAATTGTTACGATGAGTTATTGTTCAATATTTTATTTTATTGATTCAATAATTCTTTGCGTTGATATTTTATATTATTGTTGTTTCAATAATTGTCATCGCTTGCGAGATTTCCCATTATCGGATCAATAATTCATATTATTTGAATAATATTATTATATAGCATTATTGGCAATGTCTAAAAGTTATGTCAAGGAGAGGTTTGGTCACCTAATCATGGCGCCTAATAAGGAGAAATTCTTATTGAAAGCCCCTCTTTCTTGGGAACTACTTAGTTGTCATAAATGTGATTTCGTAATATTATTTGTGAATAATTAATTATTGATTCATATGATAAGGAAATATTTATTTTATATGGATATAAATGTTGGATATATTTATTGTGGTTAAAAATGAAGGAGTTAATGTTGAGGTGTTTTATCAAGATTTTTGTTGGAATGAAGGTATTAAAAATTAAACCAAAGATTTTTTGAGATATATTGTGTGAGTTATAATTTTTAATCCGACAGTTGGATCGTTGTAATTTTTGGATATGTTATACATATATAAGTTGAGTATATGTCCACAAATTTTGAACAATTAAAATGAACGTATGATTTGTTATGAATTTTAAGAGGTGACTGATTCAGAAATTAGGTTTATAAATGATTTTGGTGGAAAATTCTAGAATTGAGTGGGCCCCACTTGTGGTTGGTGAAGAAATGTGCTGAATTTATTTCAAATATGGTGGGTGGGAATAGTAGCAGGTAAAGCCATCAGGTTGCAGATCAAGTCTGCTAACATTTTCCTATAAATAGAGGGCTAAGTTAGAATTGAAAATCACACCAGAAACAAGTTTTCTCTCTTTCTCTCTAGATTATTGAGTGTATTTTGTGAGTATTTAGATACTTTGTGAGTTTCTATTCATCAGTGCAAGTTTCCTTCAGCTTTATACCGATATTTCGATCATAATCGATATTTTGAGGAAGGGGTATTATATTCTTCTTAAAATGATATTTTCTTCAATATCATTATCTTAGAAATGTTGGTATGAACTTTTATCAAATTTGAAACTTTTTGTGTTTGGGGTTACTTATTCACGATACTCTGACTATTCACGATATCTGACTATTCACTTAATACTGCAAGACTATTCACCAAAAAATGAAATTTTCTTCTTTTGTCCAAGATGTCTATTATAGTTACTATCTTTGATTGTATCCATGTTTTGATCTTTATTCTTGAATTTTGCTTCAAAATTGGTTATTATGGAGTATTATTGACCTTGGATAAACTGTTATACGAATCCCTACTATTTGTCCTTCTGTATCTTTGGATTCGTTTTCTTTAAAATATTTTTCATCATCCTCGGTCCTAAATGATGATATTACTAAATATCTTTGGCCTGTAGTAAAAAGATAAATGATTAATCGATGAATATCTTTGGCCCGTGTAAAAAGATGAACAGTGTTGAGATGAACATGACCAACTAGTGAAACAAATGAATATCTTTGGCCTGTAGTGCAAAGATGAATATTTGATTAAAGATGTATATTGATTGTTGTTACAGGGATAAAATATTGATGATGGACTTTTAAATCTTAGAAGATAGTAGAACTCATTCTCTACTTGAATCTTCTAATGGATTGTTGTTTCCGCTGCAAATTTCTCCCTGTTGAAGACTAACGATAATTTGTTGTATATTATCTTAGTCATAATATTCTTTACTGGGCTAGTTGAGCTCACCCTTTTCCTTTTTGTTCCATTTTTCTCAGGAGGTGAGAACATAACAGGAACTAGTCGGGGTACGGAGTGATGGTTCTAGAAAGATATTTTAGCAGTCCTCATTATTTCTGTAAAATAGTGTTTGAATAATTGTAATGAGGACTTATTTGAGTGTGGATATTGTCTAGAAGGCAATATTTGTATTTAAACTCACAGTATGTGTTGTCGTATTTTGCACGACAATTGTATTATTGAAGTTGTAGTTTGCTTTCTGTACCATGTATTTGGCGACTCAGATTGGGTGTTGTATACCTATTTTGGGGGCGCCACGGTTGGTATCGAGCTTAGGATATGGTCTCTGGCGGAGATCGGGGAATAGAACTAGGAGGGAGAGATGAGTAAATCCTTCGCTAGTGTGTCCTATCTAAGCTTATTTGTTGGTCGGTCATAATATAGGGATATTATGTGATATGTTAATTTGTTTAATTAACCCTTGTTTTATGGCGATGATTTAAGAATGGTCACGAGAACATTAACAATGGAGTGTATGAGGCTGTGGAACAACCTTTAGTTACAAACCAGAGAGCGTGCAACAGAAGGCAATATTCCTCCCGTAAACAACACTACCGAGCAAACGATGAATGATGGAATGTTTAGGAGCTTTTGCGATTCATGCAAAACCGCACGAGGAGACTTCGTGCACAAAATACGGGTGGAAATGATAAGAATGCGCGGCTTATCACGACCAAGCGAGTTCAAAGAGTTAGGACCACCAGAATTTAAGGGAAAGCCGGATCCGATCATGGCGGAAATGTGGATCAAGCAAATTACCAAGATATTCGATGTCTTGGGATGCACGGAGGAACAGAAGGTTCCATTCGCCACTTTTATGTTCCGCGGTGAGGCGAGACTCATCGGGTGGAGTCATGTGAAGCATCTACCACCACGACCGCACTCAAAGCATGTCTTGGGAAACATTTCAGAAACTATTCAATGACAAGTACTTTCCTGAAAGTATTCGTCATATGAAGGAGGTGGAGTTTATCAGACTGGAACAAAACAACATGACGGTGTCCCAGTAGGAGGCGAAGTTCGCTAAGTTATCCAGGTTTGCACCTCATTTGGTAGAGAATGAGGAACGAATGACAAGGATGTTTCTGACAGGTCTAAAACCCGAGGTTCGGAAATATCTTATATCTCATAAATTTTCTTTATATTCAGATGTTGTAAATAGGGCTCAATTATTAGAGC
This sequence comes from Panax ginseng, assembly GCA_020205605.1. NCBI lineage: Eukaryota > Viridiplantae > Streptophyta > Magnoliopsida > Apiales > Araliaceae > Panax > Panax ginseng. The sequence goes on from CM035150.1 coordinate 51,533,337, forward strand.
GAGATAATGAGTATGTTCAACCGAGGGACCACAACCAGGGTCAAACCGGTGACAGTAGTCATCAGAGCGATGATAACCAACGAGGAGGGAAAAAATACGAACAAAGGCGGTAACCACTCGGGTGGTCATCGTGGCCATGATAATAGGAGAGGTGAGTCAAGTGGAAATTTGTAAAGAGGAGATTCAACAATGATGGGAAGACATCAACAAAGAAGACCAAAGACCAACAACAAATTCTAGGGGTGGAGAAACGCCCGATTAGATGTTACAAATGCGGAAAGAGGGACATATCATTCAAACCGTCCCACAACAATCCAAGGTATGTTACAACCTGTGGAAAGGAAGGCCACATAGCTCGGGATTGTTCTGTAGCAAAACCAAGTTCAACGGGATGGTGACTCAAGGGTCATCCGGATAAGTCGAAATCGGGCTGGTTCTCGGAAGAAGCGTTTGTCGAATCGCCAAACCACGAGAAACCTGAACGAGGTGATTACGGGTAAGCTAATCTTGAACTCTTGCAAAGTTTATACCTTACTAGATACCGGTTCTACCCATTCTTTTATCTCTCCTGCTTGTGCTCAACGTTTAAACTTGACTCCAGAGAAATTAGACTTTGATTTATCAGTGGAGACTCCGTTGGGTGAAACTTTGGTTACATCCACAGTTTATAAATCTTGCATGATCCAAGTTGGAACTATCACATTACCTGTTGATCTTATCTCTTTAAAGATACTTGCTTTTGATGTGATTTTAGGAATTGATTGGTTAACCACTCATCATGCAAAAATTGATTGTTTTCGTAAGGTTGTTAGTTTTCATATTCCTAACCAACCTGTCATACAAATTCAAACAACTAAACCACTAAAATCAGTCACTATCATATCAAGCCATAAAGCTATTCGTTTATTGAAAAACAGATGTCAAGCTTTCTTAGCCCATGTTATGGATTTGAACAAAGACAAGTCAGATTTGAATAATATTTTTGTTGTTAGTGAATTTCCTGATGTATTTCCTGAAGAACTTCCCAGTCTACCCCCAAAACGTGATGTTGAATTCTTTATTGACCTTGAACTGGGTACAAAACCCATTTCTAAAACCCCATATCGAATGGATCATATTGAACTTCAGGAGTTAAAAGTCCAACTACAGGAGTTATTAGACATCAGTTTCATTCGTCCTAGTACATCTCCTTGGGGTGCCCTGTTTTTTATTCAGAAAGAAAAAAGACGGGAGTATGCGACTTTGTATTGACTACTGAGAATTAAATCATGTCACCATCAAGAATAGGTATCCGCTACCTCGCATTGATGACCTGTTCGACCAGTTGCAAGGAGCACAATTCTTTTCAAAGATCGATCTTCGTTCTGGATATCATCAGCTGAAGATTAAAACTGAGGATATTCCAAAGCGCTTCGAACTTCGATGCAGACGGCATTATGAATTCTTAGTCATGTCTTTTGGATTGACTAATGCTTTTGCTGCTTTCATGGATATTATGAACCGTGTATTCAAGGAATATTTGGATCAGTTTGTTGTTGTTTTTATTGATGACATCCTCATCTATTCCAAAAGTCGTGAAGATCATGAGCACCATTTGAAGCTGATACTTAAAAGGCTTCGTGAAAACAAGCTTTATGCCAAGCTGAAGAAATGTGAGTTCTGGCTTGAGGAAGTAGCATTCCTTGGGCACGTGGTGTCAAAACATGGAGTATCTGTTGACCCGGCAAAGATTGAAGTAGTACAAAGTTGGGAGCAACCAAAGTCGGTGACCGAAGTGCGTAGCTTTCTGGGCTTAGCTGGTTATTATCGGAGATTCGTGGAAGGATTTTCTCGAATCGCCATCTGCTAACTAACTTTCGGTGACTCGGAAAGATACAAAATTTGTATGGAGCGAGGAATGCGAGAAGAGTTTCCAAGAGCTCAAGAGGAGACTCATTTCGGCACCTATTCTGGCAATACCATCTGGTACGGATGGATTTGTTATATCTGCCGATGCTTGAGCAAAGGGTTAGGATGCGTTCTCATGCAACATGGGAAAGTCATAGCCTTTATGCCTCACGACAACTCAAAGAATATGAGAGGAACTACTCATGATCTAGAGTTGGAAGCAGTCGTATTCGCGTTGAAAATTTGGAGACACTACTTGTATGGGGAGAAAGTGGAGATTTATACGGACCATAAAAGCCTCAAATATTTCTTCACCCAAAAGAACTCAACATGCTAAGAACGACGTTGGCTTGAACTATTGAAAGATTACGATCACACTATTCAATATCATCACGAAAAAGCGAACGTAGTAGGCGATTTATTGAGTAGAAGATCATATCGCGAGTACGAGTGCGATATTGTCAATGCAAAGGCCCATTCTCATATGACTTGCAAAGGATGGAGGTAGAATTAAAGACTCCAGGGACCCACATGATGATGGTGAATATACGAGTAGAACTGACTTTAATCGATAAAGTTAAAGTTGCTCAAGCTACGGACATGGAGCTGATGCGTATGAAGAAGAAAGTGCAAGAAGGTGTTATTCCAGAAGCAAGAATCGATGAAGAAGGAAAACTTAGATTCAACTCCAGACTTTGTGTTCCTAACGATTCTGACTTGAAGTATAGAATCATGATGGAGGCACAGAACACCCCGTTTGCAATCCATCCTGGGAGTACCAAAATGTATCATGATATTCGACATACATTTTGGTGGAACAATATGAAGAGAGATCGCGGAGTTTATCTCGAGGTGTTTAACTTGTCAACGTGTAAAGCGAGCATCAAGTGCCAAAGGGTCCATTACAACCACTTGAGATTCGAAATGGAAGTGGGAACACATTACTATGGATTTCACATGTGTCTTCCCAAAGTTTCTCAAGGTATAGATGCGATTTGGGTTATTGTTGATAGATTAACCAAGTCGCCCATTTCTTACCGACACGTGAGACTTATTCCTTGAAGCGTCTTTCTCGCATGTATGTGAATGAGATTGTGAGATTGCATGGCATGCCGGTATCCATAGTTTGGATCGTGACCCAAGATTCACTTCACGATTTTGGGTTAGCTTGCGTAAAGCTATGACGCGGATTTCTGATTGATTAAGATACCATCCTTAAGCGGACGGACAATTAGAGAGGACTATTCAAACCCTTGAAGATCTATTAAGACTTTGTGTCCTAATTTTTAAAGGAAGTTGGGATAAGTACTTGCCACTGGTGGAATTCTCCTACAACAACAGTTATCAAGCAAGAATAGGCATGGCTCCATTTGAGGCGTTGTATGGACGAAAGTGTCGTTCAAATTATCTTTGGGACGAGGTGGGAGAAGCAACGTTGTTGGGACCGTAATTAGTACGCATGACTACGAGTAAAAGATCCAAATGATTCGACAACGTATACAAAGCAAGACAAGATCGACAAAAGAGTTATGCGGATCTTCATCGAAAAGACGTGGAATTTAATATTGGGGATCATGTATTGTTACGTGTTGCACCATGGAAGGAGTTACAAGATTTGGGAAGAGAAAGCTCAATCCACGATTTGTTGGTCCATTTGAGATTCTTGACCGAATAGGAAATATGGCCAATAGACTCGCATTACCTCCAAGTATGTGTCGTGTTCATAATGTTTTTCACATATCCATGCTTCGTAAATATGTGAAAGACCCGAACCATATTATTGCGTTAGAACCGAGACGAGATAGTAGAAGATTTAACGTCACGAAGAAGTACTGTTAAGATCTTGGATAGGAAAGAGCATGTCCTCTGAACCAAGGTTATACCACAAGTTAAGGTTTTATGGAGAAACCATGCTATTGAAGAAATGACCTGGGAGTTGGAATCAGAAATGAAAGCGAGGTATCCTAACCTTTTCGAAACACCAGGTACGTATGTCAATTTCGAGGACGAAATTTCATAAGGAGGGGAGGTTGTAAGACCCCAACTTATTATAAATAAAATTGAATTTCCTCTAATTATATTTGTGAATAATAAGGTATTAATTTGATATAATTCTCTGATTATGGGTGAAATGTGCAAATTTTGCAAAATATGCAAGTGGTTATAAAATAATCATTGTTGTCGGGGAATATTCATTTGGTCGTGGAATATTCTTGTTGTCGGGGAATATTAAATGCAGATTTACAGTAAATGATCATTTGTGGGCCCCATAACAAAATAAATGTCGGATGAAGAAAACAACAAGTTTAAATTTTTATAAATAACGGCGTAGTGTTACCGTTAATTAACAACTTGTTGGAATACCCTATGGTTAAAATACGTTAATATGCGTGGATGCATGTGTATTGATGAATTATTGATCCTTAAGTAAGAAGGCACTACTCAATAATTATTACGATGAATTCTTATTCAATATTTTATTTTATTGATTCAATAATTGTTGCGTTGATATTTTATATTATTGTTGTTTCAATAATTGTCAACGCATGAAGATTCCCATTATCAGATCAATAATTCATATTATTTGAATAATATTATTAGATAGCATTATTGGCAATGTCTAAAAATTTATGTCAAGGAGAGGTTTGGTCACCTAATTGCGCGCCAATAAGGAGAAATTCTTATTGGAAAGCGCCCTCTTTCCTGGGAACGGCCTGGTTGTCATAAATGTGATTCTGTAATATTATTTATGAATAATTAATTATTGATTCATATGATAAGGAAATATTTACTTTATGTGAATATAAATGTTGGATATATTTATTGTGGTTAAAAATGAAGGAGTTAATGTTGAGGTGTTTTATCAGTATTTTTGTCGGAATGAAGGTATTAAAAATTAAACCAGTGTTTTTGAGATATATTGTGTGAGTTATAATTTTTAATCCAAACCGTTGGATCGTTGTAATTTTTGGATATGTTATACATATATAAGTTGAGTATATGTCCACAAATTTTGAACCGTTAAAAAAGAACGTATTATTTGTTATGAATTTTAAGAGGTGACTGATTCAGAAATTAGGTTTATAAATGATTTTGGTGGAAAATTCTAGAATTGAGTGGGCCCCATTTGTGGTTGGTGAAGAAATGTGCTGAATTTATTTCAAATGTGGTGGGTGGAAATAGTAGCAGGTAAAGCCATCAGGTTGCAGGTCAAGTTTGCTAACATTTTCCTATAAATAGAGGGCTAAGTTAGAATTGAAAATTACACCAGAAACAAGTTTTCTCTCTTTCCCTCTCTAGATTATTGAGTGTATTTTGTGAGTATTTAGATACTTTGTGAGTTTTTATTCATCGATTGCAAGTTTCCTTCAAACCTTATCCGATATTCCGATCGTAAGAAATCTTGATATTTTGAGGTAAGTGGTGTTATATTCTTCTTAAAATGATATTTTCTTCAATATCATTATACCGAAATGTTGGTATGAACTTTTTATCAAATTTAAAACTTTTTGTGTCGGGATTACTATTCATGTATATGGCACTATTCACTTATACGGCACTATTCACGAATACGGCACTATTCACCAAAAAATAAAATTTTCTTCTTTTTGTCCAAGATATCTATTATGGTTACTATCTTTGATTGTATCCATGTTTTGATCTTTATTCTTGAATTTTGCTTCAAAATTGGTTATTATGGAGTATTATTGACCTTGGATAAACTGTTATACGAATCCCTATTATTTGTCCTTCTGTATCATTGGATTCGTTTTCTTTAAAATATTTTTCATCATCCTCAGTCCTAAATGATGATATTACTAAATATCTTTGGCTCAGTAGTGCAAAGATAAATGATTAATCGATGAATATCTTTGGCGTGTAATGCAAAGATGAGCAGTGTTGAGATGAACATGAATTAACCTGGTGATACAAATGAATATCTTTGGCTGTAGTGCAAAAGATGAATATTTGATTAAAGATGTATATTGATTGTTATTCTGAGGATAAAATATTGATGATGGACTTTTAAATCTTAGAAGATAGTAGAACTCATTCTCTACTTGAATCTTCTAATGGATTGTTGTTTCCGCTGCAGTTGTTGATCTAAAACTTGTTGTCTATTATATTTTATCAAATTTCTCCCTGTTGAAGACTAACGATAATTTGTTGTATATTATCTTAGTCATAATATTCTTTACTGGGCTAGTTGAGCTCACCCTTTTCCTTTTTGTTCCATTTTTCTCAAGGAGGTGAGAACATAAAGGAACTAGTCGGGGTACGGAGTGATGGTTCTAGGAAAGATATTTTAGCGTTCCTCACTATTTCGTAAAATAGTGTTTGAATAATTGTAATGAGGACTTATTTGAGTGTGGATATTGTCTGGAAGGCAATATTTGTATTTAAACTCACAGTATGTGTTGTCGTATTTTGCACGACAATTGTATTATTGAAGTTGTAGTTTGCTTTCTGTACCATGTATTTGGCGACTCAGAATGGGTGTTGTATACCTATTTTGGGGGCGTCACAAATTTACTTATAAATTATGATAAGTAACCTATATATTATCAATTTAGAGATAAGTAACCTATACTAATAGTTTATCAATTTAGAATAAACAATGATATTATCAATTCAGAATATATTCTTTGGTGTCTAATTTATTAATTTGATAAAATCAAACTAAGAATATGCACATTAATTTGATAAAATCTATACTGATTCACTTATTTATATATCAGCAGTTTTGGGAGGAGGTGAGGACTTGGGCTTGGGAGGAATAAGGGAGGGCCGAGCAAAGAAAAGACGAAAAAAGAAATGAAATATGGGTTGAAAATGGTTAACTAGTTAACCAACCATATTGTTTTTAAAAATATGGGTCCAAACTTTAATGAGCACGAATAAATAAAAATGGTTAACCGATCCATTTGGTTCCAATTAATATAATTTGACCCAACAGTTAACTACTTATATTGCCAGGTCTAACCAGAACATTTCAAATTAATTCCTTATTATTTAAAATAATAATTAGAGGAAAATTGATTTTATTTATAATAAGTTGGGGTCTTACAACCTCCCCTCCTTATGAAATTTCGTCCTCGAAATTGACTTACGTACCTGGTGTTTCGAAAAGGTGAAGATACCTCGCTTTCATTTCTGATTCCAACGCCCAGGTCATTTCTTCAATAGCATGGTTTCTCCACAAAACCTTAACTTGTGGTATAACCTTCGTGCGTAGGACATGCTCTTTCTTATCCAAGATCTTAGCAGGTACCTCCTCGTACGTTAAATCTTCGGCTAACTCATCTGGTTCTAACTCAATAATGTGGTTCGGGTCTTTAACATATTTACAAAGCATAGATATGTGAAAAATATTATGAACACGAGACATGTTTGGAGGTAATGCGAGTCTATAGGCCACATTTCCTATTCGGTCAAGAATCTCAAATGGACCAACAAACCTTGGATTGAGCTTTCCTCTCTTCCCAAATCTTGTAACTCCCTTCCATGGTGCAACACGTAACAATACATGATCCCCCAATATTAAATTTCACGTCTTTTCGATGAAGATCATCATAACTCTTTTGTCAATCTTGTGAGGTTTGAATACGTTGTCGAATCATTTGGATCTTTTCTGTGGTCATGCGTACTAATTCTGGTCCCAACAACGTTGCTTCTCCCACCTCATCCCAGCATACTAGAGAACGGCACTTTCTTCCATACAACGCCTCGAATGGAGCCATGCCTATACTTGTTTGATAACTGCTGTTGTAAGAGAATTCCACCAGTGGCAAGTACTTATCCCAACTTCCTTTGAAATCTAGGACATAGAGTCTTAATAGATCTTTAAGAGTTTGAATAGTCCTCTCTGATTGTCCGTCCGTTTGAGGATGGTATGCTGAACTGAATTGTAAATCTGTGCCCATAGCTTTCTGCAAGCTAACCCAAAATCGTGAAGTGAATCTTGGGTCACGATCCGAAACTATGGATACTGGCATGCCATACAATCTCACAATCTCATTCACGTACATACGAGCAAGGCGTTCAAGGGAATAAGTCTCATGTATCAGTAAGAAATGAGCAGACTTGGTTAATCTATCAACAATAACCCAAATCGCATCTATGCCTTGAGAAACTTTGGGAAGACCTGTAACGAAATCCATGGTAATGTGTTTCCACTTCCATTTTGGAATCTCAAGTGGTTGCAATGGACCCTTTGGCACTTGATGCTCCGCCTTTACACATTGACAGGTTAAACACCTCGAGGTAAACTCCGCGATCTCTCTCTTCATATTGTTCCATCAAAATGTGTGTCGAATATCATGATACATTTTGGTACTTCTGTGATGGATTGAAAACGGTGTGTTGTGTGCCTCCATCATGATTCTATGCTTCAAGTCAGAGTCGTTAGGAATACAAAGTCTGGAGTTGACTCGAAGTATTCCTTCTTCATCGATTCTTGCTTCTGGAATAACACCTTCTTGCACTTTCTTCTTTATACGCATCATCCCTAGGTCCGTAGCTTGAGCAGCTTTAACTTTATCGATTAAAGTCGGTTCTACTCGTATATTCACCATCATCATGTGGGTCCCTAGAGTCTTTAACTCAATCTCCATCTTTTGTAAATCGTACAAAATGGGTCTTTGTGTTAACAACATCGCACTCGTACCCGCATATGATCTTCTACTCAATGCGTCAGCTACTACGTTTGTTTTTCCAGGATGGTATTGAATGGTATGATCGTAATCTTTCAATAGCTCGAGCCAACGTCGTTGCCGCATGTTGATTTCCTTTTGGGTGAAGAAGTATTTGAGGCTTTTATGATCCGTATAGATCTCCACTTTCTCCCCATACAGGTAGTGTCTCCAGATTTTCAACGCGAAAATGACTGCTGCCAACTCTAGATTATGAGTAGGATAATTCCTCTCATATTCTTTGAGTTGTCGTGAGGCATAAAGCTATGACTTTCCCATGTTGCATGAGAACACATCCTAACCCTTTGCGAAGCATCATTTGATATAACAAATCCATCTGAACCAGATGGTATTGCCAGAACAGGTGCCGAAATGAGTCTCCTCTTGAGCTCTTGGAAACTCATCTTGCATTCCTCGCTCCATACAAATTTTGTATCCTTCCGAGTCAACTGAGTTAACGGAGTAGCAATTCGAGAAAATCCTTCCACGAATCTCCGATAATAACCAGCTAAGCCCAGAAATCTACGCACTTCGGTCACCGACTTCGGTTGCTCCCAACTTTGTATTGCCAATCTTTGCCGGGTCAACAGATACTCCATGTTTTGATACCACGTGCCCAAGGAATGCTACTTCCTCAAGCCAGAACTCGCATTTCTTGAGCTTGGCATATAGCTTGTTTTCACGAAGCCTTTCAAGTATCAGCTTCAAATGGTGCTCATGATCTTCACGGGTTTTAGAATAGATGAGGATGTCATCAATAAAGACAACAACGAACTGATCCAAATATTCCTTGAATACTCTGTTCATCATATCCATGAAAGCGGTAGGAGCATTAGTCAATCCAAAAGACATGACTAAGAATTCATAATGCCGTCATCGAAGTTCGAAGGCGGTCTTTGGAATATCCTCGCTTTTTATCTTGGTGATGATATCGAGCGAAGGTCGATCTTTGAAAAGAATTGTGCTCCTTGCAATTTGGTCAAACAGTCATCAATGCGAGGTAGCGGATACCTATTCTTGATGGTGACGTGGTTCAATTCTCAGTAGTCAATACAAAGTCGCATACTCCGTCTTTCTTCTTCACTGAATAAAAGCAGGGGCACCCCAAGGAGATGTACTGGGGACGAATGAGGCGATGTCTAATAACTCCTCGTAGTTGGACTTTTAACTCACGAAGTTCAATAGGATCCATTCGATATGGGGTTTTAGAAATGGGTTTTGTACCCGATTCAAGGTCAATAAAGAATTCAACATCACGCGTTTTGGGGTAGATCGGGAAGTTCTTGGAAATACATCGGAAATTCACTAACAATGTAAATATTATTCAAATCTGACTTGTCTTTGTTCAAATTCATGACATGGGCTAAGAAAGCTTGACATCCATTTTTCAATAAACGAATAGCTTTATGGCTTGATATGACAGTGACTAATTTTAGTGGTTTAGTTGTTTAAATTCGTATGACAGGTTGGTTAGGAATATGAAAACTAACAACCTTACGAAAACAATCAATTTTGGCATGATGAGTAGTTAACCAATCAATTCCTAAAATCACATCAAAAGCAAGTATCTTTAAAGAGATAAGATCCACAGGTAATGTGATGGTGCCAACTTGGATTAAGCAAGATTTATAAACAGTGGATGTAACGAAAGTTTCTCCTAACGGAGTCTCCACTGATAAATCAAAGTCTAATTTCTCCAGAGTCAAGTTTAAACGTTGAGCACAAGCAGGGGAGATAAAAGAATGTGTAGAACCGGTATCTAGTAAGGTATAAACTTTGCAAGAATTCAAGATTAGCTTACCCGTGATCACCTCGTTCGGGTTCCTCATATTTTGGCCAGTCACGATAAACGCTCTTCCAGGAACCGCTGATTTTGACTTATCCGGGACAGCCTTTGGAGTCACCATCCCCGTTGAACTTGGTTTCGCAACTAGATAATCTCTAGCTATAAGACCTTCCTTTCCACATGTTTTGGCCGATGCTCGTTCTCCTCCCCTAGAAATAGTTGATGTGTGTGCTGACGTCTTCACGTTATCATTGTTGTATCTTCTCTTTTTGAAATCTCCTCCCAACTCGCACCTTCTATTATCACGGCCACGATTACCACCAGAGTGGTTACCGCTTTTGTCCGAATGTTTTCCTCCCTGCTGGTTTTCATTGCTCCGATGACCGCTACCACCGGTATGACCCTGGTGGTGTTCCCTTGGTTGAACATACTCATTATCTCGCTCTAATAATTGAGCCCTATTTACAACATCTGAATATAAAGAAAATTTATGAGAGATTAGATATTTTCGAACCTCGGGTTTTAGACCTCTCAGAAACATCCTTGTCATTCGTTCCTCATTCTCTACCAAATGAGGTGCAAACTCGATAACTCAAATGAACTTCGCCTCCTCTTTGGGACACACATCATGTTGTTTTGTTCCAGTCTGATAAACTCCACCTCCTTCATATGACGAATACTTTCAAGAAAATACTTGTCATTGAATAGTTTCTAAAACGTTTCCCAAGACATCTTTGAGTCATGACGACAGTGGAGTACGCTTCACAGAGACTCCCACGATGGTCGCTCTCACCGCATGAACATAAAGGTGGTAAATGGAACCTTCTGTTCCTCTGTGTATCCCAAGACATCGAATATCTTGGTAATTTGCTTGACCCACATTTCTGCCTTGATCGGATCCGGCTTTCCAATAAATTCTGGTGGTCCCAACTCCTTGAACTGCTTGGTTGTGACAGACCGCGCGTTGCTATCACTTCCACCCGTATTTTGTACACGAGTCTCCCTCGTCTGATTTTGCATGAACTGCAAAAAGCTCCTAAACATTCCATCATTCATCGTTTGCTCGGTAGTGTTGTTTACAGGAGGAATATTGCCTTCCTGTTGTACGTTCTCTTGGTTTGTGACTAAAGGTTGTTCCACAGTCTCATACACTCCATTGTTAACGTTCTCAGCAGCCATTCTTAAATACTGCCATAAAACAAAGGTTAATTAAACAAATTAACATATCACATAATATCCCTATATTATGACCGACCAACAAATAAGCTTAGGTAGGACATACTAGCGAAAGATTTACTCATCTCTCCCCTCCTATTTCTATTCCCCGATCTCCACCAGAGACCATATCCCTAAGCTCTGATACCAACTGTGACGCCCCAAAATAGGTATACATCACCCATTCTGAGTCGCCAAATACATGGTACAGAAACAAATACAACTTCAGTAATATAATTGTCGTGCAAAATACGATAACACATATACTGTGAGTTTGAATACAAATATAGTCTAATAGAGTGTATACAAACTCAAAAGGAGTCTTCATTACAATTATTGATACACTATTTTACAAAATAGTGAGGACTACTAATATATCTATCCTGAACCATCACTCCATACCCCGGCTAGTTCCTGTTATGTTCTCACCTCCTGAGAAAAAAAATGGAACAAAAAGGAAAAGGGTGAGCTCAACTAGCCCAGTAAAGAATATTATGACTAAGATAATATACAACAATTTATCATTAGTCTTCAACAGGAAAAAAAAATCGATAAAATATAATAGACAACAAGTTTTAGATCAACAATCTGCAAAGAAAAGCGACAATCCATTAGAAGAGTCAAGTAGAGAAAGAATTCTACTATCTTCTAAGATTTAACAGTCCATCATCAATAATTTATCCCTGTAACATCAATCAATATACATCTTGAATCAAATGTTCATCTTTGCACTCTGAGCCAAAGATATTCATTTGTATCACCGATTGGTCATGTTCATCTCAACACTGTTCATCTTTGCACTACGGGCCAAAGATATTCATCGATTAATCATTCATCTTTTTTACTACGGGCCAAAGATATTGATAATATCATCATTTAGGACTGAGGAAGATAAAAAAATATTTTAAAGAACGAATCCAGTGAGACAGAAGGACAAATATTAGGGATTCATATTTCAGTCTATCCAAGTTCAATAATACTCCATAATAAACTATAGTGGAGTAAAATTCAAGAATGAAGATCAAAACATGGATTAAATTTCAAGAATAAGGGTCACAACAGATAACTTGGAAGAGAAAAAAAAATTTTTTTTTTCTTTTGTGAAACGATGCAAGAAAGCGATGCTTTACGGTCATGAAAAGTTCCAAATTTGATAAAAAGTTTAGACCAATAATCCTATGAAATGATATTAGATGAAACGAAATTTCTAATCATTTTAGGAATTATAGAAGCAATACTTACCATAGTAAGTTCAAATTTAAGAATACGAGATGAAATAATATCGCTTTCGTAATATGGAGTATGAAAGAAAATAATATTTCTCACGAGTGTTGCAATAAAATAATATCCTTTACCTTAGTAGAAACTGGATTTGACTGAAATATCAGATATTATTCTGAGAAAATCTTGCAGAAAAACTACGCTCAAAATATTCTTATACTCAAGAAAATACTCAAAATACTTTAGAATAAGAATTTCTGATTATGAAGGTGTGATTGAGGAAGGAGGGTTATCCCTCTATTTATAGTGCAATTCGGAGGAAGAGTTAAAGCAACTGCCTAACTTTCCTATCTTTTTTCCTTGCCTAACCTGCCTAACTCTATTATTTCAATCAATGCCTAACTCATTTGGCCCACAATTTGGAAAACACAATACTCAACAAGCAATTCTCTTCACCAACCAAATGAGTGGTCCCATGGGAGGAATAAATCACATTCCAACATGTGATTTTGAAAATGAAGTACACCGAATTTGAAAAACAAGGAAAATAAATGAAAGTTTCTCACCTCCTTACATCATCACATGTATATATATATATATATATATATATATATATATATATATATATATATATATATATATATATATATATATATATATTTAAATAATTATAATATATTATAAAAATATATTTGAATGAATAATTTATCGGAGAAATAATTGTAATTCCACAAAAATATGCCAAACTTTCAACAATTATTTCATGGTAAAATTCCTTCATTTATAACCACATAAAATAAATCCATCATTTATATCCGCATAAAATAAATATTTCCTTATCATATAAATTAATAATTAATTATTCACAAATAATATTACAAAATCACAATAATGGCAACAAAGTAGTTCTAGGAAAAGAGGGCTTTCCAATAAAGATTTCTCCTTACTGGCGCGCAATTAGGTGACCAAACCTCTCCTTGATAGAACTTTCTAGACATTGCCAATAATTCTATCTAATAATATTATTCAAATATTATGAATTATCGATCTGATAATGGGAAATACTGTGCAGTGATAATTATTGAAACAACAATAATATAAAATATCAACGCAACAATTATTGAATCAATAAAATAAAATATTGAACAGTAATTACTGTAACAATTATTGAGTAGTGCCTTCTTACGTAAGAATCAATAATTCAACAATCATCATGCAATCTGGTAATGCATCTTGCAAGATACGTGTATTACTGTATTTTACCCACCAGGTAACCCAACAGTGTTAACGGTAACAATTACGCCGTTATATATAAAAACTCAAACTTTGTTGTTTTCCTTCATCCGACAGTTATTCTGTTATGGGGCCCACAAATGACTGCGCCGTCGTACGAATATTCCCGATAACAATGATTATTTTATAACCACTTGCTTATTTTGCAAAATTTGCACATTTCACCCATAACCAGAACATTATATCAAATTAATTCCTTATTATTCACAATAATAATTAGAGGAAAATCGATTTTATTTATAATAAGTTGGGGTCTTACAGGATGGAAGTGAAGTTCCTAGAGTTAAAACAAGGTGATATGACGGTGGCGCAATACACAACGAAGTTTAATGAACTCACGCGATTTGTGGAGCACCAAGTTGGGGATGAAGAAAGGAAGGTGAGACGCTTCGAGCAAGGATTGAGGTCGTGGTTGTATAATAAGGTATCAGTCTTTCAGATTGATTCCTTTACGACCCTGTTAGAGCAGGAAGTCATTGCGGAAGGTGGCAGTGAGGCCTTAAGTCTATATCATAAGGAGAAGAAGAACAAGAACACTGGTAATGAGCATCGTGGAGGAAGCAGCAGCGGGGGAAGTAATTCGGGAAAGAGGAAATGGGATAACAACAACCTCAACAACCACAACAACAACAGAAACAATAACCAAGGAGGGAGTCACCAGGAAAACTTCAAGAAGAGGACCGAAGCTTGCAACAAATGTGGAAGAATGCTGGAAAGGAAAGACCACTTGCTATAATTACGGCCAAGAGGGGCACATCTCGCCAAATTGTCCAAAGCCAAAGAAGATCAAAGGATGTTTTGCTTGTGGATCGACAGAGCACCAGATAAAGGATTGCCCGAAGAAAGGAAGCAGAGGAGCTGGCGGAGGCCAGGGAGGAGGGAGAAAGTTAATGATTGGTGGACTTTCACAACCCAACCGATCGACCGCTCGAACCTTTAACATGACCGTCCAGGACACAGTTGCTGCGAAGGACGTGGTGTCAGGTATAATCCCAATCAATAATATAAATGCTTATGTATTATTTGATTCGGGTGCCACCTGTTCTTTTGTATCTGAAGAATTTGCTAGTAAATTTAGTACACCCCGAGAACGCTTAAGAGATTTCTTGAACGTAGAAGTTGCGAATAAGGAAATAATCCCTGTAGAATACGTTTATCAAAATTGTTGCACAAACATTAGAGAACATGAACTGAGCGTGGACTTGATTCCGATTAGACTGGGAGAATTTGACGCAATACTGGGAATGGATTGGTTATATAACCATGCAGCGATAATTGACTGTCAAAACAAGTGTGTGAACCTTCAGACTCCGAGTAAGTCTAAGGTAGTGTTTCATGGTAGCTCATCGCTTAAGCAATCGTGTTGCGTTACGATGATGCAGACCAAGAAGTTGTTAAGGAAAGGATGTATAGGTTATTTAGCTTCCATTGTAGATACTCAAAAAAAAGGAGTAGAGATTAAAGATATACCCGTAGTGAATGAATTTCAAGATGTGTTTCCGGACGATCTGCCAGGTCTTCCGCCAGACAGAGAAATCGAATTCGTAATAGACTTAGCACCGGGAACGTCACCGATTTCGAAAGCTCCATACCATATGGCGCCAGTAGAAATGAAGGAATTAATGATACAAATTCAAGAGTTACTGGATAAGGGTTACATTTGACCGAGTGTGTCTCCTTGGTGAGCACCAGTGTTATTCGTGAAGAAAAAGGAAGGATCGATGAGGCTCTGTATCGATTATCGAGAATTGAACAGAGTAACGATCAAAAATAGATATCCGCTACCAATGATAGATGACTTGTTTGATCAACTGAAGGGAGCAAAATGTTTCTCGAAGATCGACTTACGAACAGGATATCATCAGCTGAAAGTGCGTGAGGAAGATATACCAAAGACCGCATTTCAAACCCATTATGGACATTATGAGTTTTTGGTAATGTCATTCGATTTAACTAATGCCCCGACAGCATTCATGGACTTGATGAATCGAGTTTTCAAGCCATACTTGGATAAATTCGTAGTAGTTTTCATCGATGACATTTTGATCTACTCGAAGACAGAGGAAGAACATGCCGAACATCTGAAGATTATTTTGGAGGCACTACGAAAGGAAGAGATGTATGTGAAGTTTTCAAAATGCAAATTTTGGATGAAGAAGGTTCAATTCTTAGGCCATGTGGTGGATGAGAATGGAATCTCAGTAGAACCCGAAAAGGTCAAAGCAGTAAGTAGTTGGGAACAACCGATAACACCGATGGAGATAAGAAGTTTCTTAGGGTTAGTTGGGTACTATCGAAGATTCATCCAAGATTTTTCTAAGATAACGACCCCGTTGAATAATCTGACGAGAAAGATGGTAAAATTCATATGGACCGATAAATGCGAAGAAAGTTTTCAAGAGTTGAAGAAGAGGTTAAGCGAGGCGCCTGTATTATCCTTACCAGATGATACGAGAGGATTTGTAGTATATAGTGATGCATCGCATAGAGGACTGGGTTGTGTGCTGATGCAGCATGGCATGATACCCTACTCATGACTCAGAGTTAGCGGCAATAGTTTTTGCGTTAAAGATCTGCAGACATTATTTGTACGGAGAGAAATGTGAAATATACACAGACTATAAAAGTCTAAAATATATCTTCACACAGAAGGAGTTGAATATGCGTCAGAGAAGGTGTTAGAATTAATCAAGGATTATGACTGTGAGATTCTTTATCACCTGGGGAAGGAAAACATAGTTGCCGACACTCTGAGCAGGAAAAGAAGGGAGAAATTGTTTCAACTGACAACTCAGGAGGAATTAATAAGAGATATAGAGAAGTTGGAAATACAAGTGAAGGGACCCGAGGGGTATGAGGAGAAATTATTTATAATGGAAGCTTGTTCGACATTGTTGGATAGAGTAAAGGAAGTACAGGAGAAAGATGAAGAATGCAAGAAAATCAGGGAAAGGATTACGGAAAATGAGGAAGAAAAATTTCAAATAGATAAAGACGGTATTTTAATATTCGAATGGAGAGTGTGGGTACCGGAAATAATCGAGTTGAGATAAGAGATTTTGTACGAAGTACACAATACGATATATTCCTTTTATCTGGGAGGCACTAAGATGTACCGAGATTTGAGGCAACATTTTTGGTGGCCTAATTTGAAACGGGAAGTCACAGAGTGTGTTAGTAGATGTTTGACTTGTCAACGCGTAAAAGTAGAGCATCAACGGCCTAGTGGGTTGCTACAACCATTGGAAATACCAGAGTGGAAATGGGAGCATATTACGATGGATTTCATGGTAGGACTTCTGGTCACTAAAAAAAGATTGGATGCCATTTGGGTTATCATGGATCGACTTACAAAGACCGCACATTTTCTACCAATCAAGATCCGCTATAGCTTGAATCAGTTAGCGAGCTTGTACGTAAAGGAGATTGTTTCAATACATGGAGTGCCGATATCGATAGTTTCTGACCGAGACCCGCGTTTCGCATCAAAATTCTGGAAAAGCTTGCAAGAGAGGATGGGAACACAGTTAAGGTTAAGTATTGTTTATCTTCCTCAGATAGACGGATAAAGTGAGCGAACAATACAAACGCTAGAGGATATGCTTAGAACTTGCGTGATGGACTTCAAGGGAAATTGGGACGACCACCTACCCTTAGTCGAATTTGTGTATAATAATAGTTATCATGCGAGTATCGGCATACCACCGTACGAAGCTATTTACGGAAGAAAGTGCAGAACGCCATTATGTTGGGATGAAGTCAGAGAATGACGAATACTCGGACCAGAGTTAGTACAACAAACCGCAGACGTGGTGACAGTAATAAGGGCTAGACTAGTGGCAGCTCAAGATCGCCAGAAAAAGTATGCAAATTTGCATTGGCAAGACCGAGATTTTGAAATCGGCAGTTTTGTATTCCTGAAGGTATCACCATGGAAGGGAAAGATCCGTTTCGGCAAAACATGGAAACTGAGTCCAAGATTCATAGGATCGTTCGAGATACTCTAGTGAGTAGAAGAAGTAGCATATAAAGTTGCACTACCACCTGAGTTGGAGCACATCCATAACGTGTTTCACATATCCGTGTTGCGTCCGTACAAGCCTGACTACAAGAACGTGATTTCTTATAAACCCATTCAAGTGGAAAAGAATTTAGCGTACGAAGAAATTCCTGTCCAAATTCTTGATAGGAAAGAGCAAACCTTGAGAAATAAAGTCATTTCTTCTGTAAAATTACTTTGGCGTAACCACGATGTCGAGGAGGCTACGTGGGAGTTAGAAGATAGGATGATGAAGGATTATCCCCATCTATTTGTGTAACCTTGTAGAAATTCCGGGATGGAATTTTTATAAGGGGGGAGGATAAAATACCCGAGAATTTCCACGTATTATTAAATGAATATATTAATGGAAATAATGTTTATGAGAATATAAGTGTTATTGATTTATGAGTTGGTTAATACAATTGATTTATATTTGATCGATGCATATTAAGATGTGTGAAGTGACAATGGGATTTGTGAAATGCCTTGTGTGGCCTAATGCAAAACGAGAAAATTCACTAAGTGAGTTCAACCGGGAATTAGGAAGGTTAATCGTGTATGATCATGAGATTTTATATAAGTAATCAATACACTCGTAGACTCGTAGTAACACTCTTGTGGAGATCAATTCATGTCATATATAACGAGTTAGCGGTGGAGATTGGCACGGGCCAAAGCTAAACCAGTCTTGGCACTCTCGAGGAACGCAGCATTGTTCTTGCCGTCCAATGAACCTAAATCTGGAAGCAATGCTGCCATCGATCGATTGGAGTTGGTTACTTTTTCTCTGTATGCTTTGAATTGGGGACATTAATGTTATATGTGTAACATGGATGAAATCATATGATAGGAGTATATTGTAATGAAATATGTTATGTCCGACAACGGAATTATTAAACCATTAATTAATATTAATTAATTGTGGTGGAATATGGATTACTTGGTAATTAATTTGTAATATACAATTATTATTATTTGCAATATATCTATAATAAGAATTATATCAATAATAAATGGATTAATTAATATTGGTGGTAATTAATCAAGGAAGTGAGTAAATTATTTAATTGACATAAATAAGTAAGTTATTAATATAATACTATTATATTGACAGTTATGCGCATGTGAGCAATAATACAAATATAACTATATAGTGTAGTGTGACATTTATGTGGCTATATGTATTAAATCTTATAAAATTAAATAGTATGAGGCAATGTGACTAAATATATTGAAACTATATGTTATAAATACATTATGAAATGTGTATGTAACAATATGTATGTGGGTAGACATTAACATAAAATGTACATTGATTATATGTATATTACATCACACCCACTACCTTGAAATGTTAAGTCATAGTGTGACATTAGGTTATAATATATGGTTGGTATAGCATAAGAGTAAAAATATGTACAAGTATGTAGGCTAAGTGTTGCTGAGAGTTTCCTTTGTCCCAAAATGAGTGGCACAAGGACATGAATAGTGACTACATGCTATCATATGTATGTTTTCAAAAGGCTAAATCCTAGATGATCATTGCTAGCTAGGTGGTTGGTATGGAGTGGTTGAGCCACCCTTCTTAAACCATTATTTCATTGCATTGCACCAATCTCAGTGCTAAGTCATTGCCCAGTCCAAGCTCTTCTTTAAATAGCAGACCAAAGATTTCTCAGTGTTGTTGCTTGAAGTGTTTGAGAATTGCTTAGTGTAAGATTGAGAGCATACTAGTGTTCTAGGAGCTTAAGAGTTCAATTAGTAGCATATTCCTTCGAAATACAGAGGTATAATTCCATTCCATGCTTTCTAAATTCAGTTTCTGTAAACAGAGTTTTAAGTTCTTAAAATCCAAATTCTTGAAATTATGGAAATGGATGTTAGTATGGTTGAGTAATGTACATATGGTTGTTATATAACCTTACACGCATGTTTAAACTGATACATGAGTGTTTAGGAATGATTTCGTGAGTAATTTATGTGTTTGGGCTAAGCAGGTTGTTTCGAGGTTTCTTGTTCATGGTACGAACGGACACACATAGCAATTGCTACCTTGAATTTACATGAGCCGAGGTAGCAAGCATTGCTTAAGCCCTCTAATTTTGTTTTGAGTTCTGTTTTGAAATTCTGTTATAGTACCATGACTTAGGATAGCATGCAAGCATATGTAAAGAGTATATTTAGAGATGTGGACCTAATGTGAGCATGTTAAACTAGTTTAACATGATTAAAAAGAGTGTGTAGCTTAAAATGGATTTAAGGACTTAGGAACGAACTTATTGTGTATGTATGCCATGTATGTATACTGACTTTGCAAGCATGTTAGTATGACTTAGAAATGCATTAATAAACCTTTAACTTGTGTTTATGTGATTAGTAAGCAAACATGGACATGTTGAAGTTACTAGTAAGCTTGGAATGTGAATATTGTCAAGCTACCATGAGGACTAAAATCTGATATTTATGATCATGTTTGACGACACTTTTAGACTCATTCATGTAGCATAAACATGAATTCACCATACTTGTATATCATATTTCAAAGAAAGCATAAATAAAGCATATTTTCAACTAAAGCGGTGTTAGTATCACACATGTGTTATGAATACTCACAAGCATGTCTAATATGAGTGTTATAACTATCTTGTATATTTAGAGAGTAAGCATGATAGACTTTGTGGTTTTACGACCTTGAATGGCCTTAACTTGTTGAAATGTTTAAATTAGAATTCTATTATGTAAAGAAGGAAACTAGATTGACTTAAGGAGCGTGAAAAGACCCTTAACATGACAAATATATCATGTATGACTGTTTTGGCCAAGCCGAACAGAGACCACAAGGCAGCAGCTGAATCTTGGCAAAGCGGAGGAATAAGAAAAATTGCTGCGATCTAAGTTTAGCAGAATGGGCAATTGCCGCCGATTGCGATCATGAATTGGTCAGCTTTGAAATCTGATCTTGTACCAGTTAACTTGTAGGGTACCTAAGATGCTGGAAGTGGTTTAAAACCGCTTGAAAAGGTTTTGCTTGAATGTCATGGGAAATGTAAGTTTAAACTTATAAAAATAAACACAAGAATAGTAAAGTGGTATGTGAAAGCTTCTAGCATGCCTGAATGTTAGACTGTAGGAGTAAATGATATGTTAAAGTTAGATAGAAAGCGCAAGCCAATGACTCGATCCTGGTTTGGCTAGGGGACGGTAGCAATTTGTGTCTGAGTCCCCTAAACCTCAGACAGTATGCAATTGCATATACGTAGTGATTCTTTTTTTGAACTGATGTTTGACGCATGCCTATGTGATGTCTTTAACTTGTAATATATGATCAACATGCTATGTAATGTGTTAAGGAATATGTTATGTGATAGAAATGAAGGTTATTCATAACTTTCGATTAATAAGTCCAAAAAGGGTGTTGACATAATATCAAAACAAAGATACGTGAGTTAAGCTCATGATACCTTATGAACAGATTTTGTGCCTTATGTGCATACTTGAATTGTGTCAAGCTTGTTTAAAGACTGTGTTAGCTAATGAATATCTTGATTATATAATACGCTATAAATAGGATTCGAAAGTGTTGAGTTATTAACGTGGATAAACTAAGCTTAAGGCAAGTATCTGAACCCTACTTTACATTATGCAAGTATTCTAAACTCTTGCATTACTTTATTCCAGTGAATATCGTAAACTTATCTCTTTGAATGTAAGTTATTCTACTTATTTGTTCAATCAAGCTAGTATGCTTAAACTCTTGTGTAAACCATTATTCATGATGAACTTGGTATTGTTCTTGAATATTGTGAAAGAGTCGATGCCATTTGATTCGGCTAGACTATATGCATGTTTATAAAACTGTTCAAACCAATTGATTGGTATGGAAATCTTAAAAACTGAGTTGAACAACCCTTAAGGTAAGGGGATTGTATGTTATTGGAAACCCCAACATATGAGTATATTATTACTGTGGTGTTATGCATAACTTAGAGTATTGTAGACTGATCCTCTATAGTACTTGTTCTTTTGGGTTATCAGTTTAATATTGGTAATTCTAGTAGATGTTCAATAGTCCTTAGTGACTGCTCAGTATAAATTGTTATCCAGTCAGATACCTTGATAGCCTTTGAATTCATATATCTCTGTTGATTTATATTGAATTATCGTTCTTATTCCAAGAATCGTTGACATTCATTGTTTATGATATTATTCTGAAACTCTAAACTATCTTAGAGATGATACTTCGATATTTTACACTCGTGTTATAAAATTATTACCCTTGTTGTATATTACTTGTTGGGCAATTTGTGCTCATTCTTGCTTATTTAAAACCTTTCAATTAAGGCGGAACAGGGAGGTGTATCTGGGAAAGACAAGGGCAAGGGCAAGGGCAAGGGCAAGGGCAAGGGCAAGGGCAAGGGCAAGGCTACCGACTAGCATGTCCCTTTATGTTTAAATTAATTATGTTGTATTAAGACTATTTCCAGACTATGTTTAAACTTAAGTAGGATTATGTAATAAGTCTTTATTCGATATTATTATGTAATCTATTAAGTACTGTAGGTTGCAAGACTTGTGGGAATAATTATAATAAATCGCTGTATATTATTCTAAACTAGATCTTTCGTTGTAAATATATGATTTTAGTTATTATGGTAATACTTTGAGAACGTGATGAACCGAATTTGGGTGACCAAGTGGAGATCAGAATTTGGGGGCGTCACAGCCTTGAGAGAACTATACACATTGTATGATTTGTTGTCCAATGCATTGAAGATGTAGTTTCGGCATAAGAATTCAGCATGTTTTTATGCATCTATTACAGCAAATATTTGATTATATGTTTCATTCTCACTAAGCACAATAGGATCTTTATGAAGAAATCTCGCCAAATTTAGTGCAGTGAGATAAAACAACATATTTTGTTGCCATCTTTTAAACTTTGTTCCATTGAAATTTTCTAGTTTTTCACAATGGTTCACAGGCACATTAGGTATCATTGATGTAGAAGAAGAGCTGACTATAGTTATAGATTCGGTAGCCATATTTATTGCGGCTCTAGTGTCTAAGCCGCGGCGCTCCAAGCGCCTAACTTGCTTTTTCTGGCCTGATTTGTTGCACATGTTCAATCACACTTATTCACTTATGTCCATTCATTTTGCAAGAGTTTTGTTTAATCTGAAGGGTCACTAAACTCTCCTATAAATACTAATGAGTAGGTTTTATACCTATTATTTGGGTACATTTATGCTTAATAATTTGTGAGTTTTTAAGTATTTTATTTTATTTTATTTTATTTTGTAGAAAGAAAGGATTTTTGGTGGCAAAATTGTAAATATTTAAGCAATGAAGCAAGGAGGTGAAACGGAAATTGATGTAGGGGGTCAAGAGCCGCGGCGTTAGCTTCGAAAGACGCAGCGCTGTAAGTAGAGTCGCGGTGCTTGGATTGTTAAGCCGCTACGTTGGGCCGGTTTGGTTTGGGCGCTTCATGCGCGGGCGAGCAGAACAACAACCAAATGTTTTTTTGCCTTCTTTTTCCTAATAGGTCCCACATGTTATTCTTTAATTTTCCATTAATACTGCAGATTATTCCTAGTGGATTCCAAGAAGATGATTTAAAAGATGGGAATTAGTAGCAGTTTTGAAAAAGGGATTTTGTTATACTAGTTTATTTAAATTAGGATATTGTGTATTTAGTTTTAATTAGGATTTTAATTCTAGTAAGGTAAAGACTCTTATAAAAATTCTTATATTGGGAGATCGTAAGGTGGTTGGGAAAAAGTCAATGAACAGCATGTGAGGCTCATTCTCTTCCAAGTTCAAGAGCAAGCAAGATATCATCAAAAATGGAGGCTTTAGATTGATGAAGCTTGGAGATAAAAGAATGGTGGGAGATAATTTTTCTTCTCTAAACTATTATTTATTCTTGTCTTTTATTAATGATATATATTTTGTGATTATAATTTTATCTGCTATGAACAAGGTTTTAATATGAGAATTTAATGGAATCTTATGTGTAATTTAAATTAATTTTCTTTCTATTTGATTGGCACCATATGAATTAGTTCATTATATTTCGTGCGTTCATGTGTAATTACCGGATCCATAATTACATGGGATAATCTATATGAAATTGGACGATGGATTATAGATTCAGATCTGAATATAATGACGACATGTGATTATGCATATTCTTCTTCGGTTTGAATCCATAATTTGTGGATAGGATAGAAATATACATATACACCATGTGTAACCAATTTGGGAATTTCATCTTAATGAACCTATTCTAATTTAATTTGCATAGAAATAGCAAGTTGGTTAGTATGGGTATCTTTATTTGCAATCGTAAGAGGCTTATAAATAAAATTAAGTATTTCTGGCTAACAATTCATCGTGATCATATAATCAATTGAAAGGTTATGAGATTTGAATGAAGCATCGGATGAAAATGAAATCTTAAATTTATTTGTTTATTTGTATTTTATTATTTAGTTATTTATTTTTAGTATTTGGTTTAATTGTTAATTTTAATTAATTCATCCATTTAAATAAGATTGACTTGATATAAAATTGGAACTTGGAAAATTAGTAGAATTAATTCCTCATGGGAATGATACTCTTCTTGCCTCTATATTATTAAGTTGATCACGTATACTTGCGTGTATTTCCTAAGTAGTAAATTTATGCAAACACTGCAAAAACTTGTTTGCCTAATTTAATACTAGGTATATTGCGCACAAGTATACGTGATCACTTATGCAATATAGTGGAAAATAGAGTATTATTCCCAGGAAGAGTGATGTATAACTTAACTACTAATTACTAACTATGCACCAATTTAATTCTATTTAGACAAATGAACTGAATAATAATGCTAAGTAATAAAATATCAATTCTATGAGTAAAAACATTAAGGAATCAATTTCCTTCGATGAATCAATAATTTAACATATTTTTATTTCATTGAATTGATTTTCAAGAATTGCCAACGAAAAATCACTAGCTAATAGTTAATATAATCATTTTCCAAATAATTATATCACATACCTATTATTATTAATTTCCCTATATTCCTATGAGAATCAATAATAATAAATTCATTAAGATTCATTTTCCACTATTTGTGCGCGGTATTCAAGGATATTTATATCATGCTACAAATTAGCATTCACTCTGAGGAAGAATTACTAATCACAAGTTACTATATCCATATCTTAATTTAGAATCCATTATCAAATTTCATCTAAATCCATCCAATAATTGTTGATCAGGAAATTATAACAATAAAAACAAGACATAATCATCAATCCATAATCAATGGAAAATAAAAATAAATATTTAAATTAAATCATCATCGGGTTCCATTGAATCCTTAATTAATAAATTAGTTCATAATGAAAGCTAAAAACATAAATGGTTTATCAAGAGACATTTTAAATACAAGATATAAGAGTAAAAGAAGGGAGAATAAAACTCTGATGAAATTCACCTCCTTTTCCAGCTCTTGCTCTCGCTTCTCTAATTGAACTCTAAAAACCCTTATTCTTTTATATGTATTATTCTGCCTAAGCTAACTGATAAAAAATACTAATAATTATAATTATTAGTCTCCTACTAATATCTGATAACAAAAGTATCCAGCCCCCGCACAATAAGTGTAAACCAATCAGATGTCAGTCTTTGGGAGTCTGAAACCCTCAAACTTCAATAATCAAGAATCAGCTACAATTAAGAATCAAAAAAATCATTTAAGCTTCAAATTCTATCGGGAGCGTGAGGCACACGCGCCTGCTAATAAGAGTTGAGCATCGCGACTCTAAATGGTGAGCGACGCGGCTCCTCTCATGCATAACCAAGCGTCGCGGCTCTCTTCCTTGTGGTGTCACAACTCCAACTTCTCTGTTTGTTTCCTCTTGATTCATTTAGTTAATCTTTGCCCATATACTCCTCTTAAAGTCAGCTATTTCATTTTCCTTTCGCCAAGCTTTCGTCAAACGATATTTTATCACCTATATCTACATTAAGGCTAAACTTATAATATTTTGTAGCATTTACACTAGAATAAGCTGTAATTAATTATCAACATAAAATTACTAAAATGCAATAAAATAATACTAAAATACCTGAGAATAAGCAAAATAATTAAGTTAAGACTACTAAATTCATGGATATAAAATCTACTCATCAAATACCCCCAAACTTAAATCTTTGTTTGCCCTCAAGCAAAACTAAAATAAACGCACATCTAAAAATACATAAGAATGCAATCTACTTACTGAAATAAGCATGAATCTGTTTATATCCTCCAAGATCATACAAAACAAATATTTAGCAACCATTAAACTATGCAAAAGCTCATCAATCAACTTAGTCATCGATATACACAAATTATGATTCCATAGTGTGTGTGTGTGTGTGTGTGTGTGTGTGTGCAACCTCCACTTTAATTAATCATACCTTTAGGCACGATTATACAATGAACACTTAGTACCTCAGAATTATCATCCCCTAAAAATATATTACGGTAATAATCTCAGTTAGGGTAGACATCATTCATGTAAAAAGAAGACATAATTTTTCTTACATGTAGATATTCTTCCCAACTATATACTCTTGACTTGTGCAATGCTTAATTTCCTTAGGCTTTTCAGAGTTACACATGTATCGAGCGTTCAACCAATGACTCCCAAACCAGTTAGTTTTAGGGCACTAAGTGTAAAAACACCCTTAAGGATCTATTAACTCAAGTAACAATGGCCACGAAACTAGACTTAGTCAAGTTAATATTTCTTGAATACAATGATCACAATATGAATTCTATTTATGCAAATGGGCGAGTGTGTTTTACGCTCCATCTCGTCCCTATTTTCTTTTCTTTTTTATGGAGTTTCCCTTAAGCTCAATTTCACTCACCATATACTATAATTCTAGGAAGAATAACAATTTCATTTTGCTTCTTAAAAGCGTAACTCCCCCAAACTTGAACGAATAACTACCCCTACTTTAATTAGGAATGAAATATAATCCTACAGTTTTGACACCCACTAATACTAAGGTTTACAGTTACTCACAGTGGGGTATAAATGCTCTTAATTAATAGGAAACATAACTGCGCAACATCGACTTCTAACTCAATATCAAAACTATATATAGTCGAAAAGTTTGCTAATTCCTAAATAAATATAATTATTTCTTATCATCGACTATTCAAAAATTCATTACTTTATTTTTTTTTATTTTTTTTAAACACGCAAAATTGATAAACTACCTACCTAATCATGCAAATACTAATAGGGCAAAGGGTCAAAAAATTCCCTGATGTTTACCGCAATGTCCTACTTGCACCCTAAATTAATTTTTTTTCCAAAACCCTTAACGTTACATTTTTGAGTCATCCGTGCCCCTGCCGTTAACAAAAGACAAACGAGGTTAAAATGTGATGACGTGACAGGCTTAAATATAAAATATATTCTAAATAAAATAATATATATCATTTAATCAAAACAAAAAATACTAAAATAAAAAATAAAAAAAGCATAACATATTTATATCATTTATTCAAAATAATAAAATTCAAATTATTTTGTTAACTAATCAAAACAACTAATTAAATAAAATAAGTTGTATAACATATTTACATCATTTAATCAAAATACTAAAATTCAAAACATAACATATATACATCAAATACTAATTTAAAAAAAATACTAAAATACTAATTTAATAAAAATACTAAAATACTAAAAAAATCAAATTAAAAAAATACTAAAAATACTAAAATTCAAATTGTTTTGTTAATTAATCAAAACAACAAAAATTCAAATTACATCATTAAAATACTAAAATCATAATACTAAATACTAATTGATATAAAATTTTTAAATTACTAAAATCATAATACTAAATAATATTTTTAAACTATATAAAAATTTGATGATATAATAATCTATACATAATCTATATATGTTATAAATAATATAAATAATTTGATGATGTAATAATCTATACATAAAAGTATATGTTATAATTTGATGATGTAATAATATTTTAAAAATGTATTAAAAATTCAAATTACATCATAATATTTTTAAATTGATATAATTTTAAAATTAATATTAAAATTACTAAAATAATCATAATACTCCGGTTTTGAATTTTAAAAATATTATTTAGTATTATGATTTTAGTAATTTAAGTATTTTGATTAAATGATGTAAATATGTTATACAACTTATTTTATTTAATTAGTTGTTTTGATTAGTTAACAAAATAATTTGAATTTTATTATTTTGATTAAATGATGTAAAATATGTTATGCTTTTTTTTTTGAATTTTAATATTTTTTGTTTTGATTAAATGATATATATTGTTTTATTTAGAATATATTTTATATTTAAGTCTGCCACATCATCACATTTTAACATCGTTTGTCTTTTGTTAACGGCAGGGGCACGGATGACCCAAAAATATAACGTTAAGGGTATTTTTGAAAAAAAAATAGTTTAGGGTGCAAGTGGGACATTGGGGTAAACATTAGGGGCTTTTTTGACCCTTTTCCCAATACTAATAACACTCATAACTATCATGCAAAGAATAAAAATATGCAATGAAAATTACTAACATATTAACAATTCTACTTAACCATTTATTTTAACAACTAATTAAATTATCCTACAAATAAAAATCAATATCATCCATGCAGCACATAAATAAAAATAAGTCTTAAACCAAACCAAACCATGAAAATAAGTCTTAAAAACCAACAGTCTTGATCAATGCCCCCAAACTTAAATATTACATTGCCCTCAATGTAATACTTATATACTTCCCTGGAAAAATTCAGTCATCCAAATGCGCGAGATCGTCGCTATCTGTCTCCTCCTCCGTCTCGAAAGCCATATTTGGAAACACCGGCGGTAGAAGGAAATGAATAAGGTCTGAACCGGTCACGTTAAAGCGATTGGAAAAAATGGTTATGACCTCGTTCGTATACTCCTCAAATGTATTCACCCAACCCGCTATCTGGTCCACTCGACGTGTTTGCTAGTGAGACAACCTTAATAACTGCTCCTGGCCTCGTCCCAGGTTGTCTATAGAGAAACGCAAAGCTTTGGCCTCTGTAAGTAAAAGATCCAATGTAGCACCAGCCGGAGAAGCTTAACCCGATCCTCGACCTACTCGTCTAGCTGAATGAAATGGTCATGCACCTCCAGCACCTCCTGCAGTAACAGCAACCTCAGCCTCAGCAGTAGCAGCAACAACAACATCTTCCTCTCTCCTATAGCCAGCACCCCTCATGTCAAGGAAGCCTCCAGTCCATTCCTTAAATCGGTCGATGATGTTGCTGTCTAAAACTAACTTTGGCTGCTCAAAAAATCTTATATGGGCCCCATACAACTCCAACGTTCCTACACAACCCACAAATGAGTGAGGGTATGGAAATCCATCGGTGGAACCGCCTCTCAGTGTTGTGAGGATTGACATGTAGATGACTCTTCCCACATCTATGTTCATTCCCGTAAAAATAGCAAATAACATAACTGCCATGGACTTGATAACCTCTGAAACATGCGAAGAAATCATCAATTTTACACATAAAATATAAAACCAAGCCTTACCAAATTGGCTTAATTCTCCCCTAGGAAAAGAAACCCCTTCGTTACCTCTTATGGTCCATCGTGCTCCAGGCTTGCATAGACGTTGGATAACCTTATCCCAACTCAGTTATTCATGTGTATAGTGTGTGAATTCATCCTCTTAAATTGGTGCCAAGTTATAGTAAGCATTGATTGATACACCATCAAAAGGTACAGACTTTCCTCGAATAATAACAACTCTGTCCTTTGCTTCCACCGCATTAGCATAAAATTCTTTCATAATTGACACCACAACAGCCTCGGATTGAGATGTCAAGACCCCCCAACCTTTCTCATTAATGGTAGCATGTATACCTAGCCCATTAGCTTCTTGTGGCACCAAGCCACACTATTGAATTAAATTTATGTTGACTAGATATGTGTGGAACAGCTCGGACGTAGCTTCACTCGCATATTTTGTGTGCTCATATGTTCTTGCAGCCCTTGAGTCGGACCCTTCACCTCTATGCTTTTTTGGAGCCATTCGATGTCAACCAACAATTGAAAAGTAAGGATTTATTGAAAATTTTTAGTTAACACAAACTACTAAACACTTGGTGTGCGCCTTAAATCGTGCCCAAATTCAAAGCTTTTGAATGCTTAAATTCCTCCCAATGGATGTAATATCCCAATACAATGTGATTTTATTCCTCAAACAACTCAAAATGATGAATTAGAAGGCTTGCATGTAAAGATTACCTCTTTGATATAAAGAAGATGAAAAGTTGTAATCTTTGAATTCAATCTCTTCTCCAATTATATAGACTTGAGGTGTCCTTTCAATCCACCTCTTTGTTGTTGTGTAGGTGTATAATGATGAGATTGAGAGTAATTGGGAGTAGTGGTAGTTGTTGTTGGAAATGGTTAAGATTTTGGGTGTGTGGGGGAAGTTTTTTTGGGAGAGTTATGGAGGAAATGAGAGTGTTATGGCCGAGTGGGGGGAGAAAATGGGTGAATTGGGCATTTAATTGTTGTATTATGGGTGCTGAAACGCGCTAGAGCGTCGCAACTCTAGTCCTGGAGCGTCGCAACCCAGATAGAGCATCGTGGCTCTAGCTTGTTGAGCGTCGCGCCTTGGATGCCAGGCGCGTGCCCCTTTTTCTTAGCCTCCTTTTCTTCTTTTCCTTCCTTAACTATTTCCTTTCATATTTTTTTTCCATACTTACCCATTTTCTTTTTCCAAATGAAGGAATTCTTTCCATTTGCATGTGCCTCTCCTTAACCAATTCATGCCTTGAATTCCATTCTTGTGAATATCCTTACTAGTTTATGTTCTCATATGTGTATCACCTGAAATTAATAAATTCCATTAAATTGCTAACATGATGAAATTTAATTAATTGTAACAAATAACATGGTTTAAAATTTTAAATTGAATCAACTAAATAAAATATAATTCTAATTGTAACCCACGGGTTGTCTCCCAGTAGCACTTGTTTTTAAGTCATCATCCTGACTTTTCTGTTTCATTTAATTGTCATCAGTTGATGGAATATCGTCTGTTGCGCATCCCATGTCCTTCCTTGCTTGACAAGTTTTTTCCTTCTCCATCACCTTGTTATCATCTTCATCATTTTCTATATTATCTTAAGCTAAATAACATTGCTCTACCTCATTTGGGAACCTGATAGTGTCGAACATGTTGAACTTAATTTCTTAATCATTGATTCTCATGGTGACTTCCCCGTTTCAAACATCTATTAGAGTTCTTCCAGTTGCAAAGAAAGGTCGTCCCATATTGAGTGGGACTTCCTGATTTTCTTCACATTTGAGAATAACAAAATTAATTGGGAACACAAACTTATCCACTTTTACCAAAACATCTTCAATAACCCCTCTCGGATATGTGATTGATAGATTCGCCAATTACAGTGTTATATTTGTTGGTTTAACTCCTTGTAATCCGAGCTTCTTGTAGATAGATAGAGGCATAAGATTGATGATTGCGCCAAGATCACATAGAGCTTTCCCGACATATTGTTGCCCAATAGTACATGGTATTGTGAAACTCTCTGGATCTTGTAATTTAGTTGGTAGCTTTCTTTGAATAAAGGCGATGCATTCTTCAGTCAATGTCACCATCTCATTCTTGTCTATCTTTCTTTTCTTTGACAAAATCTCTTTCATGAATTTTACATAAATCGGCATTTGTTCTAGTGCTTCTGCAAGAGGTATATTGATCTATAGCTTTTGAAAACTTCCAATAATTTAGAGAATTAGTGATCCAACTTGTAACTCTTCAACCGTTGGGGGTATGGCACGGGAGCTGTAATTGCATCTTGTTCCTCTTCATTCTTTTTTATGTTTGCCTCCTCATACTCTGTTTCAACATTCTTGCTCATGTCTGTTTTGACCTCTTCTTTCTCAGTGTTCACCTTATCTGCAGGCATGTTGTCTTTAACTTCCAAACTCTTACCACACTTTAATGTAATTGTCGTACATTGTTCATGATTCTCTTTTATGGGGTTTACCTCGGTGTCACTTGGGAGTGTTCCTTATGGACGGTTATTCACTGCATTTGCCAACTGACTCATCTAGTTTTCCAAGTTCTGAATTGATCCTTCTATGTTGTTGATTTTCGTATCATTATGAGCGATGTACTTAGTCAATATTTCTTCCAAACTCAGTTTCCTTTCTTATTGGTATTGAGCTTGATTTTGAAAACCGGTGACGGGAATTGCCTTGGAGCTGAGTTTTGATTCTGATTGTTGTTCCATAAAAAATTCGGATGGTTTTTGCACCCCCCCCCCCCAGATTATACGTATTAGAATACATACTCTACTTATTTCCAATGAAATTTACTGACTCTATATTAATTACACATTGATTTGGTCGGTGATTTTCTGCATAAAACTCACATACTGTAACTAATTGTTGAGTTGGCGTGTTATCCTATGTATCAAATTTCTTTGCCAATGGCGCCATTTGAGCAGCTAATGCAGTTAATGTATCTACTTCCAATTTTCCTTCGATTTTTGGTTGGTTCATCCTAGCTATAGGCCACTGATAATTATTTGCAGCCATAATTTCTAACAAATCATAAGCTTCGTCAACATTTTTACCCATCAAGGCTCCTCTTGCAACTGTGTCAATACTTGTATGTGTGATGTTAAATAACTCATTATAAAAAGTCAGAACTTGCAATCATTTAGGAAACCCATGATGTGGACATCTCCTTAGCATATCTTTGAATCGTTCTCATGCCTCAAACATGGATTCAGAATCTTACTCATTAAATGATGAGATATCATTCCTTATTTTCGTTGTTTTTGTAGGCGGAAAGAACTTTCCTAAAAACGTCTGTGCTAGGTCATTCCACGTCGTGATTGAACCTGTTGGTAACGAATGCAGCCAACTCTTCATCTTGTCACGAAGTGTGAAAGGGAAGAGTCTCAATCTTATTGCATCATCTGAAACTCCATTATACTTAAAAGTATCACATATCACTAAGAAACTGATAAGGTGGTCATTCGGGTCATCATTCAGTAGCCCTCCAAATTGAACTAAGTTTTCTATCATTTATATTGTCCCTGGCTTGATCTCGAAATTATTTGCATTAATTGCAAGCCTTCTAATGCTTAAATGAATCTCTGTCACTTGTGGCATAGCATAATCCTTAAGAGATTTGTGTGGCTCTTCAACAACCATTTTCTCCTTAGTTTCCTTACAGTATTTCAGCATGCAACCATTGAAATTATTTTTTCTATATCGTCCTCATACGGTAGAAACTCTGATTGTTTCGACCATATTTGCATACACGAGTCAAAAACACCTGCAACAAGAGATAGAATACGTAAAACAGAAATAAAGTCTAAATTAAAACTAACTGATGGTAATTAATATTAGCAACTTAATATATCAATTGCTCCCCGACAATGGCGTCAAAAAACTCGTTTGCCTAATTCAATATTAGGTAAATTGCACGCAAGTATACGTGATCACTTATGCAATATAGTGGCAAAAAAAGTATCGTTCCCACGAATAGTGTAACACCCCATTTCCGAAAAGGAAAAGGAATGTCACGCACAAGCATAATAAATACAAACCTCAAATAAATCTCAAAATATCTCCAATAAAATTGAACACTAATTGTCACATACTCCAATTTAAATAGAAGGAACTCCACGCTTACATAATCTCTACTAATAAGAAACAAATGCCAAAATGGCCCAAACATCCATATACAAATATTAGGAAAACCAAGTCTAATATTAAGTCTCAAAAACTAATCTACTCATTTGGATCAAAGGTAGCTCTCATCCCACAAATCCTGATCACCCCTGATTACCTGACGGAAAAAAGAACACAGCGTGAGCCAATTGCCCAGTACGGATATAAAAATGAATATATATAAACAATATATATATATATATGTACCGAAAGAACTGAATGAAAGAACAATTACAACTACTAGCCAAACATGAATATATCAAAATTGGTGAGATAAGGTACAAATGATTAACACTGTCGAACCGAAAACTATAGTCAAAAGAATTCCAAACAAAATAAGGTTGAATCAAATGGTTATAAACTAACAATTTCATACTGAGCTCAAATACAAATAGCCCAAAGGCTAACAAAATACATCGGTATCATGATGTATACAAACCAAATCGGATAGTACGCACGACACATACGTCACTAATCTGCCAAATAAATCAAATCAAATCAAATACTGGGTCGACCCATACGTATCCTGAACAAGTATATCAAATGGCCAAAGCTCATACCCAGAGCATACAAAAGGATACGCCGTGGACTAATCACACTACCACGGAAGGTGTCATGCCCTTGTGTCAAGAGGACATGCCTGTGGTACCCCCACAGGTATGCCTGTAAGCCAAAAGGGGTTCAAATCACAAGGCTTACATGACCATATTCAAATGAAATCGAATTATCAAATACAAACATTATTAATTACCCCAATATATCAATGATCAAAATAACTCCCGAATGTGAATGAAAGTATACGAACAATGGTACAAACGAATAAGGTCTCCAAAATATACTGACATGATTAACTAGTTCAAGGAGTACAAATACGAATTTTAATATCAACGCCAAAACGAAACTGTCACAATAAATTGGACAACAAGGAATAATCCTAAGAAGCAATACCAAATTTTTAAACGAATAACAAAACGAACGAATCATATTTAAAAGAGTCGCTGAAAAAGTACGGAATCCGTACCTGAAGTAAGCAATGTAATACCCGAAATTATAACCTCAAATATAATTCGTTAAACTCCTTCCGTCCGACCTAATTATATAAAATAATAATAAATATAAATTCTTTTATAAAAATATCATTCCCATCTTTAGCCCAACATTAACTCATTTTATTATTATTATTATTATTATTATTATTATTATTATTATTATTATTATTATTATTATATATTTTATCTGTACTGACCATCCATATATATAATCTTCATACCTTCTGTTCTAAAATAAGTATGACACCACCTCACTCTACTAAGTTTCACCAAAAAAAAAAGAAACAAATTCATTTACAAATTATACCCATTTAATTGTAACATTCAGTACTCTTTCCATTATATATATACAAAATTTTGTACACCTTTCATTCGTTCCATACAGGACCAATTAAATTATTATTATTTGTTTTTCTTTCAAAATTAGTTTAAAATATTTTCAAATTTAAAATGCTACAGTTCATTTAACTTTTAAAAATAAATAAATAAAATAATTATTTTAATAGAACCTCCGTTGCAGATTAATTTATTAAAAGCTTACATTTAGTCATTTGATAACCATAATTTAAACTAATATATATATATATATATATATATATATATATATATATAATAATGATTCTTTGAATTCAGTCATGTCGCTTGATTCATATACGGGACTCTTATATTGGGACAGACAAGTATTTGGTGCAGACAAAAGGTCATATCAAGCAAGAAAGCTTTCCATCAAAAACAAAACAAAACTATTAACTTACCATATCCAATTTCCCCACTTCCCTTTGTGCGGCTGAGTTCTCTCCTCTCTTTTTTTTTTTCCTTTAGTTGATTCGTATAGATATAATAAACCAATTAGGTTTTGGTTTATTTATTAATTAATATGTTTTATTAATACTTTTAATTTTATTAAGATTTAAAATTACACAATTATAAATTAGATCTAATTAATTTAAAAGTCCAAATTAATACAATTCTTTACTTATTATGGTTCACATTAATTAAATAGAATCTGACCCAAACATAAGGAAAGTCCAATTAACTATTTTTAAATATAGATTTAAATGTTATTATTATTATTATTATTTATTTATATTTTTTTTGAATTATTACACATAGTGATGTATAACTTAACTACTAATTACTAATTATGCACCAATTTAATTCTATTTAGACAAATAAATTGAATAATAACGCCAAGTAATAAAATATTAATTCTATGAGTAAAAACATTAAGGAATTAATTTCCCCCGATGAATCAATAATTTAACATTATTTTTATCTCATTGAATTGATTACCAATAATTACCAACAAAAAATCACTCATAGTTAATATAATCATTTTTCAAATAATTATATCACATGCCTATTATTATTATTATTATTATTATTATTATTATTATTATTATTATTATTAAATTCCCTATATTCTTATGAGAATCAATAATAATAAATTCATTCATATTCATTTTTCACTAGTTGCTCGCAGTATTCAAGTATATTTTTATCATGTCTACAAATTAGCATTCACTCCAAGGAATAATTACTAATCACAAGTTATAACATCCAAATCTTAATTAAGAACTCATTGTCAAATTTCATCTAAATTCATCCAATAATTATTTATCAGACAATGCAACAATAAAAACAAGACATAATAAATAATCCCATTCCATAATCAATTCAATGAAAAATAAAATTAAATATTTAAATTAAATCATCATCGGGTTCCATTAAATCCTTAATTAATAAATTAGTTTATAAAAAAAGCTAAAAATATAAATGGTTTATCGAGAGTCATTCTAAATACAAGATATAAGAGTAAAAGAATGAGAATAAAACTCTGATGAATTTCGCCTCCTTTTCCAACTCTTTCTCTCGCTTCTCGAAAACCCTTATTCTTTTTTACGTACTATTATGTCTAAGCCAAACTGATAAAAAAATAATAATAATTCTAATTATTAGTCTCCTACTAATATCGGATAACAAAAGTATCCAACCCCCGCACAATAAGTATAAACCAATCAAATGTCTTTAGGAGTCTGAAACCCTTCTAACTTCAATAATCAAACATCAGTTACAATTAGAAATCAAATAATCATTTAAGCTTCAAATTCTACCGAGCAAGTGAGGCACACGCGCCTGCTAAAAAGAGTAAGTGTCGCGGCATCTCCTGCATAGTCAAGCGTTGCGCTTCTCTTCCTTGTGGCGCCGCGGCTCCAACTTCGTTTTTCGTTTCCTCTTGATTCCTTTAGCTAATATTTGCTCATATGCTCCTCTTGAAGTCAGCTACTTCATTTTCCTTTCGTCAAACATCTTTTATCACTTGTAGCTACATTAAGGCCAAACTTACAATATTTTGTATCATTTACACTAGCATAAGCTGGAATCAATTATCAACATAAAATTACTAAAATGCAATAAAATGATACTAACAGGGTCGACCCTGGGTTTTTAAGGGCTTAAAGCGACAACAAAAAAATAGGCCTTTTGCGAATTGCTATTAAGATAGGCATAAAAAAACTAAGAACTTTCCTGAACAAAAGAGCATATTTGCTTATTTGCTTTTCAAATGGAAGCAAAAAGCCAAAAAGGTTTGTACGTGTATGTATAATTGTTTACATGTAAATGTGTAGGTGTAATATGAAAAAGGGTCTTCCTTATTCAAAAACTACAAGTCTGCCATTGAGATTTGGGCCTATTTCATTGGGTAAATTTTTTGTGGTCCTTTAAATTTAAACTGACGTGGACTGAGCTCTTTTGTTTGGATATATATATACATAACACAAATACATCTTGGGAGCCTTAAAAATTTATCAATTTTAGTAGGCCTAAAGCCCGAGCACCTTGGGCTTTAGCCCGGGCTCGGTGCTGAATACTAAAATACCTGAGAATAAGCAAAATAATTAAGTTAAGACTACCAAATTCATAGATATAAAATATACTCATCAAATACCATATGAGGGGCAGCCATTTGGATCATCCAAGCATTCCATATTTTCAGTTCAAGTCATTCAAGTCTTCATCATTTCTTAAGTCATTCATAGTTTAGAAAGAGTTCATAACATTTGTTTTGGTTCGTTATGTGTGTTATTTGCAGTGTTGTTATACTATACGTTGTCATTGTATATTGGGAGACAAGTATCGCTCATTCTAAACACCACCAATAAAGAGAGTATAATTGTGTTAAGTACATAGTACCAAATACTAGTCCTAACAATAACATACTAATTTTTTTTGGATTTCAACTCCGACGTATAACAGATAATATATATATATATATATATATATATATATATATATATATAAATAAAGATCAAGAGCAGAATCCTTAAATAGCAGAATTTTATCAAAACGACGTCGTTTTGATAAGACGCGGTGGCATTTTTTGTAAATACGCGGTGGCATGGTATTTACAAAAATGCCACCACGTCCCTATAAAACGGCGTCGTTTTGATAAAATTATGCTACTTAAGACATTATGCTATTTAAGAATTATGCTTTTAATCCTTCCTGTATATATATATATATATCCATTGTTCGTCAGTTTCATGATATCTCTTTCTGTTTTAGAGACTAAATTTAGAACAATGCTTATGCTTTTCATAGAATTTATGGATATTCTATTCTTATAGTTGAGAGGATTACATAGAGAAAGTTAGTATAAAAATTAAGTCTAAATGTAGATTAATATCTTGAATTTTTAATTATTTTTTTTCCACTTTTGTGATTGTTTTTTTGATTTTTTTAATTAGGGGATTAAATTTTTAATTTTTGTCCATTTTGAGGATTGTCTTCTCAATTTTTTCTATTAAGGGATTAAACTTTTAATTTTTTATGATTACGTTTAATTGATAATGTCACGTTAAAAAATTAATGACATGGCATCGATGCGTGAGACTAAAAAATACTTATGTATAATATTGAGTCTTATTTTAACATTTATTCAATTAATTTTTTGTACCAAAAAGGGTAAATATAAAACCATTATTAATTTTAAAGTATATTATTATTACTATAATTTTAATATAAGACCATTATTAATTTTTAAAGTAAATTTAATGAAATTTTTTAAAGTAAAATTAATAATGATCTTATATTAAAAAAATAATAATAATATACTTTTAAATTAATAATGGTGTTATATTTACCTTTTTTGGTACAAAAAATTAATTGAATAAATGTTAAAATGAGACTTAATATTACACAAGTATTTTTTAGTCACGTGTCGCTGTCATGTCAACAATTTTATGACGTGACACTATCAATTAGACATAATCAAAAAAAATAAAAGTTTAATCTCCTAATAAAAAAATTGAGAAGACAATCCTAAAGTAAAAAAAAATTAAAATTTTAAGACAATGAATTTTTTTAAAAAAGTTTAATCCCTTAACAAGACAATCCCAAAGGTGGAAAAAAAAAATTCAGCGTATTAATCCATATTTAGGCCTAAAAGTTGGAAAGAAAATGAATAGACTAGAGTACAAAAAACAATCTAAGAAAAATTAGTGAAATTTTTATTAGAGAAAAATATCAAAGTTTTTGGATCATAGGACCAAATTAAAAAATATGGAAAATAAGGAACCACATGTATTACAATAAATAACTAATCAAGTGATTCAAGTGCATCCCTCCAAAGGCATTCAAGGTCTAAATGTGTATAGAGAGCTTGGGAGAAAGTAAAAGTTAGTGTTTGATTGAATCTTAAGAATCCATCTCTCCTTTTGTATTAAGTGATCATTTGAATAGTTTAGACTCATAAATTTTAATGATTTAGAAACATTCAAAAAAAAATTTTATATCCCAATTTCAAACATTAAGATATATTAAGAGATGAGTTTTTAAGATGCATTAAGATACAATCAAACACCACCCTACTAACAGT
Organism: Panax ginseng; assembly: GCA_020205605.1. Lineage (NCBI taxonomy): Eukaryota > Viridiplantae > Streptophyta > Magnoliopsida > Apiales > Araliaceae > Panax > Panax ginseng. Next base: position 51,573,207 of record CM035150.1, read on the forward strand.
ATTTAATTCGATTATAACCGAATTAAGTTATATAAGTCGTTTTAAAATTGTACACAAGTATTAAAAAAATAATTATATAAAATTAAATATACTATCAATTGCTTATATTATCCTTGCATTGAAAAAAAATGCTACTCCCTCCGTCTCAAATTAATTGCTCAATTTTAATTTTTTTAAGTCAAATTGACTATTTTTAAAATTAATAATTAAGTATATATAAATATATTTCTAAAGTTATAAAAATTGGGATTAGTAATATATTGTATATACTTTCTTTTGATTATAATCTCTTCACCTATATTTTAACAAAAATAGTAAAAATATTAGTTTTAAAAATGGTCAATTTGACTTTAAAAAATCAAAACAGAACAATTAATTTGGGACAGAAAGAATATTTATTAGACAAAAAATAATAAGAATCAAAATTATATTTAATACACTATATATTAAGGAACAGAGGGAGTATGTACCAACTCAATAACCAAAACCCGAATAACTAAATTATACTATTTGATTATTACCAAATAACCAAAATATGAACATATTTTGACCAAACAAAAAATTTCATTTCAAATTTCACACTAAAATTTCAAAACAATAATTAACCACAATCCACAACCATGGTAATTCAATAACTGTAATAATTTCAAATTAACAATGCAATACATAATCCACATGATAAAGTTTATTGAAGTCTAATTAAAAATAGTATATTATTTTTTTTAAACTTTCTAATCCAGTTAATTGGTTACCTGAATAATAATAATCTAATTTCCAGTATAATTTCCATAACTGTAACTGTAACCGAATACCGAATTGTACATCCAAATAACCAAAATAATTCGGTTAAAAATACAATTCAGTTCAGACCCATTTTTTGGTCAGCCCTACACCGACCGAGAACGTAATACCAGACTGTGGATCTGGTATAAATGAACTAACCAGTTCGGTCTTTACCGAATGAACAGAATTACCTACCGACAGAGTCTACGTGATAATCGGTTTTATGGATTTTTACTATCAGTCATTATGGTAATTTACAGGTTAAAAACAAATATTTGCACACCCCTACTTACCAACAGAGAGTGCAGATTTTCTGTACATGCCTGTACACGAAAATGTAAAAATGTCCGACTAGTTTGTACCTCATATGTACATATTAACATCTTCCCATTCACTTGGATTCAACAGTTTTGGATGGTTCAAATGACAGGAGCAAAAAATTAGCAAAGCTGGGAGCATTACTTTGGCCAAATTTATATCTGTGCAATGATCCGACATCTAATGCTTCCAAGATTAAGTCTACAAAATGGATGGTTCCATCTAATAGGGTGCCCTTCCTTTTCAAAACCACAGAAATAACTAAATGCCAATACAAAGCCAATATATAAGATTGATCGTGTCAAAAATGAGTTTCTGAATGACGCAATCGTCAACCCATTTTCAGTTTAGGTAACGTCTACAATTCTTTGAATTACAAAAACATGGAATCTTTTTACCTTCATCCTCATGATTAAAATGATAGTCATATGTTATCTCTTCTCCAGGATATATGTCTCTCTCAGCAAAAAATACAACCTGCACGCATAGTTTGGAACCGTCACATATATTGGATATTTTCCAAAATAAATGATATTTAGCATTTCAGGATAATTAATTTTAGATCCAGTGAAAGGCACAAGTTTGTCATTTATTTTCTCCTAAAATTCTTAAACTTACAAGGAAGGATATGATAAAGATCAAGTTGCTCCGTTAAAAGCCGACTCAAATTTTGACCAAAGGTAAAAACACATTGGTGAAGACCAAAATTTTTCTTTCTTTTAGAAATAACACATCACAAAATTTGTTTTTTTTCTTTTAACAAATAAAGACAACCATGCATTGATGAAGACAACTACCAATTTTAAATCTTCTCTTTCTTAAGAAAACCTGGGAAACAGAGAAAAAGGATTCCACGTTAAAGAATACTTTTACAAAGTGAAAGTCAACATAATCACCTCTAGACAAAACAGGGCTATCCAAACAAAAGTAAGTGGTTATTTGCATACCACATCTATTTCTAATGATACTAAACAAGACTACAAGCACAAATATCAGGCTCTAAATTTTGTAACCTGGTGAAAGGAGCTGAAATCTTAGTCTTCTTTTTTATTATTTATTTATTTAGAGGATTTGCCAGTAAACTCAAATGCAAGTTGCAGTCAGAAAATATGAAAACTGGGCCATGGCCATAATCATAGAAGTCAATTTGCCAACCAAAGAAATTGCAACATGTGGATCGACGTTCCTAATTAGTTATCACATTAATACGGAAACTATAGCATTACCTTCTTTTCACACCGGATAGAGATTACTTTCGCGACGCAGTTTGGCTGGCAATGCAAATTGACAACATAGAAGAAGATATGAGATCAAGCATATGAAATTAAGGAAATTTCAGAAACTCTTGTTTCCAGTTTTAAAGTCAATGAAATCTGAACATTCAATCAAAAATTTCATCAAAATCCTTAATTTATAGCCCCCATCATGTTCCACTTGAAAGTTTATCAAGCTTTCCAAAAACTTAATGGGTAAAAAGGAGTAAGTGGCCAGTTAAACAAACTTTGACAAGGACACAAGGTAATAACATAGTTCAGAGAAGATAAGTTTTAAGAACTAGGCTGTTATTTTGAGGATTAAAAGTAAAATGGGAGGGGTAAAAAAAATCTGAATCCTTTAAAATATCCAAATTTAGAGTATCATCAAGTTATGACATGAAGTTACATCACTGTAAACTTAGCTGGTAATGAAATTGTTTCAAGGAAAAGTGAAATAAATATTTGGAAGAGAGATGATTACCATGCATGAATGGTTAACAAATCGAGCAATTCCACCTTTGCGGGTGGCATCAATGATATTCTCTTTATTTATCCTAAAGAAATAGCATGCACTCTTATACTGCAATTTGCTTCCAGACTGATAATCCCTCTCTCTTTTATCAGCAACATGGAGCCCAACTATCTCACCAACATACTCAACAACCTACCAAAGGGAAAAATTTGTAAGCGAAAAGAAGAAAAATCAGAAAGAAAAAGAGAGGAAAAACTATAACTTGTGTTAACTATAACATGATGGAATCAAACCATTGCACTACGGGAAATGAACTGAGATGTGTAAAGACCAAGACCATGAATGCCCGACTTGTATACTACCAGAGAAGTCCAACCTTTTGACTGCTTATAGCGTGTGTACTCTTTCTGCAAGTGAAAGGAAAAGCCATCACATTAGTTCAGTCATAGAAAAGCTATTGAGGATTCCCACACCTCCCCCTCTCCCGAGGTGGAGGCAAGTTATGAGAGTATAAAAAATAAAAAACAGAAATATGCGTATGCATTGTCATATGCTTCTTTCACTTTCTTATGCATCAACACTCAACAGCGGTAAAGCAGGAAAACACGATCAGTAACAGACTACTAGATGTAGATTGAACGTGCAAGCATCAAGTTTATTTAAAAAAATTAAAATCCCATCCTAATATTCTCAAGACTCAAGAACCCCCAAGTGACTTCAACATACCCGACAATCGTACTCAACATCGGAAGCAGGCAGTTTCTGAAGCCCTTTTGTGCATGATTTTTGTTTATTAATATGAAGCCAAGCGTTTAACTGCTCATGTGGAACAAGACATCCGCCAACACCATCGGACTGATTAGGAATAGTGTGACGAAATCCGTCCCGTTTACGACCCTTGTAACCCTGATTAGAAAGGCAAAATAAAGAATTAGAATACACAAACATAGATTTCTGGGTATGAACACAACTTCAATTCATAAATGTAAGACCTCAGTTCGAGCACATTTTAATTCCTTTTGTTCAGGATGATCAGTAACTGCATTGGCAGGATCAGTATCAGAGTTACACTGGTGGTGTGTTGCATGAAGCTCACATCTTCCGTAAAAACCAACATTTTCGTTGTCAACCCCTTCAACCTCACTTTGCAGCAAACCCTGCAACAAGTATAGTTAAGAAGCGAGCAGGACACCAAGAGAAAACATCAATCCTTTCACAGGAGTTACTACTTTTACTTCGACGCTTGGCAAATTTCTTTCATACTGTCAGAATTGGTGTTTGAGGATTAACTGATCTTTGTCATAATGCCTACACAAGGAACTGCTTCGGAATTATCAAGAATTGGTCAGGCCGAGTCTAACCTCAGTTTATGATTTGAATCAGGAGAAACAAGTTCAAGTATGATAAAATCCATGTTTTCGGCATTATTTTCAGCCTCAGTTGACCTGTTCTTCGGTTAATTAAATTTATTTGTAAGGCTGAGAATTAGCTTGATCGGACATATTCCTGTATTTGACTAATTGGGTATACCAAGATATTTAAAATGTAGAATGCAACATTCGGAAGAATCTTGCTAGTTGCTATGGTAAAGCTACTATACAGCATTCATTCACCTACAAGAACTCAATTTGACTTGGATATTCAAGAACTCAATTTGACTTGGATATTCAGTAAGATGAGGATAAATGAAACACTTTCATGATGTCGATCTAGAAAGATAGGATAAATGTAGCACTTTCATCTGGTTCGCCTTCCAGAAGATTGTTAAAAATATAGCATTGCTATGGTAACGAGTACATATACCATAATCTTAACTAGTAGAACGAAGAACTTGGGAAGTCTAAATAAGAGCAATATTCAGTGTTCTAAAAGTCGGTCTAGTCGGCCAACTAATCGGCGACTAGGTCGGGATCGGAGACTCGCCGAGTCGACCAGGCCCTAGTCCTTTGATTTAGTCGATGGCCGACTTAGTCGGGACCAAGTCGGCGACTAGTCGGTAAAGTCGGGGCAAATCGGTAAAAATTGACACATATCAGGGTAATTTATGAATTTTTTTATAATATTAAAATTTACACCCTACCTCCCTCTCCCTCTGCCGACTACTGCTTCTTCTTCGAAAAAAACTTCGACCGACGACGACCGGATCTTCTCCCTTTCCCTTTGCCGACGCCGACTAAGTCGACTGGATCTTCGACCGACGACGACTGGATCTTCTTCTGCGACGACGACTGCCGACGACGACGACTCTTCGATCACACGACGCCGATTGTTGTTGCTCTTCGATCATCGACGACGATACCGATCGTTTCTTTCTCCGACGATCATTGCTACTCTTTTCTTTCACGCTCATCTTTCGATGTGCGATCGGTGTAGGTCTTTCCCGCTGCTCTCTCTCCACGATTGCTTTCTCAAATTTTTTTAAACAGTTTACATTACAAATACTGATATAAGGCTTATAACTTATAAGGCATACTGATATAAGGCTTAACAGTTTACAAATACAAATAGTCAAATACTGATTATTATTTTTTTTGGTTTTAGTTAATTAGTTCCTTAGTGGGCATTAAAGAAAAGGTTGAAAAAATTAAATTAGTTAATTTTTTTAGTTAATTGCAATATTTTATTTTAAATTTTAAATTTTTTCAACTTCAGTTATAAATTAAATTATTAAAATCTGACTGTGGGGTTTGGAGAAATGATCGATGTTATATTTTTATGCATAGGTATAATATCACTATCAATGGCTCAATCACCATCTTTGTCTTCGGCAGCCTCTAATACTTCTGAGTGTTCAGTATTAAAAAGAGCTTCAGATGATATTGGATGGGAATATGGCTTCCTTGTAAATCCTAACAACAAGGATCGTTAAAGATGCAAATTGTGTGACAAAGAGTATGGTGGAGGAGTTTATAGATTGAAACAACACATAACAAATATCAAGGGAAATGTAGCATCATGCCCCAAGTCAACCAAGGAAGATAAAGAAAAGTGTAAGATGGCACTTGACAAGGCAGCAACTAAAAAGAGAGACAAAAAGATAGATGACGTGAATGTTAGAGCGGTAGTGGAAGTGGAGGCAATTCCAGAAGGAAATGAAGACGAAGAAGTTGAAGATTTAGGGTCAAGGAAGAGGTCCCATTATCTTGGTCCCATGGATAGATATGCAAGGGCCATCAATCCGGATTTGAGTACAAGTAAGAAGATGCGACAACAAAACATGAATGATGCACTTTGGAAAGAAAGAACTCATGATGTGAATAGGTACTTGGCTCGATGGATGTATGGTTTCAGATTCCATTTCATGCTATTGACAATGATAGCTTTAAACGGTTTGTTGAGGCGGTGGGTATATTTGGCCAAGGCTTCCAACCACCAAGTCAATACCAATTAAGGGAGTCATTATTGAAGGAGGAGGTGGAGAGAACCAAACAATCACTCAAGAAACAAGAAGAAGAGTGGGCTTCAACGGGATGCTCTATCATGACCGATGCTTGGACCGACCGAAAAAGAAGAAGCATCATGAATTTATGTGTTAATCAGAGGATCGAGACTTGTTTTCTTTCTTCTAAGGAAGATTCGGAGGTGTCGCACACGGCTGAATATATATTTGGCTATGTTGACAAGTGCATTGATGAAGTCAGGCGTAAAATGTAATCCAAGTAGTCACAGCATAATGCCTCTAATAATATGGCGGTGGCGACATACATTGTCAAGGCCAAGAGACCACACATGTTTTGGACCTCATATGCAACCCACACAATAAACCTCATGCTTCAAGGGATGGAAAGCAACAAAAGTTCAAAGACTATTGAAAGGGCAAAGAAGTTCACTATATTTATTTATGGTCATCATAGAACATTGGCATTGATGAGAAAACATACAAAAAAAGAGAGATAGTGAGGTAGGGTGTTACTAGATTTGTAAACCGCTTTCTCGACAATGCAAAGTATGATGGAGAAGAAACAAGAGTGAAGATGATGTGTAGTACCAATGAATGGGGAGCTCTTCCATGGGTGAAGACCCAGAAAGGGAAAGCCGCATTTGCTACGGTGATGAGTACGGCGTTTTGGAATAGTGTAACTCTTTGCTTGAAAGTGTTTGCTCCATTAGTGATGGTTCTTCGTCTTGTTGATGGGGATTGGAAGCCCTCAATTGGCTTTGTGTATGGAGAGCTCAAGAAAGCGAAAGAAGATATCAAAGAGGCATACAAACAAAATGAGGGTAACTACCGGCCAATACTACAAGTCATTGACACAAAAAGCTTAGGTCGGCTTGATAGTCCATTGCATTTGACGGCTTACTTTTTGAATCCATTTTACCTCTTCAAGGATCCTACCATGAAAGATAATCCAATTATCATGGATAGTGTTTTTACTTGTGTTGAATCTTTCTTCCCCAATGATTTTGAAGTTCAAAATGAGGTTATCAATAGAGTTGTTGAAGTACAAGAACAAAAAGGGTGGATTTGGTAGACCATTGGCCGCAAAGGGATGTGAGGAGAACAATGACACTTATGATCCGGGTAACTTAGTAATTACTTTTCTAGTTTTCTTTTCTTAGTTAGTAACTTAGGTTTTTTTTTCCCAATCAAGTAACTTATAGTTAGTACTAAATTACTCATTGAATTGTGCCTCTTTCATGATTAGTTGGATGGTGGTCTAACTATGGCAATCATACACTCAACTTGAAAAAAATGGCCATTAGAATTCTCTCTTTGACTTCGAGTTCATCCGGGTGTGAGAGAAATTGGAGCACTTTTGAGGGAGTAAGTACATATTCCCTCTCTTTATTATATGTATTAATTTTTTAATAAGGGTATTAGAATTATTAACTTGAGAATTTTCTTTAATGTATAGATACATACAAAGAAAAGGAATAGACTTGATGCAACAAGGTTGAACAACCTAGTGTATGTCCAATTCAATGCCAAACTTGTCAACAAGAAAAGAAGGGTAAAGGAGAAGGATGTCTTAATTACTAGTGAAGTAACAAATGCACAATGATGGATTGTTCAAGTGTGGTGACGATGAAGTTGAGTAGGGTTCGGGACTTCATATGGGATATGGTTGGGGAAGCTATGGGATCGGATGAGGTCCTTCTACCTAGAAGAAGTGGTAGAAATGTGCGAGAACTAGATGAAGACGAGTTTGTGTCAGAAAATAATGACAACGAAGAAGAAGATGAGAATTATGAGTTCAAGTCCGATGGAAATCAAGTCTTGGAGGGATATGGAGAAGAGGAGGAGTGATTTACTATTGATTTTGTGCTACTTAGTTTCATTTGGTTAATTTGTTTTCATGTTTTGAACTTAGAGCGTCAAACTATTTGGTTTTAGTTAGTTTCCATGTTTGAATTTGATGATTTGTGTTACTTATGTTATTCTACTTATTCAAAACTTATGAAGGAGGAATGATAATATATATTTTTTTTAAACCCTAGTCACTAGTCGGTAGCCAACCGACATGGGACCGACTAGCGACTTTTAGAACACTGGCAATATTAATATCTTAAGTTCTTAACTAACAAAATGTGAGCTTAGCTACACATCTAAACAGCAACGAATTGAGTACCAAATGAAATTAGGAAAGAACAAAAGATGATATTCAAGATGGAGACAGTTTTATAGGACAAGGAACATTAGGAAGTAGAACCTTCTGGTGGGCGCACCAAGGATGAAACTGAATAGAGCAACCCAAAACTCTGCATCGTATGCAAGAACCACCCGAACGGTAACAAATTGAACAAACCTGAAAAAGAGGATAATGTGAAAAAACAGTATTTAATAAATTAAAACCAAATTTGACAAGCTCCAATTCATAAAGTTTCAACCCATGATTCATTAAGGGATACCGAGTTTCAAGTTTCAATTCTTACCACATTTATTTTAGGACGAGAAGCACCAGATACATCAAAAGCACTCATGGTATTGACATTTGGGCATCGTGTTCCTGGTGTCCAAAGCCCACATACCATATGAACCCATTGCTTAACAGTCGAGTCAAGAACTCCTGCTGTTATGCTGTTGTATACCAGCTTAATTACTTGGACCACAAGCTGAACTCTTCACATAGTCCATTTGCTCCTGCAGACCCATTTTCCACCCAGCTACTGGAGCTGACTTGATATGTGCAGGTCTGAAAACAGGAAGTGAATCGCTCTCAAGTCTAAAGCTTGAGGAAGTAGACGCGTTCAGCTGACCCTCCAAAATGTCAGTATAAGAAAATTGGTTCTTAGGGAGAGAGTCTGTTACAAAATTCCAAGCTTTCAAGAGGCCTTTGACAATGTTTTGACTCTGAAGAGCCAGCGTCATGGCTCCACCTCCATACCCACATAGAACGCAAACCTAGATGCCAAAAAAACGCAATGACTGATATATTAGATGCATCAGATGGAAAAAATAAACAGTATTTTGACTGTATACAATGGGCTGATCAAATTGAAAATTACTGAACAGTATACAATTACCCATAGTATATTCATAAGGTGATTTCATTCCGATAATTATGTCACAAATAATTGAGGAACCTTAGCCATACAAATATCACTTCATCAAGACCAGAAAAGCTATCTTGTATTACTTGCTCAAGCTATAAAAGTCATTTTCCAATATCTGTGCCATATTCTATAGTAAATTAGTAAAAATCTTAATTTATGCCATCACATTATAGATATTTCGTTACTTTATATTGGATACTCCAAAATGGTTGATTGACAGGTTTTACTGCATGTGCATTTCAGAGTTAAAAGACAAAATGAAGTAAAAGTTCAAAAAAAATAAAAAATTAGACATCTTTAGATATTCAACTCATGTTTATAATCTAACCTCCACTTAGCTTTAAACATTAACACATTAACAGCATATGTGGTTTCTTAGAAAACATCATATAAGTATATAGCAATACAATTGCAGAATAATAGTTCTCTAATCTCAACTACTCCCAAAGGTATTGTGTTTATAGGATAAATTGCATCATTACACTAGTTTAGTTAGTCTTAAAGTATGTACAAATTGACATGGTTTCCTCACATGTTATTTATACTCATCAATTGGTTAGTTGTGTGATATTCAGAAATACACATTTATTTTATTTAAAGCAGTTGTTAAGCACAAAAGACATGAAAACCATGAGGATTGGGGTTCCTTGGTAGGAAGATGGTAGTATGATAATTTCTAATAATTGTTGAATCCAACGTTAATGTCATTTTTTCTTTTTTAAGCTTATTCGGTCATAAGGAAAACAAAAAAAATTGCATGTATGATATCATTGCAAGGTTAATAACTAAGCACTAATTATTCAGTTTAGCAGTTTGAAAAAGAAAGTTTTGAAGCAGTTTAAGATATAATAAATGACAGAATGCATGCCTCAAACTCAAAGGAGTCCGGTTTAAAAAGACTGCCTTTTCATATCCATGGAATCTAGTTACTTTAAATCGTAAAAGTGAAGTGACGAAAAAATTATCCTCGTCTTATAGACACCATCTATTCAACTATTCACTCCTTTCCCATTTAAGAGGTTCCTTCTTTCATTTTGTAATGAAGAGCCATTTTAGAAAGTTAAGCCAAAAAAAATCTAATGAACATTTAAAACCTAGCATATATTACGTTAATTAAAATAATTCACCTAACTCCTTGGACAACATGTAGACGTGATAATAATACTCATCTGACTGAAAGATATTATACAGTATAATACCACATCTCAGAAGAGCGTGATAGTAGCACCCTCAACTGCAAAACTTGGCCAAGATGACCAAATTAATGTTTTGTCAACCACAGCATGTTTGTTTGCACTTACAAATATCAATATCTCCAAAGGTATATATATATATCACATAAGATTTACATAGAAATCATACATTACAAAACATAGTAACAATAAGAAAGGCATAATGAAAAACAGCTATATTTATTAAGACAATCATTTTACTTGGTACTTACATTAACACAGAAGATTTACATAGAAATCATACATTACAAAACATAGTAACACTAAGATAGGCATAATGCAAAAACAACTATATACTAAGATAATAATCATTTTACTTGGTACTTACATTATTTTTGGAACCTGTCCTGCATGGTCTGCAATACCAATGAGCTTTGGGTACTTTGGCAACACCGTAGCAAGCCTGATGCACCTATTTTATGAAAAAATACTACAGTCTTAATGTGCCTAAGGAGAACTTAAGACTAGCATGATCCAATTTAGTGCATACCCTAATTAAGCATTGGTTGCACTCTAACAAGCAATTAACTTCATCTTTGTTTGAACTTCCACAAACACAGCAGTGTGCATGCAAATCCAAAATTGATTGGCACCTCAATTCCCCAGCGACTCTGAACCATAAGCCATTATGATTAGTCTTTTGAATCAAACTACTGTAGCTCATCTATGGTGACTAAAATATGTGACAAAAAGTACAAATAGATAATATAAATGACTTGCTTACTTGTTATCACTGTATACATCACTACCATGACCTTCATAACTTTCTGCTTTCCCCATATATCTGCATTGTGTAGGTACTGCAGAGTTTGATTCTTTCACAACAGAACTCTCTCCGCAATTTGGATCCTTCCCTAAGCATGAGAAACAACAATGATGTGAAACTACTGCAGATCAGAACTCATAAGAGATCAAGGATAAGAACTATCCCTAAACAAGGTATAGTTAACATATTCTCCCTTTGTCCTAGTTTGAGTGTCATGGTTCAAAACTATGTTTGTGGTATGAATTTTAAGCATTCAAAAAACACATTTAGAAGTATATTTTGTAATATAATTTTTTTTAGAATCTCCTTAGCATCTGAAGTGCAATTTTAAGTAAAGAGATGTGAATAATATTTAATTGTAAATTTGTGCCACAAACATGGTTTTGAATTACTGCACTCAAACTGGAACAGAGAAAGAATTGCTTTTCTAAGAGCAAAATGTAGTATTCTTTCATCGAGTTTTACCAACTGAAGCAAAAATATGTAATACATAGTTCGACATCATTTAAAGAACCAATGAGTAGTCAGTGTGTTGCATAGTCTACTACTTCACCTGGCTAACTATGTAACACCAGCATTGGGCAAGGCACCCACCTAAGAAATCTAAGAATTACTCAAAGTTAGATTTAACTTCTCTTTAGTTTGACATGGTATCGAAACTGGTTAATTAGTGACTCAGGACGTGTAGGACACTTCTCCTTCATTTGTATGTTGCCTAACAATTTTTTTTTATGTTGTTGACTAAAACTTTTGGAAGACATTTATTTCTCGAGCATGTCTTAGTAGTACTAGACCTTTTACAAAGACGGGGTATGACCATTATGGTTCCAGTACTAGCAAACACATTTAAATATAAAACCAAGTATAAATATAACTAAATTGTTTCTTATTGCATAAGCATGATTACAACTCTGCTTTATGATTTACTTACAAGGGGGATCCCCTTATATAAGCATTAGTAAGCTAAGCCATGAATACTATTAGACAATGTTGTCAAATGACACTCGAGCATAGCGAACTGGCCATCAAGTTCCTTGTGGTACCTGTAGTAGCCTACTTTGATGAGACATCCTGCTCTATTGACGTTCTAAAGTTGCCGAGGCTGTTGCCTTATCTAAAGTGTTACTACATTTAAATCATCATCTATAAAAGGGTCTACTAATTTTGAGTAGAGGGCATTTCACCCAGATAGTTTTTACTGCTTACATTAAAGAACAAGGAGCTCTATTCTACATTATTTATATGTGAAGAATTTTAGAGAGAGAGTAGGTATTAGGATTTTGAGAAATCTCACAAGCATGAGAGAATATCACTGATAAAAACTCGAGGTTGCTCACCTGCATTTCTTTTTTGCCTTTTTCTTTTTGGGTATGACAACTAAGATGACATCAAGAGCTAACCTTAATACTAAGATATTAATAATTGCTTTATTAAATCATGTTGGTAAGACATTACAGAACATCTTAAAAAGTAGGAAGGAAAATGTGATATTGAAGAGCATAGAATAAGTGATGTGTGCTTTCTTTGCTGACTGCATTTGGAGGTTTATAAGCATTAGATAATTGCAAACTCTTGTGATCTGAATGATCACTTATGTTATTTTGTTAAAGCATGATATAAATTGTTGGGTCCTCTCTTAGAGCTTGAGCTTTTAGAGGCCAGCTGCTCTGGTTATTCAAGGTCCTGCGTTCAAATCTTCCAAAGGTTTTGGATTCAAATCTTCCCACTCACAATGCGGACCCTCTTACGATGTTAGTGCTATTGCACTTGGTAATTTCGCACTATGATGAACATTCTTTTGTCTATCCACATCCAAGCGAGGGTTTGCATGTGAGAGTGAGCTTTAAAGCATGGTTGGACTTTCTCTCAAACCTCTTAAGATTTAGTGCAGTTGGCAACTTATAATTATTGACACGAGTTTTTTTTCAATTGTCTATGTTGTTTACATTAATTTTGTTCTTTGTTTAGCATTATTAATCTTTATTATGATGATAAAGATATTACTTGAATTTAAATTATACGGAATATAATAACAATTTCATTTATTTGTAATTGAAATTAGTGCCTCATTCACTTGGGTTTTGGCCTTTTTTTATGCCCGTCATAGTTATCCATTATAAGATTTTTAGTGCCTTAAGAGCACATTTTACCACTAAATACACTTTTAAGAGAAACTTGTACAGCATTGTTTTTTTGTAGAGGAAATAAAACAAAAGTATACAATAATAACCAAACTAATAAACACTCACACACACAAATATATGTGTGTGTTTGTTTGTATATATATGTTTATTCACAATTTCACACACATAGTATACATTGCTTAATTATTAGCCAGTTTAGTTAAGGTGTAGCTTCCATGACTACCAAGGGTGCTTGCAAGATGGCTTAAGCTAGAACGGTAATTCCTAAACCACACTCATGGTAAATATGTATTTCTCTTTAAATGCAGAAGGGAATCTAATGCTTCTAAATTATACCTTTAGTTGAAAGCTCATAAAGGCTGCGCTTGCGAACTTCCCTGCTCTTTGGCTTTGACCGGCTAATGGGACAATTGTTGTGATTAGTACGATTTTGCTGACATCTGTCTTGTCTTTCCTCGTCCAACATATATGATGCATCGTCATGCTTATTACCTACTGGGAAGCATACCGAATCTGCTTTCCTCTCAGAATTATCAGCATTCAATTTGCTACAGACTGCAGCATCTCCATCTGCTTTCTCTCTCTCTTTCTTAAATTTATCATCTGATCCATTGCTTACTCTATTTTTTCTCTTTTTCAACTCCTTCGCTGAACTCAAATTCAACTTGCTATTGTAACCTAGTGTAGTTCTTCTAGCAGTTTTAAGAATATTCCTAATAGAAAGGATTTTTGCAGGTTTTGAAGCGTCACAACTAGAAATAACCCCATATTTCCCACATATTACAGGTCTTGCTTTCCTTTTACAAACATTTACCTGATGACTGGAAGAAGTTATCACCCAATCTGCTGAATTGCACTGCACACTCAATTCAGCATCAGTAAATTTTGGTTCCTGTACCCAGCCCTCCTTGCCAATGGGAGCAGGCCTATCTGATCTTAACATTTTGCCATGTGAAGCTTCACGGGTTTCAAGACAATCATCATTAGTCCTCAATTGTGTCTGCAAACCATCTATCACCTCTCTGTCATCATAAAGCCTGTGCCAATCTCTTTCGCAGGAGCTGGTTCTGGATGAAGACAATGGAGGCCTTCTGCACTTGCAAGTAGTTCCACTAGAACAAGCACAATTAGGGAATCTTCCGTGGTCAGGCCGAAGCAGATCTAAAGAACCATACTGCTGCTCAAAACTGCTAACACACCTCTGACATTCATCATGAGCTGGTGAAGCCCCAGACGGATGAAATGATTCATCTAGCATTTTCCATTTCTCTACTTTTTTTCTCTTATCACTTTTTGAGTCTCCCTCACAGTTCTGCAAATAATTGGGCTTCTCATGATCAGTGGGTTCAGTATTGATTTGATTTCGTTTTCTATGCAATCTTAATGAATCTCTGAGCCTAAGCTCGTCAATGAGACTACGAGATGATTGATTAGGAGATGCCTTCAATGATCCTTTATCCATCGAGTTGATTCCACAAGCAAAACCATCATAGTTGGAACTTCTTTCACTGTCAAGTGCATCATCAGATGACAAAATGTCGATCCCTGAACCTTCATCCACTACAAGATTGCTTGTGGATCTAGTATACTGCGCATCAACAGTACAAGATTCCCTATTATCAACTCCAACTGATGCCCGAGTAATAGCAGGGGTAGAACATCCAGAAGAAATATTAGACAATTCCTGATCCTTCACGGACTCAGCATCTTGAGCAGATCTGTCAAAGCATTTAGCAGCAGCAACTCGCTCGCTGAAATTGCCATCAAATGAATTGGCTGGTTGATCTTTATATGTCGCATTGCACATCCGTGTCATTTTGTTTGGCACATCTCTCCACTGAAATGCATGACATACCACTCTTTTCGATTCTTGCTTTTTCAGTTCATCACTTTGACCTACAGAAATAACTTTGTCATTTGGGAAATTGCTAACTCCATCAAAATTTGATGCAAATGACATTGAAGCTCGGCTTCCATGACTCTCGACTTGTTCTCTAAAGGCAGTCGTACGGGATGTTCCGAGTTTGAAGTCACAATCTTTGCTTGAATCACTAGTGTGAACAGCACAGCAGCACTTCCCTGAGAAATATTCATATGGTACTCTTTGACAGCATTTTCCGGTGCCACTTGATGGGGAACTGGTCATTTCACTTCTACCAAGTCTGCAAAGTAGAAAATTTGAGAAAAAGATAGGCTAAAAGTTTACACAGAAAATAGAGCACAAGATTGCATTGCCATCAAGTGTAAAGATAACACATGTACACAATGCTACCAGAGGTTGCCAAGTTGGTGCACTAAAGACGCATCATTCTAAGAAAAAGTCAAACTAACAGAAAGATATGACATAGAAGCAGGGAACAGAAAGGAAACTAAAAAAAAGAAGGATAAAAACAGACACAACTTTCCAAAACGGAGTATGTGTGATAGTAGAGAGGTGCATTCAAATGACGAGGGTCATCTTTTTTTCTTTTCAGCCGAACACATTCAAGAATAATAAAATGTGTCTTCTCAGTTAAAAAGTAGAGGCTTGATACCATGCTAGATCATCCAAACTAAAACCATTTGGTGATGGGTGGATAGTCCAATCATATATACTATACTAGCTTGGGTGACTATCAATGTGGAACAAATCTCTCACACTTACCATTGTAGACCAATAATTTCAAGGACTAGACGATTGCTGAAATAATCAAGAAAACTGTAAGGCTCCGTTAATTCAAAGTTGTTGAAAAAAGACAAATAAGCTGACAAACTGTTGAGTAATCTGGATTCTAAAAAAAAGCAACTCTCCCACTACTTTTTCAAATTTGCAGTTATTGGATTGTTTGGACCAAATAAGCGAATCAAAAATCCGTTAGTCAAATTTCTGCTTAAAAATCAATAATTATTTCCAAAAGGTGAATCCAAACATCCTCATAAAAGCCCAGACTCCAATTTTTTTCTTCCCATGCACTCTCTAGAGAATGTTTATGGTAGTCAAAGTTAGGTATGAACTATTTCTAAAATTGTTATGCAAACTGAGTACTAGATGGACTCGATGAAATAACAACGAGCTCCATGTTGCTGGAAACCGTCCATAAGAAGCATCATCTTACAACTTGCAGCAGCAGCTTTTCCAGCTTATGACCTTTTAGCGGCCACCGTAATTGCATAATATATACTACCTTGTCCAATGAATTTTTCCTTTAAACAGGTGCTGAAGACAAAACTTTGAAAGGCGTTATTAAGAGACCAGGTTTTAATTTTTTCTACTTTCTATTTTTGATAAGTACGCGGTTTCATAAAAACAAAAATTAGCAGCTGCTCCGTAGATCACGTACCTCTCATTGGCCTTTAGTACATCAAGCTACAGACATCATTCAATTTTTTTTATTTTATTTTTTATGAAGTAAAATTTATTCCAACAGCGTCAACATTCAGAATAGTTTCGTTCTCTCTCTTTTGCATCTTTCAATTTCCATTTTGAGTTCCCAATCCACCTCAGTCCATGGAGCTCCTTTGCTGTTTTCTTCATAGTAAATTTTCCATGATTAGCTCCTTTTTCATGACCTTTGCTCCTGACCCTTTCTATGAGAAAATTATAAACAACTTGTGTTTGAGGCTCCATCCCTTCCCCAAAACATAAATGCATGAGCCCGACTGAGAACAGAGAAGAGAATAGGTGCACTTATAAGACCTGAATTTGAACTTGCTTTCACTCGATATAAACTCAAAGATAGCATATGATATTCTAAACTGTTCAGAGCTTTCTTGTGCCCCAAAAAATATTTACTTAAATTCAGGAACATTCTACAACGAACAAGCAATAAATATTGCTTTGTTTCACAAATGTTTTAAATTAAATTATGCAACAAAACACTCCTTATATTAATTAATTTTGGACAAGTCCAGATGTCGGTTCACAAGCAAAGACACTGCAGAGTAGTAAAGTAGGAAGCATCTGAAGTCACCTTAGGGAAGGCTGCTCATCCAAGTGAGAATCACACAGGATCTGGCACCGTGTTTCACTATTGGAATGCAATTGTGTTCCTTGTGAGATCACTGAGAAATCACGCCATTTATTTAAATCTAGACGGGCACAGAATTAACAACGATGTTACAACAGCCAACAGGTATACAAGAAATTCAGGAGCAATAAATACGTGTGTGTGTGTGTGTGATCATTTCATTGCAAATGAAACAAGTGAAGCATCTACCTGCAACTGGAGCTAATTTTTCATTATCACCACCCATCCAAAGTGTAGCACCAGAGTTGAGTGATGTCTTGGAAACTTCAGGAGCATCAAGTTTATGGGAAAGATTGATTCCACGTCTACATTCTACTTTAGTTGAAGGATCTACAACAGAACCAAGCATTTTGTCACCAAAGCAGTAGTCAGATCTTCTTTCATCCTGGTTTGTTAGCAGGGAAGCCATGCCATGGTCTTGATTAGACATTTTCAGGATATGCCCCAAGGTAAGCATTCTCAAATTCTCATTCAGCAAATGCGGGCTTGCACCAATGCCTTCTTTAGTTGACAATGTTGGGGTTACATTTGGAACAGAAAATGAAGTTGTTCGAGACAACCCTAACGACACTGCTTGCGAAGGAAAAGTTAGTCCAGAATCCATGGGTAAACTGGAAGATCTAAGAGAATCATGATCAGAATTTCCATTGTGCTGAGGGCGAGATACAGATCCAGAATAGTTGAAGGGGTTCCTGACATCAGATGAATTACCTGGTACATTAGGGAGCTGGAAAGGATGAGAAATCTTGTCAAGAACGGATGAACAAGTGTAACGACCAATTTCACTATATCCATCAGAATTGCTCAAAGTTCCCTTGTATTTTGAATGAAATCCAATGTCTGATTGTGTTGCAACATGTTCACAGTCAACTGTACATCCCACTCCTTTACCTTTCATCAAGTCTTTGTGAATCCCATATTCATTAACACTAAACTGAGTCCCCACTCCATTACCTCTATTCAACGAGAAACTAATTGTGTCACCGTTGCCAATATGAGATTCACCAAGTACTCTTCCAGTTAAAATGCAACTACTACTGACTGCAATATTAGTAGCTTTATATTGCATTTTCCCTTCAGAAGAATTTTTAACATCTGAAAGTAGTGTTGGAATAAATGAACATCTATATGCATCACCTTTAAATTCTTCTCTTTGTCCAGTATTTGCCGCACTATAAACTCCACATGCTCGGTTCCCAAGGCTCAAATTGCTTTGTTCTCTTCTTCTATTGGATGTAGTATCAGCAGCAAAATTAAGATATTGCATGTACTCCTCCATAGCTCTGGAATTTCCTGCTCCATTAGAACCTGGAATAAACATTCAAACAGTCGTTTGCAAAACATATATGGGATGGGGGGTCAGGAGCAGGTTTGCATGTCGATTGATATTTTATATGGTATAAATGATGAGCTTAGAGTAAATATTGTTCAACTCACTGTTATGAATCGGCTGCCCTGGAAAAAGTGTTTTCTGGAGATGGTCATGTTTCTCAATTAGATGAGATTTAGGTGAAGGTAGAACAGGGTTTCCCAAAGTTTGATTCTGCTGAGATGGTTGCCCAAGTCTTAACTCAATGTTGGAAAGAACTGCAGCTCTGTCCACAATATCACCCTCCTTCAAATTGCTGAATCTGACGACATTAGAAACCTTTTCAGGGGGTTTAAAATTCTGCAAATTTGGGATGGAAATAAATGAATTTTCGCTCTTGGAGATTGAATCTACGTAAGATGAAATGGACTGGGGACCAGTATCTGGGCTTCTTTTACCAACTAACTTTGACATTGTTGAACTCCCAGATAAAGGGAAATTCATAATCTGGTTCTCTGCTATTGCATGGACAGTATTCCCTGAAGTCCCAACAATGCCATTAAGAAAGTTCCAACCATCCTGAGCATTCATTTGCATAATTCCATTATGTAGCACCCCGTTATCCAGTTTTTGACCTTTAATAGAGGTATTCGAAAATGAGATGTTCCATGGATGAACAGTCTCTACTAAATCTCCAGAGCGCCCAACCGAGTTAGACAAGTCGGAACTTCTGGTAATGTCAGGCATAGTAGAAGTGCATTTCACCAATCCAGCAGCTGCTGAGAATCCTTCAGGCCAGTCCCATCCACTATGATCTTCTGGAACCCTAATCTAAAGCATGATAAAAACATCACCACCGAGTGTCTTGGTGCTTCAAAACATGCCAATAAGAAATAAAATGTTCAATTAAAGATAACACAAGTACAAAGTTGGTGGAAAACAATGGCAACAATAACACAGTACTAATAATTTCGACACATGAATTTTCATGTAATCCATATTATTTTCTGTGTATACAAATGTCTCCACGCAGACATGCGTGCTACGCTATCATATGATAGAAAAAGAAAGTATTGAGGGCAAGAATTTGGTATATACTTATCAAAAAAGTTACAGAGGAAGGAATTGGTATGCATTACATGGAATATAATTTATTTATTTATTTTACCGTTCTTTACTTGCAGGTAATGTTACGGAACATGTGCCAACACACCTGTTACCCGCACACTCTCATACATATATCCTAGTTAGAGGCAGGAAGCTGAAGTAGCAGCTAGGGTGCAAGAAATAAAAACATGCAGCCATTGAACCCCTTTGTCCCTTGTGTGAGAGGGTGGTGATACTAAACTGAGTCTACTGAGTACTGACTATATGTATTGGCGCATATGCAAAGAATCTATGATCACGTGGAATCCAGCAAGGGTGTGTGAGGGACAAGCTTTGGTGTAAAAGTGATGATCGGCTCATCTAGAGATTATTCAAGATCAACTCTTAAGACATTCAAGATCAACTCTTAAGAAAATAATACAAGCTTTGATTATATTTTCCAGATCTTTTGCATATTAATTTAGTATCTTAAAGAAGAAGAAAAATATAAGTTAATCGAGCTTGTCCGGAGGGCTTGTAAGATAAAAGGGGCAAGCTTGATCTTCAATGTATAGCTAATTAAAGAAACAAGTAGGTTCGAGTCAGTGACAACCCCAAACCTGGAGAGGGTATGAAATACATATCCAACATGTTCCCTTAGTTATGCACCTAGCAAGCATATCTGAAAATCAAGTTTATCATAGAATTGAGAATTGACTTCTCAATATTTTTCTTTGTTGCATGATTGTTTTTGGAAACATCATCCCTAAGAAATTTAAGAAGCATGTAAAGGCACTGATATTAGCCTCGTTACCTCTGATTCAAGAGGCTAGACAAATACGGTTCTTGAACAGATACACGGCCCAACACAAATGCCAAGTCCATATAACATAGCACACAAAATGAAAAGAAGTTTTCTACTGGAGCATTTAGTTTTCAGGTATCTCCATAAAACAGAAATTGAATACTTAATGTACAACTTACCCCAAACTTATGAAAGTAGACCTTTCGCCACTGAGCTATGGTCTCACCATTGTCCATGCGAACAACATCCCCAGGATTAACACCTCGTAAACCTGAATGCTGAAAAACAATTGCAATTAGAACAGTTCAGAAACAAGTGTGCATTTGCATAAATGATGATGTGTAGCATAGCAAAAAATAGTTAGATAAACACATATCATGTAAACAGACATGAAGGAAATTACAAGTAAAAGAGTAAGAGTGATGTTAGGAGTCTCAAATGTGTCTCAAATGATGTGGACTTGAATAAGACATAGTGTACCTTATAAAATAGCCAATCACAAGAGATGTACTCAATCAATGTAATGTGCCCACGTCATTTGATACACTATTTAAGACAAAAAAAATTGAGACCTCTAACTAATAATGAGTAACTACCTCAGAAAATTTGGAGATTGACATATGCAAACCATGGCACGAGCAAACAACGCCAAGCAGTCCTGTATTGCTGAGAAGCAAATCCCCACCTTTTGAACATGATCAAAACCACTAGTTAGACTACAAAATATATTATGCAACCATAAATCAGTAAACTAGAGAAAAGTTTTAAATACTCACTTGCACACAAACAAAATACACGAGGGTAACTACTTGTGAAAGGAGATGGCGGAAGAGGAATAGAAGAGCTTGGTGATGACTGAATATGAGTGTTATGCATCTTTCTAACATGAGAAAGGCTTGGACTAGCAGGCCATCCTCCCCTCAGAGAAGAAAGTTCCTTCATTTTGTCATTGCCGGATACGGTGTGATGGGTGACTGCCTTAGCAACTTCGGAATTTTGACGATTTAAGTTTGCCGCCTCAAGTACATCATGCAGAGAAGCAGCACTGACACATTTTTCTCTTGTGACAGCCCTGGATGAAACATTTTGGGGAAGATCAACACCAGTTTTTAGATTCTTGCTGTCTATAATTTGTGATAGTAGACCTGTAGGTGCACGTGAAACATCACTTCCAGCAGCCCTGATCATGATATTGTTAGCATTCACAGGAACTATATTGGAGGTAAAGAATGGCTTTTGATTTGACAATTGTTGTAAGTCACACTGCAGCAATGATGGTGGTCCAGAAAGGAGAGATAAAAATGAACTTCCCAGCTCAGCATGGCCTGAGTTGTGAGAACTTAAATTTGAAGTGCGTGGAAATGTAGGCTCTTGCATGATCCCACGGGCTGATGAGCTTGGTTCTTGCCCAACATGTGAATAGAAATGATAACCTGCATTCAACATCTAGCAGAAGAAAAAGACGTGAAGTCATTAGATCAGGCATAGAGAAGAAAGGAATTTGATAAAGACTTCTCTTTCCAAACACAACATATAAGAAATAAAACATGATAAAGACATTGAAGATAAAACAAAAGAATGTCAACTTGTATCTTATGCCTGTTTGTATGCAGGAATTAGTTGTGAGGTTCATATATTTTCTGCTCATCAATCCAAAATCACTCATGTTAAATAATCCTTGATAAGTTGACATCATCCTCGTAAATAAGAACCTCACATGATTCTTTCATATCTTATCATCTATCAACATAGTAATGACTTCTTTTATGAGTAAGAGCGTACTTATATTACAAGGGCAAAAGGGGTGAAGCCCATGTACACGTCACACCGTGTATAGAAAAGAGTTATCAACCCAAACAAACCTCTAAAAAAAGGAACCCCATAACAAAACACACCTAAATCTCAACAAGTACAACCACACTAAGGTTGGCAATTTTTGACCCAACCCCTGGAGTCACTAACTCCCTCCGTTCCAAAATTAAAGATACATTTCCTTTTAGCCCATTCCATTCAAAAATTAGAGATACATTTCTACTTTTAGAATATAAAGTGTCGTGAAATTCTTATGTCATTACTTATATTCTAGATAAATTTAGTACTATCATGCCACCGCTATTAGATTTATTGCTAGTGTTAAAGATATGTTTCGAAAAATAAAGTTCTTTTCAAATTTGTCGTTCAATAACTGTAACTCTAGTTTTGGAATGAAGTAAAAGAAATGGTTGGGGAAGCTGAAAGATATGGGTTTGGTTGGGTGCAGAGAAAAAAAATCAAGTGAGTACAGTTTGTGAACAGGTCAATACTTAAAATACAAAATAAATAACACGCCATTGTAACGGTCTCTCTATCGCTCACTCTTTGACATGTCTCTCTGAGCTCTTTTCCGCTCTTCACTCTCGTTCTTTCCTCATTCATCAATGGCAATAAAAGCTTCAGTTCTTCAACAACAGGAACAAGTATTGGACATGAAAATTTTGTTTAAAACCACATTGCTCTACAGATCTGCAAAAACTGAGCTTTCTTAGTAAGCTTCTTTTCTGGATTTTTTTTACAAGTAAAATTAGCATCTTTTCTGATTTCTTTTGCCTTATCCCATTCTGATTGGCTAGTATTTGTATTTGCTTCAATTTTTGCTTGGTAGGAAGTAAATTATTGTTTTGCCTACACTCTCTGTTATGTTAGCCCAATCAATTACAGCAATTGTAGGTTAAATTCTTCCTCCTTTAATTTTGGGTTTGTTAGAACATGTTTGGAGGAATAGATCTCTAATGATATGAAAATGATGAAGATTTAAGTCCTGGAGTGTTAACTTTAGCGCAATTTTCCATTGATCAGCAGATGGAAATTACTTGTTTCAGTAATTTTCATGGCTGATTTTGTAGTAGTTTAATTCTTATTTGTTATCCTGGCATTTCTATTACCTCCCTATCATCATCAATAGAGTTTAACCCTTTCTTATTCTAAAAATGACCCAGTTCAAATGACACTAACTCATTTCAGTGAAATGATACAGTAGGAAAAAATGTCCTAGGTAAAAAAGGAACCAAGTTGGAATTTCCATTTAGGTTCATCTTTGTTTCCTTTCTTCTAAATCATAAATGCACACTTTTCATTGCCAACCTTATCAGTTTGAAGGACCAGTAGTATCTTTGAAATTATTACAGGGTTATAATTCTGATTTATTAGATGGAAAAATAAAACATACCCTACAGAAACATTGAAAGTTAACCACTTTACGGACCACGATCATGAATGCGATTATTCCAGTAAAAACATACAAAAAGAAAAAAGCAATACTGAGTAATTAGCCAACATCTGTTCTTTACTTCACAATTAAAATGAATCCAAGACATGCATGTAATTATCACCAGCTCAAAACGGTAAAAATCAACACCAAAAATTAACCAAACATAAATCAATTTTTACCTGATTTTGAGCCTCCTGAGGTTGAACCTGCGATGATGAACCCACCGCAGGAGTCAAAAACGGCCACATCGAACCACATTTACTCTGCCACGAGTTATCCATTTCAGAACAGCTTAAACCCTAACCTTTCTCTCAATCAAAACCATCCAACAAACTCTCAGATTCCTCGGCTATTCAAATGTGTAACAATAACGATCGATTTCCTCACAGCACAAAGAATTCCGGCGATTTTAGCTATCGGAAAACCCTAACATTAGCCGGAGAGTGAGAAACAGAGCCGCAGACCTTACACAGAAGGGTGAGAAAGAAATGTGCGAGTAGAAGAAAGAAAGTGTGAGTAAATTATAGAGAGAGAAAGTGTATAAATGCCAGAAAAACGAGGGATAAAGAATCTCCGTCCAAAAAATTGATGTCCCAAAGTTTATTTTTTACATAAAAAATTGAATAGAATTATAAAATGAATTATTATTAAATTATAATTGTCACTTATATGATATATAAAAAATTAGATTATGTAGAATTATAAAATTAACTTATTTTATTAAATATTTCATTAAAATATTATGAATTGTAATTATTTGTGTAACTATTAATATATTATTATTTAATTAAATAATAATTAAATTTTTTAATAAAAAATTAAACCTATTTAAGTACTTTAAAAGAATACATAATTTTTATATTTTAAATTTAAATTATATATTTTATATAATTTTAAATTTGATATAATGATCGCATAAACAACACTAAAACATGATATGCTTTAAAATAAAAATAATTTTATTTAGTATAAATATTTTATTTAATAGTAATTAGTTACAATTTAATTTATTATTTTATATATAATTTTTATAAATATATTTTGTAACTATAGTATTTTTTGAGATATAAACTAAAATAGGACTTTGTATTTATTGTAAGTTATACCCTAAAAATATTAAAATAACAATTACTAAAATTAAATGCGTTACACTGGATATAATCTGGTAAAGAGACTGACTTTAGCACGTGCTATCTGGGATAGTAGTGGGCTGGGAACTTAAAAAGAGCAGCAGTGGGTCCCACCTAATTTTACTGTTTGCCTGTTTGGTTCATGGGTATTGAGTTTACCTGTCCCGGATTAGTGTTTGTATTGGAATAATTATGTAATTTTTTTTTGTTAATTAATTATGTAATTTTTGTCCTTTAAAAAAAATTAGCATTCAAGTGGGTGGATACATTAAAATTAAGTAATTCTAATTTCTGGACAAAACCAAATCAATTAGCACATTTTTAAAACATTTTTCAATAATTAAAATACTCCATCTGTCCTTTAAAAGATGAGTCAATAGTTAAAACTAAATTACTGTTACATTTAGGTCTCAGTTCAATTATTATTTAATTGAATTTATTTATTTTTTATGAAAATTTGTTCCCTTTTTATGTGAAATTTTTTGTGAATTTGTTTTTTTTTTCTATTTATTGATATTATAATAATGTGATGATATATTTGATTATGATACTTTCTCAAAATACGGGTTTTAACTTTTTAAGAAAAAAATGTATAATTTTTTTATCCTCAATCTCAAAAGTGATGACAATCTATCTAATAAAATACAAAAATTTTGAATTTTTCGCTCATTCAACAAATCATTTGAGATAAATCTCACCGTCCACAGAGCCAGAGGCATGTGATATAGCTAGTAAGTATATAAAGTAAATAGTAAATATATCATTTAGTGGTTTCACTAGTATAAAAAACTCATTATTTATGTAATTTTGTGAGACTATTAAGAATAAACTTAAAAAATTTTCTACTCTCTTATCTTTATTTTATTTTTTTTAATATATGTGAAAAATGTATTTCAAACATCTTTTAAAGGATGCAGAAGGTAATTTTTATTTTAAGAATTAATTACTGATAAATCTAAATTAAATATGAAAAAGTGAAAAAAAAATATAAGATTTTAATTTCAAACAAGTTGTGGTCGCCTGGTCGCAGACTCGCAGGCATGAGCCGAGTCGTGGGTGGGTGGGTGCGTGGGTGGGTGGGTGCGTGAGTGGGGGTAATATTTAATTAGAAGAGACGCCATATTTTTTAAAAAATAAGAATATTTAAGGTAAGCTAATTATTACGATAAGAAATTCAAGATTTAAGGATTTGGTTATGAAAACCCCATGCGAAGCATATCAAAATGATTATTTGGCAAATAATTAGTGGGATACCAGCTATATTTGTTTGTAAGAATTATAATATCAAGACTATTAATATTAAGATTATAATTTCGGAATTATAATCTTAATATCAAGATTATTAAGTCATTTTATAATCCTGAGACTAATAGTCCCAAGTCTAAATTTGAAAACAAACAAAATACTTGAGATTAATAGTCTTATCTCAAGTATAATTCTTGCAAAAAAACATAGCCTAGATGAATTTTGAAGATGAAATCTAGGGTTAGATATGAATGTATTTGTAAGACCCCAACATTTTCTGAAAAAAATTTAATTTTCTCTAAATATTATTTTGAATAATAAGGTGTAATTTGATATAATGATATAGTGGATGATATGTGCAAATTTTGTAAGTAAGTAAGTTGTCATAAAATATTTCTTTTGTCGAAAAATATTCGTACGACGGCACAATCATTGGTGGACCCCACAACGGAATGACTGTCTGTGACGCACCCAAAATAGGTATACATCACCCATTTTGAGTTGCCAAATACATGGTACAGAAACAAATACAACTTTATTAATACAATTGTCGTGCAAAATACGACAACACATATACTGTGAGTTTAAATACAAATATTGTCTAATAAACAGTATTCAAACTCAAAAGGAGTCCTCATTACAATTTTTAATTCACTATTTTACAAAAATAGTGAGGACTGCTAAAACAACTTTCTAGAACCATCAATCCATACACAGGCTAGTTCCTGCTATATTCTCACCTCCTGAGAAGAAAAATGGAACAAAAAGGAAAAGGGTGAACTCAACTAGCCCAGTAAATAAATATTATGACTAAGATAAAGAAAAATAAATTATCGTTAGCCTTCAACAAATCAGATAAAATATAATGGACAACCAGTTTTAGATCAATATTCGCAGCGAAAATAACAATTCATTAGAAGAGTTAAGTAGAGAAGAAATCTACTATCATCTATGAATTTAAAAGTCCATCATCAATATTTTATCCCTGTAACATCAATCAATATACATCTTGCATCAAATATTCATCTTTGCACTACGGGCCAAAGATATTTATTTGTATCACAAGTTGGTCATGTTCATCTCACACCTGTTCATCTTTGCACTACGGGCCAAAAATATTCATCAAGTAATCATTCATCTTTGCACTACAAGTCAAAGATATACAGTTATATCATCATTTAGGACTGAGGATGATGAAAAAATATTTTAAATAAACGAATCCAGTGAGATAAAAGGACAAAGATTAGGGATTCGTACTTTAGATAATCCAAGTTCAAAAACGCTTCATAATAAACCATAGTGGAGTAAAATTCAAGAATGAAGATCAAAACATGGATACAATCAAAGATAGTAACCATAATAGACATCTTGGACAAAGAAGAGAAAATTTTATTTTTTGTGAATAGTGTTGTATACGTGAATAGTGCCGTATACGTGAATAATAACCCCGAAGCCATTTTTGTGGGGCTCGGAGAAGGAGGAACGGTGGAAATCGGAATGGCAGAGATCGATATGGTGTTATCAGAACTTTGGGATGCCATTGTTGGAGATTTGCAGGTAGAGAGAGAAATCAGGAGAAAGATGGAGGCAAGAGGAGTCTGAAATTCAAAATAGCAGGTAAAACCGTCAAAATTGGGGTAAAGTAGTTTTTATACTGGCGGTCTTTTCAACTTTTCACGAAAATCGAAGGCGGCACATTAAATGAAAGCAATGATGATGAAATTGGAATGGGTAGCGTGTGTTTTTGGTCTTAAGTATTAACCGGAGTGGGATTCTCGGTTGGGCTTCCGGTTTTTATTTAAGTTGTTGTTTGAAATTCATCAGTTGGGCCTCGGTTAACTTTATTTATTGGGCCAGATATACTCTTTTATTAAACAGTTGTTTAACAAAAGACTGGGGGGGCAATGTTAGGCCATGATACTTTATGTACTGGGCCGGACTGGATGGATATATCCATTGGGTTATATTTATTGGGCCTTGAAGGTGTTGGACTGGTTTGGTGGGCTGACCCATTAGATGAAGTTGGGCTTTGACCAGCAATCATGAAGAAGATAACAGTTGACTATTATTTCTGTCAAGCATTAATGAGGATTGGACTAAATCGGTCGGCAGTGGCAAACAGTGATGGGATGGAGCAGGTGGGTTGCATACAGTTGGCTGAGGTCAGCGGTAGTGGGGGGATGGTGTCAGAAGGAGTAGGTGGCACGCAAAACCAGAGTTTTGAGTATATGATAACAAGGATAACACACAAGGAAAGGTAACTGATATTTTCTCTCTCTCTCTCAAGATACTAGACTTTATTTTCCTCCATTGTTAACCTTGTGATCGCCTGTACTGACTCTTACGCCGGAGTTATCCCCTGACGGTCCAAGCCGTCAAGCTTCTGGTATTGATGTGTTTATTGTGCAGGATTGGACGTGCTTTACGTGATTGGGGCGCATAGAAAGATCTTGACGTTAACATTGGCGCTAGAAAGAGGGCTTTTCTAGTGTTCTTGAGTTTTCAATCACAAGTTTTAGTTGTTCTACGTCGGAAGTTATGGTGAAGAGTAGAACGGTTACCCCTGAAAGACAGCCGAAAGCTGTGAGTTCGTCTTTATAACGAGTATCTGTCAAGGATCGTTTAGGTCCTTCAAAGAGTGTTCATGATAGTACGGCTTCCAAGCATGTTTCAGAAGGTTCTCGTTCGAGAGCCTATGGTGATGCTAAAAGAAGATTGGTTTTTTCTACTGATAAAGAACCTGATCATGGTCGCAAACGGGTAGAAGGCACACCGCTTAGAACCCGACACCGAGATGGTTTGACCAATAAGGCCTCCAAGCTGGCCAAGATTGCGACGCCCCAAAAATAGGTATACATCACCTATTCTAAGTCGCCAAATACATGGTACAGAAACAAATACAACCGAGAATACAATTGTCGTGCAAAATACGAAAAACACATATCTTCGTGAGTTTGAATACAAATATTGTCTAATAGGCGATTATACAAACTCAAAAGGAGTACTCATTATAATTATTGATACACTATTTTACAAAATAGTGAGGACTACTAAAACAACTATCACGAACCATCACTCCATACCCATTTAGTTCTCGCTATGTTCTCACCTCTAAGAAGAAAAATGGAACAAAAAGGAAAAGGGTGAACTCAACTAGCCCGGTAAAGAATATTATGACTAAGATAATATACAATAAATTATCATTAGTTTTCAACAGGAAAAAATTTGATAGAACATAATAGACAACAAGTTTTAGATCAACAACTGCAGCTGAAACATCAATCCATTAGAAGAGTCAAGTAGAGAATGAATTCTACTATCTTCTAAGATTTAAAAGTCCATCATCAATATTTTATCCTGTAACATCAATCAATATACATCTTGAATCAAATATTCATCTTTGCACTATCTGGCCAAAGATATTCATTTGTATCACCAGATTGGTTATGTTCATCTCAACACTGTTCGTCTTTCAGACTCTACGGCCAAAGATATTCATCGATTAATCATTCATCTTTGCACTCTGAGGCCAAAGATATTGAAGAATATCATCATTTAGGACTGAAGATGATGAAAAATATCTTAAAGAAAACGAATTCAGTGAGATAAAAGATCAAAGATTTGGGATTCGTACTTTAGTTTATCCAAGTTCAAAAATACCTTATAATAATCAATTTCGGAGCAAAATTCAAGAAATAAAGATCAAAACATGGATACAATAAAAGATAGTAACCATAATAGATAACTTGGACAAAGAAAAGAAAATTTCATTTTTTCTGTGAATAGTGTCGTATTCGTGAATAGTGCCGTATACGTGAATAGTAATCCCGACATGAAAAAGGTAGAAATTCTACAATAAAATCCATACCAATATTTCGATATAATGATATTGAAAGAATAACATCATTATGAAGAAAATAACATCCCTTACCTCAAAAGAACAGTATTTCTGACTGGAATATCGGATGTAAAGCCGAAGAAAACTTGCACTGAATAACAACTCTCAAAGTATCAAAATACTCACAAAATACGCTCAATAATATATATATATATATATATATATATATAAAGAGAGAGAGAGAGAAAAAAAAACTTGTTTCTGGTGTGATTTTCAATTCTAACTAAGCACTATATTTATAGAAAAATGCTAGAACGCCAAAGCAGACTAAATAATAAAATAATATTATTTATTTTTCCTCTTATACACCATCCATTTTGGAAAGCCATCATCCCATCACATTTGAAAAAAAATTCCAAAACATATTTTCATAAAAACAAAAATAGGTCCCACCCATAATTTTAATAAAAATATTTATTTTTTGAAACTTCAATAATTCATAATAAATAGTCCTTTTATCAGAAAAATATGAATTTTATGTCCATTTCATAGGAAATTAAATTATCTACAACTTTGTAGCTTTAAGTGTTTCCAAATTCCAAACGAAAAATGCCCGAAATCCACATACGGGTGATTTTTAATACCTCCATTCTGACAAAATACTAATAAAATACCTCAGCATTTATTCCTTCATTTATATCCACATAAAATAAATATTTCCATCATCATATAAATCAATAATTAATTATTCATAAATAATATTACAAAATCACAATTATGATAACCAGGTCGTTCCCAAGAAAGAGGGGGCTTTCCGATAAGGATCTCTCCTTATTGGCGTGCAATTAAGTGACCAAACCCCTTTCCTAGACAGAACTTCCTTAGACATTGCCAATAATGCTATCTAGCAATATTATTCAAATAATATGAATTATTGATCTGATAATGGAGATACTGTGCAGTGATAATTATTGAAACAATAATAATATAAAATATCAACGTAGCAATTATTGAATTAATAAAATAAAATATTGAACAGTAATTACTGTAACAATTATTGAGTAGTGCCTTCTTACGTAAGAATCAATAATTCAAAAATACTATGCAATACCGTGTGCTACTGTGCAACCACGTATATTACTGTATTTTAACCACCAGGTAATCCAACAGTGTTAACGGTAACAATTACGCCGTTAATTATAGACTCAAACTTATCATTTTCTTCATCCGACAGTTATCCGTTATGGGACCCACAAATGGCTGCGCCGTCGTACGAATATTCCCCGACAGAAAGAATATTCCACGACCAAACAAATATTCCCTGACAAAAATGAATATTTTATAACCACTTGATTATTTTGCAAAATTTGCACATTTCACCCATAACCAAAGTATTATATCAAATTAACACCTTATTATTCAAAATAATAATAGAGGAAATTTGATTTTATTTATAAAAAGTTGGGGTCTTACAACCTTCCCTTCTTATGAAATTTTGTCCTCGAAATTAACGTACGTACTTGGTATTTCAAAAATGTGAGGATACCTCACTTTCATTTCTGATTCCAACTCCTAGGTCATTTCTTCAATAGCATGGTTTCTCCACAAAACCTTAACTTGTGGTATAACCTTCATGCGTAGGACATGCTATTTCCTATCCAAGATCTTTACAAGTACCTCCTCGTACGTTAAATCTTCGGCTATCTCGTCTGGTTCTAACTCAATAATGTGGTTCGGGTCTTTCACATATTTAAAAAGCATAGATATGTGAAAAACATTATAAACACGAGATGTGCTTGGAGGTAATGCGAGTCTATAGGCCACATTTTCTATTCGGTCAAGAATCTCAAATGGACCAACAAATTGTGGATTGAGCTTTCCTCTCTTCCCAAATCTTGTAACTCCCTTCCATGGAGCAATACATAACAATACATGATCCCCAATATTAAATTTCACGTCCTTTCGATGAAGATCCGCATAACTCTTTTGTCGATCCTGTGCCATTTGTATACGTTGTTGGATCATTTGGATATTCTCTGTAGTCATTTGTACCAACTTTGGTCCCAACAATGTTGCTTCTCCCACCTCATCCCAGCATACTGGAGAGCGTTCATCCATACAATGCTTCAAATGGAGCCACGCCTATACTTGCCTGATAACTGTTGTTGTAGGAGAATTCCACCAATGGTAGGTACTTATCCCAACTCCCTTTGAAATTTAGGACACAGAGTCTTAGTAGATCTTCAAGAGTTTGAATAGTCCTCTCTGATTTTCTATCCGTTTGAGGATGGTATTGTCAACGTCGGGATTTTTAGATGTCCCTTTCCATTACTTGTTCTTTGGTGTTCTCATTTTAGGTGAGATTTGTTTGAAAAAACAAGTGAAAAAGGTCTGACATGTATTATGTCGACGATGGACTATTAAGAGTCATGATTAGTTTTGTAAATGGTTGTACCAACACAAAGAGAAAAGGTTTGCACATTGACCGGTGATATGATATGACATCGCTAAACTGGCTGGTCGGTGAAACCGAGATTAATTAGGGTCCGGGGACTTGGTTATACGGAGGGAAGGTGTTAGGCACCCCTCGACATCCGTGTTACCATGTTGACCGCCTCTTTTCAAGAAACTATTATCTGAATGTGTGTGTGTGGGTTGATGTTTGTTATTTGAAAGTAGTCGAGGCCTCGTTCGAACCTATATATATTGTGGTTTGAATTTATGTAAAAATTCAATTTTAAGCAAGATATGGCGTTGATGTTTTATAAAAGAGGTTTTTCAAACCACGATGCTCAATAGTAATTTAGACCTTTTACACTCCCATTTTATTAAGTGTTAATTTGGATTGATTTTATTTAACGGAGATGGCGAGGCATCCGTACGAAAATAATGTACAAAATAATGCCGAGCTTCCTTGTGGGTATGGAAACCATCTCGAGGAAATTGAGACACTGCATGAGAATAATTTACAAGTCGCATAAATTTGAAAATGTCCATCACGGAACCGAATCTAGAACTAATAGGTGAATATGTGATCACATGATTCCTAGGCACACATGATACATAATTTGTATGAAAGCGATAGCGGTATATATATATAAAAAGTGTAAATATATATATATCTGAGCAGGATCACCAACCACGAAGCACCTCCATGGGGATCGAGAAAAGTAAATAAAGGCATAAAAGCTATCAACCGCCATAGAGGAAACTCCAGACGGGACAAAACGTAAATAAAGCTGTAAATACGGTCAACCGCCACGAAGGGAACTCCAAGCGGGACAAAATGTAAATAAAAGTTGTATAAAGCGATCAATCGCCATGAAGTAAACTCGAGGCGGGGATTTAAACGTAAAGAAAGTCGTAAAAGCGATCAACCACCACTTAAGTAAACTCCAGGTGGGACGATATATATATATATATATATATATATATATATATATATATATATATATAAAGTTTAATAAACGCAATGGATATAAAATCCGAGGCTCATCGAACAAAGTTCGACAGCAGTTCATATATATATATATATATATATATATATATATATATATATATAAAAGTGGAGTAAACGCATATAGGATGTAAAATCCGAGCTCATCTAATGAGTTCGACCACAGTTAATATATATAAAATATATATATATATATATATATATATATATATTAAAGCAAATAAACGCGCTCTGATTGAAGTCTAGGCTCATCGAACAAAAAGTTCACACACGATTAATATATAAATGTATATATATATATATATTAAAGCAAATAAACGCTGCATCAAGTCTAGTCTCATCAAACAAAGTTCGACACACAGTTAATATATATAAATGTATATATATATATATATATATATATATATATATATATATATATATATATATATATATATATTAAAGCAATAAACGCTCCAGACCAAAGTCTAGGCTCAATCGAGTAACTCGATAATGTTAGTCAATATATATATATATACAAGCTGAAACAAAACCACGGACCAAAGTCCGGGCAAATGCGCGCAACACGACTCTCAACGTGAAGAAGGGTGTGTGCAGAGATGAAGAGAAGACTCTAAAGTGTGTAGAAGGCTTACAATTGACTGCCAAAGAAGACTTTTATATCTTTAGAGTGGGTAAACACTGACTTTTGTAGGTATAAAAGGGGCTATATATGAGCTCACAGGTGTTTAAAAGGGGAAAGTACACTGCATGGAGTGAGTGCAGAGCAAATTGGGCATGGCTTCCTCGCCTTTTTCTCTTAAAAAATGGCCATCCCAAGCCCTCTATTAATAGAGGGGGAGCGCAGTCTACACTGTGACACCTAGTAATGTGTGTGTACTGGGTGTGTGCGGTGCCAAGGTGTGGGTCCCGCCGTGTCGAAACGTACATTCGAGATAATGCGTTGTCATTTCGGTTGTTCATAACTTTCAATCCGGGAGTCCGATGGAAGCGTGCCATATCATTCCGGAAAGCTCTTTCCGAGAGTTACAAAATGACATAGGATTTGCTCTTTTTTGATTCCAGGAAGATGGGTCCATGACTGAAATGGCATTCTCGGGTTTCCGTCAGGTAGTCCGTTGAGCCGTTTTGCGTAGTTTGCGCTCAAAAGTTAAGATATGGATCTTGTGGGACTTCTTTTGAAGTATTTTGAGTTGACATGAGTTGATTTGATGTGAGTTGAAGTTGAGTTGGTAAAATGACCATTTTGTTCCTCCCGGGGTTATCTCCGGTTTTCACGCAGTTGTAGTAGTATTTTCTCAGGATTATCTCTGAGGTTGACCTGATGTTGACTCTGAGTATCCTTAGGGTTATCTCTGAGGTTGGCTTGACCTCCTGGGGCTATCTCCAGGCTTTGATCTTGATCCCTCGGGGCTATTTCCGGGGTTGAAACTGACTTTCCCGGGGTTATCTTCAGGGTTGGAAACTATTTTCCCGGGGTTATCTCCGGGGTTGGAAACTAGATCTCCCGTGGCTATCTTCGGGGTTAAAATTGATATTGTAGTTCTCCAAGGTTATCTCCAAAGTGTGAAAAAGACGCTTTTGTCCTCCGGCATAGTCAGTAATAGGAAAACGAAATTTCGAGTGTCTACAGGTATGCTGAACTGAATCATAAATTCGCGCCCATCGCTTTCTGCAAGCTAACCCAAAATCGTGAAGTGAATCTTGGGTCACGATCCGAAACTATGGATACTGGCATGCTATGCAGTCTTACAATCTCATTCACGTACATACGAGCAAGATGTTCAAGGGAATAAGTCTCCCGTATAGGCAAGAAATGAGCAGACTTGGTTAATCTCTCAACAATGACCCAAATTGCATCTATGCCTTGAGAAACCTTGGGAAGACCCATAACAAAATCCATAGTAATGTGTTCCCACTTCCATTTCGGAATCTTAAGTGGTTGCAATGGACCCTTTGGCACTTGATGCTCCGCCTTTACACGTTGACAAGTTAAACACCTTGAGATAAACTCCGCGATCTCTCTCTTCATATTGCTCCACCAAAATGTATGTCGAAGATCATGATATATTTTGGTACTCCCAAGATGGATTGCAAACGGTGTGTTGTGTGCCTCCATCATGATTCTATGCTTCAAGTCAGAATCGTTAGGAACACAAAGTCTGGAGTTGACTCGAAGTATTCTTTCTTCATCGATTTTGCTTCTGGAATAACACCTTCTTGCACTTTCTTCTTCATACGCATCAACTCCAGGTCCGTAGCTTGAGCAGCTTTAACTTTATCGATTAAAGTCGGTTCTACTCGTATGCTTGATATCATCACGTGGGTACTTGGAGCTTTTACCTCTATCTCCATCCTTTGCAAGTCATACAAAATGGGCCTTTGTGTTAACAACATTGCACTCGTACCTGCATATGATCTTCTACTCAATGCGTCAGTTACCACGTTTGTTTTTCCAGGATGATATTGGATGGTATGATTGTAATCTTTTAATAGCTCAAGCCAACGTCGTTGCCGCATGTTGAGTTCCTTTTGGGTGAAGAAATATTTGAGGCTTTTATGATCTGTATAGATATCCACTTTCTCCCCATACATGTAGTGTCTCCATATCTTCAATGCGAAAACGACTGCTACCAACTCCAAATCATGAGTAGGATAATTCCTCTAATATTCTTTGTGTTGTCGCGAGGCATAGGCTATGACTTTCCCATGTTGCATAAGAACACATCCTAACCCTTTGCCTGAAGCATCCTTGTAGATAACAAATCCATCCGAACCAGATGGTATTGTCAGAACAGGTGTCAAAATGAGTCTCCTCTTGAGTTCTTGAAAACTCTTCTCACAATCCTCGCTCCAACCGAATTGTGTATCTTTACGAGTCAGCTGAGTTAACGGAGTAGCGATTCGAGAAAATCCTTCCACAAATCTCCGATAGTAACTAGCTAAGCCCAGAAAGCTACGTACTTCGGTCACCGACTTCGGTTGCTCCCAACTTTGTATGGCTTCAATCTTCGTCGGGTCGACAGATACTCCATATTTTGACACCACGTGCCCAAGGAATGCTACTTCCTCAAGCCAGAACTCGCATTTCTTTAGCTTGACATATAACTTGTTTTCACGAAGCCTTTGCAGTACTAGATTCAAATGGCGCTCATGATCTTCACGACTTTTGGAATAGATGAGGATGTCATCAATAAAGACAACAACGAACTGATCCAAATATTCCTTGAACACACGGTTCATTATATCCATGAAAACGGCATGAGCATTAGTCAATCCAAAAGACATTACTAAGAATTCATAATGCCCGTATCGAGTTCTAAAAGCAGTCTTCGGAATATCCTCAGTTTTAATCTTCAGCAGATGATATCCAGAACGAAGATCGATCTTTGAAAAGAAGTGTGCTCCTTGCAACTGGTCAAACAGGTCATCAATGCTAGGTAGCGGATACCTATTCTTGATGGTGACATGGTTCAATTCTCGGTAGTCAATACAAAGTCGCATACTCCGTCTTTTTCTTCTTTCTGAATAAACACAGAGCACCCCAAGGAGATGTCTTGGGGCCGAATGAAATCGATGTCCACAACTCTCGTAGTTGGACCTTTAACTCTCGAAGTTCAATAGAGCCATTCGATATGGGGTTTTAGAAATGGGCTTTATACTAGGTTCAAGGTCAATAAAGAATTCAACTTCACGTTCTGAGGGTAGACCGGAAAGTTCTTCAGGAAATACGTCAGGAAATTCACTAACAACAGAAATATTATTCAAATCTGACGTGTTTTTGTTCAAGTCCGTGACATGGGCTAAGAAAGCTTGACATCCGTTTTTTCAATAAACGAATAACTTTATGGCTTGATATGAACGTGATTGACTTTAGCGATTTGGTTGTTTGAATTCGCATAACAGGTTGGTTAGGAATATGAAAACTAACAACCTTACGAAAACAATCAATTTTAGCATGATGAATGGTTAACCAATCAATCCCTAAAATCATATCAAATGCAAGTATTTTCAACGAAATAAGATTGGCAGGTAATGTGATGGTTCCAACTTGAATCAAGCAAGATTTATAAATAGTAGATGTAATGAAAGTTTCTCCTAACGGAGTCTCAACAGATAAGTCAAGGTCTAATTTCTCCGGAGTCAAGTTCAAACGTTGAGCACAAGCAGGAGAAATAAAAGAATGGGTAGAACCGGTATCTAATAAGATATAAACTTTGCAAGAGTTTATGATTAGCTTACCCGTGATCACCTCGTTTGGGTTCCTCGCGTTTTGGGCAGTCACAACAAACGCCCTTCCAGGAATCACCGATTTTGACTTGTCCGGGACAGCCTTTGGAGTCACCATCCCCGTTGAACTTGGTTTCGCAACAAGACAATCTCTAGCTTTATGACCTTCCTTTCCACAGTTATAACACACCTTGGATTGTTGTGGGCAGTTTGGGCTGATGTGTCCCTCTTTCCCGCATTTATAACAAACGACCGGTGCTCATTCTCCTCCCTTAGAAACAGCTGATGTTTGTGTTGACGTCTTTACGTTGTCATTGTTGTACCTTCTCTTCTTGAAATCTCCCCCGACTCACTTCTTCTACCATAATGGCCATGATTACCACTAAAGTGGTTACCGCTTTTGTCCGAATGTTTCCTCCCCGCTGGTTGTTATTGCTCTGGATGATATTGCCGCCACCCAGTATGACCACGGTTGTGGTCCCTTGGTTGAACATACTCATTATCTCGCTTTAATAATTGAGCCCTGTTTACAACATCTGAATATAAAGAAAATTTATGAGAGATAAGATATTGCCGAATTTCGGGTTTTAGACCTCTTAGAAACATCCGCATCATTCATTCCTCATTCTCTACCAAATGAGGTGAAAACTTGGATAACTCTGCGAACTTTACCTCGTATTGGGACACCTTCATGTTGTTTTGTTCCAGTCTAATAAACTCTATTTCCTTCATATGGCGAATACTTTCAGGAAAATACTTGTTGTTAAACAGTTCTGAAACGTTTCCCAAGACATGTTAAGTGCGGCAGGCTGGGTAAGCTTCACAGATTCCCACCAGTAATTTGCCTCACCACGAAACATAAAGGTGGCGAATGGAACCTTCTGTTCCTCCGTGCATCCCAAGACATCGAGTATCTTGGTAATTTATTTGACCTACATTTTCGCCTTGATTGGATCCGGCTTTCCCGCAAATTCTAGTGGTCCCAACTCTTTGAACTGCTTGGCTGTGACAATCCGCGCATTGCTATCAATTCCACCCTTATTTTGTACACGAGTCTCCCTCGTCTGATTTTGCATGAATTGCAAAAAGCTTCTAAACATCCCATCATTCATCATTTGTTCAGTAGTGTTGTTTACAGGAGGAATATTGCCTTTTTGTTGCATGTTCCCCTAGGTGGTGATTAAAGGTGTCTCCACGGTCTCATTCACTCTATTGTTAATATTTTCGACTGCCATTCTCAAATACTTCCACAAAACAAGGGTTAATTAACAAATTAACATATCATATATTAACCATATGCTCCGACTGACCAACCAAATAAGCTTAGGTATGACACACTAGCGAAGGATTACTCGTCTCTCCCCTCCTAGTTCTATTCTCCGATCTCCGCTAGAGACCATATCCCTAAGATCTGATACCAACTGTGACTCCCCAAAAATAGGTATACATCACCTATTCTGAGTCGCCAAATACATGGTACATAAACAAATACAACTTCAGTAATACAATTATCGTGCAAAAAATGACAACACATATACTGTAAGTTTGAATACAAATATTGTCTAATAGATAGCATACAAACTCAAAAGGAGTCCTCATTACAATTATTGATACACTATTTTACAAAATAGTGAGGACTACTAAAACAACTATCCTGAACCATCACTCCATACCCCGGTTAGTTCCTGCTATGTTCTCACCTCTTGAGAAGAAAAATAGAACAAAAAGGAAAAGGGTGAGCTCAACTAGCCCAATAAAGAATATTATGACTAAGATAATATACAACAAATTATCATTAGTCTTCAACAGGGAAAATCTTATAGAACATAATAGACAACAAGTTTTAGATCAACAACTGCAGCGGAGACAACAATCCATTAGAAGAGTCAAGTAGAGAATGAATTCTACTATCTTCTAAGATTTAAAAGTCCATCATCAATATTTTATCCCTGTAACATCAATCAATATACATCTTGAATCAAATATTCATCTTTGCACTACAGGCCAAAGATATTCATTTGTATCACCAGTTGGTCATGTTCATCTCAACACCTGTTCATCTTTGCACTACAGGCCAAAGATATTCATCAGTTAATCATTCATCTTTGCACTACAAGCCAAAGATATTCAGCAATATCATCATTTAGGACTGAGGATGATGAAAAATATCTTAAAGAAAACGAATCCAGTGAGATAAAAGATCAAAGATTTGGGATTCGTACTTTAGTTTATCCAAGTTCAAAAATACCTTATAATAATCAATTTCGGAGCAAAATTCAAGAATAAAGATCAAAACATGGATACAATCAAAGATAGTAACCATAATAGACAACTTAGACAAAGAAAGAAAATTTCATTTTATTCTATGAATAGTGCCGTATTCGTGAATAGTGCCATATACGTGAATAGTGTCGTATACGTAGTAACCTCGACATGAAAAAGGTAAAGATTCCACAATAAAATTCATACCAATATTTCGATATAATAATATTGAAAGAATAACATCATTATGAAGAAAATAACACCCCTTACCTCAAAAGAACAGTATTTCTGACTGGAATATCAGATGTAAAGCCGAAGGAAACTTACACTGAATAACACCTCTCAAAGTATCAAAATACTCACAAAATACGCTCGATAATATATAGAGATAAAACTTGTTTCTGGTGTGATTTTCAATTCTAACTAAGCACCCTATTTATAGGAAAATGTTAGAACGCCAAAGCAGACTAAATAATAAAATAATATTATTTATTTTTCTTCTTCTACGCCATCCTTTTTGGAAAGCCATCAGTCCATCACATTTGAAATTTTTTTCCAGCGCATGTTTTCATAAAAACAAAAGTGGGTCCCACCCATAATTTTTAAAAAATCATTTATTTTCCGAAACTTCAATAATTCATAAGAAATAGCCCTTTTATCAGAAAAATACGAATTTTATGTCCATTTCATAGGAAATTAAATTCTCTACAACTTTGTAGCTTTAAGTTTTTCCAAATTCCAAACGAAATATGCCCGAAATCCATATACGGATAATTTTTAATACATCTATTCTGACAAAATACTGATAAAATACCTCAACATTTATTCCTTCATTTATATCCACATAAAATAAATATTTCCATCATCATATAAATCAATAATTTATTATTCATAAATAATATTATAGAATCACAATTATGACAACCAGGTCGTTCCCAGGAAAGAGGGGGTTTTTCGATAAGGATCTCTCCTTATCGGTAGCATGATTAGATGACCAAACCCCTTTTTCAGCACGAACTTCCTTAGAC
Organism: Panax ginseng; assembly: GCA_020205605.1. Taxonomy (NCBI): domain Eukaryota; kingdom Viridiplantae; phylum Streptophyta; class Magnoliopsida; order Apiales; family Araliaceae; genus Panax; species Panax ginseng. The sequence goes on from CM035150.1 coordinate 51,614,317, forward strand.
ATTGCCAATAATGCTATCTAACAATATTATTCAAATAATATGAATTATTGATCCGATAATGGAGATCTTCATGCGATGAAAATTATTGAAACAACAATAATATAAAATATCAATGTAGCAATTATTGAATCAATAAAATAAAATATTGAAGCAGTAATTCTTTGTAACAATTATTGAGTAGTGTCTTCTTTACGTAAGAATCAATAATTCAAAAATATTGTGCAATACCGTGTGCTTCTTTGTGCAACCACGCCAGTACATCGTATTTTAACCACTGTGTAATCTAATAGTGTTAATTGGTAACACTTATGCCGAATTAATTATAAAACTCAAACTTGTCATTTTCTTCATCAAAGCGGTTATCCGTTATGGGGCCCACAAATGGTCATACTGGCCGCATTTAATATTCCCCCTACGTAAAGAATATTCCACGATCAAACGAATATTCCCCGATAAAAATGAATATTTTATAACCACTTGCTTATTTTACAAAATTTGCACATTTCACCCATAACCAAAGTATTATATCAAATTAACACCTTATTATTTAAAATAATAATAGAGGAAATTTGATTTTATTTATAAAAAGTTGGGGTCTTACAAAGATGGTAGATGAGGCGGACAAAGCCTTAGAGGTTCTTCTGAAACAACGAGAAGATATTGCTGAACAGATGCTTTGTATGGCGGAGATGAAAGACGAATCATCTAGTTATGCTCAGTCCGAAGGACATAGTAGGTCCATAGAAAGGCGGTTAAGGAAAGGAAAGAAGCCTGTACACTTTGGTCATACATCTCGAGGCCAACCTCGGGATCGAAGAAGATCAAGAAGCCATACACCTGAGAGGCCGAAGAGGGTAGTCTACCCTATCGGTTCTCGGGATCATGGTAGAAGCCGACGAAGAAGCAGGTCTAGGGAGTATACACCCAAGAATACAAAGAAGGTACACCGCTTTGAGTATTCTCACCACAGTGATAGAGCTCCACACCGAAGTAGATCCAAAAGTCACACTCCCGAGAATCCACTGAGGGCACACCACCTTGTGGATACTCGTCATCGGAGAAGTCCATCTATAGTTGGGGGTTTGGAGGATAAGGGCCAATCTACTCAGAGGAAGAGGGGTTCTCCGGAGAAGGAAATCTCTTCGCAATCGAAAGAAGTGGAGTTTCTGGTCAAGGCATTGAAAGAGCTTCAGAATCGGAAACAACTAGCCGAAGTTCAACAAGTGAAGGATACTTCGGGAAAGAAGGCGTCTCCTTTTTCCTTGGATATTCTTAAGGAGAAAGTTGATCCTACTAAGAAGCTTCCTCACATGGAATGTTATGATGGATCTGGGGATCCTTACGACCATAGCCAGGCGTTTGACAGGCTGATGGACTATTATGATTTCACTGATGCGGCCAAATGTCAGACGTTTGTAACGACGCTCCGGAAAGCTGTGAGGCAATGGATGGGTACTTTACCTTCGGATTCGGTCTCGTCTTGGATGGATTTGTGTGGTAAATTCCATGCTCGATTTGGGAGCAATAAGAGGAGGGGAAAGCCTACCGGTTCATTGGCTCAAGATCGACAATTTTCGAATGAGTCTCTGAGCCAGTATGTGAAGCGATTCCGGGAAACAGTTGGCCAAGTGACCGATCTCAACGATCTTCAGGCTGTTGAACTGTTTCAGAATGGTTTAGATTTGGTGAAATCGGAGAAGTTGGTGAAGAAGCTGATGTTTCACCACCCGAAGAGTTTAGTCGAAGCTTTCGATAAAGCTGAAGGCTATATTGTGGTGGAGGAAGCTATGAATAGTTTGAAGCATCCTTTTTCGGACATGATGAAGGAGACGGACCAGGATAAAACTTAGGGCAGTCAGAAGAAGAGCGAAGGGAATAATGATCGCTATGAAGGAGGCTCCAAGAAGTACAATAACAACTGGTGCTAGGGAGGAGGTTGTTGGTTGATTTCGCAATCAAAGAATACGTGCAATTATACACGGTCAACAAGTAATAAAGTGATAAGAAAAGTATCATTCCCACAGAGAATCTTAATTAATAAATTCCAACTACTAGCACTATATCAACCCAATTTTATTTAAACAATGATAAATTATGATTTTCTAAAATATTAAAACTAAATTAAACAATTAAAGATATTATTCTAAAATAAGCAAATAAATAAACGCAGCTTTGAATGATTGATTTCCGATAAATAAGGATTAAGACTTCAATATCCCCAATTATGAACTATAACTCAATTACCCAATTATCCCAATTATTATGTCTACTGAATTGTTAACAAGAATTCTCAAATGTCAAAAGTCCTTTTCCAAGTAATCAACTGACTTCTATTTAATCCAGATTAATCTTGCTATATTCCTATGCAAAACAAGTGAATTAAACTCTTTCAATTCCAATTCCTTATGTGTTACATGCGGTGAAAAGATATTTCCATTCAATTCACAAACCTAATTATTCACTGTGCAAATAAATAAGTCACACATTATCAAATCAAGTTCTAACCCTAAAATTCCTCTTTCAATTCCTTCTAGAGTAACACGGTAATTATTGGCCAAATAATTAATCAATAGATGCAAGGCATGATAAACAATTCACTTCAACATAAATAATTGGAATAAACTGAATAACTAATTTATAGCCATAAAAGGTTCAATTGAAATCTTAATAAAAGAATTAGTTCATAACGGAAATAAAAACCAATAATCGTTTGCAAATCATCCTTAAAGAATTACGAATTAAAAATAAGGAGAAGAAGAAGAAAACTCTTTAGCCAATCCTTAGTCTTCAAGTAATCCTTGTGTAGCCTCCAATGAATGAATGAATAGATGAATGATTAACCCTTTAATTTCAGCACTTGGTCTCTTTTTATAGCTTTTCACAATCCTAATCCAAGACAACTTTGAAACCCATGTGCCAATCCAAGTCAAACGAAAGTCAAACGCATCCCTGGTCAACACCAACCGAGGCCCAGCTCCCCGGTGTTGGTCTTCATATTATTTACCATTTTGCCATTATAAGCTCGAAACCCCAGAATTACCCCTACAACTCCCAAATCTGCAAAACAAGACATAAACACATTAAAAATGTTTCTAAATAACTTGAGAATGCAGTAATTTAAGTCCAAATATATCCAATTCATGGGTATATTACCCAATCATCAAATACCCCCAAACTTAAATCGTTGCGTGTCCTCATGCGACAAAACATAAACATCACAAAACAAAACTAAACATCATGCAAATGCAAACTATTTATATGTTCTTAATTCCAGCAGTTTAATAGCTTACGTATATCTATAGGCCTAAAAAAAATCACAAAAACATGCTAATACATCATGTTAAAGCAGATCGATAATATCCCAACAATCAATGAATCTGAATCTGTTATGACTGATATTGTGAGTGTGTGTTCAACAACCATGCTAACCCATGAAGGGCAAAAATATGAAAGATAATAAATTTCTTAGTAAGCTTCATACAGTGTAAACTTGAGAACTCATCGAATATACTTGTTTCAACTGAAATCCAACAATTACCCGAATTCAAGAGTCAAAATGGAATACTTATGCTTTTCTTTTCTCTTTTTTTTTATAACGGGGGCATTTTTCACTTTTCCCGCTTTATTTTTATTTTCACATTTTTTTTATATATACATAAATGACTGTGCAATGTCTCATCCCATTAGGCTAACAGTGTTACCCCTTAGCGAGCTTTCGACCAATGACTCCCAGACCATAAAAGACCTTAGGGCGCTAGGTGTAAAGATAATCCCCTCGGGCGTACTTGCTCAAGTAACAAAGGCCCCGAAACAAGACTAGTCACCATGTATACCTTTTGTTTTTTTTTGTTTGTTTTTCCAAATATTTTTCCCCCAAACTCGAGTTTATGTATAAATTCAGTCTTCACTAGCTATTCAAATTGTCCCTTCATTTCACTAGCAATCATCCTTTAGAACTCTATTATCTAACCATTTAAACTATCATAGCTAACATGGTCGTTTTTCAAAGTGCTATCCTATAATATCAGTGTCAACCAGATAAAGATTCAAATCATGTCAAGAAAATCATATCACTGACTTAACAATCCTTACTAGACTTGTTCATGCAATTCTAATTTCATCATTGGCCCCCAAATAAACGTACTATCAAAAGTTGGAATTAACATGCAATTCTAAATGCAACATTAAACTAACAATCACAAACCAAATCCACAAACTATAATAAACTACAACTAAATATTAACTACTACCCCCAAACTAATCTAGAGCAATGTCCTCATGCAAAAAATAAGGCAAAATAAAATAGAGGACTTCACGAAAAGCTTATTCCTCGGGTGGAGAATCCTCATCCGTATTTCATCTCTTGATTGGAAGGAAATCTTGGGTGAATCGGAGCGGTTGGGAAATGGTTGAGTTGACGCCCGGATGTGATTAGACCAGTCGGTGCATTTTGTCTTACGCAAATTGGTCAACTAAAATTTAAAAATCACGTCTTGACGTTCCGACAAGCCGCACATTACGGGACTCCATGTTGTAGAACCGGTAAATCTATCTCCATTTGGATCGCTTTGGGGACCACACCACGATGAGCTGCTGTAGATGGACCATAAGTAGGTGGAGCCTGAGGTGGTGGGGCTTGTGTAGGTGCAACTTGGGGAATTATGAAACCCAATCCCCTAGGGTGATTTGCCCCACCCGTCCACACTTTATACCGGCTGATCAACTTGTGGTCCAAAACTGGCATAGGCATTTGAATCATCTCATCCGATTTCCATTTCACCCCAAACTTGGCACATAGAACACATATCAATGAAGGATGGGGTAAACCTCCTGTGGTTCCACCTCGAGATGCTTTGGGAGAATGGATCTTTGGATCACGTAACCCGACATCTATTTGCAAGCCTTGAATAATTGAATATAGCAACACCGCTGTTTCTTTGGTGACATGGCTTACATGCGTGCATGGCATGAGTTTGGCACAGGTGAAGGCATACCACGCCTTCCCATACAGGCTGAGATGAGAGTGGGGGAAGGTCATGCTACCACGTTCATGCACTGTCCATGTGGTGCTCGGTTGACACAGCTCTCGGATTATCTTCTCATAATCTGGACCTTGGCTCAGAAGCCCGACATATTCGTCGTTCAGGTCCTCTAAATCCATTTGATAGCACCCATTTATGTCCTCGTCTCCGATTTCCACGGTTTTTCCCCTAACAAACACTTCATAGTGATCGTGTTTAGGAACGTTGGCATAGAATTCTTTCACGACTGCAATCACTGATGGGTCAGGTTATTCGATGAGGGAGAACCAGTTTCTTTCAGCTATTATGACTGCTATTTCCCCATCCTTGGTTTGATCGGGCCTTAAACCACGTTCGGGGACTAGTGAGCGGGTAGACATGCGGTTATAGCGTTCCTAAGCCTCGGTGGAGACAAATCATCGGCTATCAAATCTCGGAGGAGCCGAGGCGGAACCGGAACCATCTCCACGTTGTCGTTTTGAAGCCATGTAAAAAAATTCTGCACAAATTCACATATAATTAGAATTGATTGTACAGCAAATTGGGACATATATGCCCATAACACTTCCCCCAAACTTCGGAATGATCGAACCTTATGTGTTATGAATGGGAGTTTGGAGAAACACAGAGTATCATGGGATACCAAGTTAACCACGTAATCGTATTTTATAGACAACATGCACAATTTGCAAAAGCAACACAAGTTACGCGTACACGAGTATCGTGTATAGTGATGTGATCCAACGTATGTTTCCAAACAGTATAGGCCCCCACAACAACAGAATAAAAGTTTAATGATTAATTGATTGTGTGGGAATGGTAAAGTGTGATTTGAATAAAATTTTGGTTTAGGCATAATATCGAACACTTTGTGGGCATTTCATACTTTGCTTGAAAACACACTAGCTTCCCATCATAACACCTCCCTGATAAACATTCATCCCATATGCATGATATCTCAACCAAATGTGGTGTACAATTTATGTTAAGCACATGCCGGTATTATGAGATAATCAAAATCCAAAAGATGAACAATTATAGTGTCGATGTAGCGATATGGAATCAAAATGTAAATCAGTTTACCCTTCTCACACTTAACATGATTTGCTTTCACCATCTATGGAGTAGTGTGTAGTAACATACCTTTTCAGATTGATTGACTGAATGAGAATTGTATTGTAACAGAAATCCCAATATGCTATGTGGTGTTGCGTTGTGGGAGTTATATAAAGGTTTATGAGCGGTTACCAGATAGAGAATGAATCGTGGGCTGAAATGGAGGAGTTGTAGTGAGAATCCAAGCGTTTGAACTCAAATAGAGTCTGATTTAGCCTCCTCGGTGGCCAGGGTCTTGAGAATTACCTTACAGAGCCGCAAAGGCTGACGGAGGCGAGAGCTTGAAAGTTCAAAAAGTATACATGGCCGGGCTGGATCTATCAATTGAATTAAGTATTTGGGTATTTGGGAGGCGAGGCTAATCTTTTGGGCTAGCGCTGGTGCGCTGTGGCGTGCTTAGTGATGAGCGTCGGGGCGCCAAGCTTCGCTTTAAAGTTCTTTGCCTCATCAGCGGCGCCGGGCGCTTAGGAACCTACCTGCTTTTTCTTGTGGCAAAGGCGCTGGACTTCATCAACTGTGCTGCTGTTCCCATTTTTGCTCGCCCTGTATGGAAATCTGTTGGTCGTGGAACAAGTGGGTAAAGTATAAAAATTAGTATACCATAGTACTAAAAAAAACTAATAGAAATAAATATATATATAAAATGACTAAAAATAAAATAAAATAAACGAAATTTTTGGGGTTGCCTCCCTAAAGCGCTTGGTTTATAGTAAATCATTTGACTTTTTTTGATTGTTGATCATTTGGTCATTTGGATCGGAGAAGTACATATGAAGTAGCTTGACCTTCGATGGGTCCACTCCAATAATGTTTCAGACGTTGGCCGTTAACCTTGAATGTACGCTTGGAGTTCGGTTCCTCGACCTCAATGTTTAGTGTGGTGGAGTGACGAGATATAATCACGAATGGGTCGGACCACCGGGATTTCAATTTTCCAGGAAATAGACGCAAGCGGGAGTTGAACAGTAATACTTGTTGTCCCGGTTCAAATGTCCGATCGAGAATTTTCTTATCATACCAGGCTTTGACTTTCTCTTTGTAAAGCTTTGCGTTCTCGTAGGCATTGAACCTAAATTCGTCCATTTCGTTTAACTGCAGTAACCTTTTTCACCCGCCGCTTCTAGATCAAAGTTCAATTTCTGAATGGCCCAGTGTGCACTGTGTTCTAGCTCGACTGGAAGGTGACACGCCTTTCTATATACCATTCTGTACGGTGACATGCCGATCGGATTTTTGTATGCTGTTCGATATGCCCATAGAGCATCGTCAAGACGCAATGACCAATCTTTTCGTGACGGATTGACCACTTTTTCTAGAATTTGCTTGATCTCCCTATTCGAAACCTTAGCTTGACCATTGGTTTGGGGATGATAAGCAGCATCAATTTTATGACGAACCCCATACTTTACAAGCAATTTAGTGAACTGCTTGTTACAGAAGTGAGTTCCCTCATCACTTATTATCGCTCTCGGTGTCCCAAATCGTGTGAAGATGTTTTTCTTTAAAAATCGGAGAACAACGTTGGCATCATTCGTGGGTAACGCTGCGGCTTCTACCCATTTGGAAACATAATCGACCGCTAACAAGATGTACTGATTATTAAAGGAAGATGGAAACGGTCCCATAAAATCGATTCCCCACACGTCGAATAGTTCAACCTCCAGAATTGTGTTGAGTGGCATTTCATTGTGCTTAGAGATATTACCTACGTGTTGGCATCGATCGCATTTCAGCACAAAGAGATAAGCATCTTTGAATAAAGAAGGCCAGAAAAATCCCGATTGTAGTACTTTTGCTGCTGTTCAATCACCGGAATAATGACCTCCGTAATCTGAGGAGTGGCAATGGCCTAATATACTATCCATTTCTTCATGCGACACACAACGTCTTATCATTTGATCTGCACAGGCCTTAAATAGAAATGGTTCATCCCAATAGTATTGCTTCACATCGTGGAGGAACTTCTTTCGTTGTTGTGAGGTCAAATCTGGAGGTAACACCTTGGCAACCACGTAGTTCACATAGTCAGCATACCAGGGCAATATTGTGGTTACCCGGAATAGTTGTTCATCCGAAAATTTTTCATTAATCAGTATGTTGTCTTCCTTTTGTATCTCTGCGTTTTCCAACTGAGAAAGATGATCCGCCACTTGATTTTCGGTACCTTTTCTATCCCGGATCTCTAGATCAAATTCTTGTAACAATAGTACCCACCGCATTAATCTTGGTTTCGCATCCTTCTTCTTAATCAGATATTTGATGGCAGAATGATCAGTATAGACAATTACCTTGGTGCCAATAAGATAAGCTCTGAATTTGTCGAAGGCAAACACCACTGCAAGTAACTCTTTCTCGGTGGTTGTGTAATTCAATTGAGCATCCGTCAACGTCTTACTAGAGTAGTAGATAGTGTGAAAAATCTTGTCGTGGCGTTGTCCCAACACTGCTCCCACTGCGTAATCACTGGCGTCGCACATCAATTCAAACGGTAAAGACCAATCGGGTGCTACAATAATTGGAGCATATACCAATTTCTTCTTTAGTACCTCAAATGCCTCGATACATGCCTGATCCATTTTGAACGTGACATCTTTCTCCAAGAGGGAACATAAAGGTTTCGAGATTTTAGAGAAGTCCTTAATAAAGCGTCTGTAGAAACCCGCATGTCCCAAGAAGCTTCGTATTCCCTTTACAGATGATGGAGGAGGTAATTTCTCAATCATTTCTATCTTTGCTCTATCTACCTCTAATCCGGATGCGGAAACCTTATGTCCCAGAATAATCCCTTCTTGCACCATAAAGTGACATTTTTCCCAGTTAAGCACCAGGTTAGTCTCCACACATCTTTTTAACACCAAGATCAGATTCTTCAAACACAAGTCGAAACTATCACCGAACACGGAGAAGTCATCCATGAATACCTCTAAATTTTGTTCGACCATATCGGAGAAGATTGCCATCATACATCGTTGAAAGGTTGCCGGCGCATTACATAAACCAAAAGACATACGCCGGAATGCAAACGTACCGTATGGACATGTGAACGTGGTCTTTTCTTGATCTTCCGGAGCTATGGCAATTTGATTGTACCCGGAATATCCATCCGGCCAGACAAGTAGAATTGATGTCCATTAACTCCATCCAACACATCGATCAATGAGCAGCAAGGAAAGTGATCCTTGCGTGTGGCTTTATTCAACTTGCGGTAATCCATACATACTCTCTAGCCTGTAATAGTTCTAGTCGGGATGAGCTCATTAGCTTCATTCTTCACCACTGTCATACCCCCTTTCTTGATGACACGACCATCACGAGGACTTACCCTGAAACCTATTTGAGATTGGGTAAATAATACCAGCATCCAACCATTTTATAATTTCCTTTTTCACCACATCTTTCATAATGGGATTTAACCTTCTTTGCATCTCAATGGTTGGTTTTGACCCCTCTTCCATTAAAATCTTATGCATCTGAGAAAGATGGGCTAATACCTCGAATATCCGCTATATAGTCCACCCAATCATTTGTTTTGAACTCTCATGCAGAACCCATAACAATTTTTCCTTTTGGGTGTCAGTTAACTCTGTCGAAATAATAACTGGTAGAGTCGAATCTTTCCCCAGATAAGCATACTCAAGATGAGAGGGAAGTGGCTTTAATTCTAACACCGGTGGCTCTTCTATCGAGGGTTTGCACTTTTTACCTTCCTTTTCGAGCCTATCAAGCGTGTCGAATGGTTGATTATTTTTTCGGTAGAATGATGATGTGTCTAGCCATTTGATCTGCTCAATGTCCTCATCAATACTATAGTCGTCTATTCCGAACAACATGGATTCTATCGGATCCTCTGAGTAATTACCGCAAATCTTGTGATTAACTAACTCATCCATTAAATCCACCCGCAAACACTCACCTTTTTCCTTTGGATAAGACATTGATTTAAACACATTAAAAGTGACCTGTTGATCTTCAACTCGCATCGTCAATTCTCCTTTCTGTACGTCGATCAAAGTTCTCCCCATTGCTAAGAATGGTCGCCCGAGAATGATGGGAATTTCCTTATCGCCTCACAATCCGAGATAACTAAAAATCTTTGGGAAGATGAATTTATCCACCCTTACTAATATGTCTTCAACGATACCTCGTGGATATGTAACTGATCGGTCCGCCAACAATAAACTGATATTTGTCGGTTTTGGTGCCTTGAGCCCGAACTGACTGTAGACTAATAATGGCATTAAATTAATACTGGCCCCCAAATCACACAGTGCTCTCCCCAAAAATTGATTACCAATGTCGCATGCGGAATAGTAAAACTACTACGGATCTTTCAACTTCGGAGGCAACTTGTTACGGATAATTGCGTTTGCATTCTTGGTTAAGCGCTCTTGTTTCAAAATCACCCGATTTCCTTTTCTTGGACAACACATCCTTCATGAACTTAGCGTAGCTTCGGCATTTGTTCTAAAGCTTGACCAAATGGGATGTTGATATGCAATTTTTGAAAATATCCAAAAATCTTGAAAATTGCTTATCTAACTTGGATTTACGAAACCTTTGCGGATACTGGTATGGGTGGCATAGTGATCGTTGGTTCGGTGCATTCTCGCTTCTATGACTTCATCTTTATCTTTCCGGTTTCCACAACTTCTTCTATTTAAATTTGTCGTGTTGTCCCTCTTTTCATTATCCTTAAGCATCTCTTGCAAATCCTTTGCTGCGTAAAGTTACAACCTTGCAATGCTCGTTTTGCCGGATTTATTTACGTATCACTCGGGGGCGTTCTAGTGGACGGTTATTCAATGCATGTGCTATTTGCCCCACTTGATTTTTCCAGATTCTTTAACGATGCCCCATGGCTTTTGCAAAGTCGACTCTACTTGATTCATTTTCTTGTCTTGTTCCTCGTTCCTTTTTGTCGGATGCTCTAATGAATTTTTCTAATGCTTCTTCCCAACTTGGTTTCCTTCTACGGTTGTTGTTGAGTCGATTTTGGAATGGGAGGTGTTTCTTTGTCTAGGTGCTTGAATTTGCACCTTGATTGTTACTCCATGAAAACCCGGATGATTTTTCCAACTGGATTATAAGCATTTTGAGTCGGATACGGTTGAGTTGAGCGATTATAATTTTCCTCTGTTGTCTTTGATTTAGAATTTATGGCACATTGATCCGTAGCATGACCCCACACACAACTCACAAACCATCGCTTACCCTTTGTGTGGCTTGTGGATGCCATATTTCCATATGCTTAGCTATTGCGGTCACTTGTCTTTATTAATCTTTGTCATCGCGTCCACTTCATACTTTCCGATGCTTTCGGATGATTAGACCTCGTCATGGGCCAGCGATAGTTGTTGGTGGCCATTGTCTTTCTAACAATTGATACGCCTCATCAAAACTCTTGGACATGATCGCTCCTCCTACTGCTGCATCAATACTAGACCTCGTGGACGCGTGCAAACCATCACAAAATATCCCTAATTGCATCCGCTGCGGAATTCCATGATGAGGGCACTTACGGAGCATATCCTTGAACCTTTCCCACGCCTCATATAACGACTCTGAATCAAATTATGCGAAAGTATGAATATCGTTAAAGTAGTTTTTTGCCGACTTATTTGGTGGGAAGAACTTAGCTAAAATTTTTTTGAGCTAAGTCATCCCAAGTGGTGATTGAGCCGGGAGGCAAAGAGTGTAACCGACTTTGTGCTTTATCTTTTAAAGTAAGCAGGAACATCCTCAACCTTGTAGCATCTTCGATACATTGTTAAATTTAAAGGTATCGCAAACTTCCAAGAAACTCAAGATATGCTCATTAGGATCATCTATCAAATTACCCCCAAACCGACATGTATTTATGTAGCATCCGAATTGTTCGGTTTTATCTAAAGCTATTCGCATTGATTCTTCGGCCTCTTAATACTCATTTGTGCAAATCCGTGACATTTGGCATGGCGTAATCCTTAAGTGATTTACATTCGTTTCTGCCCGCCATGTTCACGGGTATTTCTGAGTGCGCCGATTCTTCTTCAAAATGTATAACCTCACTATTCAAACGCACTTTAGGAACTTCTTTTCGATGTAAATGCGTATATACGGAAAAAGTTCCTCTTTAGCCTTCGATCTAGTGTGCATACACGCACAAAATTCTACCAATCGAAGAGAAAAATAAGTAACGTTTAAATTTAAGACCGAATTGATTATAACTAATATGAAATTAATATTAATAAAAATTCTAAGACGGCATGGCCTTAAAAACTTGTTGGTTGATTTCGCAATCAAAGAATACGTGCAAGTATACACGATTCAACAAGTAATAAAGTGATAAGAAAAGTATCGTTCCCACAAAGAATCTTAATTAATAAATTCCAACTACTAGCACTATATCAACCCAATTTTATTTAAACAATGATAAATTATGATTTTACGAAATATTAAAACTAAATTAAATAATTAAAGATATTATTCTAAAATAAGCAAATAAATAAACATGATTTGAATGATTGATTTTCGATAAATAAGGATTAAGACTTCAATATCCCCAATTATGAACTATAACTCAATTACCCAATTATCCCAATTATTATGTCTCTTGAATTGTTAACAAGAATTCTCAAATGTCAAAAGTCCTTTTCAAGTAATCAATGACTTCTATTTAATCCAGATTAATCTTGCTATATTCTATGCAAAACAAGTGAATTAAACTCTTTCAATTCCAATTTCTTATGTGTTACATGCGGTGAAAAGATATTTCCATTCAATTCACAAACCTAATTATTTCTTTGTGCAAATAAATAAGTCACACGTTATCAAACCCGATTCTAACCCTAGAATTCCTCTTTCAATTCATACAGAGTAACACGGTAATTATTGGCCAAATAATTAATCAATAGATACAAGGCATGATAAACAATTCACTTCAACATAAATAATTGGAATAAACTGAATAACTAATTTATAGCCATAAAAGGTTCAATTGAAATCTTAATAAAAGAATTAGTTCATAACGGAAATAAAAACTAATAATCGTTTGCAAATCATCCTTAAAGAATTACGAATTGAAAATAAGAAGAAGAAGAAGAAAACTCTTTAGCCAATCCTTAGTCTTCAAGTAATCCTTGTGTAGCCTCCAATGAATGAATGAATAGATGAATGATTAACCCTTTAATTTCAGCACTTGGTCTCTTTTTATAGCTTCTCACAATCCTAATCCAAGACAACTTTGAAACCCATGTGCCAATCCAAGTCAAACGAAAGTCAAACGCGTCCCTGGTCAACACCAACCGAGGCCCAGCGCCCCGGCGCTGGGAATTGTACTAGCTAGAGCGCCCTTACGCTGGTCTTCATATTATTTACCATTTTGCCATTATAAGCTCGAAATCCTAGAATTACCCCTACAGCTCCCAAATCTGCAAAACAAGACATAAACACATTAATAATGTTTCTAAATAACTTGAGAATGCTGTAATTTAAGTCCAAATATATCCAATTCATGGGTATATTACCCAATCATCAGAGGTCATCCGCCTGTTCCGACCCAGAAGGTGAACAAGGCGTACACCCAATTGAATATGGATAGGACTGCTATTCTAGATCAGATCAAAGATCAACCCTACTTTGAACCACCTCGTGACAATATTAAACATGGGGCTGGTAATTCTCACAAGTATATGTGACGCCCCCAAAAAAGGTTTACATCACCCATCTTGAGTCGCCAGATACAAGGTACTGAATACAAATACAACTTAATTATACAACAGTCGTGTAAAATATTACAAAACATAGGCTGTGAGTTTTAATATAAATATTGTCATCTAGACAATATTCACACTCAATGGAGTCCTCATTACATTTATTATCACACTATTTCACAGAATAATGAGGACTACTAATGCACCATTCAGGACCATCACTCTGTTCCCCGACTAGTTCCAGCTACGTTCTCATATCCTGAAGAGAACAGTGAAAGAAAGGGTGAGCTCAACTAGGCCAGTAAGAAATATTATGACTAAGATAATGCAGAATAAATTATCATTAGCCTTCAACGGTGTTAAACTGATAAAATATAATAAACATCAAATTTAACTGCAGCGGAACTAGCAATCCATTAGAAGAGTCAAGTACAGAATAAAATCTACTATCTTCTATGATTTAAAAGGTTTTTCATCACTTTTATCGCTGAGACTCAGCTTAATAAATAAAATAGAATCATCCCTGCTCCACGGCCAATGATATTCATGTAATCATCAATGGTCATGACTATATCTAGGATAATCCACCGGTCATAATCATACCAACAACTGTCCACCAATGAACTACATGTGCCAATGAGGACTTTTACCACATCATTCGTCACATTACGGTCATGATTATATCGAATAATCCCTGGTCATAATCATACCAAGTCCATCTATGCACGTAAGCCAAAGATGACTTTCAACATAATATAAGCATGAGGATGATGACAATTTAATAAAACAAGTTCAAGAATAAAATTTAAAGATTTATAAGTTAATTTATCCTGAACTTAATAACGTCCAAATTGTCAACATGATACTGCTTTGTACAGTAAAATTCAAGAATGTTCAGAAGAATATTTCCATGAAAAGATACTGAATGAAGCGCAAATATCAAGGATATTCCACTAATTTCATGGAGTATAGAAGCCAAATCTTTAACCAACTGAGTATAATAGAATATATGAAGCGCAAATGGATTTTTGCTCGCCATGCAGTAATCCACGAGAGATCATTTCCACGAGTTTAATAAGGAATGAATACGAAGGATCATTCACCATGCATGTGGTTATCCACATGCATGAGTTATTCCAATGTAAGAATAATAAAGAATGGAATAACAAAAGGATTCACCATGCGATAATAGATCGCATGCACATGTTATTCCCAACGAGAATAATAAATAATTGAACCAGTCCCAGGCCAGACGCGCATATACTGTGATATTCCAAGACGAATAATAAATGGAACCAGTTAAAGATAAACGCAGATAGGATATTAAAGCGAATAATAAATAATGGAACCGGTCCCACAGAACGCGCCTTGAAGAAGATATTCCGGCAGAATAATAAATAATGGAATATTAGAAGAATTTCACCATGTATGCGGTGCCAGCATAAACAAAGTTATTCCAACAGACTAATAAGAATGGAATAATGGAAGAATGTCACCATGTATGCGATCTTAGCGATAAACAAAGTTATTCCAATGAGAATAATAAGAATGGAATAATGTAAGAATTTCACCAAGTATAGGGTATCCAGATATACAAAAGTTATTCCAATAGAATAATATAGAATGGAATAATGAAGTTCTCTTCACGAATAAGAAAGAAAGAATACCCCTTATTTAGTACAACAAATAATATCCCCTACCTTAGAAGAAAGCTGGATATTGGAGTAGTGAAGTAGCGAGAATACTTTTTTTCTTTCTCTCTATAGTTTCTCTCACTAGAGTTTCAGTGAATTCGTAAGAAATAATGAAGGAATGAGCTTATTTATAGGAGAATGGATCTAATAATAACTAATTCATGAGTGGTCAGATTGATTTACTTTTAAGCGGACGGTCCATATTGGTTTACTATTAAAACTTAAAGCAACGGTCCATCGATTTACTATTCAAACTTTAAACCAATGATCCATATTGATTTACTATTATAACTTTCCACAAAGTGATCCATATTGATTTACTATTATATCTTCAACCAACGGTCTGAAAAATTAGCACATCTCCTCATGGAATAATATTGTACCCAAAAATGATTTGGACCGAAAAGAAATATATCTTACGGGTGAATAGTACCCCATAAATAGTAACTCGTGAATAGTAACTCGTGAATAATAACTCGTGAATAGTAACTCTGACACAAAAAGTGCCCCGAATACCCGATTGAACAATATAACCTCCAGACATCAATTATTATCGAAACAAATGTCAATTTCCACTAACACAAATAATTCCAACACAATAGAACTATAAAATTCATCTTTAATCAACACGAACTTATTCATCATTAATATTATAATTCACAATATTTAACAACCAGGTCGTTCCCAGGAAAGAGGGGGCTTTCCGATAAGGATTTCTCCTTATTGGCGCGCAATTAGGTGATCAAACCTCTCCTTGATAGAACTTCTAGACATTGTCAATATTGCAAATAACAATATGAATAACTTTGCCGTCTCAATTATTGATTTAATAATATAACATATTATGCAGATGATACTATAACAATAATTGAATCAATAATATGAGAGATATGATGCAACAATTACTATAGCAATAATTGAGTAGAACTGAGTGACTTCTCACGTAAGCATCAATAATCAATACCGTGTGCTACTATGCAACCACGCGTATTACTGTACTTTTACTATCGGGTAGTTCAACAGTTTTAATGGTAACACCTCCGCAGTTATTTTTATAGAAAGATAATTTTGTCGTTTTCTAACTACTTAATACTTCCGTTAATGGGGTCCACCAATGATTGTCTTGAGTCGTACAATATTTCTCGTTAAAATGAATATTCCCCGACCAATCGAATATTATACAACAACTTGCATACTTTGCAAAATTTATAAATATTATCCACAACTATAACATTATATCAAATCCACACCATAATATTAAAAAATATTTTGAGAAAATTATATATTTATTCATAAAATCTGGGGTCTCACATATTGTGATTACCATCAGGCTTCGTGTCATGACACAAATGATTGCTGCAGTTTGAAGGATTTTATTGGAAGGAAGGTTCAAGGCGGCGCACTAGTTCAGTATGTAGCAGGAAGAGCACCTCCATAAGATTAGTAGGGAGAGAGAAGAACTGTTTAGGTCGCTCAGTCGGTTCAGCCTGCGTTGCCAGCTCCGGAATAGCCAGCGAGACATGTAGTCGATGTTATTACCGGGGTTACTTCTGGCAAGGTTATTGGGAAGAAACGTCGAGGGTACTTGGATTCGGTTATGTCAGTGGTGGGTACACTCCCGAAAACTGATAGACCTTATCCAGGTACGGTAATTTCCTTTACTGACAAGGATTACCCTTTAAAGCTCATCGAACCCCATGAAGGAGCATTGGTGATTACTGCACAGGTGGGTTCGGTGGATATGAAAAGGATGATGATTGATAATGGGCCTTCTGTTGATATTCTATACGCTCATGCTTACCAGAGGATGCATCTTGATGGGAGAAAGATGGAGGTCGGGCAGGAGGCTCCTTTATATGGCTTCAGCAATGATCCAGTAAAGGTGGCAGGGACTATTGAGCTACCAGTTATCTTTGGTACGGCTCCACAATAGGTATAAATAATGTATAAATTTTATGTTGTGCATGTAGACTCGACTTACAACGCCATATTTGGAAGACCTACCTTGACTGCTCTTCAAGCCGTAACATCAATTCCTCACTTCAAAATCAAGTTCCCGACAATACATGGGGTTGGTGAGGTGGCCGGGGATTTTGATTTGGCTAGACATTGCTATCGGAATGCTGTGATTGCTTCAGGAGTAGGAGTTAGCAAGAAAAAGCAGACTATGGCGATAGAGATTGAGCCCTTTACCGAGAGCAGTTCTGAACCATTGGTCATGCCAGCTGGAGAGACGGAAGAGTTCGAGTTGATTCCTAGCAAGAAGGAAAAGACAGTGAAGATAGGTTCGGGTCTGCTAGAGCCTCTCCGAACGAATCTTATAGAACTCTTACGGTGTTACGCGGATATCTTTGCATGGGTGCCTAATGATATGCCAGGGGTAAGCCGAAAGATTGCGAAGCATCGACTGGAGGTGGACCCATTAAAGAAGTCGGTTCGGCAGAAAAGGCAGATTTAGGAAATTGCAAAGTTGTTGGCTGCAGATTTCATCTTCGAAATAGATTACCCGGAGTGGATGGCGAACGTGGTCCTGGTCCAGAAGCAGAATGGGAAGTGGTTAGTCTGCATTGATTACACTGACTTAAATAAAGGTTGACCGAAGGACTTCTATCCCTTACCTCACATTGATCAGCTCATCGATGCGACTTCGGGGTATGCCTTACTTAGCTTTATGGATGCTTTTTTTGGTTATCACCAAATTTCCATGTGTAAAGAGGATATACCAAAGACGGCGTTCATTACGCGTCGTTCGGTGTATGCCTATAAGAATATGACATTTGGCTTGATAAACGCGGGAGCCACGTACTAGAGAATGATGAACTTCGTATTCTGAGGGCAGCTATGGAGAAATATAGAAGTGTATGTCGATGATATGATCGTAAAGAGCATGATAGTGCAAAAGCACTTGGATGATTTAGAAGAATGTTTTCAGACAGTGCGTCATCACAATCTGAGGCAAAATCCAACAAATGTACCTTCGGTCTTGGTGTAGGTAAATTCTTGGGTTATCTGGTCAGTTAAAGAGGTATCGAAGCCAATCCAGAGAAAATCTAGGCTATTCTGAACATGAAGACTAATCAATCTTTTAAAGATGTTCAACGTCTAACGGGGAGAATTCCAGCTTTGAGGAGATTCATGTATAAATCGGTATAAAGGTGTTTACCGTTCTTTGATACGTTGAAAAGGCCGACGAATGTGAAGACATTTTAGTGGACTTCGGAATGTGAAGACGCCTTCTAGGGGATAAAGACATATCTGTCTTCAGCGCCTTTGTTGGTGAAGCCCGCTCCTACTGAACCATTGTATTTGTATGTAGCAGCTAGTTCATTAGTAGTGGGAGCAGTTTTGGTGCGTGAAGTTGGGGGTAAGTAGCACCCAGTTTACTATGTAAGCCATGTCCTTAGGGATGCTAAAACAAGGTACCCAGATATTGAGAAGTTTGTCTTTGCTTTGATGATAGCTAGTCGAAAGCTTAGACAATATTTTTAAGGCCGGTTGTTGGTAATTTACACGGATCAGCCCCTGAAGAAGGTTTTGGGCAAGCCTGAGGTTTCGGGGAGACTTGCTGCGTAGACGATAGAGTTATCTCAATTCTTCATAGAGTATCATCCCCGAAGAGCTATTAAAGGCCAGGCTTTGGCTGATTTCGTGGTTGAATGCTCATTTTCTAAAGCTGAGGATGGTTTGGATGAAGCTAAAGGGTCTGACAGAGCAGTTGTCGTTCTTCAGCAGAAGCATAGTTCATGGACACTGTTTGCAGATGGATCCTCTACTTCAGACATCAGTGGAGCATGGATTATTTTGACAAGTCCGGAGGGATTCAAGGTGCAGCATGCCATCAGATTTGGGTTTAGAGCAACGAACAATGAAGCAGAGTACGAAGCGGTGCTAGTAGGATTACGGTTAGTGAAGAGTCTTGAGGTTCAGAAGAGTGACTCTCAACTAGTCGTCAAGCAGATTTCGGGGGAGTATGAAGCCCGAGGACTAAGAATGATCAAGTACCTTGCAGAGTTGAAGGATCGGCTTCAGTATTTCCTGTCCTATGAATTTCAAGGAGTTGAACGCAACGATAATTCTATTGCCGATGCATTGTCAAAGCTGGCTACTACAGATGCGAATAATTTTGATGGATCTATTTATTTGGAGATTCTTCAGCAGCCTAGTATCCAACATGAATCAGTGATGTATGTTGAGCATTTTAATTGTTGGTTGACTCCATATCTAGAGTATCTGGCAGATGGCGTCCTTCCTTTGGATCAGATGCTGGCCAAGAAAGTTAAGTACAAGAGTGCTAACTTTGTTCTTATTGATGGGGATCTTTATCGAAGAGCTTTTTTGTCTCCGTTGCTGAAATATTTGGTTCCATCCAAAGCTGAATATGTTCTTCGAGAGGTTCACGAAGGTATCTGTGGCGACCATATGGATGCGAAGTCGTTAGCCTACAAAGTACTTCGGTAGGGATACTATTGGCCTACCATTTTTAAGGAAGCTACTGAGTATGTAAAGAAGTCTCAGAAGTGCCAATTCAACAGTCCGATCCCACATCAGCCACCAGAAGAGTTGTACTCGATTTTATCTCCTATACCTTTTGCTGTCTTGGGGGTAGATATACTGGGTCCATTGCCGAAAACTAAAGGTCAGGTCAGTTTTGTTATAATCATAATTGATTACATGACCAAATGGGTAGAAGCAAAGCCACTTAGGTTAATAACGGAACATGTGTGTTTAAAGTTCCTGAAGGAATCTGTAGTGTTTCGTTTCAGAATTCCTAAGGTGGTGATTTCAGATAACGGATGCCAGTTTATGGGATCAAAGTTTGAAGCATTTCTAAAGTGAATCCAACACAGAAGGACTTCGGTAGCTCATCCACAGTCTAATAGACAGGTTGAGGTAACCAATAGAACGCTTCTGAATGGAATCAAGTGTAGACTAGATGAGGCTAAAGGAAGATGGCCAGAAGAGTTATTCAGCGTGTTATGGGCTTATTGGACTACACCAAGGACTACGACGGGAGATTCACCTTTCAGGTTAGCCTATGGTACTGATGCCTTGGTCCTAGTTGAAATTGGATCTACAAGTCTTCGGGTTAGTCAGTTTAAAGAGATATATACTGAAGAGGGGCTAAAGGTCAATATGGACTTACTGGAAGAAGTCAGAGAGACAACTTTGATAAAGTTGGCAACCTATCAGCGAAGAGTAGCTAAGCACTACAATAAGGGGGTAAAGCTTTGAAGGTTCAAAATCGGAGATTTCGTCCTCAGAGAAATCGAAGCGTCTACACTTCAGAATTTGGGAAAGCTGATGCCAAACTGGGAAGGGCCTTATAAAGTTATTGCAGTACCTAAACCAGGGACTCTTCGGTTGAGGGCATTAGATGGATCAGAAATTAAGAATACATGGCATGCTGGTAGGCTTCGGAAGTATTTTCAGTAGAGAAGTGTCAGTATACCGGAGTCTGTAAATATTTGAATCGTCATCAATAAAAGATTATTTTTTCCAATTGATCTTCTATTCATTGTTAAGTTCAATGGTGAAAGGAGGTTCGGGTGGACTCGCTGACCATTCGATGGTAGCCTATATGTTCGGTGGATCTTATGAATTTGTTAGGCCCTGCGTGGTAAACAAAGTTCAATGGTGAAAGGAGGTTTGGGTGGACTCACTGACCATTCGATGGTAGCCTATTTGTTCGGTGTATCTTGTGAATTTGTTAGGCCCTGCGTGGTAAACAAAGTTCAATTGTGAAAGGAGGTTTGGGTGGACTCGCTGACCATTCGATGGTAGCCTATCTGTTCGGTGGATCTTATGAATTTGTTAGGCCCTGCGTGGTAAACAAAGTTCAATGGTGAAAGAAGGTTCGGGTGGACTCGCTGACCATTCGATGGTAGCCTATTTGTTTGGTGTATCCTGTGAATTTGTTAGGCCCTGCGTGGTAAACAAAGTTCAATGGTGAAAGGAGGTTCGGGTGGACTCGCTGACCATTCGATGGCAGCCTATTTGTTTGGTGTATCCTGTGAATTTGTTAGGCCCTGCGTGGTAAACAAAGTTCGGTGGATTTGTTAGGCCCTACATGGTAAACAAAATTCATGTGGTGTAAGGAAGTTTAGTTGGATTCGGTCAGATCTATTTCACACTTCGGTAATGAATAAGTATTACATTACTTTATTACCTGATTTTGTTTAAGTGTTGAGTTCGGATTGCGTTTTTACTTGATCTTATTTGTTATGTGTCCTGCTTTATTGTTGATTAACAGTTTAAGTTAAGTTTAAAAAGAGCTTGTACATTTTTCAAGTTGTTTGGGTAAAGTATTGACTAGAAATAATTATAAAGGAGTGATAAGGAATGAAGTTAATATTTCATTAATATAAACTATTTACAAAAAAGATAGAAACTTTTCCAGAAGTCCTAAAACTATGAGAAGGAGAAGTCATCTTCAGGTATCGCCTTCGTCTTCGGAGGATCCGAGGAGAGCTGGATCTACATTGGCCGAGACCAGTTTCTCCTTGCCTCTGCTTCGGCATACCTCATAACCTTCGCAGTACATCTTGACGACTTTCGCATTCAGCTTATCTGATTTTTGGTACGTGTCTTGTATCTCCTTGCGCAGGTAATCGGTTAGAGGTGGACCTAGCTCCTTCAGTGCTCGCAGCTTATCTTAAAGCTTACGACGTCTGATCAAGTGTTTTTCCTCCTTAGCTTGAGCACTAGTCTGGACTTCGTCGACTTGCTTCGTCAAGCTGAAGTTGGCCTTGGCGAGAGCTTTGTTTTTATTCCGTAAAGAGTCGTTCTTTTGAACTAAATCGATGTTCATATCGATTGTAGCTCGATTAATGCCCTTGGCTGTATCTAGCTCCTCTTTAATTCGAGTCAACTCTTTCTGAAGACTCTCATTAGTGAAGAGGGTATCTCCGTGTTGACTTCTTTTTTGGGCCAAGGCCGACTTCAGAAAGGCATTTTCCCTTCGGGTGGCGTGCTCTTCAGCTTCAGCTTCCTTTTATTTGGGACGGAGGTGCCCAACGATAGTGTTTGCCTACATATATTCAGTATTAGTCAAATAGTTTTAGAGTGACCAAGTTGTTGACAAAATTACCTTGGACTGATACATCATTCCTTTGTCAATCAGGTCCGTGATGGAACTATTGTCGAACCGATGATCATCGGTATCATGGACGAAAGAATTGTACAGTTGGAAGAGGAAGGTTTCATTGAATTCAGGCCATAAAGTGGGGGATGCCACCACTTTAGGTCTGGTCTTAGGTGAAGAAGGTTATGGTGGGGGAGATTTGGGTTGTTCAGGAGGAGGTGGAGGTTGAGTGGTTACAGGTTCAGGAATGGGTTCCGGCTGATCATCAGAAGGTTATTTTCTTTTGCGAGACAGGGAATCAGTTGGTTCAATTTGTTCTTCAACTTCGAGTTCCGGCTCGTTAATCTCGACTGGAATCACTGGTGGTTGAGTGACTTCAGGTTGAGGTGCTCGGAGTTCTTCAGTGGTTAGAGGCTTTATGATAGTTCTCATCTTCTTGATACGAATGACTTGCGTCCTTTCGTCAAGAGGTAAGTCGAGGATACAGGCACTGAATGCTGGTGGGGGAACTGCGTTGGAGGCTGGGGGAGGATTGATTTAGGCTTCAGGGCGGCTCGTTTCTTCAAACGAGGTTGGTTTGATTCCTCGGCAGTGGGGGGTTCAGTTGGTTGGGCTTCAGCATCCAGAGGTTCGAAAGTTGAGGGCTCGTCAACTGGAATTTCGGTAGTAGTCAGCGAAGATGTCTTCGAAAGGAATCTATTTAGATCCCTTTGGTCAATCGACGTCGGTTTGATCAAAGATACTACAATAGAGAAAAACCTTCATTTAGAACAATTTATCAAAGAAAATTCAATAAGTTATGCATCAATATGAGTTCAGAACTTACATTTGTGGTCATATAGCCATGCTTGCTTGGTAAGAAGACCATGGCTCCATTCCTTCTTTGGAAAGTTCTCCAAGAGCTCGATCATCTCAGTGACACGCTCTTCGGCGATGTCTCCAAAGTCTACAGAAACTTTGTCTAGTGTAATCCAAACTGACAGAGAGGCGATTTCGGGCCCCTTGACGAAAAGCCACTCTTTGTGCCATCCTTTTGTTGCTAGAAGGGGTGTTGATCAAAAAACGCCTCTTGAAGTTCTCCCCGGGCTTCGAGGCTATCCTGCTCAGAACTTTGAATCCCTTTTCTCGGGATTTACTGATGGTGTAGATAGAGAAGAAGAATTCTAGAGTAGGGGCGTCGTTTACTTCGTGGCAGAAGGCGATAAACACTAGTATGTGGATATAAGAGTTCGGGACAAGTTGGGCAAATCCGACGCCAACAAACCCCAGTAAGGTAACCAAGAAGACGTGGAGGGGGAAACGAACCCCTTTCTCCAGAAGTGTGAGGGGCATGGCGGTCCAGCCCTCTGGACATTAGTACATCCTCTCTGTGGAAGATGGTCGCCTCAAATAGTGGGTTTTCGGAATCTGGTATCGCTCTCGGGCGGTTCAAATGTCCTTCTCGGACAGGGAAGATGGAGTGTTGGCGTGAGGAAATTGTTCTTCACTTTAGAAGAACACGAATGGGTTTGGAAGAGGTTTTGATGGCGTGCTTTTGCTTGAAGTAGCTGATGGGTTAGGGTTTGACCCCGAAGCCATTAATTTTGTGGGGCTTGGAGAAGGAGGAATGGTGGAAATCGGAATGGCAGAGATCAGTATGGTGTTATCAGAACTTTGGGATGCCATTGTTGGAAATTTGCAGGTAGAGAGAGAGAAATCAGGAGAAAGATGGAGGCAAGAGGAGTCTGAAATTCGAAATAGCAGGTAAAACTGTCAAAATTGGGGTAAAGCAGTTTTTATACTGGCGGTCTTTTTAACTTTTCACGAAAATCGAAGGCGACATATTAAATGAAAGCAATGATGATGAAATTGGAATGGGTAGCGTCTATTTTTGGTCTTAAGTATTAATCGGAGTGGGCTTCTCGGTTGGGCTTCCGGTTTTTATTTAAGTTGCTGTTTGAAATTCATTAGTTGGGCCTCGGTTAACTTTATTTATTGGGCCAGATATACTCTTTTATTAAATAGTTGTTTAACAAAAGACTGGGGGCAATGTTGGGACATGATACTTTATGTACTGGGCCAGACTAGATGGACTTATCCATTGGGTTATATTTATTGGGCCTTGAAGGTGTTGGACTAGTTTGGTGGGCTGACCCATTAGATGAAGTTGGGCTTTAACCGACAATCATGAAGAAGATAACAGTTGACTGTTATTTCTGTCATGCATTAATGAGAATTGGACTGAATCGGCCATAGATGGAAAACAGTGATGGGATGGAGCAGGTGGGTTGCATATAGTCGGTTGTGGTCCCAGGTAGTGGGGGGATAGTGTCATAAGGAGTAGGTGGCACGCAAAACCAGAGTTTTGAGTATATGATAGCAAGGATAACACACAAGGAAAGGTAACTGATATTTTTTTCTCTCAAGATACTAGACTTTATTTTCCTCCATTGTTAACTTTGTGATCGCCTGTACTGACTCTTACGCCGGAGCTATCCCCCGACGGTCCAAGCCGTCAAGCTTTTGGTATTGACGTGTTTACTGTGCAGGATTGGACGTGGTTTACGTGATTGGGGCGCGTGGAAATATCTTGGCGTTAACAATGCCGTGATTAAATAAATAGTGTCGATATCGTGAATAAGACCGCAAGTATCGTGAATAGTAACCCCGACACAAAAAGGTAGAAATTCCACAATAAAATTCATATCAATATTTTGGCATAATGATATTGAAGAAAATAATATCATTTATGAAGAAAATAACATCCCTTACCTCAAAAGAACAGTACTTTTGACTGGAATATTGGATGTAATGCTGAAGGAAACTTGCACTGAATAGCAACTCTCAAAGTATCTAAATACACACAAAATACGCTCGATATTATATATAGACAGAAAACTTATTTCTGGTGTGATTTTCAATTCTAACTAAGCACCCTATTTATAGGAAAAATGCTAGAATGTCGAAGCAGATTAAATTAATAAAATATTAATATAATTTTTTTTCTATGCATGCCACTTTGAACAAAATTATCAGCCCACCCATTTGAAAAATTAATTCAACACATTTTATCAACAAAGGACAAAAGTGGATCCCACCCATAATTTTAATAAAAATATTTATTCCCAAAACTTTAATAATTCATAATAAATAACCATTTTATCAGAAAAATACGAATTTTATGTCCATTCAATAGGAAATTAAATTTTCTACAACTTTGTAGATTTAAGTTTTTCCAAATTCCAAACGAAAAATGACCGAAATCCACATACGGACGATTTTTAATACCTCTATTCCGACAAAATACTGATAAAATACCTCAGCATTAATTTCTTTATTTATATCCACATAAAATAAATATATCCTTCATATAAATCAATAATTAATTATTCACAAATAATATTACAGAATCACAATTATGACAACCAGGTCGTTCCCAGGAAAGAAAGGGGCTTTCCGATAAGGATTTCTCTTACTGGCAAGCAATTAGGTGACCAAGCCCCTTTCCTGCATGTAACTTCCTTAGACATTGCCAATAATGCTATCTAATAATATTATTCAAATAATATAAATTATTGATCGATAATGGGAAAATCTTCAAAAGTGACAATTATTGAAACAACAATAATATAAAATATCAACACAGCAATTATTGAATCAATAAAATAAAATACTGAACATTAATTACTGTAACAATTATTGAGTAGTGCCTTCTTACGTAAGAATCAATAATTCAAAAATACTGTGCAATACCGTGAGCTACTATGTAACCACGCGTATTACTCTATTTTAACCACTGGGTATTCCAGCAGAGTTAACGGTAACAATTACGCCATTATTTATAAAAACTCAAACTTGTTGTTTTCTTCATCCGACCGTTTTTCGTTATGGGACCCACAAATGGCTGCACCATCGTACAAATATTCCTCGACAGCAAGA
Organism: Panax ginseng; assembly: GCA_020205605.1. Lineage (NCBI taxonomy): Eukaryota > Viridiplantae > Streptophyta > Magnoliopsida > Apiales > Araliaceae > Panax > Panax ginseng. Next base: position 51,640,838 of record CM035150.1, read on the forward strand.
ATATTCCACGACTAAACGAATATTTCTCGACAACAATGAATATTTTATAACCACTTGCTTATTTTGCAAAATTTGCACATTTCACCCATAACCAAATGATTATATTTAATTATCACCTTATTATTTCAAGACAATGAATAGAGGAAATTCAATTTTATTTATTAAAAAGTTGGGGTCTTACAACCTCCCATCCTTATGAATTTTTGTCCTCAAAATTGACGTACATATCTGGTGTTTCGAAAAGGTGAGGATACCTCACTTTCATTTTTGATTCCAACTCCCAGGTCATTTCTTCAATAGCATGGTTCCTCCACAAAACCTTAACTTGTGGTATAACCTTGGTGCGTAGGACATGATCTTTCCTATCCAAGATCTTAACAGGTACCTCCTTGTACGTTAAATCTTCGGCTATCTCGTCTGGTTCTAACTCAATAATGTGGTTCGGGTCTATCACATATTTACGAAGCATATATATGTGAAAAACATTATGAACACGAGACATGCCTGGAGGTAATGCGAGTCTATAGGCCACCTTTCCTATTCGGTCAAGAATCTCAAATGAACCAACAAATCATGGATTGAGCTTTCCTCTCTTCCCAAATCTTGTAACTCCCTTCTATGGGGTAACACGTAACAATACATGATCCCCAATTATAAATTCCACGTCCTTTCGATGAAGATCCGCATAACTCTTTTGTCGATCCTGTGCCGTTTGTATACATTGCCGGATCATTTGGATCTTCTCTGTAGTTATGCGTACCAACTCTGGTCCCAACAATGTTTCTTCTCCCACCTCATCCCAACATACTGGAGAGCGACACTTTCGTCCATACAACGCCTCGAATGGAGCCACACCTATACTTGTCTAATAATTGTTGTTGTAGGAGAATTCCACCAATGGTAGGTACTTATCCCAACTCCCTTTGAAATCTAGGACACAGAGTCTTAATAGATCTTCAAGAGTTTGAATAGTCCTCTCTGATTGCCTGTCCGTTTGAGGATGGTATGCTGAACTGAATCGTAAATCCGCGCCCATAGATTTATACAAGCTAACCCAAAATCGTGAAGTGAATCTTGGGTCACGATCCGAAACTATGGATACTGGCATGACATGCAATCTCACAATCTCATTTACGTACATACTAGCAAGATGTTCAAGGGAATAAGTCTCCCGTATATGCAAGAAATGGGCATACTTGGTTAATCTATCAACAATGACCCAAATCGCATCTATGCCTTGAGAAACCTTGGGAAGACCTGTAACAAAATCCATGGTAATGTGTTCCCACTTCTATTTCAGAATCTCAAGTGGTTGCAATGGACCCTTTGGCACTTGATGCTTCGCCTTTACACGTTGACAAGTTAAACACCTTGAGATAAACTCCGCGATCTCTCTCTTCATATTGCTCCACTAAAATGTATGTCGAAGATCATGATACATTTTGGTACTCCCAAGATGGATTACAAATGGTGTGTTGTGTGCCTCCATCATGATTCTATGCTCCAAGTCAGAATCGTTAGGAACACAAAGTCTGGAGTTGAATCAAAGTATTCCTTCTTCATCGATTTTTGCTTCTGGAACAACACCTTCTTGCACTTTCTTCTTCATACGCATCAGCTCCATGTTCGTAGCTTGAGCAGCTTTAACTTTATCGATTAAAGTCAGTTCTACTCGTATGTTTGATATCATCACATGGGTACTTGGAGCCTTTACCTCTATCTCCATCCTTTGCAAGTCATACAAAATGGGCCTTTATGTTAACAACATTGCACTCGTACCCGTATATGATCTTCTACTCAATGTGTTAGCTACCACGTTTGCTTTTCAATTATGATATTGGATGGTATGGTCGTAATTTTTCAATAACTCGAGCCAACGTCGTTGCCGCATATTGAGTTCCTTTTGGGTGAAGAAATATTTGAGGCTTTTATGATCCGTATAAATCTCCACTTTCTCCCCATACAGGTAGTGTCTCCAGATCTTCAATGCGAAAATGACTGCTGCCAACTCCAGATCATGAGTAGGATAATTCTTCTCATATTCTTTGAGTTGTCGCGACGCATAGGCTATGACCTTCCCATGTTGCATGAGAAAACATCCTAAACCTTTGCCTAAAGCATCGCTGTAGATAACAAATTCATCCAAACCAGATGGTATTGTCAGAACAAGTGCCGAAATGAGTCTCCTCTTGAGCTCTTAGAAACACTTCTCGCATTCTTCGTTCCATACGTATTTTGTATCTTTCCGAGTCAGCTGAGTTAACGGAGTAACGATTCTAGAAAATCCTTCCACGAATCTCCAATAATTACCAGCTAAGCCCAAAAAGCTACGTACTTCGGTCACTAACTTCGGTTGCTCCCAACTTTGTATGGCTTTAATCTTCGCCGGGTCAACAGATACTCCATGTTTTGACAACACGTGCCCAAGGAATGCTACTTCCTCAAGCCAGAACTCACATTTCTTCATATTGGCATATAACTTGTTATCACAAAGCCTTTGAAGGACTAGCTTCAAATGGCGCTTACTTCATGGCTTTTGGAATATATGAGGATGTCATCAATAAAGACGACAACGAACTGATCTAGATATTCTTTGAACATACGGTTCATCATATCCATGAAAGCAGCAGGAGCATTAGTCAATCCAAAAGATATGAATAAGAATTCATAATGCCCGTACCGAGTTCTGAAGGCAGTCTTTGGAATATCCTCAGCTTTAATCTTCAGCTGATGATATCGAGAACGAAGATCTATCATTGAAAAGAATTGTGCTCCTTGCAACTGGCCGAACATGTCATCAATGCGAGGTAACAGATGTAAGGCCCCAACTTTTTATAAATGAAGATTTAATTTTCTCTATTTATTATTATTATTTTGAAATAGTAAGGGGTTGATTTGATTAATGTGGTTAGTTATGGGTAAAATGTGCAAATATTTTTAAATAAGCAAGTGGTTATAAAATATTCATTGTTGTCGGGGAATATTCGTTTGTTCGTGGAATATTCTTCTTTGCTTGGGAATATTTAAACGATGACTTGACCTTGTGTGGGCCCCATAACGGAAAGTGATTGGATGAAGAAACGATAAATATAAGTTATTTATTTTACTTCTGCGTAGTTGTTACCAAGATTATCTTGTTGGAATACCGTTGGTTAAAATACAATAATACACATTGTTGTCAGACAAGATAGACACAGTATTGCACCAATTATTGATTCTTACGTAAGAATAAGGCACTACTCAATAATTATTACGTTAAAGAGAATTCTTATTCGATTATTTTATTTTATTGATTCAATAATTATCCGAATAATATTATTAGATAACATTATTGGCAATGTCTAGAAAGTTCATCTAAGGAGAGGTTTGGTCACCTAATCAAGGCCACCAAGATGAGGAGAAATCTTTATTGGAAAGCCCCTCTCTCACTGGGAACGGCACAGTTTGCTAATAATTGTGATTCTATAATATTATTTGTGAATAATTAATTATTGATTTATATGATGAGGAAAATATTGATTTTATGTGGATATAGATGGAGAAATTTTTAAAGTGACAATTGTTAAAAATTGATATTTTATCTTTTTTGATAAAATAATATTTTATTATATTATTATAATAGAATAATGATGATATTTTTACAATGAATGTGGGATATATAAGTATATGAGGAGAAAGAGTATTTTTGTTGCATTAAATGATTAACACATGTTTTGTGTGTCGGTGGACCTCATTTCTTGACTGAAATTTGATTATAGCTTGTAAAATCGTCCGTATGTGGATTTCGGTCAATTTCTGTTTGGAATTTGGAAAAACTTTCTTCTGCAAAGTTGTAGATAATGGAATTTCCTATGGAAAAGACACGAGGTTTGAATTTTTCTGACAAAAGGGCTATTTATTATGAATTATTGAAGTTCCGAAGTTCCGAAATAATTGATTTTTGGAAGTTTTAAATAATTATTTTAAGAAAAACGTTTTTTCTTACTTTTTCTAGAAGGTTAGCATGTGTGAATTGCTGAAAGTCAGATTTCAAGGAGTGCGTATACTATTTTTATAAATATTATTATTATATTCAATTTTCTGCTTTGGTGTTCTAAGCAATTTCCTATAAATAGGGTGCTTAGGTTAGAATTGAAAATCACACCAGAACTAAATATTTCTCTCTCTTTCTCTCTCGATATATTGAGCGTATTTTGTGAGTATTTTAGTACTTTGAGTATTGCTATACGGTGCAAGTTTTCTTCAGCACTATATCTAGTATTTCAGTCAGAAGTACTGTCTTTTTGAGGTAAGGGATGTTATTTTCTTCGTAAATGATCTTATTTCTTCAATATCATTATGCCGAAATATTGGTCTGAATTTTTATCAAATTTGGAACTTTTCATGTCGGGGTTACTATTCATGAGTTACTATTCATGAGTTACTATTCACGAGTACTATTCACGAAGCATGATGATTTTTTTTGTGAAATTTTTATCTTTTAGTGTCGGAGTTACTATTCACGTATACGACACTATTCACGAATACGACACTATTCACAAAAAAATTAAATTTTCTTTTCTGTGTCCAAGATCGTCTGTTATGATTCCTATCTTGGATTGGATCTATGTTTTGGTCTTCATTCTTGAATTTTACTCCACTCTGGTTATTTATGAAGTATTTTTGAACTTGGATTGTTTAAAGTACGAATCCTTAATATTTGTTCTTTTGTTTCACTGGATTCGTTTTCTTTAAAATATTTTTCATCATCCTCAGTCCTAAATGATGATATTACTGAATATCTTTGGCCTGTAGTGCAAAGATGAATGATTTCTGATGAATATCTTTGGCCCGTAGTGCAAAGATGAACAGGTGTTGAGATGAACATGACCAACTGATGAATATCTTTGGCCTGTAGTGCAAAGATGACTATTTGATTCAAGATGTATATTGATTGATGTTACAGGGATAAAATATCGATGATGGACTTTTAAATTCATAGATAATAGTAGATTTCATTCTCTACTTAACTCTTCTAATGAATTGTTGTTTCCGCTGCAGTTGTTAATCTAAAACTTGTTGTCTATTGTATTCTATCAGATTTTTCCCTGTTAAAGACTAAGGATAATTTGTTGTACATTATCTTAGTCATAATATTCTTTACTGGGTTAGTTGAGCTCACCCTTTTCCTTTTTGTTCCATTTTTCTTCTCAGGAGGCGAGAATATAGCGAGAACTAGTTGGGGTGTGGAGTGATGGTTCAAGACATTTGTTTTATTAGTCCTCACTATTTTGTAAAATAGTGTATCAATAATTTTAATGAGGACTCCTTTTGAGTTTGTATACTCTATTGATAGGCAAGATTTGTATTTAAACTCACGGTTTATGTGTTGTCGTATTTTGCATGACAATTATATTAATGAAGTTGTAGTTGTTTTTGTACCATGTATTTGGCGACTACGAGAATAGGTTGGTTGGATTGGACCTATTTTGGGGGCATCACTGATTGGTATCGAGCTTAGGGATATGGTCTCCGGCGGAGATGGGGAATAGAACTAGGAGGGAGAGACGAGTAAATCCTTAAGGTAGTGTGTCATACCTAAGCTTTATTTGTTGGTCTCATCATAATATATAGGGTATTATGTGATTTGTTAATTTGTTTAATTAACCCTTGTTTTATATGATGATTTAGGAATGTCGTGAGAATGTTAACGATGGAGTAAATGAGACAAAGTGGAGACACCTTTTGCTCACCAACGAGGAGAAGCGTGCAACATCTTTGGCAATGTTCCTCCTGTGAACAACACCACTAAGCAGATGACGAACGATGGTATGTTTAGGAACTTTCTAGAATTCATGGCCAAGATAATAGAAGAAATAATTCAAGTGGAAATTTCAAAAAGAGAAGATTCAACAATGACGGGAAGACGTCGGCACCAACACCAGCAACGAATTTTAGAGGAGGAGAAAGACCGCTAGTTAGATGTTACAGATGCGGAGAAGAGGGACACATAAGTCCAAACTATTCACAACCTTCCAAGGTATGTTATAATTGTGGAAAAGAAGGTCATATCGCTCGAGATTGTACGGTAGTAAAACCCAGTCCAACGGGGATGGTAACTCAAAAGGCTGTCCCAGAAAAGTCAAAGTCAATGGTTCCTGGAAGAGCGTTTGTCGTGACTGGTCAGAATGAGAGTAATCCGAATGAAGTTAGCACGGGTTAGTTAATTATAAATTTTTGTGAAGTTTATACCTTACTTGATATTGGTTCTACCCATTCTTTTATCTCTCTTGTTTGCGCTCAATGTTTAAATTTGACTCCGGAGAGATTAGACTTTGACTTATCGGTTGAAACTCCGTTAGGAGAAACCTTCATTACATGTGCTATCAAAGTCTTGGATGAGAGTCACAGTTTTGAATGACATTTCTATTGTTAATAAATTTCCTGACGTATTCTTGAAGACTTCTTAGCCTACCCCTAGAACGTGAAATCGAATTTTGTATTGACCCCAGTACAAAACCCATTTCTTCAACCCTTTAATATTTCTTCACATAAAATGATAGTATCATGCGCCAAAGACGTTGGCTCGAGCTGTTGAAGATTACGATTATACCATTCAATACCATCGTAGGAAAAGCGAACGTGGTAGCTGACGCGTTGAGCAGAAGATCGTATGCGTTTACAAGTGCGAATATATGAACCTACGTGAAGATAGTAAATATATGATTAGAATCGACTTTAATCGATAAATTTAAAGATGTTCAAGCTACACACCGGAGCTGATGAATATGAAGAAGGAGGTACAAGAAGTTGTTATTCCAAAAGTGAGAATCGGCGATGTGAGGAAAGCTCAAACCTTCGATTTATTAGTCCATTTGAAATCCTCGATCGAATAGGAATTGTGGCCTATAGACTCGTTTTACCACCAAGTATGACGCGTGTTCATAACGTTTTTCACGTATCGATGTTACGTAAATATGTGGACGACCCGAACCACATTATTGAGTTAGAACTAGACGAGATAGCAGAAGACTTAACGTACGAGGAGGTACCAGTTAAGATCTTGGATGGGAAGGAGCATGTCCTACGCATGTCAATTTCGAGGACGAAATTTCATAAGGAGGGGAGGTTGTAAGGCCCCAACTTTTTATAAATAAAGATTTAATTTTCTCTATTTATTATTATTATTTTGAAATAGTAAGGGGTTGATTTGATTAATGTGGTTAGTTATGGGTAAAATGTGCAAATATTTTTAAATAAGCAAGTGGTTATAAAATATTGATTGTTGTCGGGGAATATTCGTTTGGTCGTGGAATATTCTTTTTGTTGGGAATATTAAATGCGATGGAGCGATTTTGTGTGGGCCCCATAACGGAAAGTGATTGGATGAAGAAAACGACAAATATAAGTTGTTTATATTAACGACGTAGTTGTTACCGTTAATACTGTTGGAATACCTGGTGGTTAAAATATAGTAATACGCGTTGTTGCACAGTAGCACACGGTATTGCACCAATTATTGATTCTTACGTAAAAAGGCACTACTCAATAATTGTTACAGTAATTATTATTCAAGTATTTTATTTTATTGATTCAATAATTCTTTGCGTTAATATTTTATATTATCGTTGTTTCAATAATTATCACTACTACGGTATTTTCCATTATCAGAGTAATAATTCATATTATCGAATAATATTATTAGATAACATTATTGGCAATGTCTAGAAAGTTACATCTAAGGAGAGGTTTGGTCACCTAATTGCGGCGCCAAAGAGGAGAAATCTTTATTGGAAAGCCCTCTTTCGGGAGCGACACAGTCACGAAGATTGTGATTCTGTAATATTATTTGTGAATAATTAATTATTGATTTATATGATGAGGAAAATATTGATTTTATGTGGATATAGATGGAGAAAATTTTTAAAGTGACAATTGTTAAAAATTGATATTTTATCTTTTTTGATAAAATAATATTTTATTATATTATTATAATAGAATAATGATGATATTTTTACAATGAATGTGGGATATATGAGTATATGAGGAGAAAAAGTATTTTTGTTGCATTAAATGATTAACACATGTTTTTATGTGTCGGTGGACCTCATTTCTTGACTGAAATTTGATTATAGCTTGTAAAATCGTCCGTATGTGGATTTTGGTTAATTTCTGTTTGGAATTTGGAAAAACTTTCTTCTACAAAGTTATAGATAATGGAATTTTCTATGGAAAAGACACGAGGTTCGAATTTTTCTGACAAAGGGCTATTTATTATGAATTATTGATGTTCTGAAATAATTGATTTTTGGAAGTTTTAAATAATTATTTTAAGAAAAACGTTTTTTCTTACTTTTTCTAGAAGGTTAGCATGTGTGAATTGCTGAAAGTTAGATTTCAAGGAGTGCGTATACTATTTTTATAAATATTATTATTATATTCAATTTTCTGCTTTAGTGTTCTAAGCAATTTTCTATAAATAGGGTGCTTAGGTTAGAATTGAAAATCACACCAGAAACTAAATATTTTCTCTCTCTCGATATATCGATATATTGGCGTATTTTGTGAGTATTTTAGTACTTTGAGTATTGCTATACGGTGCAAGTTTTCTTCAAAGACTATATCCAAAGATTCCAAAATGTAAGTCTTGTCTTTTTGAGGTAAGAGATGTTATTTTCTTCAGTAAATGATATTATTTCTTCAATATCATTATGTTAAAATATTGGTCTAAATTTTTATCAAATTTAGAACTTTTCATGCGGGGGTTCTTATTCATGAGTTACTATTCACGAGTTACTATTCATGAGTTACTATTCACGAGTTACTATTCACAGTACTATTCACGAAGCATGATGATGATTTTTTTTTGTAAAATTTTTATCTTTTAGTGTAAGAGTTCTTATTCACGATATCGGCCTTTATTCATTTAATCGACACTATTCACGGAAAAATTAAATTTTCTTTTTCGTGTCCAAGATCGTCTGTTATGATTCCTATCTTGGATTGGATCTATGTTTTGGTCTTCATTCTTGAATTTTACTCCACAAGTTATTTATGAAGTATTTTTGAACTTGGATTGTTTAAAGTACGAATCCTTAATATTGTTTCTTTTGTTTCATTGGATTCATTTTCTTTAAAATATTTTTCATCATCCTCGGTCCTAAATGATGATATTCTTTGAATATCTTTGGCCCGTAGTGTAAAAAGATGAATGATTTCGATGAATATCTTTGGCCCGTAGTGCAAAGATGAAGCAGTGTTGAGATGAACATGACATGACCAATCGATGAATATCTTTGGCACAGTAGTGCAAAGATGAATGATTTCGATGAATATCTTTGGCCCGTAGTGCAAAGATGAGCAGTGTTGAGATGAACATGACCAATCGATGAATATCTTTGGCAGTGAGTGCAAAGATGACTATTTGATTCAAAATGTATATTGATTGATGTTACTGAGGATAAAATATCGATGATGGACTTTTAAATTCATAGATAATAGTAGATTTCATTCTCTACTTAACTCTTCTAATGAATTCTTTGTTTGCTATGCAGATTGTTGATCTAAAACTTGTTGTCTATTGTATTCTATCGATTTTTCTGTTGAAGACTAGGATAATTTGTTGTACATTATCTTAGTCATAATATTCTTTACTGGGCTAGTTGAGCTCACCCTTTTCCTTTTTGTTCCATTTTTCTTCTCAGGAGGCGAGAATATAGCGGGAACTATTTGGGGGTGTGGAGTGATGGTTCAAGACAGTTGTTTTAGTAGTCCTCACTATTTTGTAAAATAGTGTATCAATAATTTTAATGAGGACTCCTTTTGAGTTTGTATACTCTCTATTAGACAGTATTTGTATTTAAACTCACAGTTTATGTGTTGTCATATTTTGCACGACAATTGTATTAATGAAGTTGTAGTTGTTTCTGTACCATGTATTTGGTGACTCAGAATAGGTTGGTTGGATTGGACCTATTTTGGGGGCGTCACAGCAGATACCTATTCTTGATGGTGACATGGTTCAATTCTCGGTAGTCAATACAAACTCGCATACTCCCATCTTTCTTCTTTACGAATAAAACAGGAGCATCCCAAGGAGATGTGTGACACCCCCAAAATAGGTATACAACACCCATTCTGAGTCGCCAAATACATGGTACAGAAAGCAAACTACAACTTCAATAATACAATTGTCGTGCAAAATACCACAACACATACTATGAGTTTAAATACAAATATTGTCTTCTAGACAATATCCACACTCAAATAAGTCCTCATTACAATTATTCAAACACTATTTTACAGAAATAGTGAGGACTGCTAAAACATCTTTCTAGAACCATCACTCCGTACCCCGACTAGTTCCTGCTATGTTCTCACCTCTTGAGAAAAATGGAATAAAAAGGAAAAAGGTGAGCTCAACTAGCCCAAAGAAAGAATATTATGACTAAGATAATATACAACAAATTATCGTTAGTCTTCAACAGGGAAAAAATCGATAAAATATAATAGACAACAAGTTTTAGATCAACAATCTGCAATAAAAATAAAGAATCCATTAGAAGAGTCAAGTAGAGAATGAGTTCTACTATCTTCTAAGATTTAAAAGTCCATCATCAATATTTTATCCCCTGTAACAATAATCAATATACATCTTTATCAAATATTCATCTTTGCACTACAGGCCAAAGATATTAATTTGTATCACCAGTTGGTCATGTTCATCTCAACACCTGTTCATCTTTGCACTACGGGCCAAAGATATTCATCAGTTAATCATTTATCTTTGCACTACATGCCAAAGATATTTAGTAATATCATCATTTAGGACTGAGGATGATGAAAAATATTTTAAAGAAAAACGAATCCGGTGGAGATGAAGGACAAATAGTAGGATTCGTATAACAGTTTCTCCAAGATCAATAATACTCCATAATAACCAATTTTGAAGCAAAATTCAAGAATAAAGATCAAAACATGGATACAATCAAAGATAGTAGCCATAATAGACATCTTGGACAAAAAGAAGAAAATATCATTTTTCGGTGAATAGTGCCGTATTCGTGAATAGTGCCATATACGTGAATAATGCCGTATAAGTGAATAGTAACCCCGACACAAAAAGTTAAAAATTTGATAAAAATTCAGATCAATACTTCGGCATAATGATATTGAATAAATAATATCATATATGAAGAAAATAACATCCCTTACCTCAACATAACCGTACTTCTGACTGAATTTCGGATATAGTGCTGACAGAAACTTGTACTAAAAAAATAGAAACTCACAAAGTATCTAAATACTCACAAAATACGCTCGATAATATAGAGAGAGAAAGAGAGAAAGCTTATGTTTCTGGTGTGATTTTCAATTCTAACTTAGCCCTCAATTTATAAGAAAATATTAGCAGACTTGACCTGCAACCTGATGGCTTTACCTGCTACTATTCCCATCCACCACATTTGAAATAAAATTCAGCACATTTCTTCATCAACCACAAGTGGGGCCCACTCAATTCTAGAATTTTCCACCAAAATGCTAAATTCAGATACTTCAACAATTTCTGAACCAGTCACCTCTTAAAATTCATAACAAATCATACGTTCATTTTTAATGGTTCAAAATTTGTGGACATATACTCAACTTATATATGTATAACATATCCAAAAATTACAACGATCCAACGGTCGGATTAAAAATTATAACTCACGCAATATATCTCAAAAACACTGGTTTAATTTTTAATAACTCCATTCCGACAAAAATACTGATAAAACACCTCAACATTAACTCCTTTATTTTTAACCACAATAAATATATCCAACATTTATATCCACATAAAATAAATATTTCCTTATCATATGAATCAATAATTAATTATTCACAAATAATATTATAGAATCACATTTATGACAACCAGTAGCTCCCTGTGAAAGAGGGGCTTTCAATAAGAATTTCTCTCATCTTGGTATTTGAATTAGGTGACCAAACCTCTCCTTGTGTAACTTTCTAGACATTGCCAATAATGCTATCTAATAATATTATTCAAATAATATGAATTATTGATCCGATAATGGGAAATATTTGTGCGTTGACAATTATTGAAACAACAATAATATAAAATATCAACGCAAAGACAATTATTGAACCAATATAATAAAATATTGAGCAAGAATTCATCGTAACAATTATTGAGTAGTTCCTTCTTACGTAAGGATCAATAATTCATCAATACCGTACATCCAATGCCAGACATCTTGTATTTTAACCACCAAAGTATTCCAACAATGTTAATTCAGAATAACTACGCCGTTATTTATAAAAACTCAAACTTGTCGCTTTTTTTCATCCGACAATTATTACATTATGGGGCCCACAAATGATCGCGCCAGTCTTACTTAATATTCTCGACAACAAGAATATTCCACGACCAAATGAATATTCCCCGACAACAATGATTATTTTATAACCACTTGCATATTTTGCAAAATTTGCACATTTCACCCATAACCAGAAAATTATATCAAATTAATACCTTATTATTCACAATAATAATTAGAGGAAATTCGATTTTATTTATAATAAGTTGGGGTCTTACAACCTCCCCTCCTTATGAAATTTCATCCTCGAAATTGACATACGTACCTGGTATTTTGAAAAGGTGAGGATACCTCGCTTTCATTTCTGATTCCAACTCCTAGGTCATTTCTTCAATAGCATGGTTTCTCCATAAACCCTTAATTTGTGGTATAACTTTGGTGCTTAGGACATGCTCTTTCCTATCCAAGATCTTAACAGGTACTTCTTCGTACGTTAAATATTCGGCTATCTCGTCTGGTTCTAACGCAATAATATGGTTCAGGTCTTTCACATATTTACGAAGCATGGATATGTGAAAAACATTGTGAACACGAGACATACTTGGAGGTAATGCGAGTCTATAGGCCACATTTCCTATTCGGTCAAGAAACTCAAATGGACCAACAAATCGTGGATTGAGCTTTCCTCTCTTTCCAAATCTTGTAACTCCCTTTAATGGAGCAACACGTAACAATACATGATCTCCAATATTAAACTCCACGTCCTTTCTATGAAGATCATCATAACTCTTTTGTCGATCTTGTGAGGTTTGAATACGTTGTCGAATCATTTGGATCTTTTCTGTAGTCATGCGTACTAATTCTGGTCCCAACAATGTTGCTTCTCCCACCTCATCCCAGCATACTGGAGAACCACACTTTCGTCCATACAACGCCTTAAATGGAGCCATGCCTATACTTGCTTGATAACTGTTGTTGTAGGAGAATTCCACTAGTGGCAAGTACTTATCCCAACTTCCTTTAAAATTTAGGACACAAAGTCTTAATAGATCTTCAAGGGTTTGAATAGTCCTCTCTGATTGTCCGTCCGTTTGAGGATGGTATCTTTCGAATCAATCGTAAACTGCGCCCATGGCATTCTGCAAGCTAACCCAAAATCATGAAGTGAATCTTGGGTCACGATCCAAAACTATGGATACTGGTATGCCATGCAATCGCATAATTTCATTCACGTACATACGAGCAAGACGTTCAAGGGAATAAGTCTCACGTATCGGTAAGAAATGGGCAGACTTGGTTAATCTATCAACAATAACCCAAATCGCATCTATGCCTTGAGAAACCTTGGGAAGACCCGTAACGAAATCCATAGTAATGTGTTCCCACTTCCATTTCGAAATCTCAAGTGGTTGTAATGGACCCTTTGGCACTTGATGCTCCGCCTTTACACGTTTACAAGTTAAACACCTCGAGATAAACTCCGCGATCTCTCTCTTCATATTGTTCCACCAAAATGTGTGTCGAATATCATGATACATTTTGGTACTCCCAGGATGGATTGCAAACGGTGTGTTGTGTGCCTCCATCATAATTCTATGCTTCAATTCAGAATCGTTAAGAACACAAAGTCTGGAGTTGAATCAAAGTATTCCTTCTTCATCGATTCTTGCTTCTGGAATAGCACCTTCTTGCACTTTCTTCTTCATACGCATTAGCTCCATGTCCGTAGCTTGAACAACTTTAACTTTATCGATTAAAGTTGGTTCTACTCGTATGTTTGATATCATCACGTGGGTACTTGGAGCCTTTACCTCTATCTCCATCCTTTGCAAGTCATACAAAATGGACCTTTGTGTTAACAACATTGCACTCGTACCCGCATATGATCTTCTACTCAACGCGTCAGCTACCACGTTTGCATTTCCAGGATGATATTGGATGGTGTGATGATAATCTTTCAACAGCTCGAGCCAACGTCGTTGCCGCATGTTGAGTTCTTTTTGGGTGAAGAAATATTTGAGGCTTTTATGGTCCGTATAAATCTCCACTTTCTCCCCATACAAGTAGTGTCTCCAAATTTTCAACGCGAAAACGACTGCTGCCAACTCTAGATCATGAGTAGGATAATTCCTCTCATATTCTTTTAGTTGTCGTGAGGCATAGGCTATGACTTTCCCATGTTGTATGAGAACGCATCCTAACCCTTTGCCTGAAGCATCGTCAGATATAACAAATCCATCCGTATTTAGATGGTATTGCGAAGCAGTGCGAAATGAGTCTCCTCTTGAGCTCTTGGAAACTCTTCTCGCATTCCTCGCTCCATACAAATTTTGTATCTTTCCGAGTCGGTGAGTTATCTGAGTAGCGATTCGAGAAAATCCTTCCACGAATCTCTCCGATAATAACCATTAAGCCTTAAAGCTACGCGACTTCTGGCCACCGACTTTGGTTGCTCCCAACTTTGTCAGATCGCTTCAATCTTTGCTGGGTCAACAAATACTCCATGTTTTGACACCATGTGCCCAAGGAATGCTACTTCCTCAAGCTAGAACTCATATTTCTTCAGCTTGGCATAAAGCTTGTTTTCACGAAGCCTTTCAAGTATCAGCTTCAAATGGTGCTCATGATCTTCACGGCTTTTGGAATAGATGAGGATGTCATCAATAAAGACAACAACAAACTGATCCAAATATTCCTTGAATACACGGTTCATCATATCCATGAAAGCAGCAGGAGCATTAGTCAATCCAAAAGACATGACTAAGAATTCATAATGCCTGCATCGAAGTTCTCAAGTCATCTTTGGAATATCCTCGATTTTAATCTTCAGCTGATGATATCCAGAACGAAGATCAATCTTTGAAAAGAATTGTGCTCCTTGCAACTGGTCGAACAGGTCATCAATGCGAGGTAGTAGATACCTATTCTTGATGGTGACATGGTTTAATTCTCGGTAGTCAATACAAAGTCGCATACTCCCGTCTTTCTTCTTTACGAATAAAATAGGAGCACCCCAAGGAGATGTACTAGGACGAATTAAACCTATGTCTAACAATTCCTGTAGTTGGACTTTTAACTCCTGAAGTTTAATAGGAGCCATTCGATATGGGGTTTTAGAAATGGGTTTTGTACCCGGCTCAAGGTCAATAAAGAATTCAACATCACGTTCTGGGGGTAGACCGGGAAGTTCTTTAGGAAATACATAAGGAAATTATCTAACAACAGAAATATTATTCAAATTTGACTTGGCTTTGTTCAAATCCATAACATGGGCTAAGAAAGCTTGACATCCGTTTTTCAATAAACGAATAGCTTTATGGCTTGATATGATAGTGACTGATTTTAGTGGTTTAGTTGTTTGAATTCGTATGACAGGTTGGTTAGGAATATGAAAACTAACAACCTTACGAAAACAATCAATTTTGGCATGATGAGTAGTTAACCAATCAATTCCTAAAATCACATCAAAAGCAAGTATCTTTAAAGAGATAAGATCAACAGGTAATGTGATAGTGCCAACTTGGATCATGCAAGATTTATAAACTATGGATGTAACGAAAGTTTCACCCAACGGAGTCTCCACTGATAAATCAAAGTCTAATTTCTCCGGAGTCAAGTTTAAACGTTGAACACAAGCAGAAGAGATAAAAGAATGGGTAGAACCGGTATCTAGTAAGGTATAAACTTCGCTAGAGTTCAAGATTAGCTTACCCGTAATCACCTCGTTCGGGTTCCTCGCGTTTTGGCCAGTCACGACAAACGCTCTTCCAGGAACCGCTGATTTCGACTTATCCGGATAGCCCTTGAGTCACCATCCTCGTTGAACTTGGTTTTGCTTTCTGTAACAATCCCGAGCTATGTGGCCTTCCTTTCCGCGGTTATAATGAGACCTTGGATTATTGTGGGACATTTTAATGATATGTCCTCTTTCCGCATTTGTAACATCTAAGCTGGCGGCCGTTCTCTCCTCCCTAGAATTTGTTGTTGGTCTTTGGTGCTGCTGCTTTGATGTCTTCCGTCATTGTTGAATCTCCTCTTTCGAAATTTCCACTTGACTCACCTCTCCTATTATCATGGCTGCACCGACCACCCGAGTGGTTACCGCTTTGTTAAGTATTTTCCCTCCTCGTTGGTTATCATCGCTCGATGATCGCCACCTTGGTATGATGACTGGTTGTGGTCCCTCGATTGCACATACTCATTATCTCGCTCTAATAATTGAGCCACATTATAACATTAGAATATAAAGAAAATTTATGAGATATAAGATATTGCGAATCTAGGGCTTTAGACCTCTCGAAACATCCTTGTCATTCGTTCCTCATTTTTGACCAAATGAGGTGCAAACTCGATAACTCGCAAACTTCGCCTCGTCTTTGGGACACCGTCATGTTGTTTTGTTCCAGTATGATAAACTCGACCTCCTTCATATGACGAATACTTTCGTGAAAGTACTTGTCATTGAATAGTTTTCAAATGTTTCCCAAGACATGCCGAAAAGGGCGGTGGTGGTACGCTTCACTGAGACTCTCACCAAAGAGTCCGCCTCACCACGGAACATAAAGGTGGCGAATGGAACCTTCTGTTCCTCTGTGCATCCCAAGACATCGAATATCTTGGTAATTTGCTTGACCCACGTTTCCGCCAAGATCGGATCTGGCTTTTCCTTAAATTCTGGTGGTCCCAACTCTTTGAACTGCTTGGCTGTGACAAGCCGCGCATTGCTAGCATTTCCACAGTGATTCGTGGTACGAGTATCCCTAAATCTGGTTTTGCATAAAATGCAAAAAACTTCTGAACATCCCATCATTCATCATTTTGTTCGGTAGTGTTGTTTACAGGTGGATTATTGCCTTCCTGTTGCACGTTCTCCTGGTTTGTAACTAAAGGTTGTTCCACAATCTCACACACTCCATTGTTATCGTTCTCAGCAGCCATTCTTAAATACTGCCATAAAACAAAGGTTAATTAAACAAATTAACATATCACATAATATCCCTATATTATGATTGACCAACAAATAAGCTTAGATAGGACACACTAGCGAAGGATTTAGTCATCTCTCCCCTCCTAGTTCTATTCCCCGATCTCCGCCAGAGACCATATCCCTAAGCTCTGATACCAACTATGACACCCCCAAAATAGGTATACAACACCCATTCTGAGTCGCCAAATATATGGTACAGAAAGCAAACTACAACTTCAATAATACAATTGTTGTGCAAAATACGACAACATATACTGTGAGTTTAAATACAAATATTATCTTCTAGACAATATCCACACTCAAATAAGTCCTCATTACAATTATTTAAACATTATTTTACAGAAATAGTGAGGACTGATAAAACATCTTTTTAGAACCATCACTCCGTACCCCGACTAGTTCCTGCTATGTTCTCACCTCCTGAGAAAAATGGAACAAAAAGGAAAAGGGTGAACTCAACTAGCCCAGTAAAGAATATTATGACTAAGATAATATACAACAAATTATCGTTAATCTTCAACAGGGAAAAATCTGATAAAATATAATAGACAACAAGTTTTAGATCAACAACTGCAGCGGAAACAACAATCCATTAGAAGAGTCAGGTAGAGAATGAGTTCTACTATCTTCTAAGATTTAAACGTCCATCATCAATATTTTATCTATGTAACAATAATCAATATACATCTTTAATCAAATATTCATCTTTGCACTACAGGCCAAAGATATTCATTTGTATCACCAGTTGGTCATGTTCATCTCAACACCTGTTCATTTTTGCACTACGGGCCAAAGATATTCATCAGTTAATCATTTATCTTTGCACTATGGGCCAAAGATATTTAGTAATATCATCATTTAGGACCGAGGATGATGAAAATATTTTAAAGAAAAGCGAATCCAATTGAGACGAGAAGGACAAATAGTAGGGATTAGAGTATAACGGTTTATCCAAGATCAATAATACTCCATAATAACTAATTTTGAAGCAAAATTCAAGAATAAAGATCAAAACATGGATACAATCAAAGATAGTAACCATAATAGACATCTTGGACAAAAAGAAGAAAATTTCATTTTTCTATTGAATAGTGCCGATTATTAAGTGAATAGTATGATATCGTGAATAGTGCTTAAATACATGTGAATAGTAACCCCGACACAAAATGTTCCAAATTTGATAAAAATTCAGATCAATACTTCGGCATAATGATATTAAAGAAATAATATCATATATGAAGAAAATAACATCCCTTACCTTAAAATAACCGTACTTCTGACTGAATTTCGGATATAGTGCTGACAGAAACTTGTACTAAAAAAATAGAAACTCTCAAAGTATCTAAATACTCATAAAATACGCTCGATAATATAGAGAGAGAAAGAGAGAAATCTAATGTTTCTGGTGTGATTTTCAATTCTAACTTAGCCCTCTATTTATAGAAAAATATTAGCAGACTTGACCTGTAACCTGATGGCTTTACCTGCTACTATTCCCACCCACCACATTTAAAATAAAATTCAGCACATTTCTTCACCAACCACAAGTGGGGCCCACTCAATTCTAGAATTTTCCACCAAAATGCTAAATTCGGACACTTCAACAATTTCTGAACTAGTCACCTCTTAAAATTCATAAAAAATCATACGTTCATTTTTAATGGTTCAAAATTTGTGGACATATACTCAATTTATATATGTATAACATATCCAAAAATTACAACGATCCAACGGTCGGATTAAAAATTATAACTCACGCAATATATCTCAAAAACACTGGTTTAATTTTTAATACCTCCATTCTGACAAAAATACTGATAAAATACCTCAACATTAACTCCTTTATTTTTAACCACAATAAATATATCCAACATTTGTATCCACATAAAATAAATATTTCCTTATCATATGAATCAATAATTAATTATTCACAAATAATATTATGTAATCACATTTATGACAACGGTGCCGTTCCGTGAAAGAAGGGCTTTTAATAAGAATTTCTCCTCATCTTGGCGGCGCAATTAGGTGACCAAACCTCTCCTTGATGAGAACTTTCTAGACATTGCCAATAATGCTATCTAATAATATTATTCAAATAATATGAATTATTGATCCGATAATGGAAATATTGTGCAAATGACAATTATTGAAACAACAATAATATAAAATATCAAAGCAACAATTATTGAATCAATATAATAAAATATTGAACAAGAATTCACATCTGTAACAATTATTGAGTAGTGCCTTCTTTACGTAAGGATCAATAATTCATCAATACGCTGTGCATCCACGCCAGACATCGTATATTTTAACCACCGGGTATTCCAACAATGTTAATTCAGAATAACTACGCTAGTTATTTATAAAAACTCAAACTTGTCGTTTTCTTTATCCAACAATTATTCTGTTATGGGGCCCACAAATGACTGCGCCGTCGTACAAATATTTCCCGACAACAAGAATATTCCACCACCAAATGAATATTCCCCGACAACAATGATTATTTTATAACCACTTGCATATTTTGTAAAATTTGCACATTTCACCCATAACCAGAAAATTATATCAAATTAATACCTTATTATTCACAATAATAATTAGAAGAAATTCAATTTTATTTATAATAAGTTGGGGTCTTACAAGATGTACTAGGACGAATGAAACCGATGTCTAACAACTCCTGTAGTTGGACCTTTAACTCCTGAAGTTCAATAGGAGCCATTCGATATGGGGTTTTAGAAATGGGCTTTGTACCAGGTTCAAGGTCAATAAAGAATTCAACTTCACGTTCTGGGGGTAGACCGGGAAGTTCTTCAGGAAATACGTCAGGAAATTCACTAACAACAGAAAAATTATTCAAATATGACGTGTTTTTGTTCAAGTCCGTGACATGGGCTAAGAAAGCTTGACATCCATTTTTCAATAAACGAATAACTTTATGGTTTGATATGACAGTGATTGACTTTAGTGATTTGGTTCCTTGAATTCGCATAACAGGTTGGTTAGGAATATAAAAACTAACAACCTTACGAAAACAATCAATTTTAGCATGATGAGTGGTTAACCAATCAATCCCTAAAATCACATCAAATGCAAGTATTTTCACAGAAATAAGATCGACAGGTATTGTGATGGTTCCAACTTGGATCAAGCAAGATTTATAAATAGTGGATGTAACGAAAGTTTCTCCTAACAGAGTTTTAATAGATAAGTTAAAGTCTAATTTCTCTGGAGTCAAGTTCAAACGTTGAGCACAAGCAGGAGAAATAAAAGAATAGGTAGAATCGGTATCTAATAAGGTATAAAATTCGCAAGAGTTTATGATTAGCTTACCCGTGATCACCTCGTTCGGGTTCCTCGCGTTTTTGGCAGTCACGACAAACGCTCTTCAAGGAACCACCGACTTTGACTTGTCCGGGACAACCTTTAGAGTCACCATCCCCGTTGGACTTGGTTTCGTAACAAGACAATCTCTAGCTATATGACCTTCATTTCCATAGTTATAACACACCTTGGATTGTTGTGGGCAGTTTGGGCTAATGTGTCCCTCTTTCCCGTATTTATAACAAACGATCGGTGATTGTTCTCCTCCCCTAGAAACAATTGATGTTTGTGCTGACGTCTTCACGTTATCATTGTTGTACCTTCTCTTTTTGAAATCTCCCCCTCGACTCGCTTCTTCTACCATCATGGACATG
The DNA here is from genome assembly GCA_020205605.1 of Panax ginseng. Taxonomy (NCBI): domain Eukaryota; kingdom Viridiplantae; phylum Streptophyta; class Magnoliopsida; order Apiales; family Araliaceae; genus Panax; species Panax ginseng. Next base: position 51,661,831 of record CM035150.1, read on the forward strand.
ATTACCACTAGAGTGGTTACCGCTTTTGTCCGAATGTTTTCCTCCCCGCTGGTTTTCATTGCTCCGATGACTGCTGCTACCGGTATAACCCTGGTTGTGGTCCCTCGGTTGAACATACTCATTATCTTGCTCTAATAATTGAGCTCTGTTTATAATATCTGAATATAAAGAAAATTTATGAGAGATAAGATATTGCCGAATCTCGGGTTTTAGACCTCTTAGAAACATCCGTATCATACGTTCATCATTTTCTACCAAATGAGGTGCAAACCTGGATAACTCTGCGAACTTCGCCTCGTACTGGGACACCGTCATGTTATTTTGTTACAGTATAATCTCTACCTCCTTCATATGACGAATACTTTCAGGAAAGTACTTGTCATTAAACAGTTTCTGAAATGTTTCCCAAGACATGTTGAGTGCGGCAGGCTGGGTACGCTTCACAAATTCTCACCAGTAATCAGCCTCACCACGGAACATAAAAGTGGCGAATGGAACCTTCTATTCCTCCCTGCATCCCAAGACATCAAATATCTTGGTAATTTGCTTAACCCATGTTTCCGCCTTGATCGGATTCGGCTTTCTCACAAATTTTGGTGGTCCTAACTCTTTGAACTGTTTGGCTGTGACAAGCCGCACATTACTATCATTTCCACCCGTATTTTGTACATGAGTCTCCCTCGTCTGATTTTGCATGAACTGCAAAAAGCTTCTAAACATCCGATCATTCATCATTTGTTCGGTAGTGTTTTTTACAGGAGGAATATTGCCTTCTTGTTGCACGTTCCCCTGGGTGGTGATTAAAGGTGTCTTCACGGTCTCATTCACTCCATTGTTAATATTTTCAGCTGTCATTCTCAAATACTGCCACAAAACAAGGGTTAATTAACAAATTAACATATCACATATTAACCATATGCTCCGATTGACCAACCAAATAAGCTTAGGTATGACACACTAGCGAAGGATTACTCGTCTCTCCCCTCCTAGTTCTATTCCTCGATCTTCGCCAGAGACCATATCCCTAAGCTTTGATACCAACTGTGACGCCCCCAAAATAGGTATACATCACCCATTCTGAGTCGCCAAATACATGGTACAGAAACAAATACAACTTCATTAATATAATTGTCGTGCAAAATATGACAACACATATACTGTGAGTTTGAATACAAATATTGTCTAATAGACAGTTTTCAAACTCAAAAGGAGTCCTCATTACAATTATTGATTCACTATTTTACAAAAAATAGCAAGGACTACTAAAACAACTTTCTAGAACCATCACTCCATACCCCGTCTAGTTCCTGCTATATTCTCACCTCCTGAGAAGAAAAATGGAACAAAAAGGAGAATGGTGAGCTCAACTAGCCCAGTAAAGAATATTATGACTAAGATAAAGAACAACAAATTATCGTTAGCCTTCAAGAAATCAGATAAAATATAATGGACAACCAGTTTTAGATCAATATTCGCAGCGGAAATAACAATTCATTAGAAGATTTAAGTAGAGAATCAAATCTACTATCATCTATGAATTTAAAAGTCCATCATCAATATTTTATCACTGTAATATCAATCAATATACATCTTGCATCAAATATTTATCTTTGCACTACGGGCCAAAGATATTTATTTGTATCACCAGTTGGTCATGTTCATCTCAACACCTGTTCATCTTTGCACTACGGGCCAAAGATATTCATCAGGTAATCATTCATCTTTGCACTACAGGCCAAAGATATACAGTTATATCATCATTTCGGATTAAGGATAATGAAAAAATATTTTAAAAAAACGAATCAAGTGAGATAAAAGGACAAAGATTAGAAATTCATACTTTAGATAATCCAAGTTCAAAAATGCTCCATAATAAACCATAGTGGACTAAAATTCAAGAATGAAGATCAAAACATGGATACAATCAAATATAGTAACCATAATAGACATCTTGGACAAAGAAGAGAAAATTTCATTTTTCTGTGAATAGTACCGTATTCGTGAATAGTGTCGTATACGTGAATAGTAACCCCAACATAAAAAGGTAGAAATTCTACAATAAAATTCATAACAATATTTCAGCATAATGATATTGAAAAAAATAATATCATTTACGAAGAAAATAACATCCCTTACCTCAAAAGAACGAAGACTTGATTTGAAATATATCGGATGTAATGCTGAAGGAAACTTGCACTGAATAGCAACTCTCAAAGTATCTAAATACTCACAAAATACGCTCGTTAATATAGAGAGAGAAAACTTGTTTATGGTGTGATTTTCAATTCTAATTAAGCACCTTATTTATAGGAAAATTTTAGAACGCCAAAGCAGACTAAATTAATAAAATATTAATATAATTTTTTTTTCTACTCATGCCACTTTAAACAAAATTATCAGCCCACCCATTTGAAAAAATAATTCAGCACATTTTATCAACAAAGGACAAAAGTGGGTCCCACCCATAATTTTAATAAAAATATTTATTCCCGAAACTTCAATAATTCATAATAAATATATTCCTTTTATCAGAAAAATAAGAATTTTATGTTCATTCCATAGGAAATTAAATTTTCTACAACTTTGTAGATTTAAGTTTTTCCAAATTCCAAACGAAAAATGACCGAAATCCACATACGGACAATTTTTAATACCTCCATTCCGACAAAATACTGATAAAACACCTCAGCATTAATTCCTTCATTTATATCCACATAAAATAAATATATCCTTCATATAAATCAATAATTAATTATTCATAAATAATATTACAGAATCACAATTATGACAACCAGGTCGTTCCCAAGAAAGAAGGGGGCTTTCCGATAAGGATTTCTCCTTACTAGCGCAATTAGGTGACCAACCCCCCTTCCTAGACAGAACTTCCTTAGACATTGCCAATAATGCTATCTAATAATATTATTCAAATAATATGAATTATTAATCTGATAATGGAAAATACTGTACAGTGACAATTATTAAAACAACAATAATATAAAATATCAATGCATCAATTATTGAATCAATAGAATAAAATATTGAACATTAATTACTGTAACAATTATTGAGTAGTGTCTTCTTACGTAAGAATCAATAATTCAAAAATACTGTGCAATACCATGTGCTACTATGCAATCATGCATATTATTGTATTTTAACCACCGAGTATTCCAACAGTATTGGTAACAATTACGTCGTTATTTACAAAAACTCAAACTTGTCGTTTTCTTCATCCTACCGTTTTCCATTATGGGTGTGACGCCCCCAAAATAGGTATACAACACCCATTCTGAGTCGCCAAATACATGGTACAGAAATCAAACTACAACTTTAATAATACAATTGTCGTGAAAAATACGACAACACATACTGTGAGTTTAAATACAAATATTGTCTTCTAGACAATATCCACACTCAAATAAGTTCTCATTGCAATTATTCAACCACTATTTTACAGAAATAGTGAGGACTGCTAAAACATCTTTTTAGAACCATCACTCCATACCCCGACTAGATCCTGCTATGTTCTCACCTCCTGAGAAGAAAAATGGAACAAAAAGGAAAAGGGTGAGCTCAACTAGCCCATTAAAAAATATTATGACTAAGATAATATACAACAAATTATCATTAGTTTTCAACATGGAAAAATCTGAAGAAATATAATAGACAACAAGTTTTAGATCAACAAATGTAGCGAAAACAGCAATCCATTAGAAGAGTCAAGTAAAGAATGAATTAACTCTACTATCTTCTAAGATTTATAAGTCCATCATCAATATTTTATCTCTGTAACAACAATCAATATACATCTTTAATCAATATTCATCTTTGCACTACAGGCCAAAGATATTCATTTGTATCACCAGTTGGTCATGTTCATCTCAACACCTGTTCATCTTTGCACTACGGGCCAAAAATATTCATCAGTTAATCATTCATCTTTGCACTACAGGCCAGAGATATTCAGTAATATCACATTTAGGACTGAGGATGATGAAAAATATTTTAAAGAAAATGAATCCAGTGAGACAGAAGGACAAATATTAAGGATTCGTATAACAGTTTATTCAAGATCAATAATACTCCATAATAACTAATTTTGAAGCAGAATTCAAAAATAAAGACCAAAACATGGATACAATCAAAGATAGTAACCATAATAGACATCTTGGACAAAAAGAAGAAAATTTCATTTTTGATTGAATAGTCGTGATTCGTGAATAGTCAGATATCGTGAATAGTCTTGATATCGTGAATAGTAACCCCGACACAAAAAGTTTCAAATTTGATAAAAAGTTCAAACCAATATTTTGGCATAATGATATCGAAAGAAATAATATCATTTACAAAGAAAATAACATCCCTTACCTCAAAATAACGGTACTTTTGATCGGAATATCGGATAGAAAGCCGAAGGAAACTTAAATTTAAAAAAGAACTCTCAAAGTATATAAATACTCACTAAAATACGCTTGACAATATAGAGAGAAAGAAAACTTGTTTCTGGTGTGATTTTCAATTATAACCTAAGCGTCTATTTATAGGAAAATGCTAGAACGCCATAGGAGACTAAAATAATAAAATAATATTATTAATTACACCAACCTCTATGCATGCTTTGTTGACAAATAATACAGCCATCTTTGAACAATTTTCAGCAGCCCACATGTTGTCAAACAAGAGTGGGTCCCACCCATAATTTAATAAAAATTATTTTATTTTTTGAAACTTCAGTAATTCATAGAAAATAGCCCATTTATCAGAAAAATACGAATTTTATGTCCATTCTGCCTGAAATCGAATTCTCTACAACTTTGTAGCTTTGAGTTTTTCCAAATTCCAAACATAAAATATCTGAAATCCACAAACGGATGATTTTTAATACCTCTACACCAATAAAATACTGATAAAACACCTCAGCATTAATTCTTTCATTTTTATCCACATAAAAATAAATATATCCATCATTTATATCCATATAAAATAAATATTTCCTTATCATATAAATCAATAATTAATTATTCACAAATAATATTGCAGAATCACAATTATGACAACCAGGCCGTTCCCAGGAAAGAGGAGGCTTTCTAATAAGAATTTCTCCTTATTGGCGCACAATTAGGTGACCAAACCTCTCTCGATGTAACTTTCTAGACATTGCCAATAATGCTATCTAATAATATTATTCAAATAATATGAATTATTGATCCGATAATGGGAAATGTGTAGTGATAATTATTAAAACAACAATAATATAAAATATCAACGCAACAATTATTGAATCAATAAAATAAAATATTGAGCAAAGAGTTCTTGTAATAATTATTGAGTAGTGCCTTCTTATGTATATGTAATCAATAATTCAACTATCTTTATGCAATACCGTGTGCTCTTCTTCTTGTAAGCAACCACGGCGTATTCGTATTTTAACCACCGGTATTCCAACATTGTTAATCGGTAATAACTACTGTTTGTTATTTATAAAAACTCAAATTTGTCATTTTCTTCATTCATAGTTATCCGTTATGGGGCCCACAAATGGCTGCGCCATCGTACAAATATTCCCCGATAGAAATAATATTCCATGACCAAATGAATATTCCCCGACAAAATGAATATTTTATAACCACTTGCTTATTTTGCAAAATTTTCACATTTCACCCATATCCAAAGCATTATATCTAATTAATACCTTATTAATTTAGAATAATGAATAGATGAAAATTTACTTTTATTTATAATAAGTTGGGGTCTTACAACCTCCCCTCCTTATAAAATTTCGTCCTCGAAATTGACGTACGTACCTGGTGTTTCGAAAAGGTGAGGATACCTCGCTTTTATTTCTGATTCCAACTCCCAGGTCATTTCTTCAATAGCATGGTTTCTCCACAAAACCTTAACTTGTTGTATAACCTTGGTGCGTAGGACATGCTCTTTCCTATCCAAGATCTTAACAGGTACTTCTTCATACGTTAAATCTTCGGCTATCTCGTTTGGTTCTAACGCAATAATATGGTTCGGGTCTTTCACATATTTACGAAGCATGGATATGTGAAAAACATTATGAACACGAGACATACTTGGAGGTAATGCGAGTCTATAGGCCACATTTCCTATTCGGTCAAGAATCTCAAATAGACCAACAAATCTTGGATTGAGCTTTCCTCTCTTTCCAAATCTTGTAACTCCCTTCCATGGAGCAACACGTAACAATACATGATCTCCAATATTAAACTCCACGTCCTTTCTATGAAGATCATCATAACACTTTTGTCGATCTTGTGAGGTTTGAATACGTTGTCGAATCATTTGGATCTTTTTTGTAGTCATGCGTACTAATTCTGGTCCCAACAACGTTGCTTCTCCCACCTCGTCCCAGCATACTGGAGAGCGACATTTTCTTCCATACAACGCCTTGAATGGAGCCATGCCTATACTTGTTTGATAACTATTGTTGTAGGAGAATTCCACCAATGGTAGGTACTTATCCCAACTCCCTTTAAAATCTAGGACACAGAGTCTTAATAGATCTTCACGAGTTTGAATAGTCCTCTCTGATTGTTCGTCCGTTTGAGGATGGTATGCTGAACTGAATCGTAAATCCGTGCCCATAGCTTTCTGCAAGCTAACCCAAAATTGTGAAGTGAATCTTGGGTCACGATCCGAAACTATGGATACTGGCATGCCATGCAATCTCACAATCTCATTCACGATATATCTGAGCAAGACGTTCAAGGGAATAAGTTTCTCGTATAGGTAAGAAATGAGCAGACTTGGTTAATCTATCAACAATAACCCAAATCGCATCTATGCCTTGAGAAACCTTGGGAAGACCTGTAACGAAATCCATGGTAATGTGTTCCCACTTCCATTCCGAAATCTCAAGTGGTTGCAATGGACCTTTTGGCACTTGATGCTCCGCCTTTACACGTTGACAGATTAAACACCTCAAGGTAAACTCTGCGATCTCTCTCTTCATATTGTTCCACCAAAATGTGTGTCGAATATCATGATACATTTTGGTACTCCCAAGATGGATTGCAACGGTGTATTGTGAGCCTCCATCATGATTCTATGCTTCAAATCAGAGTCGTTAGGAACACAAAGTCTGGAGTTGAATCTAAGTATTCCTTCTTCATCGATTCTCGCTTCTGGAATAGCTCCTTCTTGCACTTTCTTCTTTATACGTATCAGCCCCAGGTCCGTAGCTTGAGCATCTTTAACTTTATCGATTAAAGTCGGTTATACTCGTATATTCGCCATCATCATGTGGGTCCCTGGAGTCTTTAATTCTACCTCCATCCTTTGCAAGTCATACAGAATGGGCCTTTGTATTGACAATACCTTTTCGTACTCAGATATGATCTTCTACTCAAGTCGCCACTACTACGTTCGCTTTTCCAGGATGATATTGAATAGTGATCGTAATCTTTCAACAATTCAAGCCAACGTCGTTGCCGCATGTTGAGTTCTTTTTGGGTGAAGAAATATTTGAGGCTTTTATGGTCCGTATAAATCTCCACTTTCTCCCCATACAAGTAGTGTCTCCAAATTTTCAACGCGAATACGACTGCTGCCAACTCCAGATCATGAGTAAGATAATTCCTCTCATATTCTTTGAGTTGTCGTGAGGCATAGGCTATGACTTTCCCATGTTGCATGAGAACACATCCTAACCCTTTGCCTGAAGCATCGTTGTAGATAACAAATCCATCCGTACCAGATGGTATTGCCAGAACAGGTGCCGAAATGAGTCTCCTCTTGAGCTCTTGGAAACTCTTCTCGCATTCCTCGCTCCATACAAATTTTGTAACTTTCCGAGTCAGCTGAGTTAACGGAGTAGCGATTCGAGAAAATCCTTCCACGAATCTCCGATAATAACTAGCTAAGCCCAGAAAGCTACGCACTTCGGTCACCGACTTCGGTTGCTCCCAACTTTGTATTGCTTCAATCTTCGCCGGGTCAACAGATACTCCATATTTTGACACCACGTGCCCAAGGAATGCTACTTCCTCAAGCCAGAACTCGCATTTCTTCAGCTTGGCATAAAGCTTGTTTTCACGAAGCCTTTCAAGTATCAGCTTCAAATGGTGCTCATTATCTTCACGGCTTTTGGAATAGATGAGGATGTCATCAATAAAAACAACAACGAATTGATCCAAATATTCCTTGAATACACGGTTCATCATATCCATGAAAGCAGCTGGAGCATTAGTCAATCCAAAAGACATGACTAAGAATTCATAATGTCCGTACCGAGTTCTGAAGGCAGTCTTTGGAATATCCTCAGTTTTAATCTTCAGCTGATGATATCCAGAACGAAGGTCGATCTTTGAAAAGAATTGTGCTCCTTGTAACTGGTCGAACAGGTCATCAATGCGAGGTAACGGATACCTATTCTTGATGGTGACATGGTTCAATTCTCGGTAGTCAATACAAAGTCGCATACTCCCATCTTTCTTCTTTACTAATAAAACAGGAGCACCCCAAGGAGATGTACTAGGACGAATGAAACCGATGTCTAATAACTCATGTAGTTGGAATTTTAACTCCTGAAGTTCAATAGGAGCCATTCGATATGGGGTTTTAGAAATGGGTTTTGTACCCGGTTCAAGGTCAATAAAGAATTCAACATCACGTTCTGGGGGTAGACCGGAAAGTTCTTCAAGAAATACATCAGGAAATTTTCTAACAATAGAAATATTATTCAAATCTGACTTGTCTTTGTTCAAATCCATAACATGGGCTAAGAAAGCTTGACATCCATTTTTCAATAAATGAATAGCTTTATGGCTTGATATGACAGTGACTAATTTTAGTGGTTTAGTTGTTCGAATTCGTATGACAGGTTGGTTAGGAATATGAAAACTAACAACCTTACAAAAACAATCAATTTTGGCATGATGAGTGGTTAACCAATCAATTCCTAAAATCACATAAAAAATAAGTATCTTTAAAGAGATAAGATCAACAGGTAATGTGATAGTGCTAACTTGGATTAAACAAGATTTATAAACAGTGGACGTGACGAAAGTTTCTCCTAACGGAGTCTCCACTGATAAATCAAAGTCTAATTTCTCCGGAGTCAAGTTTAAACGTTGAGCACAGGCAGGAGAGATAAAAGAATGGGTAGAACTGGTATCTAGTAAGGTATAAACTTCGCAAGAATTCAAGATTAGCTTACCCGTGATCACCTCGTTCGAGTTCCTCATGTTTTGGCCAGTCACGACAAACGCTCTTCCAGGAACCGCTGATTTTAACTTATCCGGGACAGCCCTTGGAGTCACCATCCCCGTTGAACTTGGTTTTGCTACAGAACAATCCCGAGCTATGTGGCCTTCCTTTCCACAGTTGTAACATACCTTGGATTGTTGTGATGACGGTTTAATGATATGTCCCTCTTTCCCGCATTTGTAACATCTAACTGGCGGTCGTTCTCCTCCCCTAGAATTTGTTGTTGGTGTTAGAGTTTATGCCCTAGAGGCCAATTATTTGATATAATTGCTTAACGTTTTGATATTATATTTGATTGAATAAATATATGATTTTATTATGGTTTTATTTACTGCGTAATATAATTGTTAACATAATAAAATTCCTTAGAATAGTGATACAAATTATATAGTTTCAAGTATGTGACTTGAACATGAGATTATATATTACCATTAGTATCAGTGTTCTTAAATGTCCCTAGTCGAGTATCATTGTTGATGGGACAACAATGATGCATTGAGACTAGTATGTGGATGTTGATGACCAAATCTCATTGGTCATAAATATATAAGACATTAAGTCAATGCATAGGTACATGTTGAGAACGATGCCTTTGGATGGACCCACCATGAGAATTCTATATGGAGCATTATCGCGAAGTGTCATTAGCAATTCTCATAGTGACAATGATGTAATGGTCCTCCAACCTGAAATCGCTATATTACTACACGAGAATTTATGTACTTTGATATCATCAAATGTCACCTTTAATAGGGTGGACTATAAAGGTGATTATTGGGTTCATCATTAATCGTGTGAGAAATATGAGTGATCTAGATGGAATTTAACCATCCTATATATTATGGGTGATATCCATAGGCCTCTTGATTGAGTAGGACTATGAAATGCATGGCCATGCTCAAATAGTGATTTGTTTCATATAGTCTACTCATTGATCAAGAAAACTTAGATTAAATTATGAAGAGTATGACACATTCCATGACTCGAGTTTAATCTAGGATATTAAGGTTAAAAGGATTAAATTACATTGAAACATTGGTCACGAAAAGGTTGCATTGAATCATCGATCTTATTATTACTTGGGTAGTAGTGATGCATTACTAGATGTCAGCTTTCTTTATTTATAATTTTATAATATGATTTTAAAATTATTGCCAACGTAATAATAACCTATAGGGTCACACACATGTAACGTTATCTAAAGGGAATTAATTTAAATTTTAAGGATTTAAATATATTAATATGATTAATAGTATTTAAATCACAATTTAAATTAAAAGGATAATTGTATATATGTAAATTAATTAAGTAAGACTTAATTAAGAGATATATATATATATATATATATATATATAAATTCGGATTTTATGAAATTAGGTTTTGATTTGATTAATTCCTTTTAACTACTATATATATGATATATAGCGACTACTTAGGGTGATATATCATAATTGAAAAACCCTAGCCGCTTCTTAGAGAGAGACTAGAGAAAGCAGATTTAGGAAAATCCATTCCTTTTGGTGGCTAGTACTGTAAGTCCTTCTTATTGAGAATCGTTCGACGGTTAGATGCAAGTGGCGTTAAATGTGATACTAGTAGGCTTAATCGGTTTGTATGCGTTGGAGATTCGAGGCGCAGTCGGTTTTAGATTCTCGTTTTTCATATCTGGTATAATCTCTAAACCTCTGAAATAATTAATTTTTCGCATGGATCCTGTTTTAGGGTTTTGGAAATTGCTTTAAAATTTTAATTTTCATTTATGCGTTCGCGTCTTAGAAGCCTAACAATTGGTCTTCATTCTTTGATGTCTTCCGTCATTGTTGAATCTCATCTTTCCGAAATTTCCACTTGACTCACCTCTCCTATTATCATGGCCACGATAACCACCCAGAGTGGTTACCGCTTTGTTCGTATTTTTCCTCTTTGTTGGTTATCATCGCTCGATGATCGCCACATCCTTGATATGACCACGTTTTGTGGTCCCTCGGTTGAACATACTCACTATCTCTCTCTAATAATTGAGCCACATTGACAACATCCGAATACGAGAGAAAATTTATGAGAGATAAGGTATTGATTGAATCTCGGGTTTTAGACCTCTCGAAACATCCTTGTCATTCGTTCCTCATTCTCTACCAAATGAGGTGCAAACTCGATAACTCAGTGAACTTCGCCTCATCTTTGGGACACAAATCATGTTGTTTTGTTCAGTCTGATAAACTCTACCTCCTTCATATGACGAATACTTTTAGGAAAGTACTTGTCATTGAATAATTTCTGAAACGTTTCCCAAGACATGTTGAGTGCAGCAGGCTGGGTAAGTTTCACAGACTCCCACCAGTAGTCTGCCTCACCGCGGAACATAAAGGTGGTGAATGGAACCTTCTGTTCCTCCGTGCATCCCAAGACATTGAATATCTTGGTAATTTGCTTGACCCATGTTTCCGCCTTGATAAAAACCGGCTTTCCAATAAATTACGTGGTCCCAACTCCTTGAATCGCGCTTGGTGTGACGGGCCATCGCACGTTGGTATCACTTCCACTTTGTATTTTGTACATGAGTCTCCTAAATGCGATTTTGCATGAGCCGCAAAAAGCTCTAAACATTCCATCATTCATCGTTTGCTTTCGGTAGTGTTGTTTATGAGGAGGAATATTGCCTTCTGTTGCACGTTCTCTCCAGTTTGTAACTAAAGGTTGTTCCACGTCTTATACACTCCATTGTTAACGTTCTCGTGACCATTCTTAACATCTTGCCATAAAATAATGGTTAATTAAACAAATTAACATATCACATAATATCCCTATATTATGGTGACCAACAAATAAGCTTAGATAGGACACACTAATGAAGGATTTACTCATCTCTCCCTCCTAGTTCTATTCTCCGATCTCCGCTTGGAGACCATATCCCTAAGCTCGATACCAACTATGACTCCCCAAAATAGGTATACAACACCCATTACGAGTCACCAAATACATGGTGCGTAAAGCAAACTACAACTTCAATAATACAATTGTCGTGCAAAATACGATAACACATACTGTGAGTTTAAATACAAATATTGTCTTCTAGACAATATCCACACTTAAATAAGTCCTCATTATAATTATTTAAACACTATTTTACAGGAATAGTGAGGACTACTAAAACATCTTTCTAGAACCATCACTCCATTACCGACTAGATCTCGCTATGTTCTCACCTCCACGAGAAGAAAAATGGAACAAAAAGGAAAATGGTGAGCTCAACTAGCCCAGTAAAGAATATTATGACTAAGATAATATACAACAAATTATCATTAGTTTTCAACAGGGAAAAATATGATAAAATATAATAGACAACAAGTTTTAGATCAACAACCGCAGCGAAAACAGCAATCCATTAGAAGAGTCAAGTAAAGAATGAGTTAACTCTACTATCTTCTAAGATATAAAAGTCCATCATCAATATTTTATCCTTGTAACAACAATCAATATACATCTTTAATCAATATTCATCTTTGCACTACAGGCCAAAGATATTTATTTGTATCACCAGTTGGTCATGTTCATCTCAACACCTGTTCATCTTTGCACTACGGGCCAAAGATATTCATCAGTTAATCATTCATCTTTGCACTCTGAGCCAAAGATATATTCGATAATATCGTCATTTAGGGTGAGGATGATGAAAAATATTTTAAAGAAAACGAATCCAGTGAGACAGAAGGACAAATATTAAGGATTCGTATAACAGTTTATCCAAGATCAATAATACTCCATAATAACTAATTTTGAAGAAGAATTCAAAAATAAAGACCAAAACATGGATACAATCAAAGATAGTAACCATAATAGACATCTTGGACAAAAAGAAGAAAATTTCATTTTTCGGTGAATAGTGCCGTATTCGTGAATAGTGCCGTATACGTGAATAGTAACCCCGACACAAAAAGTTTCAAATTTGATAAAAAGTTCAAACCAATATTTTGGCATAATGATATCGAAAGAAATAATATCATTTACGAAGAAAATAACATCACTTACCTCAAAATAACGGTACTTTTGATCGAAATATCGGATAAAAAGCCGAAGGAAACTTGTACCGAACAGTAACTCTCAAAGTATATAAATACTCACTAAAATACGCTCGACAATATAGAGAGAAAGAAAACTTGTTTCTGGTGTGATTTCAATTCTAACCTAAGCGTCTATTTATAGGAAAATGCTAGAACGCCATAGGAGACTAAAATAATAAAATAATATTATTAATTACACCAACCTCTACGCATGCTTTGTTGACAAATAATACCAGCCATCTTTGAACAATTTTCAAAGAAATTTCACATGTTGTCAAACAAGAGTGGGTCCCACCCATAATTTAATAAAAATTATTTTATTTTCCGAAACTTCAGTAATTCATAGAAAATAGCCCGTTTATCAGAAAAATACAAATTTTATGTCCATTCTGCCTGAAATCGAATTCTCTACAACTTTGTAGCTTTGCGTTTTCTAAATTCAAACATAAAATATCCAAAATCCACAAACGGATGATTTTAATACCTACAATCGACAAAATCTTGATAAAACACCTCGGCATTAATTCCTTCATTTTTATCCACATAAAATAAATATATCCATCATTTATATCCACATAAAATAAATATTTCCTTATCATATAAATCAATAATTAATTATTCACAAATAATATTACGAATCACAATTATGACAACGGTAGCCGCTCCGAGAAAGAGGGGCTTTCAATAAGAATTTCTCCTTCTTTGGCGTAAAATTAGGTGACCAAACCTCTCCTTGATGTGAGAACTTTCTAGACATTGCCAATAATGCTATCTAATAATATTATTCAAATAATATGAATTATTGATCGATAATGGGAAATAATAATAAGTGATAATTATTGAAACAAACAATAATATAAAATATCAACGCATGACAATTATTGAATCAATAAAATAAAATATTGAGCGAAGAATTCTTCGTAACAATTATTGAGTAGTGCCTTCACGCATTTAATCAATAATTTAACTATCTTGTCGCAATACCGTGTGCTACGATACGACATCGTATTTTAACCACCGGGTATTCCAATAGTGTTAACTTCAGTAATAACTACTGTAGTTATTTGTAAAAACTCAAATTTGTCGTTTTCTTCATCCGACCGTTATCCGTTATGGGGCCCACAAATGATTGCGCCGTCGTACGAACATTCCCCGATAGAAATAATATTCCACGACCAAATGAATATTCCCCGACAAAATGAATATTTTATAACCACTTGCTTATTTTGCAAAATTTTCACATTTCACCTATATCCAAAGCATTATATCAAATTAATACCTTATTAATTTAGAATAATGAATAAAGGAAAATTTACTTTTATTTATAATAAGTTGGGGTCTTACAATGGGGCCCACAAATGGTTGCGCCATCGTACAAATATTCATCGACAACAAGAATATTCCACGACCAAACAAATATTTCCCGACAACAATGATTATTTTATAACCACTTGCTTATTTTGTAAAATTTGCACATTTCACACATAACCAAAGTATTATATCAAATTATCACCTTATTATTTCAAGATAATGAATAGAGGAAATTCAATTTTATTTATTAAATAGTTAGGGTCTTACACTGTCGTATATAGAAAATGACAGAAATAACATTTTTATAAAAATAACGACAAATTTTTTATCCTTAACTGTTGAAATACCGATGATAAAAGAACAGTAATACGCGTGGTTGTACAGTAGCACACGATATTGTACCGTATCTCTGATTATTGATGCTTACGTAAGAAGTCACTCAATTCATTTAATAATTGTCACAGTAGTTGTTGCATAACATCTCATATTATTGATTCAATTATTGTCACAGTATTATCTGCATAATATTTTATATTATTAAATCAATAATTGAGACAACACATTTATTCATATTATTATTTGTATTATTGACAATGTCTAGAAAATTCTGTTGAGGAAAGGGGTTAGATTATTTAATTGCGCGCCAATAAGGAGAAATCATTTTCGGAAAGCCCACTCTTTCCTGTGAATGATCTGGTTGTCAATATTATGAGTTATAATATTAATGATGAATAATTGTTGAAAGATTAAAATGTGTTTATTGAAGATAAGTAATTTTTGGTAAATATTTATTCAATTTTTGATATAAATAAAGGGGTTTGTCATGAAGTATTTATTGTAAGTTTTGCTTATTACATGAACCCCCATTTACTCATCTTTCAAAATCGTCAGTAGAAGGTTGTCTCAATTTTGTTTTATTATTATTATAATAGTAATACAATATAAAACTTTTTATATAAAACAGAATACTTTTTATATTATACATAAAGTTATTTGTTTTATTAGATTATAATTAGAATATATTATATTTTATATTTAGTTTTTGTTTTATTAGAATATTTTATTGCACAGTGATGAATAATAAAAATCAAAAAATCAGCCGAATTTCGTCCGTGTAATCGTCCGTGAATTCTTTACTATTTGTCCGTAATTTTTTTTAAATAGTGCCCTGTCATTCTCCTATAAATAGGATGTTTAGTTAAGAAATGAAAATCACACCAGAATCAGAGAATTATTCTTCTATAATATTGTGAGTATTTCTTTTGAGTATAAGGATACTTTGAGTGTAACAAATAGTGCACGTTTTTCTCAAGAATATCTCCGTTATACCAGTCAGATTTAGTCTCCTACTAAGGTAAGAGATATTATTTTTGTTCAATATTCATAAGTAATATTATTTTCTTCCATACTCTATAGTATGTAAGGAATATTATTTCGTTTCATATTCCTAAATCTATAGTTACTTTGATAAGTATTGCTTTTATAATCCCTGAAATTAGTAGAATATCCTTGAGTTTTGCGCTTCATCTAGTATTGTTTCACTGGAATATTGGTCTGAACTTTCTTATTAAATTTTAATTTTTCATTCGGGGTACTATTCACTACAAAATTGGTTTTTTTCTGTCCAAATTATTTTTGATATATGAATATCATTCTTGAATTTTACTCCTTAATTATTTATCATGTTGACAATTTGGACATTCTTAAATTTTGAATAAATTGAATTATAAATCTCTAATATTTATCGTTGATCCCACTTGATTGATTCCTTATATCATTGTCATCATCCTCATGCTTATATTGTAGTGAAAGTCATCTTTGGCCCGTAGTATAACAATAATTGTAATGAGGACTTTATTTGAGTTTGGATATTGTCTACGAGGCAATATTTATTTTGAAACTCAGCTATTGTGTTGTCGTATTTTGCACGTTAGTTGTGTAAATGAAGTTTGTATTTAGATTCTGTACTATGTATTTGGTGACTCAGAATGGGTTGTGTGGACCTATTTTGGGGGCGTCACATAGATGGACTGTTGATTGATATGATTATGACTAGGAATTGTGTATTGGTATAATCATGACTTGTAATGTTACATACAAATGTTGTGGAGATAGTCCTCTTTGGTCCGTAGTGCATAGATGGACAGTTGTTTTGGCATGATCATGACTACTGGTGATACAAACGAATATCCTTGGCCCGTAGTGCATGGATAATTTATTGATTTGAAACATTTATTAATTGTTGTTACAGGGATAAAATATTGATGATGGACTTTTAAATCATATAAGATTGTAGACTGTACGCTCTACTTGACTCTTCTAATGGATTGCTTATTCCACTGCAATTATTGATCTAAAACTTGTTGTCTATCAGATTTTTCCCTGTTGAGGACTAAGGATAATTTATTCTACATTATCTTAGTCATAATATTCTTTACTGGGCTAGTTGAGCTCACCCTTTTCTTTCATTGTTCTCTTCAGGAAATGAGAATATAGCTGAGACTAGTCGGGGAATGGAGTGATGGTCCAAGATGGTTGTTATAGTAGTCCTCACTATTCTATAAAATAGTGTGATAATAATTGTAATGAGGACTTTATTTGAGTTTAGATATTGTTTACGGGACAATATATTTATTAAAACTCACAGCTTATGTTTTGTCGTATTTTACACGACAGTTAATAATTGTATAAATGAAGTTTGTATTTAAATTCTGTACCATGTATTTGGCAACTCAGAATGGGTTGTACCTATTTTTGGGGCGTCACAGTTCGTATTAGAGCTCAGGGATATGATCTCGGGCAGAGATCTAAGGCTAGAACTAGGAGGGGAGAGGCAAGTAAATCCTTCGCTAGTGTGTCCTACCTAAGCTTATTTGTTATTTAATTGGTTGGTCGAAATATAGGGATAATATGTGGCATGTCAATTAACCCTTGTTTTGTGGCAGTGTTTGAGAATGACATATTAAAATTTTGAGATAAGCAATGGAGCACATGAGACCGTTGAGACACCGCTAATCAAGAACTAGGATAATGTGCATAAGGAAAACAATAATCCTCATGTAAACAACAACACCAACCAAATGATGAACGGTGGGATGTTTAGAAGCTTTCTACAATTCATGCAACACTAAACAAGAGAGATTTTTGGGAAAGCCAGAGCCACTTAAGGAAGAGGCGTGGAGTAAGCAGACCACCAAGATATTTGATGTCCTGGGATGCTCAGAGGAGCAAAAGGTTCTCTTCGCCACCTTTATGTTGCTAGGAGAGGCAAATTACTGGTGGGAATCTGTAAAACGTACTCATCTTTCTGAAAGTAGCATGCACACAAGCCAATCATGCTTGATGATAAAGCATGTACTTTGTAACAATCTTATTCATTTATGAATAAAAAGTATTAATTTGTTAAAGGCTTTTAATTATTTACATGATGCTGCTTTATAATATGTGATAAGCCCATAGTTTTAAGCAATACATTTAGAATAATGATGATGATCATTCTAATGAGATCTAAATTCTTAGAAAGCTTAAAACTAAAATAGTTCCCAATCATTGGATTACTAAATTAGGGATTAGTGAATCCGGTAAGATTGGTACATACGTTGCTTGCTCATTAGATGAGGATGATTGATCTCATAATCATTTGTGTGGAGATAATAAAGCAAGTATGTAGGTGCTTATTGGAGAATAAGTTCACTGAACGTGAGTCGCTAAGGAATACATAATGGAGTTTTACTTGCATGTCAATAGGAATTCCTGTAGTGATAGTAGTACAAATGATCCTTGGACTTGAGATCATCATAGTATCTTGTGTATGATGAGTTATACTTTGATTTATTCCTTAAGATCTTTAGGGTATATCAAAGGGTATGCTTGGGTATAATAAGTTGTACATGTAGATAATGTATGATCAATAAAGAATCTATCACTTCTAGTAAAAGAAGAGAAATGTCCTATGTGATTCGATAAATGACAACCCAGTAGTCATTGGCCAAGGCGGAATAAAATTAGAAAGGAGGTTCTAATTTGCATTATTTGGAGTTGTGCATTTAAGAATCGAAATACATATAATTAAATAAAATAAAACTTGACAGTAATTCCATGTCTTATATTTAATTGGGACATTATATGGTGGAATGATTGAATTGTACGGTAACTATATACTCAAAGGTTGTTTTATGATTAATGTTGAAATCTATATTATCTAGGAAGTCGTTAGTTGTAAGACCCCAACTTTTATGAATAAAGAATAATTTTCTCGAAATATAATTTTGAATATTATGGTGTGGATTTGATATAATGTTATAGCTGTGGGTAATGTTTACAAATTTTGCAAAGTAAGCAAGTAGTTATATAATATTCGATTGGTCGGGGAATATTCATTTTAACAGGGAATATTCGTACGACGACACAATCATTGGTGGACCCCACAACGGAAGTATTGTCGTAGTTAAAAAACGACAAAATTATCTTTTTATAAAAATAACGGCGAAAGTGTTACCGTTAAACTGTTGAACTACCTGGTAGTAAAAGTACAGTAATACGCATGGTTGCATAGTAGCACCCGGTATTGATTATTGATGCTTACGTGAGAAGTCACTCAGTTATACTCAATTATTGCTACAGTAATTACTGCATCTTATCTCTCATATTATTGATTCAATTATTGTCACAGTATCATCTGCATAATATTTATTATTATTAAATCAATAATTGAGATGATAAAGTTATTCATATTATTATTTGCAATATTGACAATGTCTAGAAGTTCTGTAAAGGAGAGGTTAGGTCAACTAATTGCGCGCTAATAAGGAGAAATCCTTATCGGAAAGCCCCCTCTTTCCTGGGAACGACCTGGTTGTTAAATATTGTGAGTTATAATATTAATGATGAATAAGTTCGTGTTGATTAAAGATGAAATTGATAGTTTCATTGTGTTGGGATTATTAGTGTTAGTGGAAATTGACATTTATTTCGATAATAATTGATGTCTTAAGGTTATATTGACCAATCGGGTAATTAATCGGATAAATGAGCAATTAATTGCTATTATTTTACATGCTTATAACTATTTGGTCATATGTGTGTATTATTAGGGGAGGTGGTGCAAGATTGATAATACTTGCATGACTAAATTAAAAATGGAGGTATAGATGAAGGTACTATACTGTAATTAGTTTTTTCACATGATTATACTATTAAGTCATATGAATGAACTATTGATTCACATTATTTACTATTAGGGGAGGTGGTGCAAGTTTGGTAATACTTGCAGGACTAAATTAAAAATGAAGAAAAAGAGGAAGGTATTATACTGTAATATTTCGAGCCCCAAAACGTGCAATTATCTAAACTATATTTTCCTATAAATAGAAGCTCATTCTTCATTCATTTCTCACCAATTCACAAAAGCTTTAGAGCAAATATTATAGAGAGAAAGAAGAAGAGAAGTTTGCTACCTCACTATTCTAGTATCCAGTTTTTCTAAGGTAAGGGTATTATTCTTTCGTATTCATGAAGAGAGTTATTTTCTTTCAATACTCGTAAGGGTTGTTATTCCATTCTTTATTATTATGTTGGAATAACTTTCGTCTATCTGATATCGCTTACATGGTAAAATTCTTACATTATTCCATTCTTTATTATTACGTTGGAATAACCTTTCTTTCATGATCTATCGCATGCCCAGTGAATCTGTTGTTAATCCATTCTTTATTATTACTGTTGGAATATCTCATGCTGTCATGCGGATTACGCATGACACGGTTCCATTCTTTATTATTACATTGGAATATCACTCGTGTGGGTTTCGCATGACTGGTTCCATTCTTTTATTATTCATTGGAATAACACATGCATGCGGATTACGCATGCACGATGAATTCTTCTCGTTATTCCATTCTTTATTATTACATTGGAATACTTTGTCTATGTGGATTACCTCATGCATGGTGAATGATCTTTCGTATTCATTCCTTATTAAATTGTGGAAATGATCTGTCTGCGTGGATTACCGCATGATGGACAAAAAAAAAATCCATTTGCAGTTTCATATATTCTATTATACTCAGTTGGTTAAAGTTTTGGCTTCTATACTCCATGAAATTAATAGAATATCCTGGATATTTGCGCTTCATCCAGTATCTTTTCATGGAAATATTCTTCTTAGCATTCTTGAATTTTACTCCACAAAACAGTATCAAGTTGACAATTTGGACGTTATTGATTTTCTGGATAAATTAAATTATAAATCTTTAAAAATTTGTCCTTGACCTTATTTTATTGATTTCTTATATCATTGTCATCATCCTCATGTTTATAATATGTTGAAAGTCATCTGTGGCCTGTAGTGTAAGACCCCAACTTTTATGAATAAAAATGAATTTTCTATAAATATCATTTTTGAATATTATGGAATGAATTTGATATAATGTGATAATTGTGGGTAATATTTATAAATTTTGCAAAGTACGCAAGTTGTTATATAATATTCGATTGGTCGGGGAATATTCGTTTTAACAGGGAATATTTCTACAACAGCACAATCATTGGTGGACCCCACAACAGAATTATTCTCGGATTGAGAAAACGACAAAAATACTTTATGAAAATAACGGCGGAAGTTTTACCGTTAACTGTTGAAACACCCGGTGTTAAAGAAAGTACGAGAATCTGGCGTAGTTGCACGAGAGTATACGGTATTGATTATTGATGCTTACGTGAGAAGTCACTCGGTTTTTGTTCAATTATTTGTTACGAAGAATTTCATTGCATAGTATCTCACGTTATTTGATTCAATAATTGTCAATATTTTATAATCAATAATTGAGATGACAAAGTTATTAATATTATTATTTGCAATAGTAACGATGTCTCAGAAGTTCATCAAAAGATGTTTGGTCACCTAATCAATTGCGCATAATAGGAGAAATCCTTATTGGAATGCCCCTCTTTCCTCAGGAACGACACGGTCGATTAATATTGTGAATTATAATAATGATGATGAGTTTTGTTTTATTAGTATTATTACTATAATAAAATAGAAAAGCTTTTATATAAAAGCGAGAATACTTTTATAAAGTTATTCATTTTATTAGACTAATAGTAAAATCTTTTTATATAAAAATGAATACTTTTATAAAGTTATCTATTTTATTAGACAATAATTAGAATATATTATATTTTATTATGCATAGTGTTTGTATAGTGTCTGCATAGTATTTGCATAGTAAAATCTTTTAATAAAGTTATTCATTTTATTAGATTATAAATAGAATATATTATATTTTATTGTAAACCAATTTGGACCGTTCATGAATTAGTTACTATGCAGTCCATTCTTCTATAAATAGAAGCTCATTCCTTCATTATTTCTTACAAATTCACTGAAACTCTAGAGAGAGAAACTATAGAGAGAGTTCTTCTTCTATAATCTTGAGCGTATTTCTTTAGAGTTTAAGAAAGCTTTGAGCGTAGTGCAAGTTTTCTTTTAGTATATCCTTGCCCTACTAGTCAAAATACTCTTCTTTTACGGCAAGGGATATTATTTGTTGTACTCGTTCGGGGTATTCCTTCTTTTTTATTGGTGAAATTATTTTGTTATTCCATTCTTTATTATTACATTGGAATAACTTTTGATATCTGTGGATACCCTATACTTGGTTAAATTCTTACGTTATTCCATTATTTATTATTCTCATTTGGAACATCACATGCGTAATGCGTTACGCATGACCTGGTTCCATTATTTATTATTCTGTTGGAATATCCTGTCGGTGCGGTCTATCGCATGCCTGGTGATTTCTTTTGTTATTCCATTCTTTATTATACTCAGTTGGTTAAAGTTTTGACTTCTATACTCCATGAAATTATTGGAATATCCTTGATATTTGCGCTTCATCCAATATCTTTTCATGGAAATATTCTTCTGAGCATTCTTGAGTGTTACTCTACAAAGAAGTATCATGTTGACAATTTGGACATTATTAGTTCCTGGATAAATTAATTCTTGAACTTGTTTTATTGAATTCTTATATCATTGTCATCATCCTCATGGTTATATTATGTTGAAAGTCATCTGTGGCCTGTAGTGCATAGATGGACTCGGTATGATTATGACCAGGGATTATTCGGTGTAGTCATGACCATAATGTTACAAATGATGTGGAAAAAGTTCTCATTGACCGGTAGTGCATTGATGGACAGTTGTTGGCACGATCATGACCATTGATGAATACACGAATATCCTTGGCTGTAGTGCATGGATAATATGTGGTTGTGATACTAATGAATATCCTTGGCCGTAGTGCTGGGGATGATGTGGATTATTTATTTGTCGAGTCTCGCCGATAAAAGTCATGAAAAACCTTTTAAATCATAGAAGATAATAGATTTTATTCTCTACTTGACTCTTCTAATGGATTACTTGTTCCGCTGCAGTTAAACTTGATGTTTGTTATATTTTATCAGTTTAACACTGTTGAAGGCTAATGATAACTTATTATGTATTATCTTAGTCATAATATTTCTTACTGGGCTAGTTGAGCTCACCCTTTTGCTTTCATTGTTCTCTTTAGGAAATGAGAACGTAGCAGGGACTAGTCGGGGAACAGAGTGATGGCCCAGATAATAGCATTAGTAGTCCTCACTATTCTATGAAATAGTGTGATAATAAATGTAATGAGGACCCCATTGAGTTTGTATATTGTCTAGATGACAATATTTGTATTAAAACTCACAGCATATGTTTAGTCGTACTTTACACGACTGTTGTATAATTAAGTTGTATTTGAATTTTGTACCATGTATTTGGTGACTCAGAATAGGTGATGTATACTGATTTTGGGGGCGTCACAGATGGACTTGGTATAATTATGACCAGGGATTATTTGGTATAATCATGACCGTAATGTTACAAATGATGTTGTAAAAGTCCTCATTGGCCGTAGTGCATTGATGGATAGTTGTTGGCGTGATCATGACCATTGATGAATACACGAATATCCTTGGCCCGTAGTGCATGGATAATTTGTGGTCATGATACTAATGAATATCCTTGGCCGTAGTGCAGGGATGATGTAGTTTATTTATTAAGCTGAGTCTCAGCGATAAAAGTGATGAAAAACCTTTTAAATCATAGAAGATAGTAGATTTTATGCTCTACTTATCTCTTCTAATGGATTGCTTGTTCCGATGCAGTTAAACTTGTTGTCTATTATATTCTATCAGTTTAACATTGTTGAAGGCTAATGATACTTTATTCTGCATTATCTTAGTCACAATATTTCTTACTGGGCTAGTTGAGCTCACCCTTTCTTTCACTATTCTCTTCAGGAAATGAGAACGTAGCCGGGACTAGTCGGGGAACGGAGTGACGGTCCAGATGATAGCATTAGTAGTCCTCACTATTCTGTTAAATAGTGTGACAATAAATGTAATGAGGACCCCATTGAGTTTGTATATTGTCTAGATGAAAATATTTGTATTAAAACTCACATCATATGTTTAGTCGTATTTTACACGACTGTTGTATAATTAAGTTGTATTTGAATTTTGTACCATGTATTTGGCGACTCAGAATAGGTGATGTATACTGATTTTGGAGGCATCAAAGTTGGTATCAGAGCTTAGGGATTTGATCCTTGGCTAAGATGTGAGAATAGAACTAGGAGGGGAGAGACGGGGAATTCCTTCGCTAGTATGACCTACCTAAGTTTATTTGGTATTTAATTGGTCGGTCAGAATATAGGGATAATATGTTACATGTCAATTAACCTTTGTTTTGTGGCAATATCTGAAAATGACATCCGAGAATGTTAAGAATAGCAATGGAGCACATGCGACCGTTGATTCACCACATATCAATAATCAGGATAATGTGCATCAGGAAGGCGACAATCCTCATGCAAACAACAACACTGACCAAATGATGAATGATGGAATGTTCAGAGGTTTTATGCAATTAATGTAACAGCAGGCGAGAGCAGCTCCTGTCCAAAATGTAGGTAGAAACACTGGAAACTCTCGAACGGTCACTGCTAAACAGTTCAAGGAGCTGGGACCACCAGAGTTTATTGGAGAGCCAAAACCATTTATGGCGGAAGCATGGATAAAACAGATCACCAAGATATTTGATGTCTTGGGATGCTCCGAGGAGCAAAAGGTTCCCTTTGCCGCCTTTATATTGCGAGGAGAAGCAGATTACTGGTGGGAATCGGTAAAGCGTACTCAACCTTCCGCACTGAAGATGTCTTAGGAGAAGTTCCAAGAACTATTCAACGACAAGTACTTTCCCAAAAGTATTCATCACATAAAAGCGGTAGAGTTCATCATGTTGGAGCAGAATAATATAACCGTGTCGCAGTACGAAACGAAGTTTGTCGAGTTATCTCGGTTTGCGTCCCACTTGGTGGATAATGAAGAGAGAATGACGCGAATGTTTTTAAGAGGTTTAAAGCCGGAGATACGTCAACATCTTATTTCTCATAAACTGTGTTTGTATTCAAATGTTGTAAATAGGGCTCAGTTAGTAGAGTGCGATAACGAGTCAACGCAACCAAAAGAGAGCAGCCGACAAAATGATAATACCAATGAGAGTAGTCATCGAAGCGGTGACAACAAGCGTGGAGGGAATCAACAGGCCAGAAGTGGTAACCACTTCGGTGGTAATCAGGGCCAAAAAAATAAGAATGGACATTTCAAGAAGAGGAGATTCAACAATGATGGAAAGACATTAACACCATCACCCGTTGTTAAGGAAGGAGAATGACCACCTATCATATGCTTTAAATGCGGAGGGGAGGGATACATCAGTCCAAACTGCGCGATGCCATCCAAAGCATGTTATAATTGTGGAAGAGAAGGTCACTTAGCCCGATTTTGTCGTTCACCGAAGACAAGTTCAGCTAGGATGGAGGCACCAAAGGCCATCCCAAAAAAGTCAAAGCCGGTAGTACAAGGGAGAGCGTTTGTTGTGACCTCCTAGAAAGCAAGGAACCCGAATGAGGTCATCACAGATAAGCTTATCATAAACTCTAGCGAAGTCTAAACTTTATTTGATACCAGTTCTACCCATTATTTTATTTCTCTTACTTGCGCTCAATGATTAAATTTGACTCCGGAGAAATTAGACTTTGACTTATCTGTGGAAACTCCGTTGGGAGAAACTTTCATTACATCCATTGTTTATAAGTCTTGTTTGGTTCAAATCGGTACCCTCACATTACCTGTCGATCTTATTTCATTGAAAATACTTGCATTTGATGTGATTCTAGGGATTGATTGGTTAACTACTCATCACGCTAAAATTTGATTTTTTTCGTAAGGTTGTTAGCTTTCATATTCCTAATCAACCTATTATGCGAATTCAAGCGACCAAACCATGAAAATCAATCACGGTCATTTCAAGCCATAAAGCTATTCGTTTATTGAAAAAACGGATGTCAAGCTTTCTTAGCTCATGTCACGGATCTAAATAAAAATACGTCAGTTTTGAATGATATTTCTATTGTTAATAAATTCCCTGACGTATTCCCCGGAGAACTTCCTGGCTTACCCCCAGAGCGTGAAATTGAATTTTGTATCGACCTTGAACCCAGTACAAAACCCATTTCCAAAGCCCCATATCGAATGACTCCTATTGAACTTCAGGAGTTAAAGACCCAATTGCAAGAATTGTTAGACATTGGTTTCATTCATCCTAGTACGTCTCCTTGGGGTGATCCTGTTCAATTCGTGAAGAAGAAAGATGGGAGTATGCGACTTTGTATTGATTATCGGGAGTTGAATCATGTCACCATCAAAAATAGGTACCCATTGCCACATATTGATGACCTGTTTGACCAGTTGCAAGGAACCAAATTCTTTTCAAAGATTGATCTTCGTTCCGGATATCACCAATTGAAGATCAGAACCGATGACATTCCAAAGACAACTTTCATAACTCGGTACGGGCATTATGAATTCCAAGTCATGTCCTTTGGATTGACTAATGCTCCTGCTGCCTTCATGGATATGATGAACCGAGTATTCAAGGAATATTTGGATCACTTTGTGGTCGTCTTTATTGATGACATCCTTATTTATTCCGAAAGCCGTGAAGATTATGAGCAAACTTGAGGCTGACACTCCAAAAGCTTCGTGAATACAAGCTTTATGCCAAGTTGAAGAAATCTGAGTTCTGGCTTGAGGAAGTAGCATTCCTTGGGCACGTAGTATCAAGTCATGGAATATTTGTTGACCCGACAAAGATTGAAGCAATTCAAAGCTGGGAGCAACCTAAATCAGTGACCGAAATACGTAGCTTTCTCGGCTTAGCTGGTTATTATCGGAGATTCGTGGAAGGATTTTCTCGAATAGCTACTCCATTAACTCAGCTGACTCGGAAAGATACAAAGTTCGGTTGGAGCGAAGAATGTGAGAAGAGTTTTCAAGAACTCAAGAGGAGACTCATTTCAGCACCTGTTCTGACAATACCATTTGGCTCGGAGGGATTTGTCATCTACAGTGATGCTTCGGGAAAAGGGTTAGAATGTGTTCTCATGCAACATGGGAAAGTCATAGCCTATGCCTCAAGACAACTCAAAGAATATGAGAGGAATTATCCTACTCATGACCTAGAGTTAGCAGCTGTTGTCTTCGCACTTAAAATTAGGAGGCATTACTTATATGGGGAGAAGGTGGAGATCTTTACGGTTCATAAAAGCCTCAAATATTTCTTCACTCAAAAGGAACTCAACATGCGACAACGACATTGGCTTGAACTGTTGAAAGATTATGATCATACCATCCAATACCATCCTGGAAAAGCGAATGTGGTAGCTGACGCATTGAGTAGAAGATCATATACAAGTACGAGTGCGATATTGTCAACACAAAGGCCTATTTTGTGTGACTTGCAAAGGACGGAGACAGAGTTAAAGACTCCAAGGACCCATGTGATGATGGCGAATATACGAGTAGAACCGACTTTAATTGATAAATTTAAAGTTGCTTAAGCTATAGACCTGGAGCTGATGCATATGAGGAAGAAAGTGCAAGAAGGTGCTATGCCGGAAGCAAGAATCGATGAAGAAGGAATACTTCGAGTCAACTCCAGACTTTGTGTTCCTAACGACCCTGATTTAAAGTATAAAATCATGATGGAGGCTCACAACACACCATTTGCAATCTATCCCGGGAGTACCAAAATGTATCATGATATTCGTCATACATTTTGGTGGAGCAATATGAAGAGAGAGATAGCTCTGTTTATCTCAAGGTGTCTAACTTGTCAATGAGTTAAAAGCGAGCATCAAGTACCAAAAGGTCCATTGCAACCACTTGAAATTCCGGAATGGAAGTGGGAGCACATTACCATGGATTTCATTCTGGGGTCTTCCTAAGGTTTCTCAAGGTATAGATGCGATTTGGGTCATTATTGATAGATTAACCAAGTCCGCTCATTTCTTACCGAAATCGAGAAACTTATACACTTGAACGTCTTGCTCGTATGTACATAAACGAGATTGTAAGATCGCATGGTATGCCGGTATCCATAGTTTTTGATCGAGACCCAAGATTCACTTCACAATTTTGGGTTAGTTTCGAGTAAAGCTATGGGCACGCAGATTCTGATTTAGCTCAAGATATCATCCTCGAGACGGACGGGCAACGGAGAGGACTATTCAAACTCTTGAAGATTTATTAAGACTCTGTGTCCTTGACTTCAAGGGAAGTTGGGATAAGTTCTTACCATTGGTGGAGTTTTCCTACAACAACAGTTTTCAAGCAAGTATTGGCATGGCTCCATTTGAGGCGTTGTATGGAAGAAAGTGTCGTTCTCCAGTATGCTGGGATGAGGTGGGTGAAGCAACGTTGTTGGGACCGGAGTTGGTACGTATGACTACGGAAAAGATTCAAACGATCTGACAATGTATAAAAACCTCACAAGATCGACAAAAGAGTTATTCTGATCTTCATCGAAAGGACGTGAAATTCGATATAGGAGATCATGTGTTGTTACGTGTTGCTCCATGGAAAGGAGTTACGAGATTTAGAAAGAGAGGAACGCTCAATCCTCGATTCATTGGCCCATTTTTAATCCTCGATCGAGTAGGAACTGTGGCCTATAGACTCGCTTTACCGCCAAGTATGTCTCGTGTTCATAACGTTTTTCAAATATCCATGTTACGTTAATATGTGGATGACCTGAACCACATTATTGAGTTAGAACCGGACGAAATAGCGGAAGATTTGACGTATGAAGAGGTTCCTGTTCAAATCTTAGATAAGAAGGAACATATTCTACGCTCTAAGGTTATACCTCAAGTCAAAGTTTTGTGGAGAAACCACGATGTTGAGGAAATGACTTGGGAGTTAGAATTTGAAATGAAATCAAGGTATCCTTACCTCTTCGACATACTGTGCATCGTACCCTAATTTCGAGGGCTTAAATTTCATAAGAAGGGAGGTTGTAAGACCCCAACTTTTATGAATAAAGATGAATTTTCTATAAATATTATTTTTGAATATTATGGAATGAATTTGATATAATGTTATAATTGTGGGTAATATTTATAAATTTTGCAAAGTACGCAAGTTGTTATATAATATTCGATTGGTCGGGGAATATTCGTTTTAACAGGGAATATTTCTACAATGGCACAATCATTGGTGGACCCCACAACAGAATTATTCTCGGATTGAGAAAACGACAAAAATACTTTATGAAAATAACGGCGGAAGTTTTACTGTTAATCTGTTGAAACACCCGGTGTTAAAAGTACAAGAATCTGCCGTAGTTGCACGATGAGCATACGGTATTGATTATTGATGCTTACGTGAGAAGTCACTCGGTTTTGTTCAATTATTATTACAGTAATTGCTGCATAGTATCTCACGTTATTTGATTTAATAATTGTCAATATTTTATAATCAATAATTGAGATGACAAAGTTATTAATATTATTATTTGCAATAGTAACGATGTCTAGAAGTTCTGTCAAAAAGATGTTTGGTCACCTAATTGCGCGCCAATAGGGAGAAATCCTTATTGGAATGCCCCCTCTTTCCTGGGAACGACCTGGTCGATTAATATTGTGAATTATAATAATGATGATGAGTTATCTGTTTTATTAGACAATAATTAGAATATATTATATTTTATTATGCATGGTGTTTGCATAGTGCCTGCATAGTGTTTGCATAGTAAAATCTTTTTATAAAGTTATTCGTTTTATTAGATTATAAATAGAATATATTATATTTTATTGTAAACCAATCTGGACCGTCCGTTTAAAGTAAATCAATCTGGATCGTTCATGAATTAGTTACTATGCAGTCCATTCTTCTATAAATAGAAGCTCATACCTTCATTATTTCTTATGAATTCATTGAAACTCTAGAGAGAGAAACTATAGAGAGAGTTCTTCTTCTATAATCTTGAGCGTATTTCTTTAGAGTTTAAGAAAGCTTTGAGCGTAGTGCAAGTTTCCTTTGAGTATATCCTCGCCCTACCAGTCAAAATACTCTTCTTTTACGGTAAGTGATATTATTTGTTGTACTGCTCTAATTGTATTCCTTCTTTCTTATTGATAAAATTCTTTTGTTATTCCATTGTTTATTATTACATTGGAATAACTCAGATCATGCTGGATACCCTATACTTGGTGAAATTCTTACGTTATTCCATTATTTATTATTCTGTTGGAACATCACATGCTGCGTTTACGCATGACCCGGGTTCCATTATTTATTATTCATTGGAATATCCTATCGGTATGTTTACGCATGACCGGTTCCATTATTTATTATTCGTTGAAATAACACCGTCTGTGCGGTCTATTGCATGCCCGGTGATTTCTTTTGTTATTCCATTCTTTATTATACTCAGTTGGTTAAAGTTTTAACTTCTATACTCCATGAAATTAGTGGAATATCCTTGATATTTGCGCTTCATCCAGTATCTTTTCATGGAAATATTCTTCTGAGCATTCTTGAGTGTTACTCTACAAAGAAGTATCATTTTGACTTGTCGCCTTGGTGCTTGGTCTGATGCTATCAGCCGAGAGCACTACAATTTCTCTTAACTTTTCACACTACGATCTTCGCTTGCTTGAGTTGTAAACTCTACGTTTCTGAGAGCACATTACGATCTCTGAGTTGGCTCGGCAAACGTTGGGACCACTCTATGATTTTTGAAGAGGCCCTTCAAGGCAGGCATACTACGATCTTTGGAGCTCTACATTTCTGCCTTGACTTCTGTAATGTTGATTAGATTTATACACTACGAATTCTTCGAAGCCTATCTATTACATCTCAAGATCAACCTAATAGTTTTGATCTTTCTATCTATACATTCATTTACAGAATGATACACGTTAAGAGCTTAGATCAACCTAACAGATTTGATCTATCACTAAGTCCTCATATATATATTCCTTGAAGGACTTTACAAATAATCATGAGCATATACATTAAAACATCAAATCATAATATGCATTCTCCCAACACACTGTTTATAAGTCTTGTTTGATTCAAATCAGTAATCGCATGTTACCTGTAGATCTTATTTCTTTAAAAATACTTGCATTTGACGTTATTCTAGGGATTGATTGGTTAACAACTCATCATGCTAAAATTGATTATTTTCGTAAGGTTGTTAGTTTTCATATTCCTAATCAACCTATTATGCAAATTCAAGCGACCAAACCATTAAAATCAATTACGATCATCTCAAGCCATAAAGCTATTCATTTATTAAAAAACGGATGTCAAGCTTTCTTAGCTCATGTCACAGATTTAAACAAAAATACGTCAGATTTGAATGATATTTCTATTGTTAATAATTTTCCTGACGTATTCCCCGAAGAACTTCCTGGCCTACCCCCGGAGAGTGAAATTGAGTTTAGTATCGACCTTGAACTCGGTACAAAACCCATTTCCAAAGCCCCATATCGAATGGCTCCTATTGAACTTCAGGAGTTAAAGACCCAATTGCAGGAATTGTTAGACATCGGTTTCATTCATCCTAGTACGTCTCCTTGGGGTGCTCCTGTTCTATTCGTGAAGAAGAAAGATGGGAGTATGCGACTTTGTATTGATTATCGGGAGTTGAATCATGTTACCATCAAGAATAGGTACCCATTGCCACGTATTGATGACCTGTTTGACCAGTTGCAAGGAGCCAAATTCTTTTCAAAGATTGATCTTCATTTCGGATATCATCAGTTGAAGATTAAAACTGATGACATTCCAAAGACTGCTTTCAGAACTCGGTACGGGCATTATGAATTCTTAGTCATGTCTTTTGGATTGACTAATGCTTCTGCTGCCTTCATGGATATGATGAATCGAGTATTCAAGGAATATTTGGATCACTTTGTGGTCGTCTTTATTGATGACATCCTCATATACTCCAAAACTCGTGAAGACCATGAGCAACACTTGAGGCTGATACTCCAAAAGCTTTGTGAAAACAAGTTATATGCCAAGTTGAAGAAATGCGAGTTCTGGCTTGAGGAAGTAGCATTCCTTGGGCACGTGATATCAAATCATGGAATATCTGTTGACCCAGCAAAGATTGAAGAAATTCAAAGCTGGGAGCAACCTAAGTCAGTGACTTAAGTACGTAGCTTTCTCGGCTTAGCTGGTTATTATCGGAGATTTATAGAAGGGTTTTCTCGAATCACTACTCCATTAACTCAGCTGACTCGGAAAGATACAAAATTCGGTTGGAGCGAGGAATGTGAGAAGAGTTTTTAAGAACTCAAGAGGAGGCTTATTTCAGCACCTGTTCTGACAATACCATCTGGCTCAGAGGGATTTGTCATCTACAGTGATGATTCAGGCAAAGGTTTAGGATGTGTTCTCATGCAACATGGGAAAGTCATAGCCTATGCCTCACGACAACTCAAGGAATATGAGAGGAATTATCCTACTCATGATCTAGAGTTGGCAGTTATCATTTTTGCGCTTAAGATTTGGAGGCATTACCTGTATGGAGAGAAGGTGGAGATCTATACGGATCATAAAAGCCTTAAATATTTTTTCACTCAAAAGGAACTCAACATGCTGCAACGACAATGGCTTGAGCTATTGAAAGATTACGATCATACCATTCAATACCATCCTGGAAAAGCGAACGTAGTAGCTGATGCATTGAGTAAAAGATCATATGCGGGTACGAGTGCGATATTGTCAACGCAAAAGCCCATTTTGTATGACTTACAAAAGATGTAGATAGAGTTAAAGACTTCAGGGACCCATGCGATGATGGCGAATATACGAGTAGAACCGACTTTAATCGATAAAGTTAAAGCCGCCAAGCGACTACGGCACTGAGAGTCGACGCGTATGAGGAAGAAAGTGCAAGAAGGTGCTATTTCGGAAGCAAGAATCGATGAAGAAGAAATACTTCGAGTCAACTCTAGACTTTGTGTTCCCAACGATTCTGACTTAAAGTATAAAATAATGATGGAGGAGCATAACACACCATTTGCAATCCATCCTGGGAGTACCAAAATGTATCGTGATCTTCGTCATACATTTTGGTGGAACAATATGAAGAGAGAGATAGCGAGGTTTATCTCAAGGTGTCTAACTTGTCAACGAGTCAAGGCAGAGCATCAAGTGCCAAAAGGTCCATTTCAACCACTTGAAATTCTAGAATGGAAGTGGGAGCACATTACCATGGATTTCTTTACCGATCTTCCTAAGGTTTCTCAAGGCATAGATGCGATTTTGGTCATTGTTGATAGATTGACCAAGTCTGCTCATTTCTTACCAATACGAGAAACTTATACACTTGAACGTCTTGCTCGTATATACATAAATGAGATTGTAAGACTTCATGGTATGCCAGTATCCATAGTTTCTGATCGAGACCTAAGATTCACTTCACAATTTTGGGTTAGTTTGCAGAAAGCTATGGGCACAGATTTACGATTTAGCTCAGCATATCATCCTTAAACAGACGAACAATCGAAGAGGACTATTTAAACTCTTGAAGATTTATTAAGACTCTGTGTCCTTGACTTCAAGGGAAGTTGGGACAAGTTCTTACCATTGGTGGAGTTTTCCTACAACAATAGTTATCAAGCAAGTATTGGCATGGCTCCATTTGAGGCGTTATATGGAAGAAAGTGTTGTTCTCCAGTATGCTAGGATGAGGTGGGTGAAGCAACATTGTTAGGACCAGAGTTGGTACGTATGACTATGGAAAAGATTCAAACTATCCGACAACGTATAAAAACCTCACAAGTTCGACAAAAGAGTTTTGCTGATCTTCATCGAAAGGACATGAAATTCAATATTGGAGATCTTGTTTTATTACGTGTTGCTCCATGGAAAGAAGTTATGAGATTTGGAAAGAGAGGAAAGCTCAATCCTCGATTCATTGGCCCATTTTTAATCCTCGATCGAGTAGGAATTGTGGCCTATAGACTCGCCTTAGCGCCAAGTAGGTCTCGTGTTCATAACGTTTTTCACATATCTATATTACGTAAATATGTGAAAGACCTGAACCACATTATTGTATTAGAACCAGAAGAGATAGAGGAAGATTTAACGTATGAAGAGTTACCTGTTAAAATCTTGGATAAGAAGGATCATATTCTACGCTCCAAGGTTATACCTCAAGTCAAAGTTTTGTGGAGAAACCACGATGTGGAAGAAATGACCTGGGAGTTAGAATCTGAGATGAAGTCAAGATATCCTCACCTCTTCAATATACCAGGTACGTACCCTAATTTCGAGTACAAAATTTCATAAGAAGGGGAGGTTGTAAGACTCCAACTTTTTTGAATAAAGAATAATTTTCTCGAAATATATTTTTAAATATTATAGTGTGGATTTGATATAATGTTATAATTGTGGGTAATATTTACAAATTTTGCAAAGTAAGCAAGTGGTTATATAATATTCGATTGGTCGGGGAATATTCGTTTTAACATGAAATATTCGTACGACGGCACAATCATTGGTAGACCCTACAACAGAAGTTTTGTCGTAGTTAGAAAACGACAGAATTATCTTTTTATTAAAATAACGGCGAAAGTGTTATGTTAAACCTGTTGAAATACCCTTAGTAGTAAAAGTAATGCGATCGCATGGTTGCATAGTAGCACACGGTATTGATTATTGATGCTTACGTGAGAAGTCACTCAGTTATACTCAATTATTGCTACATTAATTGCTGCATCTTATCTCTCATATTATTGATTCAATTATTATCACAGTATCATATGCATAATATTTATTATTATTAAATCAATAATTGAGATGATAAAGTTATTCATATTATTATTTGCAATATTGACAATGTCTAGAAGTTCTGTCAAGGAGAGGTTTGGTCACCTAATTACGCGCCAATAAGGAGAAATCCTTATCGGAAAGCCCCTCTTTCTTGGGAACGACCTGGTTGTTAAATATTGTGAGTTATAATATTAATGATGAATAAGTTCGTGTTGATTAAAGATGAAATTGATAGTTCCATTGTGTTGGGATTATTAGTGTTAGTGGAAATTGTGAAGCCCCCAAAACAGGTATACATCACCCATCTTGGGTCGCCAGATACAAGGTACTGAATACAAATACAACTTAATTATACAACAGTCGTGTAAAATACGACAAAAACATAGGCTGTGAGTTTTAATACAAATATTGTCATCTAGACAATATCCACACTCAATGGAGTCCTCATTACATTTATTATCACACTATTTTACAGAATAGTGAGGACTACTAATGCACCATATAGGACCTTCACACTGTTCCCTGACTAGTCCCAGCTACGTTCTCATTTCCTGAAGAGAACAGTGAAAGAAAGGGTGAGCTCAACTAGCCCAGTAAGAAATATTATGACTAAGATAATGCAAAATAAATTATCATTAGCCTTCAAAGGTGTTAAACTGATAAAATATTATAAACATCAAGTTTAGCCGCAGGGGAACAAGCAATCCATTAGAAGAGTCAAGTAGAGAATAAAATCTATTATCTTCTATGATTTAAAAGGTTTTTCCATCACTTTTATCGCTGAGACTCAGCTTAATAAATAAAATCGAATCATCCCTGCTCCACGGCCAAGGATATTCATGTAATCATCAATGGTCATGACTATACCAAATAATCCCCGGTCATAATGTAAGACCCCGAATTTTATGAAATAAAAGTATTCAATTTTTCTATTTAGTAAATGGTTAAATTGATAAAAGTTTAAAGTTAAGGGTGATATGTGAAATTTTCAAAATAAGCAAGTGGCTATAAAATACTTATTATTGTCGGGGAATATTCGTTTGGTCGTGGAATATTCTTTCTGTCGGAGAATATTCGTGCATTTATTGACAGCATGACCATTTGTGGGCCCCATAATGTAATAAATCGTCGGATGAAGAAAATGATAAATTTGAGTTTTATAAATAACGACGTAGTTGTTACCAATTAACACTCGTTGGAATACCCGGTGGTTAAAATACGAAGAATACGCGTGAAGTAAGCCGCGTTAGAACACGATATTGACAAAGATATTTTTCAATTATTGATTCTTACGTGAGAAGGCACTACTCAATAATTGTTACAAAGAATTCTCGCTCAATATTTTATTTTATTGAATCAATAATTCTTTGCGTTGATATTTTATATTATTCTTGTTTCAATAATTGTCATCAAGACAATATCTCCATATCAGATCAATAATTCATATTATTTGAATAAAATTATTAGATAACATTATTGGCAATGTCTAGAAAGTTCTGTCAAGGAGAGGTTTGGTCACCTAATTGCGCGCCAGTAAGGAGAAATCCTTATCGAAAAGCCCCCTCTTCCCTGGGAATTGCCTGGTTGTCATAATTGTGATTCTGTAATATTATTTATGAATAATTAATTATTGATTTATATGATAAGGAAATATTTATTTGATGTGGATATAAATGATGGATTTATTTATGTGGTTATAAATGAAAGAATTAATGTTGAGGTGTTTTATCAGTATTTTGTCGGATTGGAGGTATTAAAAGATCAAATCGGTGTTCTTAAAGATCTATTGCGTGAGTTATAATTTTTGATCTGACCGTTGGATCGTTGTGATTTTTGGATATGTTATACATATATGAGTTGAGTATATGTCCACAAATTTTGAACCGTTAAAAATGAACGAATGATTTGTTATAAATTTTAAGAGGTGACTGATTCGGAAATTAGGTTTATAAATGATTTTGGTAAAAAATTCTAGAAATAAATGGGCTCGACTTTTGGTTGTTGGGGAAGATGGCTGATTTTTGGTGGGTGGAATAGTAGCAGGTAAAGCTATCAGGTAGCAGGTCAAGTCTGCTTTGGCTTGCTAACAATTTCCTATCAATAGAGGACTAAGTTAGAATTAAAAATCACACCAGAATTCATAAGTTTTCTCTCTCTTTCTCTCTAGATTATCGAGTGTATTTTGTGAGTATTTAGATACTTGGTGAGTTGCTATTCATCAGTGCAAGTTTCCTTCAGCGTCATATCCGATATTCAGTTAGAAGTGCTGCTCTTTTGAGGTAAGGGATAGTAAGGGATAGTAAGGAATGCTATATTCTTCATAATGCTGTTATTCTTTCAATATCATTATACCAAAATATTGGTATGGATTTTATTGTAGAATTTCTACCTTTTTGTGTCGGGTTTACTATTCATGAGTTACTATTCACAAAATTACTATTCATGGGTTACTATTCATGAGTTACTATTCATGACAAAATTGGTTTCTTTTTCTAACCAAATTATAGTTGAGTTATGAATATTACTCTTGAGATTAAATCTATATGTTGATTATATTATTTTTATTATCATATATAATATTTTTATAACCCTAATGATGATATTAATTTCTCTTTGACTTGAGTGTAAAGATGGGTAGATTATTGGTATAATCATGACTATGGGTTCTCTTCGCCAATGAGTGCAAAGTTGAATTGTTGATCGGTATGATCATGACCATTGAATTTATAATTAAATATCTTTAGCTTAAGTGCAAAGGTGAAATGATCAACATGGTTATAATTATTGTTTATATAAATTCTGAAATGATTATATATTTCTTTGAGATATTAATATATTTGGCCTGTAGTGCAAATATGAACTGTTGATGAATATATTTGGCCTGTAGTGCAAATATGAACTGTTGATGAATATATTTGGCCTGTAGTGCAAAGATGAACTGTTGATGAATATATTTGGCCTGTAGTGCAAAGATGAATTGTTGATGAATATCTTTGGCCCGTTGTGCAAAGATGACCTGTTGTTGAATATCTTTGGCCTGTAGTGCAAAGATGGTCTGTTGATGAATATCTTTGGTCGTAGTGCAAAGATGAAATTGTTAGTATGATTATAAACAGGAACTGTGATTTGATATAACCATGATCTTTGATGTTTCAGGTAAAGACATGTGATGAAAATTATCTTCGTCCTGGATGCGAAGAGGAATTTAGAATTATAATTATGAATATGAGTTATTCATATAATTGTGGAAAGGAATTGTTGATTAATGTTACAGGGATAAAACATTGTTAGTGGACTTTTAATGTGGAGAAGATAATAGACTTTATGGTCTATTTGACTCTTCTAATGGTTTGCTCGTTCTGCTGCAACTATGGTTGAAAAGTTTTATCATCTACCATATGTTCTAAATCTCTGATTTATTATTGATGAAGGCTATTGATAATTTAATTATCTTTAGTCATGATATTCTTTACTGATCTAGTTGTGTTCACCCTTTTGCTTCACAATTCCTTTCGAATGTAATAAGAGTGTAGTAATTTGGGTGAAGGGAAAGGTGTGGGGAATAGAGCGGTGGTCATCTTTTTAGTAGTTATATTTGGTGAATCAACTAGGGTGAGGTGAACCCAACGTTGGAAGGGTGTTTTGCCACTATCATACAAGATGTCTAATGACATACAACCTCGTGTCATCAAAAGACAGGGTTGTGCACATCCACTTACTGAGTATATCTACGAGCACTACCTATATGATCTTGGAGTTTATTTGAAGTATAATTCTCAATTAGAGACAGTAGAGATATTTATATGTCAAGAGAAGACTCACCATTAGGAAGAATATGATAGTAATCTTCTCGTTTTTCTTTGGGGTCTATTGGGTCAACCAAGGATAATTCCGTGGACATATGATATCTATCATAACCTGGAAGCATGGCCTCCCATGTACGAAGGTTTCCTTGAGCACTTCCCAAAGATTCTAATTTCTAAAACAGTTTTTGACTATACCTTATGTAAGGTGCCATTGTGACGTGCTGTCCATAGTTGGGACATGAGTCACAGTTGGTATTAAAACTCAGAGCATATGTGTTGTTGTATTTTGCACGACAATTGTTGTAATAAAGTTGTAGTTGTTTCTGTACCATGTATTTGGCGACTCAGAATAGGTTGGATGGAATGGACCTATTTTGGGATTGTCACATTTGGTATCAGAGCTTAGGGATATGTTCTCTAGCGGAGATCGGGGAATATAACTAGGTGGGGAGAGAAGAGTAAATCCTTCGCTAGTGTGTCCTATCTAAGCTTATTTGTTGGTCAGTCATAATATGGGGATATTATGTGATATGTTAATTTGTTCAATTAACCCTTGTTTTGAAGCTGTATTCTAGAATGATATCTGAAATACAGGAGATGAGCAATGGAGAAATCATGAGGACAGGGAAGATGGAAGCAAGGTATTCTCAACTCTTTGAAATACCAGGTACGTCAATTTCGGGGACAAAATTTCATAAGGAGGGGAGATTGTAAGACCCCGAATTTTATGAAATAAAAGTATTCAATTTTTCTATTTAGTAAATGGTTAAATTGATAAAAGTTTAAAGTTAAGGGTGATATATGAAATTTTCAAAATAAGCAAGTGGCTATAAAATACTTATTATTGTCGGGGAATATTCGTTTGGTCGTGGAATATTCTTTTTGTCGGGGAATATTAAATTTACTATGTGCCCATTTATGGGCCCCATAATGTAATAAGCATCGGATGAAGAAAATGTCAAATTTGAGTTTTTATAAATAACGGCGTAGTTGTTACCGTTAACACTGTTGGAATACCTGGTGGTTAAAATACAATAATACGCGTAGTTGCACAGTAGCACACGGTATTACATAGTATTTTTTCAATTATCGATTCTTATGTGAGAAGGCACTACTCAATAATTGTTACAATAATTACTGTTCAATATTTTATTTTATTGAATCAATAATGGTTGCGTTGATATTTTATATTATTGTTGTTTCAATAATTGTCACTGCACAATATCTCTATATCAGATCAATAATTCATATTATTTGAATAATATTATTAGATAGCATTATTGACAATGTCTAGAAAGTTCTGTCAAGGAGAGGTTTGGTCACCTAATTTGGCGCCAAGAAGGAGAAATTCTTATCTAAAGCCCCCTCTTTCTCGAACCTACTGGTCATCATAATTGTGATTCTGTAATATTATTTATGAATAATTAATTATTGATTTATATGATAAGGAAATATTTCTTTGATGCAGATATAAATGATGGATTTATTTATGTGGTTATAAATGAAAGAATTAATGTTGAGGTATTTTATCAGTATTTTGTAGGATTGGAGGTATTAAAAGATCAAATTGGTGTTCTTAAAGCTCTATTGCATGAGTTATAATTTTTGATCTGACCGTTGGATCATTGTGATTTTTGGATATGTTATACATATATGAATTGAGTATATGTCCACAAATTTTGAACCGTTAAAAATGAACGAATGATTTTTTATGAATTTTAAGAGGTGACTGATTCGGAAATTAGGTTTATAAATGATTTTGGTGGAAAATTCTAGAAATGGACGGGCTCCACTTTTGGTTGTTGGGGAAGATGGCTGACTTTTAGTGGGTGGAATAGTAGCAGGTAAAGCTATCAGGTAGCAGGTCAAGTCTGCTTCGGCGTGCTAACATTTTCGTATAAATAGAGGGCTAAGTTAGAATTGAAAATCACACCAGAATTTATAGGTTTTCTCTCTTTTTCTCTCTAGATTATCGAGTGTATTTTATGAGTATTTAGATACTTGGTGAGTTTCTATTCATCAGTGCAAGTTTCCTTCAGCGTCATATTCGATATCCAGTCAGAAGTGCTGCTCTTTTGAGGTAAGGGATAGTAAGGGATATTAAGGAATGCTATATTCTTCATAATGATGTTATTCTTTCAATATCATTATACCGAAATATTGGTATGGATTTTATTGTAGAATTTCTACCTTTTTGTGTCGGGTTTACTATTCATGAGTTACTATTCACAAAATTACTATTCATGGGTTACTATTCACGAGTTACTATTCATGACAAAATTAGTTTATTTTTCTAACCAAATTATAGTTGAGTTATGAATATTACTCTTGAGATTAAATCTATATGTTGATTATATTATTTTTATTATCATATATAATATTTTTATAACCCTAATGATGATATTAATTTCTCTTTGACTTGAGTGTAAAGATGGGTAGATTATTGGTATAATCATGACTATGGGTTCTCTTTGGCCAGTAGTGCAAAGTTGAATTGTTGACTGGTATGATCATGACCATTGAATTTATAATTAAATATCTTTAGCTTAAGTGCAAAGGTGAAATGATCAACATCGTTATAATTATTGTTTATATAAATTCTGAAATGATTATATATTTCTTTGAGATATTAATATATTTGGCCTGTAGTGCAAATATGAACTGTTGATGAATATATTTGGCCTGTAGTGCAAAGATGAACTGTTGATGAATATCTTCTGTTGATGAATATCTTTGGCCTGTAGTGCAAAGATGAATTGTTGATGAATATCTTTGGCCCGTTGTGCAAAGATGACCTGTTGTTGAATATCTTTGGCCTGTAGTGCAAAGATGGTCTGTTGATGAATATCTTTGGTCAGTAGTGCAAAGATGAAATTGTTAGTATGATTATAAATGTGAAGGCGTGATTTGGTATAACCATGATCTTTGATGTTTCGGTGTAAAGACATGTGATGAAAATTATCTTCGTCCTGGATGCGAAGAGGAATTTAGAATTACAATTATGATTATGAGTTATTCATATAATTGTGGAAAGGAATTGTTGATTAATGTTACAGGGATAAAACATTGTTAGTGGACTTTTAATGTGGAGAAGATAATAGACTTTATGGTCTATTTGACTCTTCTAATGGTTTGCTCGTTCTGCTGCAACTATGGTTGAAAAGTTTTATCATCTACCATATGTTCTAAATCTCTGATTTATTATTGATGAAGGCTATTGATAATTTAATTATCTTTAGTCATGATATTCTTTACTGAGCTAGTTGTGTTCACCCTTTTGCTTCACAATTCCTTTCAGGTAATAAGAGTGTAGCTGGGTCGAGCGGGGGTAACAGGGGAATAGAACGGTGGTCATCATTTAGTAGTTATATTTGGTGAATCAACTAGGGTGAGGAAAACCCAACGTTGGAAGGGTGTTTTGCCACTATCATACAAGATGTCTAATGACATACAACCTCGTGTCATCAAAAGACAGGGTTGTGCACATCCACTTACTGAGTATATCTACGAGCACTACCTATATGATCTTGGAGTTTATTTGAAGTATAATTCTCAATTAGAGACAGTAGAGATATTTATATGTCAAGAGAAGACTCACCATTGGGAAGAATATGATAGTAATCTTCTCGTTTTTCTTTGGGGTCTATTGGGTCAACCAAGGATAATTCTGTGGACATATGATATCTATCATAACCTGGAAGCATGGCCTCCCATGTACGAAGGTTTCCTTGAGCACTTCCCAAAGATTCTAATTTCTAAAACAGTTTTTGACTATACCCTTATGTAAGGTGCCATTGTGACGTGTTGTCCATAGTTGGGACATGAGTCACAGTTGGTATTAAAACTCACAACATATGTGTTGTTGTATTTTGCACGACAATTGTTGTAATAAAGTTGTAGTTATTTCTGTACCATGTATTTGGAGACTCAGAATAGGTTGGATGGAATGGACCTATTTTGGGGTTGTCACACATAATCATACCAACAACTATCCACCAATGAACTACAGACCAATGAGGACTTTTACCACATCATTAGTCACATTACGGTCATGATTATATCGAATAATCCCTGGTCATAATCATACCAAGTCCATTTATGCACGTAAGCTAAAGATGACTTTCAACATAATATAAACATGAGGATGATGACAATTCAATAAAACAGGTTCAAGAATAAATTTTAAAGATTTATAAGTTAATTTATCCCGAACTCAATAACGCCCCAATTGTCGACATGATAATCGCTTTTTAAAAGAAAATTTAAGAATGCTTAGAGCGAATATTTCCATGAAAAGATCTTTGGATGAAGCGCAAATATCAAGGATATTCCACTAATTTCATGGAGTATAGAAGCCAAAGCTTTAACCAACCGAGTATAATATAATATATGAAAGCGCAAATGGATTTTCACCCATTATGCGGTAATCCACGATCTTTGTGACCCTAAAATTAGGTATACATCACCCATCTTGGGTCGCCAGATACATGGTGTATGTAATTCAAATACAACTTACTAATACTAATTGCCGTGTACAATACGATAAAAAACATAAACTGTGAGTTTGAATAAAAATATTATCTACTAGAGATTATACAAACTCAAAAGGAGTCCTCATTACAATTATTATCACACTATTTTACAGAATAGTGAGGACTATTAATGCTATCCTCTGGACCATCACTCCGTTCCCCGACTCATCCCAGCTATATTCTCATTTCTCAAGAGAACGGTGAAGAAAGGGTGAGCTCAACTAGTCCAAAGAAGAAATATTATGACTAAGATAATGCAAAATAAATTATCATTAGCCTCCAACAATGTTAAACTGATAAAATACAATAGACATCAAGTTTAACTGCAGTGGAAGAAGCAATCCATTAAAAGAGTCAAGTAGAGAATAAAATCTACTATCTTTTA
This sequence comes from Panax ginseng, assembly GCA_020205605.1. Taxonomy (NCBI): domain Eukaryota; kingdom Viridiplantae; phylum Streptophyta; class Magnoliopsida; order Apiales; family Araliaceae; genus Panax; species Panax ginseng. The sequence continues at coordinate 51,705,389 of CM035150.1, forward strand.
TGATTTAAAAGTTTTTCATCACTTTTATCATTTGAGACTCAGCTCAATAAATAATCCACATCATTAAATCATCCCTGCACTACAAGCCAATGATATTCTTTAGTATCACGACCACGAATTATCCATGCACTACGGGCCAAAGATAATCATGTTTTCATCAATGGTCCTGATCATGCCATAAAATACTTCATCTTTGCTCCTTGGTCAAGAGAATCCATAGCCATAATCATACCAAAAAGCGCCCATCAATGCACTACGGCCAATGAGGACTTTTAATTTTCACATCATTTGTAACATTACGGTCATGATTATCTTAGAATAATCCTGGTCATAATCATACCAAGTCCATCTATGCACCACAGCCACAGATGACTTTCAACATAACATAAACATGAGGATGATGACAATGATATAAGAATTCAATTAAACAAGTTCAAGAATTAATTTGTCCAGAACCAATAACGTCCAAATTGTCAACATGATACTTCTTTGTAGAATAAAATTCAAGAATGCTCGGAAGAATATTTCCATGAAAAATATTGGATGAAGCGCAAATATCGAGGATATTCCACTAATTTCATGGAGTATATAAGTCAAAATTTTAATCAATCGAGAGTATAATACCGAATGGAATAACAAAAGATATCACCATGCATGCGGTATTGCATGTAGCGGTTATTCCAATAGAATAATAATAACGGAACCGTGTCGTGTGAAATTCACAACCGATGGATGTTCCAACAAAGATAATAAATGTGAATAATAAATGATGGAACCAGTCCGACGTATATAGATGTATACATGATATTAAACGTAATAATAAAGACGGAATAATAAAATGGAACCAGTCCCACAGTATAGCATGCATGATGGGATATTCAAATGTAATAATTAAGATGAATAATAGAAGAATGTCACAAAGTATAGGGTAGCCCGCGTATACAGGTTATTCCAACAGAACAATAAAGAAATGGAATAACATAAGTTCTCTTCTTGAATACAAAAGAATAATATCCCTTACCGTAAAAGAAACTGAATATAAGAGTAGGGAAGTAGCAGAATACTTTTCTTCTTTCTCTCTATAATTTTTCTCTCTCTAGAGTTTCAGTGAATTTGTAAGAAACAATGAAGGAATGAGCTTCTATTTATAGGAGAATGGAAGAGCATTGTTCATGGATGAAATAATTTTGCAAATATACGTATCAAGGTTTTGATATCACCAATGCAAAAATTCAATCAACTAACCAATAAGATTACAACAAAAAAATTAAATATAATACATATATATAAAACACATGTTTTCAACTTATATATATCAATATTATATATACACCACTTAATTTTTTTCCCCCATAACCAACATCAATCCCCCACCCACCCAATAATCAAATTCACTACACTCTTACACATCACTATCACACTACCACTTTTCCACCATTTTCCACACACACACATCACTTTCACTCTTTCTTTTGTCCCCACCACTCTCCACTCACACATATAATATTATATATATACACACACATCACAATCTTATATATATAAACTCCTTCCCCATACGTAACTCTCTCCCACCCCCATTTCCAAAATCAGTTTTTCAACACATATGAGCCCCACATGTGGGCCCCACCTTTAAATAATTTCTACCGATTATTTTGAAAAATAGGTAAATGGGGGTCTATAAAATAAGCAAAACTGAGTGACTTCTCACGTAAGCATCAATAATCAATACAGGTGTGCTACTTATGCAACCACGCCAGACATCAGTACTTTTACTAATGAAGTAGTTCAACAAGGTATTAACGGTAAAACTTCCGCAGATTATTTTTAATAAAAATATTTTTGTCGTTTTCTCAATCAAACAATAATTCCGTTAATGAGGGTCCACCAATGATTGCTACCGTTGTTTATGTAATATTCCTCGCTAAAACGAATATTCTCCGACCAATCGAATATAATACAACAACTTGCATACTTTGCAAAATTTATAAATACTACCCACAACTATAGCATTATATCAAATCCACACCATAATATTAAAAAATATTTCGAGAAATTTAAATCTTTATTCATAAAATCCGGGGTCTCACATATACAGATCATTTTCATAATTTAATAAGGTATGAATACACAAGATCATTCACCATGAATGTGGTAATCCACATAGACAGGTTATTCCAACACAATAATAAAGAATGGAATAACATAAGGATTCACCATGCGTGCGATAGACTGCACCGACAGGTTATTCCCAACAGAATAATAAATAATGGAACTAGGTCAGGCGTAAACGCACAAACAGGATATTTCGACAGAATAATAAATAATGGAACCGGTCCCGTAGAACGCATGCATGCAGGATATTCAAACAAAATAATAAAGAACGGAATATTAGAAGAATTTCACCATGTATGTGGTACTCAGATAAGCGAGGTTATTCCACAGAATAATAAGAATGGAATAATGTAAGAATTTCACCAAGTATAGGGTATCCCACAGATACATCTGAGTTATTCCAACAGAATAATAAAGAATGGAATAATGAAGTTCTCTTAATGAATAAGAAAGAAAGAATACCCTTATGAAAGTACAACAAATAATATCCCTTACCTTAGAAAAGCTGAATCTTTGGAGTAATGAAGTAGCGAGAATACTTTTTTCTTTCTCTATATAGTTTCTCTCTCTAGAGTTTGTTGAATTAAGTATGAAATAATGAAGGAATGAGCTTCTATTTATAGGAGAATGGGTGAATAGTAACTAATTCATGAACAGTCAGATTAATTTACTTTTAAAGCGGACGGTCCATCTTGATTTACTATTAAAATTTAAAAGCAACGGTCCATCTTGATTTCTTATTAAAACTTTAAACCAACGATCCATATTGATTTACTATTATAACTTTCCACCAGCGGTCCATATTGATTTACTATTATATCTTCAACCAACGGTCTGAAAAATTAGCACATCTCCTCATGGAATAATATTGTACCTAAAAATGATTTGGACCGAAAAGAAATATATCTTATGGGTGAATAGTATCTCATGAATAGTAACTCGTGAATAGTAACTCGTGAATAGTAACTCATTAATAGTAACTCGTGAATAATAACTCGTGAATAGTACTCCGACACAAAAAGTGACCCGAATACCCGATTGAACAATATAACCTCCAGACATCAATTATACTAACACAAATAAGTCCAACACAATGGAACTATAAAATTCATCTTTAATCAACACGAACTTATTCATCATTAATATTATAACTCATAATATTTAACAACCCGTGTCGTCCTCGTGAAAGAGGGGCTTTTCGATAAGGATTTCTCCTTATTGGCGGCGCAATTAGGTGACCAAACCCTCCTCGATGTGAACTTCTAGACATTGTCAATATTGTAAATAATAATATGAATAACTTTGTCGTCTCAATTATTGATTTAATAATATATCATATTATGTAGATAATCTTTGTAACAATAATTGAATCAATAATATGAGAGATATGATGCAAAGCAATTACTATAGCAATAATTGAGTATAAGCGGTGACTTCTCACGTAAGCATCAATAATCAATACCGTGTGCTACTATGCAACCACGCCAGACATCGTATTTTTACTACCGTAGGGTAATTCAGCGGTTTTAACGGTAACACCTCCGTAGTATTTTTATAGAAAGATAATTTTGTCATTTTCTAACTACGACAATAATTACATTTGTAGGGTCCACTAATGATTGTCTTGGTCGCATAATATTCCTTGTTAAAACGAATATTCCCCGACCAATCGAATATTATATAACCACTTGCTTACTTTGCAAAATTTATAAATACTATCCACAACTATAACATTATATCAAATCCACACCATAATATTAAAAAAAATATTTTGAGAAAAATTAAATCTTATTCATAAAATTCGGGGTCTCACAATCTCCCCTCCTTATGAAATTTTGCCCTCGAAATTTACGTACGTACCTGGTATTCATTTCAGATTCTAACTCTTGAGGTATAACCTTTGAGTGTTGAATACGATCCTTCTTATCCAAGATTTTAACACGTATCTCTTTATACGTTAAATCATCCGCTATCTTGCCCGGTTCTAAATTAATAATGTGGTTCGGGTCGTCCCCATATTTATGTAACGTTGATACGAAAAAAAGGTTCTAAACACGCAACATACTTGGCGGTAAAACGAGTCTATAGGCCACAGTTCCTACTTCATCGAGGATTCCAAATGGGCCAATTAAATCGAGGGTTGAGATTTCCTCTCTTCATCGATTCTTGATTCTAGAATAACGCCCTCTTGAACCTTCTTCTTCACATTCATCAGCTCTGAGTATGTAGCTTGCACGGCTTTAACTTTATCGATTAAAGTCGATTCTACCCGTATATTTGATATCACCACGTGGGTCCTTAGAGTCTTTAACTCAATCTTCATCATTTGTAAGTTATACGAAATAGGTTTTTGTGTTAACAACATCGCACTCGTAAACGCATACGATCTTCTACTCAACGCGTCAGCTACCACGTTGGCTCTTCCATAATGATATTGAATGGTACGATCGTAATCTTCAACAGCTCAAGCCAACGTCTTTGGCACATGTTACGTTCGTTTTAGGTGAAGAAAATATTTGAGGGTTTAAGAAATGGGTTTTGTACTGGGGTCAATACAAAATTCAATTTCACGCCCTAGGGGTAGGCTAAGAAGTCTTCAAGAATACGTCAGGAAATTTATTAACAATAGAAATATCATTCAAAACTGTGACCCTCATCCAAGACTTGGATAGTACGTCACATTGATACCTATCAACTTGCCATCGTCATTCACGACGTCGCCTACAGAAAGTCTGGCTTCGGTGCATTCCACACAAGGAAGTCAACAACGAAAGGACCGGGGCTCTTTACTTATGGCTTGATATGACAATGATTGACTTTAGTGGTTTGGTTGCTTGAATTCGCATAACAGGTTGGTTAGGAATATGAAAGCTAACAACCTTACGAAAAGCATGATAAGTAGTTAACCAATCGTTTCCAACAATCACATCAAAGGCAAATATTTTCAAAGAGATAAGATCGACAGGTAACGTGAAAGTGTAGATTTAAATTAAACAAGATTTATAAATAGTAGAGGTAACGAAGGTTTTCTACTAACGGAGTTTCAATCGATAAGTCAAAGTCCAATTAAGTTTAAACATTGAACACAACTAGGTGAAATAAAAGAGTGCGTAGAACCGGTATCTAACATGGTATAGACTTCGTAAGAGTTTATGATTAACTTACCCGTGATAATTTTATTCAGGTTCCTCCTAAAAAAAAACGCTCTCTCTTAAACTACCGGCTTTGGCTTGTCTGGGACATCCTTTGGCATCACTATCCCAGCTGGACTTGACTTCACCATACGACAAAATCGAGCTAGGTGATCTTCTCTTCCGCAATTAAAACACACTTTGGATTCTGTGCAGTCATGGTTTGGACGGATGTGTCCCTCCGTCAGTATTTGAAACATCTGACCAATCGATGGTCGTTCTTCTTCTTTGAAGCGGGTCTTTGTCTGCTTTGTCTTTCCATCATTATTGAACCTTCTCTTCTTGAAATTTCCACTTCTATTATCTTCGCCATGATTACCACCGAAGTAGTTACCATTCTTGGCATGATAATTTCCCTCACGATGGTTGTCATTGTTAGATGGTCAGTATTTTGCATGACGATTATTATCGTGTTGTTGGTCGTTGCCTTTTAGTTGTGTTGACTCATTATCGCGCTCCAATAACTGAGCCCTATTCACAACATCTGAATATAAACAAAGTTTGTGCGAAATGAGGTACTGACGTATATTGAGTTTCAAACCTCTTAGAAACATTCGCGTCATTCGCTCCTCATTATCGACCAAGTGGGATGCAAACCGGGACAACTCGGCAAACTTAGCTTTGTACTGCGCCACGGTCATATTGTTCTGCTCCAACTTGATAAACTCCACCTCCTTCATGTGACGAATACTTTCGGGAAAGTACTTGTCATTGAACAGCACTTGGAACTTCTCCCAAGACATCTTTAGTGCGTCAGGCTGGGTACGTTTTACAGATTCCCACAAATAATTTGCTTCTTCACGCAACATAAAGGTGGCAAAGGGAACCTTTTGCTCCTCGGAGCATCCCAAGACATCAAATATCTTGGTGATCTGCTTTAACCACGTCTCCGCCTTAAGTGGTTCTGGCTTTCCCAAAAACTCCGGTGGTCCCAGCTCCTTGAACTGCTTAGCGGTGACCAACCGTGGGTTGCCATTGTTTCCACCTGTATTATGAATAAGAGTCTCTCTCGCTTGATGTTGCATGAATTGCATAAAGCCTCTGAATATCCCATCGTTCATCATTTCATCGGTGTTATTGTTTACCTGAGGATTATTGTCTTCCTGTTGCACATTTTCCTGGATATTGATCGTTGGTGACTCAACGGTCTCATATGCTTCATTGCTTATCCCAACATTTTCGGATGCCATTTTCAAATACTGCCACAAAACAAGGGTTAATTAACATGTCACATATTATCCATATGCTCTGACCGACCAATTAAATACCAAATAAACTTAGGTAGGTCATACTAGCGAAGGAATTCCCCATCTCTCCCCTCCTAGTTCTTATCTCATATCTCAGCTAAGGATCACATCCCTAAGCTTTGATACCAACTGTGACGCCCCAAAAACATGTATACATCACCCATCTTGGGTCGCCAGATACAAGGTACTGAATACAAATACAACTTAATTATACAACAGTCGTGTACAATACGACAAAACATAGGCTGTGAGTTTTAATGCAAATATTGTCATCTAGACAATATCCACACTCAATGGAGTCCTCATTACATTTATTATCACACTATTTCACAGAATAATGAGGACTACTAATGCACCATCTAGGACCATCACTGTTCTCGACTAGTCCCGACCACGTTCTCATTTCAAGAGAAGAGAACGGTGAAAGAAAAGGTGAGCTCAACTAGCCCAAGAAGAAATATTATGACTAAGATAATGCAGAATAAATTATCATTAGCCTTCAAAGGTGTTAAACTGATAAATATAATAAACATCAAGTTTAACCGCAGCGGAACAAGCAATCCATTAAAAGAGTCAAGTAGAGAATAAAATATACTATCTTCTATGATTTAAAAGGTTTTTCATCACTTTTATCGCTGAGACTCAGCTTAATAAATAAAATCGAATCATCCCTGCTCCACGGCCAAGGATATTCATGTAATCATCAATGGTCATGACTATACCGAATAAACCCTGGTCATAATCATACCAAGAACTGTCCACCAATGAACTACAGGCCAATGAGGACTTTTACCACATCATTCGTCACATTACGGTCATGATTATACCGAATAATCCCTGATCATAATCATACCAAGTCCATCTATGCACGTAAGCCAAAGATGACTTTCAACATAATATAAGTATGAGGATGATGACAATTCAATAAAACAGGTTCAAGAATAAATTTTAAAGATTTATAAGTTAATTTATCCTGAACTTAATAATGTCCCAATTGTCAACATTATACTGCTTTGTGCAGTAAAATTCAAGAATGCTAAGAAGAATATTTCCATGAAAAGATACTGGATGAAGCGTAAATATCAAGGATATTCCACTAATTTCATGGAGTATAGAAGCTAAAGCTTTAACCAATGAGTATAATATAATATATGAAACTGCAAATGGATTTTCACCCGCCATGCGGTAATCCACGTATACAGATCATTTCCACAATTTAATAAGGAATGAATACGCAGGATCATTCATTATGCATGTGGTAATCCACATAGACAGGTTATTCCAATAGAATAATAAATAATGGAATAACAGAAGGATTCACCATGTGTGCGATAGACTGCACTGACAAGTTATTCCCAACAGAATAATAAATAATGGAACCAGGTCCGGCGTAAACGCACAAACAGGATATTCCGACAAAATAATAAATAATGGAACCAGGTCTGGCGTAAACGCACAGACAGGATACTCCGATAGAATAATAAATAATGGAACCCAGTGCAGGCGTAAACATTACGTATGGATATTCCGGAGAATAATAAAGAACGAAATATTAGATGAATTTCACCATGTATGCAGACTTGCATAAACAAAGTTATTCAATGAGAATAATAAGAATGGAATAATGAAGAATTTCACCGGTATAGGGTATCCCGCATATCAAGAGTTATTCCAACAGAATAATAAAGAATTGAATAATGAAGTTCTCTTCACGAATAAGAAAGAAAGAATACCCCTTACGAGTACAACAAATAATATCCCCTACCTTAGAAAAAAGCGAATCTTTGAGTAGTGAAGTAGCGAGAATACTTTTCTTCTTTCTCTCTATAGTTTCTCGATCTAGAGTTTCAAATTGAATTAGTAAGAAATAATGAAGGAATGAGCTTCTATTTATAGGAGAATGGGTGAATAGTAACTAATTCATGAACGGTCAGATTGATTTACTTTTTAAGCGGACGATCCATATCGATTTACTATTAAAACTTAAAGCAACGGTCCATACCGATTTACTATTAAAACTTTAAACCAAATGATCCATATTGATTTACTATTATAACTTTCCACCAGCGGTCCATATTGATTTACTGTTATATCTTCAACCAACGGTCTGAAAAATTAGCACATCTCCTCATGGAATAATATTGTACCAAAAAATGATTTGGACCGAAAAGAAATATATCTTACGGGTGAATAGTATCCCGTGAATAGTAACTCATGAATAGTAACTCATGAATAGTAACTCGTGAATAGTACTCCGACACGAAAAGTGTCCCGAATACCCGATTGAACAATATAACCTCCAGACATCAATTATACTAACACAAATAAGTCGAACACAATAGAACTATAAAATTCATCTTTAATCAACACGAACTTATTCATCATTAATATTATAACTCATAATATTTAACAACCAGGTCATTCCCAGAAAAGAGGGTGACTTTCCGATAAGGATTTCTCCTTATTGGCGCGCAATTAGGTGACCAAACCTCTCCTTGACAGAACTTCTAGACATTGTCAATATTGTAAATAATAATATGAATAATTTTGTCATCTCAATTATTGATTTAATAATATATCATATTATGTAGATGATACTGTAACAATAATTGAATCAATAATATGAGAGATATGATGCAGCAATTACTGTAGCAATAATTGAGTATAACCGGTGACTTCTCACATAAGCATCAATAATCAATCTGGTGTGCTACTACTATGCAACCCATGCCAGACATCTTTGTATTTTTACTAGGGTAGTTCAACGGTTTTAACGGTAACACCTCTGCCGTTATTTTTATAGAAAGATAATTTTGTCATTTTTAACTTCGACAATACTTACATTGTGGGGTCCACTAATGATTGTGCCGTCGCATAATATTCCCTGTTAAAACGAATATTCCACGACCAATCGAATATTATATAACCACTTGCTTACTTTGCAAAATTTATAAATACTATCCACAACTATAACATTATATCAAATCCACACCATAATATTAAAAAAAATATTTCGAGAAAAATTAAATCTTATTCATAAAATTCGGGGTCTCACAGAAATCAACATTTATTTCGATAATAATTGATGTCTGGAGGTTATATTGAACCAATCGGGTAATTAATCGGATAAATGAGCAATTAATTGATTTTATTTCACATGCTTATAACTATTTATTCACATGTGTGTGCTATTAGGGGAGGTGGTGCAAGATTGATAATATTTGCATGACTAAATTAAAAATGCAGGTATAGATGAAGGTACTATACTGTAATTAGTTTTTTCACATGATTATACTATTAAGTCACATGAATGAACTATTGACTCACATTATTTACTATTAGGGGAGGTGGTGTAAGTTTGATAATACTTGCAGGACTAAATTAAAAATGAAGAAAAAGAGGAAGGTATTATACTGTAATATTTCGAGCCCCAAAATGTGCAATTATCGAAGCTATATTTTCCTATAAATAGAAGTTCATTCTTCCTTCATTTCTCACCAATTCACAAAAGCTTTAGAGCAATTATTATAGAGAGAAATTATAGAGAGAAAGAAGAAGAGAAGTCTGCTACCTCACTATTCCAGTATCCAGTTTTTCTAAGGTAAGGGGTATTATTCTTTCATATTCATGAAGAGTTATTTTCTTTCAATACTCGTAAGGGTTATTATTCCATTCTTTATTATTATGTTGGAATAACTCATCTCATGCTAAGCAATCGCATACATGGTGAAATTCTTACGTTATTTCATTCTTTATTATTCATTTGGAATAAACTCGTCTGTGCTTGATCTCATCGTATGCCCGGTGAATTTCGTTGTTATTCCATTCTTTATTATTCGTTGGAATATCATATCTCGTGCGGATTACGCATGACCTGGTTCCATTCTTTATTATTACATTTGGAATATCACATACATGTGGGTTACGCATGACACGGTTCCATTCTTTATTATTATGTTGGAATAACACATGCAAGCGGATTACGACGCTGGTGAATTCTTTCGTTATTCCATTCTTTATTATTCGTTGGAATAACTCGTCTATGTGGATTACGCATGCATGGTGAATGATCCTTCAGATTCATTCTTTATTAAATTGTGTAAATGATCTGCATTCACGTGGATTACCGCATTTATTTTGACAAAAACAAATCCATTTGCAGTTTCATATATTCTATTGTACTCAGTTGGTTAAAGTTTTGGCTTCTATACTCCATGAAATTAATAGAATATCCTGGATATTTACGCTTCATCCAGTATCTTTTCATGTAAATATTCTTCTGAGCATTCTTGAATTTACTCCACAAAACAGTATCATGTTGACAATTTGGACGTTATTGATTTCTGGATAAATTAAATTATAAATCTTTAAAAATTTATCCTTGAACTTGTTTTATTGAATTCTTATATCATTGTCATCATCCTCATGTTTATAATATGTTGAAAGTCATCTGTGGACTGTAGTGCATAGATGGCTTGGTATGATTATGACCGTGGATTATTCTTAAGATAATCATGACCGTAATGTTACAAATGATGTTGTAAAAGTCCTCATACATAGTGCATATGATGGACGATTGTTGGCATGATCATGACCATTGATGAATACACGAATATCCTTGGCCCGTAGTCCATGGATAATTTGTGGTCGTGATACTAATGAATATCCTTGGCCGTAGTGCAGGGATGATGTGGTTTATTTATTAAACTGAGTGTTAGTGATAAAAGTGATGAAAAACCTTTTATATCATAAAAGATAGTAGATTTATGCTCTACTTGACTCTTCTAATGGATTGCTTGTTCCGCTGCAGTTAAACTTGTTGTCTATTATATTCTATCAGTTTAACATTGTTGAAGGCTAATGATAATTTATTCTGCATTATCTTAGTCACAATATTTCTTACTGGGCTAGTTGAGCTCACCCTTTCTTTCACTGTTCTCTTCAGGAAATGAGAATGTAGCCGGGACTAGTCGGGGAACAGAGTGATGGTCCTAGATGGAGAGTACCTCTTTTTTTTTTACAGAGATAGGAAAAACTAGGGTTTGAGCCAATCACCCAGCTTCTTAAATATTTGTTCTTTCTAGGTGGATCACCGCTAGAGGCCAAACACTTGGGTGACTAACGTTGATCAAAGGAAGGAATCAAACCAGGTGGATTCAAGTTGAACGTGAAAAGAATTGGAGGTGAACTCATACCTGAGGAAGCTAGTTCTACAAGGGTATGAATTTGTTCTCCACCTCTTTTCTATTGATTGATAATTATGCACAAAGTATGATCATGGTGATGGGTATGTATGAAAATTTTAAATTCCTATTTTATCGCGCTTCTGCACCTTTTGTATAATTTGATTGCATGTTCGCGCTATATACAAACCAACACTTTCCGCACTGAAGATGTCTTGGGAGAAGTTCCAGGAATTGTTCAACAACAAGTATTTTCCAGAAAATATTCGTCACATGAAGGAGGTGGAATTCATCAAGCTGGAACAGAATAATATGATTGTATCACAATACAAGGCTAAGTTTGTGGAGTTATCCCAGTTTTCATTCCATTTGGTGGGTAATGAGGAGCGAATGACACACATGTTTTTGAGAGGTTTGAAACCCGAAATTCGTCAATACCTCATTTCTCATAAACTGTGTTTGTATTCAGATGTTGTGAATAGGGCTCAGTTATTGGAGCGAGATAATCAGTCAGTTCAACCAAAAGACAACAACTGGCAAAACGATAATAGTCATACCAATGACAACATTCATCGAAGCAGTGATAATAAACGTGGAGGAAATTATCATTCCAGAAATGGTAACCACTTCGGTGGTAATCCTTACCAAGATAATAGAAGAAATGTGTGACACTCCCAAAATAGGCCCACACAACCCATTCTGAGTCGCCTAATACATGGTATAAAATTCAAATATAACTTCATTTATACAACGAATAATTGTCTTGTAAAATACGATAAAACATACGCTGTGAGCTTTAATACAAATATTATCTCGTAAACAATATCCAAACTCAAATAAAATTCTCATTATAATTCTTGTCACACTATTTTACAAAATAGTGAGGATTACTAAAATAACCATCTTGGACCATTACTCCACTCCCCGATTAGTCCCAGCTACATTCTCGCCTCCTAAGAAGAACAACAGTACCAAAAGGAAAAGGGTGAGCTCAACTAGCCCAGTAAAGAATATTATGACTAAGATAATGTAGAACAGATTATCCTTAGTCCTCAACAGGGAAAAATCTGATAGAATACAATAGACAACAAGTTTTAGATCACAATTGCAGCGAAAACAACAATCCATTAGAAGATTCAAGTAGAGCATGATATCTACTATCTTCTATGATTTAAAAGTACATCATCAATATTTTATCCCGGTAACACCAATCAATAAATATTTCAAATCAACGAATTATCCATGCACTACGAGCCAATGATATTCGTTAGTATCACCAGTGGTCATGATCATGCCAAATACCTGTCCATCTATACACTACGGGCCAAAGATGACTTTCACCACAAACCTTATCTGTAACATTAAAGGTTATGATTAAAGCAATACACAATTCATGGTCATAAGCATACAATCAACAGTCCATTTTTGCACTACGGGCCAAAGATGATTTTTAACACAATATAAACATGAGGATGATGATAATGATATAAAGATCCATTCAAGTGAGATAAATGATAAATATTAGATATTTTTAATTCAATTTATTTAGAGTTCAAAAATGTCCAAATTGTTAACATGACAACTATTTGTGAAGTAAAATTCAAGAATGATATTCATGTATCAAAAATAATTTGGACAAAAAAGAAAATTAAATTCTGTTATGAATTGTACTCGTGAATAGTACCGTATAAATAGTGTCTATGAATAGTACCCAGACATGAAAAGATTAAAATTTAATAAGAAAGTTCAGACCAATATTCAAGTGAAATGATATTAGATTAAGCGCAAAACTTAAGGAATTTCTAATCATTTCAGGAATTATAGAAGCAATACATACCATAGTAAGTTTAAATTTCGGAATATGAACTAAAATAATATCACTTACATAATATAGAGTATGAAAGAAAATAATATTTCTTACGAGTATTGAAATAAAATAATATCCTTTACCTTAGTAGAAACTAGATTTGACTTGGAATATCGAATATTATCTTGAGAAAATCTTGCACTAAAAGCTACACTCAAAGTATTCTTATACTCAAAAGAAATACTCATAATTTATAGAATAAGAATTTCTGATATTGATGGTGTGTTTAGGAAGGAGGTAACCCCTCCTTTTATATTGCAACGGAGGGAGAAAAATTATGCAGGTTTGCCTAACTTTTTTTTTTCTTCCACAATGCCTAACTTTTCTTTCTCTTTCATGCCTAACTTCCATTCTTCTCTGCCTAACAACCTCTCATTTCCAAGGTTGAGGGCCCAGATTTTGGGACAAAAGATTAGCAGGAGAAACTCCTCCAAAATGAATGCACGTGAAGTTTAAAATGATAACCTTCACTCCACTTTTTTTCACATGCTGAAAATTATATATTATTATAAAACATTACCATTTAAATTATAAAATTATACTATTATATTATCACATTATACTATTATAATGTAATAATATAATAATATATGAATATTTTATCGGAGAAGATAATATGCCAAGCTTTCAACAATATTTCATGCTAAATTCCTTCATTTATATCAAAATTGAACCAATATCCACCACATAATAATTGTCGACGTCGGGATTTTTATTTGTCCCTTTTCTGTTATTGTCTTTTGGTGTTCTCATGTTAGGTGAGATTTGTTTGAAAAAACAAGTTGTGAAAATGTCCGACATGTATATGTCGACGATTGGGACTGTAAGAGTTGCCAATTGGTATTTTTAAATGGTTGCACCAACTCAACCGAGAAAAGGTTTTCACATTGACCTAGTGATGTGACACTATTTGACTGGTCTGTGAAACTGAAATTCGTTAGGGTCCGGGAGCTTGATTATGCGGAGGGAAGGTGTTAGGCACCCCCCGACATCCGTGTTACCACGGTGACCGCTACTTTTCAATTAAACCTTTATCTGAATGTGTGTGTGTGTGTAGATCAATGTGCAATTATCTGGAAGTAGTGTTATGCCTCGTTTGTACCTATATACAAAGGGTTTGAATTTTTGTATAAAAGTTCAGTTTTAACAAGATATATCAGTGATGTTTTGTAAAAGAGGCTTTTTCAAACCCTTGTGCTCAATAGTAATTGAGACATTTGATACATCCATTTTATTATGTTAGGCTAGATTACTTTTATTTTCGAGATGCGAAGTATCTTCGAGAAAATAAGATAAAAACCAGTGTCGAATTCCTTGTAGGCATGAGAGCCGTCAAAGGAAATTCAAACACCGTGAATATTTTATAAGCCATGTACAGCTGAAAATGTCCATCACGGGAACCGAATCTAGATTTAGGAGACTGAATCTGTGATCACATGATTCCTAGGCTCACATAATGATGCAGTTTGTATGAAAGCTATAAACAGTTATATATAAAAGCTGTAAATATATATATGGACAATCAACTTCCACGAAGTAAACTACTGGCAGGACGAATATATATATATATATATATATATAGAAATGATCAACCGCCATGAAGTAAACTCTTGGCGGTACGGAATGTAAATGAAAGCAATAAATGGCCACGAAGTAAACTCCAGGCCTGACAAAAATGTAAATATATATATATATATACATATAAGTAGACACTCGAAATTTTTCTCACACACCAGAATCGACATCAGAGGAGGGCGATTCGTCTTTTCAGAGAAAACCACGGAAGCGGCTCACATCCAAATTCGGATACTACCTGGAAGTTCAAACCAACCCCCGGAACACACACCGGGAATATCAGGTCCAACCTCGGAGATAACCCCGAGGCATGCAGTTCTAATACCAGAAATTCCACAGGAGAAGACCGATCCGTCTCGAATATAACCCCGAGGTATTCAGTCACAGTCCAAACACTGGGAGTAGCAGCTACCAACCTTGGAGATAACCCCAAGGAATGCATTTCCGGCGTTAACCCCGAAAATGTTTGTTTCAAATGCATGCAATCAGCTTCAACCTCGGCACTCACACCGAGGCACTCAGTACGAGACCCAAAGATAACACCGGGAAGACAGGCACACCTCAGAGGTGACATTGAGGACCTTCAACACTTGTAGCAGTCCAATCTCAGAGATAACCCTGAGCAACGTCTGCTTTACCAGCCCAAACCGGCGATAACCCCGGTGAGGGGAAAAGTCATCATCTTGCCACTTTGACGCCACATCACGTCGTCTCAACATTTCAATACATACATTTCTACACAGCAATGTCCCACAAGAACCAAGGATGTCCAATCCCGAGTGACTATTATGCAGGATAACGGATATAATTTGAAGCTTGAAGACCGGAGGGCATGGTCCCATCTTCCTGACTTCACACAACCTCTAATCTCATGTCATTGTGTAACTCTCGACAACGGCGGTCCGAAATAGGTCTTACATGCCTGGATTGCAATTCTGAAAGTTTGAGCGGATATTACAGTGCATACATGCACGTACTTCGAGATGACGAGACCCGTGAAGCCCGGGGCTACCCGGCCAGCCGCATGTACAACTACGGCTACCTGCGGCTCCCCCCTCTATAAATAGAGGGCTTTGGGTGGCCATTTTGTAGGAGAAAAAGGCGTAAAAGCCCTGTCAAATTTGCTCTGTACTCACCCTATACTGAGTGCTTTCTCATTTTAAACACTTGTGAGCTCACATATAGCTACTTTTGTACTGGCGGGAGCCGAGTGTTCATCCTTTAAAGATATAGAAGTCTTCCTTGGCAGCCCACTGTAAGCCTTCTCTCACACTTTAAAGCTTTTCTATTCATCTTTGTACACACTTATCTTCACATTTAGAGTCGTGTTGCGTGTGTTTGCCCGAATTTCGGTCCGTGGTTTTATTTCAGTTTGTACATATATATATATATATACTTATATATATATTTATTATATATATGGACTAACATTATCGAGTTATGCCTCGATTGAGCCTGAACTTGATGCAGAGCGTTTATTTACTTTTTATATATATATATATATATATATATATATATATATATATAATCGTGTGTGTCGAACTCGATTCGATGAGCCTCGTATTTTACATCCGGGCGTTATCGCTTTAATATATATATATATATATATTTATATATATTAGCATTGTTGTCGGACTTTTGTCGATGAGCACAGATTTTATATCCAGGTGCATTTATCGCTTATATATATATATATATATATATATATATATATGTATATTTACATTCGATTCCTTTAGAGTTTACTTTCGTGGCGGTTGTTAATCGCCTTTACAACTTTATTTACTTTTTCGTCCCGCCTGGAGTTTACTCCGTGGCGATTGATTGCTCTTTACAGCTTTATTTACATTTCTGATCCCCCATGGAGGTGCTTCGTGGTGGCTGATCATGTCTATATATATATATTTACAACTTTTATATATATACCTGCTTACTGCCTTTTTATCAATTACGGCATCATGTGAGCCTAGGAATCATGTGATCACATATTCAGTTTACTGGATCTAGATTCGGTTCTCGTGATGGACATTTTTAGTTGTAAGCAGCTTGTAAATTTATTCACGGTGTTCGGATTTTCTCAGATGGTTATCATACCCACGAGGAGTTCAACATTATTTTATATATTATTTTCTTGAAGATGCTTCGCATCTTGAAAATTAAAAACAATCAAGCCGAACACTTAATATAAAATGGGAGTGTAAAAGGTCTCAATTACTATTGAGCACAAGGGTTTGAAAAACCTCTTTTATAAAACATCACTGCCATATCTTGTTAAAACTGAATTTTTATACAAATTCAAACCCTGTGTATATAGGTGCGAACGAGGCCTTGAACTACTTCCAAATAATTGCACATTGATCCACACATACACACACACACACACACACATATTCATATAACGGTTTCTTGAAAAGAGGCGGTCACCGTGGTAACACGGATGTCGGGGGATGCCTAACACCTTCCCTCCACATAATCAAGTCCCCGAACCCTAATGAATCTCGGTTTCACCGACCCGTTTAGTAGTGTCACATCACTTGGTCAATGTGCAAACCTTTTCTCGGTTGTGTTGGTACAACCATATAAAAGACCAACTGGCGACTCTTAACAGTCCATCGTCGACATTACACATGTTGGACCTTTTTCACTTGTTTTTTCAAACAAATCTCACCTAACATGAGAACACCAAAGAACAAGAAACGAAAAGGGACAAATAAAATCCCGACGTCAATAGGTGGCGACTCTGCTGGGGACACCAGTAAGAGGACTTAAGCCGCTATTACAATCTTTTCAAACCATTATATGCTTGTGTGTGAATGTTGCATTTACATTTATGATGAATGTGCACGAATGCATATATTTTTCCGCGCTTAATGCTTTACACTCTATCTGCTTGTGATATTAGTGCTTCACATATGTCATCATTTTTATAAACGGTGAGACACGTTGTATGTGAATGTATGTTCTGTGGTTCCTGCACCAGGAGGCTATCATCGCTTGTTTGATTCTATGGACTCGTAGGGAAGACTAATTCCAACGAGGCTCGTGAAAGGCACCATCCAAATTCGCTCAAGTTGAAAGACCGGATTAACTTTCCGTCGAGTAAATTGCGATGATTTGGGAACCTTCATGCCAAAAAGCCGCGAGAGTAACCTAAGCTAGGCCAGCCTCTGATAAACCAAACACGGAGGAAAGTCTCTTCATGCTTTTTCATTACCCGTAAAAATAGTTACTTGTAATTTCAGGCCATATTCATCTCCATGTAATGAGAAATATGAAGAAACATGTGTATATACATATTTTAAAAACATGTTATCCTGAATTACAAACAGCTAACATCCGCCTTGCAGGATAATATTCCTAGAATGGATACATAGCATGTAAAAATTTACACACTCCCTAAAGACTAAACTACGCAAGTCTTTTGTAGGGAAGCAATCATACCTATTACCCAATCAAAATCCAAAAAGGCCACGAGCCTACAGTCAATTATGTCGTCAGTAGACCAGACTGACCTTAATCCAGTTTCACGCAAAGAATTTGATGGATTAAGTAAACAAATCACAGATTTGGCTGTTCTACTTAAAGAACTACACCAGTCTACTCAGGGTACGAGGATACCCATACATACTGAATCCTCTACATAAGGAGGAACCTAAGGTCCTGATAAAGTCATTATAGAACCTGAAATGCAGTTGGATATGACCAATAAAAGTCATGATTCACACACCGATGACATCAAGAAGAAAGTCCTTCAAATGGAAGAAACCCTTCGTGCAACCAAAGGAATTGGAGCACATGGGAGTGTTTCATATGCTGACCTTTGTATATTCCCTGGTGTTCATTATCCAAAAAAATTTAAAACTCCTGATTTCGAAAAGTATGATGGGTTAGGAGATCCTTACACACATTTGAAGGTGTTCATTGGAGAACTTGGATCTTATGCAGAGGATGAAAAGCTCAGGATGCAGCTGTTCCAAAAGAGTCTAACTGGAGAAGCCCATTCATGGTATACCAGATTAGACAATTCAAAGATCTATAGTTGGGAGGAGCTAGCTCACGCCTTCCTCACTCAATACAGCTTCCTGTCTCAGATGGCTCCTTACCGATACCAGATTACCAAGGTCAAGAAACAGTCCAACGAGTCTTTCAGAGAGTATGCTCAAAGGTGGAGGCGCCTTGCTGCTCAAGTTATTCCTTTCATGACGGAATCAGAAATGGTCATGACTTTTATAGACATATAAGAATCTCCTTTCTATGAAAGAGTTTTAGCTGGCATTGGTAAACCATTTTTTGAAATGATTAAACATGGGAATATGGCTGAGATGGGATTGAAGTCCGGAAAAATTCAAGACCTAGCTGCCCTTAAAGTTGTTGCTGAGCACATCCAATCCAGAAATCATGGTAACAACCCCCGGAGGGTCCATAAAATGAAAGAGGAAGATGTTTCCATGATACTACAGGGTCAAAAAGGCAATCAGAACATGCCTATCTAAAGGAGAAATTACACTCCCTTTCAAGCATAGTCTTCAAACCCTACAATGCCAAAAGGTGGAGAAGTCAAACACCCTCGAGTGTTCACACCCTTAGGGGATTCGCTCGAGAATATTCTCACTCTTCTGACAACTCAGAAGAAAATTACGCATCTTCTTCCACTAGCCAACCCCAATGGGAGGGGTTTCAATGCTGCTCGGAAATGTGCTTATCATGCCGGGGTACCTGGACATGATACTCAAGATTGTTGGGCCTTGAAACACAAGATCCAAGATTTGATAGACAACGGTGAGATCGTGGTCACCAAACCAGATCAACCTCACGTGCAAGACAACCCTCTTCCCCAACACAAAGAGGAAGATGTCAACATGATTAATTGGAGTAGTGGACGGAGCTCCGATTTTAATGATGAATCTTCTCAGACCCTCAAAGATGGTGTTGACAAATGGGATTATGAAAAGTTCCAGTTCGCAATGGAACGAAAGATGAAAGCTTTGTGTAAACAGATTGAGCAATTGGCAGAACTGGTGACATATCAGCATCAAATCACACGCCAATTAGTCAGCTAGGAGTATGCTAGTCTGCTCCCTTTGGTTGTGAATACTCCCTCGTCACCTTCAGATAAAGAAATACTGGAAGACAAAGTGACGAAGAGAGCAAGTGCCAAAGCCCGTAGGGATTTTGCCAATAAAAGGGAATTTACATACCTGGGCCAACCTATGGAGGAAATACTTCAAATGTTGATTAATTAAGGAAGGATCACTTCTCTCATGCCTCTAATTAATCCCCGTTCAAGACGGTTTAATTCTAATGGAGTTTGCCAATATCACTCCCATTCTCGCGGTCACATCATGGAAGAATGCTGGGCACTCCGCCACCTCATTCAAAATGTAATTGACATTGGTGTCCTGCAGCTAGTAGATGATGATACTGTGCTATTTGAGTGTGAGAATACTTGTCCTATTAAATGGAAGGGATTGGAACCAGTTATAACCGCTGAGGCTGATGGGACTGTTAAACCTCTCACAATACAATCAATTTAACTCAAAGGAATTGACAATCCTTTGAAAGTGGCTACTCCAGAGCCAATTAACTTGCCATTCAGACCACAATATCATGTTATCAGCTTACAAAAGGTCCCATGGAATTATGGAGAAGCTGAAGGATCCACCTCTTATACCACTGTTGCAGTGTTGAAGGAAAATCCACGGTATCTTCCCCAACGGGTGATGAAGTCCACCATCAAGTCAAAGGGGAAAATACCCATGGAGAAGATTGAAAAATTTCTCTGCACTATGGGTCATAACGAAGCCAAGGTGGCTTTAAGCTTAAGAGAAGCTCCACACCAAATTTCAATCCTGGATTTGGTTTTAACTTCCGAGGATCACAGGAAAATATTACTAAAGGTTTTGGAAGAAGCCTACATATCGACATCAGTGGATGTAGAAAAATTTCAACATCTGGTTGATCACATTTTTAATAACAATGTGATATCTTTCACTGATGACGATATACCGCCCGAAGGGACGAGTCATTGCAAGCCGTTGCACATTGTGGTTTTGTCCTCCGAATATATGCTAGCTAGAGTTTTGATAGATGGAGGTTCATCTTTGAATATCTGTCCTTACGCTACGTTGTTAAAGATGAACGTCAATCTCAAACGGATCCGAAGCAGCCATACGGTTATTAAAGCTTTTGACGGAGCCCGCCGAAATTCAGTTGGAGAGATTGAGCTACCAATCGAGATTGGTCCCTATACATTCTGCGTATCTTTTCACGTGCTCAAAATAAATTCAGGATACAACCTGCTATTGGGAAGACCGTGGATTCATATGGCTGGGGCAGTCCCCTCCACTCTTTATCAACAACTGAAATATATCATGAATGACAGTTTAGTCACGGTTAACGCTAAACCGGAATGTCCTAAACAGAGTGACATACCCTTCATCAGCTTCAATTCAGAAGTTGAGCTGGTCAGTTTTCATACCCTGGAGGTGAGCAACACTCACTACCACCCTATTGGGGCGCCACCTCTCACACCCAAGATTTCTGCCGATGTAATGTCGGCTACTCAAGAAATGATATCTTTGGGTCATCAGCCAGGACAAGGGCTGGGTAAAAGTCATCAGGGTATTAAGCACCCAATTCAAGTTACCAGTCAAACTGGGACAGCTGGACTGGGTTATTCTACCAGTTCTAGTAACGGGAATCCACATAAACATCATCAGATTCCTCTAGCTTCAGTTACATGACGTTTGTCTATACCTACAACTTTTGAGTCCGTACAACCTCCTGTAAAGGTGCCAGCTAGCGTCATGGCTACGTTATTTTCCAAGCCGATACCGGTAATGGAGAAAGAAGTCTTTGTTCCAGAGCCCAGAGTGGAGGAAGAGAAACAAAGAATTAAACAAGACATCATCTAGATGATGTCAGGCATACACATCATTGTCCATATGAACATACAAACAGATACACCCCAGATGATGATTGCCCAGACGTAATGGTCATCATTCGGGAAAAAGAGGACGATGACAATCCCTCCATCACTGTCGTCCTTTAGGACTTTGCCCTCGACAATTGGAGCATCACTCCTTGCATTGGTCGACGAGGGTAAAACAGCAATGAGAACTCTTTCTCGCTCAGAGATATCATAATCGCTTACTTTTCTATACAAAGACTTAGGTTTTATTTTGTCAGTATATGCTAACGCTGTGTATGATTAAACCATTTCATATATACTAAGTGAAAGCATATTTTGTTTCAAGACTCTGAATTTAGATGTGTCTGTGCTTGCTGATAAGGTGCCTTTTCTCCACAAAGATTGTAGCTTTGATGTAAAGCTGGATTCAGCCTTGATGGAAATACATGAGGACATTGAGGTGCTCCAAAAATTCAAGAATGGATCAAAGACCAACCTACACCCAACCTTGATCAAACCACTTCCTTCAATCTCAGAACCTTAGAAAGCCCTAAGTTAATCCAGATTGGTTCAGACCTTACCCCAAACAAAAGGAATGACATGGTTACGCTACTAACCCAATTCCAGGATGTGTTTGCATGGTCTCACGAAGACATGGTGGGTTTGTCCACTGATATTTTTCTTCATCGCCTTCCCATTAAAGAGGGATTCAAGCCAGTCAAGCAGAAGCTCAGGCGATTGAAACCTGAGTGGAATTTAAATGTGAAAGAAGAAATTGTGAAATAATTTCAAGATGTTATTATCATGGTGTCCACATATCCTGAGTGGGTATCCAACATCGTTCTTGTGCCTAATCCTGGAGGAAAGGTGTGAGTTTGCGTGGATTACCGGGATCTGAACAAAGCTTGCCTTAAAGATAGCTTTCCCGTGCCATTTATCCACATTCTCATTGACAATACTGCTCAATACGACATGTACTCTTTTGCGGATTGTTTCGCTGAATACCACCAGATTATGATTGCTGAGGAAGATCGTGAGAAAACTTCTTTCATCATGCCTTGGGGAACTTTTTGCTATAGACGGTTGTCATTCGGCTCATCAATGCCGGAGCCACCTATCAACGAGCTAAGATGAATCTTTTCCATGACTTAATGTACAAAGAGATAGAGATCTACGTAGATGACATCATTATCAAATCCCGAAGGGAAGATGACCACTTAGACCATCTCGTGAAGTTATTCAACAGGTTGCGTAAGTACAACTTGAAGTTGAATCCAGCCAAATGCGCCTTTGGCGTTAAATCGGGCAAGTTGCTAGGATTCCTAGTCAGCCACAAAGGGATTGAGCTGGACCCCACTAAAATCCAGGCCATCACCAAAATTCCCATTCCTCAGACAGAGAAGGAAATACAGGGATTTTTGGGAAGAATAAACTTCATTAGCAGGTTCATATCTCAACTCACAGCAACCTGTGAGCCTATCTTCAAGTTGTTAAGGAAGAACTCCTCCATGAAATGGAATGACGAGTGCCAGAAAGCCTTCCTTACAATCAAAGAGCAGCTAGTCAAAGCTCCTATTTTGGTACCACCCAGGGATGATGTTCCCCTATTCATGTACCTGTCCATAAGTGACAATGCCATAAACATATCGGGATGAAAAAGACGATAGAGGCCAAGAACGAGCTATCTATTACCTCAAAGAAAAGATTCGAAGCAGATGAACACAAGTACACTCTGATTGAGAAGACTTGTTGTGCTTTAGCATGGGCTTCCATGAGGTTACATCATTACCTCCATGGTCATACAACCCATCTCATATCCTGTGTGGATCCTCTCAAGTACGTGTTCAACAAACTCATGTTAAATTACCGGCTGTCCATATGGCAGTTGATCCTACAACAATTTGATATCGTCTATATGATGCAAAAGTCTATCAAAGGTCAAGGAATTGCGGATCAACTGACCGTCGCACCTTCAGGGGATTTCAAACCCTTGGAAACTTACTTCCCAGATGAAAAAGTAATGATAGTTGTCGACGTCAGGATTTTTATTTGTCCCTTTTCGTTACTTGTTCTTTGGTGTTCTCATGTTAGGTGAGATTTATTTGAAAAAATAAGTGAAAAAGGTCCGACATGTGTAATGTCGACGATGGACTGTTAAGAGTCGCCAGTTGGTCTTTTATATGGTTGTACCAACACAACCAAAAAAGGTTTGTACATTGACCCAGTGATTTGACACTACTAAACGGGTCGGTGAAACCGAGATTCATTAGGGTCCGGGGACTTGATTATGCGTAGGGAAGGTGTTAGGCACCCCCCGACATCCGTGTTACCACGATGACCACCTCTTTTTAAGAAACTGTTATATGAATGTGTGTGTGTGTGTGTGTGGATCAATGTGCAATTATTTAGAAGTAGTGCGAGGCCTCGTTCGCACCTATATACACACGATTTGAATTTGTGTAAAAATTCAATTTTAAACAAGATATGGCAGTGATGTTTCATAAAAGAGGTTTTTCAAACCCTTATGCTCAATAGTAATTGAGACCTTTTACACTCCCATTTTATATGAAGTTTTCGGCTTGATTGTTTTTAATTTTCGAGATGCGAAGCATTTTCAAGAAAATAATATACAAAATAGTGCCGAACTCCTCGTGGGTATGATAACCATCTGAGGAAATCCGAACGCCGTGAATAAATTTACAAGCTGCTTACAGCTGAAAATGTCCATCACGGGAACCGAATCTAGATTCATTGAACTGAATCTGTGATCACATGATTCCTAGGCTCACATGATTCCACAATTGATAATAAAGCAGTAAGCAGGCATATATATAGAAGTTGTAAATATATATATACAGACATGATCAGCCACCACGAAGCACCTCCATGGGGGATAAGAAATGTAAATAAAACTATAAAAAGCAATCAACCGCCCACGAGTAAACTCAAGCGGGACGAAAAAAGTAAATAAAGTCAGAAAGGCGGCCAACAACCACAAAGTAAACTCGGTAGGATGAATGTAAAATATATATATATATATATATATATATATATATATTAAAGCGAAAGAACGCTCGAGATATAAAATCCGTGCTCATCGTAATGCGAGTTCGACACACACGATTCATATATATATATATATATATATATATATATATAAGCAAGGATCAAGTGCATACCCTTTATCTTACTCACGTACTCACCCCCCCTTTAGGCGACGGTTTTGGTCATACAAGCGTTGTTCTATACTTTTAGCGACGCTATATGTTGTCCGTCGCTAAAAGTATGCGATTTTATTATAACCAAAACCGTCGCCTAAAGGGGGTGGGTACAGATGAGTAAGATAAGGGTATGCACTTGATCCTAATCATATATATATATATATATATATATATATATATATATATATATATATATATATATATATATATAAAAGTAAATAAACGCTCATCAGAAGTTCAGGCTCAATCGAGGTATAACTCGATAATGTTAGTCCATATATAAAAATATATATATAAGTATATATATATATATATATATATATATATATGTACAAACTAAAATAAAACTACGGACCGAAGTCCAGGCAAACACACGCAACACGACTCTCAACGTGAAGAACAGTGTGTGCAAAGATGAAGAGAAATACTTTAAAGTGTGTGAGAAGGCTTACAGTGGGATTGCCAAAGAAGACTTCTATATCTTTAAAGGGATGAACACTCGGCTCTCGCCGGTACAAGAGTAGCTATATGTGAGCTCACAAGTGTTTAAAATGAGAAAGCACACAATATAGAGAGAGTACAGAGCAAATTTGACAGGGCTTCCTCGCCGTCTTCCCTTCTAAAATGGCCACCCCAAGCCCTCTATTTATAGAGGGTGTGCATGATTACTACTGTGGGGCAGTTCTGCCAAAGCTTCACGGGTCCTGTGATGCCCCCAAATTCGGTTATCTTCCAACCCAACAGATGGTGCTCCACGATACTACATTTCATACAATCATTCCATTGAAATAACAACAAAATGAGTGTAATTACTATCTTTATATTACATTTGTAATGAATCCTTTCCCAGGTTTATAACCGAATACATTCGTTGTTCGTCGTAAGTATATTACATACAAATACACTAGTCTATTACAGGACGATTAATTGTCCATCTTAGCTTTGCCTTTATCTCTCTTAGAACTCTCAGTTCGTTCGGCTTTAGCTGCAAACATATGGTTCAAGCAAGAATGAGCATAACTAGCTCAGCAAGTCTTAACATCGAATCATATGAATATCTCATCAATACATACATGCTTTATTTCCATATCCGAACAATTATCTACGAAGCATTATGAAACATTTGACTAATACTTCTCTACAATAATTCCAGAGCATATACAATAGCTTAGGAATGATGAACCGGTCAATAGATCATGAACATACTCTTTTCGTTTTCATACTTGGAAAGGATATCCGACACTAAGGCCATCCACCCGTCTTTACTTACTAGCACTTCTAGGTGATCAACCTATTGTACTCTATATTAATCAACACTCTTACGTTAAACGTTCAACATTTGGCAACCTCGCGTGCCCATCGAATAATCGATGAAAAATACTTTTGTTTGTACATAGACAAACTAACCTTTACATCCGTACCAAATACTTGGCATAGGATAGCGTTAACAGTTCTATATCAACAAACTTGTAAACAATTCAATCTATTCTTCAATACTTGTCTAGCTAGGATAAAACAGGCATCGACTCTTTCGTTAATACCATTCAAGCATTGTTTATCATGCATCACGTAAAAACTTGGCTATAACGGTCTTCAAAACGTTCATTAATAACTAAGTTAACGTTCAAGATGCTTATAGTTTTTAACTCATGTAAACACTTACAATTTCTATTTGGTCATGACCTATCAATGATTTGATCATTAATAGGCATCCTTATATCTCCTCAATAAACACACTCCACTCATCTACGATTCTTCTACGAGAAAGAAATCGAAAAAGATGAAGATTACGGTTTATAAGAATTTACCTTTGAAGTAATTCACGTTCTTGATAAACGCCTATTGGTTTGCTTGGAAGTAGAAGGATTTAATATTTCTAGCTCCTTCTCTGTCTCACTATATTTGGACAAGCTTTGTAAAACAACAAAAATCCAACTCTAGCTTTCTATTTATAGAAAACCAAATGATGGCAAAATGGTCCAATTCTCCACCTCCTTACTTATTTACCACTTTGTCACCAAGTAAAGTACTTGGTGACCAAGTGATATGCTTGGCTTGCACACCAAGTGGTCGGCCCACCATTCCCATGGGTTTTACCCATTCGGTGACCCACCGGTTCGATCCACGGTTCGGTTTTCTTACATTGGGCTTAACCAATATAATATTGGGCCTTGACTTGGGCTTATTACTTAATCCCTTGGGCTTGCTCATTCAATTGATTAGACTAAACATAATCCAACCCAAAATGAATTAACATTAAGTCTTAACTAAATTCTAGAATACAACTCAGTATTCCTACGATAATTCACGTATTTTTCCAGTATAATACTAGTAAGATAATCGTATTGTACTTCGTATTAACTCATCATATTATATATAGATACTAAATAGTATCTTAATTGTATAACACATGCCTTAATCCTAACGAAATTACTTCCACGCGTTTCATTTCCTTCTCGGAAATCAATATACTCAACCCTTAGGTTTTAAGTCCGCAGGCGAAAACTTTGTTTGCCATAACAGAATTATTATTGAATATTCCATACTATCTTCGTATTCTATCATTACGCGTTTCTCAGAATCTCAAACCCTAGCTCTGAACGAAATTGGATGAATAATGTTTTTGTCCTGATAATTCACAGTAATTAATTCTAGCACAAAGCCATAATACTAACCACATCGACACATTCTAGGTCATAAAACGACCTTCGAACATCTTACTCACATAATTACTCAATTAAATACATTTAATACACATTAATCAAATAAAAATTTAATTCATTGAAAATTCAAAATTCTCGGGCGTTACATTCTTCCCTCCTTATAAGGATTCTGTCCCCAGAATCTCGCTATTCTTACATAAACAAATGAGGAAACTTTTCCTTCATTTTACTTTCGAGCTCCCACGTTGCTTCTTCAGCATCGTGGTTACTCCAAATTACCTTTACTGAAGGTATTACTTTATTTCTCAAGACTTGTTCATTCCTATCAACAATTTGAATCAGAATCTCTTCATAAGTTAAGTCTTTTTCTACATGAATTGATTCATATTCTATTACGTGCTTGTAGTCCGGTTTATAAGGACGCAACACAGACACGTGAAACGCATTGTGTATTCTTTCCATTTCTGGAGGTAAAGCTACTTCATAAGCTACTTCCCCTATCCTTCTTAAAATCTCAAAAGGTCTTACAAACCTTGGACTTAACTTCCCTTTCTTTCCAAAACGTATCTTCCATTTCCAAGGCGATACTTTTACAAAAACATATGAACCTACTTCAAACTCCCTCTTCTCTTGATGAGGATCTGCATACTTCCGTTGTCTATCTTGAGCCGCTAGTAATCGAGCTCTTATCAACTTTACCATATCTGCCGTTTGTTGTACCATCTCAGGTCCCAACATTTGACTTTCACCTACTTCATCCCAACAAAGTAGTGTTCTGAACTTCCTTCCATACAACGCTTCATAAGGCGGCATGCCTATACTAGCGTGAAAACTATTGTTGTAAGCGAATTCTACCAAAGGTAAATGCTCATCCCAACTCCCCTTGAAATCCATAACGCAAGATCTTAACATATCTTCTAGCGTTTGAATTGTCCGTTCGCTTTATCCATCCGTCTGTGGATGATACGCCGTACTTAATCTCAAATGCGTTCCCATTTGCTCTTGCAAACTCCTCCAAAAGTTCGACGTGAATCGTGGATCACGATCGGACACAATCGAAACAGGTACTCCATGTCTGGAAATGATTTCCTTAACATAAAGCTTAGCTAACTGCTCTAGGTTATACCTAACTCCTATTGGTAGAAAATGAGCCGATTTAGTTAACCAATCCACTATTACCCAAATAACATCGTATCCTTTTCTCGTCGTTGGAAGTCCCACCACAAAGTCCATGGTGATATGCTCCCATTTCCACTCTGGAATCTCCAGTGGTTGTATCAATCCACTCGGTCTTTGGTGTTCAGCCTTAACTTTCTGACAAGTTAAACACTTACTAACATATTCTGCAATCTCCCTCTTCATGTTCGGCCACCAAAAGTTCTGACGAAGGTCTTGATACATCTTAGTACTACCAGGATGTATCGAGTACCTCGAACTATGGGCCTCACACATAATCTCTTCTTTCAACTCGGAATTATTTGGAACCCAAATTCTTCCTTCAAAACAAAGTAAACCTTCCTTATCAAGGTTATACTTAGTCTTCACATCATCCTTCACTAGCTTTTTCACACGATCGCATTCTTCAGTACTTATCTATACCTCCTTAACCCGTTCCACTATCGTTGGTCGAGTCTCTATTGAAAATAACATTTCTGCTGTTTCACTTGGCAACTTAACTTCTAATTCCATCTTGGCCATCTCTGTTATCAACTCATTCTGAGTCGTTAACATTGACAAATTTTCTCTACCTTTCTGACTTAACGCATCGGCTATTACATTCGCCTTCCCTGGATGATATAAGATATCACAATCATAGTCTTTTATCAATTCTAACCACCTTCTCTGCCTCATGTTCAACTCCTTCTGTGTGAAGATATATTTTAGACTTTTGTGGTTCGTGTATATCTCACACTTCTCCCTGTATAAATAATGTCTCCATATTTTTAATGCAAACACTACAGCTGCCAGTTCTAGGTCATGAGTAGGATATACCTTCTCATAATCCTTTAACTAACGTGACGCATACACAATGACCTTGCCATGCTGCATAAGCACGCAACCTAGTCCTATATGCGAAGCATCGCTATAAACTACAAAATTCCCCGTATCATCTGGTAAAGATAATATAGGTGCCTCACTCAACCTCCTTTTTAGTTCTTGAAAACTACGCTCACATTTTTCTATCCACTCGTACTTCACCGACTTCCTTGTCAGATTTGTCAACGGAGCATCTAATTTAGAAAAGTCCTGAATGAACTTTCTATAATATCCCGCTAACCCCAGAAAACTCCTAACCTCGGTTGGCATTTTCGATTGCTCCCACTCTTTCACCGCTTCCACTTTCGCTGGATCTACGAATATGCCATCTTTATCTATAACATGTCTTAGAAACTGCACTCGTTCGAGCCAAAATTCACACTTAGTGAATTTTGCATACAACTTCTCCCTCCGTAGTGTTTCCAACACCATTCTTAGATGTTCAGCATGATCTTCTGGCGTCTTAGAATAAACTAGAATATCATCAATGAACACTACGACGAACTTGTCCAAATACTTTTTGAACACTCTGTTCATCATATCCATGAATGCGGCTAGCGCATTCGTCAACCCAAACGACATAACCAAAAACTTGTAATGCCCATAACGAGTTCTGAACGCCGTCTTAGGTATATCTTCCTTCCTCACTTTCAGTTGATGATACCCTGTGCGCAAATCTATTTTAGAAAAATACTTCGCCCCTTTTAACTGATCAAATAGATCATCGATCCTGGGCAATGGGTATTTATTCTTAATCGTTAACTTATTCAACTCTCGATAGTCGATACAAAGTCGTAACAATCCGTCCTTTTTCCTTACAAACAATACCGGTGCTCCCCACGGAGACACACTCGGTTGAATGTACCTCCTATCTAACAATTCCTATAACTGAACCATTAGCTCCTTCATCTCAACTGACGCCATCCTATATGGTGCCTTTGAAACTGGTGCCGTACCCGGCAACAAATCAATCACAAACTCTACATCCCTATCCGGCAAAATACCGGGTAACTCTTCCAGAAACACATTCGCGAATTCTTGAACCACTGCTATCTGTTCCAATGATGTTCCCACTCTTTGGGTATCCACCACATGACACAGATAACCCTTACACCCCTTCTTCAACATCTTCCTAGCTTGTGTCATGGTTAGACAACAAGAACGTCCCGGTGATTTATTTGCATAAAACACCACCTCAGGTTTCTTAGGAAGCCTTAGGTTTACACTCTTTCTATGACAATCTATTATCGCTCTATGGTTAATTAACCAATCCATACCGAGAATCACATCAAATTCTCTTAACCTTATCGGTAAAAGATCTACCGATAATCTATTACCCCTGATATCTACGAAATAATTCCTATGAATATGTTCAATGGGAATTATCTCCTCCTTTGTTACCTTAACGTCTAAAGGTATTTCTAACTTCTCAGGATTTAATCCCAATTATAGAGCAAATCCACATGCTATAAAAGAACAAAGTAACCGAGTCAAATAAGACGTAAGCATTTATTTTCGTTGACTGGAATGATACTCAAGCATTACATCCGTTGATGCAATCGCATCTTGGACCGTCATATTAAATGTTCGGGCTGAGGGTCTACCCAATGATGGTGTTGGTTCAGTAATGACTAAATTACCACTACCAGAACCCTTAATACCCTCCGCCCCTTTCTTTGGGCAATTTCTTGCCATGTGGTCCACCGACCCACATACAAAACATCCCCAGTTTTTCTTAGGATTAGGACAGTTGGGAGATATATGACCCTCCTGCCCACAGTTATAACAACCGGTCTTCCCCTTCAGATAGACTCCCAGATGAGTCTTACCGCATGTCTTACATGCCTCCATCCTATGTTTAGGATCCCATTATTTTGTGCCAGTATTCCCAGGGTTAAAATTCTTCCGTTTAGGCATATTGCCACTACCACTGGCAACCTCTGCCTTATTTCCTACCTCTCCCTTACCCTTATTCTTTCTATCTTTGTGGTATTGGATCAACGCCTCACTACCACCCTCTACTATTATCACCTTCTCCAGAATGGTCCCATAGGAAGCACTCTGAAAAATAGATATCCTACTATAGAGCCAGGGTTTTAGACCCTGCTCAAACCTACGAGCCTTCCTCTCCTCCGTGTCCACTTGGTGTGGAGTAAACCTTGCCAATTCATTGAATTTGGCCGCATATTGGGGAACAGTCATGTCCCCCTACTTAAGTTCTAAGAACTTAATCTCCATTCTTCCTTGCATGCTAGTAGGGAAATAGTTCTCAAAGAATACCTTTTGAAACTGTTCCCATGTAACAGCTTCCGCTCCAGCCACGCCCTGGTGAGCCTCCCACCAGTAGTTGGCTTCCCCCTTCATCATAAAGGTCGCAAAAGAAGTCTTTTGCGCCTCAGATACGTTTGTAATAACAAACGCCTTATCTATTTCCTTGACCCATGTTTGGGCCTCCATTGGGTCTGTTGATCCCTTAAATTCGGGTGGACCTACACTCTTAAATTCCTTAAAAGTAGTCGTTCGGGCTACCCTAGGTCTCATGGTGCTCTACCCCAACTTGGTTAAATGCGTACTGTTAATAAATTAACGAACTCTTGCATTGGGTTATTAGGACCCCCCTCGTTCTCATTATGCGATTCCGCCTCTTGGTAACGTTGCCTTCTTCTTGGCGGTATTTCTGATTAAATAAATAAAGTTCCGTTATTACTTATTTACTTACTTCTTTATTAGTCGTCAAATAACTGAACAATAACTCATACACAGCACAAAAATTTTAAATAAAAACTTCTTTATATTAAAATGCTTCTTTATAGTTCAAAACTATTTACAAGTTGTTTCCATAGCCCAAAAGCTAGTACATATACATCCCGCGATTGACTTCTACAAAAATTGGGATTTACAAAAAGACTACCCTTTAATTATACAAAAGAGGGTTTTATGTCACTACACAAAAGTATTTACCATACTACTCCTAGTACTGCTTAACAACATTTTCATGCATCTGGTTTGCCAGAATCGACACAATATATCGACTTATAGTATGTCGAGTGTGTCCCAACTCAATAGAATAACAAGCTATCTTAAGCTTGAAATCCTCGTGCGCACTGTCATTTATATATGACATTTGTGCTATCTTCTGGTCTTTTTCAACCAGTTTCTTACGAAGTTCTATGACCTCGTTCTTATAGTCCTAGGCCTTATCAATCATGAGCACTTTCTCATCATGCTCTATCTCATAGTCTGACTCTGCAGACTCTTTTGCCAGATAGAGATCACTGATCTCTTCCTTCTGGTGCTGCACCATATTGTGCAGTTGCACGTTACGGTCAAGCACTGAGAGGAACATTGCCCTCATAGTCTCTGTAGGTGTCGACTCTAGGGCAGGCATCACCGTATTAATCGATGTCACCTCCATGTCATCCTCCACATCAATCATCATATTCAAATATGATGTTATCCCCATGGTCTCCTCGTAATAGTCCTCCTCGAGTAATATTCCCTGCTCACGACTCCTCTAGAATCACTAAAGGTATGTCCTGCTATAGGAAAGTGCAGTACTATCTCAACTCGGTTCACTGACTCCTCACGATCACATGTATATCCCTATACATCAAGCTATCAACCGACATCTACAATAATACATAACAAATTGATTAGTACATAATACATAATAATATAAGCACAAATCACATTTAATCCATTTAGGGTTATTTTCCATCTTTTAAATCTTTTGGTACTGAGTTTCCTCAATACCTTATTAACTCAATTGACTCGAGTTAACTTTCCTCGGACTCTTCCTTTCCTACGAGGTTATTAGCCTAAGGTTCTTTTCCCCCTTAAGTTTTATAACCTAATGCTTTGATACCAACCTGTGACGCCCCCAAATCCGGGTATCTTCCAACCCGACAGATGGTGCTCCACTATACTACATTTCATACAATCATTGCATTGAAATAACAACAAAATGAGTGTAATTACTATCTTTGTATTACATTTATAATGAATCCTTTCCCAGGTTCATAACCGAATACATTCGTTGTTCGTCATAAGTATATTACATACAAATACACTAGTCTATTACAGGACGATTAAATGTCCATCTTAGCCTTGCCTTTATCTCTTGAACTCTCGATTAGATTTCTTACTTTTAAGCGCAAACATATGGATCAAGCAAGAATGAGCATAACTAGCTCAGCAAGTCTTAACAACGAATTATATGAATATCACATCAATATATACATGCTTTATTTCCATATCTGAACAATTATCTACGAAGCATTATGAAACATTTGACTAATACTTCTCCTACAACAATTCCAGAGCATATACAATAGCTTAGGAATGATGAACCAGTCAATAGACCATGAACATACTCTTTTCGTTTTCATACTTGAAAAGGATATCCGACACTAAGGCCATCCACCCGTCTTTACTTACGAGCACTTCTAGGTGATCAATTATTGTACTCTATGTTGATCAACACTCTTTACGTTAAACGATTTACGCTCAACATTTGGCAACCTCGTGTGCCCATCGAATAATCGATGAAAAATACTTTTGTTTGTACATAGACAAACTTACCTTTACATCAGTACCAAATACTTGGCATAGGATAGCGTTAACAGTTCTATATCAACAAACTTGTAAACAATTCAATCTATTCTTCAATACTTGTCTAGCCAGGATAAAACAGGCATCGACTCTTTCCTTAATACCATTCATGCATTTTTTTATCATGCATCACGTAAAAACTTGGCTAACACGAAGGTTAGGCAAGCGTTAAGAAAGACTTGCCTTCAAGCGTCTTCGAATTTATATTTCAAATATTCTCAGTCTTTACAGGATCTACATGATACATTCACATAGCACACTGTAATTAGTTATCAAATAAACTAACTTTACAGTTCTAACCAACTTCTCTCTCTTCTATGTTTTATTTGAATTAACTTCATTATTAAAGTCAATTCAACTTTCTATACTTCGTTACATTTCATTAACGTTCTTACGTCCTTAACCGACATTCGATTATTATTGGTTAACTAACAACGTTGAACGTCATTCATGGTTCACTTCTTACATCTTTATGTTCTTCGTTTAATTTCTATTAAACCTTACTAGATCTTCTTACATTAACACCTTATAAGTGATTTAAGGTAAGTCTTATCATGTACATTAAGTACCTTCATTGTCTTGCTTTAAGTCTTCATTCAAAATGGAATAAAAACTAACTTGGTCAACATTTTTCATCTTCATAAGGACATGACGACAAGCATCCTATGTATTCTAGTGGTATTCATGACGTCACTCTTGAGAGAGTTTTGCGGGACTCGGTCTTTGCGACACGAGTCCATGTACAAACTCTCGTATTTGCACATGAGTCTCTCAGACGTTTTCATTTTTCTCTCGCCATATACATACATTAGTATGTATTATGTTGAAAAACATTGGGTTTCAAATATGCACACTAACTGTGCACCAGTTGGCCAAAACTATAACATTCCAGAATTTTAAAGTGTAATATTAAATATTTATTGATATATATAAGTATTTAATGGCAATTTGAGTTGATGTGGTTTAGTTAATTTTTTGTTGAATAAATAATTAATGAGCTAAGAAAATTAATTGCTATGAGATTATATACTAATTTAATTTAATAAGTAAGCTAGAGAGCTTATAATGATTAAATGAATTATAGTATTTTAATTGGAATTTGTGATTAAAATAAAATGTTAGTTGATTGAATAAAATTATAATTTATGTGATATTGAATTATGTGTTAAAGTAATTTAATAGATTAATATTTTAATTGATTAAGTTGATTAAATTGATTATTTAACTTAATAAGAAGTGTGACAAATAACCTTGTTATAAGGGAATTATTAAAATAAATTAAAAGAGTTTAATTTAGTTTTGCCAAACATGTCTTATTGCATATTAAGTCTTTAATCTAATGATGTTTTATCAAACAAGGTATAAGGATTAATCCATTTGTTTTAATTCAGTTTACCAACCAAGGTGTAAGGGTTAATGGGTTACTTTTATTAGCTTAACCAAATAAGCCTTATGACTTTTGATTTTCAAAACTTACATAACTGATATAATTTATAGCTAGAGTTATATTATATATTTAATATATATTATTACTATATACGTTATATTATTCTACGTATGTTAGAGTTGGGAAGAAAGAAAACCCAGAAGAAGAAAAAGGGAGAGAAGAAGAAAACTATAAAAAGAAAAGTGAGTGATTCTAACAGGTTTTTGAGAAAGGAATTGAGGAAAAGAAGATTGTAATCATAACTATTTTCTTCTAAACTCTAGAGTACCATCTTCTTAATCAAAGGTAGGATATTAATCCTTGTATTTTATTTTTAAAGTTTAGTTTTCTTCTCCAAAAAGTTCTCTATAAATAATTATGGATGATGAATTTCTTGTGTATATAGCTTTAGATGATGATTGTTGTTGCAAAACTATTTTTAGAGGTTATGTATGATTATAATCAATTACTTTATGTATGTATATAATTTGTGAAGAAAAATATATTACAGAGTGTTCATATGAAAAATATATGTGTATGGCTTAGTCTAAAATGAAATTAAGGTTTGATTAATTGTTAATATATATAAATTGACTATTGAATTTGATAGAGTATATATAATCATAACTATGATATTTTGAATTTACTGTTTTGGTTGAAAAACAAAATCACAGTGTTGATTTTTATTGAAAACATCAAAAATGGAGTTTTTGCCAAAAACATTGAAATTGGGTGTTGTAAATTTGATGTTTATGTTATTTTATGGGTAGAATCATGTTAGAAGTCTTCACAATATGTTTACATGAAGTCTCTGTATGAATTACATGTTAATTAGTCTATTAGATTGGAGCTTGTAGGCCAATTTGGCTTTTTGTTCATACTGTTGCCAAACTTGATCTCCGAGTTCTAGACTGAAATAAGCCATAAATTTCAAAGAAGATAAATCAATGCATGGTCATTTCGACATCATGGATCGCTTGACCAACCATAGTGTAAAGCTGTATGTACTAGCTGACCTGAAGTTAGCAGAATGGTCTGACAATGTACTTTTTGTACACGAAATTTTAAGAAAAGTTATGTGATGATTGTAGGACTGTAAAATGTTGATTTTAGGATTTCTATACTATGAATAATTATGTTATTAAAGATTAGCTTGTGTTATAACTTGATTATGTGATTAAATAATCAAACAGACATGATGAATGTAGTTAGTTAAGTTGTAAAGTGGTAGTGACTAACTACGTCATGATGACGTGTGTATATATATATATATATATATATATATATATATATATATATATATATATATATATATATATATATATAGGTATTGTGATTCGAATTGATTCAGTTTAGTCTACGAGCAAGGCAAGTTTTCTAATCCTTTAACTTGTTGAACTAATTATTGTTTCCAATTCGATTACCTTATAATGTTGCAAGCTGTCTAAACTTTGGTTTGATGTTGAACAAGTTATTCTTGTATTTAACTTGTTGTTTAGCATACACAACTATATATACTAATGTCGAATATTTTTATCGTTCAAATTATTATGCATGCTTAGTATTCAATTCTAATTAACCTTGGCTTAGTATTGTTCAAACAAGGTGTGTTATAGTTATTCAAATTGTATGCTATTAGATTATTCCTAAAGCATGACTTTAGTTTACTATGATTGATTCAATCACGATTATTCTATAGTATAATGTTATTGGTTTTATTCAACTAATCCTAAGTTGATGTTCGTTGAATTCCAAATTACCTTGAAAGCTTATCCAAACCAAACTTCCTTTGGTGCGGACTTGTACTCTAAATACTGAGATGAACAACCCTATTGTTATGATTAGGGGTTAACTTACGCATATCGTTAAAATATTTGTGCACAATACATTGTACGAAGGGCTGATCCCCCTAAGTACGAGGTTCTTATAGTCTTATAACTGTTAAAGTTGGAGTTGAAAGATTACTTGCAACTGTGGACGTAGTTCATGGTCTTACGACCCTCAGTGATGTATATTTTCCATATTTTGGGATTTCAGTTTTTGATTATTATTGATAGAGTACTATTCACCTTTGATGAGCCTATTTTGACAGTTATTATTGTTATACTCCTGTTGATTCCATATTATATCCAGTGAGCAATTGTTTTGCTCACTCTTGCATATTTATAAACTCATTGCAGCTAAAGAAGTGAAGGTAGGTGAACCTTCGACTAACAAAGGAAAGGGAAAAATGTACAAGTGATGAAGACTTGTAATTTTTACTTTGATTAAGATGTTAGACTTTTATTATGTTGATCTTAGTCTTTATTTTAAAGAAGTTATGTAATGTTTTCCGCATTTGAATGATGATTAAAGGTTAGATAACCTGGGAGATTTTTATTATGTAACCCTTTAATGGGGAAGGTTTTTATTTATTTAGTATTATTATGATTGGGTAGTTAGATATGAATGTTTGATCAAGTGAACACCAAATCCTGTGGGAATAAAGTACCTGGATTTGGGGGTGTCACAAGTTGGTATCAAAGCATTAGGTTATGAACCTTAGGTGGGGGGAAAAGCCTTAGGAAGTAACCTTTGAAAAGATAGTGGAGATAACTCTTATCGAGTTTTAAGAAAGAAGTAATAAAACACTTATGTGCTTATGTGATTATAATTTATGTACTCGTGAGTGTCGAGTAGTAATGATTAATAATTAAAACTTTAAAACTTTGTTGTCAGGATGACTAATGTCGGAGAATCCAGTCAGGTTAGGGAGGAGGGACCTCAAATGCCTATAGAGTAGGAGCCTTGCGACATTCTGGTAGTTTGGAAACAACTACTGCCACGGGAGTCAGCCCCGTTGGTCACAATAGTTGAAGATGAGGATGATGACGTGGAAACAGATGAGGAGGATCCCATTGAGTTACCACATGAGGATGAGGATAACGAGGACGAGGAGGAGGAGACTCCACTAACCTCGATGGTTGCTCGTATGTACGATGAAGTCTACATAGTAACGTGGAACTTGAGGATCTGATTGAGGAGTTGCGGTGATAGTGGGTGAACAATGTGATCGCGCAATGACACAAAAAAGAAGGCATGCGAGATCCAGATCGTGAAGAACTAATCGACAAATGTCGAGGAGAAACTAAATGCATCAAGGAGAGAAAGAACAACTGATCGAAGTGGTCGCTGAACTAAAGAACAAGCTGAGAAAAGAAGCTGTTAAGAGGGCAAGAGCTGAATATGCTTACGAGGAAGCTTTTCAACGAACCAGATTAGCAGCAAGAGACACGTAAGCAAAGAGGATGAAGATGGAAGAGATGGATAAAGTATTTAATACAGCAATTAATCGAGCTCAAGATCGGGTCATGGGATATCCGATTCAGTTCGAGACGTTGCCATCATTCGTGTTAGATCGCAGAACAATGTTTTGAGTCATGGAGGAAGAACGTGATAGGGCTAAGAAGTATCTTAATAGAACATCGTAGCTGTTGTACGATGAGTGAAAGGTTAAATAAATTGTAAATCCCAAGTGTTATGCAACCTATAGAATATGACTATGATGTTGCCTTGAAACTTTTGTAGTTCAGGAAAGTAATGTAGGTAGCAATGCTGCTATTGTTTATGTTTTCAAAAAAAAAAGATTATGAATAAATAAAAGTTGTTACTTTAATCAAAGTGTTATGTGTTATGTGGTTAATTCTTTTTGGAGACAAGTTAAGGAGAAATTACTTAAAAGAATTGAATAATAATCTAATGAATGTACTTTTAACAGAAAATGCCTCCTAGATGTCAACCAACACAACAAAGAACCACTGAAGGAACCAATAACGACAATGTTGATGGTAATCCTGTTCAACAATTAGTGACACTACTGAGAGGAGCATTGCAGAATCAACCACAAAACCATGGTACAACGTTTAAGGATTTCAAGGCGGTTGGACCACCTGAATTCCGTGGGTCCATGAATCCAGTCGAAGCACAAACCTGGATTATGGAGATAGAAAAGGTGTTCGATGTTGCTAGGGTAGGGGATGATCAGAAGACTGCTTTCGCAACTTTCATGTTGAAAGCAGAAGCTAGTTATTGGTGGCAGGCCAATAAAACTCGTGAAGGGCCAGAGGTGATGACCTGGGATAGGTTCAAGGAGTTGTTCTTCGAGACCTATTTTTGGAGAGTTCGAAGAGTCAGTTAGAAGTGCAGTTTCTGGAATTAAAGCAGGGAACGATGACGGTATCTGAGTATGCCGCGAAATTCAACGAATTGGCGAGGTTTGCGCCATATCAGTCAAAGACAGCATTTGAGCGTAAGGCGTAAGAGATTTGAACAGGACCTGAAGCCCTGGTCAGATAAAGTGGGGTTTTCTGTTCCGATTGAAGACGTTATAGTAGTGATGGAGAAGGCAAGACTTTCAAGGTGGAGGCGGAAGGCAAAGTGACAAAATTCAATCAAGAAAGAAGAAGAAGAAGAAGAATCAGAATGAGATTAAGAATGGTGGTGGTGGTGGTAACAACAACAACAACAGCAACAACAGCTTGAAGAGAAAGTGGAATGGGAACATGGGTGCTGGAAACCATCAGGGTAACCAGCAAAACAAAAAGTTTGAAGCATGTGCGACATGCGGGAAATTTCACAAGGGTGCGTGCTTGATGGGGAAACGAGTTTGCTTCAATTATGGCCAGGAGGGTCACATCGCCCCAAATTGCACTCAACCAAAGAAGAATGCGTGCTTCACGTGCGGATCCAAGGATCACTTTGCTCGTGAATGCCCTAAGAAGAAGGATGGAGTGACTACCAGAAGCAATGAAGATAATAATGGAGGTACATGGGCCATTGCAGGACCTGCAACATCAAATAAACCCACAACCAGAACCTTCAACATGACTGTGCAAGATGTTGTGCAATCAAAAGATGTGGTGTCAGGTATTATCCCAATCAATGATATAAATGCTTATGTATTATTTGATTCGGGTGCTACTTATTTGTTTATATCTGATGAATTTGCTAAGAGGTTAGAATTGCCTAGAGAAGAACTGAATTTTCCTTTGAACATAGAAATTACGAATAAGGAAGTAATCCCTGTTAGATTCGTATACAAGAACTGTAGGGTGAGTATTAAGGAAAATATCTTTATGGTAGATTTGATTCCGATTAGACTTGGAGAGTTTGATGTTATTTTGGGAATGGATTGGCTGTTCAAATATGGAGCGGTAATTGATTGCCAAAAGAAGTGTGTAAACCTTATGACTCTGTCAGAGGTAGTATTCTATGGTAGCAAGTCGCCTAGACAAATGAAATGTCTGACGATTATGCAGGCCAAGAAATTGTTGAGTCAAGGCTGTGTGGGCTATTTATCTTACATAGTCGATACTCAGAAGAAGAATGTAAAACTGGAAGAAATACCGTAATCGAGGGAATTCAAGACGTTTTCAGAGGATTTGCCAGACTTCACCGACAGAGAAATTGAGTTCGTGATCAACTTATCACGGAACAACATCGATATCGAAGCCCCCTGTATAGAATGGCTCCTAAGAGAAATGAAGGAACCGATGGTATGCGATTTGCAAGAGTCATTGCCGGACAAAAAATATATTCAACCAAGCGTGTCACCGTGGGGAGCGCCAGTATTATTCGTGAAGAAGATGGACGGATCAATGCGTCTTTGCATTGATTACAGGGAGTTAAATAAAGTCACTATTAAAAACAAATACCCATTGCCAAGAATAGATGACTTGTTTGACTAATTGAAGGGTGTTAAATACTTTTCAAAAATTGATTTGAGAAGTGGGTATCATCAGTTGAAAGTGAGGAAGGAGGATATACCACGAACGACATTCAGAACTCGGTATGGACATTATGAGTTTCTGGTGATGTCTTTTGGTTTAACCAATGCACCTGCTGCATTCATGGATTTGATGAATAGGGTGTTTAAACCATTCTTAGACAAGTTTGTAGTGGTATTCATCGACGACATTCTAGTGTATTCCAAAACTCAAGAAGAACATGTGAAACACTTACGTTTGACATTGGAAACACTAAGAAAGGAAAAAGTTGTATGCAAAATTCTCTAAGTGTGAATTTTGGCTCGACCGTGTACAATTTTTGGGGCATGTGATTGACAAAGATGGGATTTCAGTGAATCCGTCAAAAGTGGAAGCTGTGATTAATTGGGAACAACCAAGAACACCATCAGAAGTGAGGAGTTTCTTGGGACCGGCCGTTATTATAGAA
Organism: Panax ginseng; assembly: GCA_020205605.1. Taxonomy (NCBI): domain Eukaryota; kingdom Viridiplantae; phylum Streptophyta; class Magnoliopsida; order Apiales; family Araliaceae; genus Panax; species Panax ginseng. The sequence goes on from CM035150.1 coordinate 51,747,648, forward strand.
GATTTATTCAAGATTTTTCTAAGATAGCCATTCGCTAACAAATTTGACAAGGAAAGTCAGTAAAATTCGTTTGGACGGAGAAATGTGAAGAGAGTTTCCAAGATTTGAAGAAGAAGTTAAGTGTGGCACCTGTGTTGGCATTACCAGATAATACAGGAAATTTTGTGGTGTATAGTGATGCCTCACACAAAGGGTTGGGTTGTGTTCTTATGCAAAATGGCAAAGTTATTGCGTATGCATCAAGATAACTGAAGGATTATGAGAAAGGGTATCCGACTCATGATTTGGAATTGGGGCGCAGATTGTATTTGCTCAAGATATGGAGACACTATCTTTATGGAGAGAAATGTGAGATCTACATGCACACACAAAAGTTTGAAGTATATTTTCACTCAAAAGGATTTAAACATGCGTCAAAGAAGATGGATGGAATTGATAAAAGATTATGATTGTGAGATCTTTTATCATCCGGGCAAAGCGAATGTGGTTGCAGATGCTTCAAGAAGGAAAGGTCAGGAAAAGTTGATGCTGATAACAACTCAGGAGGAGCTCATTTCAGCAATGACAAAACTGGAGTTGGAAATCAAATTTCCAAAAGAATCTGATGAACAACTATTCCGAATAGAAGCTAGTCCAACTTTAGTGGACAAAGTGAAGGATGCTCAACTACAAGATGAAGAGTGTGGGAAAATCAAAGAGAATCTGATTGAGGTAGTGATGTAAAATACAAGATCGATAATCAAGGGGACTACTACGATTTGAGGGAAGAATCTGGGTTCCAAAGAACACCGTTTGAAAGGAGAATTTTGACCGAAGCTTATAGCTCAAGATATTCAATTCATCCAGGAAGCACGAAAAATGTATCAAGATTTGCGCTGACATTTTTGGTGGCCGAATATGAAAAGGGACGTTGCAGAATGCGTAGCGAAATGCTTGACATGTCAAAGAGTAAAAGTCGAACATCAAAGACCCAGCGGGTTACTCCAACCTTTGGAAATACCGGAATGGAAGTGGGAACACATCACGATGGATTTTGTGGTGGGTCTTCCAACTACTCAGAGGGGATGCGATGCGATTTGGGTGATAGTGGACAGACTACCGAAATCAGCATACTTTTTACCAATAAAGATTAGATTCAATCTTGATCAGTTGGCAAGATTGTACATTAAAGAGATTGTTTCGAGGCATGGAGTGCCAATATCAATTGTGTCCGATAGAGATCCGCGATTCACGTCTAATTTCTGGAAGAGACTACAAGAATGCATGGGGACACAGCCATGAATGAGTACAACTTATCATCCACAAACAGATGGCCAAAGCGAACGAACAATTCAAACATTAGAAGATATGCTAAGAGAGCATGTGTCATGGACTTTAAAGGAAGTGGGAAGAACAATTACCGTTGGTGGAATTTGCTTACAACAACGCTTATCACGCTTGAGCATCGCAAGATGCCACCTTACGAGGCATCAGACACAGCAGAAGTGCATAACTCCACCGTCTTTGGGATGAAGTCGGTGAACGCCAATCGTTAGGACCAGAATCGGTATAACAAAATCACCGACGTTGTCAAACCTCATCAGACAAGATTGGTAGCACCAAGATGATAAAAAAGTATGTCGATCAACATGCAGATAAGATCTTGCATTCAAGTAGGAACTTTTGTATTCCTAAAAGTTTCTCCTGGAAGGGGAAAATTCATTTTCGGTAAAAAGGGAAAGCTAATCCGAGATTTATTGGACCCTTTGAAGTCTTTGCGAAAGAGGGAGAAGTGGCTTACGAGGTAGCTCTACCTCCGTAATTGGAAAACATTCACAATATTTTTCATATTTTGTTATTTACGACCGTATAAACCCGACTACTACAAACACGTGATCGAAAGTACGAACCATTGCGATTCGAGAAAGATTTGTCTTATGAAGAGGTTCCTATCCGAGATAGTCGATGACGGAAAGAACAAGTGCTCAGAATAAAGTGATACCTTCCGTGAAGGTGATATGGAGGAACCACAACGCTGAAGAAGCTACGTGGGAACTCGAAGAGAAAATGTTGAAAGAGTACCCTGAGTTATTTGTTTAATCTGTGTCTTCGATTCTGGGGATAGAATCTTTGTAAGTAGGGAAAAATATAACGAATGATTTGTTTGAGTTGTGATTCTGAGGACAGAATCATTGTAAGGAGGGAATGATGTAACATTCCAGAATTTTAAAGTGTAATATTAAATATTTATTGATATATATAAGTATTTAATGGCAATTTGAATTTGAGTTGATGTGGCTTAGTTAATTATTTGTTGAATAAATAATTAAGGAGCTAAGAAAATTAATTGCTATGAGATTATATACTAATTTAATTTAATAAGTAAGCTAGAGAGCTTATAATGATTAAATGAATTATAGTATTTTAATTGGAATTTGTGATTAAAATAAAGTGTTAGTTGGTTGAATAAAATTATAATTTATGTGATATTGAATTATGTGTTAAAGTAATTTAATAGATTAATATTTTAATTGATTAAGTTGATTAAATTGATTATTTAATTTAATAAGAAGTGTGACAAATAACCTTGTTATAAGGGAATTATTAAAATAAATTAAAAGAGTTTAATTTAGTTTTGCCAAACATGTCTTATTGCATATTAAGTCTTTAATCTAATGATGTTTTATCAAACAAGGTATAATGATTAATCCATTTGTTTTAATTCAGTTTACCAAACAAGGTGTAAGGGTTAATGGGTTACTTTTATTAGCTTAACCAAAAAGTTTTATGACTTTTGATTTTCAAAACTTACATAACTCGATATAATTTATAGCTAGAGTTATATTATATTTAATATATATTATTACTATAACGTTATATTATTCTACGTATGTTAGAGTTAGGAAGAAAGAAAACCCAGAAGAAGAAAACTATAGAGAGAAAAGTGAGTGATTCTAACAGGTTTTTGAGAAAGGAATTAGGGAAAAGAAGATTGTAATCATAACTATTTTCTTCTAAACTCTAGAGTATCATCTTCTTAATCAAAGGTTGGATATTAATCCTTGTATTTTATTTTTAAAGTTTAGTTTTCTTCTCCAAAAAGTTCTCTATAAATAATTATGGATGATGAATTTCTTGTGTATATAGCTTTAGATGATGATTGTTGTTGTAAAACTGTTTTTTAGAAGTTATGTATGATTATAATCAATTACTTTATGTATGTATGTAATTTGTGAAGAAAAATATATTACAAAGTGTTCATATGAAAAAAATATAAGTATGACTTAGTCTAAATTGAAATTAAGTTTTGATTAATTGTTAATATATATAAATTGACTATTGAATTTGATAGAGTATATATAATCATAACCATGATATTTTGAATTTACTGTTTTGGTTGAAAAACAAAATCACAGTGTTGATTTTCATTGAAAACATCAAAAATGGAGTTTTTACCAAAAACATTGAAATTGAGTGTTGTAAATTTGATGTTTATGTTATTTTATGGGTAGAATCATGTTAGAAGTCTTCACAATATGTTTACATGAAGTCTCTGTATGAATTACATGTTAATTAGTCTATTAGATTGGAGCTTGTAGGCCAATTTGGCTTTTTGTTCATACTATTGCCGAGCTTGGTCGTTGAGTTCTAGACTTCTGGCGTACAGCTGCCCAAAGAAGATAAATCTCGTCATTGCCATGAATAGGCGCCATGCCACAGCGCCAATCTTTGGCTCGTGACTTCATAGCCATATGATGCCAATAACTCAGTGCCAACCACAAATTGTAAACTATAAATAGCAAATATGAAAGTTAGCAGAATGGAATCGGTACGACAATTGTACTTTTGTACACGAAATTTTAAGAAAAGTTATGTGATGATAGTAGGACTGTAAAATGTTGATTTTAGTATTTCTATACTACGAATAATTATGTTATTAAAGATTAACTTGTGTTATAACTTGATTATGTGATTAAATAATCAAACATACATGATGAATGTAGTTAGTTAAGTTGTAAAGTGGTAGTGACTAACTACGTCATGATGACGTATATATATATATATATATATATATATATATATATATATATATATATATATATATATGTGTGTGTGTGTGTGTGTGTGTGTGTGTGTGTGTGTGTGTATATATATATAGGTATTGTGATTCAATTGATTTGGTTTTAGCCTACGAGCAAGGAAATTTTCTAATCCTTTATCTTGTTGAACTAATTATTGTTTCCAATTCGATTACCTTATAATGATGCAAGCTGTATAAACTTTGGTTTGATGTTGAACAAGTTATTCTTGTATTTAACTTGTTGTTTAGCATGCACAACTATATATACTAATGTCGAACATTTTTATCGTTCAAATTGCTATGCATGCTTAGTATTCAATTCTAATTAACCTTGGCTTAGTATTGTTCAAGCAAGGTGTGTTATAGTTATTCAAATTGTATGCTATTAGATTATTCCTAAAGCATGACTTTAGTTTACTATGATTGATTCAATCACGATTATTCTATAGTATAATGTTATTGGTTTTATTCAACTAATCCTTAGTTGATGTTCGTTGAATTCCAAATTACCTTGAAAGCTTATCCAAACCAAACTTCCTTTGGTGTGGACTTGTACTCTAAATACTGAGATGAACAACCCTATTATTATGATTAGGGTTAACTTACGCATAGCGTTAAAATGTTTGTGCACAATACATTGTACGAAGGGCTGATCCCCTTAAGTACGAGGTCCTTATAGTCTTATGACTGTTAAAGTTGGAGTTGAAAGATTACTTGAAACTGTGGACGTAGTTCATGGTCTTACGACCCTCAATGATGTATATTTTCCATATTTTGGGATTTCAGTTTCTGATTATTATTGATAGAGTACTATTCACCTTTGATGAGCCTATTTCGACAGTTATTATTGTTATACTCCTGTTGATTCCATATTATATCCAGTGAGCAATTGTTTTGCTCACTCTTGCATATTTATAAACTCATTGCGACTAAAGCTAAAGAGAAGGTAGGTGAACCTTCGACTAACAAAGGAAAGGGAAAAATGTACAAGTGATGAAGACTTGTAATTTGTACTTTGATTAAGATGTTAGACTTTTATTATGTTGATCTTAGTCTTTATTTTAAAGAAGTTATGTAATGTTTTCCGCATTTGAATGATGATTAAAGGTTAGATAACCTGGGAGATTTTTATTATGTAACCCTTTAATGGGGAAGGTTTTTATTTATTCAGTATTATTATGATTGGGTAGTTAGATATGAATGTTTGATCTACTGAACACCAAATCCTGTGGGAATAAAGTACCTGGATTTGGGGGTGTCACAAAAATAGTTTGGTTTCCTAACGAAACTCCCGACTTCCTAATTTGTTCGTTTTACATCTGAATTGACCCATTCGAAAGCCTACAAGTCAGGAATTACATCCTTTACGTGTTCGTATAAGAATTTCATATTTCCGAATTCGTTAACTCAGAATTCACCTTTAAGTTCATTTTTAAGCGTTCATTTAACGTTTTCGTCCGTCCAATACTCATTTTCTTCGTTATAAGTCGGAATGCGACGATTCTTTCGCCAACGACTCTTAATTACCTTATCTCACATGTTAACATTGGAAACCAACGTTTTCAAGTCCCACGTCAACTTTTGACCTTTAATCCGGGCTTTTTACGTTTAACGTCTATTTCCGTACAATTCGCCATAACTTCATTACTAATGTTCTCTAAGCCAAATCACATGGAAAACTCCATTGATTTTTCATAGTCATCCTAACCAAACAATAGGCACATCCCTTAGCTATAATGGTTTTCAAAACATTCGTTAATAACTAAGTTAACGTTCAAGACACTTATTGTTTTTAACTCATGTAAACACTTACGATTTCTATTTGATCATGACCTATCAATGATTTGATCATTAATAGGCATCCTTATATATCCTCAATAAACACACTCCACTCATCTATAATTCTTCTACGAGAAAGAAATCGAAAAAGATGAAGAAGTAATTCACGTTCTTGATAAACGCCTATTGGTTTGCTTGGAAGTAGAAGGATTTAATGTTTCTAGCTCCTCTCTCTCTCACTATATTTGGACAAGCTTTGTAAAACAACAAAAATCCAACTTTAGCTTTCTATTTATAGAAAACCAAATGAGGGCAAAATGATCCAATTCTCCACCTCTTTACTTATTTACCACTTTGTCACCAAGTAAAGTACTTGGTGACCAAGTGATATGCTTAACTTCACACACCAAGTGGTTGCCCACCATGCCCATGGGTCATCCCCATGCGCGTTGCCCCATGGGTTTTACCCATTCAATGACTCCAGGTTCGATCCACGGTTGGCTTTTTCTTGCATTGGGCTTAACCAATCTAATATTGGGCCTTGACTTGGGCTTATTACTTAATCCCTTGGGCTTGCTCATTTAATTGATTAGACTAAACATAATCCAACCCAAATGAATTAACATTAAGTCTTAACTAAATTCTAGAATACAACTCGTATTCCCTACATATAATTCACGTATTCTTTCCGTATAATACTAGTAAGATAATCGTATTGTACTTCGTATTAACTCATCATATTATACATAGATACTAAATAGTATCTTAATTGTATAACACATGCCTTAACCATAACGAAATTACTTCCACGCGTTTCATTTCCTTCTCAGAAATCAATATACTCAACCCTTATGTTTTAAGTCCGTAGGTGAAAACTTCGTTTGGCATAACAGAATTATTATTGAATATTCCATAATATCTTCGTATTCTATCATTACACGTTTCTCAGAATCTCAAACCCTAGCTCCGAACGAAATCGGATGAATGGTGTTTTTACGTAAACATTCTCGGAAAACCTTCGTTTTCGTCTTGATAATTCACAACAATTAATTCTAGCACAAAGCCATAATACTAACCACATCGGCACATTCTAGGTCATAAAACGACCTTCGAACATCATACTCACATAATTACTCAATTAAATTCATTTAATCCACATAATCAAATAAAAATTTAATTCATTGAAAATTCGAAATTCTCGGGCGTTACAGGTTCCGTCGTCTCGAAGTACGTGCACACATGCACTGTAATGTCCTCTCGAACTTTCAGAATTGCAATTCGGGCATCCGACTGAGGTATGTAAGACCTATTTTGGACCGCCGTTGTCGAGAGTTACACAATGACATGGGATTAGAGGTTGTACGAAGTCAGGAAGATGGGACCATGCCCTCCGGTCTTCAAGCTTCAAATTCTATTCGTTATCCTGCGTAATAGTCACTCGGGATTGGTTTTCCTTGGTTATAGTGGGATATTGCTGTGTAGAAATGTATGTATTGAAATGTTAAGACGACGTGATGTGGCGTCAAAGTGGCAAGATGACAACTTTGCCCCTCACCGGGGATATCGCCAGTTTGGGCTAGAAAAGCAGATGTTGCTCAGAGTTATCTCTGAGATTGGACTGCTGCAAGTGTTGAAGGTCCTCAGTGTCATCTCTGAGGTGCGTGTGATGCCCCCAAAATAGGTATACATCACTCATCTTGAGTTGTCAGATACAAGGTACATAATTCAAATACAACTTAATTATACAATAGTCGTGTAAAATACGACAAAACATAGCTGAGAGTTTAAACAAGAATATTGTCATCTAGACAATATCCACACTCAATGGAGTCCTCATTACAATTATTATCACATTATTTCGTAGAATAGTGAGGACTACTAAAGCCACTTATACTGGATCATCACTCCATTCCCCGACTCGTCCCAGCTATATTCTCATTTCCTGAAGAGAATAATGAAAGAAAGGGTGAGCTCAACTAGCCCAGTAAGAAATATTATGACTAAGATAATGCGGAATAAATTATCCTTAGCCTTCAACAGTATAACAACTGATAGAATACAATAGACAACAAGTTTTAGATCAACAACTGCAGCGGAAATAAGCAATCCATTAGAAGAGTCAATAGAGCATAAAATCTACTATCTTCTATGATTTAAAAAGTTTTTCATCAACTTTATCACTGAGACTCAACTTAATAAATAAACCACATCATCGAATCATCCCTGCACTACGACCAAGGATGTTCATGTAATCATCAATGGTCGTGATTATACCAAATAATCCCTGGTCATAATCATACCAACAACTGTCCATCAATGAACTACAGGCCAATGAGGACTTTTACCACATCATTCGTCACATTATGGTCATGATTATACCGAATAATCCCTGGTCATAATCATACCAAGTCCATCTATACATGTAAGCCAAAGATGATTTTCATCACAATACAAGCATGAGGATGATGACAATGACATAATAATTCAATAAAACAAGTTCAAGATAAATTTTAAAGATTTATAATTTAATTTATCCAGAAATCAATAACGTCCAAATTGTCAACATGATACTGCTTTGTGGAGTAAAATTCAAGAATGCTCAGAAGAATATTTCCATGAAAAGATACTGGATGAAGCGCAAATATCCATGATATTCTATTAATTTCATGGAGTATAGAAGCCAAAACTTTAACCAACTGATTATAATAGAATATATGAAACAACAAATGGATTTTTGCCCGCTATGCGGTAATCCACGTAGACATATCATTTCCACAATTTAATAAGGAATGAATATGAAGGATCATTCACCATGCATCTGGTAGTTCACATAGACAGGTTATTCCAACAGAATAATGAGGAATGGAATAATGTAAGAATTCACCATGCATGCGGAGTCCACAGAGAAAAGTTATTCTAATGAATAATAAAGAATGGAATAACAAAAGAATTCACCGGGCATGCGATAGATCAGATGCAGAAAGTTATTCCAATGTAATAATAAAGAATTGAATAATAGAAGAATTCACCAGGCATGCGATAGACGGTACAGACAGGTTATTCCAACAGAATAATAAGAATGGAATAACAACCCTTACGAGTATTGAAAGAAAATAACTCTTTTCATGAATATGAAAAAAATAATACCCCTTACCTCAGAAGAAGACTGGATACTGGAATAGTGAGGTAGCAGACTTCTCTTCTTCTTTCTCTCTATAATTTCTCTCTATAATAATTGCTCTATAGCTTTAGTGAATTGATGAGAAATGAAGGAAGAATGAGCTTCTATTTATAGGAAAATATATTTTCGATAATTGCACGTTTTGGGGCTCGAAATATTACAGTATAATACCTCACTCTTTTTCTTCATTTTTAATTTAGTCCTGCAAGTATTATCAAACTTGCACCACCTCCCCTAATAGTAAATCATGTGAATCTATAGTAAATCATGTGACTCAATAGTTCTAAACATGTGAAAAAATTAATTATAGTATAGCACCTTCAACTATACCTCCATTTTTAATTTAGTCATGCAAGTATTATCAATCTTGCACCAACTCCCCCAATAGTAAATCATGTGAATCAATAGTACACACATGTGAACACATAGTTATAAGCATGTGAATTAATAGCAATTAATTTCTCATTTATCCGATTAATTACCCGATTGGTCAATATAACCTCCAGACATCAATTATTATCGAAATAAATGTCGATTTCCACTAACACTAATAATTCTCACACAATGGAACTATCAATTTCATCCTTAATCAACACGAACTTATTCATCATTAATATTATAATTCACAATATTTAACAACCGTGTCGTTCCTGTGAAAGAGGGGATTTCGATAAGGATTTCTCCTTATCGGGCGTGCAATTAGGTGACCAAACCTCTCCTCGATGTAACTTCTAGACATTGTCAATATTGCAAATAATAATATGAATAACTTTTGTCGTCTCAATTATTGATTTAATAATATATCATATTATACAGATGATACTGTGACAATAATTGAATCAATAATATGAGAGATACGATGCAGCAATTACTATAGCAATAATTGAGTATAACTAAGTGACTTCTTACGTAAGCATCATAAATTAATACCGTGTGCTACTATGTAACCACGCCAGACATTCATTTACTTTACTACCGGGTAGTTCAACAGCTTTTAACTTCAGAAGAACACATTCGTAGTTTTTTTATAAAAGATAATTTTGTCGTTTTCTAACTACGACAATACTTCCGTTGTGGGGTCCACCAATGATTGTGCCGTCGTACGGATATTCTCCAACAAATTGAATATTCACTGACCAAACAAATATTTTATAACAACTTGCATACTTTGCAAAAAATTATAAATATTATCTACAACTATAACATTATATCAAATCCACACCATAATATTCAAAAAAATATTTCGAGAAATTTAAATCTTTATTCATAAAATTTGGGGTCTCACAATCTCCCCTCCTTAGAAAATTTCGCCCTCGAAATTTATGTATGTACCTGGTATGCCGAAGAGATGAGGATACCTTGACTTCATTTCAGATTCTAACTCTTGAGGTATAACCTTTGAGTGTTGAATACGATCATTCTTATCCAAGATTTTAACACGTATCTCCTCATACGTTAAATCTTCTGCTATCTCGTCTAGTTCTAATTTAATAATGTGGTTCGGGTCGTCCACATAATTACGTAACATTGATACGTAAAAAACGTTATGAACACGCGACATGCTTGGCGGTAAAACGAGTCTATAGGCCACAGTTCTTACTCTATCGAGGATTTCAAATGGGCCAATTAAATCGAGGGTTGAGATAACGCTTTCTTGAACCTTCTTCTTCATATTCATCAGCTTTTAGTATGTAGCTTGCACGACTTTAACTTTATCGATTAAAGTCGATTATACTCGTATATTTGATATCACCACATGGGTCCTTAGAGTCTTTAACTCTATCTTCATCATTTGTAAGTTATACGAAATTGGTTTTTGTGTTAACAACATCACACTCGTAAATGCATACGATCTTCTACTCAACGCGTCAGCTACCACGTTCTCTCTTCCACGATGATATTGAATGGTATAATCGTAATCTTTAACAGCTCGAGCCAACATCTTTGGCGCATTATACGTTCATTTTGGTTGAAGAAATAATTAAGGGTTTTAGAAATGGGTTTTTTACTGGGGTCAATACAAAATTCGATTTCACGCTCTTGGGGTAGGCTAGGAAGTCTTCAGGAATACGTCAGGAAATTTATTAACAATAGAAATTGTAACAACCCGGAATTTTGGATTATCCAGAATTTAGGTTAAAGAATTAGTTATTAATAACAGGAATTTTTATTAATACTATTATGTGCTATGTGTTTATTAATCGTTCTATAACCTAGGATGATTATAAGTCGAGAGGATTCTGGCTACAAGCTAGATTTAACGAGTAAGAATTTTCAAGACGAAAATGAAAGTTTTCTGAGAACAAAATATTTTTTGGGGAAAAAGACGAAATAGGCACTATTCATCCATTTCTGCTCGGAGATTTATTTTGAAATTCCGAGAAGATAATGATTACGTAAAATGTTGAGATGTGATGGAATATTCAATAATATTTCAGTTATGGAAAAAACGAAGTTTTCGCCTGCGGACTCGAAACCTAAGGGTTAGAAAAAGTGAGTTCCGAGAATGTCATGATCACGTATAATAATTTGGGTTATTATGCGTGAGAAATACGAGTATAATACTAGTTATTATACGAGTATAGTACGAAGATTAGTACGACATATAATATGAATATCGTACGAACGATATACGAAGAGAATACGAGAATACAGGAATGGAATGTGTAGAATACGATTAGTCTTCATGGACTTTGTAGAATCCAATTGGACTTGGATTATGTCAAGCCCAATGTTTTGTGAAATCAAGCCCAAGATAGGCCCAATAAGAATTAGGGTTAAAGCCCAAACCAAGAAGAAACTGCGGATCGAACCGATGGGTAAAATGACCACTTGGCCACCAAGTAAGGGTGGTGGCCAAGTAAACTTGGTGGCTAAGCATAGGAATAGTAAGGAGGTTAAGGGGGCAAAATGACCAAATTGCCCTAGCTTTGGAAATTCTATAAATAGAAAGCTTAATTTCATTATTTTGAGATTTTGAAAATCCTATACTTGAGAGAGAGAGAGAGAGAGAGAGAGCTCGGATGAAGAGGGAGAAGGAAGAGTTTGAGCATGAATGCTCGGATCAAAAGTGATCGTGAAATAGAAAAGCTAGCAAATCGCCGGCTTTGTATAACGAAAGAAGATTAAAGAAGAACGATAATCCGAACCCTAGTTTCTTCTAATATTTTCTTTAAGTTTTCTATGTCAAAAACATAGCTTAATGAGAATAAGAAGTAAAGAGGTTAGAAATGATTTCATATAGTTGAAATCATGAGAAAACGAAAAATAAGAATTAGAAATTTAGTTTATAAATTTCTAAAAGAAGTATAAGATTCGTAAGGGTTTTGAGCGATCCGAATGAATCTTATGAACAAGTAGGTGAGATAAGTAAGGAATGATGTTCTATAACATCAAATTCCAAGAAAAAGTAGAATCGTAATCCAAAATATCAATTAAAATGAAGAACGAACGAAGAACGCGAAGAACGCGAAAAATGTTGTTGATGGACAAATTTAAAACCATCGTAGGATAATTGTTGTTGATGGACAAGTTTAAAACCATCGCGTATAAGTTAGTTGATATTTCTTGGTTAGGAACGGTAGAAACGTTCATGAAGAACGGATTAAAACTTAGCTATAACGAAGTTATGGCAAAATTTCGTAAAAGACGAACGAGAATTAGAAAGTTAGAAAATGAACCCGAATGTGTAGGGTTTCATAAGGAAGTAAGAGAACGTAAAAAACGTGAGTCGTAGACTCAAGAATGAATGAGTTTCGAGTTCGGATGACCGAATTACGGACGAACGAGTGAAGAACGTTAAAAGCGTAAAAATGAACAAAGACTGAAGATTAAGCCAATCGAATGGCACGTTAGCGGATTCAGAACAAAGTTCTGTCCAAGGGGTATTGAAGTACGTAAAATAGGGAAGAGAATGGCTTTGGAACGACCTCGTTCCGAGTTATAACGAAGAAGTCATGAGATCGTAAAGTACGCATCACAAACTTAATGCAAGACTTAGAAATTTTTCTAGGGTTTAAGCTCGCAAGCAAGCAGTCATGAAAGCTCTACCATAATCTTTTGAGAGTGAAAGCGCAGCATGAGAGATAACAAAGGACTTGGCGTCGCAGCGCCAGCCTGGGAAGAGAGGAGAGAGAAGTAGGTCGTGCCGCATCGAGAGAGAGAGGAAGGGGCACGGCACCGCAGCGCCGGTGCAGGTCAATGCCTAGAAATGAGATTTTTATTTTTAAATTACGGGAGGATGTGCAAGAAAGAAGTATGAACATATAGTTCACCTAAAATAACGCTTAAACAAGCAAATTAACTTTAGTAAAGGTTGAACGGAAAGATTAAACGAGACTAAAAGAATGCAAACGCGGGTTACGGAATCGATATCCAAGGACCGTAGTCACGATGAATGAATGTGAGGGATTACTATGATTGTGATTCTTTAGACGTTGAGTGACGAAGGTAACAAGTAACATTTCGATGGTATGTTGTGATAATGAGAGATAAGTTTAAAGTGTATAGACACTGTGAACGCAACGTTGTTGCGATGAACGATCGGTCTTAGCATACAACGAACGGTATGGCTTCGACATTAAGAATGAATAATGAACATGAGGTTCATGGGATGGATAACGATGAATGCAATTGAAACCTTGAGTAAAGGTTGAGTAAGAGATTAAGAGACGAGCAACGTGAACGTCGAATACGTAAACGATCCTCGTGAATCGTAGTTGCGTCGGATGAACATTCTAAGTGTACAATGGTAGTATGACTTGGACGTTGACGAAAGTTGTAAGGAAGATAGGAATTATCGTAAAAAGACGTAACAAACAGTAATAAGAGTAATGAAAGTCCGATGTGAGTCAGATAGAGAATGTTAGAATGAATGTAAGCGTTAGACACTTAAGCCAACGTAAGGGTTGAGTGTACACGATTATTAAATGTGCAGAACCTACACTCCGTGTATGGTTTGACCGTAAGATAATGAAGAATGTTGTTTAATCATGAACGGTGAAGAAGCTGAATTGAAGATAAATAACGTATAACGTTAAGAAGCCGAGTTAATAAGTATAACTTGGATAAACGTTCCGAGTTGAAGGAACTAGACGTTGTAAGGTATGAATAAGTTCATATTAAATGTTTAACGCTATGATCTTATAGTATTGACATTGAATGATCATTTTGAGTATACAAAAGACTGTATGACTTAGACGATAAGAAATGAATCCTGAGGTATGGCATTTAGTTGCCAGAAAGCCGTAAGGAGTAAGAAGTTGACTTAACGAACATTATAGTTGAATGGTTCGTATAAGTTAAGAGAAGTTAGGTTGTGGTACAAACGTAACTTTGATAGTTGGCATATGGGAGCTGGGCTAAACAATTCCTTCAGAGAGCGAAGGTATATACAAAACTGGCAACCGATCTAACTCACTGTGTGGGCAGTGTAGATGAGATGGGAACTTGTTTGTTGGTTGTTTGTGGGAAACAACTTAGAGTACCATATGGACTACTAGCAAAGAAGCGATGTGTGCTGAGTTCTATAAAAGTTATAAGAAGAAGGTAAGAATGTAAATCATCAAAGATGATGAATGTGTTAAGTTAAGACATCTTCGTATGTCATGAAGCCGTAAATCGGTAGAAGAAAGTTAGTCGCGTATTAGATTATAAGTGTGCGAACCCTAAGAAGTAAAGTTAAGTAAACCAATGTGTAAGTCAAGTATATGACTAATTGGTGTACGTGTGATTTCCTTATGTGTTATATAGGGATTTGGAATGAGCAGGTCAGCGTAAACTGTAAGTTGTAGCTGTGCGTAAGGCAAGTTTCCTAACTTAATTCATACTATATGAATGCTAGTTTCTTAAACTTCTCAGATGTTGAACTTGAGAAGTTCTGTCTATGTGTGAATGTGCGATATTTGTACAAGGTGGTAGAACATATGAGGCCTTGTGCCATAATTTGAATACTTCGATGTTTCTATGAGATGAACTGTTCTGTGATTGAGTTGTTCAATACAAGTATGCTCGGTTTATACATGAACCGTTATTGTTATGTTTGTGCTAATAATTCTAGCCAGACAGGATATGTATGGAAAAAGGTAGAAGAATGAAAGTAGTGTAAAGGGTATGTCATGAATGTTTTAAAATGATAGGAATCGAGACTATTCCTATTATTTAAGCTGCTTCATAACTTTTGTTCGGTTATTGAAGTTCTAAAGAATGTTTAAACTCTTGAAGTTGTTTGTTCAACTGTTATGATTTGTTGGGCAATTGAATGCTCACACTTGCTTTAAATGAAAAACATTTTCAGCAAACGATGTTAGAAAGAACTTAAGGATCCCGTAAAGATCAAGCTGATCGGTATCCAGACGAAGTGTCATTCAGTATGTGAATGTCCGTGAAGAGCAAGTGAAGACTTGTAATATAGAATGATAGAATTAAACTATAGACTAGTTTAACGAACAGTTATGAATCCTTGGTGGCGGATGAAAGTCACTCGTGTAAGATGTAAAGAATAATGTGATTATCATTATTTGTAATGAAAGAGATTTTAAGGTTTCAAGAACCTGAGATTTGAGAATGTATGTCTTTATATTTATCTATATAATGACGTGTGTTTGGAAGGAGATGGGATCGTGACGCACGGAGTTTGGGTTTGAAAGTAGACCGGATTTTGGGGCGTTACATAGTGGCATCAAAGCTATAGGTTATAACTCTTAGGTATGTGTACCTAAGACTATAATCGTAGAGAAGAGGATAAGAAAATCGTTGAGTTAAACGATTAAGGAAGAAGATCACCACTTGATCATAGTGAATCGTAGTAACAGATGAGCTGTTAAACGATGAATTATTTATAGCTAATGCTATGAATGAAAGGTACTACGAAGTAGTATGGAAAGAAGAACTCAGATTGAGTTGTAAAGGTTAGTATACGAATTAAAGAAAATTCGTATTAAGTAAATAGAAATTTAGAAGTTGTAAGATTTCAATTGAGGTCTAATGTGATGGCTGAGTTGTATGGACCTTTGTTATGGGCAGAGGTTTGTGCTTTGGTGTAACAACTACTCAGTTTATTACAATGATAATCATTGGAATTGGTCGCTCTATTAAGATGTATATGATGAGAAGGTGAATCTTTTCTCATGTATATACTTGATAGGTAGAGAACGATAAGGTAGGTACGAGTTCTTGAAACTCACACTTATGGTAAGTTCGTGACTCATAATAATATGGTATGTTTTCGAACGTCTCAGCGAATGGACGCCTAAGGTCTGTCTGGATGTTCTTAAACTCATACTATTGTGGAAAGTTCCTGAACTCATAATGTGTGGTAAGTTGATGGACTGTACTAAGGTATAGGAATGTTTAGACTGAAAATGAAGTATTTTCAGTAGACTTAGCATTGAAGGTGCTAGAGAAGATTAAGTATTGTCGCAGTAAGACAATGAAGGAAGATGGAGAATATGATATTCCAAATCATCTAGCTATGCTAAATTTCGAAGTTTATTGAAATCGTGCTTATGTGTACATTTCAAAAAGAAAAGAATTGGTTCAACTTTTGGAACCAATGGATTTTAAAAGAGCTATTCTTTGTATGTCTATGCCAATTGTTTCGGCTAGACAGAAATTGATTTAAAATATCAAAATGAATTTTATATCATCCGTGCATTTGATACAAGGATGGTAAAAAGATGGAGTTGTTAATGCAATTGAACCTGGTGGGATGTGATCTTAGGATCAACAAACCGCTGTGGTATGATGTATAATGACGAAGTCATAAATTGACGAAGTCCTCAACGTACTGTGAAGAGTACGGTATCATGACGTCATAAAACGTTTTGATGTATTGCGAAAAGAATTTAAAGAAGTAGTCGATGTCAATTGAGTTGACTAGACGAATGTTTCAAGTGTTATCCAAAATTTTTGGCATTAAGTCTGAGGTGAACATATCCCAAAATGGGGTTATACGATAGGTTGATCACCTACGTATGGAAAGAGGTAGTTTACCTTCTTTGTGATTGTAAACTTACCATGGAAAGAAAGGTTTACGGCAAAAGGCTGTTTAATCTAGTAAGAGTTCATGGTCAATTTGACCCCTCAGCAAAACTATGAAATGTTTTAAAGGATATTTTATATTCCTCGCTATTCCTTCTACTTCATGATTCTTGGTAGGTTATGGAGGTTAGGAATGATGGAAAGATAAGAACTTCTTTGAAGAGAAGTTGAGAAGAAGAGAAAGCTAAAAATTTCGAGGACGAAATTCTGTGAAGAAGGGAAGAATGTGATGACCCGGGTAAGGGTTGGTTTTAAGAAATTCCGAGGACGGAATTTTTATAAGGAGGGAAGAATGTAACAACCCGGAATTTTGGATTATCCAAAATTTAGGTTAAAGAATTAGTTATTAATAACATGAATTTTTATTAATACTATTATGTGCTATGTGTTTATTAATCGTTCTATAACCTAGGATGATTATAAGTCGGGAGGATTCTGGCTACGAGCTAGATTTAACGAGTAAGAATTTTCAAGACGAAAATGAAAGTTTTCCGAGAACAAAATATTTTTCGGGGAAAAAGACGAAATAGACACTATTCATCCATTTCTGCTCGGAGATTTATTTTGAAATTCCGAGAAGATAATGATTACGTAAAATGTTGAGACGTGATGGAATATTCAATAATATTTCAGTTATGGCAAAAACAAAGTTTTCGCCTGCGGACTCGAAACCTATAGGTTAGGAAAAGTGAGTTCTGAGAATGTCATGATCGCGTATAATAATTTGGATTATTATGCGTGAGAAATACAAGTATAATACTAGTTATTATACGAGTATAGTACGAAGATTGGTATGACGTATAATATGAATATCGTACGAACGATATACGAAGAGAATACGAGAATACAGGAATGGAATGCGTAGAATACGATTAGTCTTAATGGACATTGAGTTCATGGACTTTGTAGAATCCAATTGGACTTGGATTATGTCAAGCCCAATGTTTTGTGAAATTAAGCCCAAGATAGGCCCAATAAGAATTAGGGTTAAAGCCCAAACCAAGAAGAAACCGCGGATCGAACCGATGGGTAAATGGATGGGTAAGAACCAATGGGGCAACCCATGGGGTGACCCATGGGCATGTGGGCCGGCCACTTGGCCACCAATTAAGGGTGGTGGCCAAGTAAACTTGGTGGCTAAGCATAGGAATAATAAGGAGGTTAAGGGGGCGAAATGACCAAATTGCCCTAGCTTTGGAAATTCTATAAATAGAAAGCTTAATTTCATTATTTTGAGATTTTGAAAATCCTATACTTGAGAGAGAGAGAGCTCGGATGAAGAGGGAGAATGAAGAGTTTGAGCATGAATGCTCAGATCAAAAGTGATCGTGAAATAGAAAAGCTAGCAAATCGCCGACTTTGTATAACAGAAGAAGATTAAAGAAGAACGGTAATCCGAATCCTAGTTTCTTCTAATATTTTCTTTAAGTTTTCTATGTCAAAAACATAGCTTAATGAGAATAAGAAGTAAAAGAGGTTAGAAATGATTTCATATGGTTGAAATCATGAGAAAACGAAGAAATAAGAATTAGAAATTTAGTTTATAAATTTCTAAAGGAAGTATAAGATTCGTAAGGGTTTTGAGCGATCTGATTGAATCTGATGAACGAGTAGGTGAAATAAGTAAGGAATGATGTTCTATAACATCAAATTCCAAGAAAAAGTAGAATCGTAATCCAAAATATCGATTAAAATGAAGAACGAACGAAGAACGCGAAGAACACGAAGAATGTTGTTGATGGACAAATTTAAAACCATCGTAGGATAATTGTTGTTGATGGACAAGTTTAAAACCATCGCGTAGAAGTTACTTGATTATTTCTTGGTTAGGAACGGTAGAAACGTTCATGAAGAACAGATTAAAACATAGCTATAACGAAGTTATGGCGAAATTTCGTAAAAGACGAACGAGAATTAGAAAGTTAGAGAATGAACCCGAACGTGTAGGGTTTCATAAGGAAGTAAGAGAACGTAAAAAACGTGAGTTGTAGACTCAAGAATGAACGAGTTTCGAGTTCGGATGACCGAATTACGGACGAACGAGCGAAGAACGTTAAAAGCGTATAAATGAACGAAGAGTGAAGATTAAGCCAATCGAATGGCACGTTAATGGATTCAGAACAAAGTTCTGTCCGAGGGGTATTGAAGTACGTAAGATAGGTAAGAGAATGGCTTTGGAACGACCTTGTTCCGAGTTATAACAAAGAAGTTATAAGATCGTAAAGTACGCGTCTCAAACTTAATGCAAGACTTAGAAATTTTTCTAGGGTTTAAGTTTCGTCGCTTGTGCAAATACTTAATGAAGCTTTGAGAAGTGGAAATGCAGCATACTGAGCTCCTACCATAATCTTCTGGAGAGTGATGTTTGCAAAGACGAGAGATAACAAAGGACTCAGTGCAGCGCATTCTGGCCACCGGGAAGAGAAGAGAGAGAGAGAAGTCAGGCACAGCAGACGAGAGAGAGAGGAAGGGCACGACGCCCATGAAGGCGGTCTTGGTCAATGCCCAGAAATGAGATTTTTATTTCTAAATTACGGGAGGATATGAAAGAAAGAAGTATGAACATATAGTTCACCTAAAATAACGCTTAAACAAGCAAATTAAACTATAGTAAAGGTTGAACGGAAAGATTAAACGAGACTAAAAGAATGCAAACGCAGGTTACGGAATCGATATCCAGGGACCGTAGTCACGATGAATGAACGTGAGGGATTACTATTATTGTGATTCCTTAGACGTTGAGTGACGAAGGTAACAAGTAACATTTTGATGTTATGTTGTGATAATGAGAGATAAGTTTAAAGCGTATAGACGCTGTGAACACAACGTTGTTGCGATGAACGATCGGTCTTAGCATACAACGAACGGGTATGGCTTCGACATTAAGAATGAATAATGAACATGAGGTTCATGGGATGGATAACAATGAATGCAATTGAAACCTTGAGTAAAGGTTGAGTAAGAGATTAAGAGATGAGCAACGTGAACGTCGAATACGTAAACGGTCCTCGTGAATCGTAGTTGCGTCGGATGAACATTCTAAGTGTACAATGGTAGTATGACTTGGACGTTGACGAAAGTAGTAAGGAAGATAGGAATTATCGTAAAAAGCCGTAGCAAACAGTAATAAGAGTAATGAAAGTCCGATGTGAGTCGGATAGAGAATGTTAGAATGAATGTAAGTGTTAGACACTTAAGCCAGCGTAATGGTTGAGTGTACGCGATTATTAAATGTGCAGAACCTACACTCTGTGTATGGTTTGACCGTAAGGTAATGAAGAATGTTGTTTAATCATGAACGGTGAAGAAGCTGAATTGAAGATAAATAATGTATAACGTTAAGAAGCCGAGTTAATAAGTATAACTTGGATAAACGTTCCGAGTTGAAGGAACTGGACGTTGTAAGGTATGACTAAGTTCATATTAAATGTTTAACGCTATGACCTTATAGTATTGACATTGAATGATCGTTTCAAGTATACAAAAGACTGTATGACTTAGACGATAAGAAATGAATCTTGAGGTATGTCATTTAGTTGCCAGAAAGCCGTAAGGAATAAGAAGTTGTCTTAACGAACATTATAGTTGAATGGTTCGTATAAGTTTAGAGAAGTTAGGTTGTGGTACAAACGTAACTTTGATAGTTGACATATGGGAGCTGGGCTAAACAAATCCTTCAGAGAGCGAAGGTATATACAAAACTGGAAACCGATCTAACTCACTATGTGGGCAATCAATCTAACAATTCCTTCAGAGGGCGATGTGTGTTGAGTTCTATAAAAGTTATAAGAAGAAGGTAAGAATGTAAATCATCAAAGATGATGAATGTGTTAAGTTAAGACATCTTCGTATGTCATGAAGCCGTAAACCAGTAGAAGAAAGTTAGTCGCGTAAGCTTAGATTACAAGAGCGCGAACCCTAAGAATTAAAGTTAAGTAAACCAATGTGTAAGTCAAGTATATGACTAATTGGTGTACGTGTGATTTCCTTATGTGTTATATAGGGATTTAGAATGAGCAGGTCAGCGTAAACTATAAGATGTAGTTGTGCGTAAGGCAAGTTTCCAAACTTCATTCATACTATATGAATGCTAGTTTCTTAAACTTCTCAGATGTTTAACTTGAGAAGTTCTATCTATATGTGAATGTGCGATATTTGTACAAGGTGGTAGAACATATGAGGCCTTGTGCCACAATTTGAACACTTTGGTATTTTTATGAGATTAACTGTTTTGTGATTGAGTTGTTCAATACAAGTATGCTCGGTTTATACATGAACCGTTATTGTTAAGTCTGTGCTAATGATTCTAGCCAGACAGGATATGTATGGAAAAAGGTAGAAGAATGAAAGTAGTGTAAAGGGTATGTCATGAATGTTTTAAAATGATAGGAATCGAGACTATTCCTATTATTCAAGTCGCCTTCATAACCTTTATTCTTGCTATTGAAGTTTCAAGAATGTTTAAACTCCTCAAGTTGTTTGTTCAATTATGACTACTTGGGCAATTGAATGCTCACACTTGCTTTAAATGAAAAATATTTTCAAAGAAACGATGTTAGAAAGAACTTAAGGATCTCGTAAAGATCAAGTCGATCCAGATCTCAGACGAAGTGCCATTCAAAGATATGAATGTGCGTGAAGAGTAAGTGAAGACTTGTAATATAGAATGATAGAATTAAACTATAGACTAGTTTAATGAGCAGATTATGAATCCTGGTGGTATGAATGAAAGTCACTCGTGTAAGATGTAAAGAATAATGTGATTATCATTATTTGTAATGAAAGAGGTTTTAAGGTTTCGAGAACCTGGGATTTGAGAATGTATGTCCTTATATTTAGCTATATAATGACGTGTGTTTGGAAGGAGATGGGTTCGTGACGCACGAAGTTTGGGTCTGAAAGTAGACCGGATTTCGGGGCGTTACAGAAATATCATTCAAAATTGTGACCCTCATCCAAGACTTGGATAGTACGTCACATTGATACCTATCAACTTGCCACCGTTATTCACAACGTCCCCTACGAAAAGTTCTACGGTGCATTCCACACAAGGAAGTCACCAAATGAAAGGCTCGTGGGCTTTACTTATAGCTTAATATAACAATGATTGACTTTAGTGGTTTGGTTGCTTGAATTCAATAACGGGTTGGTTAGGAATATGAAAGCTAACAACCTACTGAAAAGCATGATGAGTAGTTAACCAATCGATTCCTAAAATTACATCAAAGGCAAGTATTTTCAAAGAGATAAGATCGACATGTAACGTGACAGTGTCGATTTGAATCAAACAAGATTTATAAATAGTGGAGGTAACAAAGGTTTGTCCTAACGGAGTTTCAATTAATAAGTCAAAGTCTAATTTCTCCGGAGTTAAATTTAAACGTTGAGCGCAAGCAAGAGAGATAAAAGAATGGGTAGAACCGGTATTGTTAGGCCCGACGCGATTTAAACGCATAATTAAAATTAAAATTTTAAAGCAATTTAGAAACCCTAAAACAGGATCCATGCGAAAATCAATTAATTCAGAGGTTTAGAGATTATACCAGATATAAACAAAAGCGAGAATCAAACCGATCATGCGCCTCAATCTCCAACGCATACAAACCGATGCGCCTACTAGTATCCATTATTTAACGCTCGCGCATCGAACCATCGAGCGATTCTGTAATAAGAAGGACTTCATGTATTAGCCACCAAAAGGAATGGATTTTGAAACTGCTTTTTTCTCTAGTCTCTCTCTAAGAGCGGCTAGGTTTTTCAATTATGATATCTTTACCTAAGTAGTCGCTATATATCATATATATAGTAGTTAAAAGGAATTAATCAAATCAAAACCTAATTTTATAAAATCCGAATTATATATATATATATATTTCTTAATTAAGTCTTACTTAATTAATATATATATATATAAATTATCCTTTTAATTTAAATTGTGATTTAAATACTATTAATCATATTAATATATTTAAATCCTTAAAATTTAAATTAATTCCCTTTTAAATAACGTCTATGTGTGTGACCCTATAGGTTATTATTACGTTGGCAATAATTTTAAAATCATATTATAAAATTATAAACAAGTGAGCGGCATCTAGTAATGCATCACGCTACCCAAGTAATAATAAGATCGATGATTCGATGCAACCTTTTTGTGACCAATGTTTCAATGTAATTTAATCCTTTTAACCTTAATATCCTATATTAAACTCGAGTCATGGAATGTGTCATACTCTTCATAATTTAATCTGAAGTTTTCTTGATCAATGAGTAGACTATATGAAACAAATCACTATTTGAGCATGGCCATGCATTTCATAGTCCTACTCAATCAAGAGGCCTATGGATATCACCCATAATATATAGGATGGTTAAATTCCATCTAGATCACTCATATTTCTCACACGATTAATGATGAACCCAATAATCACCTTTATAGTCCACCCTATTAAAGGTGACATTTGATGATATCAAAGTACATAAATTCTCGTAGTAATATAGCGATTTCGTGTCTGGAGGACCATTACATCATTGTCACTATGAGAATTGCTAATGACACACTTCGCATAATGCTCCATATAGAATTCTCATGGTGGGTCCGTCTCAAAGACATCGTCTCTCAACATGTACCTATGCATTGACTTAATATCTCATATATTTATGACCAATGAGATTTGTCATCAGTCAATCCACATACTAGTCTCAATGCATCATTGTTTTCCCATCAACAATGATACTCGACTAGGGACATTTAAGAACACTGATACTAATGGTAATATATAATCTCATGTTCAAGTCACATACTTGAAACTATATAATTTGTATCACTATTCTAAGGAAATTTATTATGTTAATAATTATATTACGCAAATAAATAAAACCATAATAAAATCATATATTTATTCAATCAAATATAATATCAAAACGTTAAGCAATTATATCAAATAATTGGCCTCTAGGGCATAAACTCTAACAGCCTCCCACTTGCACTAGAGCCAATCACTCATGTATCTAATACCCATGGAACTAGTGTGACCGTCAGGCTTCCTCATCGCGACAAAGCCTTGGTTAGTGGATCCGCAACATTATCATCTCATTGGCACTCTTCCTATATGTACATCTCTCTATCAATGATTTCACGGATGAGATGGTACCACTAAGTATATATATGCTTTGATTGGCAGAGATCGGGTTCCTTAGCTCGTCGCAATGGCTCCATTATTATCATAGTATAGAGCAACCGGATCAACAATGGTTGGAACAACACCAAGTTGATGATGAACTTTTTAATCCATACAACCTCCTTGGTCGCACTAGAAGCAAAGAATATACTCAAATTTCCGCTGTAGAATCGCCATCGCCTCTCGCTTCAACTTTTCCAAATTAACAAAGACCACCATTAAGGCAAAACACAAAACCCGACCGAGACTTATAGTCATCATTGTCGTACCGAAACTAGCATCTGTGGTAACCCTTTACCGCTAGTTTGTCTTCACCTCCATATACCAAGAATGAATCCTTAGTCCTTTTCGTGTACTTGAGGATATTCTCGATCATCGCCCAAATGACCTTCACCGATTCGATCGGTATCCGTCATCATGCTCAAAGCATACGAGACATCCCGGACGAGTACATATATCATTGCATACATGATAGATCCAATTGTCAAGCATAAGGGATCTTTCTCATACGCCTCCTCATCATCTTGTGATTTAGGACATTGGGCCTTAGAGATCTTTACACCATGAGTCACGGTAAGTTTTCTTTTCGCTTCTTGCATGTCAACTGCTTTCAACACTTTATCAATATATGTACTTTGACTTAGTCGAGCATTTTTCTTGATCTATCTCTATAGATCTTGATACCTAAAATGTAGGCAAAGATCGCCCAAATCTTTCATGGAGAAACATTTTCCTAACCATATTTTTACACAATTCAGAAGTGAAGGAATGTCATTTCCAATAATTAATATGTCATCAACATATAATACTAGGAATACAATGTGACTCCCACTAACCTTCTTATATACACAAGGTTCATCTTCATTTTTAATAAAGCCAAATTCTTTCGATCGCTTCATCAAATCAAGATTCCAACTCCGAGAGGCTTGCTTCAATCCATAAATGGATCGCCATACTTACATACCTTTCCAAAGATCCTTTGAGTGACAAAACCCTCAAAGTTGTGTCATATACACATCCTCAAGGAGATTTCCATTAAGGAAAGCAGCTTTTGACATCCATCCGCCAGATTTCAGTAATCATAAAAAGTCGCAATAAGCAAGTAAGATCCCGATGGATTTAACCATTTCCACGGAGAGAAGGTTTCATCGTAGTCAACACCTTGAATTTGTTTGAAACTTTTGCTACCAAATGGCCTTTATAGGTTTGTACATTACCATCCATGCTCGGTTTTCTTCTTGAAAACCCACTTGCACCGATTGGTTTTATTCTTGGTGGATCAACCGTAGTCCATACTTGGTTAGTATACATGGAGTCCATCTCGCATTTCATGGCTTCAAGCCATTTCTAATCCGTCCATTCATAGCTTCTTGGTAGAAGTGTGCTCATCTTGATCTATGAGCATCACATCGCCGCTTTTGAGTCACAAGATATCCATAATATCTCTCGTGCTCTTGGCGTGTCCTACCAGATCTCACGAATGACTTGTGTAATTTGAGCAGTTCACTTTCCACAATTTCTTGTGGTTCCCGCCATGTTCCAACTTAAGTTCAATGATATTTTGTGGTTCTCGAATTTCTTCGAAGTTCTACTTTCCTCCCAATCGCTTCCTTTAGAGACAAATTCTCTTCTAGAAAAAATACCAGTTCGAGCAACAACCACTTTGTTCTCGTAAGGTTTGTAGAAATAATACCCTTTTGTTTCCTTTGGGTATCCCACAAAATTACATTTGTCGATTTGGGTCCGAGCTTGTCGTAATTCAGACGCTTTTATTTAACGCCTCGCAACCCCAAATCTTCATGAACGACATACTAGGACGCTTTCCCACCACATTTCATATGGTGTCTTTCGAACCGCCTTTGTAGGAACACGGCTATGTGAATGCAACTGCCTCTAGGGCATGACCCCGTAAGCTTATGGAAGATCTACATGACTCATCATTGATCGTACCATGTCCAACAAGGTTCGATTCTCCTCTCAGATACACCATTCCATTGCGGTGTTTGCGGTGGAGTGAGTCGTGATATAATACCACACTCCTTTAGAAGGTCATCAAAGTCTTGGCTTAAGTATTCACCTCCTCGACGGATCAAGGGCTTTTATGCTTTTTGCCAAATTGGTTTTGAACTTCATTATTGAATTCCTTGAACTTTTCAAAGGATTCGGATTTGTGTCTCATAAGATACACATATCCATATCTACTAAAGTCATCAAGAAATGTAATGAAGTAATAAAACCTACCTCTTGCTAATCTAACTCATGGGTCCACATACATCACTATGTATAAGTCCCAATATATCGCTAGCCCATTCACGTGTCCAAGTGAAAGGGCTTTAGTCATCTTTCCTAATAAACAAGACTCGATTTCTCATATGATTCAAAATCAAATGAATCCAAGAACCCATCTTTATGGAGTTTGATATGCATTTCTCATTTATATGGCCTAAACGATGCTGCTGTAGATATGTCTGATTTGAATCATTTGATTTAAATGTTTTGTATTTATGTTATAGATAGGCATTTCTAAATCAAGAATATAGAGACCGTTAAACAATTGTGCAACACCATAACAAATATCATTTAAGTAAAACAAACAACGATTGTTCTTTATTATAAATGAAAACCTTTCTTGTCCAAACAAGAAATGTAAATAATGTTTTTGCTTATAGCAGCACAAAATAACAATCTTCTAATTCTAAAACTAGCCCAGTGGGCAAAGATAAATGATAAGTTCCTTACGGCCCAAGGCAAAGAACTTTTGCTCTATTTCCAACTCGTAGGTCAACCTCTCCTTTCGCTAAAGTTCTACTCCTTCTGAGTCCCTCACATTAACACAAATGTGAGAACCACATCCAAAGATCCAATACCCATGATGTAGAAGTAGATAAGTTGACTTCTATAACATATATACCGAATCAAGTCGATTCCTTTTTTTTTCTTCACTTCTTCCAGATAAGCATGACAGCCTTTTCCAAAGGTGTCCGTGTTTTCCATGTAAGTGACATTCACCTTCTTTAGCCACCCCACCTTTAGGTTTTAAAGCCTGTTTGGTTTTGGAATTGGGTTTGGCAAAAGATTTAGATCCTATCTTCTTCTTGCCTTTCCAATTTCCCCTTAGCATTCCCCTTTACACCATCATTATGGGAGCGGGTCCCCGCTTTTTCATGTTGTTCTCTGCAGCTTCTTAACATGCTCAACAACTCAAGAAGGGGTTTCTCAATTTCATTCATAAGATAGTTCATAACAAATTGAGAGTAGTCATTGTTCAAAGATTGCAAAACAAGGTCGGGCTTTGGGCTTCCAAGTGATTGGAAAACCCAACCTATCAAGGTACTCAATATACCCAATCATTTTCAAAGACATGTGGACCAACCGGATCACGTTCACCCATTTTGCAAGTTGATACAACGCCTTGCTTCAGATTATACCTCTCCGTCGAGCATGCCCTTCGAACAATTTCTCGAGATGCTCGATCATCTCATAAGCATCCATCAACTCATGTTGCTTCAAGCTCAGCTGCTCATGGGTTGCTAGCATGACACAACTCACATCCGAGCATCATCTGATGCTTTTGTAAGTATTATGCTCCGTGACGTGGTGCAAAGATGATACCGGTGCCGCAGAATGGGCCCATCAAGGACATATAGCTTACGCCTTATTTGAGGACAATCCTCAAGTTCCTATGCTACCAAGGAAATTAATTCCACTTAGCTTGTCCTTTTCAAGGACCGATCGTAATGAAAGACTATTTTGTTGTTGTTGTTGTTTGCCATTTGATATCTACAATTTATAAGTGCAATAATAATAAGTCAAATTACGAGTTGATATTATATAATTGATAATAGTACATTCAAAATATACCTCCCACTATTTTATTCAAATTAATAGCCCTCACCATTAATTCTAAAGCATTTTCTATTAAATCTTTCTAGTGAGCCAAGATCCATATTTCATTACGCCTTAAGTTAGCTTTGGCTATTCTCTCAAAACATAATTATTTAGGTAGACAACCCTTTGTCAATTATATCATATATAACTCCCGGATAGTTTGGTAAACAACATTTGTTTCTAGTCCATCTAATGGTACCAACCAAACTCTATGCCTCTAAGTCCACAATCCTATTGAGATAACTTAGTTAAGTCAGCCCAATGATTTTAATAGTTTGATATCACAATTATCCTATCGCATCTTACCTAGATAAATAGGGTACTTTGCTTTGGCAAACCTACATCTATTGATCAAGGTCTTGATGAGTGTTATTCATCGAAGGCATCCGATTTAGACTTAATAATTTAATGAGGGATTTTATTAATTTAGATCTCACCAATTTTAATCTTGTTAAGCATGCACATTATTAATCATATCATATCACATACAAGCATAAATAAAGTGCAAAATTAAATGTGTCATGCTTATGGCCCAATCCATCGTCAATCTTTTCAAGTTAATGAAAGATCAAGGTCAATCTAAGGTGGTAAAAGATCTTAAAATAAATAACTTCCTTTCGATCTTCCTCAAAGACGCGCCTCCTCTCCATCATCATCTTTCCATTCAGGTTCTCCATCTTGACATCTTCATCAATTATGATTATTACATGACATAAAGAAACCTCGAAAGTTACATTCGAGGGGATTTAGATGAGAAGAGAATATTACATTAGAATTTATAGAAAGGCACACTACATGCAAGCCGTATTTCAAAACCAAAACCACTAACCTATGGGTCAAAAGGCCATAATCAGGCACCATGCATATCACAATAAGCACATAACAATTTATATATAATTAAAGAAAACTATATATAAAATATAGGGGACACGACCATCCATCAAGGCCACGACTTGGGGTCCATGGGGTCTCCTCAAGCGGGGTCCGGTGATCGAACTACATTCTCACTACATTTGTATTGCAGAATTTTTCCATAATTTAATCTCTCAAAAACAGCTTTTAATCATACATTTTAATCCACCAAAACACCCATAATAACAAATCATATATGTCCAGCCGATTTAATCATATTAAAACGAATAACAAGACACCCGTAATTTATCATATATTTCCAATTTCGATTAATCATATTAAAACGATTCTTCATGCTTCTAATCCGATTAGAATAGTTATATTGTTATTCCACCGATTAAAGATACGATTATATTAAAGAAGATCATCATATATATTACCGTAATACACATACAACTAATATCATATATTCAATTTTATATCTCCAGAAACATGCATCATCATATATCATATATATCGTAATACAATTAAAACACGTAATCAATTAATCTTTTCGCAAGTAGCTCGATACCACCGTTGGCTTTCGACACGTAAACGCACAAATAAAAAATTAAAATTTTAAAGCAATTTTCAAACCCTAAAACAGATCCATGCGAAAATCAATTAATTTAGAGGTTTAGAGATTATACCAGATATAAAAAAAAAACGAGAATCAAACCGATCGCGCTTCAATCTCCAACGCAATACAAACCGATCAAGCGCTCTACCAGATTCACATCGAACGCCGCATTTAACCGTCGAAACGATTCGCAATAATAAGAAGGACTCACAGACTAGCCACCAAAAGGAATGGATTTTGAAACTGCTTTTCTCTAGTCTCTCTCTAAGAAATGGCTAGGTTTTTCAATTATGATATCTTACCCTAAGTAGTCGCTATATATCATATATATAGTAGTTAAAAGGAATTAATCAAATCAAAACCTAATTTTATAAAATCCGAAATTTATATATATATATCTCTTAATTAAGTCTTACTTAATTAATATATATATATACAATTATCCTTTTAATTTAAATTCGTGATTTAAATACTATTAATCATATTAATATATTTAAATCCTTAAAATTTAAATTAATTCCCTTTAAATAACGCTCTATGTGTGTGACCTTATAGGTTATTATTACGCTGGCAATAATTTTAAAATCATATTATAAAATTATAAACAAAGTGAGCAATGCATCTAGTAATGCATCATCGCTACTCAAGTAATAATAAGATCGATGATTCGATGCAACCTTTTTGTGACCAATGTTTCAATGTAATTTAACTTTTAACCTTAATATCCTAGATTAAACTCGAGTCATGGAATGTGTCATACTCTTCATAATTTAATCGAAGTTTTCTGATCAATGAGTAGACTATATGAAACAAATCACTATTTGAGCATGGCCATGCATTTCATAGTCCTACTCAATCAAGAGGCCTATGGATATCACCCATAATATATAGGATGGTTAAATTCCATCTAGATCACTCATATTTCTCACACGATTAATGATGAACCCAATAATCACCTTTATAGTCCACCCTATTAAAGGTGACATTTGATGATATCAAAGTACATAAATTCTCGTAGTAATAATATAGCGATTTTTCGTGCTCTGGAGGACCATTACATCATTGTCACTATGAGAATTGCTAATGACACTTTCGCATAATGCTCATATATAGAATTCTCATGGTGGGTCCGCCCAAAGACATCGTTTTCAACATGTACCTATGCATCGACTTAATATCTCATATATTTATGACCAATGAGATTTGGTCATCACATCCAATCCACATACTAGTCTCAATGCATCATTGTTGTCCCATCAACAATGATACTCGACTAGGACATTTAAGAACACCGATACTAATGGTATATATATAATCTCATGTTCAAGTCACATACTTGAAACTATATAATTTGTATCACTATTCTAAGGAATTTTATTATGTTAACAATTATATTACGCAAGTAAATAAAACCATAATAAAATCATATATTTATTCAATCAAATATAATATCAAAACGTTAAGCAATTATATCAAATAATTGGCATAAACTCTAACAGTATCTAATAAGGCATAAACTTCAAAGAATTTATAATAACTAAACTAAAATAATGCCACACAGTGCAAATCACACATTGGACCGCGAATCCAAATGTATGCAAATCGGATATGTGTGTTTGGCACAACATCATAAATCCAAGATAATGTAAAAACTAGGGTTAACCCATACGCCGCCCCACAACAAAAACACCAAATGACCCATTTACTCCATGAACTAATCACACCGCTTACAGAAAGTGTCACGTCTCTCGTGCAAGACGACGACGCGTTCGTGGTACCCCCACAGGTGGTTATAACTCAGGTATACTCTACGGTATATTCTAACAAAAATATCATGTCATAACACATGTGACATAATACCAACAAAAGGGTTCTATATGTACATGTTGAATTGAATCAAATTATAGTCACAAGGTTTCAAAAGGAAGGTAGCAACATGTACCGCTCTACAATTATCAAAATAAATAATACTAAACATGATAACCTAATTCAAAGAGTACAAATACGAGTCATATGTACCAACTCTAAAATGAAACTAATATATTTATTTCACAAGAAACAATTATGTGAAATCATAATAGAATTCGAAATAAGGAAACAAACGAACAAATCAAATTCAACAAAGGTATCGCTGAAAGAGTACAGAATTCGTACCTGATACTTTCAAACCATTTATAGCACACTCCACAAAATCTTACCCTCAAATGCCAACGATATCAAATACGAAACGTTATTCATCACCTAAACATATTCACCTCAAATTAAATATAATCCAATTCAATAATTCCAAAATAATTCATAATCTATTTAATATGCCTTTAATCATCATCTTATATCAATTATTAATACTCCAAAATTTATAGTCGAAATATAACACTTTAAGTTCCTTCCGTCCGAACTAATTACACAAATTAATAATACTAAATGTAAGTACATTTATAAAAATATGAACACTTCTATTTGGTACGACTATAAAATATAATTACTTATAATATTAAGATTTAATTCATTCCATATAATCTTACATATTTATTTGTATAACATCTCTTGCAAATTATGCAAGTTTTAAGTAAACTTTAATTACTATGCTATATATATATTTTTATTTAAAGAAATCATCAATTTATTATTTTAGGATCTCCAAAATCAATTATGAGACTACTCCTCCGCTCAATCTGATTGGAATAAAGTGATAATAATAATAAGTACATCCGTATAAGTATTACATTAATAAATAAACTCTCCCATCTTTAAAGATCGCTCTTAGTTCTTGAATTACAAAAGTACTTGCTCATGATGAAAAAAAATAACATACTAAATTTAATAATTTAATATTGAACCACGTGATTTATCCCCACTTTATATAATGTATAATATACTTACTTATTACTGATGAAATTTCCCCACTAGTGATCAAAATCTCTAGTCTTTCTTCACCTGAGCCCCCTTTGTAGCTGTTCCCTTTATCTCCAAAGTAGCCACCTCTTCTTATTCAGTTTGTATAATGAAGTAATGTTAGGTTTAGCTATTTATTAATTAAGTTGACCTAATAAACTTCTATTTGGGTTAAATTAATATTAAGGCCCAAATTTTAACCACATAATACTATCTATCACTTAACAAAGTACGAATCCTTAATCCTTAATCCTTGTCATTTTGTTTCACTGGATTCGTTTCTTTAAAAATATTTTTCATCATCCTCAGTCCTAAATGGTGATATAAATGAATATCTTTGGCTTCTGTAGTGTAAAAGATGAACGATTAATCGATGAATATCTTTGGCTCAGAGTGCAAAAGATGAACAGTGTTGAGATGAACATGACCAACCTGGTGATATAAATGAATATCTTTGGCTCAGAGTGCAAAGATGATTAAAGATGTATATTGATTGTTATTACAGGATAAACGTGAGACACATTTCATGAATGGTCGCCACGTACTCTATTGAAGAGGAGATCAGGTCTGCATAGTTCGAACCTGGTGTAAGAGGTTCAACGTTGTATGTGGCAAAAATGGTGTAGGAATTTGTTTTTTGGTTTTTGTAAAGAGAAGAGGGTAGAAATGTTTTTGTTGTTTTTGTTTTATTGCAACTGGGCCATATGAAATAGTTGCCTACGTACTCCTATTGAAGAGGAGATCAGGTCGACGTAGTTCGCCCCTCAGGGCGAGGTGAAAAGCGTGATCCCATGTGCAGGTCAGATTGCGGGGAGGAGAGAGTTTAATCCTAGGTTGAGGATAAACTGCAGGTATAAGAAGTTTGATCCCATGTATGGGTAGCCAACCTGCAAACGCGAGAGGTTCAATCCGTAGTGGGATGACCTAAGTCATAGGAATGCAGAGAAGCCAGGCTGCTGGCTTGAAAAGTATATATGTTTCCTTGAGGGGCACAGTGTGGAAGAGTTATATGTGGTAAAGGGTTAAAGAACCGGAACGACTGGTGATCTGATGATCCAACACCAGGATGTTTACTTGATGGCAACTTCAGACATAGTATCGTTTCACGGCGTCTGAGTTGATGAGTTGTGAAAATTCATCGTCGTCCATTTCTTACAATCTGAGAGCGCCTCCTATCAATACTTCCTTGACAACAAACGGGCCTTCCCAGTTAGGAGCGAATTTTCCCTTAGTTGCCAATGATCTTCTTCAAAACAAAGTCATGTTGTTTAAACTACAGTAACCAAACTTTTTTGTTGTAGGATCTGGCGATCCTTTGCTGATATAACTACCCATGGAAGATAGCCGCGGTTCACCTTTCGTCTATTAGAGACAATTGGTGATACCTATCTTGTACCCATTGGTCTTCACCCAAATGAGCGTCTATCAATACTCTGAGGGATTCTATTTCTACTTCTATGGGTAACACTGCTTCCATCCCATAGGTTAATGCGTAGGGGGTTGCCCCAGTGGAAGTACGCATTGAGGTTCTGTAGGCTAACAGAGAAAGAAGCAATATGTCAGGCCAATCTTTGTGGTTGGCAGACATCTTTTGCATGAACTTCTTGATATTTTTGTTAGCCGCTTTAACAGCACCATTCATCTTCGGACGATAGATGACAGAGTTGAGATGTTTGATGTGGAATTTACTACATAATTCCTCCATCATTCTGTTGTTGAGGTTCTTAGCATTGTCTGACACAATCACCTCTGGTTGTCCATATCGACAAATGACATTGTTTCTGATGAAAGAAATGATGACTTCTTTGGTAACCATGGGGAAGGAGGCTGCCTCTACCCACTTGGTGAAGTAGTCGATCATAGTAAAGATAAATCGATGTCCATTACTGGCTTTAGGCTCAATGGGCCCGATAACGTCCATTCCCCACATTGAGAAGAGCCAAGGCGAACTCATATTATGGAGTTCCCGTGGAGGGGCGTGTATAGCATTCCCATGAATTTGGCACTGATAGCATCTTTTGATGTGGTCATTGCAATCAGCTTTGAGAGATAGCTAATAATGTCCTGTCCTGAGGACTTTCTTGACAAGGAGGGGGCCACTCATGTGAGGGCCACAGACTCCACCGTGGATTTCATCCATAAGCCTTTGGGCTTGATCTTTATCTAAACATCTGAGGAGACCTAGTCCTGTATCTCTTTTGTAGAGCGCATCTCCACTCAGGTAGAATTTCATAGCAATTCGATGGATCCGCCTTTTCTCAGTCGGGCTCCCCTCAGCGGGTGTAGATTAATCTCGTAGATATTCCTTGATATGCTGATACCAAGGATGTTGGATGGGAGGTAGCTCATCCGACATCGCCCAACGTAATTCCATAGGTGGGGCCTTGTGCAGGAAATTATGACGCTTGGCAAGTGTTCCTTGTCTGATATGCGAATCAAGGAGGCCAAAGTTGCTAACGCGTCCGTAAAGTCATTCCTATTACGAGGAACGTGTAGAAAGGAGATTTCTTCGAACTCCAAAACCATCTGTGAAACTTGTCGATGGTAGGGCAGCAAATGTAGTTCCTTAGTTTGATAGATTCCGGTGGATTGTCTGATTACCA
This sequence comes from Panax ginseng, assembly GCA_020205605.1. NCBI lineage: Eukaryota > Viridiplantae > Streptophyta > Magnoliopsida > Apiales > Araliaceae > Panax > Panax ginseng. Next base: position 51,782,746 of record CM035150.1, read on the forward strand.
ACTCTGAATCTCTATAGACAGTTAAACGCCTGATGCCCATTGAACGGGCAAGTTTTAGCCCCAAGAGACAGCCTTCATACTCAGCTGTGTTGTTGTTGCTGACAAACCGCAATTTAACGGCGACGGGAAACTGCTCCCCCGTACCAGATACTAGAACTGCTCTAGCTCCAGAACCTTCCATATTAACAGCTCCATCAAAATACATCTTCCATGATTAGCGCGTATCGTACTGATGGTGTTGCTAAACTGTCATTACTCCTTCATCGGGGAAGTATGTTTCCAAGGGTTTAAAGTCCCTCGAAGGTGCTACCGGTTGATCCAATTCCTTGACTGTGATGGACTTTTGAGTCACATATACGATGTCAAATTGTTGTAGGATTAAGCGCCATCCGGACAAACAAACAATTTAACATGGGTTTATTAAACACGTATTTGAGAGGATCCACGCGGGATATGAGATGGGTTGTGTGACCATGGAGGTAACACTACAAGAAAATGCTCTAACAGCGACCAAAACTATCAGCGACCGCACTTTTTGGTCGCAGATAGGATTATTAGCGGCCGACAGTAGCGACCGCGCTTGAATTTGGTCGCTAGAATATGTTAGCGACCAACCCCGGTCGCTATTCGGTCGCAGGTTCAATTTTAACTCCAAAAAAATTGGCACGAAATGTTGGCGCCTTAGTTATTTGCGACCACTCACCATCAGCGACCGTATGCGATCGCTGATACTTCCACATCATTTAAAATTAGCGACCGCAAGCGGTCGCTGATCTAGTCCATACTTGTTCCAGTTCCAGTTCGTCACTCTCGATCGACAAAAGAGGGAGAAAAGAATAGGGAGAAGAGGGAGAAGGGGGAGAAGAAAAGAGGGGAAAACCGTCGCCGCCACCATCACCACCACCACAGCCGCCGCCGCCACCATCACCACTACCACCACAGTCGTCGTCGCCACCCACCATCACCACCACCACAACCGCCGCCGACACCACCGCTACCTGCACAGGTAACAAAATCATATGTGCACACCTGATTTACGACTGTGAAGTATTTGATATGCAAAAAACTATTTGATAGCTTAACTATTTTGGGTACCTAGACTAAATTTGTTCAGTATTAGTTTTGTTATTTCATTAAAATGGACATGAATTCTTATTTGTCATAAAACTGAGTTATTAAATTGTTCAATATTAGTTATCTAATTTGTGAAAGTTTGATCGCTCAAGCACTGTGGGACTCTTGGCATATTTCTCAGATTGGGGTTCAATGGACTTTTCACTATTTTACCAAATATTCTTTGTATTATTGATTAATGTCATTGATGAGGAACTAGAAAAATAATGACAACCTGCGTTTTTGTCAAGTGAAAAAAAAAATTGGGGCGGAGTTCATCTTATATAGTATGTTAAAATTTGAGTTTAGTAGAGGAGGCATATAATATTTGGGTGAAAATGTGTAGAAGATCTAGTATATTATCTATCTATAAATATACTTAAATTAGGAATAAGAAAATGTAAACAAGTTCATTTGTTCTCTAGTGGAAAGTGTTGAGTTTTCAAAGTGTCTAAGACGTGTAAGAATTGTAAGTACCGCACCTAAAAGAAACTTAAGAATACACAATTGTATGTTGTTTGATGTGGTGCTCTTTATTCATGGTTCTCAAATTGTGTTGGTAATGGTGTTGTTTTTGAAAGCTAATAGTAATAGGCAATTCATCGTGACTAGAATCATTCAGATTTTGATGTCAATCTAATGGTATTCCATTATCCTAACACTATAAAGGTTAACTTGTTCTTTTTCAAAGTTTAATGCTAATGGTATTCTGGTATCCTAACACTATAAAGGTTGGTAGAGAAGTGATACAAGTGTTAATTAATGGGTGAAGATACACAGTCAAAGTTGGAAATGATGGTAGATGGTCGGAAGACAGCTATAGTTTATTTAAACATTATGGAGTAGTGGTTCTTGCTTACCATTTGGTTCCTTTACGTCTGTTTAGCTCTTCTTTGTTTGTGCTTGTTATTTTACGTGAGATGTTCGACAAGGAGTAGGACCATTATTGAGTTAGTGACTTAGTGGTGTCATTAATATATAATAAATAATAAATAATTAAATATATTAATTATTATTATATATTATATATAATATTTTGTAAATATATAAAAAAATTAATCAATTTATCTATTAAAAAAAATTAAACTTATTTGTATAATATTTACTTTATACAATTCAAATAAATACTAAATTTATTTATAAAAAAAAAGATATTAAATCATGATTATAATTTAAAAATCAATACTCAAGAGTAATGAAATCAAACACAAATAATAAACATATCTAGCATACATTCAATCAAATTCAATAAAAAAACTAAATGTACAATAATTACTTTATACAATTCAAATACAAGCAGCAACATATATAGAAAAAAACTCCCTGCACTTTGAATGAAACACAAGTCCAACACTTGTACAAAATGATTCTGACTCTGACAACGATTTTCATTAAAATGTATGTTTAGTTTTAATCGTATTACAATGAATTATATATAGGAATGTTCTTTATATCCTTAACATGTTTTAATCGTATTACAATGAATTAAAATGTATGTTTAGTTTTGTCGTAGTTAACTATTTCATACAATTAATTGTCATTATTATCCTTTTATATAAAATGTATGTTTAGTTTTAATATACAATTACATATGTATATGTTCTCTATATCCTTGACGCGTTTATGTATCTTTCATTTATAACTCATACTAACATCCTAAATTTTTTATTTATAGATGTCTTACGAACTATGACGACGAAATCGCGGGTTGGGTGGGGCCCTAATCATGTCTCAGAAGGCCCGGCTAATCCGGATGATCACATTCTTATACAGATTCGTCCTCCTCCAGAAAGCACGTAAGTTAAACATCGTGTATATATAAGGGTTTAATATTTCAATTGTTATAAATATATATGACTGTAAATTATTGTATATTGTAGTGATTTTCAAGATAGTAAAATTGTGAAGTGCATTTCGTAATTATGCTTACAGAACTGGCCTACGCCGGTGATTACATGGGCGAGCACACCTCTCGCCCATAAGGATGCAGTTTGGGCTGAATTTCAGGTATATTTTTTTATCACTCTGATAAATAATACATAGTTAATCAAATAAATTGTTTATCACTCTGATATGTATATTTTTTTTATCACTCTGATAGATAATATAATATAACAGTTTTAATATTATTATTGTTGTTTTATTTGCAGAAGCGGTATAGATGGGACGACGCACATGCATCAGTTATTCAAACACTATTCTGGCAGAAGTGCGTCGTCCGAACTAAAGATAATCTGAAGAAGGAACGACAAAAAGCCCTGCACAATGCTGAGATTGACCATCCGGGACAGGGTGAGCAGTATATGCATGAGTATAGTCCCTAGTGGTTCGCACATCCCATATGGGTGCAGATGTGTGACCAATGGAGAGATGAGTCCTGGGTCAAGAGACGCAAGACTGCCGCCTCGAACAGATCCTCAGGTGTATCTGAAGGCAAAAAGGCAAAAGGCACGTCATAAGCGGCGAAAGATATCACATTACCGCATAAGATATTATCGCTAGGGTACGTATGTATAGCAAGCTTATTGACTTAGTTATTTGTTTTTATGTTCACAGTCATCTTTTGTAAACTAAAATATCATATGTTTACATAATAATATGAGAAAATGAACTGTAGGAGTCTCAGTCTCAAGGTCAACCTATCAATTGGTTGGATGTGTATGTGGCCACCCGCGATGGCCTACCTTAGGCTGTTCAGATAGCAGTAATAAGTTCACTTTATCCTAAAATGTTGTTTATAAATTGTGACAAATTTTTTGAGTATTTTTTTTATTTAATTTTAACTATTTAATTGTTCATCTTCTGACAGGACACTTATAAGGGCTTAATGAACGAGCGTTATCCTGAAGGCACCCCGCGTCCGTCGATTGATCAAGAATTATGAGAGAGGGCATCCATCATGAAGAAAAATTATGTCAAAGGCCAAGGACAAAAGCTATTACCGACCATCAGGTGGTACAGTACTGCTCGCCACCCACTACATACACATCATCGAGTTATCCACCTATCATACTCTCCTGTTGTGTGAGAGCGATCTATCAGGATTGTGATCTTCTTCGTATACTTGGCGGGCATCTGCAGTCTCTGAGTCATGATGAGTTCAAGGCGGGTAATGGCGGCGGCAATGGCGAAGAAAAGCAGCAAAGACAATGGCAGTAATAACGACCAGGTATATATATTTTCTATTGTTTAGCTTTCCCTAAGTACGTCGTAGCAGTATCAACACATGTAACATATATGTTTTATTACTTTGTTAATTACAGGATCATAATTTGGATGATCCATGAAGAGCGCCTAGACTGGTTTTTTTAGATTTTTAAAGCCTTGTACTCTTTTAGATTCATTCTTTGGACAATTGTATTGGTTTGTATGGATGTTTACGATATCGATTGTATTGTGTTGGATGAATATTTACAATTGTATTGTGTTGGATGAATGTTTATTCATGGATGATCAATGTTTATTATATAGTAGTTATATCATGGATGGATGTTAATATGGATGCTTGTATATACTGCTATGTTGGGATTGAAAGCAGGTACAACAGGTTATTTTTGAGAAATCAAAAAAATAGGCAAAATTTTTAAAAAAAACAAAAAACCCATCAGCGACCGCATGCGGTCGCTAACTCTGTATCAGCGACCGCATTACCTTGTTGAAATCAGCGACCGCATGCGGTCACTATTATCGGTCGCTGCCACGTGTGCCACGTCATACCTGACAACTGACTCAGTATAAGACAGAATAGCGACGGCCACGGTCGTTGAGTGCGGTCGCTATTACGGGTCGCTGGTGTCCATCCAATGACACGATTACTGTGATTAATATCGGTGATCGCATTGATCGCGGATACCCATCTCATGATCGTAATGCGGTGACGATGCCGATAAAGGTCATTGATAAGCCTTTTTGTTGTAGTGTAATGATGTAACCTCATGGAAGCCCATGCTAAAGCACAACAAGTCTTCTCAATCAAAGTGTACTTGTGTTCACTGCTGCTGAATCTTTTGCTTAGGTAATAGATAGCTCATTCTTGGCCTCTATCGTCTTTTTGTCCCAGCATGCAGCCCATGGCATTGTCACTTATGGACAGGTACATGAACAGGGGAACATCATCCCTGGGTGGTACCAACACGGGAGCTTTGACTAGCTGTTTCTTGATTGTGAGGAAGGCATTTTGGCACTCATCATTCTATTTCATGGAAGAGTTCTTCCTTAATAGCTTGAAGATTGGCTCACAGGTTGCTGCAAGTTGAGAGATAAACCTGTTAAAGAAGTTGATTCTTCCCAAAAATCCCCGTATTTCCTTTTCTGTCTAAGGAATGGGCATTTTCGTGATGGCATGGATTTTGGCAGGATCCAGCTCAATCCCTTTGTGGCTGACTAAAAATCCTAGCAACTTGCCTGATTTAACTCCAAAGGCGCATTTGGCTGGATTCAACTTCAAGTTGTACTTACGCAACCTGTTGAACAACTTTCTGAGATGGTCTAGATGGTCATCCTCTTTCTGGGATTTGATAATGATGTCATCGACATAGATTTCAATCTCTTTGTGTATTAAGTCGTGGAAGAGAGCCATCATAGCTCGCTGATAGGTGGCTCCGGCATTGATGAGGCAGAATGACAACCGTCTATAGCAAAAGGTTCCCCAAGGCGTGATGAAATCAGTTTTCTCACGATCTTCTTCAGCAACCATGATCTGATGGTACCCCGCAAAGCAATCAGCAAAGGAGTACATGTCGTATTGAGCAGTATTGTCAATGATAATGTGGATAAATGGCACTGGAAAGCTATCTTTTAAGCAAGCTTTGTTCAAGTCCCGATAATCCACGCAAACTCGCACCTTCCCTCTGGGTTTAGGCACGGGAACAATGTTGGATATCCACTCAGGATACGTGCACACCATGATGATGCCAGCTTGAAATTGTTTCATAATTTCTTCTTTTACCTTTAAACTCCACTCAGGTTTCAATTGCCTGAGCTTTTACTTGACTGGCTTAAATCCCTCTTTAATGGGAAGGCGATGAAGGACAATATCAGTGGACAAACCCACCATGTCTTCATGAAACCATTCAAACACATCTTGGAATTGGGTTAATAGCGTAACCATGTCATTCCTTTGGTTTGGGGTAAAGTCTGAACCAATCTGGATTAACTTAGGGCTTTCTACGGTTCCGAGATTGAAAGAAGTGGTTTGGTAAAGGTTGGGTTTAGGTTTGTCTTTGACCCATTCTTGAATTTCTGGAGGCACCTCAATGTCATCCTGTATTTCCATCAAGGCTGAATTCATCTCTACATCAAAGGTACAATCCTTGTGGAGAAGAGGCACCGTATCAACAAGTACAAGCACATCTAAATCCAGGGTCCTTAAACAAAATATGCTTTCACTTAGTATATATGAAACGTTTTGATCATACACAGTGTTAGCATGTACTGACAAAATAAATCGCTAATACTGTACAGAAAAGTAAGCAGTTATGATATCTTCAGGTCAGAAAGAGTTCTGCCCATTTTACCCTTGTCGACCAATGCAAGGAATGATGTTCCAATTGGCAAGGGCAAAGTCCGGGTGGACTGCAATGATGGAGGGGTTGTCATCATCCTCCCTGTCCCGAATGATGGCCATTATGTCTGGGCAATCATCGTCTAGGATGTATCTGTTGGTATGTTCATCATGAACGATGATGCGTATGCCTGACATCATCCGAATGACGTCTTGCTTGATTCTTCGTTCCTCCTCTTCCACTGCTGGATTTGGAACAAAGACTTCTTTCTCCTTCACCGGTACCGGCTTGGGAAATAACATAGCCATTACATTGGCTGGCACCTTTACAGGAGGTTGTACGGACTCAGAATGTGAGGGCGAAGATAAACACCGCATGGTTGAAGCTAAAGGAATTTGCTGATGTTTATGAGGATTCCTATGACTAGAACTGGCAGAATAACCTAGTCCAGCTGTTCCAGTTTGCTTGGTTAATTGAATTGGGTACTTGATACCCTAGCGATCTTTACCCAGCCCTTGTCTCGGCTTATAACCCAATGACATCATTTCTTGAGTAGCCGACATTACCTCGGCAGAAATCTTGGGTTCGGGAAATAGCGTTCCAATAGCATGGTATTGGGTATTGCTTACTTCCAAGGCATGAAAACTGACCGGTTCAATATCTATATTGGCATTGATGAATGGCATGTCCCCGTGTTGAGGATACTCTGGTTCAGCGTTGACCATGACTAGGTTATTATTGTTAATGTATTTAAGTTGCTGATGGAGGGTGGAGGGGACTGGCCCAGCCATATGGATCCATGGTCGTCCCAAGAGAAGTTTGTATCCCGAATCTATCTTGAATACGTGGAAAGATACGCAGAATGTATGGGGACCAATTTCGATTGGCAGTTCAATTACTCCGACCGAATTTCGGCGGGTTCCGTCAAAAGCTTTGAAAATCGTATGGCTGCTCCGGATTCAGTTGAGATTAACATTCATCTTCAACAAAGTGGCGTATGGACAGATATTTAGAGATGAGCCTCCATCTATCAAGACTCCAGCCAGTATATATTCGAAGGACAAGACCGCAATGTGTAACGGTTTGCAATGACGGGCCCCTTCGGGCAGTATATCGTCATCAGTGAAGGATATCACATTGTTGTTGAAAATGTGATCAACCAGATGTTGAAATTTTTCGTATCAACTGATGTTGGTAGATAGGCTTCTTCCAAAACCTTTAGCAAGATCTTCCGATGATCCTCGGAAGTTAGGACTAAGTCCAAAATTGAAATCTGGTGTGGAGCTTCTCTCAAACTTAAAACCACCTTGGCTTCGTGATGACCCATAGTGCGGAGGAATTGTTCAATCTTCTCCATGGGTATTTTCCCCTTTGATTTGATGGTAGGCTTCATCACCCGTTGGGGAAGATACAGTGGATTTTCCTTCGACACTATAGCAGTTGTATGTGAGGTGGTTCCTTCACCTTCTCTATAATTCCATGGAACCTTGCGCAAGCTAACAATAGGATATTGTGCTCTGTATGGCAAGTTGATTGGCTCGAGAGCGGTCACTTTCAAAGGATTGTTGCCTCCCTTGAGTTGAATTGTTGGCATTGTGAGTGATTTGTTAGCCACATCAGTTTCAGTGGATATGACTGCTACCAAACTCTTCCACTTAGTAGGACCCGTATTCTCACTTGCACGTAACACAGTATCATCGTCCGCTAGGTGCAGGACACCACTGTCAATTAGATTTTGTATGAGGTGGCGAAGTGCCCAGCATTCTTCTGTGCTGTGACCGCGAAAATGGGAGTGATATTGACATACTCCATCAGAGTTGTACCATCCTGAACAGGGGTTGATTGGAGGTAGAAGGGAACTGATCCTTCCTTCATTGATTAACATCTGAAGGATTTCCTCCATAGGTTGTCCTAAATAGGTGAATTCCATTTCGTTGGCAAAATCCCGACGGGCTTTGGCATTTGCTCTCTTTGTCACTTTGTCTTCCAGCATTTCATTTTCTGAAAGTGACGAGGGAATATTCATAACAAGAGGTAGGAGACTAGCATGCTCCTGGCTGATTAATTGACGAGTCACTTGATGCTGATAAATCACCAATTCTGCCAATTGCTCAATTTGCTTGCATAGAGCTTTCATCTTTCGTTCCATTGTGAACTGGAACTTGGCATAATCTCATTTGTCAACACCGTCTTTGAGGGTCTGGGAGGTTTCACAGTTAGGACTGAGCAAAAAACGGATATAACCGAATTACCGAACCGAACCGAAATAATTTAACCGAAATTGTCTAATAATTCGGTTATTTTTAAAAATTCAGTTATAACCGAAATTTATTACAGTTTTCGGTTAGGTTGTACGGGTATTACTTTTGGATTATTCGGGTAAACCGAATAACACTTGGTTTTTTTTAACACTTTTCGTGCATAGCTAGAAGAAACCAAACAGCTCTCTTTTTCTCTCTTTTACCACCTCTCAGGTAAATCCACCCAAAACCAAGCATCTCTCTTTTTCTCTCTCTAAAATCAAGCAGCTCTCTTTTTCTCTCTTTTGCTCTGTTCGCTTGCTCAGTTGCTTGGAAAGTCTCTGGCCCAGATCGGTTTGAATCTGTACTACTCTAGGTAACTTGAAAACGGCGAAGGCTCTGCCGAGAGAGACCTAGAAGCCGGCACCAGCGACCCCTCCGGCGACCTCAAACCAGATCCGGGCGGCCCGAGAAGGATGGAGGAGGGTGCGTCGGAGATCGAGGCGGCGGCGGGGAGACCTTATCTCCCTTTCTTTCTCTCCCTATTTTATCCGGCCGACCATTATTGTAACTTGGTCTATATAGCGGAAGACCTTATCTCCCTTTCTTTCTCTCCCTATTTTATCTTCTCCTCTCTTCTATTAATTGTAAATCCTTCTCCTCGTCTGATTCAGGTGAACATTTTTGACCTTTTTTTTGTTATGTTATTATATACATGTATGTATATATCTGTTGGAGGAGAGCTATTGTGGCCAGGGTTTACATTTATTTTTCAAAATTAACTGAGGATTTCGTTGTTTGTTTAGATTGAAACTTTGTTTCTGTTATTCTTTGGATGCTCAAATGCAATTATAGGAATTCGTGTGGTTCGATCATTGACTTATATTGATAATTAAATTGATTAGTTTTGACTTTTGAGTGAAGTTACATTTTCTCATCATTACGTTAAAAAAAAACAACAACTTAATATGGAGCTTGTGAGTATTTTCCCCTTTTATCTTTACTAATACGTTTTGAGCTTGTGAGTATTTTCCCCTTTCTGAATTCTGATCTCAATTTATGCATTTTAATTTTGGTTATTATGCTAATAATATCAATTATTAATTCGGTTATTCGGTTATTCGGTTATCGTGTATTTCGGTTATTTGTTCGGATATTCAAAATAGGGCAACTTCCGTTTTTGGTTATAACCGAAATGTTAATTCGGTTCGGTTAATAACCGAATGCTCACCCCTATTCACAGTTGAAATTAGAATTCTGTCCATTGTTCCAATTGATCATGTTGACCTCTTCTTCTTTGTGTTGAGAAAGAGGGTTGTCTTGAACGTGAGGCTGATCTGGTTTGGTAACCACGATCTCACCATTGTCTATCAGGTCTTGGATCTTGTGTTTCAAGGCCTAACAATCCTGAGTATCATGTCTAGGTGCCCTGGCATGATAAGCACATTTTCGAGCAGCATTGAGACCCCGTCTATTAGGGCTGGCTGGTGGAAGAAGATGCGTAATTTTCTTCTGTGTTGTCAGAAGAGTGAGAATGTTCTCGAGGGTGTCCCCAAAGGGTGTGAACACTCGAGGGCGTTTGACTTCTCCACCTTTTGGTATTGGAGGGTTTGCAGACTGTGCTTGAAAGGGATTGTAGTTTCTCCTTTGAATAGGCATGTTCTGATTGCCTTTTTGACCCTATAGTATCAGGGAAATATCTTCCTCTTTCTTTTTATGGACCCTCCGAAGGGTTGTTTCCATAATTTTGGATTGGATGTGATCAAAGAATGACTTTAAGGGCGTTTAGGTCTTGAATCTTTCGGGACTTCAAACCCATCTCAACCCATCTCCCGTGTTTGACCATTTAGAGAAAATGGTTTGTCGATCTTGACTAAAACTCTTTCATAGAAAGGAGCTTCAGACGTCTATGAAAGTGGCGACCATCTCTCGATTACATCATGGAAGGAATAACTTGAGTACCAAGCGCCAATCTCCACCTTTGAGCATACTCTCTGAAAGACTCGTTAGACTGTTTCTTGATCTTGGTAATTTGATACCGATCAGGAGCCATCTGAGACTGAAAGATGTATTGAGTGAGGAAAGCATGTGTTAGCTCTTCCCAACTATGGATTTTTAAGTTATCTAATCTTGTGTACCACGAACGGGCTTCTCTAGTTAGACTTTTCTGGAACAATTGCATTCTAAGCTTTTCGTCCTCTGCATAAGATCCAAGTTCTCCAATGAACACCTTTAAATATGTGTAAGGATCTCCTAACCTATCATATTTTTCAAAGTCAGGAGTTTTAAATTTTTCTGGATAATGAACACCAGGGAATATACAAAGGTCAGCATATGAAACACTCTCGTGTGTTCCAATTCCTTTGATAGCACGAAGGGTCTCTTCCATTTGGAGGACTTTCTTTTTGATGTCACCGGTGTCTGGATCTCCAGTGGGATGGGCAGCATCATGAGTTTTGTTGGTCGTATCCAACTGCAGTTTAGGTATTGTAATGACCTGGGTTCCCCCTTGTGTGGAGGATTCAGTATGTATGGGTATTTTTGGACCCTGAGTAGACTGGTGTAGTTCTTTGAGTAGAACAGCCAACACTACTAGAAAATCAGCCTATAGCGACGATCGCCGACCGTCGCTATAGGCCAAAAGATCGTCGCTAAAAGTTTTAGCGACCATAGAACCCGTCGGTAAAGCTTATAACGACGATCTTTTGGCCTATAGCGACGGTCACCGACCCTAGCTATAGGTCATGGCAAAATTGTGTAGTTGTTCTTTACTAGCGATCATTTGAGAGTTATTGCTACGGTCATAATAGTAGCTATAGAATCTATATAAGCGCCGCCTCGGTGACCGCCGCTATAGGGATGTGTTTTATAGAACACTATAGCTACGGTCGAAGATTGTCGCTATAGCCTTTTCATATTTAAAAAAAAATTAATAATGCACATTTATTCAACAAACACAAATACAATATAAAATAAAATATAAAAAATAATATATACATCATTTAAAATCATTCACATTACAACATTACAAGCATCACAAACAAGTACATTGTCCACCTGGTTAACCATAAACTTGCATATTTGACAGGCCAAAGCCTTGTTCATGTAATCCCTTGAAGGAGGAGTCCAGATGGGGTGCTCCAGAAGCTGTGGTTGTAATAACTTCTGAATGATTTACTTCTAAATTATTTACTTCGTTGGTGGGCAACAGATATTCTTCTGATATTCCTGGCATGCTTCTGTTGATATTGTTAACCCATGGGGAACTGATAAACCAATACTTGCCATTTCAGCCAAGTTTGCTCCTTTGCCTCCAAGCTACATGCAATTTATACACATACAAAAGCACATTATTCTAAACATAGATGGATAAACTAACAAACGCCAAACTATAATACTATAATAATGATTTTGCAAATTATTATATATGGAGTCATTTCTATTGATATCCAAGTGCACCCTCATAAAAAAGCCAAAAAGATACAAAAAATGAAGATCAACTAACAAAACAGAAAGTGTAGAAAAGAAAAGATACAGAGAAATATAATTCATGTGTTTATACACATAAAAAGATTTGGAAGCAAAATTACTTACCAGGGACTTCATGCCCTTGTTGCCATCACTCTTTCCTTTTCCAAATGTGAATACCCTCTAAAACATAACAGAAAGTGTAGTTATTTAAAGAAAGAAAAGATCAAACAGTCTCATGAATATGCATTTAAAAAGGTTTATCAATCCTACAGCAACACAAAAAACAATTTGCAGCTAAAAATATTTAAGTTTTTGACTTTGTGGAACGTTCTTAGGAACACTGAAGTTACCTTCATCATGATTACACCACAAGTTAAAAATGCAAGAATGCCAATGGAGAAATGTGTTTGCTCAATCATCAATCTAAAATGTGTTTGCTCAATCATCAATCTAAAATGTGTTTGCTCAAGTGAACTCTCTAAGATAAAGAAAATGCAATTTATATGACAGTGCTAGTCAATTAACCTATTAAGATTCTCATTCTGGAAATAATTTCAAATGGATTCAAGAACTTCATGTTCCAAGTAACTAAGAGACAAATCAAACTACTTTTGAGAAGCTATATCAAGATGCAATAACAATCCTATTAATAAATTCATTCAGTTATTGTACAAGTTACCTAAGCTAGCAAAATAGTTGGTGTTTATTGTGAAGCAGTGGACAGTTGAGCTTGAGGATTCATCATTATGAGATTGCTAGAATTCATTATGCTAGTCATTCCCAAAAGATAATGATAGTAGTAGAGATCATCAATTATGTATATTATTTAAATTATAAATAAAGTTATATTGTATGTATGTATATAATAATAATAGTAATAAACGGCTGCTAAATCAAATTAAGGTGAAGCAGCAGGTGAATAAAAAGTTGATATTATTATACATATCTAGATAATGAACAGTTGAGTTGATATTAGCATGGTTAGTTTGAGTGGCAATATTTTATGTATTCTTAGAAGCTTAAATGTATGTATGTATGTATGTATTATTATTTAGATTTAATAAAAGTATTATTGGTAATTACATATGTAATAGCCAGCACGGGAAAGTTTATGGTATACATCAAACACACGAACACCACCAGTCTTTTGTGTTTTCTCGTAGTAGTGATAGTAACTAGAGAGTTATTCTACGCCCGCTTCCTGAACCTCACCATCAATTATCAAATACTACAAGTCAAGTAGTAGGTCCTTGCTTGCTAAGGTGTAACATCTGCAGAACATTTCTTTGGAGCTAATAAGCATTGGTGATAATAATAGTTTGTGGCGTTGGGGGTGCTGACAGTGACATCTTTAGTTTTGATTTTTATCTAGGAACTCATTTTCAAGGCGGAATTAGGTGCAAACATTTTACATTAAAAACTTGAAAACATAGCAACAGCAGTTCTCACGAAAGTGAATCAATGATTTCATATCCTAACTTTGATTACTATTGATGTTTTCCTCTTTTAGCAACACTGAGTCAGGTTCCTCTTATGATCCTGAAAACTATTGATTTTACCCTCCCCAACATCTAAATCACCCCTTGCCTGTCAAAAAAAAAACAAAAAAAAACTAAGAGGACTTTTACAAACTCATCCATGTTCTATCAACAAGCACGCATACTGTACCTTTATTTACCACAATTACTCACTTTTTTGGCTCGATGACTTCACAAACTCTATATTGTTTGGAGTGTTTATATTTATTTACTGTGAGTATATTGCTATGTCTGGGTGCAGCAAAGGGGAAAATGGACATGTACCTTACAGAAATTCTAAGCTGACACGCATACTACAAAACTCTCTAGGAGGTAATGCAAGAACTGCCATAATTTGCACTATGAGCCCTGCACACAGTCATGTTAAGCAGTCAAGAAATACCCTATTGTTTGCCGTTTATGCGAACGAAGTCAGAACAAATGCACAGGTAAATGTAGTGATGTCAGAGGAGTTAGTAAAGCAGTTGCAAAGAGAATTGGCTAGATTGGAGAGCGAATTGAGGAGTTTACAAAGCCATCTTTGGCTTGAATTTGAGTTTTCATTACCATTATATACTTTTAAACTCTTCATTTATAAGTATATGTAAGATGTTCAGTCATCCCAATCTTAAGTTTTGCCAAATAACTGACTTTAATCTAAAACAGTCCACTTGGGACTTCTATCAAGCATGTGGTGTGCAAAATTTTATATTACCAATTTCAAAACTATTGGTTTATATCATAAACTCATATTATTCTCCTTATTACTCCACAGCCACTTATCTCGTTGTGCCTAAATTCAATTCATAGCAGTCAATTACACAGTCACAGGCATGTATAATCAAGTAATTGACAATCTAATTATTTTATTTTCTTCATAACATGCAATTCTTTTGATAACCACATATTTATTAGTGCATATTTAACATCTTAGAGTAAATACTTAGCAAAGATGCATTACCTTTCTAAGCTTTGATTTCCGAATTAGTTGGTTGCAACCCAAATACTTCTGAGTTTCTCCTTACTTGATAGTGTATCCTTCCTCAGTTATCATTAATTGAGAAACCAAGCATAAGGATCAAGGATACAGCATAAGAGAGAGAGAGAGAGAGAGAGAGAGAGAGAAAGAATATGCAAGTTAGTAATCCCTTGAAGTTAGAATCGAATGAAATTGAATGAAATTCATACAATAAGGGGTTATCTTAATCCTAAGTCTCGAGCATACAAAACCCACATAAGCTAGAATCGAATGAAATTGGAATAATTCAACAATAAGGGGTTATCTTATTCCTAAGTCTCCAGCAAAGAAAGTAAATTACAATAAAGAAATCATCAAAAACAATTATGACAAAGCTGAACTCTAAACCAGTAGCATGTTGGTTGTGATAAACTATATCACTGATATAAACAGTAAAATGAATTGATAAATTAAGTACCCATTTTATGCTTAGATACCAAGGAAATTTTGACGAGGTCAAGTGTAAACAGGACATTAAATCCAATGTATCTCAAAAGACGAGGCATTTTACTCTACAGAATTTGATTTTTCAAAAACTATATCAATTAAACAATTCATTTCCTAAAACAAATGTTGTTAAAGAGATAAGGTATCATACACTGAACTCGGTGTTAGATTTCCGTGAAAGCAACTCCACAAAACTCCCCAGTCCTGCAGCTGTTCCAAACAAGTTAATTTTAAAACTTTTGCTAGGAAAAAATTTCAGATTCCATTTATGCTTGGCCTTAGATCAATAACAAAAAAACAAAACAAAAAAAATCTTTGACCAAAAGAAAGCAGTTTAACCAAAAGACGAAACAAAGAAATCTTTCCTTCATTTTGTGGTACTTTTTTTGGTCGGTCATCAACCCATCTCGAATAATAGTCAATATAATCTGGAACTCAGCATTATCAATGGAAGTCGGGTCAGGAACAACACCGGTCTTGGCATACTCCTCCTCGGCCTTCACTCCCTCGTGAATCAATAAAGTTATATCACCACCATCATCCACAATGAGATCCGGCCCTTGAACGGCTGTGAAGGTCTGAACTCACATCTAATCCAAAGCTTTTTCTGGTCGAGGTGATTTTTGCTCCCTTGAACGGCTGTGAAGGTCTAAACTCAGTCCGACTGGACATGAGTCCGGGGCATACAAAGCTTCTAATTTTATTTGGGTTAGAGAGGAGAGCGAGTGGTAGAGGAAGAGTAACGAGAGAGGAGGGAGACGAATGATTTAGGGGGAAAATGAAATGATTTTGGAGAAAATGGTAGGGTTTTTTCTTTAAAAAACATCTATACAGACGGTCAGACGATGACCGTCGCCATATATACCCTATAACGAGAGTTTCGTGCTAACCGTCGCTATATGTCGAATTTTTAGTAGTACAAATCTGTAATTTGTTTGTTTAATCCGTCGAATTCTTTGCGAGAAACTGGATTAAGTTCAGTCTGGTCGGATGATGACATGACTGTAGGTCTGTAGTCTTTTTGGATTTTGACCGGGTAATAGGTCTGATTGGTTCCCTGCGAAAGACTTGCATAGTTTAGTCTTTAGGGAATATAAATTAACATGCTATGTGATGCGTCCATTTTAGGAATTTTATCATGCAACACCGATGTCAGCTGTTTGTAGCATGTATGTGTACACATTTCTTCATATTTCTCATTACATGGAGATAGATATGAAATGAAATTACAAGTATTTGTGTTTACAAGTAATTGAAATGAGAGAGTATGAAGAGACTTTCCTCCGTTTTGGGTTTATCAGAGGCTGACCTATCTTAGGTTACTCTCGCGGCTTTTTGGCATGAAGGTTCCCAAATCATCGCAATTTACTCAACGGGAAATTAATTCGGTCTTTCAACTGGAGTGAATATGGGTGGTGTCTTTCCTGAGCCTCGGGGAATCAGTCTTCCCATGAGTTCAGTAATCAAATACTGACGGGATAGCCTCCTGGTGGAGGGACCACACAACAAACATTCACATACATTGCGTCTCACCGTATGGAAATGATGACATGTCGCGAAGCACTAATATCCAAGCGATTATGGTGTGAGGCACTAAGTGCTGATAAGTAAATGCATTCGTACACATTCATCATAAATGTAAATGTAACATCCACACACAAGTAGATACTTGAGTTTTGAAAAGATTGTAATAGCGGCTTAAGTCCTCTTCTTTGGAATCCCAAGCAGAAGTCGCCACACAATCGACGTCGGGATTTTTAGATGTCCCTTTCACATTACTTGTTCTTTGGTGTTCTCATTTTAGGTGAGATTTGTTTGAAAAAACAAGTGAAAAAGGTCCAACATGTAAAATGTCGACGATGGGTGTTAAGAGTCGCCATTGATTTTTTAAATGGTTGTACCAACACAACCGAGAAAAGGTTTGCACATTGACCTAGTGATGTGACATCGCTAAACCATTGGTCGGTGAAACCGAGATTCATTATGGTCCGGGGACTTGGTTATCGCGGAGGAAGTTGTTAGGCACCCAGACATCCGTGTTACCACGGTGGACCGCCTCTTTTCAAGAAACTATTATCCGAATGTGTGTGTGGATCAATGTGTTGTTATTTGAAAGTAGTGTGAGGCCTCGTTAGCACTTATATATACAGAGGTTTGAATTTATGTAAAAATTGATTTTTAGCAAGATATGGCGGTGATGTTTTATAAAAGAGGATTTTCAAACCACGATGCTCAATAGTAATTGAGACCTTTTACACTTCCATTTTATTAAGTGTTTGACGATTGATTTTATTTTCGAGATGCAAAGCATCTATAAGAAAATAATGTACAAAATAATGCCGACTTCCTCGTGGGTATGGAAACCATCTCGAGGAAATTCGAGAATCATGAGAATAATTTACAAAGTGATTACAATTTGGAAATGTCCATCACTGAGAACCGAATCTAGATCCGATAGGTTGAATCTGTGATCACATGATTCTAAGCGCATACATGATAATCATAATTTGTATGAAAGCGAGAAATGTGTATATATATAAATGTTTGAATATATATATATATATATATATATATATATATATATATATATATATATATATATATATATCTGCACATGATCACTGACCACGAAGCACCTCCATGGGGATCGAGAAAATGTAAATAAAGTGTAAAAGTATCAACAATATACGGAGGAAACTCAAAGCGGGACGAAATGTAAACAAAGTTGTAAAGCTATCAACCACCATGGAGGAAACTCGAGGCGGGACAAAATATAAATAAAGTCATACAAAGCAATCAAGCGCCACGAAGTGAACTCGAGCGAGATTTAAACGTAAAAGAAAGGCAGTAAAAGCGATCAATCACCACGAAGTGAACTCTGTGGGACAAATATATATATATATATATATATATATATATATATATATATATAGCGATAAACGCATCGGATGTAAAATCGGGCTCATCGAACAAAGTTAGGACAAAAGTTCATATATAAGTATATATATATATATATATATATATATATATATAAAAGTTTAAAATACTTTGGATGTAAAATCAGGCTCATCGAACAAAGTTCGGACATTCATATATATATATATATATATATATATATATATATATATATATATATATATATATATATATATATATATACATTTAATACACCGGATGTAAAATCCGGGCTCATCGAGCGAATGAGTTGACAATAGTTCATATATATATAAGCAAGTAAGCGCTCAGGATGTAAAATTCAGTGCTCTCTCTCTCTCTCTCTCTATATATATATATATATATATATATATATATATATATATATATATATATATATATATATATATATAAGCAAAAATAAACGCTCGCATCAAGTTCAGGCTCAATCGAGGCATAACTCGATAATGTTAGTCCATATATATAAATGTATATGTATATACAAACCGAAATAAAACCACGAGATAGAAAGTAGGGGCAAAACACACGCACGACTCTCAGCGTGAAGAAGGGTGTGTGCAAAGATGAAGATAAATGCTTTAAAGTGTGTGAGAAGGCTTACAGTGGGCAGCCAAAGAAGACTTCTATATCTTTAAAGTGGCTAAGCACTGGCTTTTGTAAGTACAAAATTAGCTATATATGAGCTCACAGGTGTTTAAAATGGGAAAGTACTCAGTATATTGCAAGTACGGAGCAAACTTGACAGGGCTTCCTCGCTTTTTCTCTTCTCAAAATGGCCACCCCTAGCTCTATATTTATAGAGGGGGGAGCCGCAGTGTACTGATTTGCTTGGGTTTTCCCAGTTTCTCGGGTCAGGTCTTCTCGTAGTACATGCACTCGGGCACTGTAATGTCCGCTCGAACTTTCAAAATTGTAATCCGGGCATCCGACTGAGGTATATAGGACCTATTTCGGACCACCATTGTCGAGAGTTGTACAATGGCATGGGATTAGAGTTTGTACGAAGTTATTGAAGATGGGACGATGCCCTCCGGTCTTCAAGCTTCAAATTCCATCAGTTACCCACTTATGATAGTCACTTTCGGGATTGGTTTTCCTTGATTCTTGTTGGACATTGTTGTGTAGAGATGTGTGTATAAAATTTTGAGACGACGTGATATGGCATCGCGTTGGCAAGATGACGAGTTGCCCTCTGGGGTGTTATCGCCGGTTTGAAATTTGTCAGCGACGTTGCTTTCGAGGCTTCATTTGAGATTGACCGCTTGCTGAAGTGTTGAAAGTCCTCGGTGTCAACTCGAGGTGTGTCTGCATCTTCCGGTGTTATCTCCGGGTTAGTCTTTGGGTGTCTCGTTGTGAGCTTGTAGAGATTGAAGGCTGGTTGCATTTTAAACAAGCATTTAAAGGTTATCGCCAAAGCGCATTCCTTGGGGTGATCACTAAGATTGGTAGCTATTCCATGATTGGGGATCGGATCTGGATACCTCGGAGTTATCTCGAGATTAATTGGTCTCTCTCGGTGTGTGTTCCAGAGTATTGTGTGCGCTTGCGCCTCGGGGTTTATCTCCAGAGGTTGGAGTTATTCTCGGTGTGTTCGGGGTTGATGTTGAACTTCCCAGTAGTATCCGGAATGGATATGGATTGTCTTCCAGGGTTCTCTCTTGAAAGACGAATCTGTCCTCCTGCAATGTTAGTGACAGGTGTACAGAAAATTTTGAGTGTCTACATATACATAGTAAATTATTTTTATAAATAAATTTTGAAGGAAAAATTTGAGTTCTATTAGAAATCAATTTTCCGTTTCATCAGATAGACAAGCTTTACGTGAATAGTTAAAGATCAGTTTGATCGATGATGATCGAGATCTACTTGGAATGATTGTGTATGCTATGTACCTTGTATGTATAGGTTTAAAACGGTGATTCCGGGGACAAAATTTTTATAAGAGAGGGTGAATGTAATAACCCAAGATTTTCTATATAAATAAATCAAAAATTTTATAAATTTTTTTTATTACTTAAATAACTATGGGGAATATGTATAAGTCAAAGTGTGATAAATAAGATATAATTATTACATGAATTATTGTAAATAATTTTTATGTTAGGATTATTGATTATTATAAAGTAAATTCTTATAATAACTAATTTTATAGTAAAAATATTTTTATTAATTATTTTTCCATGAAAATATAATTATATATTATTTAAATAATATATGAAATGATTTTTAGAATAATTATTTTATTATATGAATTTTAGTACATATTAAGTTAATTATTTTAACTTAATTAATAATGTTATTTATGCAAGATAAATCAGATATGGAATCCAAACCCTGATGTTGGATTTTGATCAAGGCATGAGAATAATAATATAATATTAATTATATCTTTATTTTTCAGTGCTATAAATATGTACTGTATGTACGTATTGATAATGGTTGGTCAATTATGGTATATCGGTAGAAAACCTAGTAGTACTGTGATTTGATCTTAAACCGGAATAAAGATCCGTCAAAAATTGTGTTAATGTGATTATAATAAGTGTTAGAATTATAATCCAAGTTAGTAAATCCTAATTTTTAAATTAGGAACCCTAAATTCGAAATTATAAACCCTAATTGTTAAATGTAAACCTTAATCGCTAGTTCAGCACGTTTAACGATAATTAATAAATCATTAAACCTAATGTGTAAGTTTAATTAATTAGGAAAGACCCTAATTATTGTTAGAAACCCTAATCATGAAATTAAAAACCCTAATTTCTATTTTTACTAATCCTAATTAGTAATTATAAAAACCTAATTACTAATTGTAAACCCTAATTGCTAAATTAACAAGGTTAATTATAATTAGTGGACTTTAAAACCAAAATGTTCAAGTTATGTAATTAGAAAACTAATTATAATTAGTAATCTCTAAATTGCATTTTTAGGAAGCTAATATTTATTTTTATTTGAACCCCCTCCTAGAAATTTATTTTTAGAAAACTTTAGGGTTTAACCCTAAGGGTTAAACCCTAAGGGTCAAACCCTAAGGGTTTGCCAATTGCCCAAAATGCCATTAAATTTTCAAGGCAAAAGACTAAATTACCCTTTTGTACATTATTGAGTCTAACATGTAGGTTTTGACCTTAGGTGAGTGGTTCACCAAACCTAACCACTCCATGTGCTATATAATGCCAGCAATCAGCCTCTATGCTCAGCCACACATGCATCCAAGACTTGTATTTATAGATTGGGAGAGAGAGAAAAATCATTTACTAACTTAATTTTTGTACAACACTCTACCAATCTCTCTCAAGCTCTACACCTCCGAAATTTATAGTTTTTTAGTCACAAAAACCAGCCCCACCAACACATTTAGCAAATCAAAAAGCTAGAATCAAAACTTGTTCATAGAAGGTATAAGCCCTAACTTGAAATCTGACCTTTGATCTGTTGTTAGATGCTAAGTTTGTTGTGTTAAATATATTGTATGAAGTCTAATTAAGTGATCTGGGTTGATAGATGTTAGATCCATAACATTTATAAGCTCAGATCTAGCATTTTACAAAATTTGGAAATCTTTGCTTTTGATGTCTGACAATGAATGTCAGACCTTCTAGATCTCAGTGTGTTTATTGATTTGGTATTTTAAGTGTTGGATATTGTAGTGTGATATGAGATCTTTACTCTGGAAGTTGAATCAAGGTCATAGCTTGAACAGATTGCAAGATATTATTGGTCAAAGGTCGTTGTGCCGGCCATGACATTGGACAAAAACTGGGTAACCCGGATCTTGCCGAAGCAATCGGCCTAACAAGACCTTTGGCGTCTTTTGATCTTCTTCTTGTTGTTTGTTGTTTTGTTGTTGTTGTTGTAATAGATTTGTAATATGGTATGTGTACTACAGTTTACAGCTTTTAGATCATTTAGATAACAAATATATTTAATGTAGTGAATGGTCAAACTAGCAGGGTCAAGCACGAAAACAGTTTTCTGGGTAACCC
The DNA here is from genome assembly GCA_020205605.1 of Panax ginseng. NCBI lineage: Eukaryota > Viridiplantae > Streptophyta > Magnoliopsida > Apiales > Araliaceae > Panax > Panax ginseng. Next base: position 51,805,000 of record CM035150.1, read on the forward strand.
AAAAAACATATGAACACAGTTTCTGACATGCTTTGACCGGTCTGGATCTATTGATTATGTTGATGTTTTGTTGATGTTTTGTAATAGATCTCTTAAGTTACATGTTGGATACATACTGAAGGCTTAATATCACAAAAACATTACACGATTAGCATGTAGTGGAGGCCCAAAGTAAGACCCACGATCTGTTCTTCATTTCTGGGTAACCCAAAAATGAAGAATAGCATCTAATAGCTACTTTGGGTACCCAGATCTCCTTTGTTATGCATGTTATGACTATGTTTGTTGTTGGGTAATGAAGTCCTACACTAACACTACAATATCATATAAATATCTAGCCCAGAAACTCAATACACAGTAAATGATTCTTGGTCAAACTGGGTCACTCGGTAACTGTCATGATTTCTGGGTTTGGCCAAGAACAGCTCAAGAACACCTATAGTGACAGTTTTGTCGCTATAGGGCCCTTTAGTGACATATATTTTCGAAAATTAATTATTTTAATTAAATAAATAGAAAAAATATTTTTAAATTATTAAAAATACATAATAAATTATTTAAAATTATTTTTAAAGTCTGAAAATTAGTTTTTAAGTATATTTCATAAATATTTAATATTTTTGAAATAGTAATAGTATTTAATTTATTTAATTATAATATTAAATAAATTAGTTAAAAATGATTTTAATACTTGAAAATCATTTAAAATTATATTATGATATAAGAAAATATTTTAAGTTATTTTGAATGACTTTTAATATTTTGTGATAAATTTCATTAACAAATTAATATTAATGATCATTAAGTTATTTAATAAATGAATTAAATAAATAAATAAATAATAATTTTACTATATTAAAAATCATTTTAAATAATAATAAGGTATTTAAAAATGTTTTAAGTTATAAAATATAACTTTCAATATTTAAAGGTAAATTTCATTAATTAATTATTATTAATGATATTAAAGTTATTTAATAATTATATTAAATAATTTAGTTTAAAATGATTTTAATATTATAAAAATCATTTTATATAAAAATAAAGTGTTTAAAGATATTTAAAGTTATAAAATATAACTTATAATATTTAAAGGATAATTTCATTAATAATTTAATATTAATGATTATTAATAATATTAAAATTATTTAATAATTATGTTAAATAAGTAGTTTAAAAATGGTTTTATTAATTTAAAAATCATTTAAAAATGATATAAATGAATTAAAAATATTTTAAGTTATACTTAATGACTTTTAATATTTTGGTAAATAATACATTAATATTTTAATGGTAATTATTTAAAATGATTTTAAATGTTTTTAAAATTATTTAATGGTAATATTAATACTTTAAAAGTATTTTGAGGTATTATAAATAACTTTAATATTTTGGTAATGGTTTTATTAATGGTTTAATATTAATTAAATATTAATGATAATACAATAGTTTAATATTTAAATAATTTAATAATGATTCCGGTGTTTGAAAAATCATGATAAATTATAATAATTATTTGAAAATTATTATAAGGCTATGAAAAATAATATAACTGATACTTACAGATATTGGACTTCGGGAAAGAGTCTTAGACTCGATAATTACCCGATAAAGCCGTCGGTACACCGATATGTTTCAGAAATTGATATGTACTTTGTTATTTTGATTGTATTAATGTTCATTTGTGAATCAAGGACTGTTGATTATGTGTGATAATGTGAATAAGTAATGTGCTGACTGCAATAAGCAGTATTATGTGGTATGATATGTTATTCTAATCAGAAAGATGATCTTATTACTAATAGGTTGTTATACAAAAGATAAAAACTAAGTTGCGTACTGTAAGCAACAAACCAGGCAAGTATCCTACCTTTGCATTTTCTTTATGTAATGGACATGAGTAAGAAAGTTTCAGAATTATATTATTATTATTATGCTAGATTACTAACCCTATTGTTATATATAATATATCTGATCATTGTTTATCAACATGATATTATATTATATAATTCATATATATATATTCTGTTCGTTAATTTCTAAATATGGTTATACCAGTGTCCCACTTGGATAATCATTATATTTAATCACATGTTGATATAGATATATGTATACCAATTGATCCCACATATGTATACGTTAAGTAAAAGCTGTCTAAGCTATTTGACCAGCTAGATACCGATTTAGAAATATCGTTGAATATGATAAAACCTTGTTGTATCCAATCAAATTATTTTGGTTCAGATTCCCGACTAAGTATGAACATCCCGAACAAGGAAAAACTTTTATGTGCCCAAGGCGGACAGAGTGAACGATAATATCGTTATTTATATCGTTATTGCACATTGGGATGATCACCCTCGCACCCATAAATTATGACGGTTTGCAGATGAAGTTCTGCTAAACCTTATCAAAAATTGAAAATAATGTTCATAGTTTGTCGACTAATACCTATTTATAGTCAATACGTAGTTTCAAAAATGTGATATAGAATTGTTATGTTATTATTATCGGTTTAGTTTACTTCACAACGATTCAACAACTATTGAATCGTTGTAGAAGTGATGTATAAAGAAAATATTTAATTCTTTCAGCTAATTATATTTATAATTGTTATTACTTGTTGGGCACTCAAATGCTCATCCTTGCTTAATTTAAATGTTTTCAGCTAAGCGTGATCAATTTGAAGGTTCAGGCAGGAACAAATGAAAATGAAAGCAAACAGAATAAGTGTTATGGTATATTTTGTAATAGATAGACATGATTAAGACATTGATATGTATTATCTATCATGTAATGAATGTAGTAAAGGTTGCGTACTTGAGATTAGACTCTGATAAATATAAATTAAGTTTGATATTTATATTATTGTTATTATTAGTATTATTCCCCTCATAGAAATGGTATCGTAAAGCACTGAGTTCGGGTTTCAAATACCTGAATTTGGGGGCGTTACATTCGTCATACCAGGTATGTACCCTAATTTCGAGGGTAAAATTTCATAAGAAGGGGAGGTTGTAAGACCCCAACTTTTATAAATAAAGATGATTTTTTTTATAAATATCATTTTTGAATATTAAGGTGTGAATTTGTTATAATGTTATAGTTGTGGGTAATATTTATAAATTTTGCAAAGTAAGCAAGTTGTTATAAAATATTCGATTGGTCAGGGAATATTCATTTTAACAGGAAATATTCGTACAACGGCACAATCATTGGTGGACCCCACAAAGGAATTATTGTCGGATTGAGAAAACAACAAAAATATCTTTTTATGAAAATAACGACAGAAGTTTTATCGTTAACTGTTGAAATACCAGGTGTTAAAAGTACAGTAATATGTGTGGTTGTATAGTAGCACACGGTTTTGATTATTGATGCTTACGTGAGAAGTCACTCAGTTTTACTCAATTATTGCTACAGTAATAGCTGCATAGTATCTCACGTTATTTGATTCAATTATTGTCAATATTTTATATATTATTAAATCAATAATTGAGATGACAAGTTATTCTAATTATTATATGCATAATTAACAATGTCTAGAAAGTTATGTCGAGGAAAGGGGTTTGGTCACCTAATTGCGGCGCTTGATAGGGAGAAATCCTTATTGGAAAGCCCTCTTTCACCGAGGAGCGATCTGGTTGTTAATATTGCGAGTTATAATAATATGAATAAAGGTTGTTAAAAATATTGAGGGGATTTTTATGAAGTATTTATTGTAAATTTTGTTTATTTTATGGACTCCCATTTACCCATTTTTCAAAACTATCTGCGAAGTTATCTCAGTTTTGTTTTATATATATATATATATATATATATATATATATATATATATATATGTCGGGGAAAGGGGGGGGGGTGGGAATTACGTAGAATGGAGGGAGTTTTATTATTATTATTATTACACTACAACAAAAAGGGTTATTTCCGACGGAATATTCCGTCGGTAATAAGAATATTCCGTCGAGGTTAACCTTATTTCCGACGGAATATTCGGTCAGAAATTCGGTCGTATATAAGCAGGTCAAAATTAAGTCCGTCGATCTTTCGATCAGGGGTACTTAACATCGACGGACTTATCCTCGACCGAATATTCAGTCGGGGTTTATATATGTCCGACTGAAAATCTTTGGTCGAGGCTATTCGGTCGATGATAACCATGACATGTGGCAACGTGACAAAATTTGCAGATTCCTTAAAATCGACAGAATTCCATCGAGCGTATCACTATTCTGTCGAGAATAGATGTGACGTGTCACATGACCAAAATGGGAAGGACTTATTTCTGACGGAAATTCGTCGAGAATAGTGTTTTTTTTTTAATATTTTATTTATTTTTGCAATGTCCAGGGATTTAACCCACATCTTGTACCTCTACCTGTATTCCCAATAGCACATACACATACATAAGCTAACAATATGACCAATAACATGAATTACTATTACCAAGGCCGACAATATGTCAAAAACTAATTAAATGAGAAGTAAAAAGGTCAAAAACATCCCATTAAGCTAAATTAAACTACAATGTCAAACCGCAACAAAGTAATGTAAACTACAATACATCAAAAATAATGTAAACTACAAAATAATACAACTCAGAATGTAAAATAAGTTAAAAATAATGTAAACTACAAACGAATGTAAACTAAGTAAAACTAGAAGAGCCCCCGGCATGAGGAGGATCTTCAGGCGGGCGTCGACGTTGCTCAGGAGTATGAAAATTTCCACCATCGTCATCCCGCTCGTCACCCTGTTGATACAATATAATGTAACTTATTAGTCCATATATATGATCCAGTTAAAGATAACTAAATGAAAATTAAATTACATGCAAAATATATATTTGAATTTAAAACGAATAGTATACTTGAGCAATCGAGGCTGACTCAACATCGGCCCAAACGCGTTATCGACTAAGGTCACCACCATCCGAACAATCTCGTCGCGTATCGTGGCCCACTGCTCCGGAGGGATACTCGTACTCTCGGCGGTGGCACCAAATTGCAACGTCTGCTGTAAGTCGATGGAGGCGAAACGATCAAGGCGAGTCTCGACGATGGAATAGCGGATCAGTCTCAAACCTCTCTGACACCACAGCCATAACACGTTGGAACAAAGCATCGTCTAAGCCAGCGCCCGTATGTGATGGTCCCACGGGGGCTCTCGGATGCAGACGCTGCCTAGAGCCTACAAAAATAAATATAACATGAATAATATGGCGAATTTTCTTTATTCATAAACAAGAAATAAACTAAAAATATTATACCTCCTGGCAGTGTATGTAATGGTGGTATCCTCAGTAACTCAAAGACTCGTCTGTGCCGCTAAGTACTAGTGGGAGTATCCTGAGACGCGACCCAAAGAGCCGTCTCCTCGTCTTGAGATAAACTAATCTCGGGCGGAGGGACGGTGGAATCTAACATCTCAGGATCACCCCTAGCAGCATGCAACTCCGTTATACGCTGGCTGCGGATCTTCTCAAACCGCTGCTATAATTTGATATATGTACATGTGAGTTATCTTGGTATCATCATATAAATTACATTATTATTATCCTAAATAATATTTATTATAGTAAATGTATTACCGTATAGCTAGTCTTCTTTGGAGACATCGTCGACCAAAAGTAGATCCTTGGCGTATGGACTCATCCCAGAACTCCATCATAGTAGGAGGTCGGCCCAAGCTACTCCGCATGACCTAAATCATATACAATAAATAATATCACTTTAATTTACTATAGTTCCAGTTTAATATTAAACTAAACTAAAGGGAAATACATACCGCCTTAACCTCTCGAAATGACTGCGAGCCAGAAATATGTACAACTCGCATCTTGCCTCGATTCTTCTTCATCTGCTCCGACTTGGTCTTGAGCAAGATCATCCCAAAGACGCGCACATCGCAACCCATCTTTGGATCGATATTATCGGTGGTGATGATGCTCAAGCAAAAGTAGTCCAGGCGATTCTTCTATCGCGCTGGGCCGCCTCTGTCGCATCTCGTACATCCAGCCGGCATAATTCTTTGAGATGTGGGCAATGGTAACGGCGTCACCATCCGCCTCAGTGATGTCGGTCTCGTATCTATAGTATCTCTATCAAACAGACATAATATATATATAATTAATTATTTAAACAATATGTAAATAACATGGACCTTGATTTAATATATGTAATTCGACTTACGTGAAACTCCCGCAACACTATCACCATGAAGCCGGCATCGTAACGCGTCCCTTGTCGTATTTTCGGTAAATTGTGGAAAATTAGCATCAAAATTCTTCCACTCATCTCCATCTACTGGGTGAGTAAGCTGACCAGGGACGACGTCCCTTATCCTATGCCAACGCATACTGGGTGCAGTATGCGAAGACATGAATAGCCGCTGCAACCTCGGCGCGAGAAGAAAGTACCGTAATATCTTCTTCGGAACATGTTTCTCCTTCCCCCCCCCCCCCCCCACGTTTTGTGATTTTGTACGGAGGCAAATTTCATATATCACACTGCACCTTATCTTTGTCCTCCCCATAGTATAACATACAGTCCTGCTCATAAGCATCAATCTTCTCATACCCAAGATTTAACCCCTTAACCATCTTCTTCACTTCATAGTAACTCGCGGGCAGGGTATTATCCTTAGGTAAGAACTCCTTGAAAATAGCAAGCAAATCATGGAATCCTCTCTCACTGCAGTCATGCTCATTCTTGTAGTGTAAAAGCTTCGTCACTGCAGAAAGCCTGGTGTGCTTGTCATGTTCAGGATACAATGGGGTCTCTGATTCAGATAGCATCTTGTAGAAGGCAATTGCTAAATTATTTGGCTTTTGTTAATCAGCACTACTTGACAGAGGCTCATTTTTAGCCCAGTTAATATTCGTAGGGCCATACGCATCTACCAACATCTCCACGACATCATAGTTATCTAACTGGTCTACAGTACTGTCTGATAGTTCTCTAAACTCAACTGATTCCCCGTAATGAATCCATACCAAATACCCATCCACAAATCGACGTGAATATAAGTCAAATTTCATTTCATCGGCAGTCTTCCATATCATGTTCTTACACTTAAGACACGAGCATCTCATCTTTCCTTTTAGATCATCATCATGTTTTATTGCTTTATTCATAAAATTGGACACCCCGTCACGGTACACATCAACTAATCCCCTCCCATCAATCTTTATCCTACGGTACATCCAACTCCGGTCGGCATCCATCTTTAATTGAAGAAAATACCCAATTAGATCAAGAATAATCATGATTGTGGTCCAAGCATGAATTTAGTTTACCTAGTTTATATCTCCACTCTAAAGGGGTTAGACTTCTATCCCGTTCTTGGATGCGTCTCCTCACCAGTGCCAATCTTAAGCACGTTCCTACTTTTATTAGAAATTTTTAGCAGCACCTCCCCATGGTCTCCAAGTACACGAAATAGTCCAAGAAAACTTAGTCTAAGTATGCACTCGGAGAACATATATAGACACCAGCTGAAAGTTCCTCAAAAATTATAAAATGCACCACAATGCATTGCATGCAAACCTAAGTGAGAGACATAACATCCGAGAATGATCCCCAAATGGGAACTATTCGACATTCACTCCTAATGAGTGAATGTCGAACGGGTTTCTAAGTTGACACCTCCATTTAATTTTATTTAATTGTATTGCATCTCAACTAAACAAATGTTACTTAGTTATTAATTGTATTTAGTTGTATTTTATTTTATTTAATTTAATTGTATTTTATTTAATTTTGATTTTATTTAACTAAGTAAGTGTTTACTCGGTTTAATTGTATTTATTTTGTATTATATTATTTTAAATTAAATTAAGTCAATTTTTTATTTAATTTAATTTAATTTAATTTTTATTATCTTAAATTAAATTATATTTTTTATTTTATTTTCAATAAAATTATTTATTTTATTTTATTTTATTTTATTTTATTTTACTTTATTTTAATTTATTTTAAATCAAATTTGTTTTGTTTTATTCAATTCAATTTAATTTATTATTTTATTTTATTTTATTTTGTATTATATTATATTATCAAATTTTTAAAATTTATTTTATTTAATAAACTAAATTAAATTAATTTTATTTTATTTTAGTATTAAGAAACTAAGTAGTAAATGCTACTTAATTAGTTTATATTTTAATATTGGGAAACTAAATACTTAATAAATAAATATACTTTGCAGGGCCTACAAATTTTGCAATTTCAGAATTAGGACAAAAATTCCGTCGGAAATATCAAATATACCAACAATTAACATAAGGCAGTCTCAAAATGTATTGATAAGGCATTCTCAAAATGTATTGATAAGGCAGTCCTATAACAATATACCAACAATATACACAATAATTGTGTAAATTAACCTAAAATTGATAAGGCAGTCCAATAATCAATGGCAAAATAGACCACATTCAGCCTAATAGACAAACCTAAAAATTAACCAAGACACAATTATAATCCCAATTTTTTCACAACATGGCAGCAACAACAACTAATTAATCATATCAAAACTTAATCCCAATATTTAACCAACAATCTGCAACAACAACTCCTCAAAACTTAATTCCAATTGCTGCTAAAAAATTTAAAAAGCAAACAATCCCAATTTCATATACTTTCAACAACAATATATTCACAAAGTAACAATATATTCCCATTTCATTTATATTCTAGCAAAAAAATTAACCATATTGAAATCCCATAACCACTAACCTTTATAGGAATAGAAAAAGGAGAAATCATATGAATCGGGCGTAATGCGAACCGCCACGAGGGGGAAGAAAAGCTATTCTTTGGAGGAAGAAAATCGTTCTTTGAAGGAGGAAGAAAGCGTCATGGGAGGAGAGAGAGAGTAGAGGTCGTCGCCAGAAGGATGAGGGAGTAGATCGTCGCCGAAGGGAGGAGGGAGCAAAGAGAAGAGACTGAGAGAGGTATGAGAGACGTACGAGAGAGAGAGAGAGAGAGTTGTGTTGAGAGATAACAGGAGGCACAGCTGGGGGAACTAAAATGTATTTTAGGTTTTAAAAGATATTTTTGATGAAATTCCGTCGAGGTTATTTTAGTCGATCTTAACATACTTTCGACGAACTATTTCGTCGAGGATAACACATTTCAGTCGAGTTTATACTCGCACTGGCGGGAAAGCTTTGGCGCCAAGGTGAGGAATTAATTCTGACGGATATCCGTCGAGTATAGACTAAAGTCGACGGAATATTCAGTCGAACCTATTGTAACCTCGACTGAATACCTTCCATCGGAGTTACTTCCATCGAAGATAACATGTTTTCTTATAGTGTTATGATAGTTTTGTTTTTTATGAAAAATAGAATATATTATATTTTATTATGCATAGTGTTTATATAGTGTCCGCATAGTGTATGCATAGTAAATCATGTGATTTTTAGAAAATTTCAGCCGACAAAAGTTTGCGTCCGTGATTCTAAATAATGTTCACCCGTGATTTTATTCAAATAGTATCCTTTTCATTCTCCTATAAATAGGATGTTTAGTTAGAATTGAAAAATCACACCAGAATCAGAGAATTCTTCTTCTATAATATTGAGCGTATTTCTTTTGAGTTTTAGAAAGTTTTGAGTTTAGAAAATAGTAAAAGTTTTCTTCAAGAATATCCCCGCTATACCAGTTGGAATATTCTTCTTTTCAAGGTAAATGATATTATTTTTTTCCATTATTCGTATAAAATAATATTTTCTTCCATACTCTGTAGTATGTAAGTAATATTATTTCGTTTCAGATTTCGAATTCTATACTCATTTTGTTAAGTTTTGGCTTCTATACTCCATGAAATTAGTAGAATATCTTTGATATTTGCGCTTCATCCAGTATATTTTCATGGAAATATTATTCTGAGTATTCTTGATAAGTTTTAACTTTTTCATATCGGGGTACTATAAATGGGGTTACTATTCCCAAAGTTACTATTCACGGGGTACTATTCACTCGGTTACTATTCACCCAGGATACTATTCATGACAAAAATTGAGTTCTTTTCGATCCAAATCATTTTTGATACAATATTATTCTTGAATTTTACTCCACAAAGCGGTATCATGTTGACAATTGGGACATTATTGAATTCTGGATAAATTAAATTATAAATCTTTAAAATTTATCCTTTGATTTCTTTTAATTGAATTCTTATATCATTGTCATCATCCTCATGCTTATATTATGTTGAAAGTCATCTGTGGCCGTACTGCATAGATGGACTTGGTATGATTATGACCAGGGATTATTCGGTATAATCATGACCGTAATGTTACAAATGATGTGGTAAAATTCCTCATTGGCCCGTAGTGCATTGATGGACAGTTGTTGGCATGATCATGACCATTGGTGAAAACACGAATATCCTTGGCCTGTAGTGCATGGATAATTTGTGGTCGTAATACTAATGAATATCATTGGCCGTAGTGAAAGGATGATTCAATGATGTGGATTATTTATTACGCTGAGTCTCAGTGATAAAACTGTTGATAAACTTTTTAAATCATAGAAGATAGTAGATTTCATGTTCTACTTGACTCTTCTAATGGATTACTTGTTCTGCTGCAGTTAAACTTGATGTTTATTATATTTTATCAGTTTAACATTGTTGAAGGCTAACGATAATTTATTCTGTATTCTCTTAGTCATAATATTTCTTACTGGGCTAGTTGAGCTCACCCTTTACTTTCATTGTTCTCTTCAAGAAATGAGAATATAGTTGGGACTAGTCGAGGAACGGAGTGACGGTCCAGATGATAACATTAGTAGTCCTCACTATTCTGTGAAATAGTGTGAAAATAAATGTAATGAGGACTTATTTTGAGTTTGAATACTGTTGAGAAGACAATATTTGTATTAAAACTCACAGCTCATGTTGTATAATTAAGTTTATATTTGTATTCAGTACCATGTATTTGGCGACTCAGAATTGGTGATGTATACCTTTTTTGGGGGCGTCACAAGACAGATTGACTGTAAATTACAATGATACGTGTTATAAATTATTGTGCTAATTGTGAGACCGATATTGTTGATTATAGGTCTTACGAACGCAGATAAGTATATTGTGTAGCAGTTATAAACGCGAAAGGCAAGTTTCCTAACTTAACCTTGAGTTATATCTATTTAAATACTATGGTGGTTAATTATTTTTGATTAGACCACGTCCAATAATTTATTGTTGATTATTCGCAGTTAGTGCATGTTTATTAATTCAAATTGAATTAGTGATTCGGAGAATATAATTGTAGAATAACTGTTGTTGGATATTCACATTCATAGAAGTTATTTTTGATTTCAAATAGTACAATTAAATTATGTCTATTGTTTAATCGTATTGAAACATGTCTTAGCTAATTATTCTGGCTAGACGAACATTTGTTAAAACTTGATAGGTTTGACAAGAGAAGAGAAGTGACTAGATATTGAAATCATTGTATTTCGTTGTTAATACAACTTCTGTTCGTAAGACTGAGAAGAACAACCTTTTTATATAAAAGGGAAACCTTTTGGTCGTATAGTCAGCTATTGCGCGCGTTTTGAGTATTATGCATAATATAGGGTACAAGGAGTTGGCCGCTCTAAGTACTTGCAGAGGGGTATAATTTAATCTTTTTGGTTATCTGATACACCTGGGTATATTAAAGTCCAATCTTTGATTGTTATAATGAACTTATTATTATGTTGTATTTGTAAATCCTTTTTATATATCTAAAGGGTAAGTTTGTAATGTTAAGGTTTGATGACCTGGGATGATGTTGTTAACCTATTAATTAATGTTATTTAAGTTTATATTCATCAATTAATGGGTAGTTAGATGTTATTATATTATGGATCGTGAGCACCAAACTCGAGGGTCAGGTAACCCGGATTTGGGGGTGTCACAGGACCAATAAATTTTGGATTGAGCTTTCCTCTCTTTCCAAATCTTGTAACTCCCTTCCATGGTGCAACACATAACAATAAATGATCCCCAATATTAAATTCCACGTCCTTACGATGGAGATCCGCATAACTCTTTTGTCGATCATGTGCCATTTGTATACATTATCGAATCGTTTGGATCTTTTCTGTAGTTATGCGTACTAATTCTGGTCCCAACAATGTTGCTTCAACCACCTCGTCCCAGCATACTGGAGAACGACATTTTCTTCCATACAACGCCTCAAATGGAGCCATGCCTATACTTGATTGATAACTGTTGTTGTATGAGAATTCCATCAATGGTAAGTACTTATCCCATCTTCTTTTGAAATCTAGGACACAGAGTCTTAATAGATCTTCAAGAGTTTGAATAGTCCTTTCTGATTGCTCGTCCGTTTGAGGATGATATGCCGAACTGAATCGTAAATCCGTGCCATAGCTTTCTGCAAGCTAACCCAAAATCGTGAAGTGAATCTTGGGTCATGATCCAAAACTATGGATACTCGCATGCCATGCAATCTCACAATCTCATTCACGTACATACGAGCAAGACGTTCAAAGGAATAAGTCTCCCTTATAGGCAAGAAATGAGCAGACTTGGTTAATCTATCAACAATAACCCAAATTGCATCTATGCCTTAAGAAACCTTGGGAAGACCCGTAACGAAATCCATAGTAATGTGTTCCCACTTCCATTTCAGAATCTCAAGTGGTTGCAATGGACCCTTTGGCACTTGATGCTCCGTCTTTACACGTTGACAAGTTAAATACCTCTAGATAAACTCCGCGATCTCTCTCTTCATATTGCTCCACCAAAATGTATGTCGAAGATCATGGAAACATTTTGGTACTCCCAAGATGGATTGAAAATGGTGTGTTGTGTGCCTCCATCATGATTCTATGTTTCAAGTCAGAATCGTTAGGAACACAAAGTCTGGAGTTGACTTAAAGTATTCCTTCTTCGTTGATTCTTGCTTCTGGAATAACACCTTCTTGCACTTTCTTCTTCATACGCATCATCTCCAGGTCTGTAGCTTGAGCAGCTTTAACTTTATTGATTAAAGTCGGTTCTACTCGTATGTTTGATATCACCACATGGGTACTTGGAGCCTTTACCTCTATCTCCATCCTTTGGAAGTCATAAAAAATGGACCTTTGTGTTAACAACACTCGTACCCGCATATGATCTTCTACTCAATGCGTCAGTTACCACATTTATTTTTCCATGATGATATTGGATGGTATGATTGTAATCGTAACGCCCCCAAATTCAAGTACTTGAAACCCGAACTCGGTGCTTCACGATATCATTTCTATGTGCGGAATAATACTAATAATAATAACAATAATATAAATTCCCAACTTAATTTACATAAATATCAAAGTCTATTCCCAAGTACGTAACCTTTAATACATTCATTACATATCATGATATATAATATATCTCATTGTCTTAATAATATCAAACTATTACATAAGATAGCATTGAATTCATTCAGCACCCTTTCATTTTCCCTTGGTCTTAGTAGAGCCTTCAAGTTGTTCACACTTAGCTGAAAATATTTAAATTAAGCAAGGATGAACATTTGAGTACCCATCAAGTAATAGCAATTATAAATATTAGTTGAAAGGATTAAATGTTTTCTTTGTACTACCCTTCTACAACGATTCAATAGTTATGAAGTAATCTGAACCAATAATAATATATTAATTCTATATCAAAATTTTAAAACTACGTACTGACTATAACTGGGGATTAGTCGACAGACTATGAACATTGTTTTCTATTTTAAAAAAGGTTAAACGAAACTTCATCTGCAAACCGTCATAACTTACAGACATGAGGGGTTATCAGCCCGTTATGCCCTATATTGATCAATACTACATGCAAGAACGATATTATCGTTCATCATCTATCTTTGGACAAAAGTTTTTTCCATGTATGCGGGATGTTCATACTTAGTCGAGGATTCCAAACCAAAAACAATTCGGTTGGATAATAGTAAGGTTTTATCTTGTTCAAAAATGATCTATAAGTTTGTGTCTAGCCAAATCAATTAGCTTAGACGGCTTTTAAGTTAACATATACATACTGGAAATTTATAAATGTGTATCAACATGTGATTAAATACAATGATTATCCAAGTGAGGATACTTGTATAACCATAAATAGAAATTAACGAACAGAATAAATATTTGATTTATAATATAATACTCTGTTGATAAACAATGATCGGATATAATATATATAATAATAGGGTTAATAATCAGGCACAATAATAATATAATTCTAAAACTTTCTTACTTATGTCCATTGCATAAAGTAAATGCAAAGGTAGGATACTTATGCGGTTCATCGCTACAATATCTTAACTTAGTTTTATCTTTTATATAGCAACCTATCAGTAATAAGATCATTTTACTGATTAGAATAACATATCGTATCACATATTACTGCTTATTACAGTCAACACATAACCTAATCACATTGTCACATATTTTTAACAATCATTGGATCACAAACAAACACGTATCTAATCAAATTATCTAAGTTCAGATCAATTTCTGAAATATGTCGGCGTATCGACGGCTTTATCGGGTAATTATCGAGTTTAAGACTCTATCCTGTAGTTCAATATAACTTGAACAGTGGTCAAATTATTTTAAATGACTCATAATAATTTTTAATTAACTATTATAATTTATCATGATTTTTCAAACACCGGAATCATTATTAAATGATTTAAATATTAAATATCTTTATTATCATTAATATTTAATTAATATTAAACTATTAATGAAATCGATTACAAAATATTAAAGTTATTTATAATAACTCAAAATATTTTAAAAGTACTAATATTACCCTTAAATGATCTTTAAAACATTTAAAAGCATTTTTAAACAATTACCATTAATATTTAAATATCAATGTATTATTTATCCATATATTAAAAGTGATTAATTATAACTTAAAATATTTTTAATTCATTTATATCCTTTTAAAATGATTTTTTAAATATTTGAAACCATTTTAAAAAATTTTATTTAATATAATTATTAAATAAATTTAATATCATTACTATTAAATTAATATCATTAATATTAAATTATTAATGAAAATATCTTCTAAATATTAAAAGTTATATTTTATAACTTAAAATATCTTTAAACACTTTATTTTCATTTAAAATAATTTTATAATATTAAAATCATTTTTAAACTAATTTATTTAATATAATTATTAAATAACTTTAATATCATTAATAAATAAATAATTAATAAAATTTACCTTTAAATATTGAAAGTTATATTTTATAACTTAAAATATTTTTAAACTCTTTATTTTCATTTAAAATAATTTTTCTAATATTAAAATCATTTTTAAATTAATATAATTATTAAATAAATCTAATATCATTAATATTAAATAATTGATGAAATATGCTTTAAAATATTAAAAGTTTTATTTTATAACTTAAAATATTTTTAAATACCTTATTATCATTTAAAATGATTTTTAATATAATAAAATCATTTTTAATTAATTTATTTAATACATTTATTAAATAAATTAAAAATAAATATTGTTTAAATAAATACTTATATTTATGAAAAATATGTCAAATTATTAAAAGTTAATTTTATAACTTAAAATAATTTTTAAAATAATTTTTGTAATTTTTTAGAAATTAATTACTATTTTAAATAATTTTGGAAATTAAATTAAATTAAAATTACGATGCATGCATGCTAAAGGTACCTATAGTGACAAAGCATCACTATAGGTGTTCTTGAAGAACAGGACATTCAAAGACAGTTTCGACTTGCCTACTTTAACCAGGTGTAAATCAGTGTGTAATGTGTTTCTGAGAATAATAATGGTTGGGTGTTGTAGTACTAATGCAACACTACATAATACATCAACAATCATGCTCATACAATACATAACGAAGGAGATCTGATCGTCCAAAGTGGTTGTCAGAGCTGTTATTCATTTCTGGGTTGCCCAGAAATGAAGAACAAAGACTGACCGGCCTACTTTTGAGTTTCACAACTTGCAATCCGTATAATGTTTTTGTGATTTAATGCTTGCAGTAAGTAGCCAGCATGCAAGTGAAGAGATATAATACTTAAAATCATCATAACAACATCACAGAAAGTAGATCCATGCCGGTCAAAGTTTGTCAGTCGTCATGTTCATCAGTTTTTTGGGTTACCCAAAAAACTGATTTCATGAACGTCTGACCTTCTTTGACCAGCCACCAAATCCTACACATTTGATATCTAGAGGTACTAAAAGCATGGATTGAAAGTTAAACTAACATACTATAACATGGTTTCAACAATAAACTCATAACACACCACACCTGCAAGATTCGAGGCTGCAAATTAATTGTCATGCCCTTTCTGGGCAAATCTGGGTTACCCAGAACTGCTCGGTCAACGTGGTTTGACCACCAATAACATGAAATTTGTTTTTGTTTTGTCCTTGATTCAAGTTACAATTTAAAGAGCTCATAGCCACTACCATCTAAAACACTTAAAACACCAAAACAGTAAACACACTGAGATCTAAAAGGTCTGACATTCGTTGTCAGACTACACTTTGAAATTTTTCTAGATTTTGAGAAATGTCAAATCCGAGCCTATAGATGTTATGGATCTAACATCTATCAACCCAGATCATCATTATACACTATAAAAAACATGTTTAACACAAAAAAACTAACATCTAACACATTGATCAAGATCAGCTTTCTAGTTTAGGGTTTATACCTTCTATGATCAAATTCTGATTCAAGGCTTCTGATTTGATATAGATGTTAGTGGGGCTTTGTTTTGGGATTCATTTGTTTTTAGAATTTCGTGGGTTTTGAGTTGAGAGAGATAGGTTGAGTGTTTGTGCAAAAATAAGTTAACAAATGAAATTTTCTCTCTCCCAATCTATAAATATAAGTCTTAGATGCAATGTATTGGCTAGCTATTAACTGATTGCTGGCAAATAATATCACATGAGTTGTTAGATTAGGTCACCCACTCCATAACTTAGCTAGATACACAAGCAACATAATAAATAATTGAAAAAGGGCTTTTTGGTCATTAGGCTTGCAATTTTAATGGTTAATTTGTCATTTGGAAAACCCTTAGGGTTTAACCCTTAGGTTTAGCACAAAATTTATAGGATTTCCAATTAGGTTTTAAAATAAAAAAATTTAGTTTCTAAATTATAAAAATTAAGGTTTCTTTAATTAGATTAGATTTCTAATTACATAAACTTAAAAATTAAATTAAGAATTTACTAATTATAATTAACCTTACTAACTTAGCAATTTGGGTTCCTATTTAGCAAATTAGGGTTTCTTAATTAGCTAATTAGGGTTTCTAACTTTTAGAAATTAGGGTTTCTAAATTTTAATTAGGGTTTATCTAATCAAATCTTTAATCATTAATATTAATCACATAACACAATTACAAAATAATCTTGTATTTTCATTTGGGTTTCAAATTAGGGTTTAGCACAATAAAACTAGGGTTTTCAAATATTGCACCATAATTGACCAACCATAATTAATATGTACATACAGTACATATTTATAGCACTTTGAAACATAATAATATTATATAATTATTCTCTTTCCTTGATCAAAATCCAAAATTAGAGTTTGGATTCCATATATCCATTTATCTTCAGATATATAACATTATTAATTAAGTTAAAATAATTAACTTAACTAATCTAAAATAATTCCATAAAATAAAATAATTATTATAATTATTCTATAATCATTTCATATATTATTTAAATAATATATAAATTTATTTTCATGGTAAATAAATACTAAAATCATTTTTACTATGAAATTAATTACTATAAAATATAGTTTATAATAATTAATAAATCTTTTCAAATTTATTTGTAATTATTCAGGAAATAAATAAATTTTTATTTATCACTAAAATATATACACATTACCTGACACATATTCCTACCTTTAAAATAAATAAAAAAGTTTTATGCAAAATTTCTTATTTATTTATATAGAAAATATCGGGTTATTACATTCACCCTCCATTATAAAGATTCCGTCCCTGGAATCACCATTTTAAAACTTATACATACCAGGGTATATAGCATACACAATCATTGCAAGTAGATCTCGATCAAATTTGATCGAACTAATCTTTAACTATACACATAAAACTTGTCTATTTTATTAAACGGAAAAATTGATTTCTAAAAGAACTCAAATTCCTCCTTCAAAATTTCTTTATAAAATAATTTACTATGTATAGGAAAATCATATATAAGAAAATAAAAGTTATACGAATAATACCTAGAGTTCCATCACCAGCTGCCATGGTATCCTGGACTGTCATGTTGAAGACTCTCGCAGTTAATTTCGTTGGCTTGTTTGATGACGTTGGTCCCGTGATCGCCAGAGTCCTGTTGCCCTTGCCAGTAGTCATACTCCCTGCCTCCATTCTCCTTTTCGGATAATCCTTCACCTTGTGTTCCATTGACCCGCATATAAAACAAACAATATTCATTCTAGGATTGGGGAAGTTGGGAAAGATATGGCCCTCCTGCCCGCACTTATAACAAACAAACTTACCTTTCAAACATTCACCTGTATGGTTCTTTCCACAACTCTTACACGGCACCACATGCTTCTTCACACCTTCTTGTTTTACATGGACATTTCCAAAATAGTTCCCCTTCCTTTTCCTATTTCCACCCCTACTCCCACTATTAATTTTCACCTTCCCAGCCCCTTCGACCTTACCCTTGTTCATCTTCTCCTTGTTGTAGAGGCCCATGGTCTCACTCCCTTCCTTGGCTATGAAAGCCTTTTCCATGAGTGCTGCAAATGTAGGTATCTGCAACACCACCACCTTGTTGTAGAGCCAGGGTTTTAATCCCAGCTCAAACCTTCTTGCTTTCCTAGCCTCCGTATCAACTTGATGTGGAGAAAACCTAGCTCATTCATTAAACTTTGTGGCGTATTCTGACACTGTCATATTCTCCTACTTTAATTCCAGAAATTTCACCTCCATCCTCGCCTGCATACTAGATGAAAAATAGTTTTCAAAAAACAAAGTTTTGAACCTATCCCAAGTAACTATTCCTTTTTCTGCCCTCGCCTAATTTGCTCCCCACCAAAAGTTCGCCTCCCCTTTCATCATGTAGGTGGCAAAAGTGGTCTTTTGCCCCTCAGCTACCCTAGCTATCATAAAAGCCTTCTCAATTTCCTTAACCCAAGTCTGGGCTTCTACAGGGTAAGTTATACCTCTGAATTCTAGCGGTCCTATAGCTTTGAAGTCTTTGAAATTCGCCAGGCGATTATCTAGCTGATTCCCTACGACTGGTATTCCCTGCTGCATAGCCTGAGCTACCATGTTCGCAAAGTTTTGCATTGGGTCTTGCTGTTGTCCCCCAACATTGTTGACATATTCTTCTGCCCTTTGATTTCGAGTTTGACGTCTTGGCGGCATTATCTGATTAAATAAAATCATAAATTTAACTTACATTCTAAACCTTATCATATAAGTTTAATATATTAAACTTATTTCATTACTCAAACATAGATTCATATTTATTTGACGAATACTTTATATAGCATAGCACATAATGCTTTAAACATCAGTTATCCCTTTGTGACCACAAAAGTCAGGATTTACAGTCTTGACTAATACAAAAGTTGAGAATATTACATTACACAGACATACTTATCATATATATTACATTAAACACACCTACACAATAGAACCTGTACTACCTATTTACTACGCCTTTTTCTTGGGCAACCTTTCGCCTGATGACCTTCCAATCCATAAATAAAACATGCACCTGGTTTATAGTCGGGATAATAAAGAGAGGTATGTCCCTCATAGCCGCAAATTTAACATATCTTTTTCCATTTCTTCTTATCGGATTTTCCTAAGTCGTGGTCTTCTATCTTTCTTTTCTCCTTATTGCTCGGAGCTGCAAACGATGTGTTACTTTTGGCTCTCATCTGATCAATTTGGATTTTAAGCTTATCTTGTTCTTCCATTGTTTCGATTAAGGCCTTTTGCAATTGACTATTAAGAAGCTTTTCTATTTCCCACAACTTTTCCAGAAAAGAAACCTTGTTCCTCAAATTTTGCACCTCTGTTGATGCTTGATCAGCTTCAACTTTAGTATCCGAATCATTATCTGTTAGTTCCACCATCTCCGGATATGGTACTAAATTTTCCACAATAACCACTTCGTCCGAGTTGTTTTCATTATGAGCCTCTATTTTAGCTATTGGCTTCGATATTAGCTCGGGTGTATGGATTTGATCATTCTTCATGCTATAAGTATATAACAAGCCTTTTCCACCAGACATCTACACACATAAATTATCCTGATTAGCATATAGTATATACACACAGCAAATAATAGTTTTATATAAGTTATCTTTTTACTTTGTTGATGATGAATTTATCCAATTCATCTCCTTTTAAACTCTATATAAGTTATTTATATTTTCAACGTTTCCCTCTGTTCTAAGGTTATAGCCTAAGGTCTATCCCACCTAAAGTTTCTAACCCTAAAGCTCTGATACCAACCTGTAACGCCCCCAAATTCAGGTACTTGAAGCCCGAACTTGGTGCTTCATGATACCATTTCTATAAACGGAATAATACTAATAATAATAACAATAATATAAATACCCAACTTAATTTACATAAGTATCAGAGTCTATTCCCAAGTACGTAACCTTTAATACATTCATTACATATCATGATAGATAATATATATCACTATCTTAATAATATCAAACTATTACGTACATAAGATAGCATTGAATTCATTCAGCACCCTTTCCTTTTCCCTTGTTCTTAGTAGAGCCTTCAGGTTGTTCACACTTAGCTGAAAACATTTAAATTAAGCAAGTATGAGCATTTGAGTGCCCAACAAGTAATAACAATTATAAATATTAGCTGAAAGGATTAAATATTCTCTTTGTACTACCCTTCTACAACGATTCAATAGTTGTGAAGTAATCTGAACCAATAATAATATATTAATTTTATATCAAATTTTTGAAACTACGTACTGACTATAACTGGGGATTAGTCGACAAACTATGAACATTATTTTCTATTTTCAAAAAGGTTAAACAGAACTTCATCTGTAAACCGTCATAACTTACGGGCACGGGGGGTGATCAGACCGTTATTCCCTGTATTGATCAATACAACATACAAGAACGATATTATTGTTCATCTATCCGCCTTTGGTTCATAAAAAGTTTTCCAATGTACGGGATGTTCATACTTAGTCAGGATTCCAAACCAAAACAATTCGATTGGATAATAGTAAGGTTTTATCTTGTTCAAAAATAATTTATAAGTTTGTGTCTAGCCAAATCAATTAGCTTAAACGGCTTTTAAGTTAACATATACATACTGGAAATTTATAAATGTGTATCAACATGTGATTAAATATAATGATTATCCAAGTGAGGACACATGTATAACCATAAATAAAAATTAATGAACAGAATAAATATTTGATTTATAATATAATACTATGTTGATAAACAATGATCGGATATAATATATATAACAATAGGGTTAATAATCTAGCAGAATAATAATATAATTCTGAAATTTTCTTACTTATGTCCATTGCATAAAGTAAATGCAAATGTAGGATAGTACTTTCCTGGTCTGTTGTTTACAATACGCAACTTAGTTTTATCTTTTATATAGCAACCTATCAGTAATAAGATCATTTACTGATTAGAATAACATATTGTATCACATATTACTGCTTATTGCAGTCAACACATAACCTAATCGCATTGTCTCACATGTTTAACAATCATTGGATCACAAATAAACACGTATCTAATCAAATTATCTAAGTTCAAATCAATTTCTGAAACATGTCGGCGTACCGACGGCTTTATCGGGTAATTATCGAGTCTAAGACTCTATCCTGTAGTTCAATATAACTTGAACAATGATCAAATTATTTTAAATGACTCATAATAATGTTTAATTAACTATTATTATTTATCATGATTTTTCAAACATCGGAATCATTATTAAATAATTTAAGTATTAAATATCTTTATTATCATTAATATTTAATTAATATTAAACTATTAATGAAACTATTGCCAAAATATTAAAGTTATTTATAATAACTCAAAATATTTTAAAAGTACTAATATTACCCTTAAATGATCTTTAAAACATTTAAAAGCATTTTTAAATAATTACCATTAATATTTAATTATTAATGTACTATTTATCCAAATATTAAAAGTCATTAATTATATCTTAAAATATTTTTAATTCATTTATATCCGATTTAAAATGATTTTTAAATATTTAAAACCATTTTAAAAATATTTATTTAATATAATTATTATATAAATTTAATATCATTAATATTAAATTAATATCATTAATATTAAATTATTAATGAAATTATCTTTTAAATATTAAAAGTTATATTTTATAACTTAAAATATCTTTAAACACTTTATTTTCATTTAAAATGATTTTTATAATATTAAAATCATTTTTAAACTAATTTTTAATAATTAATAACTTTAATATCATTAATAAATAAATAATTAATAAAATTTACCTTTAACTATTGAAAGTTATATTTTATAACTTAAAATATTTTTAAACTCTTTATTTCCATTTAAAATGATTTTTCTAATATTGAAATTATTTTTAAACTAATTTAATTAATATAATTTTTAAAGAAATCTAATATCATTAATATTAAATAATTAATGAAATTTGCTTTAAAATATTAAAAGTTATATTTTATAACTTAAAATATTTTTAAATACCTTATTATCATTTAAAATGATTTTTAATATAATAAAATAATTTTTAATTAATTTATTTAATGCATTTATTAAATAAATTAAATATCGATAATATTTAAATAAATACTAATATTTATGAAAATTATGTCAAATTATTAAAAGTTAATTTTTAAAATTATTTTTGTAATTTTCAGAAATTACTTACTATTTTTAAACAATTTTTGGAAATTAAATTAATTAAAATTACACAGTCTGTCGCTAAAGGTACCTATAGTGACAAAACTATCACTATAGGTGTTCTTCAGCAAACCCAGACATTCAAAGACAGTTTTGACTTGCCTACTTTGACCAGATGTAAATCAGTGTGTAATGTGTTTCTGTGAATGATAATGGTTGGGTGTTATAGTACTAATGCAACACTACATGATACATCAATAATCATGATCATACAATACATAACAAAGGAGATCTGATCGTCCAAAGTGGTTGTCAGAGCTGTTCTTCATTTCTGGGTTGCCCAGAAATGAAGAACAGTACGACTGGCCTACTTTGGGCTTCCACAACTTGCAATCCGTATAATGTTTTTGTGATTTAATGCTTGCAATGAGTAGCCAGCATGCAAGTGAAGAGATATAATACTTCAAATCATCATAACAACATCACAGAAAGTAGATCCATGTCGGTCAAAGTCTGTCAGTCGTCATGTTCATCAGTTTTCTGGGTAGGTTACCCAGAAAACTGATATCATGAAAGTCTGACCTTCTTTGACCAGCCACCAAATCCTGCACATTTTGTAAGACCCCAACTTTTTATAAATAAAATCAAATTTCCTCTATTTATTATTTTGAATAATAAAGTGTTAATTTGATATAATATTTTGGTATAGGTGAAATGTGCAAATTTTGTAAAATAAGCAAGTGGTTATAAAATATTCATTTTGTCGGGGAATATTCGTTTGGTCGTGGAATATTCTTCTTTTGCTTGGGAATATTCAGACGACAAAGTAGTGACCATTTTGGGCCTCATAACGGATAAGTATCGGTTAAAAAAAATGACAAGTTTGAGTTTTTATAAATAATGGCGTAATTGTTACCGTTAACACTGTTGGATTACCTTGTGGTTAAAATCTGATGTCTGGCGTGGTTGCAAAAGAAGATTGCTGCGGTATTGCACAATATTTTGAATTATTGATTCTTACGTGAAAGAAGGCACTACTCAATAATCTATTACAATAATTCTTTATTCAATATTTTATTTTATTGATTCAATAATTCCTACGTTAATATGTTATATTATTATTGTTTCAATAATTGTCACTGCACAGTATTTCCCATTATCAGATCAATAATTCATATTATTTGAATAATATTATTAGATAGTATTATTGGCAATGTCTAAGGAAGTTCTATCTAGGAAAGGGGTTTGGTCACCTAATTACGCTCCAATAAGGAGAAATCCTTATCGGAAAGCCCCCTCTTTCCTGGGAACGAGCTGGTTGTCATAATTGTGATTCTGTAATATTATTTGTCAATAATTAATTATTAATTTATATGATAAGAAAATATTTATTTTATGTGGATATAAATGATGGATATATTTATTGTGGTTATAAATGAAGGAATTAATGTTGAGGTGTTTTATCAGTATTTTTTCGGAATGGAGGTTTTGAAAATCATCCGTATGTGGATTTCGGTCATTTTTCATTTGGAATTTGAAAAACTTAAACTTACAAAGTTTTAAAGAATTTAATTTCCTATGGAATAGACATGAGATTCTAATTTTTCTGATAAAAAGATATTTATTATGAATTATTGAAGTTTCAAAAATAAATATTTTTATTAAAAATATGGTGGGCCCCACTTTTGGTTGGTAAGAAATGAAATGTTCTGGAATTTATTTTCAAAAGTGGTGGGCTTGAATAGTAGCAGGTAAAGCCATCAGGTAGCAGGTTAGTCTGCTATGGCGTTCTAAGCATTTTCCTATAAATAGGGTGCTTACTTAGAATTGAAAATCACACTAGAAACAAATTTCTCTCTTTTTCTCTCTATATTATCGAGCGTATTTTGTGAGTATTTAGATACTTTATGAGTTGTTATTCCTCAGTGCAAGTTTTCTTCAGCCTTATACCTGATATTTTAGCTGAAATTACTTTTCTTTTGAGGTAAGGGATGTTATTTTCTTCCTAGTGATGTTATTCTTTCAATATCATTATACCGAAATATTGGTATAAATTTTATTGTAGAATTTCTACCTTTTTGTGTCGGGGTTACTATACACGTATATGGCACTATTCACGTATACGACACTATTCACGAATACGGCACTATTCACCAAAAAATAAAATTTTTTCGTTTTTGTCCAAGATGTCTATTATGGTTACTATCTTTGATTGTATCCATGTTTTTATCTTTATTTTTGAATTCTGCTTCACAATTGGTTATTATGGAGTATTATTAAACTTGTATAAATTGTAATACGAATCCCTAATATTTGTCCTTTTGTCTCACTAGATTCGTTTTCTTTAAGATATTTGTCATCATCCTCATTCCTAAATAATGATATTACTGTATATCTTTGGCTTGTAGTGCAAAGATGAATGATTAACTGATGAATATCTTTGGCCCGTAGTGCAAAGATGAACAGGTGTTGAGATGAACATGACCAACTGGTGATACAAATGAATATCTTTGGCCTGTAGTGCAAAGGTGAATATTTGATTCAAGATGTATATTGATTAATGTTACATGGATAAAATATTGATGATGGACATTTAAATCATAGAAGATAGTAGAATTCATTCTCTACTTGACTCTTTTAACAGATTGTTGTTTCCGCTGCAGTTGTTGATCTAAAACTTGTTGTGTAACGACCCCGAAATAGGTGCATTCCATCCAACCCATTCTGAGTCGCCAAATACATGGTACAGAAAACAACTACAACTTTATTACAATAATTGTCGTGCAAAATACAAAAACACATATGTTGTGAGTTTGGATACAAATATATATCAATCAATTGTGACTCATGTCCCAATAGTGAAAGACCTCATAATGACACCTTACATAAAGGTATAGTCGAAAACAGTTTTAGAAATTAGAATCTTTGGGAAGTGCTCAAGGAATCCTTCGTACATGGGAGGCCATGCGTCTAGGTTATTATAGATATCACATGGCCATAGAATTATCCTTGGTTGACCCAATAGACCCCAAAGAAAAACGAGAAGATTATTATCATATTCTTCCCAATGGTATGTCTTCTTTTGACATATCATTATCTCCACTGTCTCTAATTGAGAATTATATTTCAAATAGACTCCAAGATCTTATAGATAGTGCTGGTAGATATACTCAGCAAGTGGATGAGCACAACCCTGTCTTATGATGACACGAGGTTGTATGTCATTAGACATCTTGTATGATAGTGGCAAAACACCCTTCCAAGTTAAATTCACCTCACCCTCAACATCTATAGACCACCGTTCTATTCCCTTGTTATTTCCCGCTCGACCCAGCTACACTTTTATTACCTGAAAGGAATTGTGAAGCAAAAGGGTGAGCACAACTAGCTCAGTAAAGAATATCATGACTAAAGATAAATAAATTATCAATAGTCTTCATCAGTAATAAATCAGAGATTTAGAACATATGGTAGATGATAAAACTTTTCAACCATAGTTGCAGCGGAACGAGCAATCCATTAGAAGAGTCAAATAGACCATAAAGTCTATTATCTTCTCTATGTTAAAAGTCCACCAACAATGTTTTATCGCTGTAACATCAATCAACAATTCCTGTCCACAATCACATGTATAACTCATAATCGTAATTGTAGTTCTAAATTCCTTTTCGCATTCAGGACGAAGATAATTTTCATCACCTGTCTTTACCTGAAACATCAAAGATCATGGTTATACCAAATCACAGTTCCTATTCATAATAATACTAATAAATTCATCTTTGCACTACGGGCCAAAGATATTCAACAACAATTCATCTTTGCACTACATGCCAAAGATATTCAACAACATGTCATCTTTGCACTACAGGCCAAAGATATTCATATCTTAAAGAAATACATAATCATTTCAGAATTTATATAAACCATAATTATAACCATGTTGATCAATTCACTTTGCACTTAAGCTAAAAATATTCCATTGTAAATTCAATGGTCATGATCATACTAGTCAACAATTCAACTTTGCACTACTGGCCAAAGAGAACCCATAGTCACGATCATACCAATACTTTACCCATCTTTACACTCAAGTCAAAGAGAAATTCCATCACCAGGGTTATAAAAATGTTATATATGATAATAAAAACAATAGGATCAACATCTACATTTAATTTCAAGAGCAATATTCATAAATCAATGATAATTTGGTCAGAAAAAGAAACCAATTTTGTAGTGAATAGTACCCGTGAATAGTAACTCATAAATAGTAACTCGTCGTGAATAGTAACTCGTGAATAGTAAATTATGAATAGTAACTCGTGAATAGTAACTCATGAATAGTAACCCCGACATAAAAAAGTTTCAAATTTGATAAAAAGTTCAAACCAATATTTCAACATAATGATATTGAAGAAATAATATCACTTACGAAGAAAATAACATCCCTTTCAATCCCTTAAAATCCCTTTACTATCCCTTATAATCCTTACCTCAAAAAGAAAAGATTGCCGACTAGAATAACGTTGAACGAACTTGCACCGTAGAGCAACACTCAAGATATCAAAATACTCACAATAATACACTCGATAATATAGAGAGAAATAGAGAAAACTTCAGTTTCTGGTGTGATTTTCAATTCTAACCTAAGCACCTTATTTATAGGAAAATGCTTAGAACACCAAAGCAGAAAATTTAATAAATAATATTATTATTTTTTCTAAAACCTACTATGCACACTAATTGAATCAAGAGATCAGCCACCCACTCAATTAAAGTAACAAAAACGTTTTTCATGCAAAAGT